>ML058387.1:6958476-8428689 GCA_003013855.2 Liriodendron chinense | reverse complement strand
AAGGCCTAGGAATCCGAACGGGGCCTTCACCGGATTGGATTTATCAATTTCTTTCCCACTTCTCAAAGTGGTGATAGCTTGGACATGTTCCGTATGGTGGGAGGATGAGCTTGCATCTTGTATCTCATATTGGGTCCTTGGGTTAGGAAGAGGTTGGGCAGGGAGTGTGCCCTTCTCTCTAACACTAAGGTGAGCTTCAACTCTAGCCAAAGATGTTTTCAATTCATTGATGGCTTGGTTTGAGTTTTGATTGAATTTCAATTGCTCTTGCATGAACCCATCTATTTTTAGAGAGTTTGTCTTGTTATGTTCATTCTGGACTGATACAAATGCACCCAACATCTCTTCTAGTGATACTTTTGGAGTGTTGTTTGCATTTGCATTGGGCCCATTCTTCCAACTGAAGTTGGGATGGTTCTTCCAATTAGGATTATACGTGTTTGAGTTTGGAGCACCATATTGCTGCTGATAACTGTTTATGGCATTTGTTTGTTCTTGTAAGATGCCTTGGACTGCTGAAATTGTGGGACAATCTGGTGTAGCATGTTGATTTCCAGCACAAATTCCACAAACAGTTTCAACCTCAGTGGAGTTGATTGTTTCTCCTTTCCTTAATTCCATGGCTTCGACCTTTCTTGTAAGGCTAGCCAACCGTGCACTTATGCTATCTTCTTCTGATAGGACATACATTCCTCCCTTTTCCTTTTGTTGGCCAATTTGGAAATTGTTGGTTTAGGTGTGTCCCAAGATTGTGCACTTTCAGCCAATTCTTCCAAATAATCCCATGCTTCATCAGCTTCCTTATTCATGAACTCCCCATTACACATCATCTCTATAAATTGGCGCATGGATGGAATCAGTCCTTCATAGAAAAAACTTATAATCCGCCAATTTTCATAGCCATGATTGTGGGCATGCGTTTAATAGGTCCTTGAATCTCTCCCAACATTGGGAAAAGGTGTCATCCTCCTTTTGGGCAAAGTTCATGATAAGGCGCTTAAGCATGTTCGTTTTGTGAGTAGGGAAGAATTTTTTTATAAATTCTCTGTGCATATCGTTCCATGACCCGATTGATCTTGGCCTTAATGCATACAGCCAACCCTTGGCTTTATCCTTAAGAGTGAAAGGGAAGAATTTAAGTCTTACTACATCTTCAGTCACATTTGCAAAGTGCATGGTGGTGATTACCTCATCAAACTCCCTAAGGTGTTGATAGGCACTTTCACTGTCTAAACCATGAATTTAGGGAGAAGATTGATCACTCCCGGTTTCAAATCCACATTCCCTGCATTTGGCGGGAAAACTATGCATGAGGGAGTGCTCGTTCTTGCAGGTTGCAAGAAATCACGTAAAGTCCTAGGTCGGGGAACATTCTCAACCACATTCTCCCCTGTTTCAGTTTGATTTTGAACCGGGTTAGGTTGATTTGCAGCCATATTTTCAGATAAAATTGGAGAATCTAGCTGTCTCCTAGCACGTGGCTCTCTATCAATCCCTTCTACTATCCCCCCTTCACTTATGAGTCGGTTATTGGAATCCCGAGCCCAATGTGGCATGCAAAACCAAAAATAAGAAACAAAAAGAAAGGAGAATTCTTCCTCCCTTTTCTTTACTCTTCTCTAAGATCGAAGCACAAGGTGTCTTGCAATGGCTAGGCCAGAAGCAAGGATAAAGACCGATTTCTCCTGGTCAATAGGGGTTCAGAAAACTCCCCACCCACTCTTTGAATCTTTTGAGAAAAAGTGCAGAAAAGGAAAAAGAGGAGTAGAGATGAGAAAAGAAATCTCTGAGCACAAGGTGAACCAAGGCGGCTGAGCCGACCAATAGGAATCTAGGTGGCAAAAAGGCCGACCTTTTAGAGATCCAAAAGGAATCTCCACCCACTCTACAAGAGATGAATATGAATGAATAGGAGAAGGAGAAGAGTAAGGTTTAGAAAGATAGAACCTGATTCGCACTTGAAACTCTTGTATCTTCTTCAGCTTCCTAGAAATCCCTGAAAAGAAAAAATCAAATAAATAAACTAAGTTAGTTCTAAAAATCTAAAGAGTCCTAAATAGATACTAATTTCAGAAATTTGTGAAAACCGTCAAGGTCCCCGGCAACGGCGCCAAAAACTTGTTCGCTTCCCCAAGTGTAGGGTTGCGATGTAGTAATAAACTCGGTAATACCGAGGTCGATCCACAGGGACTTATGTAGGATGTCACAAACTCATCCACAAGTTTCTATTGAAGCTAACAATCAAAGTTTGAATAGAATGTGTGTGATTAACAGTTTAAGCTAAATTGAATGTAAACAATTATAAGAAGGTACTAGGGGTTCGAGGATCCACTTGTAGCAATCCTCGATGTTCAATCCGCTGTGGTTTCCCATTCTCTCAACTAGAGTCACCAGTCAGGTCTATCTAGTCGGATGATAGAACTGTTAAACCAGAAGTCTGCAACATGTAAGTTCTGTGCATAAAGTTCACTCAACTCTAGGCTGATCTGAGCATGCTCATTGCATAGGTCATTCACCTTTTCTATATGTCCAATTCCCAATCATAACCATCCTCAAGTCTTCTCACAAGACAAGGCTAGATCATGATTTGAACTGGATTCAAATTATATGCACAGTCCATACATATTCCAGATAATCAACCAAAACTAGAACTTTGGCATGAAGCCCCTTTATGAAGAGCTTGGTACTAGAGCGCACTCCAATTCCTTGGATCATACAGGTCTAGACCGTTGCAAACAAATTAAGAAGATAAGTAATTCATCCAAACATCCATGAGTCATCACAAGACTAAGAGAAATTACTTAAAAACTTGTATAAACTTCAAACCTTAGTTCATAATCATGAATTCCAAACTGAAAACCACTTAACTACGAATTAAAACATCTTGGATACACTACAAGCTTCACCTCTTAGCCCTAGCTAAGAGGTTTAGCTGCTCATGATCCAAGGAAACATGAAACAACTACAAAAAACATAAAAACAGCAAAGCAACCAAAGGAGTTGTGAAACTCCAATCTTCACTTTCACAGCTTCCAACCTCGCTTGAACCCTTCTCGGATACCCTAGAAACAATCCCTAGGTGTTTATTTATAGTTTGGCTGCTCCCCAACGTCGGAAGAATCGGAAATTTGCGTAACACTTACGCAGCGCAGAGAATTTCGGGAAGAAATTAGAAAGTTCCAACTCAGTACGCATGGCCGACCGGTCATGACCGGTCGGCCTCAAGTGAAAACACTCCAGCAGGTATGCCCGACCGGTCAAGACCGGTCGGGCCTAGTAGAACATCAGTCCAGCAAGCCTATCCGACCGGTCAAGACCGGTCGGATGTTTTCATCCACCTTACAGCAGCAATGACCGACCGGTCTTGACCGGTCGGTCCTTTTCAATGAAGTTCCAACACATATGTCCGACCGGTCAAGACCGGTCGGACGTCTTCAGTAGGAGCCTAATCTGCATGGCTGACCGGTCACTGACCGGTCTGGCTTCCTTGGCCGACCGGTCACGACCGGTCAGCCCTCTTTTCTTCTTGTATTTTTCCTTTCTTTCTTTCTTTTGCTTTCTTTTCTTCTTTAGTTCTTTCTTTCTTTATTAGAATAGTTCCAAATGAGCTCATTATATCTTCAATTGAGTAGAGTCCACCCTCAATCCTGTAGTCACAAAACATGCATTGAATTAGCTTCCAAACCATACAAACCTTGCACAATGAGTGATGAATTGGGGTTAGAATATGCATAATTAAGAGCTCAACAAACGTCTGGACAGGCTCGTCCGACCTGCTGGGCTCTGGCCGTGACCTCCCTGACCACCGGACGAAGGAGTACCGGCAGTCGCAACAATATCTCCCTCGTCGCCACCCTCTCCACCCTCTCTGGTGACCTCCTCACCAATATCACCCCCTCCATCATTGCCATCGCCAGCGTCATCATCGTTTTCATCTCCTCCGCCGTCATCAGCAGCATCTTCCTCGTCACCATCCTCATCACCAGCAGCTTCGCCATCATCGTCATCGCCAATGTCATAACGCTCCCTCTGTCCCTCTGCCATGGGACCGACGAGTGGGGAATCCGGGTTCCCTTGTAGCGTGATCCTCTGGCCATAAGCGACCCACCCTTCGAGCGTGTGCTCGGGTTTCTCATGATCTATTATAACGTTCAGGGAGGTCATGAACTTCTACACGCCCGGAGTAGCCAATTGGCGGAGCGGCTCTGCCACATAACCTAAGCCGTCGGTAGGAGTAGGATTGACAATCGGAGGGGAGACGAAGACAGGATCGGTTACGTGTCAGTTGTTGCGAATCAAGGAATATTGGTGAGCCCACCACCGCATCCATCCATATGTGGCGCCGGGGACATACTCTGTGCCCGGGACAATGAAAGAACAACCCGACCTGGTAAGCAGAAGTTGTCGCCATATCCACTTCCAATGGATTGGTCCTGTGCCGTATGCCCGCTGCTCTCTTGTTACTGGTTCGAGTGACTCCGGTACCCCTTGATCATAACCAAACTGCCTGGCAAATCGGTTCGGGTAGTATGGCTCTCTCTAAAACTCAGCGCCCTCTCTTAAAGGCAGCGAGCTCGGGCGAATGGACACCAAGAACGAGCGGTGATAAGAACTGAGGCTCTCGTCATCATCGAGCAGGTCTGGATCCTCGCTGTTGGTCCCCGAGAAGAGGAAGAAGTCGACGTCATCATTGCGAGCTATCTTTGCCTCGATAGTCTCCAAATTTCCATTTATCATCTTCCGTTTCTGAAAAGCGTGTAGCGGAACAGATCCCCTCTGGATGAAGTCCTGGAGCTCCATACCATAGACCCATGGGAAATAGACCCCAAGCCATCTCGAGAAGAAGTGCCACCCACAATAAGAAGAATTCAATCCAAAGGAAGCCGAACCTTTATTGCTGATGATGCCGCCGAAGGCCCGATATATGGAGCATAATACCACCGGGGCCAATGCGTAGCGATGGCCGTTAGACAGGCTCCCTGCAACAGCAAAGCAGGAGACCCTCACACTATCTGCCTGCTTGGAGCTCGGGAGGGCCACGCAGCATAGCCAATAGGCTAAAAACCCAGCAAGCTGGCAGGTGGGAGAGAGCTTGTTTGGCTGTGGGAATTTCTTTTTCATCTTCGCCTCCAGGATCAACTTGTCCTTGCGACCTTCATCGTACGGTCCGTAATTCAAGCTGAGACAGGAAGAAGACCATCAGTGGAAGAAAAGAATAAAGTAGGGTGCGAACAACGCAAGACAGGAGAAGAAACTCACTTCAGGCCATGACTAAAGTAAACCAGCCAATCCTCAAAGGGCACCTTATCCTTGGAACCCAAAAATTGCGGAAGCTCCGCGAATAGTTCGTAGCAGGCTTCTAAATAAAAGCCTTCATCAGCACCCTTCTTCTTCTTGGACAACTCCTCATCACTAGGAGTCCATTCATCGTAGATTCTGCCACGGATAGGGAGACCTGCTATCCGATACAGATCCCAGAGGGAGATACTCATTTCCCCGCAAGGTAGATGGAAGGAGTTGGTGATGGAACTCCAATGGTTCAGGAACCCCTTATAGATGCAAGGTTCTCGATGGAAATAGCTCGACGTCGCTTGGATGGCCCGGAGGAGACCTACTTGCTTCAAGGTCTCTTCGTGCAGCTCGACTATCCGATTGGCCCAAGCTTCATAACCGGGATGAGGGCTTAAATGTCCTCGGGTCCTGAAACCCCCGGTCGGCCAGATTTCTGCATCAGACAGAGGACGAAACCTTTGGCGCAGGGTCTCGTAGTAGTGTGTTGGAAATGGCAGATGAGGGTCGTGGTTTGGCTCCAGAAATATCATGTCCTTCTCCCCGAGGACAGACTGTAACGTGCCGTTCTTAGATATAGCATAGTTAACGAACGTCTCCGGAATGGACGTCCAGGAGTCGACGCTGTAGAAAGAATTTGCGCGACTTATATCAGAAGGCTCAATGCTTGGCAGAGAACGATATCTCTGGAAGCTTTTAGGAAAGAGGATAAATTGCTTCGTGTAAGGGTTGCGAATCACGAGAGATGATACTGGCAGCTTCACAGAAGACCAAACAACCCTCATCCTATCGGACTTCGACCTAGTCTGGTTCTCTATATAGATCTGCTTGGCGCTCTTCCCAGTCGTCTTTGGATGACCTCGCTTAGCAGATTGAGCAGGTGCAATCGGGCTCACTTCGCCCTCTTCAGACCCGACAGCCTCATCAGTCCGGAAACCTTGTAAGGGAGCGTACCACGCATCCCATTCCTCCTGGGTACCCTCATCAGGAGGGGGCGATAAGGCCTTATCGTAGAGTATCTTCCGCTGAACATTCTTCGGAAGGGTCAGAATACGTTCGTAAAAGTTAAATGTCTCGGGCGGGAGAAACCACTGCGGATTCTCAGCTGATGGTCTGGAAGCTTGCTTGAGGACAGCACGTTTACGCTTGGATGGAGTTTGAGACTGACCCGAAGGACCGGCTTGTGAAGGATTGCTGGCCATTATAATCTGCAACGGCATGAAAAGGTTTAAATACAGAGCAAATGAAAATATCCCCATAAAGCCCAGTCAAACATTCACAAAATCCAAAGACATGCGAAGCAACAAGTAGACAAAGAACGAGCGCCAATCCAGGCCACTACGCAACATCATCAACCAACGAAAAGAAATGAAATGACAACATCCGCAACAACATTATCGCAAACACATAAACTTTCGAGAGGCAGAAGTAAAGCGGAAAAAGTATAATTAGCATTCATTAAACCACGAGGGCTATGCCAAAGCCCAAACCGTTAAATGTCAATTGTTTAAAACGATAAAAATCGACAGTCAATATGAAATGACCCAAAATTGTGGGGACCCCTCCCCGAAGCCAGAAAATGAAGATTTCAGTCCTGCACCAGAGGAAGAACTCGAGCCCTCAGCTCATCGACCTTGTCCTGAATCCGGGCCTCCTTGAAGACTAAGTCCACCAGGATAGAGATGCATTGTTGCACAAGATCAAAGTTCAAGTGCTCAGCATCGGCGTAGTTCCTTATCGCAGACAAGTTAATCGCCAGGTCATCGTGCTCCCGGATGGCCGCTCTGACCATTCTCCAAATACCGGCACGACGATCCGGGTACTCGGCCTCCGCCAAGGGGATAAGCCAAGCCAGGAACCTCCTGCTCTCCCTCTTCTCGTCCTTTAGGAAATGGAGACGCTTCGAGAGGGAAAGGAAGGAAGCAGCCAGAGAAGGCTCCGCCGCCTCCAGGACCGCCAATTCCTCCAGGAGGGAAGAATCGCCGATAAAACCAGAGATAGCCTCCTTGCGTTCGTCGGAGATAGAAGCCATCGCCGAGATATTCTGAAGAGCTCGGAGAGTGGGGCGGGATTCGACACCAAGATGAGTCAGGGCTTCGGCCACCTCATCGCATTGACTAGCAAGAGATGACCAAGCCTCGGGATGGTCTAGATCGTTTAGGAGCCGCCCCATGCAGTCCCGGGCCGCGCGAAGGGAAGCACGGGTTAGGACCATCGTCTGCTAAAAAAAAAACAAGACGGATAAACCAGATAAGGCAGTCCGACAAAAGAAAAGCGCGCAAAGCCACTCGCGTAAAGTCAGAGAAGCCGAGGAATGACATGCAAAGGTATGCTCGAAACATCATTTTAAATCACCTCTCGAATTGCCCGTTAAATTAAAACAGCCAGGGAGTCTCCCAAGCGCGTGAGACCCTACGCCTCCCTAAGACAATTGGCACGCATACGCGAATACGAAACAGAGGCATAGAGGTTCACACCCTTTGGGAACACGGCGGACCGCCGGTGAGGAATTCGTAGAAACCACAGACTCCGTCGAGGCCCACGGGCTAGGTACGCGAGGTTTCACACACCCTGGTGATGCTCACAGTAAATCTAGTTTAGTAAGAGGGTGCGTGAGACCCCACGTACCCGGAACAAGTCCCAAATATCGTGAAAACAGTGCTCGCCGGCTTTAATACGTTCAACAATCGGGCCAATTGACCAAGTCTGGAAATATGTGCGAGAGCCAGTTTACGTAACAATTCGATAAATTTCACCAAGTGCCAAAATCGCGCGCGCAAAGCCCAGCGCGTTGTGAAAATCATACAAAATCACAAGTCCGAAGGACATGACGCGCTGGGCCCAGCGCGTCCAAGAAATGGTAAATCCACCAGCGTGTCAAATTAAAAGAGTTTTCCCAGGCATGACTACGTGATGGACCCAGAGGCATCGAAAAATTACAAAGTTCAAAGCGCTGAGCCCAGCGCGTCCAATAATGGGTTTAACGGAGCACGGCACGGTACGCTGGCCTTAGCGCGTCGATAAAAGGGAACTAAGTACGCGCTGCGCTATGGCGCGTTCGAAAATTTCAGAAGTCACAGTTAAATAGCCGCGCTATGCGTAGCGCATCGATAAAACGCCCAAAGTTCAAATACTTCGACGCGCTACCTATTTAATCGATGCGCTGGAGACAATAAATCGATGCGCTGGCGAAAAAATGGATGCGCTGGCTGAGAGCTCCGGTCGTCGAAAACGAGCAGTGAAATAACGAAATGACGTGGGCGGCCCTATTTATAGTGGGACCCAGAAAATCCGATGCGTCGCCATGGACCGCCGCTCGTCCATCCCAACGCATCGGAGGGGTATCTGTTGGGGTCCCAAAAGTAAAGATCTTCAAAACAATGATTATGGGTGCCCCAATCATCACTTTATTGGATTTAGGGCCAGTGCATCGAAGACCGCGTCGAACATCGCAACACGTATCTAACTTAACCAAAAGAACAGGAAATTGAGCCGGTGGTGGGCCCCGCCGGTCATCATGATCAAAACTGTCAAAATGTAGGGGGATTACCTCAATTACCAAGAGATAGGAGCAGTGCATCGGCATTCATCACAAGGCGGACCCCACAAATTTCCCAATTTGCAAAACCCAAGTGTGGGAGACACGTATACCTCCAGCGCATCCAGAAATTAATTTAAGGACGCACTACCTCCAGCGCGTCTACAAAATCACCCGGCGCATCATGTAATTCAGTGATTTTCAATTTAAGGACGCACTGCCTCCAGCGCGTCTACAAAATCACCCGGCGCATCATGTAATTCAGTGATTTTGAATTTAAGGACGCACTGCCTCCAGCGCGTCCGAAAATTCTTCCAGCGCATCCAGAAAACCAGCCAATTTCAGGCCGCACTGACAGCTAGCGCGCCCTGAAAATCAGCTTTCGAACTCAGCCATTTTGAGACGCGCCGAGTGGCTTTAATCGACGCGCCGACCCAATTTCTCGACGCGCTACACGTGTCGACCGCCTATTGGGCGACTTTGCCTATAAATACCCCCCCCCACTGTCTCATTTACACGAGTCAGTGAGAGAGAGAGAGAGAACCTCGTCGCCGGAAAACTTTTTCCGATCGCCGGAATCCTTCTCCGACCACGGGAACCCCTCGCCGAAAATCACACCTCCGATCATACCAGGTCCGGAGGAATAACTTAAGTCACCATTTTCGACGCGCTGACCTCAGCACATCGTAAAAGTGATCCGGCGCATCAGAAAAATCCTCGACGGATTAAATAATTCATAAACAATGGCATTTTTACGACGTACTGGCCCCAACGCATCGCAAAATAGGCCAGCGGATCAGAAAAATACATTTTAGGACGCACTGGCCCCAGCGCATCGCAAAATAGGCCAGCGGATTGGATAAATACACGAACAGTTATTTTAGGATGCACTGGCCCCAGCGCATCGCTAAAATAGGCCAGCGGATCAGAAAAATACATTTTTGGACGCGCTGGCCCCAGCGCATCAGTAAAATCAGGCCAGCGGATCGCAAAAATCAGCACCATGAGCATTCGTTCCAGCACCCTTAAATCTTCATTTTACAACGTTTTCAAGCCCCGTTTGAGCCTATTTTGGGTATTTCGAGCATTCCGGACGCGATGGAGCAGTCAAATGACTCATCCAGGCTACCCAGGGAGCGGAATACAAGCATTCGGAGTCTAATCCAATCCAACGAGCTGAACGGAGTAATTCTCCTGAAAAGAGGCCGCCAGTGCCCAGAATCATACTGATGCATCATCATTACATGTACTACCACAACATGACCCGGATCTGGGACCAGACTAAGCTAAGGGGACTATGGTTACCACGATAAACCATACCAGGAGAGTTCTAAATTATCACACAAAATTTGTTAAAGGCTGATACTTCAAGAACGGTCGATGCCCTACCCATCCAAAACGGCATTCGCTGGTTGAGCTGCTCAGGTTCACACGACTGCGAATGGACTTCCCGAGGTCACCTGTCCATACATTGACAAGCGCGGGCCCAGAGTCGTCCTTCCCGGTCGTAAACCCTGACAGTCTCAGCCCGGATCTCCGGTCAGAACATGGGACATAGACATCCGACTCGTACAAAGAAGGATTAGTCCTTGATAGAACATACAAACACAGGTCTCCGCGACCATACAAATACAAGTCTCCTCGACTACACATAAATATAGGTCTCCGCGACCATACAAATACAGGTCTCCGCGACTACACACAAATACAGGTCCCCGCGACCATACAAACACAGGTCTCCGCGACCATACAAAATACAGGTCTCCGCGACCACACACAAATACAGGTCGCTACGGCCATGAACTCTGAAACCATAGTCCCCGCTGACTAGTCTTTTGCCTTTTAATCAAGGGTCATCGATCATTCGATGTAATTAAGGGCTCGTGCCAGATCACGGCCTGGAATGTACAAGATCTCAGAATCTCTGGAATAAAATTTGCCTTGCGATATCTCTTCTCTTGTGTACTTTTGTGAATGCTTGTGATTGTCTATGAATGTTTCTATTATTCAGAACCCCAGAGCAACAAAACCCAACATTCCAGAGAATGTTCATTCCCTAGTTCTAACAGAGTCGATCGAGTTTCTCGAGCTGACTCAGTTCATGACAACCCTAGTGTCCATGCTCATCCGACAGCCACATCCCGACCGCAGGATTACATCCCTGGTATCGCTAGGGAGTAGATGCAACATGTCATACATAATGCGTCATGCATGAATCATACTATCCAAGTCATACATCAAGGCATACAATGATCATGTCAGCGACCCTGTCTCAAACAAGTTCCAAAAAAAAAAAAAAAATGAAGCATGCATATATTATAGGTTTGCCATGCATCTGGCAATCTAATCCATGATATGAGTACCAACCACGACATCGTGACCGAGCATACATTATTATACAATCACATCCATAGTCAGGCATATATATATATATATATATATATATATATATATATATATATGATATATATATATATATATATGAATGGGCATGATATTCATTATACTAAGCATATTCTCAGTGTCAACCTTATCGGGGCTAGGTATACTAGTGTGTTACCAATCCTGGCACATACACACATATTGTCAGCCTTGTATATACTCTAGGGTGCATAATGTATACAATAATCGGCCTTAAATGGCTTAGTATAAAGAGAGTGATAGGACCCAAATAGTGGCCCTACTAGAAGTTTAATAATCCGTATGGGCCACTTAAAACTTGCACCGGCCCTACGCTTGGGCTGGTGCACATAAAATGGGCTAATGGTATGGATAAAATATATACATCAAGGTGATCTGCCAAAACAGATGGATGACATGAATACAACCGGTACATCCAGGTGGTCCCTATCCTGGACTAATATGTCAAGGTGGCCACATAGTGGCCCACACTCGCTGGATGGTATGGCTAATACATACAGAACAGTGGTTTCCACGGATATTTCCAATGCCCATGTTTTGAATCAAGCAAACATTTAGGGCCCGTTTGGTGCGGGGGATTAGGCAGTATTAGATTGTAGTTGTAATCCTAGTGGGCATCATTGGGACATGTGAGGGATTTGAGTGGATAAATGGGAAGCATGGACATCCCAAGGCTTGTTTGGATTGCAACGGATGCATGATCAATCCACCGGGATTTCTATTTGTGCTGTTTGGTGCGTCAGCGGACTACACTATAAATCGGAGGTGGATTATATCCTGTGCTTGTTTGGCCGGGCGTTTACATAGTGGTCGTTTCTCTGTGGGCCCAACCATAGTGTATGTGTTTCATCCACTCCATCCATCCATTTTTCCGCGATCATTTTATGGTATGTGACAAAAAATTGATCTCTAACATTTGTTGGACGGCGTAGATTTATCACAAACTATGTTGATGGGCCCCACCTACAGTTCGCATGCGGACATCTCATGCGAAAGGCTTTGGCTGACAATCTGCTCCGATAAGAGAGCGGATTAGGTGAGACCCCGGCCTCACCCAAGACGGTGCGGCAATTACCATGGGTTACTGTGGGGCCCACCTTGATATATGTATTATGTATCCACACCGTCCATCCATTTTTTCAGATCATTTTAGGGGATTATACTAGAAATGAAGAAGATCCAATCATCAGGTGGACCATAACATAGGAAACATTGATTATTAAACATTAATGGGCTACAAAAGTTTTGGATGAAGCTGATATTTGTTTTTTCTCTTAATTCCAGCTCATGTGACCTTATCAACAGATTGGATGGTAAATAAAAACTATGGAAACATGAAGGTACGTCCTAATAAGTTTTTAATGGTAGGATGGTCAATCACCACTGTTTCTTATATTATGGTCCACCTGATGATTGGATCTGCTTCCTTTATGGTATAATGCCCTAAAATGATCTGAAAAAATGGATGGACGGAGTGGATACATAATACATACATCAAGGTGGGCCCCACGGTAACCACACGGTAAGGGCCGTACCGTCTTAGGTGAGCCCGGGGTCTCACCTAATCCGCTCATGCAAAATGGTGGAGTGCATTCTCCCCTGACTTTCATTGTGTGGTCAACTCAAAATTCCGTTTGCAGCAACATTTTCGCTGAAAGGTTGTAATGAATAGGTCAACGTGATGGACAGCTTGGATAACGTTCATCTATGGTAGTGGGTCCCATAGAGATTTAAATTGAAAAATGGACTCTTAACATTTTTGGTATACCCGCGCATACATTACTATTGGACCCGCATCCGAGGAAATCCCAGGAGGATCTTCCCAACCCAATTTGGATTTCAAATAATCCTGCGCTTCACTGCGATGGATTGGCGCAGCTCCCAAGACTACAATGAGCTGCACTTCCCAAACACGGCAACCACAGGATATCCCACCATAACCTATGTGATGCAGTTTAATTCAACGCGCCAAACGCCCCCTATGGTTTTCTCTTTATCCAGGGCTCTGAACCTATGCCTCTGGTTGAATGGTAAATAACCTTCATGTGGGGGCATAAGAAGGCTTCAACAATAGAAGTTCAACCACGCTGTTTTCTGACAGTGGGGTCCACACAAACTTCTCATTAAGCCGATTTTGTGTGGCCCCCCTCCATGCAGGTCTACATGAACTTATGAGTAGGTTAGATTGCAAAGAAACGCCATGGTGGGCCTGAAGAGGTTTCAATGGTGGACGTCCCTATTCCCACTGTCTGCTATGGTGTGATCCACCTGAGATGTAGATCTGTCTTATTTTTAGGCTCAGACCCTAAAATGATACGGGAAAGGGGGATGGATGGCGTAGATACAACATATACATCGAGATGTGTCCCATGAATGGGACCCTTTCCCATACCCAAATGGGCTTCCGCCCATGCTGAGGATGGCAACGTCCAGACGTCCTCTGGACGTCGTTGTCACAACGGCCTCTCTCTTTTTTCGTTATTATTTCTAAAGTACTAGTTACGTGGGCCTTATTTGGATGATCCCGTCCGTCCATTTTAGTGGCCAGCCTAAGGCGAGTCTAATGAGCCCTGGGTACAGTAGATTGGGATGGAAAATGAGCCTTATGATGGCCCAGGAAAGGTTTCAATGGTAGACATCCAAGCATCATTGTTTATTGTGGTATTACCCACCTTAAATCTGGATTGAGACCACCTTTTGGACCTAAGGCCTAAAATTACGTAGCAAAGTAGATGGGCGGTATGGATAGTACACATATATTATGGTGGGCGCAGGTCCCACAGCCCCTCCATGCAATGAAAGGGACTGGACGTCCCTCTCTGGACAATAATGTCAAGAGAGAGCGTGCTCTCCCTCTCAATTATGGACTCGTACTGCCCCACCAGGATGCATGAGGAGACGGCGCCACCAGGATGCACCGCGTCATCTTCAGCCGACGCAGTGGGCCTTGCAGTTCGATTATATAATATATACTAATATAATAGTATTATATATGATATCGAGGCACTCTCAAGTAACGATCAAATATTTCCTCTCTTTTTTCTTTTTCTTTTCTTCTTTATTCTTTAAAGGTTGGGGTGTTGACATGGCAAGGTTCAATGGCCCCACTGTGATGTATGTCTTATATCCATACCGTCACATCCATCTAGTTTGCTAGATCACTCTAGGTCATGAACCCAAAAGTGGGAAAAATTGAAGGATTAAGTGGACCACACCATAGAAAAGCATTGGGGCAATGATGCCCACCATTGAGACTCTCCTAGGGCCCACCATGATGTTTAATTGCCATCCAACCTGTTCATAAGGTCACACAGGTGTAGATGAAGAGAAATATAAATATTAAATTGATCCAAAACTCGTGGCCCCTAATAAGTTTAGGCATTTGATCCCCACTATTCTTTGTGGTGCAATCCACTTGAGCTTTGGATCTATCTTATTTTTCCTCTCATGCATTAAAATGATTTCACAAAATTGATGGAGGGTGTGGATATAACATATACATTACAGTGGGGCCCATAAAATTTTGCCACATCACCATACCCCCTAGGTATGTGTTACGTACACTAGGCAATATGAGGGAGGTGGATTGCCTTTTCACATGAGCTTCCTGTCACAGGAAGCTAAGTGGGCCCCACTGTGATATGTGTGAGAAATCTACCCTATCCATCCGCTTTGCCAGATCATGTCAAGACATGGGCCAAAAAATGTGGCAGATCCAAGACTCAAGTGGGCCGCATGATAGGAAAAAGTGGGTAGGGAGCTGCCTACCCTTGAAACTTCTCCAAGTCCATCAAGATGTTTATACCCCCATGCATACTGCTCGTAAAGTCATTCCTCATGGGATGAATTGGAAACACAAAAAACATTAGCCTGATCCATAACTTTTGTGGCCCCACGAATGTCTCAATGTTGGATGTTCCATATTGTGTGTTTCCTGTCATGGATCCTACTTGAGTTTTAGATCGGTATTATTTTTAACCCCACGTCCTAACTTGATCTTCTAAAACAAATGAACTGGTTGGATTTCTCACAAACATCAAAATGGGCCAAACATATCTTCCAGTGCCTTTCAGAGGTAATAGCTGTCCCAATCCGAATCCCATTGATCTGAGGCGGAATCCTAACCACCTAAGATCCGCGGAGGTGGGTGGATCCTGACTATAGGGCCCACCATTATGTATATTTCTTATATCAACGTCGTCCATCCATTTCTTCAGCTCATTTTTGGGCATAAGCCCAAAAATGCAGCATATCCAAATTTCAGGTGGACCGCACCATAAGAAACAATAGTGATTGAACACCGAACATTAAAACTTCTTAGGGGCCACATAAGGTTTGGATCAAGATGATATTTGTGTGGTTCCTTCACCCAGTGTGACCTTATCAACAGGTTGGATGGCAAAGAAACATTCTGGTGTACATTCAATCTTCACTCATTACTGTAGTGTGGTCCACATGAGAATTGGATCTGCTTCACATTTTATATCATGCCCTAAAACAACGGTGTGGGGACATTATGACGTGGGTTAGTGTGTCTCCTTAGCACTCGAACTGAGACCTGCTGTTGAAACGCCTGCGCATCTGGGATAGCAGGCGAGACACAACAGTATTCATTAGGTTTTACATTCGATAACCCAACTTACAGCAGGTACTTAATCCACGCCGTCCATCATGTTCACCATATCAAAGTAGGGCTGAGGGCCAAGAATGAAGAAGAGCCAAGTCTCATCTGGGCCACACCGCAGAAAACATTAGGGACACTACCCAGTTGAAACCTCTCTGGAGCTCCACGTGATATGTGTCTTAACCCATGCAGTTCGCCCGTTCTTTAAGTTTTACAAGCGGGACCCACCCGTGATACATGCATTTTATCCCGCGGTCCATCTAGATGACCAGACCAGGTTAGGCCGTGGGCTTAAAAATGAGTCAGATCCGAACCCGTGTGGGCCACCTTGTGAGAAATAGTGGGACACGAGGTCCACCGTTGAAACATAGTATTTATTGCCACCCAGGGATAAGGGAGGAGCATAAATGCTAGTTTTGACTCCAAATGGGTTGGAATGCCACCCCGTCCAACTCATGAGACCCACCTCGATATACATACTCAATCTACACCGTTCATCCTTTTACCAGATGATTTTAGGCCATGGGCCAAAATATGAGGTAGATCCGGATTTAACCTGGACCACACAACAGAAAACATTAAGGTGGAATGACCACCCTTAAATATTTGTTAATATATTCACACACACACACACACTATATATATATATATATATATATATATATATATATATATATATATATATATATATATATATATATATATATATATATATAGACGAATGCTCACCTGGGCACTTTTCGTGAGAGAGACTCATGAGCACTTTTTCATCGCTCATCGCACATGATGTAAGCCCAAAATCTGAGCCATCCATGTGATGCAGCACCCTAAAAACCCCCTAGGGCCCATCTTTCAACCTGAACCAAAACTCTGGTGGGCCGCAGCAGAAAGCAAGAGGTAAATCAAGGGAGGAAACTGTTTCCTTCTTTCATGGCCCACCAAAGTTCTGGAACAAGTTGAAAGATGGGCCTAGGAGGTTTTTTGGGGTGCTGCATCACATGGACGGCTCAGATTTTGGGCTCACATCATGTGTGATGAGCCAAGAAAAAGTGCTCACGAGTTCGCTAACGAAGAAGTGTCGCAGGTGAGCATTCCTCTCTCTCCACACACACACACACACACACACACACACACACACAAGTCCAATGGGCCATAACCAGTTTGGATTTTAGCATTTGGAGTAAATGTCAATGAATACAAGGCAAATAAGAGTTATTTCAAGATAACATCTGCATGAACGCATTGACATGGCAAGGCTCTATGGCCCCACTGTGATGTATGTCTTGAGTTTTAGATAGGCATTATATTTCAGCCCACATCCTAACTTGATTTTCTAAAACAAATGAAATGGTTGGATTTCTCACAAACATCAAAATGGGCCACACCTATCTTCAGATGCCTTTAAGAGGTAATAGCTGTCCCAATCCGAAACTCACTGATCTTAGGTGGAATCCTAACCACCTAAGATCGGCCGAGGTGGGTGGATCCTGACTATAGGGCCCACCATTATATATATTTCTTATATCCACGCGGTCCATCCATTTCTCCAGCTCATTTTAGGGCATAAGCCCAAAAATGCAGCATATCCAAATCTCAGGTGGATCGCACCATAAGAAACAATAGTGATTGAACACCGAACATTAAAACTTCTCGGGGGCCACATAAGGTTTGGATCATAATGATATTTGTGTGGTCCCTTCATCCATGTCTGTGTGACCTTAGCAGCAGGTTGGATGGCAAAGAAACATTCTGGTGTACATTCAATCTTCACTCATTACTGTAGCGTGGTCCACATGATAATTGGATCTGCTTCACATTTTATATCATGCCCTAAAAACAAGTTCTAGAAACGGATGAACGGTGTGGATATGAGGCACATCCTGGTGGGTGGGTGCATCGTGTGACTAATCAAGTGGGTGCGTTGCCCAGCTACCAGGGTGGGTGTGTTGCATGACAAACTTTTATATATATATATATATATATATATATATATATATATATATATATATATATATATATATTGCATTTTTGGGGTTCCACATGGGAGATCCACTATGTCCACAAGGTTGGCTCGCTCATGGTGGCCTAACGGACCTTAGATATGTATTAAAACCAAATGAAAAAACCAGAGAAAAGGAAAAGGAAGAAACAAGATTTCAACTATTGAATAGGCTTTTGCTGTTCTAGGGCCCATATACATGAATCAAATCCACATCAAGGTGGTCCACATGTTGGCCACACTACATAGCGTGGATAGGTGGGTCCCACTTCCAATAAAATAGAAAAATTGCATAGATATCAACATATAAATCAAGATGGGGTTCATTTGATGGGCCTGACATCAAGACGGTAGGTAAATGACCCGTACACTCACCTCAATGATTGCAATGGGATGGGGAGGACACCAACAGTTGAGATCGCCTCCACTTTCTCCCTAATCTCCTCTAATCACTGAGTCGCTCCCTCTCTTAATCTCTCTATTCTTCCTTTCTTTTTGTCTTTTTCTTTTTATTCCATTCTCAAGTTGTTTTCTTTCTATTCAGATCGAATGAGGGGAACAACGCGATGGACAAATTCTTAAATAGATGAATGAGAGTAGGGCGGCTTGGGTAGGGTGAGGCGGCTCGATAAAAACAGAGGACTACGACAGACACTTATAAACAATGTTGATTTTTATTTTTATTTATTTTATTAGATATTTTATTTTATTATTATTGTTTTAAGAAACGAAATACTTATTTTTTTGATATTTTCATACTAAGCGGCCCCATGCTTCTTGTGTGTTACACGTTAATTATGACGGGGCACATATCTTTTGATCCGGCCATTGTAATGGAACGTGCCACATGGCGTTGGAATCACAGCATCCGCATGGTCACTTGGGTATAAGTCTTGAGTCGTTGAAGTATTGAAATAAGATGTCTGACCGGAACTTGCCGATTTGGTCCATCCGAAGCGTGCTGGCATAAAAAATTAGGCATACATATAATCTTTTGAAATATGGGTCTTATAGATCTCCCCTCCTAACAGAAATTTCGTCCTCGAAATTGGTACTACCAAGTTAATCCAGATGAAGTTTGTAAAAGACAGAAACACATTACTATATACTAATTAGAAAGTCATACCGTTATAATCAAGCTTTAAAAAGATGGGGATAACGCTCGCAAATCACAGCCTCTTGCGCTCAAGATGCCTCATTCACACTATGATGACCCCACTAAACTTCACCAAAAGGAATAATGATCTTGGTCCGAAGGACCTGTTCCTTCCGGTCAAGTATACGGACTAATTGTCAATGTACGAAGCATCCTCGTGAACCTCCAACGGTTGCCGGTCTATCACTGGAATTACGTTTGACTCACATTTTCATAATAACGAAACATAAAAACATTGTGGACGCTAGACAACTGTAATGGCAAGGCATGTCAATAGGCCACCACTCCAATGCGTTCCAAAACAAAGAAAAAAAAAACATATATAATGGATCCAAAATAGAACAAACCAATGTTCTTCAGGTTTGAGTTCAATATTGTCCAACACACATCCACTTTTGGTCCCAATTTTAGGGTTATTGGGACATGACTATTATATACCATGTGTATGATGCCTAAGTGCGTGTCCACTCTACACGAAAGGAATCAATTTTACCCTCGCCTACGTTTATTGAGCATAGTTTCTGGCAAGATCTGTTCATCTTATGCACTTTTGAATTTTCTCCTATGGACTTGTTTGGTTGCACCAAATACCTTGACTGCGAAGTGTGTGCTACATCACGCACAAAAAAAGAAAGGAGGAAACGGTGGACAGCACATCTTCACTGTTTACCTTGCTACAATCATCATGTTTTTTCCTACTACCTTCCTATAAGTGCGAGTAGGAGATTTCTCAACCTTGAAGCACGAGAAATGGTGTTAGAATAAGTGGAAGTTAATTTAAAACATAGACGAGGACTGTGTCTTCCAGGCAGGCAAGACTGTGTAGGAAATGGGTATTGGTTGTGGTAGTTAGAGAATGACAGTGACTTAATCCATAAACTGACTTTTGTGGTCCTCTGTTTTGACGTTGGCACTACAACGTGACCATTTCAACTGTTGTACATTGCACGTGGGCAAGAAAGAAGACCAACTCAATCAATTTCCACTATATATATGCATGCCTTGTATCCTTGTTTCTCATCCTTCAAGTCACTTTTGAGTCTCAATAGCTTCTTCCCCTTCAGGTTTCTATCTTCTTTAGGTTTTATGAGAGTGAGGATGGCTGCTCACATCCTTGTAGTTGTCCTTCTTGCATTCATTGGTTCTTTTACAGATGCCTATGACCCCGATCCCCTTCAGGACTTCTGTGTTGCCATACTAAAACCACCAGGTAGCTTTGGCGTCTCTCTCTCTCTCTCTCTCTCTCTCTCTGTGACTCCTTGGTCTTTCAAGCATGGTTGAATTCAGATTCGGGTAAAATGAGGCCATTTATATGGTGGGGACCACTATCAGATGGGTTAGATCGCTGTCACGTGTGACCCTTCAACACAAGCATGATGTTTTAATGGTCTATTACATGCATGTGGCTTGGCAAACCCCATTCCATTGCTAGATTAATTAATATGTATTTGATGCATTTAACAGTACTATTAATAAAATTAATTACAGGCGACCAAACCAAATTTATACCAGGACCAAGATGGTAGACCAAGCCCAAACCCAACTTGACCCATCTTCAACCAAAATGGACTAAATCAGATCCAACTTCTAAACAGATCCAATCATCATATATCTAGCAAAGGAACGTGTACTGCCGTTTCTGTTCCCTTAGTTTGTGTTTTTGCATGTGTAATTGGACGCAATTTTACATTTGATTATTAGATAAGTACTTCAATGATGTAAAAAGTAGTTAGTGAATATCAATTCCATTACCATGTATTCAAATCGAGGAACCTAGAAGTTGGACCACGAAAAGGAATGTAACTGCTATAGTCACTGTCTACACCCACCCTAATTGATAGCTAAGTCCTTTTCCTCCGCCAGTCTGGTAAAATAACTGAAACTGTTTCCATTATTATCATCAAAAGTAGAAAGAGGGGAACATCTATCAATCATGGTTGGTGTAGAATACCTCGTTATGAATTGGGGGTGGAAACATTTATTTATCAGTTTAATCACTTTGGATGTGAATACCCGTAAGCAGGTAATTGCTTCAATTCAACGGTGCATCCTAATGCAGCCTCAATTTCTATGCTAACTCAGTGCTTATGCTTGGATTCTGTTTTTTTTTTTTTTTTTTTTTTGTTGTTGTTGTTGTTGTTGTTGTCGTCGTCAGTGTTCGTCAATGGGTTCATTTGCAAGGACCCAAAGATGGTTCAAGCTGGTGATTTCCTGTTCAAGGGACTAGACATACCAGGCAACACAAACAACAGTCTTGGCTCCATTGTGACCTTTGTCACTGTAAATCAACTACCAGGACTCAACACTCTTGGCATCACCATGGTTCGCATAGACTATGCACCCCATGGTCTCAATCCGCCTCACTCACACCCGCGGGCTGGAGAGATCCTGACTGTATTGGAGGGCACCCTCTATGCTGGCTTTGTCACCTCCAACCCTGACAATCGCCTCTTCACAAAGATCCTTCAGAAGGGTGATGTTTTTGTCTTCCCAAAAGGCCTCATCCACTTCCAGTTGAATCTCGGCAAGACCCATGCCATCGCCATCGCCAGTCTGAGCAGCCAGAACCCTGGTGTCATCACCATAGCTAAAGATATCTTCGGTTCGAACCCGCCCATCTCTGACGATGTTCTCGAAAAGGCCTTCCAAGTGGACAAGAAAGTGATTGATTTACTCCGAGCACAGTTCTAGATAATAAGACAATCACTGGAGAATTCCCGATGTACTTCCATGGTTCATGATGTGTTAGAACATGATGTTGTCTGTTTAAAATAAGCCATGTCACTTGTTTGAGTAGCCTATGACGGTGGAAACATAGGTTTCAATAAGCAACGTTATATGTATTGCAATGATAGGTTTTTTTTGTGATTTCTGTGTGGTTGCCTTGTTTTGCTTGGCTCTGCAGTTGCCAACAAATACCCGCAATTAGTCATTTTAAACTACCAAATCATACGTCTCCATTGCGTAGCTAAAGAATTTCTTGGGTAAGAAAATTCCCACAATTAGTCATTTTAAACTACCAAATCATACGTCTCCATTGTGTAGCTAAAGAATTTCTGGGGTAAGAAAATTCCCGCAATTAGTCACTCAAACCATACAATATGTATTAAAAGTTATGGTTTTTTCAAGAAAGTTGAAGGGAATCTAAGTAATTAGGTGAAGCTCTCTCTTAACCCGCAACGAAGGAAAAGGCTTGCTTCAAAAGGTAGGCTCGTAGAAAAATGTTATTGACGCAGACCTATATGTAGTGAGGTCGATCATTATCTTCCTCACGGGATAACTACTCTGAAACCACGGAGCTTCTGGGACTCCTCAACCGGAATTAATTCCGTAAATCCACGAGGGTAAATTTTGAATTCACGAGAAAAAAGAGACTAAAAGTCTGAATTTTGATTAATAAAAAGAGAGATTCCTTGACATTAATAAATTTAACAACTATTTATAACATAAACAAATCCTAAAAAACATAATCACAGAGTCCTAATTAAAAATGGAAAATAAATCATGCAAAATTCAAAAATTTCCGTAGTTCGGTCGATCAGTCAACCCAACAAGTCAATCAATCGATCAATCGATCAATCTATCGATTGATCAATCAAACTAGAAAATTCTAGAGAGATTCTGGAATTTTTGGACAATATGCGATCGATCGACAAGCGCGAGGACTAAATCCATCGGGAATTCGAAACTTGCTGAATTTTCTATCATTTTTTCTTGATCTTTTTTCGCTCCATCTACTCCAGGAATGTGCTCAATCCTCATCCTTGACCTGGGGGTTCCTCTCCTAAATCAGAATTCCCCACTTAAAAAAAACTCGTCCTCGAGTGTCACTTAAATCTGAAGACACGACACATGTTCAACTTCGTCAACGGACTTGTCTTGCAATTCGCATCCTTAGCTTTTCTCTGGCATTCTAAAGTTGACTTCGTCATTTTCTTCTTAACACCAAAATGAATAGTTGCAACCTACTCAGGTATATAAAAGGTTGGCTCTATCTGAGAAAGGACAATTTCTTTTCTTTTTTGGGACCCAACATTTTTTTTTAACAAACTAGTCAAGACACTTGCAAACTACCCAAACCCAATCTATCTAGGACGAGATTCCCAAGGATTTCATCTGGGAGATCTCTCATGCTATGGAACACTTTCCTCGATTGAGAAGCACTCCCTAACCTAGCTAGGCCATCTGCAACTCTGTTGACATCCCTTAGGATGAAAACAATCCTTGCGCCGAGCCTGCCCAGAGCGCTCCTGATCCTAACCCACCAATACCAGAAAGCATATGAAGTGGGGTGACTCTTGCCAAGGACACCCACCACTACTTTCAAGTTACTCTCAATTAGAACCTTGGATAGCCCGTGTGTTGGACACAGCAAGAGCCCCTCATACACGGCTTTGATATCAGCACGAACATTGGAACCTTCTCCATACTGGGCTTGGATTACATAGAGCAGACCCGTCAATGTTCAACTTGACCTAGCATCCATGGGGTCTCTCCCACTTTAACACTCGCACGTCCCTATTGGGCGGCTTTTTCCCAACAAGGAACAATTCATTAGAAAGTTCGGCGACCATAATCATCTTGAGTTCCTGCTTTGCTAGCATGGCATTGTCTTGAAGGTTCAATTAATTAGTATTATTCAAGATTAGTGAGAGAGTTGTTGGTTAGTTGCAGGAATTACTTTAAATACTCTATTTTTAAGTAATTGTAAGGAATTTTTTATTAAATTCTAATAAAATGGACTCTTGGGAGTGAGAGGCTTGAAAATCCTTCTTCTGCTCGATTTAGTTGGGCATTTGGATTGCAAGTTGCAAACCGAACACCTAAATTTCCTTGGATTTTCTTGTCATCCTATGCTACCTGTGTCATTGAAATATTAATAGTGTTTGTCAATTCGTCTGGGGCCATTACGCATAACATTCGACAGCTCAAATTACCATGTCCTGTTTTCTCTTGTTTTAGAATTGTACTATGGGTCTCAAGCCCGCTATGACTGGTTTCTTCATTTGGTTCCCAACCAATTGTCAGGTTAAAAGCAAAACACAGCAACAATTAACAATGAAGCCGCAAAAAAATTCAATGGCTAGACTTTCTAATTCATTATTTTTTTTTCTGGATAAGAATCCAGGTGGGGCCCACAAAATCATTGATTTTGATCATTGCCCTTAGTGCATTCCATGGAGAACCTAAGGGTGGAAATCAAATTCTATATGCAACATAATATACTTCCTGTTTCTTTTTTTCCTTTTTTTTTTTCTGAAGGTGTAAGCATGCCACCTGCATATATATTGCTAGAAAAACAAACTTACACCTTGTGGGGAAGGAAACTACCTGCCCCAACACTCTTTTTTTTTTTTTCAACAGCAACCTTTTTTTTTTCACATGAAAGAATTAGCAGAATACACATTCGGGCAAGCCGCGGCTAAAAATATGCCCCATGCCACCTATCATATGAGAAAAGCTCACTACCCTTAGCCCACCTGAATACTCTCCCTAATATAGCTCAGGCCCAACCGATCAAGGAACAACAAACCATGGATGAACCTTAGGGTCTCTGACTCGCTACCAAATACGGTAGAAAGTTGGGATTCACTCCCAATCCTAGCCAGCGCGTCCGCCACTGAATTCACTTCCCTCGGGGTGTCTGAAATATGCACCTCAAAATTCTTCATGAGGCTCATGATCTGGGCTCTCCATCACCATAAGTGCCAATTGGTTTGCTTGGCGGAGTTCAGCACATTCACTACGACCTTAAAGTTGCTTTCTATAATAATCTTATCTAGGCCTCGATATGCACAAAAACGACAAGCCAACCACCAATTCTCTTGCTTTTGCTTCCACGTTGGTACCTACACTGAACCCTATGGAGAAGGCAAAAATGGCCTTCCCATCGCGACCCCTACAAACACCTCCTCTATAGGCTGGCCCTGGATTTCCTCAAGAAGAACCATCAACATTCATCTTAACCCAACCCAGAGGAGGCCTCTCCCATTTTAGGCACGTTTGAGCCCTCATATTGGCAAACCTAGGCTTCAACCCCAGGATTTGCGTGACTAGCCTAGAGGAGATTTCATTCTCCTAAGAAGGGGGAAGCCCTGCGTTGATACAAAGCATCTTTTGATTCGAAGAATTGTTTACCCCACATTAATGGCTGCCTCCTTGAAGCGAGCTTCATTTCTAGCCTTCCATACCTCCCATAAATTGCAGCTTGGGAGGATGCCCTTGAGCACAGTGAGACCGTCCGAAGTAGAAGCCGCATTCCACCATTGCATTGCCCGCTCGAGGGCTGATTGGTCCGCATAGAAGGGGAGACCGAAGATTCTAGTACAGTAGCTCCAAACCTTGGTTGCTAGCTCACCCTCCGCCAAGCGATGGTCTAGAGACTCCAGATTTAGGCTCAAAGTATAACAAGAGCACTTCGAGGCCAGCGGGATACCTTTCGATTGAATCTTGCCATCAATCGGAACTACTTTGTTGACAAATTTCCAGTTGAAAAGAGAGATCCTAGGCAGCATTTTAGGAGTGCCATACCCAGGATGACCAGCTCTTCCTCTCTCCCGACGAGCAAATAAAGTCCCAAGTCGAGCGAACAGTGAAGTAGCCAGACGCGTCTCTTGTCCAGACCCGGCTGTCCTCATCAGAGGACGTGCACATCCTGTCCTTCTCAATAGCTTCAATCACCTCATGTGGCAAGAAACCCAACACGTGATTATTTGAGAGCAGCCCACACTGGCCCCAAAACCTCTTTAACCTTGAATTGCAGCAGGTTCAAAGGAACTTGACCAATACTACTCCGGTCGATCAACAGCCCCAGCCCCATCCAATTTTCAAACCAGAAACTACAATCCCCTTCACCAACCATCCATCAAGCATTATCTGACATTAACGACCAAAGCTTCCTAATGTTATTCCAGGAAGGAGAGCAACGAGATGTGGGAGTGGTTGTCAATGAACCGTCGAAATCATCTTTATACTTACCTGCCATGAACGATGCCCAGATGCCTTTTCTTGGTCTCAAAGTGGGCTGCCCATGCCATTTCATCCTTAGCTTAACAACACATCTGATAGCTTCTTAAAACCCAACCCACCTTCCAACTTGGGAAGAGCCAACCTGTTCCAACTTGCCCAATACATTTTTTACTTCCCCTCATGCCACCCCCAGAAAAAACTTCGAGAAGGTAGCTACCAAAGCGAAGAGAAATACGTCTGGAACCACCGTCACTGCCAGGGAATGCATTGTTGTGCTGCTAAGAAACTGACCAATTAAAAGCATCTTACCATCTTGCGAAATACATTTGTCTTTCCATCCCTCCACTCGCTGCTGAATTTCTCCACCAATGTCCTAAAATGGATACTTCTTACTCTTCCCTCACTGATTGGGACATCGAGATAAGAGAGCTCCGACAATGACATGGTTATCCCAATTTTTCTCTCCACCGCTCTGACCCTAGCAGGACTCGTTCTTTTAAACATGAAAGATGAGCTTTTACTCTTGCTAATCATTTGGCCTAAACTCGACTGGTACTTGGTGAGAAAATCATTTACCACTCATAGAAATCTACCACTTTCCTTCGTAAATATAATCGTGTCATCCGCATAAAGCAAGTGCGAGATTGGGGGCACCCCCTCCTTGCTCTGTATGGCTAGCAGAGACCTTTAACATAGAACCTCTTGAAGCCACGACTAAAAACTTTTGCTGTTGGGATGAATAGATAAGGCGAGATAGGGTTGCCTTGCCGTAAGCCCCTAGACAAATGGAAATAACCGCACGCGTCGCCATTGATAAGAACTGAGAACCACGAGTTCGCCCAACATTTTTCAACAAGACTCATCCACTCCGTGCTAAAACCAAAGCGGAGGAGCACCTTCTTGAGAAAACCCTAATCAACCCGGTCATATGCCTTCTCCATGTCCAACTTGAGGACAACATTATTCCCCCTGGATTTCCTGCTAATATCACGGAACAGCACCTGAGCCATTGCGATAGATTCAGCCATAGGTTTGCCCGGCACAAATGCACCCTACTCAGATGAGATCAACTTGGGGAGAAGAATGCTTAAGTACCTATTCACAATAAGCTTAGAAAAAATCTTGTAAATACAATTACACGGGCTAATAGATCAGGAGTCAGAAAACTTAACTGGATTTTGAACTTTGGGGATCAAGCAAATGAACATTAAGGTAAAGCTCCGAGGCAAAGCACCTCCTTTGAAGAAACGGACCATTACCTTCCGAATATCTTCTCCCACTATGTCCCAATAGGCTGAGAAAAATGCTCCAGAGAAACCGTCCGACCTTGGTGCCCTATTAGAATGAAGAGCATTCACTGTCATTTTCACATCCTCTAGCGACGGTATAGCTAACAGATCCACATTTTTCTCAATGGAGACAAGGGAGGGGGTGACTTCCAGGAGCTCCTCATCAAGGTCACAATCATCCGCCTGAAACAGATTCGAGAAATTCTCCACCGCAGCTTCCTTGATAAGCAAAGGGTCTTCAATTACTTGACCCTCGACTAACTTAATTTCACGAATTGCAGCTCTACTGGTTCGCTCTGTTATTGAGTTATATAAGAATGACGTGTGTCTATCACCTTCATCCAACCATCTATTACGCGATTTTTACTTCAAAAAATCTCCTCCTAGCAACTTCAAGTTGGTCAGCTCTTCCTTGGATGCCATGTAAGCGTCTTGGGCAGAGGGAGTCACGCCCACTTGGAGATCTAAATCAGCCTGCTCCATTCTAGCCTCAGTCATGATAATCTCCAGAAACACATTACTGAATTCCTCCATGTTCCAAACTTTTAGCGCTTTCTTGACGGCCTTTAATTTCTTGCTTAGACACAAAATGGGGTGGTTACCTACGTCATCCTCTGTGGAGGCCCACACAACCTTTATCGTAGATAAGAAGGAATCATGTTGCTGCCACATTCTCTAGAAACAGAAAGGCTTCGGATGGGAAGGAAGGACTGTGGGAAAAGATAGCAGCAGAGGAGCGTGATCCGACTCAACTCTAGTGAGGTGCTTGACCATGAACGGTGGGAAAATCTAGATCCACAGGCTATTACACAGAACTCTGTCTAATTGTGCCCACTTTCTCAAGGTTCCGGACTGATTGTTACACCAGGTGAATCAATTGCCTTTGAACCCTACATCAATCAACCCCGCGTGATGTACTCCATCTATGAATTCTGTCGAGCCCGTTCTTATTCTTGCCTGGCCTCTTAACTCTCCACAAGGGAAAAAAACCTCATTGAATTCACCCCCACTGTCCAAGCACCAAAGAAGGTCACAACTAACAACAAATCATCCCACAGTTCTCTCCTAAGAACCTACGAGCATTTCGCATAAACACCGAAAGTCACATAGAATCAATGCCTCCTTGGGAGGAAAACTAGAAGGTGATCATTTGGCTAGAAGCTTGACACTTCTAAAGGCAGAGAGCATCCCTAAAGTACACCCATACCTTCCCCCCTTCTTAACCATTAGAGGAGGAGGAGTGGAATCCCAACTAAAGACCTATCCTGACATGCTTTTCCTCTCTGCTCATAGGTTCTAAAATCGCTACAATACCTAGATTGTACACCCGAATATACCCCTTAAGGGTGTTGATCGTAGATGGATTTATGACATCTCTAGCATTCCAGATTAAAATATTATCCATCAGACTAGATATTAGAGTTCACAACCCTCTGCTCACTCCGCCCCAGTCTCCCGAAAACCTCAATCTGAGCCGACACTAACACCCTTCTGTTAGCAACCTGCTTCCTCTGCTTTTGATTGCTCCTTGTGGCTATAATAACATGCCCTGTCATACTTTTCCTGCAGGCCACTTCCTGGCTCTAGCGAGCTGGATACAATTGTTTACTTACCAGGTGCTGCGATAACTTCATACTGCTGATCCCTTCGACATTGAGACTTTAGTTGAGGAGAACACCTTCAGACTAACTGAATTACTACATCGATCTACCACTCATTGGGCTATTGGGGTTCCGACACCTCCTACAGAAGATTGAGTGAAATATGGTGAAATGTCTATCACTAAAGGCAGTCCCCTATTGTCATCTCCCCCACTCATCTCCTGTTCCTGGCCTGGGGGATTTAAGGAACATGAGACTCCAGATCGGGGTGATAACGTCTCCTCAAAGTGAACTAATGCTTTCACCAGCTTAGTAAGGTTGATCAAACTGTTTCCTATTAACCACGACCTGATTCTTATGAACAAAGGTGCCTGGGATCTGACATGGGGTATCTACGTCTCCTTAACTATTGGCTCCTGGTCCGTTCCCTAGGGTTCGTTCGTATGTCATTGCGCCTGTCTGAAAACGATCTCAGCACCATTCTCATTGCCTTCACATGTACCTAATGGAGACTACATTCCCCACATAAGGTCCAATCTCCTCTGTCTTGTCCCTATATCCCCACAAACACCTTGCAGACGTTCCTCTGTTCGACACTTAGTAGGCTTACCACCAGCTTCCATCCCCGCAACAAGTGTCATATCCTCAGCCTTTACTAATGCTCTGAGGGGCGACCAAGGTGGTCTCTCCAAGCTTGATCTTTCTTAACAATTGGGGTGGTTGTGGTAGAGGCAACTGGTCGAACACCTAATGGGCCTTGTGTCTGGGTCCCCTACCTCTGGCTTTGCTATCAAGCTAATGGTCTGTCGAGGTAGACTAGCTCAACCGGTGAGATCTTTCGTTAAAATGGGGGGGGGGGGGGGGGGGGGGGGGGGCAACTGCAATTGGTTGAGCATCTAATGGGCCTTCTATCTAGATCCCTGCACACAAATTATGCTTCCACCCACTCTTTCGTATGCCTATGACCCCCTCCGACACTTCTTATTCACCAGCCCCAAGTATAAGGCCTGTGATGTAATAATAACTCGGTGAGACCAAGGTCGATCCACGGGGAAGGAGTATGGAACTAGAATCAAGCACATTATGCTTAACTATGTTATAAACTAATCTAAAAAATGTGGAATTAGTTTTAAAAGAGAATAACTAAAAGGAAAAAATCTTAAAAAACAAACATTAGAGTATCAAGGACTACTTCTAGTACTATTAACTATGCTTAATTCAATAATTTGATTCAACGCACAACTGGAATCGAAGTAATATCTCTATCCAGCGGGAAGATAAAATAGTTAAAGCATCCAAACATCTAAAACAAGTGCATGTTCATTGATTTGGTTCCCTCATTAAAGCTTAGGCATTGAGCACACTCAATTGGGGGGGGGGGGGGGGGGGCAACTGCAATTGGTTGAGCATCTAATGGGCCTTCTATCTAGATCCCCCCTCTGCACACAAATTATGCTTCCACCCACTCTTTCATATGCCTATGACCCCCTCCGACACTTCTTATTCACCAGCCCCAAGTATAAGGCCGTGATGTAAATAACTCGGTGAGACCAAGGTCGATCCACGGGGAAGGAGTATGGAACTAGAATCAAGCACATTATGCTTAACTATGTTATAAACTAATCTAACAAATGTGGAATTAGTTTTAAAAGAGAATAACTAAAAGGAAAAAATCTTAAAAAACAAACATTAGAGTATCAAGGACTACTTCTAGTATTAACTATGCTTAATTCAATAATTTGATTCAACGCACAACTGGAATCGAAGTAATATCTCTATCCAGCGGGAAGATAAAATAGTTAAAGCATCCAAACATCTAAAACAAGTGCATGTTCATTGATTTGGTTCCCTCATTAAAGCTTAGGCATTGAGCACACTCAATTGTATAAACCAATCTTTTATCCAATATATTTGAGATCACAACCATAGCCTTCATCAAATCATGTCACTAGACTTGACTAATACCAATTATTTGAACTGTAATTAAACCAATATCAATAAGCAACAATACCTATCTCAGATTCCACAAAAGATACACAAACTCTTCATTAAATAGTTCTAATAGAGATCCCATTGTTTTGATCCATAGAGAACTTAAAGCATTCACCGTATCCGAAAATCACGATGAATCAAAGGCTTCCACACATCAAAATCCCATAAACTAATCTGACTAATATCAGAAATCCAACAAGAACTCATATATTTGGCACACAAGATCCATGAATTATCTAAACCTATCAACTTCATTCAAATCATTAATGAATTATTCAACAATAAAACATAATTCAAATCGAAAGAACTAAAACATGATTAAATACTAAGAAATTTCACCTCTCAGCTCTAGCTGAGAGTTAATTAGAAGAAAGCATAATAAAACTAAAACTAAAACTGAAAAAAAAGAAAGAAGAACTAATTGTAGGAGGCTAGGCTAGGAAGCCTTCTAGGTCTTAATGTCTTTACTCCCCACGTTCCTAGATGCTTTAGGAAGAGAGTGGAGGTGGCCTTTTATAGGAGAAATCTGCCACTGAGTAGGAAAGTTTGAGAATCCGCGTAGCAGTCCCGCACTTGGAAAGTCGGTGGCCAAAACAGAAATCTGAAACTTTAAATTTACTGTGCTTGGCCGACTTGTCATGACCGGTCGGACTAACCCAGTTTTTTCCAGTGAGCTTTTGTGAAGAAGGCCGACCGGTCAGTGTATAGACTAGTCATGACTGGTCGGATGGCTGCTGATTTTCCTGTTTTCTTTCTTCTCTCCACTCCTTGCTTCTTCTGTTCACCTCTGGGCTCATCTTCTCATGTCTTCAATGCATTCAAAGTGAATCTTTTGACATCAAATTAGTGAAGTCTCTCTTGCATTCCTAAAATCACAAAATCATGCATTAGATAGGTCTTTAAACAAAGAAACCATGTATAATGAGTGATAAATTGGGGTTAAAACATGCACAATTCAGAGCTTAAGACACCACTAACTAGCATTTTGCTAATCTTGAGCAAAACATGCGTGAAACAAATCAATACTTCAAAACTCAACTCTCTCTTAGAAACTATACTTTTATAAACTTCTAGACATATGAATACAAATTAAATTCATAGAAACTTAGTGATAGAAGTTGAAATCTTAAACTTCCTAAACATAATAAGTGTTTCACATAGAATCCCCGTCGATTGATTGAAAAATAGAAAATTTTGAACAAGTATAGTCTAGTGTGCTTAGTGAATGCTCTAATTATGAATTTTCAAGATTACCTTCTTCATAGATCAATGAAACTAAATATCTAAAAGTGTACAGATCAACTACAAGCATATGACAATAATTTGCCTGACCGTTCCTTCATTGACTTTCACACCACTTCTCATTTTCAGCTTGGGTTATGGTGAACCCTTCCCTGGTTGGTGATAGGTAGCCCTTTTCGAAATTCAACATATTTTCAATATACTCTCTTTTCCTTTTCTTTTCACTATAAACATGAGATATGATTTTTAAAAATTCGTATCTTAAACATTCTTTTCTTTTCTTATTTTCTGAACGTGATGGACAAAGTTCCCCGACTTGGTTCCTCAACACTTTAAATCTTAGTCTAGCCGATCTACAAATCTACATAATCCCTTCAATAATGAGAATTGTTTAATGTGAACTAGACGCAAATGTGTTCAAAATTTTCTATCGATCAATAAATAGGGAAATTCATATATAAAAAAAAACTATTATATTATAAGTCATTTAAGAGTTTTAAAATTATACCACTTCATCTCTCTTCCTCTCATACTTATATCATCTCAAATGCATATAAACAAAGTTTTTAAAAGGGGTTTTGAATTTTCAGAAAATTGAAAATTTTTACTACATAATTGCTTGAAATGTCACAAAAATCTAGTAGATGCATCTAGGAATCTCACCCTCAACCAAAATCTTACATTGTCCTCAATGTAAAAAGATGCAATAAACAATGACATGAGAGCAAAGAAGTAAATAAAGGAGAGTGAGAACGAGAGTACCTGAAGCAGCAAGTTAATCAAGTTAATTAGCTTCTATCATGTCTCTGTGAGACTTATTTAATCCTAAATGTAGAAATAAACTTAACTTACCTAATCTTTATTAGTCTGATCGACTACATGATCAAATTTGCGCAGGATCTTCATGAATTTTAGTAGATTTCTCATGAGGACCATCCATAGTCCTGCTTGATGATATACATGGGTGCTTGTTATCAATGAAGTCCAATAGTCATATGCATCGCATGCTTGAGAAGATGGGAGATAATCAGTGAAAAGTTGTCTCCTCACATTCTGGAATGGGTAATAATTAATTAGAAATGGATCCTCCCAGTCAGAATTCTCAATGGACTGAAAAACTCATAATTGTGGAGAGACATTCATCATGTTTTCTTCATTTAAAGTTGTCTCCTCCACAATTTCAGAATTATATGGCGCTTCAACAATCAATGGTGATGAGTTAAAAATAGTGGAAGATGGCTCTTCAAGCACCGACACCTTGTCTAACAAAATATCTAACTCCCTAATCATCTCATCATCAAGATCATCGAAGTGAGCCAAGCATTCCTCTAGAAAATCGAGATGTTAGGATGAGGGGCGTCCTCCCTTAGTGATTGAATAAATTATGTTTGAATGGCAAGGAATTCCTCCTCTATAGAGATGAGGTCTTCCAAAGAAAGTTCATTCGGTTTCATGGTAGGCACATCACCTTGAATAAGTTGATTGTTTAAAATTCCAGATTGTACCACCCCATTATCCAAGGAAATAAAATTTTCAACCCAAAGGGGGTCTTTCACAATAGGATTTAACATGTTATGTTGGTGGAAGAACTCAAAAAGACCGACTTCGGCTAGCTCTCTAGCAAGCATATCATCTAGAGATTCATAAACATCCTGCCCTTGGAAAAAAGAAACCATAGGCTCATAGGCAATCTCCGAACCCTCCTTGTAGTCAATCACACTATCAGTTTCAAATTTTGTGGATTCCTCAGGTTCGTCAACTTTCATTGGAATCTCTTCATCATTAAAAGTAGGACACCTAAAAGCGATAATGGATTCACCATAATCTATGATGATATTGGGATTACCAAGATCAATATCCTCTAGAAGTTTAATCATTAAATCCGGAGAAGGTTTGGGTTGGATAGTCCCATCCTTCTGATTAGAGAGGATTGATTTGGTGTCCCCAATTTCGGGCTCAACGTCTTCACAAGATGGCGAGTAACTTTGATTTGATCGCTTCTCTACATACTCATTCCATATTTCCTCAAGGATTTTTGTATATTCAATCTCATAAGAGGAAGGAGATGTTTTAGGATGATTATCATGAGTTATAGTTGGTTCTTCCCTTGGACAAGGGGAATGATGGCTTTCCCAATTTAGACCGTACATGTTGTAGGATGAATAATTGTATGATGATTGATAATCATATTCATACAAGTGGTCACGCATTGTCTTAATCGGTTGACCATCACGCACCCATTCCTTTCGTTGATACACCCCTCCTGCTATACCCGGTGAAACACTACGTACATTATTTTCAGTCCAATATTCACGAAGTATTTTACCTTGTTGATCGATATTCGATTTGGCTTCATTCTTATACTCTCCCAACATCTTACATGGGGGAGTATTGGAGGTAGATTGAGTCTCAGAAAAACATCCATACTTTGAGAGGTTCTAATCACAATGATTTTACATCCCATGATCCGACTTCTCATCTTTCAAAAGATACTTATACGCTCCACCCGCCCAATCATACATAATGAAATTTTAAGAAGTCGAAGCCATACCTAACCTAAGAAAAGCAATAAAAAGAAGGGAGATGGGGAGATGTAACCTATAAAGGTAAAACAATGTCAGCAGAATCCCCACAAAATAAAAATAAAAAAATCAATGTTAGTAATCTAGAAATAAAAATAAAACTATAATCCTACAAAGCAAAGGAAAACCTATCCTAGAGATAGAACAAAAACTAAACCTAAGAGTATTTGAATCTGACACCTTCCTTCCCCAGCAACGGCGCCAAAAACTTATTCGTCAGCCCCAAGTATAAGGTCGCGATGTAGTAATAAATCGGTGAGACCGAGGTCGATCAAGGGAAAAAAGAGTATGGAACTAGATCCAAGTACTCCAAGCTTAGCTATGTTCTAAACTTCTTAACTAGTCCTCTTATGAAAGTCAACATAGTCTCTATGATAATAACTTTCATTATTTAACATATGCAGTAATTACCATGGTCTAGGCATAGTTACGCACAATTTGAGTTCTATAGTTGTCATTCTATAGCAAGAAATTAACTCATGATCATAACCCGATTATTTGATAACTCCAATTCACTTAAAAACTCTATGATCCATTAAAAGAGTAAGCCCATGCATCCTGTACACTTAGATTATTATAGAATTGATTAGCACATCTCATATTAAACCTGACATTATTACTATAAAAGTAATATAAACAATCAACTTTCCAATATATCACCACGAGATGTCGCACATCTATGGATCAAGAGTTATACATTTCTTTAATATAATCTCTAAATTAAGTGATTATGGTGCACATTTTTCTCCCACTAACTGAGAAGTTCCGTCTCAAGTCATATTAGATACATATATTGTACCAAGTTCCTTTCTTCATCATATGGATCCAATATAAATAAATGAACCATATTCGTTAGCACCTATCCCTAAATGACAAGACCAAGTTAGTGTCATTTAAATATCTCCTTAGAACTAACCTTTAATCATAGAAGGAAAATAAGTGTACTAATAATGTAACCTTTAATCATAGAAGGAAAACGAGTATACTAGTAATGTAATATTCCATCACATAATGTCATCAACAACTTAGTCCATTCTCCTCATGATCAAAGCGAAACCAACATGTCATTCATCCATATAATTAATTATTGTGTCATATGGGAATGAGTCTCATCTATAGAGGATTTTCATGTGATACAAGTAGAGCTTTAATTTCACATCACTATCACCTAATACATGGGTGTTAATAATCATCCTTCTCGAGCATTATGTAGAGTAATTGGATCCAGGTTAATGGGTAGAGTATCTTCATCTAATTTCATCATTTTTTTAAGAAAATAGATATTTCATTAAGATCTTTTTTCATTCTTAGATGTCCTTGTGATGGAATTACATGAATGATACATTATATATTTTTAAGGCCAACGGATGGAATATAAGGTTTAATCCCTAACATGGAATTTCCTTTAGAGAACATGATGAACTAATTATATTATATCATAAACATGGATTACATACGTATCAAAATAGTAGTAAAGCATAGAGTAAAAGTAGTGAAGAAAGAATGTTAATCATCCATTACTCAAGATGAAATTATTGTTTATCAAATGAATAGTAATTAACTAGTTTTAAACAAAAATATAGTGTACCAATTAAGTTGTGTACCCAAACTAAGTCCTCCATATTCTCTACTCTATGTTACTAATCTTATCCACAAGCTGCACCTCTGCTCCCAACCTTATGCATGTTCATTTTATCTTTTTTTACATTTTGCATTGATATAGTTATAGTTTAACAATTTGTCAAGCAACTGAAAATCAATTAAGATCTGGCAAAGGAAGAAGCTCTGATGAACGAAGATCTAGTCAGTTAGGCGTCGTTTGGCAATGGATAGCCAACAGGAGGATTTCTCACCAAAACTTAGTTATTTTATTTCAAATCCATTCTGATGTGTTGTATTTCTTGTTCATGGATGTCCCTTTTAATAGGGTTTGGATTATAGCCATTTTAGGATCTTCCATTACTGCAGGAGAAATAGTTACAAGAGAAATGGTTGTTTTCAACCGTTATAGCAGAGAAGGGTGTTTCTTTAGAAGACCATCAATGGTCATACGTTCCAACATCTCTCACTTGGCCATTATGGTCATCATGTTTACACATATATATATATATATGATCTCCCACTAATCAATGTCTTAATTCGTTGGTTATTTTACCTAAATGATTTAAAATATTTGTGATGTACCAAAGATATTCTAACTTAGTGGTTCTTTCCTTTTTTGCTACTGTATAAAGATTTTTTCACTCATATGTGGTTTTAATGTCATGGCCTGTCATTAGTCATATCTTAGACCCATGGTAAATACATTTTTTTCTTAAATCTTCATTAAGAACTGTTTTTCTTAATGGGTCTGTTACCATTTCTTTAAATGGTAAAAAGTTTACAGCTATCTTATCATTTTACAAAACATCATATCTATAAAAGGATTGCATTTCAATGTGTTTTCCTTTTGAACTCATAACACCATTTCTTATACTAGTTACTGCGGCTTGTTTGTTATAGTAAATGTTAATAGGTTGTTCATGAATTTCATTTATCTTTAAATTGATTATAAATCATTTTATCCAAATAGCTTCGGTAGCTGTCATACTACAAGCGATATATTCCATCTCTATTGTGTATCTAGTTACACAACCTTGTTTCTTGCTACATCAAGATATCGCTCCACCTTTAAAGGTGAATATGTATCCTGTGGTGGATCTTCCACCATCTATATCTCCAACAAAAATAGTATCAGCATAACCGTAAGTTGACAGTCAAAGGGAAGATTCTTATCTCCACACCCTTGGCACTGGAGCTCATGCATGATTATTGTAGGTTGTTTGAGTCTGTTATGTATTTGTACTAGATGACTCAACCAATATAGGTAAGTGCCAGTCAAGTTTGGGCTGATATGAGTCGCATGTTGTACAGGTACCACATGTTTGCACATATATGGTGGGGATGGCTTCATAGAACTGCTTTTTTTTTTTTAATCCATTTATTCAATCTTAGTATGAAAACTTTATCAGAATGACCTTTTCTTTAGCTACCATGGGTTGAATGGCTATTTGCCATTCTATATCAATGAATTACTCTAAATTTGGTGAGCTTTGGCTTTAAGCCAATCCATATCAATGAACTACTCTGAATTTGGTGAACTCGCCTACACCATAGAATACATAATGAATCAACAATGACTGCTACATTAATGGTTCATATTTCTCTAAAAGTGTGCCATGTGTACTTAGGAGACACTAAAGATGAGTAATCTATTTCCCTAAAAGTGTGCCATGTGTACTTAGGGGACACTAGAGATGAGTAATCTATTTCCCTAAAAGTGTGCCATGTGTATATAGGACATGAACTTTGATGTTTCCGTTGCTTCCTTCCTCCTATGCTTAGTTTCTATAAGCATGTTTTATTCATTAGTTTGAGGCTGTTGTGTGTGTATAGATAGATATAAATGCAAATACGAATATTATTCCTTCCTCCTATGTAGTGTGTCATTTTGATGGATTTGGATTAGAATGAATATGTATGAATTTAAATTGCTATAAATGTGGATTTGATTAGAATGAATGTGAATTTGGATTGGAATGTATGTGTCTATCAGGTTTCGGGTTTAGCCAGATGCCCTAAGGCACCAATAAATGGATTTTTTAAATTTTTTTTTCTAAATTCGGTGGCCAAGGCCGACGAAATTTATTCGACATATAATAAATGACGGTTGTAAGCCATCGAGTAATTAGTATTAAAACGACGGCTTAGAGCCGTTGAATTATAAAACGACGGCTAAGAGCCGTCATTTATTTTGTAAACTCGACGACCTCAATCACCGAAAATGGAGATGGTCAACTTGAAATTCAACAAATTAATCAACAATCTACAACTTTCGTCGAACTTGGGCTATCGAAAATAATTTTCGATGACAAAATTCGACGTGCAAAAATGTCGCCAAGGTCCGTTGAATTTTAAAAAAAACGACGGCCACATTATCCTTTTCACGTAGTGTTGGTAACATAATTTATAACTTTTAGTTCCCTTAATTGTTAAATTGTGGTATTACTTATATTGGTTTGGACGGAACTCTATTTAAAATATCCATTGCAATGTCTAAAGCTTTTCCCCAAAAAATAGTACCTAAGTTGAAATGACATAACATACTTCTAACCATATCTAATAGGGTTTTGTTTCTACGCTCAAGTACACCATTTTGTTGTGGTGTGTAAGGTGTAGTATATTGATGAATTATTTTATTATTTTTACAATATTTTATAAAGATCTCATGACTATATTCTCCACCTCTATCTATTTTTAATGTTATAATATTTCTTTCTAATTGTTTTTTCACCTCAATTTTATATTCTTTGAATATTTTTAGTGCATCGATTTCTTATGATTTAAATATATAATCACAAATTGAGAAGTCATTAGTGAAAGTCATGAAGTATGTAGCATTCCTAATGCTTTTTAAAGGGGCAAAGGCTACGGATTATACTCGTAGCTGTATATCTATGGCTATAGATAGAATTCATGGCAGGCTTGTAGCCGGTCCGTAGCAATTGGTGCCGTAGTGATAGCTTGTAAGCTATAGCTACGGCTTATATCCGTAGTTATATTTCTTCGGCTACGAACAATAGCCGTCGCCATAAATCCGATCCGTAGCATTTTATCTGCAAAACGCTACGGACTAGTTTTGAGGACTGCGGACTATATCCGTAGCTAGTGTCTTTAATTTTTTTTTTTTTTAATGATAACAACATATCTAGCCGTTTCTTGTACATGCCCTGATAGTTCAACCTATCTAAAGCTAATATAAATAAAGACTTCATGGCTTATAAACCCTAATAGGTATCCTCACAAGTATGTGTTCAATTCTCACCCGTTGAATCCAAATCCATAAATCTTATTCTCCGAATAACATGAAAGAGAACATTTAAAACGCAGACAATGCAACTCTCCTGTATTAAATAAATAAAAAGCGAAATAGAAAGAGAAGGAAATCACACTTGTACTTCATTGACAAATAGAATAGTGATTAACACGTTCAATTTTCAAACTGCATAGTATACGAGTTTTGAAACAGAAGATATCTTCAACGGAGAGAAACCACATCTGTACTTCGTTGACAAACATAAGCTTTTGCTCCATGGTTTTCTATGTCCATTGCACCAATAACAAAAAAAGATCGGGGATGCATTCACCACTGCGGTATCACAAACACAGATATTTCAAAAAATCAAATGCTAAAAAACTGTCATGTCAATGGCACATATAACAAAAATCAGTTTTTAAAAATTTGATCAGAATGGATTACAATTAACTTCCATAGTTTCAGAAAAATAGCAAGGCCTCTATAATTTTACATATTCAGAACAATCTAAATGAATGATCTTATGTTCCTTTATCAACCCACTTTTCAGTTCTGCATTTCATCTATTCTTTTCTTTTTTGTTTTTAATCATTTCCATAACGAAGAAATGCATAATTCTCCCAAGAGCATATGCATTTTCTAACAAACTGTTAGGATTGAATTGTAAAGAACTTTTCGATTAGATTGAAAATCTAGCCATTGTTGGTACATACCTTGACAAATCAATCCAAGCTAATACAAATAAAAACTTCATGGCTTACACCCAACATGCAAAACATTCACCAACTAAAGCTATCTAATTTGCATCTTATCATTGGGCATAAGAGAAACTCAAAACCCATTTTTCAAGCACATCTATATTCCTCTAAAAAATGAGGCACTTTTAACATATACATTTTCCATCAAATAAGGAGGAAAAAAAAACCAAGCCTTAAAAAAAAAAGGGAAAGCACCAACAATTAAAGCCATACTTCTAAGGTTTCTTCTTTCACTTAAACTTGCGCGATTGAAATGGGGCCCACTATAAGATTTCTTCAACTCCCAAGAACAGAATATACCAATGGTGGGACAGAACTTGGATATACACAAATCCAATTCAGAAAAAAAAGACTTTGGATCTTCTACAAAAATCATGCAGGTTTGAAAGAAACAGAAAAGAGCTCAAGTCGTGACATTACATAATCCTATAATTGGAGGAAGATTTGCTAGCTTTGCATAGCTGATTCCCTGTATGAAAGAAAAAGAAACCAAATTAGCTTTCTAGCATCCATACACACCCTTAATTTTTCACGGTTGGATGTTTGGTAAGACCCACAATGTTGATTGACATGACATCATAATGAAATGGAATAGTAATCCTAAATAGATGATCCAAGAAAAAAAATCCAATCAAGAAAAAGAAAAACAGAGACTGTGAAGAAACCCGAATTAACAAAGAAGAGAGAATTGAAAACTAAGAAGAAATTCATAGTTAACAGCAAAAATCATCTAGTAAATCCATATGCGTAAAAAAATGAAAAAAAAAAAATTCTGGCTTTACTAGTTGCATCTGAGACTTCCTTTCAAGAACAGTAACTCATACCATGCTAGGAATTGTTGAATAAAGCAGAACTATTTATAAAGGAGTTAAAAAACTCATAAACAATTTCGAGAGTGGATGTATTTCATGAGTGTTAGTAGTGGTGATGTTGTGAGATAATAGACATAGCACTAGAACAACACATTTCAAGAGTGAAATGCTAATTCCTAAAAGCAGGAAGATTTATGGAGTGATTAACAAAACCAAAAAATCAGCAAAGTGATTACTCACTCAGTTGCATTGCCCCAAAACTGTAAGTTCAAAACAAACTTACAGCTCTAACATCAACTGATGGGTATGGTGTAAGATGCATCAATAGACATCTTGTCAATTCATAGGCATGGCGTAAGATGCATCGATAGACAAATCTTGTCAATGCATGGCCAAAAAATGAATGGTTATAAAAATAACAACAGCCTACAATTTATATTCAGTAGGGGAGAAGTCCGTTGCTGTGACAGTTAGAATCACCTGATGAGTGCTGTGGCCCATCTAGCAATACACAACAGTTGAATGAGCCTCCATCCTTTGAGATTATAAGTTTGAGAAAGCACACAAAAATCATGTGGCACAATAAACATGACTCTGACAGTTCATTGGCAAGTCCTAAGTGTAATGGCCATGGTAGATAAATCAAATTGATCGGAAAACCTTAACCATGTAATCAGCGGACTAGAAAATGTACAGTAAAAACGAATAACTGCAATGATCAGAGTAAATAGATAAAAAGGTCCATCATTCAAACAGAAACAATTCTTAACAATTGAGTTAATTCTCTATAGACAACTTTAAAGTGATTTTGAAAACAGAAAAAATCCCAAATGTTCAGAATTTTGGAGTTACTTTTGAAGGAAAGTTCGATGGTATTAGCGGCATTGTTATTCTTTTAGCAACAAGTGGGTGATCATTTGAAAGGGAAGACTATGGCTTCTAAACCAACCACCTGCAATAAAAATCAACTAACTTTAAGAAAAAACAAAAGAAATCAGAAAAAAAAATCAAGTAATTCAAACCTGCAAAATTGATATGTTCTATACATAGTGAGGAATTACAAGGCCCTGGTGCATCAAGGCATGAATAGTATCCGCATATACCAATGGAGCCCATGGTATGGTGAGCCCGTGGCATTTGACCTCATCCACCACCTCCTCTAAGGAGCTTATATGCTCCTTGGGCATTCTGTTGTTCCACGTACCAAACAATCAAATCCATCTACTTCATACCAGCCAACCCACTTCCTATTAAAACAGACAAGCCACAAAAGAACAAAGAATGAAGAATCCATACCTCTCCATGAGATGGTGCTGATCTAAGAATTAAACCTGTTCAGAATTGTGTTATACAAAAAACTAATGAGTTGCAACAAAAGTATCGACATTACATGTTGGATTCTTTGAAGATAAGGACTTATACAAGGTTGTGAGAAACCAATCATAAGGTAAATAAATCTGGAAATGAATTTTCACACAGTACAGGCTACATTAAAAGAGAAAAATGAAAATATAGGAAATTGCAGTTATTTCTTGGGGAAAAAGTGAATACAAAATACAAACCGAATCACCATCTTTTGTGGTGCCACTAATAAAAAATTTAAAAACTCCCTTCCACATTATGAGGTTAACATATCTTGAAAATAGAAGTAGAACTTCTCCAAGCTTTGTACCCTCTGAAAAACAAGTTTAGTTGCAAGCAAGTTATCATCAAAAAATATTTTCAATTCAATCAAACCAATAAAACCATATTGAATAACTCTTAAAAAAAGCCATACTGAATAGTAAACTATAATTCACTACATGAAAATTGCCTTTTTACAACTGGAAATAACCGTTGTAAAAATATTTTTACAACGGTCATGTCCCCGTTGTAACAGGCTCTGTTGCAAAAAACAATGTTATTTACAACTTTCATAGCCCTGTTATAAATAAACTAAGGACAGTTGTAGATGATACTTTACAACGATGGAAGGTGGTTTTTACAATGGTAGAACCCGTTGTAAGTAATAACATTTTACAACATGTACTGCCTGTAGTAAATGGTCATACTTTACGACGGGTTACACCGGTTGTGAAAAGTTCAAACATCTACAACTTGAATGGCCCGTTACAAAATGTGGTATTAATAACAGTTCTCACCCGTTGTAACCTCTTATACCTATTTACAGCAGAGTCAGTCCGTTGTAATTATCTTATCAGATGTTTAGTTACAACGGCTCACGCCTGTTGTAAATAGTTTTTCTTTTTTCTTTGTTCTCTCTCTCCCCCCCAAGATTTTAGTTCCCTGTATTCATTTGTCAAATAAGAATCACAAAATCACTAAAAGAATCTTACATAATTTAAATCATGAAAGTAGGAATGATAAAAGCAATGGAAAGAATCTAACATTGAAAACTAAAATATCACAATTATCAGAAATAAGAACTTGAAACTCTATTTTGCTATAAGGATATGACATTGAAAAATAAAATAACTAGAAAAGAATAAAATCTCAAAACAACATATACTTTGCCTACCCGACAATATATTAACAAATTTAGCCCAGATTCAGGTTTATGGAGGTTCCCACAAGGCAATCAACCAACGGATAACAAGAAAAATAAGTATTGTAACAAATTTAGTTGTATAAAGTTATGTGAAAAACCTAAAAATTCTGAGTTATTCAGATTTTATAGAGCTTTGACTTTTTAACCCATATGTAAGACAATTTTTATTAGTAGATGTTGCTAAACTAGCACAATCTTCATATAATCTTGTCAACAATATGACGGCCATGATGAAGAACATTACTTTGGCAAAGATTAACAGAAAAGCACAGCCTAAAGGATAAGCATCTTATCCCCACTGCTAAAAATTGGCACCCTGATATGGGCATAACCATTGTGTGTGTTAACTCTAGTCTAAGCAACATCCTTTTTAATTGTCAGCCCTAAGAGATATTCTTTCAATATCTGGGCAGAACGGTTTTCAAAGCAATCTACTAGTAAAAAACAAATATTGAAACTTGCATCTGACCTCTGAGTTTGTAGAACTATCTGCCCATATTCTTTTAAACGTTGTAACCCGGAGCCTCATTTGGCCTTCAGGATTCTAATAACTGCAATAAATGGCAGCAAGTTCTAATTAAAGATAAAAAGGAAAGATGAGACAACCTCCAGAAGAAAGGGAAAACAATACAAATAAAAGAAATTTGTAAATGAAAGCAATACCATACTTCATTAGAAACTATAAGTATAATTGTTGATTTACAGTCCCTTGGGAACTTAACCATTCATTGGGTGAAATATCAAAGAATACAGCCAAACAAGTACTCTTGTCAAGGCCACACATTTTCCATGATGTTGTATTTCCTTGCCCAATGACTATATCAGCAGAAGTACCTTTCTGCAAAGTGGCAAAACCATAACCAGTATAACAGTAGCCCCGTGCAATGAATTCTCGACTGCCAGGATAAATAAGAGCCAATAACAACAAGAAGATCATTTGTAACCAAACAAAGCCCGATATCACAACATGCTTATCTTAGAAGTTCTATGTACTGACATCCTCACCATACATGTGAATTCTATCATGAAGTTCTATCCAAAAGTGTACAGATTTGCGGCTCACTAGAGTTGTCCAACATGTATAGGTTTAAGGAAAATCTTTTTGTACCAACATGGATAGATTTGCGGCAGATTTTTGGACCGTCCAACAGTTTAAGATTGACCAGATTTTGTCGCATCTAACAATCCAGACTTCGGACAGGTCTGGAGACAACCATCAGTCTAGTTTTGGACATTTTAAGGGCCATCTACTGGTTCAAATATGGACAGATAACATGGTCAAAATTTGAGCAATTTTACACCAAAATCAAAAGCCCCAATGGTTGGCGCCAGTACAAAATTTATTCAATTCTCAAGTTACAAGAAAAAAAAATTAAAAGAAAATAGCCACAAGATGCAAAATAGCAGTCTTTTTTTTAAATTTTTTTTAAATCTTTTTTTGTTCGTATATAGGCCATTGGTCAGCCTATTAGGTGAACCGATCTGATTTTTGGATAAAGAAATATTTTCCATTGGGTCAGCCTCATCCATGAGCCTGATTTCACATGCATTTGCTAGACTAAAGCGTAAAAGCCACATACAGGCTGAACTAGTGAAACATGTGGCTTATGTATATTACCTTGAGAATTCAGTCAAATTACTAAGTGAACTATAAAACACCCGTGTGTTTATGATTGGAGGAAATATGAAATGTAAACTAAAAGAACTCTCACCTCCAAACGATACGTTATTTCAAATCCAGTCAAGTCGTCTAGAAAGAAAAACCTGTTTGTACAAATATCTGCATTAATAGAAGTGAGCTAGAATCTACAAACATATGCATGCACCTTATGGTAGGCCACTTGGCCATGACCTAATAGAGACCAAACTTAAAATCAACCATGAAGCATAATCTACCTAAACATGCTACTCGTTGCTCTAAGAATGTGAGCAACTCCCACAGATTGTAAGAATAATAACCCTTCAACAGAGTTAAGAGAAAATACAACAATTGTGCAAATTCAACCAGGAAAAGGCCAAATACAGATAGGATCTTCCAAGTCCACAGCAGGGCCCATATATCAACTATTTACATCTCTGAACCATCGGCCCCACCTGCCTCCAGTTGAGCAAGCTGCAAATCTGAATCGTGTTGCTAAGCCTTTCAGCCCTAGCACTATATTACCTGTAATAGGAATGCTGAGGAAAATACAATCTTTCTTCTTTTTTTTCCTATAAGCAAAATCAATTTTATTAGAAGCTCCTAAAGGGCACATGATGTTCAGAAAAGAAAGATAGCCAATTAAAAAAATCGAGTGTGGCTAAGCAGCAAAGACGGCACTAAAGAAGAGGTTCCAGAATCAGATTTGATCAAAATTTAGTAATAAAAATTGGCAGCTTTTATTAGAAAGGAGGCATTCTATTTGCAAGTCGTTCCTCGGAGAAATAAAAAAAATTGTTTATATTGTTTGGATAAGACGTAAACATGCAAAATGGGTTAAAAGCCCCAAAGCTACAAGCCTACAACCCTGTCTAACATTAAAATAGAAAAAAATGTTAAAATCATATAAAATATAACAAATGTAAAAAAATAGAAAAGTGCCAAGATAATCTGCAACCTCTCTGGCAGCTATTAGATTAGGCGAGCCCTGGATAAGATAAGAAGCATATATGCAAGTGTCAACTGAAGATACAGATAAAGAAACAATAGTGAGGAATAATATATAAATACTCTCAACAGAGAACAATTAACACAACAATGCCTCTTAGACAAGAATCAATATGCAACGTTGGCTAGGACTCAGAGCAGAGTGTACAAAACAAATTCCAACATACCAATAGCAATGGCTCTCAAATTATCTGCACAAACTCATTTAAGAATATAAAATGCCTTCCAAATTTATACAATCGAAGAAACAAAAACAGAATGACTAAAACAGAAAGCAATGAATGGCATGTTTCCAAATGAGTGATTCCCTAAACAAAATCAGCCCACATATACATCCAACTACATACTGGTAAGTTTTTACATATACCGAATTTGCTATACCGTACACAATTACAGCAGCTGTTGCTGCCCCGCTGTATCCCAAATCTCAAACACTGACAGCCAATGTTTGTGAGAAAAAGGTAGCACCTATGGTAGATTCCTACAGCACCAAACAACAAAAATTAGCCCACATATTCCAAATCTATCAAACCTTAAAAAGCCACTAAAACCTTAATGATATAACCAACCCAAAAATATACAAACTAGCCTTTTACAAAATGCAAAACTAGGCCAGACTTTCCAGCTCCCACATCTCCGAGAAGAACCTGAAGAGTAGCAAAGTTGGAATGAGTCATACCAGTTTCAGTCAATTGACACAATGACACTACTATTTATAGCCATGCTCTTCCTTCAGTAAAATAATATCTGGTCATGCCACCACACTAAGAGACTAGAGAACTCAATCTACAACACATGCCAACCATGAAGATATCAATATTATTTGGGGAATATTATGTCAGAACCAACAAGATGTAACTTCTCAAACATAGGAATATTGAAAGGTATTTGAGTTAATTTCTATAGGGATTACCATAACATACATTTAGTGCTGCATCATTTAGTTGGAGCTTCTTCAATGCCTACCGCAACTCTGGAAACCTACCAACAAGTTGGACATCAAAGTTCAATCGTTATAGAACTACATTCAAGGCAGTAGAAAAGTTACTTTCATTGAGATTGGTTTGGGACCGATGCATCTTGTAAACTACATTGAAGGCTTTTGTGGTCCTGCCCCAATTAGAGTACCCAGAAATAAGGGTGTTCCAAGATACGACTGTTCGCTGAGGCATTCTGTTGAACATCTGGTGTGCGGTGTCTAAATCGCCTTTAGAAGCATGCTCTGTAAGGAACCTAACAGCCATGCTCTATTCTCAGACGTTGCTAACCTTTTTTATTTCTTTTTTCTGATATATTTTTTTTACAATATCAGTGGATTCATTCCAAATAACAGAGTTCAAGAATCAAGATATCACTATTCAGGTGGCTTGTTAGAGATTACTAAAGATTACTTCATTCATGCATCTTCAACGATTTTCAGGACAAAACTCTTATTCCAAAGTGAATTGAAAAGGCTTCTTGCAAGAAAGCTTGTTAGAGATCTAGCCCATTTATAATGATGGCCTCGCATTGTGTGTACCCAGACCCAAATCTCAGGCAGGTAGGCCATGCTTGTATATTTAATGCAGGCCTCTTCCTATGTGTCCATTCCTTTCATGCAAAATTTTCCCATCTGATGAATGCAATGCCCCAATTTGTATAAGGGGATATAAGTGGGGAGGTGCCGCCCACCTGATGGACAACCTGGATTTCACATATGCTTTCATGTTATCTATCACATGAGCCAGCAATTAAAATTACATTTTTGTTCTTTTATGAGCAATGAAATTTAGTAAGATTGTAATCACGTCTCGTGCAAATAGCGTTGGCCAGGCATCCTTAAATCTTAATCGCAAACATGCTAATGAAATCATTCAAAATTTTCTGACCATCCCCACCAACATAAAACCACTGAAAGAAGGGATTTTACAAAATGCTTCCGTTTTTATTTTTTATTTTTTTTATTTCTATACCAAAAGGGAAAAGGAAAACAAAATGAAATTCCATTTTCCAGCAAAAGCACAAACAAATCAGATCTCAAGAGTACAGAAAATGAAACTAAAAGAGAGAAGAAGAATCGTATCATCCTACGCAAGAGCTCGGAAATGATCGCAGATTTCGCCTTCGATCTGCTCCAGCTGAGATTTGCCCTTCATCTTTGCTCTAGAATTCCAAATTCGAGATGAGGGTTGCCAAGATAGTCGGTGGGGCTGCCAGAGACGAGAGTTGCCAAGATAGGCTGCAAGATGATGCCGATGGTGATGGTGGTCGAAAGAGGGAGAGAGATTAAGAGCGAGAGAGTGACAAAGAGATCGAGAGCAGGAGAGGAAGAGGGAAATAGAAAAAGAATAAAAAAATTTGGGGCTTTTTTTTAACTTAGCAAGAGAGGGAACTGGGCGCGGGCTTTTTCTTTTGGGCGCGAATGGAGTTAGAGACGGACAGTGCTGTCAAGGGCTCGTGGGGCCACTGTGATGTATGTGCTTTATCCACTCCGTCCATTCATTTTTTACCTAATTTTAGGGCATTATCTAAAAAAAATGAGTCAGATTGGAGGCCCAAGTGGACCACAAAACAACTAATGGTAGCCACTCAATATCCAATATTTGCTATGGTGTGGTCCACTCGATCCTTCCATCTACCTCTTTTTTAGGCTCATGCCCTAAAAGGAGCTGTCAAAATAGATGAACGGCTTAGATGAAATACAAAAATTATGGTGGGCCTTAGGAAGATTGTAATGGTGAACATTCATTCCCCACTGTTTCCTATAGTGTGGTCCATCTGAGATTTGGATGTACCTAATTTTTTTGGGCCAAATCCTAAAATGATATGGAAAAACGGATGGTCAGTGTGTGGGGATATATATGTGTGTGTGTGTGTGTGTGTGTGTGTGTGAAATTTTCAAGGTGGGCCCCAAGGTAAGGGTAATGCTCCTCATCTAAACCTTCTTGGCATTATCAACAGCTTGGATTGCAAATAAACATTATTAAAACCTTCTGATGGGGCCAATTGGAATTTTTAAGGGTAAGACACTCAATCACCATTATTTTACGTGATGTGGTGCACCTAAGATTTAGATCTACACACTTTTTAGTATATCATCCTAAAACGGGCTAGAGAAATAGATGGACGTCATGGATATAATACACATCATTAAGGTAGGCCCCATGGTAACCCCATAGTAAGAGTCGCATTGCATTGTCTTGGGTGAGGACGGGGTCTCACCTAATTTGCTTTCAGGTTATGGTCACAAAACTTTTAGACCTAAACCTAAATCTCAAGGGGGCATACCTTTTGGACCAATCATCAATGTCTTCAAGTGCATTAGAGCTAGCTAGTACATGTATAAGAGATCAAAGCCATTCAAAACTTTGACAGGAGCCCTGATTGTGGGGTCCACCGTGATGCTCGTTCCTTACATCCACGCCGTCTAGCCGTGTGGGTAAGTTTTATTCACTACTTGAGAAGTTTTGTAAAAATACAATAATCACAACAGGCTGGAACTGTTGTAGTATTAACTCATTGTAAACGTAACAATTTTTACAATGTATAAAGACTGTTGTAAAAACTTAGTATTTACAAGATGCAAAAACAGTTGTAAATATTATAATCACAACAGTTCTTAAAGCTCGATGTAAAAAATAACAGATTTTACAACTAACCAGCACCTAACTGTTGTGGTAGCATTTTATTTACAACAGGCATGCTATGCCCGTTGTAAAAAGTACTATTTGACAACGGTTTTGGGTGTCCCATTGTAAAAAACCTGTTGTAGGGAAAACTTGTACAAGGTTAGACCAACCCAATGAGTACTTAGGTCGCTAGGCATAACATTAGCCTCAACAAAGTGCAAAGATGGAACTGATCAAAATGAGGTTATGATTGAGATGCCCTAGTTTAAATTATATATGCAGATTGAGTTCCCAAAATAGAGAGAACTGCGGGATATTTTAGATGAAAACTTCAAAACTAGTTGAAAACTCTCAACTGGAAATTTGTGGTGCAGCTTTATCCAGAAATTGATGGTAGATTATTCCCAATTAAACATGAAATGAATTGAATGTTCTTTCTGTCTTATGTTCATTCTCTCTCGTGAGAGTAACAAACATAGAATGGAGGGTAGTGAGCCCCAAAATATCTGTACAAGTAAAGAATACCACATATTCTTAGCATATCCTATGGTAATATATTATCTTCTTCACTTTCTATTATCTAATGGCAATAGATACCAAACTATACAAGAAATGGAGGGAGAATGTTTAGTTCAGAAATATACTCAGACAATGCTAACTGCAAACCTGAATATCTGCTAATAGTTATATATATATATATATATATATATATATATATATATATATATATATATATATATATATATATATATATATATAAATTCAACCATCCATTCATAAAACCTGGAACTTTACAACCTGGAAAAAGAAAACAAACCAGATTTTCGGGCTAGCTAAGACAGCAAAAAGAATAGCTTGGCTCGCCTATCATATACGCCAAACTGACCCTATACAGTAGTTCTCCCATCAGGTTTCCCAGGCTAACTCGGTCGAGGAACAAGCAGCCTTTAACAGACGACGGGAGGCTATTCTCCTCCATGAAAAGCCTCCCTGCTGCCAATGTGACCTTTTTTTTTATGAATTTCTTTTTTCTTTTTTTTTTTGTTGATAAGAAACTGGATTTTAATTCCAGAAGGCACCACAAGACCCGAGCCACACCTACCGCCAAGTTGCTGAACAACACACAAACGAAAACAAAAAACATCTTGGAGCAGGACAAACCTACCAACTCAAAAGACCTAGGAAAACCCTTACCAAACTGAAATAGAAGACGAAGAAGAGCAGCCATGAAAACCCCAGAGCCACTGCCAATGAATACAGCTACCTGCACAACAAATGCCAAACACCCAACCTATGCCAATCAGCAAATTACAACACTTGAACTAACGAACAGCTACCTCCACTTGCTGAAAACCTCTGCCTCTTGCACAATAGAAACCAGAGCAGAAGATGGGCTGAGAGCAAAATAGGAGCCAACACAAAAAAAATTGTAGCAAACCAAAGACAACCATACTCTGGACCAGCCTCAAACCAAAATAGCATCCAACACCAAAGGCTCATCAGCCTACAAGACCTCCAGAAATGCAGCGCAGACAGAGCTGGTGATCAGGAAACCCAAAATAGAGAAGTTCCTAAAGAAAATCACCATTGCCACCCTAAAACATAATCTCAAGAAACAGATTTTTACCTTCCAATGAAATAAATACAATTTTTAGAAATGAGAATTCAGGCAAAGAAGGCAAAAAAAAAAAAAAAAACTCTTTGGTAACAAGAACCATATCTATACTCTTGTCAGGAACTGCTATTGGCATCTGGAATTTGAAGCCCGACGTACACTCCACCGTAGAGATTCTCAATTCTGGAGAATCAAAATGAAAAGAAAAGTGAAAAACCTAAATTAGAAAATTGATAAAAAGAAATCCATCCGTTCGAATTAGGGTTTCTACCAATCCAGGCAAACAGAAGGAGGGAGAGGGAATTAGGGCACCAACCTGTTTACAACATGGAAGATGGCACTATAATCGCTGGTGTCAATCTGCCGGACATCTTCATCGTCTTTGTAGAAGAACCGCCAGAAAATTCAGAAGACCAGTTTACAAAGGATCTCTACCCCTCCTGCACAGTGGCCCTATCCAGATTCGTCACGGCCTCCTGCACACTGTAATCGCTGGTATCAACCCCTGCTATTGCTTTCCCTGCTCGAATTCTTCATCTTCCCGTTGCGTTGTCGAGCTTCGACCCACTACCACCATTACAGATGAACGGTTGTCGAAACCCTTGGAGGGGTTGTTCCCCTTACTGGGAACGAATCTCTCTCTTTCTCTCTCTCTCTCTCTCTCTTTCTCTCTCTCTAGAGAGGGAAGAGAGCCCACGGCCGCGAGAATGAGAGAGCTCTTTCTATCAGCTTTTTTTAGGGATAGCCCACGCCCGCAATAATGAAATGAAGGCGGAATTTTTTTCCCCCAAAAAATAGAACAGTTTCATTTTTGGGAGCGCACGCTGGTGGACGGTCCAGTCAAGGGCTTGTGGGGCCCACCATGATGTATGTGGTTTATCTAATCCATCCATTCATTCTAAAAATATTCATAACCTTATCCCAAATATAAAAAGTAGCTCAAAGGCCCAAGTGGACCACAGAAAAGATCAACAGTCCAAACGTTAAGTCGATTGTTTACTACGATGTGGTCCACCCTGAGCCTTCAATCAGCCTCCTTTTTTGGGTTCATGCCCTAAATTGAGCTGTCAAAATGGATGGACGGCTTAGATAAAACACAAACATTGCGGTGGGCCCCATGGAGCCCTTGGAGGACCTTCAAAGCATAAGTTTGCCATTTGGGAATAGTCACTTTTAACTACGGATTTAGTCTTTGTGGGAATGATACTCGGTCTTTCCGAATTATTACTACTTCGCAACCCTACACTTGAGGAGTGAACACATAGCCCAGCCTAAAGCTTGAACCCAGTCAACTCACCCCTAAACATCAGCCCAAAAAACCCCCCATAAGAAAAATCAGTCAAAAAATCAAATTCAAACTCAGTGAGTCAACCTGCTGAGTCAAATCACCGAGTCAACCCGTTGAGTCAACCCATCGAGTCAACTCACCGTGTCAACCCATCTCTTAAACCAGTCAACTCACCGAGTTCCAAACCGCAGCCTCGGAGCAAGTCCAAACCCCAAACCTAAGAAAAATCTGCTTCAGGTTCGGAGGTCCGCCCAAACATATTTACGAGGTCTGCCACTGCCCTCTACTATAAATACCCCCTCTCCCCTTCACATTTGACATCCACCTCCCCTCTCTTCGGTCCGAGAGCTCTATGTCGACCTCCACCCCCATTTAGCCCGTTTTTTCCACTAAGGAGAGCCCGAGTGAGGAGAGCCTAGCCCTGGTCCAGCCCAGCCTGACCCTGGTCTAAGTCTCCCAAGCCACCCAAGTCTTGATCTAGCTACTCGAAGCAGACCCTTGAGACACCTCCGTCCATCCAGCTACTCTTTCATCAATATCATCTCATTCGCATCTAGCATAAGTGCAACATTTACTTTTCTTCCAACCCCCCTGCTTATCATGTCACTACGAGCACTTTGATCATTCAAGCACACAACATGCATCCTGCATAAAGCACCTGTCAGTTTGAGCGTATGGTCTGGGCTTGCCTGTTAATGGAAACCTGCCCATCAGAAACTCTTACTGTTTAGACCTGCATTCATGCATCAGTCACTACAAACACTTTGATCATTCAAACACATAGCATGCATTCCGCATAAAGCACTGTCAGTTCGAGCTTATGCTCTGGGCTTGCCTGTTAATGGAAACCTGCCCATCAGAAACTCTTACTGTTCAGACCTGCATTCATGCATCAGTCACTACAAACATTTTAATCAATCAAACACACAGCATGCATTCCGCATAAAGCACCTGTCAATTCGAGCGTATGCTCTGGGCTTGCCTGTTAATGAAAACCTGCCCATCAGAAACTCTTACTCTTCAGACCTGCATTCATGCATCATGTCATCTATGAGAATGTACGAGGATTAATCCGACTTTCAAGTATTAGTTTGATTCTGTGAAGTAGAGACCGTACTTCGGTACGGGCAGTGTGTGGGGTGCTTAACCTCTTCCCACCCTGTAACCGTAATCCCTTACCTCGAATCTCTGGCCGCAGATCAAAACGAGTCATTTAGAGGAAGGAATCTTCGAATCCCTTTCTCTAACGTTTCTACGGGGTCTAGCCGACTGTAGATTCGAAGTAACTGGCTAGTGGCGACTCTGGTCTTATATAAACTCATTTCAACATATCCAGCTTAACACGACAACCAAACAAAGCCCTCGAGAACGAGGCAAGTCAGTGGCACAAACGGCGATTCGCGCGCACGCACCCCTCTTCTTTTTTCGAAAGGAAGGGAGAACATCCGGGAGCGCGGAATGGCGAGCGTCCACAGAATGGCGACTCTGCTGGGGATATGCTAGTCCAACTAGTCGTGATCCGACTTGAAAAATAGAATCACTCCTGTACTTAAAAGTCATTAGTCCTCATACAATCTCATCTGCATAGCATTCTACCCAAAAAACAAAAAAAAATAAAAAACCCAAAACCCAAACAAAAAAGAGTAGAGTATAGTCCTCACCATTACGCCTCCTTGGGCTCAACGTCTTCGGAAACAACTTTCCTTCCGCAGCATAATCCGCACTCGGGCTCAGCAAGCCATGTCCGACCACGAAGAGGAAACTTGCCTCTTTCCTGCCCTCGACCTGGCTGAAGTGCAACCTCCAGCGCAACAACCAATTGAGAATACGCCAATCATGCAAGAATTGGCATAAGGAATGAGAGCAATGCAAGAAATGCTCTTGCAATTCATGCAAGCACAAGCTACCGCATCAGCCAACAATCAAGTTGGCCCAGTTCAGCAATCTCAGCAGCCATGTCGGGTCCTTCCAGCCTCTAGTTCAAATCAAGCACAACCATCGGAGTCTGTCCAGGACTACCGACAACAGTCATCTCAGTCCTTTGCTATAGGGCATCTTCCTCAGTACCCTCCCACGACGACAAGGCCATCTTAGAGCACTCCCGTCGCAGGAACTTCCAGTCAGCTTCCGGTCAATCTTGCAAACAACAATCTCAGTAGATTCCAGCATGTCCCCGCCGATGGGACTCCCTTTCTTTCTTAGCATGTCCCTACCGATGGGACTTTTACTCAATTTCAGCACATCCCTGCCGACGGGATTTCAATTCAATTTCCAGCAGCAGGGACAACACTGGCGAATGCCCACAATGGTGGTCAGTGTCAAGCCCACATCAATCAGTGGACAGTGGCGAATACCCAACAAGGGGGTCACTTCCCAGCATCTCAGCCTCCTACAAACAGGAGCACTTTTCAATTCCAGCACATCCCCGCCAATGGGATTCCAGTTAATTTTTAGCAATCTTCAATTCAGTAAACTCCAGTTAATTTTCAGTAATCTCCAGTTAATTTCCAGCAAGTTCCAGTTCAACCTTCAGTACAGTCTTCAGTTCGATTACAGTCATCTCAAGCACAAGTTCATCAGAATCCAGTTCAGTCATCAAATCAATTTCAGCAACCCGCGGTTGCTTTTTAGCAAGCCCATAGGGTCGACGACATCGACCACTATGCCGAAGAAGAACGTGCCTTATTTCGAGAGGCACCGGTCGCTCAAACAGATCATGCAAGACTGGACGAGTTGCGGGAGCAGTTCCAGATCTTGCAAAATCAACTTCAGCGACAACAAAGAATCGATCTACCTTCGACCAAGTTCAGAGACTTGTGTCCTTTCCTAGATGCTCAGATACCTCAAAACTTTGAGGTACCACAATTTAAAAGATACGACGGCAGTGGTTGTCCCACAGCACATCTCAAGGCTTTCTGTGGAGAGCTGAGTGCAATTTCAGGAAATGAAGGGGCCCTCATTCGTTTGTTCAAAAAATATCTGAAGGGCGATGCCCTAGATTGGTACACCTCATTAGACTTGCCACCGTATCAGGACTTGGGAACAACTTTCCCAGGCTTTCGTCGATAGAATCACGTACAATCTCAACATGCCACCCAGGCCTCCTCCAAATCCTCTGCCTCCAACCTACCGAGAAAATGAGTATTGTGCCTACCATCAAGGGCGTAGCCACACCACTGATCGATGCATGACTCTGAAGAATGCCATACAAGATCTGATTGATGACAGCAAGATCGTCATCTCGGTCCCCAGAACTCCTCCAGCAGCTTCCACCAATATCCTTCAGAATCCTCTGCCTCAGCATCCGACGGACCCCAGTTCATCTCGTGGCCTTGCCGTCAACAGTATAGAAGAAGGAGAGCGTCTCGATCACTTCTTCTCCCCAATACAGTCCATTCATGCTTACACTTATGGGCCAGCAAATCCTCCTCCAATCTTGCAAGGGGCAAACCCCTTTCCTCTCTCAATCTCCGAACCGTTAGTACTCGAAGGAGCGCCTCCGTATGATGTACCAGTTGTTCAAGGGGCATCTTACAGCCATTCATGTTGGGAGCCGGTCGTCCTGGAAGGAGCATAGTCATACATCGAGCCCGCATACGAACATGTCATTTTACAAGGGGCAATTTCAGCTAAGGAACAATCCAATTCGCAATGGAGGGATCATACTCATCAGCAGCAAGAACCCTTGTCTTAGAAGGGGTTCCTCCAGTCGTGCCAGTCATATTGCAAGGGGCAAATCCCGGAGGTGTGTCAATCACACTACAACAGTTGGGCCGAACAGAGAAACCCCTCGCCATATCAAGGGGACTAGTGTTCATCCCATAGGAGCCTCCTGCTCCAGGAATGGTCAAGCAAAGACCGCGACCTTATGTGATCTATGAAGACAAGCCTCAATATTTTCCCTTCAGCACAGGCAACAATGTAGCCCCCAAGGTAAAAGCTCCATATATAAGGAAGATCTGGTACCCACACCAGCACCGTTGCAAGAATCAGTAGTCCTAGAAGGCAAAGGAGAGGAAAATTATAAAAAAGTCTTGTGGCACTATCCAAAATGTGCGGAGGTGGAAAACATGAATCCCAATGGGCGTTGCATCTGAAGAAATAATCAGAACAGAGGAGATCCCAAAGGAGCGCTCTCAGGCCTCAGCAACAAAAACGAAGCCGCATATGATATGACAACTCAGCTCAAGTCAATCCCTGCTCAAATCTCAGTATGGGAGCTACTCTGCACATCGCGCATACACCGAGAAATGTTTGTCAAAACCCTGAGTGATGCCCATGTCTCCTCCGATACAGCACCAGAAATGATAACATTGATGATCGGACAGCTCCTGGCTTCACGCGCCATCACCTTCACTGATAATGAGTTGCCACTAGAAGGGCGCGACCATGGGCGATCCCTCAACATAGCCTTACGATATAAAGACCTGTGCGTCCCTCTGGTCCTTATCGATAATGGCTCAAGCTTAAATGTCTGCCCGCTCAAGACTGCGGAACATCTAGGAATCAGTCCCTCTTCATTTCGACCCAGCACCATATGCGTCATTAGAGCATTCGATAACACCCGCCGATCAGTGGAAGGGGAGGTCGACATAGAGGTACAGATAGGTCCAGAAATCTCCACTACCACATTCTAAATCCTGGATATATCAGCCTCTTTCAACATGTTGCTCAGACGGCCTTGGCTGCACAAGGTTGGAGCTGTGCCATCAACCCTGCATCGACAAGTGAAATACATCTGTGGAAATCAAGTGATCTCTATCCATGCAGAGAAGGAGCTCATCATTCCTTCCAATGCTACTGCCACTGAACCAGATATCCCTGTCATCGACATCCAACACTCTGAAGAGGACATCCCATTTCATAGTTTTGAATTCAAGACTGTGAACACTATCGCCAATCCGGAACCGATAAGGGTGGACCGTGTCTTTTCACCAGCAGAACGTCTGAGCCTCAAGTATCGGATGAAGAATCATTTCAAGTCTAGAAAGATGCCGCTGGTATATAATCAACACAAATGGGGACTCGTTAATAAAAGATAGGACGTGAATCATCAACGGATAGAATTGTACGAAATATACAAGGATAAGGTTATGATTAATACACTTTATGATTTATTATCAATAGAACATGATTATCATGATGTCATGTATGTCATGATACGTGTGAGAGCAATAAACGTCTAGGAACTCGTTGCCACTGAACATTAGGAACCTGTCGCAAATCAACCATGATCACCTAACCGGTACAACGAGGCGGCAAATCAACCATGCACGCCAGTGGGCAAATCAACAATGCTCCACTGATCCAACCGAGCAAATCAACCATGCTCAATAAGTGAAACGACCAGAACTCGCTGCCACTGAACATTAGGAACCTGTCGCAAATCAACCATGCTCACCTAACCGGTACAGCGAGGCGGCAAATCAACCATGCACGCCAGGAGTCAAATCAACCATGCTCCTGTTCTGTCGCGGTGTATAAATGTATGCTCATGTATGTGTTTATGGAAGCATTCATCAAGCATGCAATGCATATCAAAATCCAAGCCCAATCACGCCATGTATGTTATCTTCGTTCAAATAATTCATTATCTAAATATTTGTCATAAATTAAGAAAGTTGAGAAAGATGTACATTGTTTAAGGTTTGTCTCAACACCTAAGTTATGTTTACCTAGGCCTTTACCTTGACCATTCGGGAAGACAATCTCTAGAGAAACGCATTCAACCTATGTAAAACCTCTACATAGAGTTATGTGGAGAGGTAGAGGTAAATATACTTATAAGGGCAATGGATCTGAACGTGGGACTTGAGAATACGAACCAATGGTAAATCCTTTACTTAGGATGAGGATTTGAAAGTAAATTAAAATAGAAAAACTTAAACACTAAATCGAAGAACAACTAGAAGGAATAGTCTAGGAAAATTAACAGGAAATCCCATATGAAGAATCACTCACAGATTTGCTAATCTCTAGGCTTCAAATAGGACCTAACTTGAATCTGAATTGACTCAGCGAGTCGACTCGGTCTTTTTTCTTTCTCTCTCTTTCTTCTTTTCTTCTTCTTCCTTCTTTCTTTTCTTTCTTCTTCTTCTTTCTTCTTTCTTCTTCCTTCTTTCTCTTGGTCTGGGACGTTGCCCCAGCATCACCAGCAGCACACAATCTCTCTATCTCTCTCTAACTGCTCTCTCTAACGGCTCTCTCAAAACTAGCTCTCTCTCAAAACTAGCTCTCTCTCTCTCTCTCTCTCTCTCTACCCGATCCCTCTCTTTCTCTCTCTATCTCTACGTTTTTCTGGAGAGAGAAGAGAAGCCTATGGTGGGTTTATAACCGGCTGGAAGTCGGTTGCACAGTACGGAAGGAATCTTTGATTGAATCCAAGTTGGAGAAGGAAACGTTTATTTTGGAAAGTTCTTACGCATTTGAGCCGTTAAAAATCTAGGTGGGGTCCACAAGAAGATCTAGGTAAATTTTGGATAGGCCATGCGAAGCGTATCGAAGGATCTTGGGCTTCTTGATTTTGAACGGTGGTTTGAGGCGGGCCACACGGTCGAAGTTAGGTCAAAATATTTGAACGGACTGGATTACGGGGAGGTCCCTGAAGAATGAGCGGCTTGGATGGTGAATATGGGGCCCACTCTGATGGATGTGTGGACCGTGAATGGTGGCAGCGGTAACGCTGCTGCTGCTGCTGCTTCAACGTCCAGGGAGAAGAAGGTAATGAGTTTCCTTTCCTTTTTGTTTTTTTTTTTTTAACGTGCGACGCACGTAATATAGTTCTTACGCTCTTCTTTTCACATGGGGTCTAATTGAGGTTGATCTAGACCGTTTGTTCCGTCTAATATGTGGACAATGCAAAATAAATCGCTGACAAGAAGAATGAGGCAGATCCGAGTTGAGGTGGGCCACTTATGGCCCGATTTCTGATTAGGGTATTTGTGGGATGATCAGACGGATGAAATTTGACATGTATGGTTAGATTATGTCCTAGAACTGGTGTATGAAGTTTCGTATGAAAGTGATTACCAGAAATTATAAAACTTAAAAATGATGGTGTAACTTAAGTTTAACTAATGGCATTTTCGTAATTATCATAAATTTATGATTTTTGTGAAATCTATCACTTCTATGCTGTTCTAGGATTTATTCTAAGCAACTTTAATAAAGAGATCATATAGTAATTCCCTACGAATGATTTATTATTAATTTATCAATATTTTTAGTTATTTAATTTGTTAAATGATTAACTACATTATAATTTAAATTATTCTAAAATCTTAGGGTGTTACAAAGACACCCGAGCAGGTTCATAGGGCCAAGAAATCACTGATCTAAGCATATGCCTTATGACGGACACGATGTACGAGTCATATTTATGGACAGACATGTGTACCGGATGATGTACGGCGTGTTTACATTGATCGCGTAATTCGAAATCGGAGTGGACGGTTAGATCTTCCGATCTAGCAATAATAGATCATTCTAACGGTCAGTTTATTGATTTAGCTAAGTATACTAAGTTTTCAAAGACCTTAAAAGGTACAGGCATCTTCACGGACAAAAGAAAGAAGAAATTTCGGTGCTCACCCGTTCGATTCATTAGGCCAGGAGAACCTTGCAAAGATCCAAGAGGAAATCAACCGACTGCACTACACAAAGGCCTCCCGATGAGCCTAGTTTGGGTCACATGGCCCCCCATTCGATGGGACCAGATTCTCGAACCATCCAAGCCTCCGGAAGAAGAAGGAAGAGATAAAGACGAAGAGGAAAGTCAAATACAATAGCTTCGGGACCAGGGTACTCTGATACCTGCTCCTAACCAAGGGCACTACCTGCCCAATTCAACTCCGGTCAACCAAGGGCACAACCTGCCCACTTCAATTCTACCTAACCAGGGGCACAACCTACCCACTTCAATTCCAGCCAACCAAGGGCACAACTTGCCCATCTCAGCCTCGATCAACAAGGGGCACGGCACGCCCGTCTCTGCAGAATTAACATCATCAACCGTCAGCCAGGGGCAGAAGCAGCCCATCCATTGGACCAAGAAAGGGAAATAGCCAGCCTTGGATTGGCCCGATGTCCAAATTCCGAACTTATGTCTCGCTGTGGAACCAGACGAACTGCAATGCGAGGTAAGTGATCCGGGAGGGACTGAGTACGACTCAGATCTCGAACCCAACCAACGAGAAACATGCTCATGGGGCCAGACTGTGATTCTTCGCCCAAATCATCAAACCCCACCCCTCCAGGGGAAGGAGTGTGGGGTCCTGAATGGTCAACTATTCCCCTAACTTTTGAATCAGCCAGAGAGTCGTCTGAGGGCTCTGGCTTCCAAAAAAAAAACACTGGTTTAAGTAGCCAGCGGAACTTTGGGACAAGCTGGGATCAATCATGGTCTACAATGCCCGCTTGTTCAAAGTCCCGTGAATTTCAAAAACCCAAAAAAATAAAAAACTTTCAAAAACTAAAAATATCTAGCATTTCAATTTCAGAAAATTTTCAAAAATAAAAAAACATTTCTTTTCTTGCATTCAATAATGTGCCGAGTTTGTCTGAAGAGTCGCATGAGTTTGAAGTCGAATCATATGATTTTGACATCGAATTAGACTTTGAGCTCATGGGTTTGGACGAAGATCGGGATAAGGAAGATGATGATCTAGCTCCCGAACTAGAGGATCTCTTCAAAAAGTTTGAATCTAAAGCCAATGTCGTAGCCGATGATGTTGAGATAGTAAACTTGGGGACACCTGAGATCCCTAGGGAAGTACGCATTGGAAAATCATTGCCACCAAGAATGATAGAGTTCCTATCTCCAAGGTTGTCCAACTTTGCGTTCTCATAAGAAGACATGCCGGGGCTCGATGAAAAGCTCGTTGTACACCATCTGCCAACCAAGCCGGATATGAAACTAGTGAAGCAGAAACTTTGAAGAATGAAGCTAGAATGGGCTCTGAAAGTCCGAGATGAAGTCATCAAGCAGTACAATGCGGGATTCTTGGTAGTCTCCAACTACCCCGAATGGCTCGCCAACATCGTACCAGTTCCAAAGAAGGATGGCAAGGTTCGAATGTGCATCGATTTCCGAGAGTCAATAAAGCCAGTCCCAAAGATGATTTCCCTTTGCTGCATATCGACACTCTGGTCGACAACACTGCTGGGTACAAGATCTTCTCATTCATGGATGGGTTCTCAGGTTACAATCAGATCAAGATGGCCGTCGAAGATCGCAAGAAGACATCGTTTATCACTCCCTGGGGAACCTTTTGTTACAGGGTAATGCCGTTCGGTCTGAAGAACGCAGGAGCAACATATCAACGAGCAATGATAGCATTATTCCACGACATGATGAACAAAGAGCTTGACGTATATGTGGACGATATGATCGTCAAGTCTCACACAATTGAAGGACACTTTGAAGATCTGAAGAAGTTATTCAACAGATTAGAAAAGTACAAGCTCCGCTTCGACCCTCAGAAATGTGTCTTCGGTGCAATGGGAAGTAAACTCCTTGGCTTTATGGTGAGTGAAGATGGCATCAGAGTCGACGAAACCAAAACCAGAGAAATCATCGAGATGCCCCCTCCTAAAACAGAGAAAGAAATCCGTGGCTTCCTCGGCAGAATTCAATACATCAACCGCTTCATCGTACAGCTCACACCTATCTGTGAGCCCATATTCAAGCTCCTTCGGAAGAACGTTCCAAAAGAATGGAATGATGATTGCCAAGTTGCCTTCGACCACATCAAGAAGTATCTCATGAATCCTCCAGTTCTAGTGCCGCCCACTCCCGGACGACCACTATTATTATACATCTCGGTAGCTGTAGAAGCCATCGGTTGTGTTCTCGGCCAGTACAACGAGACAGGGAAGAAGGAACAAGCAATATACTATTTGAGCCGAAAGTTCTCCGACTACGAGACCAGGTATTCCCTGATCGAGAAGACTTGCCTTGCCCTAGTTTGGGCAACTCAGCGACTCCGTCAATACATGATCGCGTTCCCTATTCTCCTACTCGCTCACATGGATCCGCTCAAATACCTGTTCGAGAAACCAGCACTCACTGAAAGGATAGCTAAATGGCAGCTACTCCTGTCCGAATTCGACATCACCTATGTCACTCAGAAGACAATCAAGGAACAGGCCCTCGCCGATCATCTTGTCGCCCACTCTCTCCTAGATTATCAACCGCTCAAGACATTCTTCCCTAATGAAGATCTATTGCTTATCGAAGGTGAAGAAAAGAAGAAAAAAGATGAGTGGATGTTATTCTTCGACGGCGCAGCAAATTCTAAAGGGAGTGGTATCGGAGCAATCTTCTACTCTCCAGACGATGTCCCTATTCCTATCTCAAGGCGCATAGCATTCGAGTGCACCAACAACATGGTAGAATACGAAGCATGCATCGCTGGCTTAAGGGAAGCCATAATCTTGGGCGTCAAGAAGCTACGAGTATTTGGAGACTCACAACTTATCATCAATCAGACCAATGGCGAATGAAAAACCAAGGACGAGAAGTTGATACCATATCATATGTATCTTGAAAACCTGATCGAAGAATTCAAAGAAATAACCTTCTCATACATGACGAGAGCCAAGAATTAGTTCTCAGATGCTCTCGCTACACTAGCATCAATGCTCGAGATCCCGAAAGGAGCTTCAGAATGGGAGCTCACAGTTGAAACCCAAGATGAACCTGCATTCTGCCTGCAAATAGAAGAAGCCAAAGCTGTCCCTGACAAACCCTGGTATGCCGACATCAAGCAATATCTCGAAACCCAGGAGTATCCAGAGTCAACAACAGCAACAGATCGCCGAACCATCCAACGTTTGGCCGGCCAGTTCACCATCAGTGGCGAAGCTCTTTACAAGCAATCCTATAATCACATTCTCCTTCGATGCGTCAATGAAACAGAAGCTGCAAAGATCATGAAAGAAATACACGAAGGAATCTGTGGCCCACACATGAACGGGCACATGATGCAAAGAAGATTCTGTGACTTGGCTACTATTGGCTCACCATGGAGACGGACTGCTGCCAGCACGTCCGAAAATGCTTCAAGGTCAGGAGCATGCAAACCAAATTCATGTCCCCTCATCAGAATTATACAATCTGACGACTCCCTGGCCCTTCTCCATGTGGGGGCTCGACATCATTGGGAAGATTAGTCCCAAAGCATTAAACGGTCATGAGTATATACTTGTGGCAGTCGACTACTTCACCAAGTGGGTAAAAGCAGCCTCCTACACCACGATTGCAGCATCTCAGGTAATCAAATTCATGAAGAACAACATCATATGCCGATATGGAATCCCTAATGCTATTATCACAGATAATGGGACCCCATTCGTCAACAAGAAGATGGATGACTTCCTCAGCAAGTTCAAGATTCAGCGTCATCGATCGAGCCCTTACCGTCCTCAGATGAATGGCGGGGTGGAAGCCGCAAACAAAACAATCATCAGGATACTCGAGAAGATGGTCGTGACTTATCGAGATTGGTCAGATATGCTCCCATATGCACTTTGGGCCTATCGAACGTTTATACGGTCTGCTACAGGCGTTACTCCTTTCGAGCTTACTTCTGGAATGGAAGCAGTTCTACCAGTCGAGGTGGAAATACCATCACTATGGGTGTTACTGGAAAGCGAAATTGAAGAAGGAGAATGGCAACGGGCCAGATTTGATCAGTTACAGCTAGCAGATGAGAAGCGCATGCATGCGCTAAGTCATTCCCAGTGCTGTCAGAAAAGGATCGCTCGAGCTTACAACAAAAGAGTCCGAAAAAGAAGTTTCAAGGTGGGCGACATGGTCATGAAGAAGATTCTACCGTCGCACCTTCCGGATCCTAGAGGAAAGTTCAAACCCTCATGGGACGAACCGCTGATCATCAGAGAAGTACTTCCTGGAGGCGCCCTCAGACTCACCAGAATGAGAGGGGTAGATCTTACTAAGCCAATCAACGCCGACAAAGTGAAGATATTTCACGGGGAAGTCATTCTGACCTTATCAAGAGTTACATTAATAGAGCTGAAGTCAAGAGGTCGAAGCTAAAACCTCAGAGAAATCATTTTCGTCCACCAACAACTGTTTCAAATAAAGGGATTCAAAAGAAAAAAAAGAGAGAGAAGAAAACACAAAAAAGGAGAAAAAAGAATACAAAGAAAAGAACAAAAAAAAGAAAAGAAAAGAAAGTGGGAAGCCAAAGCGAGGCACCCGAGAAAAATCAACCCAAAAGGAAACACAGTCATCTATCCATTCATCTCAGAAGGGTCTTTAGCTAAGACCAACAGTTCTATCATCGTAACATAGGATAAGGGCTGAAAGACTGCCATCGGCTGACAACGACGGATTCCCGACCTCTAGCCGCCGCAGTTAGCCAAAAATTCAGAAAAAAAGAAAAAAGAGAAAAATAAAATGTGTGCCTAAACAAAGAGGGCGGAGTGAAAACCCAAAAGGGCGCTCCGAGTAAAAACAGTGGGCATACATCGGACTTGGTGAAAACCTGAAAGGGCGCCGAGGGTAAAAACAGCATAGCTGCCAAGGGGCAGGCAAGATCAAACACCCAGGACGTGGTGAAAATCCGAAAGGGCGTCACGGGCAAAAATGACAGGAAAAGGCCAGCTGTGGTGAAAACTCGAAAGAGCGCTGCAGGCAAAAATGGCTCGAATAAAAGAAGAAAAACTAAAAGTGCAAGTACTAAGAAATCAGATAGTCCAAATCGGTTCAACCGGTCACAGTTCAAGAACAAGAAGAAGTACAGTCAGGAACGAAGAACTCTACAAACTCTGACAATCTCAGGAAGCAACAGTTTCCATTGCTGTTGAGCCTCCAATTTATACATTTGCCAACCCATTACATCACATTATATACATGATTTTCATGTTTAAAGACTAATCTAATACATGTTTTTGTGATTGTAGGAATGAGAGGGATATGTCACCAATTCATGGTTAAAAAAGTCACTTTGTATGCATTGAAGATTAATAGAACAAGTGCCAAAAGGTTGAAGAAAGAAGCAAGAAAGAAAGAGAAGAGAAAAAGAAGAGAATCTGAAATTTTTATCTTAGACCGGTCTGTAGACCGGTCGCCAGACAGGTCGACAAACATGTCTATAGTGTAATTTTTAGACTGTTTTTTCTTTTTAAAACGGTCCCCAGACAGGTCGAAGGTGCTCTAGAAACTCTGATTTTCAAGGCCAAGTTTCCAAATTGCGAGAGGACTCCGTGAATTCTCGAACTTTCCAAGTTGGTGCGGGATTTCTCTTATAAAAGGCCACCTCCACTCTCTTCCTAACTCATCTAGCAACGTGGGGAGCAAAGAGATTAAGACCTAGGAGGCTTCCTAGCCTCCTACAACTAGTTTTCTTCTTCTTCTAGTTCTAGTTTCTAGTTTTTAATGTTTTCCTTTAGCTAACCTCTTAGCTAGAGCTAAGAGGTGAAGGTTTATTTCAATGCTTTAATTCGTTTTTCCAAGTACCATTTACTTTAATTTTAGATTTTCAAGTTCTAGTTTGAATAAAGTTTGGTTTTTTAGAAGTTTTGTGAGAGTTTGTGTACTCCGGACATGAGTTCCTTGCAATTCTCTGAGATTACCATGATTGGGTTGTTTGAATTCGAATTGTAGTAACCCTTGAGCATGCCATAGTCTCTTGGCATGGCTGTTACTCCGAAGGCTACAAGTTCAAGTTCTATGTGCTTCATTAGAACTAGAATCTGATTTCCAGATTTAAGTGGGACTGTTTGTGCTTGAAGGTTATATCTTCCAATTAGATGAGAGATAGGACTTTGATTCTAATTGTGTTGTACTTGGATGAATGGATTGGTATTGAACTACTACAAGTGGATCCTAGATGCTCTAGTTCTTCTTATTTTCAGATTTTCCTATTTTATGTGAAAAAACATTTTTTTAAACTTCTTAGATTCTAGTTATTAAGTACTTGGAATTGTTTACCTCTTTCCTTATGGATCGACCTCAGTCTTACCGAGATTTATTACTACATCGCAGCCTTACACTTGAGGCGAGCGAATAAGTTTTTGGCGCCGTTGTTGGGGAATAAGCTTAAACGGTTCTAATTGTTCTAGTAGTTATAGAGTAGTTTTAGTTAGGATTTTCAATTTTTATAGAAGTAGATTTTCTGATTTTTTTTCTATATTACTAACAATTTTTTTATTGTTTGATTTGTAGGACATTGTTGTTGACATAGATCTCACTCTATTGGGTTACATCTTCCCATCTCCCTTCTTTTTGTTCTTTTTTCTAGATAAGGGTAGTTTCTAATTCCTTAAAATTTCATCATGTATGATTGGATGAATGGTGCATACAAGTACCTTTTGAAGGATGAGACTTCGGATTGGGAGACCCTAACTCATTGTGATCGGGATCCCTCCAAGCATGGGTGTTTTTCTGAGATTCAAAGAACCTCCACTATCCCCCCACGTAAGACGATGCGTGATTACATTAATGAAAGCAATACACATGTTGAGACACGACGTAAGACGATGGGGGAATACCGGAATGAAGCAAAATTGATTAATGATCATAGTAGCCAACCGATTATGACAATGCGTGATCACTTGTATGGATATGCCTATCAACCATCATATAACTCTTCATCTTACAATGCGTATGGTCTTAATTGGGAAAACCATCATTCTCCTTATTCAAGGGAAGAACCAACCGTGGTTATTAACAATCACCCTAAAACGTCTTCCTCTTGTGATGACATGTATACACAAATACTTGAGGAAATATGTAAAGAGTATGTAGATGAACAATCAAATCAAGCTTACTCACCATCTTGTAAAGACGTTGAGCCTGAAATTGGGGGCATCAAATCAATCCCCTTTAATGAGGAGGATGTGGCTACCCAAGTCCTACCTTCTTCGGATTTAATGAATAGACTTTTAGAGGAGATTGATTTCGATGATTCCAATGTCATCATCAATTATGGTGAGTCTACTATCTCTTTTGGATGCTTTAAACTTAATGATGAAGAGATTTCAATAACGGTTGACGAACCTGAGGAATCCATAAAATTTGAAAGCGGTAGTGGGGTTGCCTACAATGAAGGTTTGGTGAATGCTTATGAACATATGGTTTCTTTTTCCCAAGGGCATAATGATTATGAGTCTCTAGAGGATATGCATGCTAGAGAGATGGCCGAGGTTGATATTTTTTAGTTACTTCCACCAACTTACCATGCTTAATTTTAATGTGGAGAATGAGACTCCCACGAGTGAAAATTCAGATTCTTTGGACGAATGCTTGGCTCACTTTGAAAATTCAAACGACCTTATTATTCAAGAGATTGTTAACGCCTTACATACTTCCGACTTGGTGCCTCATACTAGTTATGGAGAACACTAGTTTGGAAGAATTCCACTCCATGGAAGGCGAGTCCCTCACCATCGAAACTGAATTTTTTCACTCACTCGAGCAAGATCATGATCCTTCATCTGACTATCTCAATTTCCTAGAGGAATGCTTGGCCCAATCTTATGATCTTGATGATGAGATGATTAAGTAGTTGGACATTTTGTTATGCACGGTGTCGGTGCTGGAAGAACACCATTCCACTGATTTACACTCTTTACCATTGTTTGTGGAAGCACCGTACAATTCTGAAATTGTGAAGGAGACAACTTTAACTAATGAAAACTTGATAAATGTCTCTCCACCATCATGGGTCCTTCAGCCCATTGAAAATTCTGATTGGGAGGACCCATTTTTAATCAATCATAACCTAAATCAGAATTTGATGAGATATCTTTTTACCGCTCTTATCTCCTCCTTTTATGCATGTGGTGCACAATACGATTGGACTTCAATGATAAGAAGCACACATGTTTACTGTCGAGCAGGACTTTGGATGGTACTCATGAGAAATTTATTAAAATTCATGAAAATCCTGCTCAAATTTGATCATGTAGTCGATCGGACTAATCAAAGGTAGGTAGGTAGGTTAGGATTTATTTTTCTGAAATTAGGATTGAATAAGTCTCATCAAGACAATGGAAGATGCTAGAATTGATCAACTTGCTACCCCAGGTACTCTCGTTCTCACTCTCCTTTATTTTATTTCATTGCTCTCATGTCATGCTTATTGCATATCTTATTACATTGAGGACAATGTAAGATTTTGGTTAGGGGGGTGAGATTCCTTAGATGAATCTACTAGCTTTTGTGACATTTCGAGCAATTCTGTAAAAAAAATTTGATTTTTCTAAAATTCAAAACTCTTTTAGAAAACTTTGTTTCTATGCATTTGGGATGATACGAGTATAAGAAGAGGAGATATGAAGTGAGTGATGTTGCAAGCTTTGAACTTCTCTTAATATAATGGTTTTATATGTGAATTTCCCATATTTATGTGATTGATAGAAAATTTGAACACTTTTACACCTAATTCACATTACACGATTTTCATGGGTTGAGAGGATTATGTGATTTGTGGATTAGCAAGACTTTGATTTAAGGTGTTGAGAAATCAAGCCGGGGTACTTTGTCCATTCTTGTCCATGGGAAAATAACGAAAGATATGGATTTCCAAAAATCCTATCTAATTTAAAATAAAAAAAAGAAAAGGAATGATGAAAATTGGGAATGATGGAAAACATGGTGGAAAATTTCGAAAAGGGCTACCTATTACCAACCGAGGGATGGTCTACCCGTAACCAAAGCCGAAAATTGGACGTAGTGTGAAAGCCGTCGGAAGGATGGTAAGGCAAATTCCTGTCATAGGCTTATTGTTGCTCTGTACACCTTGAGATCCATAGTTTAGTTGATCTATGAAGAAGATAATCCCAGAAACTCATGAGATGAACTTTCATTATGCACACTAGGTTGAATTTGTTCAAGTTCTTCTATTTATTAATCAATCAGCGGGAATTCTATATGAACACTTATTATATTTTGAGAAGTTTAAGTTTTCAGCTTCTACCACCCAATTTCTCTGATTTTTGCACTTGTATGTGTTGGAATGGATAGAAGCATAATTTCTGAAGGAGAGTTAGTTTTAGAGAATTGAACTTGTTTCACGCATGTTTTGCTCGGGACTAGCAAAATGCTGGTTGGGGGGTGTGTTAAGCCTCCAATTTATACATTTGCCGACCCATTACATCACATTATATGCATAATTTTCATGTTTAAAGACTAATCTAATACATATTTTTGTGATTGTAGGAATGAGAGGGAGATGTCACCAATTCATGGTTAAAAGAGTCACTTTGTATGCATTGAAGATCAATAGAACAAGTGTCAAAAGGTGGAAGAAAGAAGTAAGAAAGAAAGAGAAGAGAAAAAGAAGAGAATATAAAATTTTTGTCTTAGACCTGTCTGTAGACTGGTCGCTAGACCGGTCGCCAGACCAGTCACCAAACAGGTCGACAAACAGGTCTACAGTGTAATTTTTAGATTGTTTTTTCTTCTTAGACCGATCGCCAGACCGGTCGCCAGACAGGTCGAAGGTGCTCCAGAAACTCCGATTTTTAAGGCCAAGTTTCCAAATTGTGAGAGGACTCCGTGGATTCTCGAACTTTCCAAGTTGGTACGGGATTTCTCTTATAAAAGGCCACCTCCACTCTCTTCCTAACTCATCTAGCAACGTGGGGAGCAAAGAGATCAAGACCTAGGAGGCTTCCTAGCCTCGAACAACTAGTTTTCTTCTTCTTCTAGTTCTAGTTTCTAGTTTTTAATGTTCTCTTTTAGCTAACCTCTTAGCTAGAGCTAAGAGGTGAAGTTTGTAGTTTGTTTCAATGCTTTAATTCATTTTTCCAAGTACCATTTACTTTAATTTTGGATTTTCAAGCTTATAGTTTGAATAAAGTTTGGTTTTTTAGAAGTTTTGTGAGAGTTTGTGTACTCCGGACATGAGTTCCTTGCAATTCTCTGAGATTACCATGATTGGGTTGTTTGAATTCGAATTGTAGTAACCCTTGAGCATGCCATAGTCTCTTGGCATGGCTATTACTCCGAAGGCTACAAGTTCAAGTTCTATGTGCTTCATTAGAACTAGAAATCTGATTTCCAGATTTAAGTGGGACTGTTTGCTTGAATGTTATACCTTCCAATTAGATGAGAGATAGGACTTTGATTCTAATTGTGTTGTACTTGGATGAATGGATTGGTATTGAACTACTACAAGTGGATCCTTGATGCTCTAATTCTTCTTATTTTCAGATTTTCCTATTTTATGTGAAAAAACTATTTTCTTAAACTTCTTAGATTCTAGTTATTAGAGTACTTGGAATTGTTTACCTCTTTCCCTGTAGATCGACCTCGGTCTTACCGAGATTTATTACTACATCGCAACCTTACACTTGAGGCGAGCGAACAATTGCCTACACCTATAGGGAACCAAAGCGATCTCACAAGTCAATCTCGAGACATCGGTCAAAGCATTGGCCGAGCCTCAGTTCTAATTCCTATGTCCCGACACAAAATCCAGACACACTCACAAGACAACTCATGGCACAATAAGTTCTCGAAAAAGTTTTCTCCTTTTTTAAATGCATCATATTTCTTTTACATATATCATGTCATCTTTTTAAAAAAATACAAAAAATGCATCATCATCAGTCATGTACTATGCAAAAAGGAATGTACAGATGGCCAACATAGTCAATCCCTACCCTCCTCCTCGGCCATATCAGGTAAGTCCTCTGACTCATAATAAAATAGCCTCGCTCTCAACCTACTCACCTCCATACGCAGGTAATGTACCTCATCTCGCTCAAGGATACGGAGTGCTGTCTCCTCATCAGACAACCTTTAATCGGCAGCCAATCTCCTCGACATCATCTCACAATGATACCGAAATGCGAAAATCTCAGACAGCAAATGACCATGAGTGGCCAAAAGGAAACCAGGATCGATGAATGAGCGCTCCTCAAAGGGCTCATATGAACCAGATGAAGAGCTGACATCTCCAAGAATATCCTGCTCATCCTCATCAGTAGCCTGGTGCCAGCAAGGGATGCGTCAATACAGAGACTGCTCAGCAACCCAGTACTGGTATGGGGCGGTCGCCATCGAAAAAGTCCACAGCTCAAAACCAAACAAATCAGCAGTCAGGTAACTCGCCCAAGATCCATCAACCCAAGTCCTAAAGACAGATAATCTAGATGGAAGCGCTCGACGCCCGATACCAGTGAAAGCAAAAAGAGGAACATCCTACTCGTACCCAAACTGCCGCAGGAACCGGATAGGGTGGTAAGAAAAATAAGATAGAAAGCCTACCAGCATCAGAGGAAGGCGGTGCGCATCACAAAGTACTGGAGGAAGTGAAAGCCAAGATGACTCCCAACGAACATTTCAGTTGCGCAGCTCAACAAACATCCTGCGATACAAGGGCTCGCTCATCCTAGCTGTATGAGGAAGGAACTCCATGATGTGTCGCATGACGTCAGAGCTATGAACGCCAGGAAATGGTATAGGAACAGTCAGCGAAAGATGCTCCCATAGCCAGACCTAATCACAAGAAAGAAAAGAATTTAGATAGAGTAGAGCAATTCCCAAAAGACAAAAAAGGAAAAAGGAAGTGCAGAAAAGATACCTGAAGAAATGCACAGCAGTCGCGAAGGACATGAGTGCGGCACAGGGCACAATCAGTCAGCCCATTAAACAGCTTAGCCAAGACGAGAGAAATGATCCCCTGACGTCAAATAACTTGGCTCATTACCTCAAAAAACAAAGGAGTCTGAGATCTGCGCCATCCCGAGAATAGCACCTCAGCTATCAAGCAGAACATCAGGGCATTCTGAGAAAGTAGAGACCCAGCCACACTCCGAGGACCCGAGAAGAGATCATACAGCAAATCCAAGGAGAACACCATAGCATCCTGGCCGGCAGTTGCAGGTTGAACAAGATACGGGATCCCGAACCAGTTCTGCGGTGTGGCAGTCTTCGGCAAAGTCTTCAGCGAAAAATACTGAGTATAATCCCAAGGAATACCGGTCAAACGCGCAAGCTCCACCAAAGAGGGTCCCATCTCCATATTGTTGAACGCAAACAAGTTCAACGAGGGGACCCAGTCAATCAGTGCAGCCCCAAGCATCCTCCAATCAATGTCAACTCTAGCCATATGGATCAGACTGCCGAAGCCATAGGACTCCTAAGTCTCGAATCTCATAAGCCGACAAGCTGTCAAGCCAAGCAAGCAGTCGTGGCGAGCAAGAAGGACGAGGAAGCAGCTAACAAGTCCTTACAGGAATCCCCTCCAGAACAAAAGGTCCACGAATCAATAGCAGCTCATCAAGGATCGGAAGATCAACGGGCAAAGGAGAAGGAAAAGATGGAACCTCTGCAGACTCAACAGCCCCTGACCTATCCCCAGTAGCGGCTATGTCTGATATAGTCGCATCTCTATCTAAAATTGTCACGACCTCAGCTGCATGAGAAGACTCGCCCACCTCATGAACGGAGTGCGTAAAGGACCGACGATCAGGAGAAGGACGGTACTCTCCATCAAAAGCGCAATCAGCAAAGATCACACCGCACATCGTGGCATCCTGACCGATCTGACCACTGAAAAATGCATCTAAACCATCAGGAAAGGTCCCGGCAACCCCGATCGAAGAATCAACGGTCAGATCTAGACCTGCGGTCCCCTCCAACATGAAGTCGTGAATCCAATCATCATCCTGACCAATCAAAGGGATCATCAAGACATCCACACCGTCCGTCATCAGGGGGACATCATCAATGATCACATCAAGTCCACCCAAGCAAGTATGCCGCACACCTCGGTCATCATCAAGAGCATCCAAGCCATCAAAGGTATCATCTGAACCATCCATACTATCCAAACATGAGATCAGTACATTTATGTCCATCGTGACCCCATCATCACCATCGATCACATCATCCGTGTGGCCCACACTCAAAGGATACATAGCCTCACCTATGTCCCATCTCCTCATTCCATCCATACCATCCATTTCTCCCATAATCAATGACCCATTCAAATATGAATTTCCAGCATGGCTGTCATTAATGGGGCCATTCAAAGCTCCACCAACCACTATCCTTAAATGCCCATCAATGCCCCCATGCAATGCTCCATCTCTACCATCCATTAAAGAAATCTCTCCATCATTAAAGCCTTCACCAATTTCTGGAGTGTGGGACCCACCAATCTCTCCCACAAGGGCCCCCAAGCTATCATCAATGGCTGCCCAAGAAAGGACTAAGCAAGAAAAGGACAAAAAGAGAAGGAAAGAGGAGACAAAAGAAAGATTCATGGCTGGAATCGAATTCTCTAATACAGAGAATGTGGGGACAGGAGCAGTGGACTGTGGAGAATGTCCGAGCACGAGTCAGTCCAGGCCAAACAAGAGGCGACGTTTGGGCGACCCGCTGTGGGCCGCCCGTACGGACGCGCTCCTTCTCTCTCCGCAGGATTGGCTCCACAGTCATTGGTAGGTGAGGCTGATAGTCCACGTTAGCAGATGGCACCCTGAGGGCCGCCTAAGGCTCCAATCAACTCCAGATTTCGTTTGAGGTTGATTTGAATCATCTGAAGGGTACCCCACCTATCCAATCATGAAGTACTACGGCCAGTATGGGTCAGATCAAGTCAAAGAAAAGGAAAATTGATCAAGAGGGGCTCACAAGCAATTTGAGCCATTCAAAGACTAGATCATCACGATCTAAACCATGGAAGAGTTCACATGAGTCATAAAATAAAAAGATCGAAGGTTTGATCATCAAGAAAGAGGGCCAGAATCTAAGATCTGATCATCAAGTGGGCCCACAGGGCCAAATCAAGCAATCTGAACCGTTCAAGTCATCATCGGCACCATGGAAAGCCTTCTTAGCCTCATGAAACATCAAGGATAAGTGCTCCAAAGCAAAACTGAAGCCTGGAAAGGGGCCGCAGGGCCAAATCAAGCGATCTGAACCATTCGAGTCATCATCCATGCAGTCAAGAAGTCACATCTTCCACAAGTCATTAAGAAATGAGTCAGAAGTCAAAGCATCTAAGCATCATCAAGAGGTTTTGAGGCAAATCAAGGGTTGTATATTCATTCAGAAGATTTTGATACAGAAAAAAAAAGAGCAGAAAGAAGAAGATCATACATCGAGCAAGTCGAATACATCCGAAAGAAGCAGGCTATAGATCGCCAACATAGTCGTCATCATCCCTCCTCTCATCCCGCTCTCGACGATGAAGGTCCATCAGAGGAGCTGTCACTGATCCGCCAGCATACCTGCGACGAACCCCTGGAACATAGAACGAAGGAAGCAGAGGCCCCTGCCCGTAAAGCAAGTACCACTCGTCATAGTCACGATTCGGGATCGTGAAACGAAACCCAGGCTGGCCCACAAGAGCATCAGCCATCTCATCAGCTGGGATCTGAGTAGCCGGAGGAGGTGCGAAACAAGGGACTCGAGACACCCCAGTAATCTGACGAAGCAGCCTCTCACCCAAATACTACTGAAATGATTCAGCGTCGGAAAGCATGATCCGAAGGCATGAAGAATCATATGCCTCCACACGCTAAGGGGTGTAGTAGAGAGGAAAGTTGGCATACGGCATCCGAGCAAACTACAACAAATGAGGTCATCACAATCAGCCACAGAGCAGCACGATGGATAAGGAAAACAAGATACTTACATCCTCGACGGTCAATCCATCTATGTCAGCATGCCAATTGTCCCCAGATACTCAAGAGTTCCATTGACGATTTTGCTGATGCTAGTGTATGTAGCGGTACAAAGATGGCTCAACATCATCTCGTATCCTCGGCGAGAGATAAGCAAAATGGTCATAAAAGCAAGTCTGGGCAAGGGCACACATAACGATCAGAGAAAGAAAGAAGACAAATGTCTTCAGGGAAGGTTAAAAAGAATACCTCTACGACAGGCCAGAAACCTGTGAAGGACCGGCTATTCCGAGAGGTCTTATCCAAACCTAGGAAAACATGAGTCAAGATAGCCCCGTTTCAATTGTACGAATGGTGAAGATCCTCAACCAAACGAAGAAATTTAGGGTCGATCCTCCCGTTCACATGACAGAAAAGGAATGACCCAAAGGCGTAAGCAACCGTGGCCCGTGCTTTGTGAAGGGCCTCCAGCTCGGTAGTAGGGACGACAGTAGTGAAGGTGTTGTAGAACCATCGTAATTTTACTTGGTGGCCCTAGAATTCATCCTCAGGTGGGATGTCACCCACAAGCCATAGCCAGTCAGTGGAAGTGATGGGAGCAAGAGAGCCGATGTGGGGAACAAATGCCCCATGAAATGGAAAGCCAATCTGCATATATATATCTAGGGGAGTTATTCTCCACTCGCCACAAGGGAGTTGAAAGGTGTGGGTCTCATCCCGCCACCTCTCACAAAGAGCCGCGAGCAACATACGGTTGGCGTTGTTATTATGGAAGCGCAAGGTAAGGAGGCCATCAAAAGGAGTGTCAGCCAGAACTCGTTCAAGCAAAGGCTGTGGGTGTTTCACCCAATCATCCCAAAGATCTCTGGTACCTCGACCCTTTAGGGAGGGAAGAGGTTGGTGCTCCTTAGCTAAGGAACACATATGAGCCCCTCGACGAACAATGAAGGCCGGGTCATCCTCATCGATCACCCGTCGTCCTCTTGTACCATCCGCCATCGAATCCTACAAGCTTGGCAAGGTAAGTCCATATTCTTTACCCGTTAAGATCCAAATCATCGTCCAGGAAACCCATGGGTTTGGACTCACATTTAAATGCAAAAATTCAAAGTCCAACTCCATGTGTTACCTAGGACATGTATTAAGCCCATCAAAGAAAGCAAGGCCCACCTTAAAGAAGGTTGCATGCCATGCCTTAAGCAAGGAAAGTCCATCATCCAAGGACACATTTTGGACAACAAATGCACTTAAGTGCCATGAGATCAGCAAGGGATAAGAATCCAACTTCACATGAGAAAGTCCCTCTTCAAAGTCCATATGTGGCCAAGGATTGGTTCACTTTTCATACCAAGGCCATGATTCTCATTTAAGATGTTTCCATCTTTTGACACATGTACATGGACAAGTGGGGAATAGAAAGGAAATGGGCCCCCAAGAGCAACCCAAGTGCCTCACCTCAATGGATTGAAGGGAGCACATAGCCCACTTGAAGAACATGAGGACTCATTTATGGGTTAACCATGGGCAACCCTATGTGCATCATCTTGATGAAAGTTTTGACTATGAAAGTACAACATGGTGGTATACCCACAAACATATGAATCAAAGAAGCCAATGTTAAAAAAAATTGATGCACATAGCCTACATGAAGAACCAAAGTTGGAAATGTCCATGCAAGGACAAATTTGGGCAACTTATGTGCACCAATTCCTTCACTAAAAAAGGGAGACCATTTAAGCACAAGAGGGTATGGCTTGATGAGTCACCCAACCATCATGAAAATGGCTAAGAATGGTATACATAGCCTACTTGAAGATCAAAATCCAAAAGGCCCCAAAGCATGAGACAAAATTGGGCAACTTATGGGTATCATTGTTTCCCACAAATTGAAAGAAAAATCACTCATCTTTGAGAATGATGGTGGATGACCCACCAAGCACCCCAAAAGAAGTTCAAGGAGCTATGGTTGCATGAATAGCTCACTTGAAGAAGGTCATCCATTTGAGGTTAGGAACATTAAGCTCTTGAAAACCACTTTCCTACAGCATGAGAAAACCATTTGACTTAGTGAGATTGTTGAAACAACTCATTCATGGGACTTGTAGATGATCAAGTAACTCAAGTCCTCTATCCATCCAAAGAAAAGGCATGAAGGAAAAGAATCCTACATGCACAAAGTGTAGTGGTGCACATATGACTCAAAGAAATACACAAGTTTCAAAGAGGGCCCAAAAGCTCATCTATATGGAGGAATTCCAAGGAACCCACCACACTTTGTGTACAAGGATGTACATCATAATATAAAAAAAAATGATGGAAGATTTGGGCCACTTGACCATAAAAGCCCAACTAAGAAATCTAGCCCACTTGAGATCCAAGTGAAGAACGGGCTAGTCACCTTTGTCCATACACATGTGAAGAAAGATGGGGCCACTCAAAATGAGCTCGATGAGCCCAAAACTTGAGGTGAACCCTACCATTCCCATGGGCCCAAACCTTGAAAAGAAGATGGAAAAGAAAAGAAAGCTCCAAAGGAAATGACAAGAAAAAAAAAAGCAAAAGGGAGCCCAAAATGAAGCATTGGGCCCATCAAATACACCAAGGACCATGACTTCACTTTGAGCCCATTTGATACATATGAAAAGTGACCCAACTCCCATGAAGAAAGATAGGATATCTTGCCATGCACACTTGATGGACATGGCAAAATTACCCTTTACATACACATGAAGGGAGTGTGAAAGAAGAAAAGAAAAGAATGAAATGGAAGCTTGCAATGTCCTTCTCCATGCACCACCTTTAAAAGAGAGTAGAGATCTAGAAAAAGGCCAAAAAGACTTGGGCCCACCTTGGCTCCCTTGGAATATCTACATGGAAAAAAGAAAGGAAACATAAGAAGAGACAATGAAGAAGAAAAAGGACAAGAGAGAAAAGGGACTGGACCATACCTTCACCACTCACCAAAAGGGGACCACCATGCTGTCTCAAAGCTTCACTAAGGCCCACCACTTGAAAAGAGCAAAAGGCCACCAAAAGAGAGAGAAAAACTTGAAGAAAGAGAGAGTATGAGAAAGAGAAGAGAGAGACTGCACGTTGGAGGGACCAAGGGTGCCCCATGTTATATAGAAAAGGGGAGGGCACCCCTTTACTCGACCCACTGGAAAGACCAGTGGGCAGAGACGGCTTTGGCGGCACCCAGGGGGCCGTCCGTCCTCCCACCTGGTTGAAACGACCCCTCACCCTCTCTCCTTGGGAAGAACTCCTCCTTGGGAAGGGTGGTTGCAAGTGAATCTTTACCTCCATGTAAGAATGAAGTGATGGAAGAGAAGGATGAGAAAAAGTAAGGAATCTCACCAAAATCTCATCTTGTGAGAAATTGGGGAGAAGTTGGCTTGATGATATGGAAAAAGCTCCATGGAATTTTCAAGAAAAAGAAAAAGAATTGACTTGGTCAAACAGTGATCTCAACCGTCCAAAGTCATGGCCTAATGATCTGAACCATTCTAAGAAGAATCCCCGGAATCTCCAACCTTGATTGCTGCTAGCTGTACAGTTTTTGGGTCCGAAGACTTTAAACTACGTCGGGATCAAGATCCCAAGGGACTTCCAATAAAAACCGGCATCGATCTTGATCGTTCGAATCAAGATCCGATGACTTCGGACATTTTTCTAAAAATAAAAAATATATCTATGCCTTTCCAGCCCTCGCTTGTACAGTTTTTTAGTCCGAAGACCTTAAACTACATCGGGATCAAGACCCCAAGTGACTTTTAATAAAAACCGGCAGCGGTCCTGATTGTTCGAATCAAGATCCGACGGCCCTGGACATTTTCTAAAAAAACAAAAAAAAAATGTGTATTTCCAGCATCGCTTGTACAAAGTTTTGGTTCGAAGACCTTAAACTACGTCGGGACCCAAGTCCCGAGAGATTTCCAATAAAAACCAGTGTTAATCTTGATCGCTCAAATTGGGATTTAACAGCCTGGAACATTTTAAAAAATCACAAAAAGAGTGTATCTTTAGTATGTACATATTTTTTGTGTAAAGACCTTAAACTACACTGGGATTAATTTCTCGGGGGACCTTTCTTGCTTTCAACCAAAAATCGGCATCGGCCTCGACAGCTCGGATCAAGGTTCGATAACCCGAATCATTTCAAAAAAAATATATATCAAAAACATTTTAAGCTTTCCATAAAAACCAGTATCAGTCTCGATCATTTGAATTGAAGTCTGGAACTTTTTCAAAACAAAAAATTTTACCATCAATTTTAACTGCGCAAACCTACCCCCTAGCGGTCCGAAGACCTAAAACTACACTGGGATTAATTTCTCGGGGGCTTTCTTTCCTAACTTGTCCCAGACATGGCTGACACTTGATCGTACGGGTGTCTGGAATCTTCTAAAATAGGTAAGGGCTGAGGCAGGCAGAACCCCGTGATCCTGTTCGTGTTGAATGCACCGTGATAGACAACCTTGATTTGGAAGTCGCTGTTGAATTTGACGGATGTTCCCTGTTCCTAAAACTCATGAAGGGGATTAAGGCAGTTGGGAGGTAAAGCGTACCCTCACGGAATTGTGAGCAACGTAAGGCCCCAAACTGGATTAACAAAGGGAAATGTGAGGATGTGGCTCATTTTGTGGCCCAAGGAGTCCGTCGGACAATACGTGGTCTATGTGCATTGCACATGAGGAACAGGCAACTTTGTGGGTGTGTTGACTAAAAACCCTCAAAATCCCCTCATCCGAAGATGTAAAACTACGACACTTAACTATGTGAGATTCGTCTTGCTCGCTGACGTAAAATGGATCGGGTGCCTTACCAACAGTAGAAGCTGGAAATGGATGAAAATTCCATACCTTTCCCTACATTTCAGAAAAATTAGATAAAAATACCAAAACATTGCAAAATCACCTTTCAAAAATCACAAAAAATATTTCCCTTGATTTCAAATCAAATATTTTCAAAATTAAAAAAAATATTTCCCTTGCTTTTAAATCAAATATTTTCAAAATCACAAAAAATATTTCCTTCGTTTTCAATAATAGATCTCCATCCTGACTACTCAGGTAAAGATTCGAACCAAATATTTACAAAAATCACAAAAATTGTCACTATCTCCAGCACTGCACTTCAGGAGTCTCAAACTCCAGTCACTCACTTCACAGTTTGGGATGAAGGATCCGATCGCCTGTAAATTGGAATCTTGACCAAAACTGGCGACCAAGCACCATCCTAATCACATCCATTCACAGAAGAACATCTTGAAGTCTGATAACATCCTTCATCCATTCCCATTAGCAAAGAAACAGCATCTTGGGACGATGGACCTGATCGACCACGGGTCAGGATCTTGACCAACCCGTTGACCAAACATCCGCATTGAAAAAAAAATCCCCAGGGGAGCACAACCCTGCAAACAATAAGCTCAAAGTTCTCTGCATCTCCATCAAAAGCAAAATCATCAACCTGAAAGAGAATGAGCCAGCCATGCATCCATCATCAAATATGCATCTCCATGCATCTACATGCATCGCATCAATCATCATGTTTACCTACTTTCAAAATAAAAGTCGGTTAGCCAAAGACCCCACAGGCATCCCTAGTGGAGGCGCGTGCAAGCCAGATTTTCTTTTCAAAAAGATAAAAAAAAATTACATATTTTCCTATTTGCAAATAAAAACCCCACGGAGTATCACTCCCCAGAGTGGGTATCTTTTCAAAAATCCAAAAACATGTTTTCCTATTTGCAAATAAAAACCCCACGGAGTATCACTCCCCAGAGTGGGTATCTTTTCAAAATCTAAAAACATTTTCCCAGTAGAGCGTTCGACCTCCAAAACACCAGGAGATCTTCCATATCTCTGGGTAGAAGTCGACACAAAAATCAAATAAGATTCGATGTCTCGCGGTTTCCCCAGAGACCATCGGATTAAATGCACTTGAAGTACAATCAAACTGAACTCCAGTGTCAGTGCGGTCGTACCACATGCCAAGATACAAAAAGATGAAAGCCAAAAGGCTCGGTCAAAGAAACCATTTGAACAGGTGGAAACGATAAATTGTAACCCAAGTATCAAAATCAACAGATTGTGTGGAAAGAGTTCACCCGTACATACCTAGGCGTGGATGCCTGAAGTACCTTGATTGATTCCAAGTCGGCATAGTGGACTCCCGTAAGACTACATGACGCAGGGCAACTAACCACTTTGACAGTCAAGCGAAACAAGTACTCCTGGAGTGATCCGGGAAAACATCACACAGTCAATCTCAGGGTCGGTAACCTCGTAAGACTATGGGGTAGAGGCTCTGTTGTACCTTTCCAATGTTAGTACCGATTGAGAATGGAAGGGTTGCGATTGGGTACCCAGGTTGCAGCACATGCAGGGATAATCGTAATGTTTTCTCCAACCTCCTACGGTATGTGCGAGTGATCAATCTCTAGACAATCAACTGACGCAGATGCAAAGGAAAGCAAAGATTTCAGACCATGATCTATGAATGACCGGGTCAGAAGTGGGGTATCCACTCGCTTTGGCATTCGGTTGCACGCAACCTCTGCCAAAGAGGGGCATCTGTAGATACCCCACCTTCGGCTATAATGTTGGTAGAGATAGCTGAATGAATGGAGGACCGTACCCCCAAATTCCATGTCCAAACTCAGCCAAACTCACCCTTGTAAGCCCCAATCCATAGCCCAGCTCAAGCCTGAACCCAGTCAACTCACCCCTAAATATCAATCCAAAAAACCCCCCATAAGAAAAACCAGTCAAAAAATCCTCTAAAAAGGTCAAACTTAGTAAGTCAACCCGCTGAGTCAAATCACTGAGTCAACCCGCTGAGTCAACCCATCGAGTCAACTCACCGTGTCAACCCATCTCTTAAACCCAGTCAACTCACTGAGTTCCAAACCGCAGCCTTGGAGCAAGTCCAAACCCCAAACCTAAGAAAAATCTGCTTCAGGTTCGGAGGTCGTACACTCCGAACCCGAAGCAAAACGACCGTACGGGCGGCCCCCTGAGGCCCGCCCAAACATATTTACGAGGTTTGCCATTGCCCGCTGCTATAAATAGCCCCTCCCCTTCACATTCGACATTCACCTCCCCTCTCTTCGATCCGAGAGCTCTATGTCCACCTCTACCCCCATTGAGCCTGTTTTTTCCACCAAGGAGAGCCCGAGTGAGGAGAGCCCAGCCCTGGTCCAGCCCAGCCTGACCCTGGTCTAAGTCTTCCAAGCCACCCAAGTCTTGATCTAGCCACTCGAAGTAGACCCTTGCGACACCTCCTTCCATCCAGCTACTCTTTCATCAATATCATCTCATTCGCATCTAGCATAAGTGCAACATTTACTTTTCTTCCAACCCCTCTGCTTATCATGTCACTACGAGCACTTTGATCATTCAACCACACAACATGCATCCTGCATAAAGCACCTGTCAGTTCGAGCATATGCTCTGGGCTTACCTGTTAATGGAAACCCGCCCATCAGAAACTCTTACTGTTCAGACCTGCATTCATGCATCAGTCACTACAAACACTTTGATCATTCAAACACATAGCATGCATTCCGCATAAAGCACCTGTCAGTTCGAGCGTATGCTCTGGGCTTGCTTGTTAATGGAAACCTGACCATCAGAAACTCTTACTGTTCAGACCTGCATTCATGCATCAGTCACTACAAACACTTTGATCATTCAAACACACAGCATGCATTCCGCATAAAGCACCTGTCAGTTCAAGCGTATGCTCTAGGCTTGCCTGTTAATGAAAACATGCCCATCAGAAACTCTTATTGTTTAGACCTGCATTCATACATCATGTCATCTATGAGAATGTACGAGGATTAAATCAGACTTTCAAGTATTAGTTCGATTCTGTGAAGTAGAGACCGCACTTCGGTACGGGCAGTGTGTGGGGTGCTTAACCTCTTCCCACCCTGTAACCGTGATCCCTTACCTCGAATCTCTGACCACAGATCAAAAGGAGTCATTTAGAGGAAGGAATCTTCGGATCCCTTTCTCTAACGTTTCTACGGGGTCTAGCCGACTGTAGACACTACAAAAAATTCCATTTTTACCGACGAATGATTTCGTCGGTAATCAGCAAAATTTCGTCGGGAAATGTTTTTCCCGACGAAAGTTTTCGCGGCTAACAGCGTCGCAGAAAGGCCGTCGGTAAAGGTTTTTACCAACGAAATAATTTTTCGTAGGTAATAATTGCACCATTACCGACGAAATTATTCGTCGGCCAAACATATGAATTTTGTCGGGAATGAAAATGATACGTCGGTGAAAAAACTTTTACCGACGAAATAATGCGTAGGTAAAAACATGTTAAAACTTTTACCGACGAAATATTTCGTCGGTAAAAGTAAGGAAAAAGTTTTTACCTACGAAATAATGCGTAGGTAAAAACATGATAAAACTTTTACCGACGAAATAATTCGTCGGTAAAAGCATCTACGAATTTTTTACCAACGAAATATTTCGTCGGTAAAAGTTTTTCCTTACTTTTACCGACGAAATATTTCGTCGGTAAAAGTTTTTCCTATCTCGGTTCCATTTGTTTTCAAAATTCAGGAAAATTCCTGATATACACCTGTAAAAAAACCTATACATTTTGAATCCTATTCACATCCACAAACATACAAATAAACAAAAACTACATCATCCATACACAAATAATGCATTCCACATCCACAAACAAACAATATTCATCCACACACAAATACATACAAGTTAAAAGTCGTATATTAAAAAAAATAATCAGGAAGATGAAGGCGGAGGTGGCGGAGGTGGCGGAGGTGGCGGGGCATCGGCGCCAAGGCGTGCAGCGAGAGCCTGAAACATCTCCTGCATCCGTTGCTCATGCTCCTGCCGCAACTCCTCGATCCTCCTCTCCTGCTCCTCCCGTCGCCTCTCCTCCTCCTCCCTCTGCCTCTCCAGCTGCTCCCGAATCCCATCGACGACGACCCGTAGCTGCTGAACCTCTCTCTCTGCGATGTCAGCTCTGCGTTGAGCGCTCTCACCAGCTACGGATCGGCTGGAGCCAGCTCTAGTTTGTGCCATGAGCTTAGCACCATGGCCAAGCCCACGCACATATCCAGAACGGGTGCCAAGCACCTCGCTCAGGATTTCTGGCTCACTCCGCTGACTACCATCGGGAGTGGGCTGACTGCGTATGGTGTCCATCGCCGCCTGTAATGAAAAGATATGAAATTTCATAAAAAATGACATGAATGACATTATTATCAATCAATGCGCAATTAAATTTAACAAAGTAAAGATTTTTACCCAATGCTCACTGGCTCTAGGATGAACCCAAGATCCCGTCGCCTGCTGATAGTGAGTCCCTCTGTAGAGGTCTACTGGTCCAGGCTCCTGGCCGGTGACGGAATCCCACTGCGCAATCGAAAGGAAAAAAGACTTATAATAAATGCCAATCAAAATAATATATTAACTTAATAATCATCAATAATTTCTTACCATGTCGTAACGATGTCGTACAAATGACTTTGAACCAGCTACGTGGTTCACTTGTAACTTTTCCCTGTTCGTAGAATTTATTTTGCTCCTCTTCTGAACACATTATACAAAATACATTTCTATTAATTGCGAAATTATTTGCGAATTTAATTGTTACCGTAAGATATCGTACATGTAAATATTACCTGAAAAGCCTCCAACGAAAATCTCTCGCAGAGTATCCGCCAGTCGTCTGTACTAATGTGTGGCGGTGCGGACAGTACGGCCTCATCGTGTGTCCTGCACCGTTTGTACCGCTGGTGCAACTCTCCGCGGTACTCCTTGAACCGCTCCCTAATCATGTCGTCGACGGCATGAGAAATGTAGGGAACATTCAAATCGAATTCAAATTTATCCTGCAGTTTCGTAAATAATAAATTAAGGGAATAAACTTATTAACAATAGGACTTAACCGTAAATAAACTTTCACAAAAGAAAATTTCAATTTACTAAACTTTACCTGAAGGCGCTGACGGATGAGCTGTCGCACATCATCTGTCACGTCAGTCCAACGGGGGGTGGTGGCGGGGATCAGAGATCGGCATAGGACACCGACCTCAGAAGTAAACAATCTGGCACTGTCCCCTACAGGTCTAAGGCAGTCCTGTGGGAACTCTACTGCCACCCTACCCTCATGCGTAAGTCGCTCTAAAACTAACCCACGCGTAGGTCCACGTCCTCGTCGGCTGGTAGAAGATGCTGCTGCGAAAAGATATATGTAAGTAACAATATAAACAGAAATCACTAAATAAATGTCTAGACTTACATGCAGTGCCCGGTGTATGCTGAACCGAAGGATCAGATGACTGTGATGCACCGTGCGACGTCGATGCTGTCTGCGTCGCATCACATGTGGAAGGGGTAGATCCAGTGCGCGAACGACCTGATCTCCCACCTGGTGCCATGACTGAATATATCTGAAATACAAACTTATAAATTTAAACAATGTCAATGCAAGTTTATGAACATCATTGCAGAGTTAATTTGTGCTTATGCTTAGAGAAATGATAAAAATATGATTAGACCATTACACTATAATGCAAGCAGAATATAATAAAACCGTAAACAGAATATAATAAAACCGTGAACAGAATATAAAAGTTGAAAAATCCATTACACATTGTCATTCTATATTAAATACATATATCTCATTGTAATACAAATCAACTTCGGATGAACTATCCGAAATACTCCCTACGTAAGTTATCGTACGCTGCAGATGTATATTCGATGCTGTATGAAGCACTCGACATTGTTACAGCCAACATGCCAGTCACAATAGGAGAAATCTCATCTCTCGGGACTCCATTCAGATGTGCAAGTGATAATGTCGTATCTTCCATACGAAGTTTTCCGCGATTATATTCCTCAATCAGGTCCGGAATTTCTTTGAGATTGTATAATCTTTCATCTGAGTCATCGTCTTCCTCCCTACATTTCTCGACCAGACCGGGTATCTCTCTGGCCCTACCAGAAGAATATAGGGCCGGAAAGTCCATCCGCAACAGCTGATGAAGTATGCTGCGTGCTTCCGCTACGCTCCAGTTTGTGGAGGACATGATCAGAAAGTGACTTAACTGTAAATGTAGATTATCAACAAGTCAATTCAGAAAAAAAATCATGACTTGTAAAACATATATACATGTAATAATCAAATTAATTGAATTGAAAAATTACATGTAAATCTTGTATACATTTAATAATCGTCGTCTGAATCATTATCGCTTAGGACTCTTTCTTCTTCACCATCACTATCGCTGATCAGAATTTTCTCTTCATCGTCTGCAACGTTGTCATCGATGAAAGCGCTATCATCTCTAACAATGTCATTTATGATTGAGGCATTAACATGATCAGGTGGCACATCATCTCTATTCAATTGCACCACATCAATATCAACATTTGGATCATTCCCTCTATCCCAAGATGGCATGTCTTCTTGGTATGCTTGTTCAACTGACGACGTTCTATTACTCCCTTCATCGTTATCTTCAACGACTACTTCGGGAACGTCAAATATGTTCCTGGGCTTTATTTTCTGCACCACGTGCCAAGAGCCGCCCAACTTGGTGTCAGCGAGGTAGAATACTTGTTCGGCTTGGCCGGCTATGATATATGGGTCATCTTTAAACCACTTCCGAGATAAATTTACGCTCGTGAAGTAATTATCAGTCTGTATTCCCAACTTTTTATTTCCAATGTCCCACCAATCGCATTTAAATAAGTACACCCGCTTTCTCATACAATAACTCAACTCAATAATATCCGTCAAAACGCCATAAAAATCAATTTCGACCTCCTCATGTGTTCCCTTCACAACCACACCACTATTTTGTGTGGTCCTATATTTCTCACGCTCCTCAGTGTGGAACCGAATCCCATTTACAATACAACCTGTATATCTAGATACACGTCTATCAGGGCCACACGCCAGTGAGTAGAGCGCATCAGATGCATCCGCAGAGTTGCTAGCGCGCAACATCTTCATCTATCATCACGTACAGAATATAAATGTACGTTTAGGCATTTAAAATTACATGTAAATATTGTGCAATACAACAAGATTGTAAGTGTGGTGAGATAGAAGGTAAATTAAGCTTACACGTTTTACAAACCATTCTGGAAACAAATCCTGATGCATTCGATCATAATTTGTAGGGTATTGGGACTTCATCTCCTCGATGTGTTCGCTATACACAATTGGTACGTTGTAAGCAAGAAATTTTGAGATTAAAACTGTCTGTAGATATACAATAATTATGTGCGAAGACTTACTCCAAGTACGACTCTATTTCTTCACAGTTATGCAACACATACCACCGCGCCTTCGCAAGATCCCGAGGGTCCATATCCTGAAACGTCGGCGATCCTAAAGGACGGACGTTATGTGCGAATACAGATATGAGTCCTTGTTCATGCTCCTGCCCTGCATCGGCATTACGATCTTCTCGGTTGAATCTAGTCTCTATGCCACGAAGATACATGGAGCAAAATGTCAGGCACTCATTATCAATGTACGCCTCAGCAATGGATCCCTCTGGACGTGCCTTATTCCTCACATATTGTTTTAATGTGTGAAGGTATCTGTACACAAAATCAATATGTTTAGGACATGAAAACATGGATATACGTAGTTTATGGAATGGAAAAAAAATTTTGATCATTGTTCTATCACCTTTCGATCGGATACATCCAACGATATTATACTGGGCCTGCAAGCTTCGCTTCGTGCGGTAAGTGAATCGCTAGGTGTACCATGACATCGAAAAACGCAGGTGGAAAAATTCTTTCAAGTTTGTAAAGGATTACGACAATATCCTTCTCTAGTCGTTTAATAACCTCTACATTCAAAGATTTCGAACACAAATCCTTAAAGAATATCCCCAACTCAATCAGCGTAGCACTGACATCCTTGTTAAGGAATCCACGAATCGCAACCGGTAGTAGGCATTGCAGAAGGACGTGACAGTCATGACTTTTCATTCTTGTTACCTTACAGTCCGTAATGTTTACGCGCCGAGAGATATTCGTGCATACCCGTCGGAAAATTTCACCTTGTTCAACCATTCACATACACGTTTTTTCTCTACTTTTGTCAATGTATAGCAGGCTGCTGGTATAGTATATGAATTTCCATGTGGTTGCAAGTGCAACTCTTTCCTTAAACCCATTGCTTGTAGATCCAATCGAGCCTTAAAACTGTCTTTTGTTTTCTTCTCTATGTTCATCAATGTTCCAAAGACATTGTCACATATATTCTTCTCAATATGCATGACATCCAAGTTGTGTCGTAATTTCAGCTGACTCCAATAAGGCAACTAAAAAAAAATGCTCTTCTTCCTCCAGTTGTACTCCAATACTGTACGTTTTCTCTTCTTCAAGTGCGGTGCCTTACCAAATCTAACTTCTTCAATGTTTCTCAGCTGTTGTAACACATCTTCTGCAGATAGTTCTTTCAGTGGTAGCCTATGATCTTGTTTGCCATCAAAGATTACCGTCTTCCTGCACCAACTATGATCCCTCGAAAGGAAGCGACGATGGCCCATATAACACGTTTTCTTACCATGCTTCAATGACAATGAACAAGTCTCAGTACTACATGTAGGACAAGCCAACTTTCCCTTCGTGCTCCACCCAGACAAATTTTCATATGCAGGGAAGTCATTTATTGTCCACAAGACCGCTGCATGCAATCGAAACGTCTGTTCTGCAAAAGTGTCATACGTCTGGACACCTTGACTCCACAACTTGTTTAACTCATCTACTAACGGTCGGAGATACACATCAATGTCATTCCCCGGTGACTTGGGTCCAGGAATAAGCAACGACATCATAAAAAATGATTCCTTCATACACAACCAAGGAGGTAAATTGTAGGGCATAAGTATCACTGGCCACATACTGTACGAGCTACTCATATTACCAAATGGATTAAAACCATCACTTGCAAGACCTAGCCGAACATTGCGAGAATCCTCTGCAAACCAGTCATATTGCTTATCAAAATGTTGCCAGGCTTCAGAGTCAGCGGGATGCCTCAATGTATTATCATCATGAAGGCGTTTCTCCTTATGCCACCTCATATCTTCAGCCGTCTTGCTCGACATAAACAATCTTTGTAATCTGGGTTTCAATGGAAAGTACCTTAACACCTTTTGTGGAATTTTCTTACGCTTAGCTTCGTCATATTTCCACCTAGACTCTCCACATTGTAGACACTCCTCAACATTTTCATGTTCTTTCCAATACAATGCACAATCATTTATACATGCATGTATGAGGATGTAACCAAGGCCCAAGTCCCGCATTAATGATTTTGCCTCGTAATGAGACTTAGGCAATGTCTCACCTTCAGGTAATACTTCTTTCAACAAGCCAAGTAACATGTCGAACGATTTGTTACTCCAACGATTTATTGTCTTTAAATGAAGTAACCTTGTAAGGAAATTCAACTTGGAGAAGTTCCGACACCCCGGATAGAGTGGACGTTGCGCATCCCTCAACAACCTACTAAACTTTTCTGATTCGGCATCACCCATAGGAGGAATATCCTGGCTAGTACTTGTCGCTGCAAAATCAGTATCCGCAATGGTTCCCCTTAACACATCCCCAATGATATCTTGCATATCGTCAACATCTTCATCCTCGTCATTACGCACAATTGGGTCAGCAAGGACTTCAGTGGCCTCAACTCTTTGGTGGAAGTCTTCACCATGATGAATCCACCAAGTATAACCCTGGTCAATCCCAACTATGAACAAATCATCTTCCACTTTGTCCAATGTCTTGTGAATCATGTTCTTGCATTTTCGGCATGGACACCTAATTCTATTACTTGAATCTGCCCGATCTCTCGCAAATTCCATGAACTCCTTAACACCTTCTTTATACTCTGGGCCAAACCGATTCTTAGCTTGCATCCAACTCTTATCCATATCTACAATGCAAAGATTAGAGTCAGGTTTAGTTTAGGTGACATGAGTTTAGGATTAGGTTTAGGGCATAAGTTGAGATTTTTGGGTTCGGGATCGGTTTTCGGGTTTGGTTTTCGTGTTTGGGTCTAGGTTTAGGCTAGGTGAATGGATTTAGGAATAGGTGTAGGTTTAGTTTAGGTGAGTTGAGTTTAGGATTAGGTTTCGGGGATAGGTTTAGATTTTTGGGTTCGGGATCGGTTTTCGGGTTTGGTTTTCGTGTTTGGGTCTAGGTTTAGGCTAGGTGAATGGATTTAGGAATAGGTGTAGGTTTAGTTTAGGTGAGTTGAGTTTAGGATTAGGTTTCGGGGATAGGTTTAGATTTTTGGGTTCTGGATCGGTTTTCGGGTTTGGTTTTCGTGTTTAGGTCTAAGTTTAGGCTAGGTGAATGGATTTAGGAATAGGTGTAGGTTTAGTTTAGGTGACTTGAGTTTAGGATTAGGTTTCAGGGATAGGTTTAGATTTTTGGGTTCGGGATCAGTTTTTGGGTTTGGTTTTCGTGTTTGGGTCTAGGTTTAGGCTAGGTGAATGGATTTAGGAATAGGTGTAGGTTTAGTTTAGGTGATTTGAGTTTAGGATTAGGTTTCGGGGATAGGTTTAGATTTTTGGGTTCGGGATCGATTTTCGGGTTTGGTTTTCGTGTTTGGGTCTAGGTTTAGGCTAGGTGAATGGATTTAGGAATAGGTGTAGGTTTAGTTTAGGTGATTTGAGTTTAGGATTAGGTTTCAGGGATAGGTTTAGATTTTTGGGTTCAGGATCGGTTTTCGGGTTTGGTTTTCGTGTTTGAATCTAGGTTTAGGCTAGGTGAATGGATTTAGGAATAGGTGTAGGTTTAGTTTAGGTGAGTTGAGTTTAGGATTAGGTTTCGGGGATAGGTTTAGATTTTTGGGTTCGGGATCTGGTTTCGGGTTTGGTTTTCGTATTTGAGTCTAGGTTTAGGCTAGGTGAATGGATTTAGGAATAGGTGTAGGTTTAGTTTAGGTGACATGAGTTTAGGATTAGGTTTAGGGCATAAGTTGAGATTTTTGGGTTCGGGATCGGGTTTCGGGTTTGGTTTTCGTGTTTGGCACCATGGATTCTAGGAGAAAGGAGGAGAAAGGAGGAGAAACTGGTTGCTTTATTCTGTTTGGCACCATGGATTTGATGAGAAGTGGATTTGAGAGGATTAAAATTTACACCGTCCATTCCTTCATGTTTGATTTCTCTCCAAATCTTGACTGCCAAACAGAAAATCTGGAATTGGTAAGAACTGGAATTGATGAGAATTCATATCATGGAATCCACTTCTCCTCAAATCCATGGTGCCAAACGGGCCATTAGATGAATTGAGTTTAGGTTTCAGTTTAGCCGTAACTTATAGGTTTTAGTTTTAGGTTTATGGTTTCGGGTTTAGGGTGTAGGTCTTGGAGACTCAAGCAACTCAAGGATAGCTCCGACGCACATCCGGGTCTGCTCCACACAAAGCGGGCCTGTCCAAATGGCCAGGCCACCCATATTGCTGTCCATAGGAAATGGACAGCTTCCTCATAGTCATAACAGCGGTTCCCACCTTCCAGGGACCCCCGCTCAACACCTGGATAGCTCCGACGCACATCCGGGTCTGCTCCATTAATTTCGAGCTAATACATAAACACGGGCCTGTCCAAATGGCCAGGCCACCCATATTGTTGTCCATAGGAAATGGACAGCTTCATCATGGTCACAACAGCGGTTCCCACCTTCCAAGGACCCCCGCTCAACACCCGGATAGCTCCGACGCACATCCGGGTCTGCTCCATTAATTTCGAGCTAATACATAAACACGGGCCTGTCCAAATGGCCAGGCCACCCATATTGCTGTCCATAGGAACAGAACAGCTTCAGCATGGTCACAACAGCGGTTCCCACCTTCCAGGGACCCCCGCTCAACATCAACATCAATCAACTATTCTTAATCACAAGTATCATGTTCGTCATCTAATTTGCCACTAAATGATAATATAATAAAATCAGTCGCCCATCCAAGGATGGATAGATTGAAATGCTATCATTATTTCCATTTACATACCCAAGCCTAAATTTCGACAGCATCTCCCACTATCTCTCCAGATATATTTATCTTACATTTCATTTCCACGTCAACTATCCACACATTGTGTGGATTAAATTGACAATGGAATTAAACATAAGAAACATATCCAGAGAGAATAGGAGAGTTACTGCATGAAACTAATGACCCTACGCATGTAAATGACAAACAACGATAACATTCCAATCTATCCAACCTTGGACTGTCCAACAGGACAATTTGGCAGATTTCTATACCTCCAAAACACACTTTATCTATGCTCGGCAATATAGAAATCTCCAAATGGGCTAACTGATTCTATTATACTACCATTTGTGGGCAAAAAATATTTATTAATAATAAGCCAAATACATCCACAACATACATATCCACATAAATCAACCACGGATAGCTCCGACGCACATCCGGGTTTGCTTCATCAATTCTAGATACACAAGCACATGAAAATGGCAGAATCATCAACACCATGAATCAAGTTTAATCAAATACCTAATGACTATTTTGTGAACAAATAAGTATGGGCGGCCCACCATGGGAATCGGATTGCGTGCGGAGTGTAGAGTAAACTCAGTTGGGCCCACCTAGAATGTATGTGATTTATCTATTCCATCCTTATGTTTTTCCACCTCATTTTAGTGGTTGAGCCCAAAATTTAAGCATATCCAACTCTCAAGTGGACCATGCCATGGGAAACAGTGGGAATAATGATTTCCACCATTCCCAGGCCCTACAGTGATCTTTATTTGTCATCCAACCTGTTCATAAGATCACATGGATATGGATGAGGGAAAACACAAATATCAGCTTCATCCAAAACTTCTGTGTCCTCCAAGAATTTTTCAATGATACACATTCAGTTCACATTTGTGGTGTGGTCCACTTTAGATTTTGATATGCTTCATTTTTGGGCACCATACCTAAAATTTTCTGCTAAGATGGATGGACGGAGTGGATAAAATACGTAAATCACTGTGGGCCCCACGAGCAGTGGACAGCGATGGTGGGCCCCACATTTATTGTATATCATGATTTTTATTAATTTGTAAATCACAAATTAAAATCCCTAATTAAGGAAGGAATTAGGGGATTTTAATTTTGAAATCCCTAATTAGGGGATTTTAATTTCAAAATCCCTAATTAGGGATTTACTAAATCAGTGGGCCCCACCAAATCGTGGACAGCTAAGGCAGACCCCACGCACATGCAATGGATAGCGATAGCGACGGTGGGACCCACATGCAATGGACAGCAACGGTGGGATCCACATGTAATGGACAGCAACGGTGGGACCCACATGCACTGGAACGGTGGGACCCACATGGGCCCCACAACGGCGGGACCCACAGCAACGGTGGGACCCACATGGGCCCCACAATGAACAACGAGGAGAGAGAGAGAGAGAGAGAGAGAGAGAGAGAGGAAGGAGGAATGGAGGAAGGAGGAAGGGGGGAGACGCTTACCGGCGGAGACGGCGGCGTACGGTGGCTGGTGGAGGAGCGTGCTCACGCGGGCGGCGTGGCTGACGGCGTACCGCGGCGTGGCTGGGGGTCGGTGGTCGGGTGGTGGCCGGCGAAGGACGGCCGGTGATCGGCAGTAAAAGAGGGCGAGAGAGAGAGAGAGATGGCCGAGAGAGAGAGAGAGAGAGAGAGAGAGAGAGAGAGAGCGCGAGAGAGAGAGAGACCGAATGAGAAAAGAGGGCGAACGGGTAAGTTAAAAAGACCACTTTTACCGACGAAAATTTTCATCGGTAAAAGTTTTATTTCGTCGGTAAAACTCCTTTTCAAAAACTTTTACCGACGAAACTTTTCGTCGGTAAAAGTCACCTCTTTTCTTGGCGGGAATCACATATTGCACATTATTACCGACGAAAAGTTTCGTCGGTAAAAGTTTCGCTTTTACCGACGAAACTTTTCGTCGGTAAAAGTAAAATTTGCTGTTTTCTTTTTTAGCGGCAGGTTATTTCGTCGGCAATAAACGTTTTACCGACGAAATTATAATTTTGTCAATAAAAGTGTATGGCGGCAATGAATTTGGTGGTGGAGGGAGATTTTTACCGACGATTTTTCCATTTCGTCGGTAAAAATGGTTTTTACCAACGAAAATTATTTCGTCGGGAATACTTTCGTCGGTAAAAATCCGTTTTCTTGTAGTGAGATTCGAAGTAACTGGCTAGTGGTGACTCTGGTCTTACATAAACTCATCTCAACATATCTAGCTTAACACAACAACCGAACAAAGCCCTCGAGAACGAGGCAAGCTAGTGGCACAAACGGCGATTCGCGCGCACGTACCCCTCTTCTTTTTTCGAAAGGAAGGGAGAACGTCCGGGAGCGTGGAACGGCGAGCGACCACAGCAAGTAGGACCTTAAATCCCGCCCAAGTTAATTACTCGACTACGGAGAAAGAGCTCCTAGCCGTCATCTTTGCCTTAGACAAATTCAGGCCCTACTTAATAGGATCCAAGGTCATCGTTTACACAGATCATGCGGCGCTGAAACACCTTCTTTCTAAGAAGGATGCCAAACCCCGTTTCCTTAGATGGATCCTACTCCTTCAAGAATTCGATTTGGAGATCAAAGACAAGAAGGGGGTAGAAAATGTGGTGGCGGATCATCTATCCCGCCTAGTCCTACCTAATTTCATTGACGAGTCACCTATTGAGGACTCATTCCCTGATGAGTAACTCTTTGTTGCTATGCATCCACCATGGTACGTTGACATAGCTAATTATCTATCCACAGGTGCGATGCCGATTCATTGGACTGTGCAGGACAAACGTAAATTTCTAAGGGAAGTGCACAGATTTTTCTAGGATGAACTTTTACTGTTTAAATATTACCTAGACCAAATTATAAGGAGATGTGTCCCTGATGATGAACATAATTTCGGCATCTCCTTTTGTCATGATCAAGCATGTGGGGGTCATTTTTCCGCCAAGAAAACCACTGCAAAAATTCTGCAGTGTGGTTTTTATTGGCCCACGCTATTTAAGGACACCCACGAGTTTTGCAAAGCATGCAATCGTTGTCAAAAGTTAGGAGGATTATCCTGTCGAAATATGATGCCTCTCACCCCAATTCAACATCTTGAAGTCTTTGACTGTTGAGGCATCGATTTCATGGAACCATTCCCTTCATCTTGTGGACATGTCTATATATTGCTTGCCGTAGACTATGTGTCTAAATGGATAGAGGCTATCCCATGTAGAACCAATGATCATAGTACGGTTCTCAAGTTCCTCAAAGAAAAAATACTTTCTAGATTTGGGACGCCTCGAGCCATCATTAGTGATGGTGGTTCTCACTTTTGCAACAGACCTTTTGAAGCTTTAATGAAGAATACGGTATTAGGCATAAAGTGAGTACCCCATACCACCCACAGACAAGTGGGCAAGCTGAAATCTCCAATAGGAAAATCAAACAGATTTTGGAAAAGACAGTGAGGCCGGATCGCAAGGATTGGTCCCTAAGATTAGATGATGCACTTTGGGCTCACTGTACCACTTACAAGACACCCATTGGAATGTCCCCTTATAGACTTGTCTATGGGAAAGCTTGCCACTTGCCTGTGGAGATTGAACACAAAGCCTATTGGGCAATTCGGGCTTTAAATTTTGACATGGACAAGGCTACCTCGCTTCGCAAACTTCAATTAAATGAGCTTAATGAGATCCGGAACGATGCATATGAGAACTCGAGAATTTACAAGAGTAAGATGAAGGCCTTTCATGACAAGCACATCTTCAGAAAATCTTTCCATGAAGGACAGAAAGTGCTCTTGTACAATTCTCGACTTCATCTTTTTTTGGGAAAATTACGATCTCCATGGACCGGCCCATATATTGTCAAAGAAGTTTTCTCTCATGGGGCCGTTGAGATTGAGAATGCAGCGAATGGTAACTGTTTTAAACTTAATGGACAACGCCTTAAACCATTTGTTGAAAATTTTGATTCAGAGGACATGTCCATCACTCTGGATGATCATGTGTATCAGGATAGTTGATCTCCTAGTCTGATGGAGGTATAGCGTAGGTAGGTTAGTTATATCTGCCGTTTAGTTTTGCTTGCTCAGTAGCTTTAGTTGTTGGGTTGTAGACTTCCATGTTCGACTCTCACAGGTACTATTGTTCTCACTCTCTTATATTTTACCATTGCTCTCATGTTCATGCTCATGGCATATCTTTTCACATTGAGGACAATGCAAGATTTGGTTGGGGGGTGAGATGAGATTCTTCATCTAGCTTTTGTGACATTTCGAGCAATTATGTAGAAAAATTTCAATTTTTCTAAAATTCAAAACTCTTTTGAAAAACTTTGTTTCTATGCATTTGAGATGATACGAGTATAAGAAGAGGAGATATGAAGTGTGTGATGTTGTAAGTCTTGAACTTTTCTTAATATAATGGTTTTATATGTGAATTCCCCTATTTATGTGATTGATAGAAAATTTGAACACTCTTACACCTAGTTCACATTACACGATTTTCAGGGTTGAAAGGATTATGCGATTTGTGGATTAGCTAGACGTTGGTTTAAAGGTATTGAGAAACCAAGCCGAGGTACTTTGTCCATCCTTGTCCATGGGAAAATAACGAAAGATATGGATTTCTAAAAATCCTATCTAATTTAAAAGAAAAAGGAAGAGGAAGGATGAAATTGGGAATGATGGAATAATAGTGGAAAATTTTCAAAAAGGGCTGCCTATTACCGACCGGGGGATGGTCTACCCGTAACTAAAGCCGGAAATGGGACATAGTGTGAAAGCCGTCGGAAGGACGGTAAGACAAATTCCTGTCATAGGCTTGTTGTTGCTCTGTACACCTTGAGATTTATAGTTTAGTTGATCCATAAAGAAGATAATCCCAGAAACTCATGGGATGAACTTTCACTATGCACACTAGGTTGAGTTTGTTCGAGTTCTTCTATTTATCAATCGATCAATGGGAATTTCATATAGACACTTATTATGTTTTGAGAGTTTAAGGTTTCAACATCTATCACTTAATTTATTTCTAAATTTTATACTTGTAAGTCTTGGAGTAGATAGAAACATAATTTCTGAAGGAGAGTTAGTTTTGGAGGTTGGAACTTATTGACGGGTGTTTTGCTCAGGACTAGCAAAAAGCTGGTTGGGGGTGTGTTGAACCTCCAATTTATACATTGCATAGCCCACTACATCACACTATATGCATGGTTTTCATGTTTAAAAGGACCATCTAATGTATGTTTTGTGATTGTAGGAATGAGAGTGGACTTCATCCAATCGGAGACCAAAAGAACGTATTTAGATGCATGGGATGAAGATTGAAAGAGGAGCAAAGAAAGAAGAAAGCAAGTAGAGGAGAGAAGAAGAAAGAAAAAAAGAAAAAAAAAATGGAACAGCAGGTCAGACTGGTCGGCTGACCGGTCGGCCACACCTCTAGAAACCACTGGACAAAAGGACCAGTTGGTCCGACCGGTCTTGACCGGTCGGCCAACAAGTCGGTGAACCTGCCGAGCTCCTTGGACCAATAACCAGTCTGTTCCGACCGGTCTTGACCGGTCGGCCAGCCCCTCCCCCTTGAGCTTGCTAGATTGAATCCAAGACAGATCGGACCAGTCGTCCGCATGCAGAAAACGGGCAGTTTCTAATTCTGCTCCAAAAAACGCTGCGCACTGCGTAACCTTACGCAGTTTCTGTATGTTTCCGACGCAACTGAGTTTTCCTACTATAAAAGGACACCTGGGGGCTCTTCCTAGGGTATCATAGAAGCTAAGGGACGTCGTGGAGAGGAAGGAAGCCGTCGTGGAGCGTCTGCAACCCTCCAAACTCCGATTTTTCTATGTTTTCTAGTTCTTTCATGAGTTTTAGTTGTAGTATGACAATGCTCGGCTAGAATCTCTCAGCTAAGGCTGAGAGGTGAAGCTTGTAGTCGATTTCATGTTTAATTCAGTTCAATTCAAGTAATTTTACTTCAAGTTTGGATTTTTGCATATTTTAGTTCCCAAAGTTGATAGTTTTAGATGTTTTATGAGAGTTCATGTGCTCCGGACATGGATTCCTTGCAATTCTCTGAGACTATCATGTTGTGCTTATATAGATTCGAATTATAGTAATCCTTGAGCAGGCCATAGTCCATAGGCATGGATGTTACTCCGAAGGCTATGATTTCGAATTCTACATTGTTGAATGGGACTAGAACTTGAAAGTTCAACTTGAGTGGGATTGAATGTGTTTAATGCTGTATTTTCCAAGTAGATGAGAGATAGGATTTCACATCTAGTTGTGTATCTTGCTTGGATTGATTGGATTGACATGGGATTGCTACAAGTGGATCCTTGAATGCCTTAGTGCCTTTAAATTACTGTTTTCCAATAAGTTTCTGTTTTAGCATAATTGTTCCAATTAAATCCCTTATTTATTGCAAACTGAGTTGCTGGAATAGTTTGAAATTTGTTATCCAATTCCCTGTGGATCGACCTCGGTCTTACCGAGATTTATTACTACATCGCAGCCTTACACTTGAGGCGAGCGAACAACAGTGACGGGATTCTGGGACAGTTTGGTCATTTTCTGTTATTATGGCTTCTCAATTTGATTCAAGTCTATATAAAGCACTACTATGAGAGTGTAAGGAATTATTATGATGATTATGGAAAACACTAATCAAGTAATCTTAATACCGAAAACATGGTATTAGTCCCGTTTGATAGCCCATTGGTTCTGTTTGAGTGAGTTAAGGCCATATATCTTTCAAAAAAAAAAATCTACATAAGGCCATTTGACAATTGTCGCACTAGCCGTCCGCTACCATCTCTGATCCTAACACCCCTTGTTGCTACCTCCTTCGTCGATGCCTCCTCTTCGTTGCTCACATTTTCAGTATTGATGCTCATTCAATGATTTTCTTGCTACCTCTGTGATTCTTCTTTCTTTCAGGATTATTCATCGGTGATTTTTTTTGGAATGGGGGACTCCAAATGATTGTTGCTCAGCAAGTTGGTCTCTTCAAATTCATAGTCGAATTTGATAATTACAATTTTTCTTCTCGATGGAACAAATTCTTTAATGTGGTTTGAGTCACCAAGCTGTTCCTTGTAGGATGCAAGAAATTAGGATACCACCGATGGTAAAAAGGCCTCGGAAGCTAACGACCTTGCATATAAGAACTGGCTCAATGATAATTACACAATTATGACCTGGTTGTTCCATTTCCTTCACCCCTAACAGCAGCTAGACAATACCAAGAGCAGGCATTTACTGAGGCTAATATTCTATCCACAAATGGGGGAGATAGTAGCATTCCAATCTGAAAATTTGATTATTGTCAAACTGATTTTATATAATTCATCTTGAGTTGACCTATCATTCTATCTGATTTGATCATATTGGATATGTATAGATCATGTTAGATCATGTTAGATCATGCGTAGGTACATAAGATATCATCATGATCATCTATTATTTCATCTATTAGTAATATTTGAACTTTGCCACTATTTTTCTATATGCATATAAAACATCACCTACAAGTTCGTACGGTTAGAATTCATTAGTTCATAGCCATTTATGACATAAATGCATGGCACGTTCACACACATGTATGCACCCTCATCCACGATAATTTGAGGTGTACACAACTTAAATACACCCTCAGACCCATGGAAGGTTAAGATTAATTTAAGGTAATCTAACTTTCATCTAATCATAGAACAAATTTCTATATATGTGGGAACCTCTTATGAATTTAATGGATGGTGTGGATTAAGGTAATCCATATTAGTGGGGCCATATTCTAGCGATGCACGCTCACCGCTAGCAGAAAATACCGCAGAAGATGAAATAAGGCAAGAAAGACGGGTCATACTATCGACGTACCTTTGTTGACGAAGGAGGGGGGTGGGCAACACCCCTAAACATATACACTGACTCTTACGGTACGCCTCCTCTCAACATAGCAGGCGTGGAGGGCCAAAACCATAGCGTTTTTCAAGGGATACTTGTGAATCGGGTTGGATAATGCACGAAGTCGTCTGCATGTGGCCAAAATCTCTCTTAGATACCATTGATCCTTTTTCCAACGATAAAAACTTTGATACTCCGCAGAGTGTGAAGGATGATACTCAAGCACTTATAAATTACTTAAAAATTATATACATGGTATATAATTAATTCATGCTAAACCGTCCAAATTATGTGTGCTAGTCTAGATGTTTTAAGAACCAAAAATTACTCTTATTGGGTTTTCTAAATATTAGATTGGTGGATATTTTTGAACGGTTAAAAATGAAAAACATCCAATGGTCTTATTCCAACAAACACGTCTCTGATCCGCGATCAGGATTAATTGTTCAACCAATCTGATTTTTGGACTGTAACTTAGCAACAGTAGCTTCCACAGTTTAGTAGGGGTAATTTGAGTTTATATATGCCACGTGGACCATTTCTATACGACTGCACATCAAGCATCATGCACAGCCAGAGGATCAAATAACTCTCCAAGCCAGGAAAATTGTTTACCAAATCCAGCCTAACAAACGATACCTTATTTCCTGCTCTGATACGTGCGAAAATGGCATACATGTGTGATCCTGGACGGACACAAGGTGGGTAATCAAAGAGAATTTGTTCGATCCACTCCGTCTAACCATTTTACCTGGTTATTTTAACCACTAAGCTTAAGAATCTGTCAAATTTGAATCCTTACCACAGGAAATAGTGGGATTGTACGTACATCCTTATACCTTCCCACAGTCCACTGTGTTGATCGTTTGCCATCCAAACTTGGACACAATAGACATGTGACCTACACCATGACCATGTACGGTCAGAATGAAGGGGAGCCACAGTTATCAGCTTGATCTAAAGCCTTTGGCGACCACAGCGTGGGACACACTCCACGAAGCATGCATGGCAACGCTGCCTGGCAAGTGGCCCAGCTCGTGGAGCCCACCTTCGTATATATGTTGTATACATACCGTCTATCCTATATGCCATATCACATTAGGCGTTGAGCCCAAAATTTGGACAGATCCGGAATTCAGGTGGACCCTACTATAAGAAATAGTGTTTAATGATCGTCCACCATTGGAACCTTTTCAAGGCCTTCATGATGTTTATTTTTCATCTAAATGTATGACTTTGAGATCTCATAAGGCCCACCTTAGTCTGACCAACTTCATGGATGGATTGCATCGTCCATGTGTCGGCCCCACCTGTGTAAAAAATAAAAAATAAAAATACAGAAATATAAACTATTCAGAGACTACACGTAAACAAGCGTCAGTGACGTTGGCGTTAGAAACAGGTGAGAGTCGTGGGATCTACCTTAATGATTATGTCCCATCTACACCGTTCCTTGGACAGTTTATTTTAAGGCTGGACTCCAAAACTAATGAAGACATAGACCACGTAGGTCACGCTGTGACCACGTGGGTCACGCTGTAGTGAATAATGAGTTTGAACGACCACCCTTCAACCTTCCTATAACCTACCATGAGTTTGAACGACCACTCTTTACCACTAGGCCTGTCGCCTAGCCGCGGCTGCATACCGCGACAGGCCTAGCGGCAGCTGCATGCGACGACAGGCCTATCGGTGGCTGCATGAAAGCCACACATATTAGCTGGATTCAATTTTGCTGTGGTACCCATGGTGGAAAAACAGTCAATGGTTGAATGCCTAATGTTGAAACCTCATTAGCTCCATCGGGCTGTGTGCATCTATACACACAAGTCATCGGTTGGAATGAACCCAATGATCCACTTAAGATCATAAGCGTTTGGCGCGTTGAATTAGACCGCATCACATAGGTTATGGTGGGATATACTGTGGTTGCCGTGTTTGGAAAGTGCGGCTCATTGTAGTCTTGGGAGCTGCGCCAATCCATCGCAGTGAAGCGCAGGATTATTTGAAATCCAAATTGGATTGGGAAGATCCTCCCGGGATTTCCTCGGATGCGGGTCCAATAGTAATGTATGCGCGGGTATACCAAAAACGTTAAGAGTCCATTTTTCAATTTAAATCTCTATGGGACCCACTACCATAGATGAACGTTATCCAAGCCGTCCATCACGTTGGCCTATTCATTACAACCTTTCAGCGAAAATGTTGCTGCAAACGGAATTTTGAGTTGACCACACAATGAAAGTCAGGGGAGAATGCACTCCACCATTTTGCATGAGCGGATTAGGTAAGACCCCGGGCTCACCTAAGACGGTACGGCCCTTACCGTGTGGTTACCGTGGGGCCCACCTTGATGTATGTATTATGTATCCACTCCGTCCATCCATTTTTTCAGATCATTTTAGGGCATTATACCATAAAGGAAGCAGATCCAATCATCAGGTAGACCATAACATAAGAAACAGTGGTGATTGACCATCCTACCATTAAAAACTTATTAGGACGTACCTTCATGTTTCCATAGTTTTTATTTACCATCCAATCTGTTGATAAGGTCACATGAGCTGGAATTAAGAGAAAAAACAAATATCAGCTTCATCCAAAACTTTTGTAGCCCATTAATGTTTAATAATCAATGTTTCCTATGTTATGGTCCACCTGATGATTGGATCTTCTTCATTTCTAGTATAATCCCCTAAAATGATCTGAAAAAATGGATGGACGGTGTGGATACATAATACATATATCAAGGTGGGCCCCACAGTAACCCACGGTAATTGCAGCACCGTCTTGGGTGAGGCCAGGGTCTCACCTAATCCGCTCTCTTATCGGAGCAGATTGTCAGCCAAAGCCTTTCACATGAGATGTCCGCATGCGAACTGTAGGTGGGGCCCATCAATATAGTTTGTGATAAATCTACGCCGTCCAACAAATGTTAGAGATCAATTTTTTGTCACATACCATAAAATGATCGCGGAAAAATGGATGGATGGAGTGGATAAAACACATACACTATGGTTGGGCCCACAGAGAAACGACCATTATGTAAACTCCCGGCCAAACAAGCACAGGATATAATCCACCTCCGATTTATAGTGTAGTCCGCTGACGCACCAAACAGCACAAATAGAAATCCCGGTGGATTGATCATGCATCCGTTGCAATCCAAACAAGCCTTGGGATGTCCATGCTTCCCATTTATCCACTCAAATCCCTCACATGTCCCAATGATGCCCACTAGGATTACAACTACCATCTAATACTACCTAATCCCCCGCACCAAACAGGCCCTAATTGGATTGATGATCCAACTAATCATAACCGTCCATCAATGGCGGTATTGATAAATGAAAGATTAAGTACATAGAAAACTAGATCCAGCTGACCATATCATGAATTAACAATCCTAATCAAGGTTTAACGGTCAGATCGAATGGATCTTGGACCTATGTAAAGATGGACCCAAAATGAACAATCAAGATTATTAAATCATGTACCTTAGGTATGATATGATCAAACCAATGGTACGAATCGGTAGTTTAAGTGTCTGATTGTCCGATCAACGGTCGAATTTGTATAATAAGCAACTAATAGTTGAGTAATCATAAGATTAAGTACGAAAGTAACTCTATTTCTTAAAAATTAGCATGATACTCAAAAAGGCAATTCAACCAGAATGGAAACTTGAGATTAACCGATAAATAAAAGGGAATTATATCTAAAGTCCAAGCAGATTAAAGAAGGAATAACACTTTTGTAAGTAACACTACACAAATGGTATTTCCAGTATGCATTCATCACGTATTCATGAATCATGTGACATAATTGTTTATGATATGTGGTATATACAACTATCTAAGATATGATAAATGCAACTGTTTATGATGAGATTAAACACCAGACAACTTAGGGATTAAGATTCCCTTAAATTTCGGGCAGAGTTCCCAACTGAAACTTGAGTTGGTACCAATAGGGCCTCCTCCTTAGGCTGAGGCCAGGGTTGGGGAATGAGTTTAGTCAGCTCCAAAGTGAACTACTCATCGCTAGACTGTAAGTGTTGCACTATAAGTGAGAGAAATCAATCCAAGCTCAGAGAGTTGGAATGGTATGCTCATCCATGTATGAACTAAGGAGAGACTAGGCTGAATGGGTGTTAGCAGGCTGAAAGCTATGCGCAGCCATGGCCCTGGCGGTTCTGAATATTGAATTGTATATGAGACAGATGGCATATTATTTTAATTCTTTGATAAATCATGATTATGTGTTAAATCATGCAAATTATTACTTGCTGGGCTTTTTAGCTCATTATGTTGTACAGGGAAAACCATCCAGGAAAAGATAAAGTGGAGAGTCTTCGTGAAAGAATTGACGGCTTTGACAAACAATTGTCCGAGATGCCGTTTAAAGACTTGATGGCTTAGTATTTTCATTATACTTTCTATTATTGAGAAATGTTGTTGAGCATAGACATGATGGCCATTGGATGTTGATATTTAAATGTTATGTTTTGATTATTATGTGGTAGTAATGATGATCAGTACCTTAAATTTTATGGTAAAATATGTTATGTGTTGGTGTATGACATTATATATATTATAGTAATACTTCGAACCCGATAGTCGAATTAAGAGAATTCAGATATGAGAGGTTGGGGTGTTACCGCCAGTCTACCCGATCCTCTGACGCGGCCTCTTCTCAATAATCCTTCAATGTCTGATCTATCTGTTGAGCCTCAATCACCCTAGAAATAAGAGAGGGTTGAATCGACAAGCCTGATAATTATGCGATTGAAGACTGTAAGCTTAGCTCAAAATCATATTCTGCCACATCCGCTAGCATCCTCCACTCCCGCACCATCATATACACCACCAGGCCCAGTGGCTGGTGACTAAGGGCATCCGCCTCCACATTGGCCTTGTCGGGGTGGTATTGAGGGTCGAAATCATTGTCCTTTAGGAGATCCATCTAGTGCCTCTGCCTCATATTGAACTTTGACTATGAGAAGAGGTACTTCAGGCTCTTATGGTCAGAAAAGAGCTCAAATCTAACCTCGTAAAGATAATGCCTCCACACTTTCAGTATGAAGACAATTGTTGCTAGCTCTAGATCATGTGAAGGGTAGTTTTAATCATGGACCTTGAGCTGGCGAGACGCGTATGCCACTACTTTATCATGCTGCATCAAGAGAACACCTAAACCAAGACGCGAGGCATCTATAAAAACAAGAAATCCTTCACTACCGGAGGGAAGAGTGAGGACTGGTGTGGACATAAGGTGGTCCTTCAGCTCTATGAATGCTCACTCAAAAGCTTCATTCCAGACAAACTCTACACCCTTACGGGTCAACTTGGTCATCGGGGCAGCGATGCGGGAGAATCCCTCAATAAAACGATGGTAATAACCCGCTAACCCCAGGAAACTCTAGATTTCGGACGCATTTGTGGGATGGTCCCACTAATTAACAGTGTCGACCTTCATCGGAATCCACTGCTACTCCTTCCCGTGTCACCACGTGGCCGAGGAACTTCACCTCCTCCTGCCAAAATTCACACTTCTCCATCTTAGGATAGAGTTGGTGTGCACGAAGGGTCTTCAAAGTGATCTCTAAATGCTGCTCATGCTCCTCGCTGGTCCTTGAATAGATAAGGATGTTGTCGATGAATCTCACAACGAATTGATCAAGATACGGACGAAAGACCTCGTTCATTAAATGCATGAACATTGCGGGTGCATTGATCAGTCCGAAGGACATGACTTGAAACTCAAAATGATCGTAGCGCATCTTGAATGCTGTCTTCGGGATATCCTCCTTTCGGACACGAACTTGATGATATGCGGACTGCAATTCTTTGAAAAAAATTATGCCTCACGCGACTGGTCAAACAAATCATGGATCCTGGGAAGTGAGTACTTGTTTTTAATTATGACTTTGTTAAGTCTACGATAATCCACATAAAGCCTCAACGAGTCATCCTTCTTTTTCACAAAAGAATCTGCGCTCCCCACAGCGAGATACTTGGACGGATGAAGCCTAGCTCGCGCAATTCATTCAACTGCTTTTGTAGCTCTTGCAACTCCAACGATGCCATGCGGTACAGGGCCTTTGACATACGTGTAGTACCGAGCATAAGATCTATTCGAAACTTAGTGTGACGACTAGGCGGCAATCCTGAAATTTCATAGAACACGTCTGAAAAATTACGAACGACTGGCAACTCGTCGATGCGCAAGGCAATTGACTCCTCTATAGCACAAGACATTAGTGTTGACAACTATGCTCCTTGGGGCTCGGCTACGAATTGGAACTATGACAAGCCGAGTATAAGGAAGGTGACTATCCTTGCGAAACCGTCCAATATTGCATAATACTCGACCAACCAGTCCATTCCCAAGATAACATCAAACTCGGCCATTGGTAATACATATAAATCAACATGTAAGAAGGTTTCTCCTATCACAATAGGGAAAGAAGAGCATACCAAGCTCAATATTGTGGTCTTTCCTAAGGGTGTCGACACCGAAAAACCCTTATATGCAGGTTCTAACGAAAAACCAATTGATCGACAGAAAACCTCGAAAACAAAAGAATAGGATGCACCAGAGTCAAACAATACATGTTTTATACATGTAGAGACAAGGAGTGTAGCCCTGATGACTCCTCCTGGTGCCTGAGGGTCCTGTTAGGCTACATGGAACCTTCCCTGAGCCTGTTGGGGAGGTATATGTCCCATCTGAGGGCGTTGTTGCTGTTGTGGGAGAGGTCTCGGCGGCAAGTATTGTTGTTGCCGCTACTGTTAAGTCCTTGACGGCTGATACAGTTGCCGCTGTTACTGCTGTCTTGGTGGCTGATATGGTTATCACTGCTACTGCTGAAGTTGGGGGCAATCCTGCCTACAATGTCCCACCTCACCACACTCAAAATAGGCGCTTGAGACCTGACGTTGCGGTTGTGCTTGAGCTAGTGGTGGTGCTACTGGTGCCCTGAAGAAAAGACAGGGAGCAGACCTCTGCGGCAGTCGGGTCTATTACTGCTGAATTCTAGTAGAGGGTACCTTCCTCTTACCCTTCCTATCTCCACCCTAGTCCAAGGCCCTCCGAGTCTCTACCCAGTCAATTTCATGAATCTAAGCCCGTTCCACCACATCCTCGAGTGTGGGAAGCTTGAGTTCAATGACTTGGGACTGTAGTCCACGACGTAACCCATGTTCAAATCTGCAAGCTCTCTTACGCAAGCTGGTGACTAGGTATGGCACGTATTGAGATAGCTCAATAAAGCGTGCCTCATATTGTGCTATCGACATGTTTCCTTGCACTAGGGTCTTGAATTCTAAAGCGTGCTGCCCCTGAACATGTTTATGCATCTACAAACCCGAATACGTGAATGTCATATGTGATACAATATGCCAATCCTGATGTCTAATCCACATGTCATTATGGTTTTCATTTGGAACATCACTGGGGTCTAGTACACTTCCGACACTAGCCGCCGCCCATCGCACGCAAGACCAAGCGAGTGCAAGAAACCTTACTATCCACCTTATCAGTGATATACGAAACCTCACTTGGTCGTCGATAGAGAACCCATTTCATAAGCTGGTCAAACTTAACCTAGCATATAGCCTGTTAGTGCATTGATTTGTGCATTGTATTGTCAATTGCGTAAACGTATGAGTCAGTCAAGTCTTGTGAGCCCCGACGATGATTGAAGACTCAAGACTTGAAGACCAAAGCAGCTTTCCGCACTGAAGTTCAAGCCAAATCAAGCTCGGAAGGTAATTTGCATATAGACAGCCTATAGGATCCCAAAACACCCAAGTCTATGGCATTCGAATCACTCTTTATGTTTGCCAATTGATTTACGGACTTAAGTCCAAGATGATCAGTCTTGGACGTCCATTATGTAGGTTCCAATCAGTTGAAAAAGATAGGAAAACCATCTCCATATGCACCGTTAAAGACGAGGGAGTTCACCTCATTTCAGACCATGAAATTCAGCCTGACGACCGGTTGGCTGAATCAGATAGTCAGACAGCAAGCTCTTAACAAATCTCATCTGTCTGCCTAGGACCGGTCGTTGGTCTACTAGGACCGGTCGCACGACCGATCGTATATGGACGAAAATTGCCCAGCAACAAAAGGGAGAAATTGGTTTAAGGGGAGACCGGTCGCTGACCTCCCACGATCGGTCGCACGACCGATCGCAAATGGACCAAAAACGTCCAGAGACCTCAGGGATTTCATTTCATAGAGGAGACTGGTCTTAGGACCGGTCGTCAGACCAGTCGGAGGCTCAACTAAGACCGGTCATTGGGCTTCTTAGACAGGCCGCACGTTACCGTTTTATATCTATTGGAGCCCGATTCTTGGAGCCTATAAAGGCATATTTTGAGGGTTTTAAGGAGATAACTTGCACACCCATTTAGAGGATTGAAGGGGGCAATTAAAAACATCATCTATCCTTCCTTTGCTTATCATTGCTTAGAGTTTATCACTCAAACCAAGTGATTCATGACACTTCAATGAGCATTCAAAGCTCGGTTTGAAGAATGAACTGAAGCAAGGTATTCATGGCTGACCTAACCCATCTTGTTGAATCTCTTGGTCATCAATAGCCATTGAATACTCAAAGTTGGTAGTTCCTATCATCACCATTATATTGAATAGGTAAAGGAAACTCCAAAAACTCCTCCCACCTACCCGGCACTAGTCTAGGAACATCATATGCATTAATAGCTGATCGTGGGAGCTTGGAGAGGAGCTAAAGCATTCGTGGAAGCTGAAGCTACTCATTAACGACGCTGAATCGGGGCTCATCTCTTGTAAGTGTTTACGCTTATAGAGTCCATTGTTTGATTCCCCCTTCTTGTTAAGATTTGGGTCTAGAGATTGTGACCCAATCTCGGAGTTGTCCTTGAGTAGGACGTATAAGTCCTTACGTAGGCCTCCGACACAGGAAAATAGGTGCGTGTCCTTGTGTAGGAGTTGAGAAGTCCTTGTGTAGGCATTAATCTTGTGTAGGTTGTAAAGGTTGATAGGTGACTCTCATTTAAAACCTCCGATAGTGAATGTCGGTGTACTCAAAGGAGTTGGGTACTTGAACCGGGAGTGGAGTAGACTTATCGTCGAACCACTATACATCGTTTGCAATGTGGTGAATGCATTTTGTCTATCATTGTCCCTTGTTGATCCATCTTATAAGTGCTTAACCATATGCCCATCTTATATTTGACAAAATGCTCATATGCCATCTTTGAATGATTAATACAAGCATGCATATGAACTGTTTGACTAAATGCTTCTCTTAGAATAATTGTCAAATCGAGTTGGATCTTGTGTGATCAATTTACGTGCATTTACATATATTATATTGGTAAATTGTTTTGAGTTTTTAATTGGTAAAGAATTTGTTAAAAAGTCCTATTCACCCCCCCCCCTAGGAAGCTTATCTCACTAGCGGTAAAACCGCAATTTCATAGCCCTCTTCACCTGAGCGGGTAAGGTTAAACTCCCTTCCAACTGACATTGACATTGTGGGAGACGCGGCCTACCAATATCTAACCCTCATGCGCTCATGAATCCACTCGGTCTAAACTTTGGAGCATCCTACTAGTACCACAGAATTTAGGGACTTTCACCTAGGAGCGCCTATGATGCCCTATAACATCTATGGATTTCTGGTGTCCATTAAGGCTATACATCGAGTCGAGTTGAGGTGGGCCAAGCTTTGCTTGACTCGTTTGTGCTCTCCTCGAGCTCGAGCTCGAGCTCACCCTCGAGCTTGCCATTGGAGCTTGCCTTGTTTGCTAAACCTTTCGAGGCGAGCTAGTAGATCGAGTCGAGGCGAGCTTACCTCGAGTCGAGTCGAGCTTGCTCCCACCTCAATTTATTATATTTTTTGATAGAAAATACAAATTAAAAGTCAACGACATTAAGTTCAAGAAGTCACACATATATTAGGGGAGAATAGTATTTCTACAGGTGGGATCCCACCATTTAAATGGCCTAGGTCTGATAAGTTTTTTTATTGGCCAGGTCACACATGTATTGAATGCAGATATTTATATGAAACGAGTCGAGTCGAGGTTGAGCTGAGTCGAGCTTGAACCGAGTCAAGTTTCGAGTCGAGTCGAGTTGAGTTGAGTGACCTAGTGCTTGAACTTGACTCGATTTCTGACTCGAGCTCCAAAATGAAGCTTGGCTTGACTCGTTCCATTGAGTTGAGGTGAATCGAGTCGATCGAGTTTCTCGAGCTGACTCAGTTCATGACAACCCTAGTGTCCATGCTCATCCGACAGCCACATCCCGACCGCGGGATTACATCCCTGGTATCGCTAGGGAGTAGATGCAACATGTCATACATAATGCGTCATGCATGAATCATACTATCCAAGTCATACATCAAGGCATACAATGATCATGTCAGCGACCCTGTCTCAAACAAGTTCCAAAAAAAAAAAATGAAGCATGCATATATTATAGGTTTGCCATGCATCTGGCAAACTAATCCATGATATGAGTACCAACCACGACATCGTGACCGAGCATACATTATTATACAATCACATCCATAGTCAGGCATATCTCTCTCTCTCTCTCTCTCTCTCTCTCTCTCTCTCTATATATATATATATATATATATATATATATATATATATATATATATATATATATATATATATATATGAATGGGCATGATATTCATTATACTAAGCATATTCTCAGTGTCAACCTTATTGGGGCTAGGTATACTAGTGTGTTACCAATCCTAGCACATACACACATATTGTCAGCCTTGTATATACTCTAGGGTGCATAATGTATACAATAATCGACCTTAAATGGCTTAGTATAAAGAGAGTGATAGGACCCAAATAGTGGCCCTACTAGAAGTTTAATAATCCGTATGGGCCACTTAAAACTTGCACCGGCCCTACGCTTGGGCTGGTGCACATAAAATGGGCTAATGGTATGGATAAAATATATACATCAAGGTGATCTGCCAAAACAGATGGATGACATGAATACAACCGGTACATCCAGGTGGTCCCTATCCTGGACTAATATGTCAAGGTGGCCACATAGTGGCCCACACTCGCTGGATGGTGTGGCTAATACATACAGAACAGTGGTTTCCACGGATATTTCCAATGCCCATGTTTTGAATCAAGCAAACATTTAGGGCCCGTTTGGTGCGGGGGATTAGGCAGTATTAGATGGTAGTTGTAATCCTAGTGGGCATCATTGGGACATGTGAGGGATTTGAGTGGATAAATGGGAAGCATGGACATCCCAAGGCTTGTTTGGATTGCAACGGATGCATGATCAATCCACCGGGATTTCGATTTGTACTGTTTGGTGCGTCAGCGGACTACACTATAAATCGGAGGTGGATTATATCCTGTGCTTGTTTGGCCAGGCGTTTACATAGTGGTCGTTTCTCTGTGGGCCCAACCATAGTGTATGTGTTTCATCCACTCCATCCATCCATTTTTTCCGCGATCATTTTATGGTATGTGACAAAAAATTGATCTCTAACATTTGTTGGACGGCGTAGATTTATCACAAACTATGTTGATGGGCCCCACCTACAGTTCGCATGCGGACATCTCATGCGAAAGGCTTTGGCTGACAATCTGCTCCGATAAGAGAGCGGATTAGGTGAGACCCTGGCCTCACCCAAGACGGTGCAGCAATTACCGTGGGTTACTGTGGGGCCCACCTTGATATATGTATTATGTATCCACACCGTCCATCCATTTTTTCAGATCATTTTAGGGGATTATACTAGAAATGAAGAAGATCCAATCATCAGGTGGACCATAACATAGGAAACATTGATTATTAAACATTAATGGGCTACAAAAGTTTTGGATGAAGCTGATATTTGTTTTTTCTCTTAATTCCAGCTCATGTGACCTTATCAACAGATTGGATGGTAAATAAAAACTATGGAAACATGAAGGTACGTCCTAATAAGTTTTTAATGGTAGGATGGTCAATCACCAATGTTTCTTATGTTATGGTCCACCTGATGATTGGATCTGCTTCCTTTATGGTATAATGCCCTAAAATGATCTGAAAAAATGGATGGACGGAGTGGATACATAATACATACATCAAGGTGGGCCCCACGGTAACCACACGGTAAGGGCCGTACCGTCTTAGGTGAGCCCGGGGTCTCACCTAATCCGCTCATGCAAATTGGTGGAGTGCATTCTCCCCTGACTTTCATTGTGTGGTCACCTCAAAATTCCGTTTGCAGCAATATTTTCGCTGAAAGGTTGTAATGAATAGGTCAACGTGATGGACGGCTTGGATAACGTTCATCTATGGTAGTGGGTCCCATAGAGATTTAAATTGAAAAATGGACTCTTAACATTTTTGGTATACCCGCGCATACATTACTATTGGACCCGCATCCGAGGAAATCCCAGGAGGATCTTCCCAACCCAATTTGGATTTCAAATAATCCTGCGCTTCACTGCGATGGATTGGCGGAGCTCCCAAGACTACAATGAGCTGCACTTCCCAAACACGGCAACCACAGGATATCCCACCATAACCTATGTGATGCAGTCTAATTCAACGCGCCAAACGCCCCCTATGGTTTTCTCTTTATCCAGGGCTCTGAACCTATGCCTCTGGTTGAATGGTAAATAACCTTCATGTGGGGGCATAAGAAGGCTTCAACAATAGAAGTTCAACCACGCTGTTTTCTGACAGTGGGGTCCACACAAACTTCTCATTAAGCTGATTTTGTGTGGCCCCCCTCCATGCAGGTCTACATGAACTTATGAGTAGGTTAGATTGCAAAGAAACGCCATGGTGGGCCTGAAGAGGTTTCAATGGTGGACGTCCCTATTCCCACTGTCTGCTATGGTGTGATCCACCTGAGATGTAGATCTGTCTTATTTTAGGCTCAGACCCTAAAATGATACGGGAAAGGGGGATGGATGGCGTAGATACAACATATACATCGAGATGTGTCCCATGAATGGGACCCTTTCCCATACCCAAATGGGCTTCCGCCCATGCTGAGGATGGCAACGTCCAGACGTCCTCTGGACGTCGTTGTCACAACGGCCTCTCTTTTTTTTCCTTATTATTTCTAAAGTACTAGTTAGGTGGGCCTTATTTGGATGATCCGGTCCGTCCATTTTATTAGCCAGCCTAAGGCGAGTCTAATGAGCCCTGGATACAGTAGATTGGGATGGAAAATGAGCCTTATGATGGCCCTGGAAAGATTTCAATGGTAGACATCCAAGCATCATTGTTTATTGTGGTATTACCCACCTTAAATCTGGATTGAGACCACCTTTTGGACCTAAGGCCTAAAATTACGTAGCAAAGTAGATGGACGGTATGGATAGTACACATATATTATGGTGGGCGCAGGTCCCACAGCCCCTCCATGCAATGAAAGGGACTGGACGTCCCTCTCTGGACAATAATGTCAAGAGAGAGCGTGCTCTCCCTCTCAATTATGGACTCGTACTGCCCCACCAGGATGCATGAGGAGACGGCGCCACCAGGATGCACCGCGTCATCTTCAGCCGACGCAGTGGGCCTTGCAGTTCGATTTTATAATATATACTAATATAATAGTATTATATATGATATCGAGGCACTCTCAAGTAACGATCAAATATTTCCTCTCTTTTTTCTTTTTCTTTTCTTCTTTATTCTTTAAAGGTTACCACGATAAACCATACCAGGAGAGTTCTAAATTATCACACAAAATTTGTTAAAGGCTGATACTTCAAGAACGGTCGATGCCCTACCCATCCAAAACGGCATCCGCTGGTTGAGCTGCTCAGGTTCACACGACTGCGAATGGACTTCCCGAGGTCACCTGTCCATACATTGATAGGCGCGGGCCCAGAGTCGTCCTTCCCGATTGTAAACCCTAACAGTCTCAGCCCGGATCTCCGGTCAGAACATGGGACATAGACATCCGACTCGTACAAAGAAGGATTAGTCCTTGATAGAACATACAAACACAGGTCTCCGCGACCATACAAATACAGGTCTCCGCGACTACACACAAATATAGGTCTCCGCGACCATACAAATACAGGTCTCCACGACTACACACAAATACAGGTCCCCGCGACCATACAAACACAGGTCTCCGCGACCATACAAAATACAGGTCTCCGCGACCACACACAAATACAGGTCGCTACGGCCATGAACTCTGAAACCATAGTCCCCGCTGACTAGTCTTTTGCCTTTTAATCAAGGGTCATCGATCATTCGATGTAATTAAGGGCTCGAGCCAGATCACGGCCTGGAATGTACAAGATCTCAGAATCTCTGAAATAAAATTCGCCTTGCGATATCTCTTCTCTTGTGTACTTTTGTGAATGCTTGTGATTGTCTACGAATGTTTCTATTATTCAGAACCCCAGAGCAACAAAACCCAACATTCCAGAGAATGTTCATTCCCTAGTTCTAACAGAGTCGATCGAGTTTCTCGAGCTGACTCAGTTCATGACAACCCTAGTGTCCATGCTCATCCGACAACCACATCCCGACCGCGGGATTACATCCCTGGTATCGCTAGGGAGTAGATGCAACATGTCATACATAATGCGTCATGCATGAATCATACTATCCAAGTCATACATCAAGGCATACAATGATCATGTCAGCGACCCTGTCTCAAACAAGTTCCAAAAAAAAAAAAAATGAAGCATGCATATATTATAGGTTTGCCATGCATCTGGCAATCTAATCCATGATATGAGTACCAACCACGACATCGTGACCGAGCATACATTATTATACAATCACATCCATAGTCAGGCATATATATATATATATATATATATATATATATATATATGAATGGGCATGATATTCATTATACTAAGCATATTCTCAGTGTCAACCTTATCGGGGCTAGGTATACTAGTGTGTTACCAATCCTGGCACATACACACATATTGTCAGCCTTGTATATACTCTAGGGTGCATAATGTATACAATAATCGGCCTTAAATGGCTTAGTATAAAGAGAGTGATAGGACCCAAATAGTGGCCCTACTAGAAGTTTAATAATCCGTATGGGCCACTTAAAACTTGCACCGGCCCTACGCTTGGGCTGGTGCACATAAAATGGGCTAATGGTATGGATAAAATATATACATCAAGGTGATCTGCCAAAACAGATGGATGACATGAATACAACCGGTACATCCAGGTGGTCCCTATCCTGGACTAATATGTCAAGGTGGCCACATAGTGGCCCACACTCGCTGGATGGTATGGCTAATACATACAGAACAGTGGTTTCCACGGATATTTCCAATGCCCATGTTTTGAATCAAGCAAACATTTAGGGCCCGTTTGGTGCGGGGGATTAGGCAGTATTAGATGGTAGTTGTAATCTTAGTGGGCATCATTGGGACATGTGAGGGATTTGAGTGGATAAATGGGAAGCATGGACATCCCAAGGCTTGTTTGGATTGCAACGGATGCATGATCAATCCACCGGGATTTCTATTTGTGCTGTTTGGTGCGTCAGCGGACTACACTATAAATCGGAGGTGGATTATATCCTGCGCTTGTTTGGCCAGGCGTTTACATAGTGGTCGTTTCTCTGTGGGCCCAACCATAGTGTATGTGTTTCATCCACTCCATCCATCCATTTTTCCGCGATCATTTTATGGTATGTGACAAAAAATTGATCTCTAACATTTGTTGGACGGCGTAGATTTATCACAAACTATGTTGATGGGCCCCACCTACAGTTCGCATGCGGACATCTCATGCGAAAGGCTTTGGCTAACAATCTGCTCCGATAAGAGAGCGGATTAGGTGAGACCCTGGCCTCACCCAAGACGGTGCGGCAATTACCGTGGGTTACTGTGGGGCCCACCTTGATATATGTATTATGTATCCACACCGTCCATCCATTTTTTCAGATCATTTTAGGGGATTATACTAGAAATGAAGAAGATCCAATCATCAGGTGGACCATAACATAGGAAACATTGATTATTAAACATTAATGGGCTACAAAAGTTTTGGATGAAGCTGATATTTTTTTTTCTCTTAATTCCAGCTCATGTGACCTTATCAACAGATTGGATGGTAAATAAAAACTATGGAAACATGAAGGTACGTCCTAATAAGTTTTTAATGGTAGGATGGTCAATCACCAATGTTTCTTATGTTATGGTCCACCTTATGATTGGATCTGCTTCCTTTATGGTATAATGCCCTAAAATGATCTGAAAAAATGGATGGACGGAGTGGATACATAATACATACATCAAGGTGGGCCCCACGGTAACCACACGGTAAGGGCCGTACCGTCTTAGGTGAGCCCGGGGTCTCACCTAATCCGCTCATGCAAATTGGTGGAGTGCATTCTCCCCTGACTTTCATTGTGTGGTCACCTCAAAATTCCGTTTGCAGCAATATTTTCGCTGAAAGGTTGTAATGAATAGGTCAACGTGATGGACGGCTTGGATAACGTTCATCTATGGTAGTGGGTCCCATAGAGATTTAAATTGAAAAATGGACTCTTAACATTTTTGGTATACCCGCGCATACATTACTATTGGACCCGCATCCGAGGAAATCCCAGGAGGATCTTCCCAACCCAATTTGGATTTCAAATAATCCTGCGCTTCACTGCGATGGATTGGCGCAGCTTCCAAGACTACAATGAGCTGCACTTCCCAAACACGGCAACCACAGGATATCCCACCATAACCTATGTGATGCAGTCTAATTCAACGCGCCAAACGCCCCCTATGGTTTTCTCTTTATCCAGGGCTCTGAACCTATGCCTCTGGTTGAATGGTAAATAACCTTCATGTGGGGGCATAAGAAGGCTTCAACAATAGAAGTTCAACCACGCTGTTTTCTGACAGTGGGGTCCACACAAACTTCTCATTAAGCCGATTTTGTGTGGCCCCCCTCCATGCAGGTCTACATGAACTTATGAGTAGGTTAGATTGCAAAGAAACGCCATGGTGGGCCTGAAGAGGTTTCAATGGTGGACGTCCCTATTCCCACTGTCTGCTATGGTGTGATCCACCTGAGATGTAGATCTGTCTTATTTTTAGGCTCAGACCCTAAAATGATACGGGAAAGGGGGATGGATGGCGTAGATACAACATATACATCGAGATGTGTCCCATGAATGGGACCCTTTCCCATACCCAAATGGGCTTCCGCCCATGCTGAGGATGGCAACGTCCAGACGTCCTCTGGACGTCGTTGTCACAACGGCCTCTCTTTTTTTTCCTTATTATTTCTAAAGTACTAGTTAGGTGGGCCTTATTTGGATGATCCGGTCCGTCCATTTTATTAGCCAGCCTAAGGCGAGTCTAATGAGCCCTGGATACAGTAGATTGGGATGGAAAATGAGCCTTATGATGGCCCTGGAAAGATTTCAATGGTAGACATCCAAGCATCATTGTTTATTGTGGTATTACCCACCTTAAATCTGGATTGAGGCCACCTTTTGGACCTAAGGCCTAAAATTACGTAGCAAAGTAGATGGACGGTATGGATAGTACACATATATTATGGTGGGCGCAGGTCCCACAGCCCCTCCATGCAATGAAAGGGACTGGACGTCCCTCTCTGGACAATAATGTCAAGAGAGAGCGTGCTCTCCCTCTCAATTATGGACTCGTACTGCCCCACCAGGATGCATGAGGAGACGGCGCCACCAGGATGCACCGCGTCATCTTCAGCCGACGCAGTGGGCCTTGCAGTTCGATTTTATAATATATACTAATATAATAGTATTATATATGATATCGAGGCACTCTCAAGTAACGATCAAATATTTCCTCTCTTTTTTCTTTTTCTTTTCTTCTTTATTCTTTAAAGGTTACCACGATAAACCATACCAGGAGAGTTCTAAATTATCACACAAAATTTGTTAAAGGCTGATACTTCAAGAACGGTCGATGCCCTACCCATCCAAAACGGCATCCGCTGGTTGAGCTGCTCAGGTTCACACGACTGCGAATGGACTTCCCGAGGTCACCTGTCCATACATTGACAGGCGCGGGCCCAGAGTCGTCCTTCCCGATTGTAAACCCTGACAGTCTCAGCCCGGATCTCCGGTCAGAACATGGGACATAGACATCCGACTCGTTCAAAGAAGGATTAGTCCTTGATAGAACATACAAACACAGGTCTCCGCGACCATACAAATACAGGTCTCCGCGACTACACACAAATATAGGTCTCCGCGACCATACAAATACAGGTCTCCGCGACTACACACAAATACAGGTCCCCGCGACCATACAAACACAGGTCTCCGCGACCATACAAAATACAGGTCTCCGTGACCACACACAAATACGGCCATGAACTCTGAAACCATAGTCCCCGCTGACTAGTCTTTTGCCTTTTAATCAAGGGTCATCGATCATTCGATGTAATTAAGGGCTCGAGCCAGATCACGGCCTGGAATGTACAAGATCTCAGAATCTCTGAAATAAAATTCGCCTTGCGATATCTCTTCTCTTGTGTACTTTTGTGAATGCTTGTGATTGTCTACGAATGTTTCTATTATTCAGAACCCCAGAGCAACAAAACCCAACATTCCAGAGAATGTTCATTCCCTAGTTCTAACAGAGTCGATCGAGTTTCTCGAGCTGACTCAGTTCATGACAACCCTAGTGTCCATGCTCATCCGACAGCCACATCCCGACCGCGGGATTACATCCCTGGTATCGCTAGGGAGTAGATGCAACATGTCATACATAATGCGTCATGCATGAATCATACTATCCAAGTCATACATCAAGGCATACAATGATCATGTCAGCGACCCTGTCTCAAACAAGTTCCAAAAAAAAAAAAAAATGAAGCATGCATATATTATAGGTTTGCCATGCATCTGGCAATCTAATCCATGATATGAGTACCAACCACGACATCGTGACCGAGCATACATTATTATACAATCACATCCATAGTCAGGCATATATATATATATATATATATATATATATATATATATATATATATATATATATATATATATATATATATATATATATATATATATATATATGAATGGGCATGATATTCATTATACTAAGCATATTCTCAGTGTCAACCTTATCGGGGCTAGGTATACTAGTGTGTTACCAATCCTGGCACATACACACATATTGTCAGCCTTGTATATACTCTAGGGTGCATAATGTATACAATAATCGGCCTTAAATGGCTTAGTATAAAGAGAGTGATAGGACCCAAATAGTGGCCCTACTAGAAGTTTAATAATCCGTATGGGCCACTTAAAACTTGCACCGGCCCTACGCTTGGGCTGGTGCACATAAAATGGGCTAATGGTATGGATAAAATATATACATCAAGGTGATCTGCCAAAACAGATGGATGACATGAATACAACCGGTACATCCAGGTGGTCCCTATCCTGGACTAATATGTCAAGGTGGCCACATAGTGGCCCACACTCGCTGGATGGTATGGCTAATACATATAGAACAGTGGTTTCCACGGATATTTCCAATGCCCATGTTTTGAATCAAGCAAACATTTAGGGCCCGTTTGGTGCGGGGGATTAGGCAGTATTAGATGGTAGTTGTAATCCTAGTGGGCATCATTGGGACATGTGAGGGATTTGAGTGGATAAATGGGAAGCATGGACATCCCAAGGCTTGTTTGGATTGCAACGGATGCATGATCAATCCACCGGGATTTCTATTTGTGCTGTTTGGTGCGTCAGCGGACTACACTATAAATCGGAGGTGGATTATATCCTGTGCTTGTTTGGCCAGGCGTTTACATAGTGGTCGTTTCTCTGTGGGCCCAACCATAGTGTATGTGTTTCATCCACTCCATCCATCCATTTTTCCGCGATCATTTTATGGTATGTGACAAAAAATTGATCTCTAACATTTGTTGGACGGCGTAGATTTATCACAAACTATGTTGATGGGCCCCACCTACAGTTCGCATGCGGACATCTCATGCGAAAGGCTTTGGCTGACAATCTGCTCCGATAAGAGAGCGGATTAGGTGAGACCCTGGCCTCACCCAAGACGGTGCGGCAATTACCGTGGGTTACTGTGGGGCCCACCTTGATATATGTATTATGTATCCACACCGTCCATCCATTTTTTCAGATCATTTTAGGGGATTATACTAGAAATGAAGAAGATCCAATCATCAGGTGGACCATAACATAGGAAACATTGATTATTAAACATTAATGGGCTACAAAAGTTTTGGATGAAGCTGATATTTGTTTTTTCTCTTAATTCCAGCTCATGTGACCTTATCAACAGATTGGATGGTAAATAAAAACTATGGAAACATGAAGGTACGTCCTAATAAGTTTTTAATGGTAGGATGGTCAATCACCAATGTTTCTTATGTTATGGTCCACCTGATGATTGGATCTGCTTCCTTTATGGTATAATGCCCTAAAATGATCTGAAAAAATGGATGGACGGAGTGGATACATAATACATACATCAAGGTGGGCCCCACGGTAACCACACGGTAAGGGCCGTACCGTCTTAGGTGAGCCCGGGGTCTCACCTAATCCGCTCATGCAAATTGGTGGAGTGCATTCTCCCCTGACTTTCATTGTGTGGTCAACTCAAAATTCCGTTTGCAGCAATATTTTCGCTGAAAGGTTGTAATGAATAGGTCAACGTGATGGACGGCTTGGATAACGTTCATCTATGGTAGTGGGTCCCATAGAGATTTAAATTGAAAAATGGACTCTTAACATTTTCGGTATACCCGCGCATACATTACTATTGGACCCGCATCCGAGGAAATCCCAGGAGGATCTTCCCAACCCAATTTGGATTTCAAATAATCCTGCGCTTCACTGCGATGGATTGGCGCAGCTTCCAAGACTACAATGAGCTGCACTTCCCAAACACGGCAACCACAGGATATCCCACCATAACCTATGTGATGCAGTCTAATTCAACGCGCCAAACGCCCCCTATGGTTTTCTCTTTATCCAGGGCTCTGAACCTATGCCTCTGGTTGAATGGTAAATAACCTTCATGTGGGGGCATAAGAAGGCTTCAACAATAGAAGTTCAACCACGCTGTTTTCTGACAGTGGGGTCCACACAAACTTCTCATTAAGCCGATTTTGTGTGGCCCCCCTCCATGCAGGTCTACATGAACTTATGAGTAGGTTAGATTGCAAAGAAACGCCATGGTGGGCCTGAAGAGGTTTCAATGGTGGACGTCCCTATTCCCACTGTCTGCTATGGTGTGATCCACCTGAGATGTAGATCTGTCTTATTTTTAGGCTCAGACCCTAAAATGATACGGGAAAGGGGGATGGATGGCGTAGATACAACATATACATCGAGATGTGTCCCATGAATGGGACCCTTTCCCATACCCAAATGGGCTTCCGCCCATGCTGAGGATGGCAACGTCCAGACGTCCTCTGGACGTCGTTGTCACAACGGCCTCTCTTTTTTTTCCTTATTATTTCTAAAGTACTAGTTAGGTGGGCCTTATTTGGATGATCCGGTCCGTCCATTTTATTAGCCAGCCTAAGGCGAGTCTAATGAGCCCTGGATACAGTAGATTGGGATGGAAAATGAGCCTTATGATGGCCCTGGAAAGATTTCAATGGTAGACATCCAAGCATCATTGTTTCTTGTGGTATTACCCACCTTAAATCTGGATTGAGGCCACCTTTTGGACCTAAGGCCTAAAATTACGTAGCAAAGTAGATGGACGGTATGGATAGTACACATATATTATGGTGGGCGCAGGTCCCACAGCCCCTCCATGCAATGAAAGGGACTGGACGTCCCTCTCTGGACAATAATGTCAAGAGAGAGCGTGCTCTCCCTCTCAATTATGGACTCGTACTGCCCCACCAGGATGCATGAGGAGACGGCGCCACCAGGATGCACCGCGTCATCTTCAGCCGACGCAGTGGGCCTTGCAGTTCGATTTTATAATATATACTAATATAATAGTATTATATATGATATCGAGGCACTCTCAAGTAACGATCAAATATTTCCTCTCTTTTTTCTTTTTCTTTTCTTCTTTATTCTTTAAAGGTTACCACGATAAACCATACCAGGAGAGTTCTAAATTATCACACAAAATTTGTTAAAGGCTGATACTTCAAGAACGGTCGATGCCCTACCCATCCAAAACGGCATCCGCTGGTTGAGCTGCTCAGGTTCACACGACTGCGAATGGACTTCCCGAGGTCACCTGTCCATACATTGACAGGCGCGGGCCCAGAGTCGTCCTTCCCGATTGTAAACCCTGACAGTCTCAGCCCGGATCTCCGGTCAGAACATGGGACATAGACATCCGACTCGTTCAAAGAAGGATTAGTCCTTGATAGAACATACAAACACAGGTCTCCGCGACCATACAAATACAGGTCTCCGCGACTACACACAAATATAGGTCTCCGCGACCATACAAATACAGGTCTCCGCGACTACACACAAATACAGGTCCCCGCGACCATACAAACACAGGTCTCCGCGACCATACAAAATACAGGTCTCCGCGACCACACACAAATACGGCCATGAACTCTGAAACCATAGTCCCCGCTGACTAGTCTTTTGCCTTTTAATCAAGGGTCATCGATCATTCGATGTAATTAAGGGCTCGAGCCAGATCACGGCCTGGAATGTACAAGATCTCAGAATCTCTGAAATAAAATTCGCCTTGCGATATCTCTTCTCTTGTGTACTTTTGTGAATGCTTGTGATTGTCTACGAATGTTTCTATTATTCAGAACCCCAGAGCAACAAAACCCAACATTCCAGAGAATGTTCATTCCCTAGTTCTAACAGAGTCGATCGAGTTTCTCGAGCTGACTCAGTTCATGACAACCCTAGTGTCCATGCTCATCCGACAACCACATCCCGACCGCGGGATTACATCCCTGGTATCGCTAGGGAGTAGATGCAACATGTCATACATAATGCGTCATGCATGAATCATACTATCCAAGTCATACATCAAGGCATACAATGATCATGTCAGCGACCCTGTCTCAAACAAGTTCCAAAAAAAAAAAAAAATGAAGCATGCATATATTATAGGTTTGCCATGCATCTGGCAATCTAATCCATGATATGAGTACCAACCACGACATCGTGACCGAGCATACATTATTATACAATCACATCCATAGTCAGGCATATATATATATATATATATATATATATATATATATATATATATATATATATATATATATATATATATGAATGGGCATGATATTCATTATACTAAGCATATTCTCAGTGTCAACCTTATCGGGGCTAGGTATACTAGTGTGTTACCAATCCTGGCACATACACACATATTGTCAGCCTTGTATATACTCTAGGGTGCATAATGTATACAATAATCGGCCTTAAATGGCTTAGTATAAAGAGAGTGATAGGACCCAAATAGTGGCCCTACTAGAAGTTTAATAATCCGTATGGGCCACTTAAAACTTGCACCGGCCCTACGCTTGGGCTGGTGCACATAAAATGGGCTAATGGTATGGATAAAATATATACATCAAGGTGATCTGCCAAAACAGATGGATGACATGAATACAACCGGTACATCCAGGTGGTCCCTATCCTGGACTAATATGTCAAGGTGGCCACATAGTGGCCCACACTCGCTGGATGGTATGGCTAATACATATAGAACAGTGGTTTCCACGGATATTTCCAATGCCCATGTTTCGAATCAAGCAAACATTTAGGGCCCGTTTGGTGCGGGGGATTAGGCAGTATTAGATGGTAGTTGTAATCCTAGTGGGCATCATTGGGACATGTGAGGGATTTGAGTGGATAAATGGGAAGCATGGACATCCCAAGGCTTGTTTGGATTGCAACGGATGCATGATCAATCCACCGGGATTTCTATTTGTGCTGTTTGGTGCGTCAGCGGACTACACTATAAATCGGAGGTGGATTATATCCTGTGCTTGTTTGGCCAGGCGTTTACATAGTGGTCGTTTCTCTGTGGGCCCAACCATAGTGTATGTGTTTCATCCACTCCATCCATCCATTTTTCCGCGATCATTTTATGGTATGTGACAAAAAATTGATCTCTAACATTTGTTGGATGGCGTAGATTTATCACAAACTATGTTGATGGGCCCCACCTACAGTTCGCATGCGGACATCTCATGCGAAAGGCTTTGGCTGACAATCTGCTCCGATAAGAGAGCGGATTAGGTGAGACCCTGGCCTCACCCAAGACGGTGCGGCAATTACCGTGGGTTACTGTGGGGCCCACCTTGATATATGTATTATGTATCCACACCGTCCATCCATTTTTTCAGATCATTTTAGGGGATTATACTAGAAATGAAGAAGATCCAATCATCAGGTGGACCATAACATAGGAAACATTGATTATTAAACATTAATGGGCTACAAAAGTTTTGGATGAAGCTGATATTTGTTTTTTCTCTTAATTCCAGCTCATGTGACCTTATCAACAGATTGGATGGTAAATAAAAACTATGGAAACATGAAGGTACGTCCTAATAAGTTTTTAATGGTAGGATGGTCAATCACCAATGTTTCTTATGTTATGGTCCACCTGATGATTGGATCTGCTTCCTTTATGGTATAATGCCCTAAAATGATCTGAAAAAATGGATGGACGGAGTGGATACATAATACATACATCAAGGTGGGCCCCACGGTAACCACACGGTAAGGGCCGTACCGTCTTAGGTGAGCCCGGGGTCTCACCTAATCCGCTCATGCAAATTGGTGGAGTGCATTCTCCCCTGACTTTCATTGTGTGGTCAACTCAAAATTCCGTTTGCAGCAATATTTTCGCTGAAAGGTTGTAATGAATAGGTCAACGTGATGGACGGCTTGGATAATGTTCATCTATGTTAGTGGGTCCCATAGAGATTTAAATTGAAAAATGGACTCTTAACATTTTTGGTATACCCGCGCATACATTACTATTGGACCCGCATCCGAGGAAATCCCAGGAGGATCTTCCCAACCCAATTTGGATTTCAAATAATCCTGCGCTTCACTGCGATGGATTGGCGCAGCTTCCAAGACTACAATGAGCTGCACTTCCCAAACACGGCAACCACAGGATATCCCACCATAACCTATGTGATGCAGTCTAATTCAACGCGCCAAACGCCCCCTATGGTTTTCTCTTTATCCAGGGCTCTGAACCTATGCCTCTGGTTGAATGGTAAATAACCTTCATGTGGGGGCATAAGAAGGCTTCAACAATAGAAGTTCAACCACGCTGTTTTCTGACAGTGGGGTCCACACAAACTTCTCATTAAGCCGATTTTGTGTGGCCCCCCTCCATGCAGGTCTACATGAACTTATGAGTAGGTTAGATTGCAAAGAAACGCCATGGTGGGCCTGAAGAGGTTTCAATGGTGGACGTCCCTATTCCCACTGTCTGCTATGGTGTGATCCACCTGAGATGTAGATCTGTCTTATTTTTAGGCTCAGACCCTAAAATGATACGGGAAAGGGGGATGGATGGCGTAGATACAACATATACATCGAGATGTGTCCCATGAATGGGACCCTTTCCCATACCCAAATGGGCTTCCGCCCATGCTGAGGATGGCAACGTCCAGACGTCCTCTGGACGTCGTTGTCACAACGGCCTCTCTTTTTTTTCCTTATTATTTCTAAAGTACTAGTTAGGTGGGCCTTATTTGGATGATCCGGTCCGTCCATTTTATTAGCCAGCCTAAGGCGAGTCTAATGAGCCCTGGATACAGTAGATTGGGATGGAAAATGAGCCTTATGATGGCCCTGGAAAGATTTCAATGGTAGACATCCAAGCATCATTGTTTATTGTGGTATTACCCACCTTAAATCTGGATTGAGGCCACCTTTTGGACCTAAGGCCTAAAATTACGTAGCAAAGTAGATGGACAGTATGGATAGTACACATGTATTATGGTGGGCGCAGGTCCCACAGCCCCTCCATGCAATATGAAAGGGTTCTGGACGTCCCTCTCTAGACAATAATGTTAAGAGAGCCTCTCAATTATGGACTCGCACTGCCCCGCGAGGATGCATGAGGAGACGGCGCCACCAGCACCGCGTCATCTTCAGCCGACGCAGTGGGCCTTGCACTTCGATATTAGGGAAATGTGACATATAACAGCTCTGCGTCATACTTGAGATACGACAGCTGTTGTGTCGGGCAATGAGGACGCGCCATGTACTCATCTCCTTGTGCGTCCTCTTGAGGTAGTACCTAATCTCAGACCTTCGAGTATATAACATACACTAATATAATAATATAATAGTATTATATATGATACTGAGGCACTCTCAAGTCCAACCGGTTGGACCATGCCTCAGGTCCAAACAGTTTGGATTTTACCATTTGGAGTAAATGTCAATATATACCAAGCAAACAAGAGTTATTTCAGGATAACATCTGCGTAAATGCATTTACTCTAAAGTAATATATACCATAGATCCTGAGAAAACTAACAACCAAATATTTCCTCTCTTTTTTCTTTTTCCTTTCTTCTTTTTTCTTTAAAGGTTGGGGTGTTGACATGGCAAGGTTCTATGGCCCCACTTTGATGTATGTCTTATATCCATACCGTCACATCCATCTAGTTTACTAGATCACTCTAGGTCATGAACCCAAAAGTGGGAAAAATTCAAGGATCAAGTGGACCACACCATAGAAAAGCATTGGGGCAATGATGCCCACCATTGAAACTCTCCTAGGGCCCACCATGATGTTTAATTGCCATCCAACCTGTTCATAAGGTCACACAGGTGTAGATGAAGAGAAATATAAATATTAAATTGATCCAAAACTCGTGGCCCCTAATAAGTTTAGGCATTTGATCCCCACTATTCTTTGTGGTGCAATCCACTTGAGCATTGGATCTATCTTATTTTTTCTCTCATGCATTAAAATGATTTCACAAAGTTGATGGAGGGTGTGGATATAACATATACATTACAATGGGGCCCATAAATTTTTGCCACATCACCATACCCCCTAGGTATGTGTTACGTACGCTAGGCAATCTGAGGGAGGTGGATTGCCTTTTCACATGAGCTTCCTGTCAGGAAGCTAAGTGGGCCCCACTGTGATATGTGTGAGAAATCTACCCTATCCATCTGCTTTGCCCGATCATGTCAAGACATGGGCCAAAAAATGTGGCAGATCCAAAACTCAAGTGGGCCGCATGATAGGAAAAAGTGGGTAGGGAGCTGCCCACCCTTGAAACTTTCCCGAGTCCATCATGATGTTTATACCCCCATACATACTGCTCGTAAAGTCATTCCTCATGGGATGAATTGGAAACACAAAAAACATTAGCCTGATCCATAACTTTTGTGGCCCCACGAATGTTTCAATGTTGGATGTTCAATATTGAGTGTTTCCTATCATGGATCCTACTTGAGTTTTAGATCGGTATTATTTTTAACCCCACGTCCTAATACCATTGATCTTAGGCGGAATCCGAACCACCTAAGATCTGCAGAGGTGGGTGGATCCTGACTATAGGGCCCACCATGATGTATATTTCTTATATCAACGTCGTCCATCCATTTCTTCAGCTCATTTTGGGCATAAGCCCAAAAATGCAGCATATCCAAATTTCAGGTGGACCGCACCATAAGAAACAATAGTGATTGAACACCGAACATTATAACTTCTTAGGGGCCACATAAGGTTGGATCAAGATGATATTTGTGTGGTTCCATCACCCAGGTCTGTGTGACCTTATCAACAGGTTGGATGGCAAAGAAACATTTTGGTATACATTCAATCTTCACTCATTAGTGTAGTGTGGTCCACATGAGAATTGGATCTGCTTCACATTTTATATCATGTCCTAAAACAACGGTGTGGGGACATTATGACGTGGGTTATGGTGTCTCCTTCGCACTCGAACTGAGACCTGCTGTTGAAACGCCTACGCGTCTTCCAGCTGGGCTAGCTGGCGAGACACAACAGTATTCATTAGGTTTTACATTCGTTAACCCAACTTACAGTAGGTACTTAATCCACGCCGTCCATCATGTTCACCATATCAAAGTAGGGCTGAGGGCCAAGAATGAAGAAGAGCCAAGTCTCATCTGGGCCACACCGCAGAAAATAATGGGGACACTACCCAGTTGAAACCTCTCTGGAGCTCCACGTGATATGTGTTCGCACGTTCTTTAAGTTTTAGAAGCGGGACCCACCCGTGATACATGCATTTTATCCCGCGGTCCATCTAGATGACCAGACCAGGTTAGGCCGTGGGCTTAAAAATGAGTCAGATCCGAACCCCATGTGGGCCACCTTGTGAGAAATAGTGGGACACGAGGTCCACCGTTGAAACATAGTATTTATTGCCACCCAGGGATAAGGGAGGAGCATAAATGCTAGTTTTGACTCAAAATGGGTTGGAATGCCACCCCGTCCAACTCATGAGACCCACCTTGATATACATACTCAATCTACACCGTTCATCCTTTTACCAGATGATTTTAGGCCATGGTCTAAAATATGAGGTAGATCCGGATTTAACGTGGTCCACACAACAGAAAAAATTAAGGTGGAATGATCACCCTTAAATATTTGTTTATATATATATATAGAGAGAGAGAGAGAGAGAGAGAGAGGAATGCTCACCGGGTCACTTCTCGTGAGAGAGACTCATGAGCACTTTTTCATGGCTCATCGCACATGATGTAAGCCCAAAATCTGAGCCATCCATGTGATGCAGCACCCTAAAAACCCCCTAGGGCCCATCTTTCAACCTGAACCAAAACTTTGGTGGGCCGTAGCAGAAAGCAAGAGGCAAATCAAGGGAGGAAACTGTTTCCTTCTTACATGGCCTACCAAAGTTCTGGAACAAGTTGAAAGATGGGCTCTTAGGGTTTTTTGGGGTGCTGCATCACATGGACGGCTCAGATTTTGGGCTCACATCATGTGTGATGAGCTAAGAAAAAGTGCTCACAAGTTCTCTAACGAGAAGTGCGGCTGGTGGTGAGCATTCCTCTCCACACACACACACACACACACACACACACACACACACATATATATATATATATATATATATATATATATATATATATAAGTCCAACCGGTTGGACCATAACCAGTTTGGATTTTACCATTTGGAGTAAATGTCAATGAATACAAGGCAAATAAGAGTTATGTCAAGATAACATCTGCATGAATGCATTGACATGGCAAGGCTCTATGGCCCCACTGTGATGTATGTCTTGAGTTTTAGATCAGCATTATATTTCAGCCCACATCCTAACTTGATTTTCTAAAACAAATGAACTGGTTGGATTTCTCACAAACATCAAAATGGGCCACACCCATCTTCGGGTGCCTTTCAGAGGTAATAGCTGTCCCAATTCGAAACTCACTAATCTTAGGTGGAATCCTAACCACCTAAGATCGGCTGAGGTGGGTGGATCCTGACTATAGGGCCCACCATTATATATATTTCTTATATCCACGCCGTCCATCCATTTCTCCATCTCATTTTAGGGCATAAGCCCAAAAATGCAGCATATCCAAATCTCAGGTAGATCGCACCATAAGAAACAATAGTGATGGAACACCGAACATTAAAACTTCTCGGGGGCCACATAAGGTTTGGATCATAATGATATTTGTGTGGTCCCTTCATCCATGTCTGTGTGACCTTAGCAACAGGTTGGATGGCAAAGAAACATTCTGGTGTACATTCAATCTTCACTCATTACTGTAGTGTGGTCCACATGATAATTGGATCTGCTTCACATTTTATATCATGCCCTAAAAACAAGTTCTAGAAACAGATGAACGGTGTGGATATAAGGCACATCCTGGTGGGTGGGTGCATCGTGTGGCTAATCAAGTGGGTGCGTTGCCCAGCTACCAGGGTGGGTGTGTTGCATGACAAACTTTATATATATATATATATATATATATATATATATATATATATATATATATATATATATATATATATTGCAGTTTTGGGGTTCCACATGGGAGATCCACTATGTCCACAAGGTTGGCTCGCTCATGGTGGCCTAACGGACCTTAGATATGTATTAAAACCAAATGAAATAACCAGAGAAAAGGAAAAGGAAGAAACAGGATTTCGACTATTGAATAGGCTTTTGCTGTTCTAAGGCCCATATACATGAATCAAATCCACATCAAGGTGGACCACATGTTGGCCATACTAGATAGCGTGGATAGGTGGGTCACACTTCCAATAAAATAGAAAAATTGCATAGATATCAACATATAAATCAAGATGGGGTTCATTTGATGGGCCTGACATCAAGACGGTAGGTAAACGACCCGTACACTCACCTCAATGATTGCAATGGGACGGGGAGCACACCAACAGTTGAGATCGCCTCCACTTTCTCCCTAATCTCCTCTAATCACTGAGTCGCTCCCTCTCTTAATCTCTCTATTCTTCCCTTCTTTTTGTCTTTTTCTTTTTATTCCCTTCTCAAGTTGTTTTCTTTCTATTTAGATCGGATGAGGGGAACAATGCGATGGACAAATTCTTAAATAGATGAATGAGAGTAGGGCGGCTTGGGTAGGGTGAGGCGGCTCGATAAAAACAGAGGACTACGACAGACACTTATAAACAATGTTGATTTTTATTTTTATTTATTTTATTAGATATTTTATTTTATTATTATTGTTTTAAGAAACGAAATACTTATTTTTTTTATATTTTCATACTAAGCGGCCCCATGCTTCATGTGTGTTACACGTTAATTATGACGGGGCACATATCTTTTAATCCGGCCATTGTAATGGAACGTGCAACATGACGTTGGAATCACAGCATCCGCGTGATCACTTGGGTATAAGTCTTGAGTCGTTGAAGTATTGAAATAAGATGTCTGACCGGAACTTGCCGATTTGGTCCATCCGGAGCGTGCTGGCATAAAAAATTAGGCATACATATAATCTTTTGAAATATGGGTCTTCTAGATCTCCCCTCCTAACAGAAATTTTGTCCTCGAAATTGATACTACCAAGTTAATCCAGACGAAGTTCGTAAAAGACAAAAACACATTACTATATACTAATTAGAAAGTCATACCGTTATAATCAAACTTTAAAAAGATGGGGATAACGCTCGCGAATCTCAGCCTCTTGCTTTCAAGATGCCTCATTCACACTATGATGACCCCACTAAACCTTCACCAAAAGGAATAATGACATTGGTCCGAAGGACCTGTTCCTTCCGGTCAAGTATGCGGATTGATTGTCAATGTACGAAGCATCCTCGTGAACCTCCAACGGTTGCCAGTCTATCACTGGAATTACGTTTGACTCACATTTTCATAATAACGAAACATAAAAAACGTTGTGGACGGTAGACAACTGTAATGGCAAGGCATGTCAATAGGCCACCACTCCAATGCGTTCCAAAACAAAGAAAAAAAAACATATATAATGGATCCAAAAAAGAACAAACCAATGTTCTTCAGGTTTGAGTTCAATATTAATTGTCCAACACACATCCACTTTTGGTCCCAATTTTAGGGTTATTGGGACATGACTATTATATACCATGTGTATGATGCCTAAGTGCGTGTCCACTCTACACGAAAGGAATCAATTTTACCCTCGCCTATGTTTATTGAGCATAGTTTCTGGCAAGATCTGTTCATCTCATGCACTTTTGAATTTTCTCCTATGGACTTGTTTGGTTGCACCAAATACCTTGACTGCGAAGTGTGTGCTAGATCACACACAAAAAAAGAAAGGAGGAAACGGTGGACAGCACATCTTCACTGTTTACCTCGCTACAATCATCATGTTTGTTCCTACTACCTTCCTATAAGTGCCAGTAGGAGATTTCTCAACCTTGAAGCACGAGAAATGGTGTTAGAATAAGTGGAAGTTAATTTAAAACATAGACGAGGACTGTGTCTTCCAGGCAGGCAAGACTGTATAGGAAATGGGTATTGGCTGTGGTAGTTAGAGAATGAGAGTCCATAAACTGACTTTTGTGGTCCTCTGTTTTGACGTTGGCACTACAACGTGACCATTTCAACTGCTGTACATTGCACGTGGGCAAGAAAGAAGACCAACTCAATCAATTTCCACTATATATATGCATGCTTTATATCCTTGTTTCTCATCCTTCAAGTCACTTTTGAGTACCAATAGCTTCTTCCCCTTCAGGTTTCTATCTTCTTTAGGTTTTATGAGAGTGAGGATGGCTGCTCACATCCTTGTAGTTGTCCTTCTTGCATTCATTGGTTCTCTTACAGATGCCTATGACCCCGATCCCCTTCAGGACTTCTGTGTTGCCATACTAAAACCACCAGGTAGCTTTGGCGTTTCTCTCTCTCTCTCTCTCTCTCTCTCTCTCTCTCTCTCTCTGTGACTCCTTGGTCTTTCAAGCATGGTTGAATTCAGATTCGGGTAAAATGAGGCCATTTATATGGTGGGGACCACTATCAGATGGGTTAGATTGCTGGCACGTGTGACCCTTCAACACAAGCATGATGTTTTAATGGTCTATTACATGCATGTGGCTTGGCAAACCCCATTCCATTGCTAGATTAATTAATATGTATTTGATGCATTTAACAGTACTATTAATAAAATTAATTACAGGTGACCAAACCAAATTTATACCAGGACCAAGATGGTAGACCAAGACCAAACCCAACTTGACCCATCTTCAACCAAAATGGACTAAATCAGATCCAACTTCTAAACAGATCCAATCATCATATATCTAGCAAAGGAACGTGTACTGCCGTTTCTGTTCCCTTAGTTTGTGTTTTTGCATGTGTTTGGATGCAATTTTACATTTGATTATTAGATAAGTACTTCAATGATGTAAAAAGTAGTTAGTGAATATCAATTCCATTACCATGTATTCAAATCGAGGAACCTAGAAGTTGGACCACGAAAAGGAATGTAACTGCTATAGTCACTGTCTACACCCACCCTAATTGATAGCCAAGTCCTTTTCCTCTGCCAGTCTGGTAAAATAACTGAAACTGTTTCCATTATTATCATCAAAAGTAGAAAGAGGGGAACATCTATCAATCAGGGTTGGTGTAGAATACCTCGTTATGAATTGGGAGTGGAAACATTTATTTATCAGTTTAATCAATTTGGATGTGAATACCCGTAAGCAGGTAATTGCTTCAATTCAACGGTGCATCCTAATGCAGCCTGAATTTCTATGCTAACTCAGTGCTTATGCTTGGATTCTGTTTTTTTTTTTTTTTTTTTTTTTTTTTTGTTGTTGTTGTTGTTGTTGTTGTCGTCACAGTGTTCGTCAATGGGTTCATTTGCAAGGACCCAAAGATGGTTCAAGCCGGTGATTTCTTGTTCAAGGGACTAGACATACCAGGCAACACAAACAACAGTCTTGGCTCCATTGTGACCTTTGTCACTGTAAATCAACTACCAGGACTCAACACTCTTGGCATCACCATGGTTCGCATAGACTATGCACCCCATGGTCTCAATCCGCCTCACTCACACCCGCGGGCTGGAGAGATCCTGACTGTATTGGAGGGCACCCTCTACGCTGGCTTTGTCACCTCCAACCCTGACAATCGCCTCTTCACAAAGATCCTTCAGAAGGGTGATGTTTTTGTCTTCCCAAAAGGCCTCATCCACTTCCAGTTGAATCTCGGCAAGACCCATGCCATCGCCATTGCCAGTCTGAGCAGCCAGAACCCTGGTGTCATCACCATAGCTAAAGATATCTTCGGTTCGAACCCACCCATCTCTGACGATGTTCTCGAAAAGGCCTTCCAAGTGGACAAGAAAGTGATTGATTTACTCCGAGCACAGTTCAAGGACAATCACTGGAGAATTCCCGATGTACTTCCATGGTTCATGATGTGTTAGAACATGATGTTGTCTGTTTAAAATAAGCCATGTCACTTGTTTGAGTAGCCTATGACGGTGGAAACATAGGTTTCAATAAGCAACGTTATATGTATTGCAATGGTAGGTTTTTTTTTTTTTTTGTGATATCTGTGTGGTTGCCTTGTTTTGCTTGGCTCTGCAGTTGCCAACAAATACCCGCAATTAGTCATTTTAAACTACCAAATCATACGTCTCCATTGCGTAGCTAAAGAATTTCTGGGGTAAGAAAATTCCCACAATTAGTCATTTTAAACTACCAAATCATACGTCTCCATTGTGTAGCTAAAGAATTTCTAGGGTAAGAAAATTCCCGCAATTAGTCACTCAAACCATACAATATGTATTAAAAGTTATGGTTTTTTCAAGAAAGTTGAAGGGAATCTAAGTAATTAGGTGAAGCTCTTTCTTAACCCGCAATGAAGGAAAAGGTTTGCTTCAAAAGGTAGGCTCGTAGAAAAATGTTATTGACGCAGACCTATATGTAGTGAGGTTGATCATTATCTTCCTCACGGGATAACTGCTCTAAAACCACGGAGCTTCTGGGACTCCTCAACCGGAATTAATTTCGTAAATCCACGAGGGTAAATTTCGAATTTACGAGAAAAAAGAGACTAAAAGTCTGAATTTTGATTAATAAAAAGAGAGATTCCTTGACATTAACAAATTTAACAACTATTTATAACATAAACAAATCCTAAAAAACATAATCAGAGAGTCCTAATTAAAAATGGAAAATAAATCATGCAAAATTCAAAAATTTCTGTAGTTCGGTCGATCAGTCAACCCAACAAGTCAATCAATCGATTAATCGGTCAATCGATTGATCGGTCAATCGATCGATTAATCAATCAAACTAGAAAATTCTAGAGAGATTCTGGAATTTTTGGACAATATGCGATCGATCGACAAGCGCGAGGACTAAATCCATCGGGAATTTGAAACTTGCTGAATTTTCTATCATTTTTTCTTGATCTTTTTTCGGTCCATCTACTCCAAGAATGTGCTCAATCCTCATCCTTGACCTGGGGGTTCCTCTCCTAAATCAGAATTCCCCACTTGAAAAAAACTCGTCCTCGAGTTTCACTTAAATCTGAAGACACGACACATGTTCAACTTCGTCAACGAACTTGTCTTGCAATTCGCATCCTTAGCTTTTCTCTGGCATTCTAAAGTTGACTTCGTCATTTTCTTCTTAACACCAAAATGAATAGTTGCAACCTACTCAGGTAGATAGAAGGTTGGCTTTATCTGAGAAAGGACAATTTCTTTTCTTTTTTGGGACCCAACATTTTTTTTTTTTAACAAACTAGTCAAGACACTTGCAAACTACCCAAACCCACTCTATCTAGGACGAGATTCCCACGGATTTCATCTGGGAGATCTCTCATGCTATGGAACACTTTCCTCGATTGAGAAGCACTCCCTAACCTAGCTAGGCCATCTGCAACTCCGTTGACATCCCTTGGGATGAAAACAATCCTTGCGCCGAGCTTGCCCAGAGCGCTCCTGATCCTAACCCACCAATACCAGAAAGCATATGAAGTGGGGTGACTCTTGCCAAGCACACCCACCACTACTTTCAAGTTACTCTCAATTAGAACCTTGGATAGCCTGTGCGTTAGACACAGCGAGAGCCCCTCATCCACGGCTTTGATATCAGCACGAACATTGGAACCTTCTCCATACTAGGCTTGGATTACATAGAGCAGACCCTTCAATGTTCAACTTGACCTAGCATCCATGGGGTCTCTCCCACTTTAACACTCACATGTCCCTATTGGGCGGCTTTTTTCCCAACAAGGAACAATTCATCAGAAAGTTTGGCGACCATAATCATCTTAAGTTCCTGCTTTGCTAGCGTGGCATTGTCTTGAAGGTTCAATTAATTAGTATTAGTCAAGATTAGTGAGAGAGTTGTTGGTTAGTTGCAGGAATTACTTTAAATACTCTATTTTTAAGTAATTGTGAGGAATTTTTTATTAAATTATAATAAAATGGGCTCTTGGGAGCGAGAGGCTTGAAAATCCTTCTTCTGCTAGATTTAGTTGGGCATTTGGATTGCAAGTTGCAAACCGAACACCTAAATTTCCTTGGATTTTCTTGTCATCTTATGCTACCCGTGTCATTGAAATATTGATAGTGTTTGTCAATTCGTCTTGGGCCATTACGCATAACATTCGACAGCTCAAATTACCATGTCCTGTTTTCTCTTGTTTTAGAATTGTACTATGGGTCTCAAGCCCGCTATGACTGGTTTCTTCATTTGGTTCCCAGCCAATTGTCAGGTTAGAAGCAAAACACAACAATAATTAACAATGAAGCCGCAAAAAAATTCAATGGCTAGACTTTCTAATTCATTATTTTTTTATGGATAAGAATCCGGGTGAGGCCCACAAAATCATTGATTTTGATAATTGATCTTAGTGCATTCCATGGAGAACCTAAGGGTGGAAATCAAATTCTATGTGCAACATAATATACTTCCTGTTTCTTTTTTTTTTCTTTTTTTTTTTCCCTGAAGGTGTAAGCATGCCACCTGCATATATATTGCTAGAAAAACAAACTTACATTGTGGGGAAGGAAACTACCTGCCCCAACACTCTTATTTTTTTTTTCAACAGCAACCTTTTTTTTTCACATGAAAGAATTAGCAGAATACACATTCGAGCAAGCCGCGGCTAAAAATATGCCCCATGCCACCTATCATATGAGAAAAACTCACTACCCTTAGCCCACTTGAATACTCTCCCTAATATAGCTCAAGCCCAACCGATCAAGGAACAACAAACCACGGATGAACCTTAGGGTCTCTGACTCGCCACCAAATATGGTAGAAAGTTGGGATTCACTCCCAATCCTAGCCAGCACGTCCGCCACTGAATTCACTTCCCTCGGGGTGTCTGAAATCTGCACCTCAAAATTCTTCATGAGGCTCATGATCTGGGCTCTCCATCACCATAAGTGCCAATTGGTTTGCTTGGCGGAGTTCAGCACATTCACTACGACCTTAAAGTTGCTTTCTATAATAATCTTGTCTAGGCCTCGATATGCACAAAAATGACAAGCCAACCACCAACTCTCTTGCTTCTGCTTCCACGTTGGTACCTACACTGAACCCCATGGAGAAGGCAAAAATGGCCTTCCCATCGCGACCCCTACAAACACCTCCTCTGTAGGCTGGCCCTGGATTTCCTCAAGAAGAACCATTAACATTCATCTTAACCCAACCCAGAGGAGGCCTCTCCCATTTTAGGCACGTTTGAGCCCTCATATTGGCAAACATAGGCTTCAACCCCAGGATTTGCGTGACTAGCCTAGAGGAGATTTCATTTTCCTAAGAGGGGGGAAGCCTTGCGTTGATACAAAGCATCTTTTGATTCGAAGAATTGTTTACCCCACATTAATGACTGCCTCCTTGAAGCAAGCTTCATTTCCAGCCTTCCATACCTCCCATAAATTGCAGCTTGGGAGGATGCCCTTGAGCACAGTGAGACCGTCCGAAGTAGAAGCCGCATTCCACCATTGCATTGCCCGCTCGAGGGCCGATTGGTCCGCATAGAAGGGGAGATCGAAGATTCTAGTAAAGTAGCTCCAAACCTTGGTTGCCAGCTCACCCTCCGCCAAGCTATGGTCTAGAGCCTCCAGATTCAGGCTCAAAGTATAACAAGAGCACTTCGAGGCCAGCGGGATACCTTTCGATTGAATCCTTCCATCAATCGGAACTACTTTGTTGATAACTTTCCAGTTGAAAAGAGAGATCCTAGGCAGCATTTTGGAGTGCCATACCTAGGATGACTAGCTCTTCCTCTCTCCCGACGAGCAAATAAAGTCCTAAGTCGAGCGAACAGTGAAGCAGCCAGACGCGTCTCTCGTCCAGACCCGGCTGTCCTCATCAGAGGACGTGCACGTCTTGTCCTTCTCAATAGCTTCAATCACCTCATGTGGTAAGAAACCCAACACGTGATTATTTGGGAGCAACCCACACGGCCCCAAAACCTCTTTAACCTTGAATTGCAGCATGTTCAAAGGAACTTGACCAATACTCCGGTCGATCAACAGCCCCAGCCCCATCCAATTTTCAAACCAAAAACTACAATCCCCTTCACCAACCATCCATCAAGCATTATCTGACATTAACGGCCAAAGCTTCCTAATGTTATTGCAGGAAGGAGAGCAACGAGATGTGGGAGTAGTTGTCAATGAACCGTCAAAATCATCTTTACACTTACCTGCCATGAACGATGCCCAGATGCCTTTTCTTGGTCTCAAAGCAGGCTGCCCATGCCATTTCATCCTTAGCTTAACAACACATCTGATAGCTTCTTAAAACCCAACCCACCTTCCAACTTGGAAAGAGCCAACCTGTTCCAACTTGCCCAATACATTTTTTACTTCCCCTCATGCCACCCCCAGAAAAAACTTCGAGAAGGTAGCTTCCAAAGCGGAGAGAAATACGTCTGGAACCACCATCACTGCCAGGGAATGCATTGTTGTGCTGCTAAGAAACTGACCAATTAAAAGCATCTTACCATCTTGCGAAATACATTTGTCTTTCCATCCCTCCACTCGCTGCTGAATTTCTCCACCAACGTCCTAAAATGGATACTTCTTACTCTTGCCTCACTAATTGGGACACCAAGATAAGAGAGCTCCGACAATGACATGGTTATCCCAATTTTTCTCTCCATCGCTCTGACCCTAGCAGGACCCGTTCTTTTAAACATGAAAGATGAGCTTTTACTCTTGCTAATCATTTGGCCTAAACTCGACTGGTACTTGGTGAGAAAATCATTTACCACTCGCAGAAATCTACCACTTTCATTCGTAAATATAATCGTGTCATCCGCATAAAGCAAGTGCGAGACTGGGGGCACCCCCTCCTTGCTCTGTATGGCTAGCAGAGACCTTTAACATAGAACCTCTTGAAGCCACGACTAAAAACTTTCGCTGTTGGGATGAATAGATAAGGCGAGATAGGGTTGCCTTGCCGTAAGCCCCTAGACAAATGGAAATAACCGCACGCGTTGCCATTGATAAGAACTAAGAACCACGAGTTCGCCCAACATTTTTCAACAAGACTCATCCACTCCATGCTAAAACCAAAGCGGAGGAGTACCTTCTTGAGAAAACCCCAATCAACACGGTCATACGCCTTTTCTATGTCCAACTTGAGGACAACATTATTCCCCATGGATTTCCTGCTAATATCACGGAACAAACACATGAGCCAGAGCAATAGATTCAGCCATAGGTTTGCCCGGCACAAATGCACCCTACTCAGATGAGATCAACTTGGGGAGAAGAATGCTTAAGTACCTATTCACAATAAGCTTAGAAAAAATCTTGTAAATACAATTACACAGGCTAATAGATCAGGAGTCAGAAAACTTAACTGGATTTTGAACTTTAGGGATCAAGCAAATGAACATTAAGGTAAAGCTCTGAGGCAAAGCACCTCCTTTGAAGAAATGGACCATTACCTTTTGAATATCTTCTCCCACTATGTTCCAATAGGCTGAGAAAAATGCTCCAGAGAAACCGTCCGACCTTGGTGCCCTATTAGAAGGAAGAGCATTCACTGTCATTTTCACTTCCTCTAGCGACGGTACAGCTAACAGATCCACATTTTTCTCAATGGAGACAAGAGAAGGGGTGACTTCCAGGAGCTCCTCATCAAGGTCACAATCATCCGCCTGAAACAGATTCGAGAAATTCTCCACCGCAGCTTCCTTGTAAGCAAAGGGTCTTCAATTACTTGACCCCCGACTAACTTAATTTCATGAATTGCAGCTCTACGGGTTCGCTCTGTTATTGAGTTATATAAGAATGATGTGTTTCTATCACCTTCATCCAACCATCTATTATGCGATTTTTACTTCAAAAAAATCTCCTCCAGCAGCTTCAAGTTGGTCAGCTCTTCCTTGGATGCCATGTAAGCGTCTTGGGCAGAGGGAGTCATGCCCACTTGGAGACCTAAATCAGCCTGCTCCATTCTAGCCTCAGTCATGATAATCTTCAGAAACACATTACTGAATTCCTCCATGTTCCAAACTTTTGGCGCTTTCTTGACGGCCTTTAACTTCTTGCTTAGACACAAGATCGGGTGGTTACCTACGTCATCCTCTGTGGAGGCCCACACAACCTTTACCGTAGATAAGAAGGAATCATGTTGCTGCCACATTCTCTAGAAATAGAAAGGCTTCGGATGGGAAGGAAGGACTGTGGGAAAAGATAGCAGCAGAGTGGGAAAAGATAGCAGCATAGGAGCGTGATCTGACTCAACTCTAGTGAGGTGCTTGACCATGAATGATGGGAAAATCTAGATCCACTGGTTATTACACAAAACTCTGTCCAATTGTGCTCACTTTCTCAAGGTTTCGGACTGATTGTTACACCAGGTGAATCTACTACCTTTGAACCCTACATCAATCAACCCCGCGTGATGTACTCCATCTATGAATTCTATCGAGCCCGTTCTTATTCTTGCCTGGCCTCTTAACTCTCCACAAGGGAAAAAAACCTCATTGAATTCACCCCCACTGTCCAAGCACCAAAGAAGGTCACAACTAACAAATCATCCCACAGTTCTCTCCTAAGAACCTACGAGCATTTTGCATAAACACCGAAAGTCACATAAAATCAATGCCTCCTTGGGAGGAAAACTAGAAGGTGATCATTTGGCTAGAAGCTTGACACTTCTAAAGGCAGAGAGCATCCCTGAAGTACAACCATACCTTCCCCCCTTCTTGACCACTAGAGGAGGAGGAGTGGAATCCCAGCTAAAGACCTATCCTGACATGCTTTTCCTCTCTCCTCATAGGTTCTAAAATCACTACAATACCTGGATTGTACGCCCGAATATACCCCTTAAGGGTGTTGATCGTAGATGGATTTCTGACATCTCTAGCATTCCAGATTAAAGTATTATCCATCAGACTAGATACTAGAGTTCACAACCCTCTGCTCACTCCGCCCCAGTCTCCCGAAAACCTCAATCTGAGCCGACACTAACACCCTTCTGTTAGCAACCTGCTTCCTCTGCTTTTGATTGCTCCTTGTGGCTATGATAACATTCCCTGTCATACTTTTCCTGCAGGCCACTTCCTGGCTCTAGCGAGCTGGATACAATTGTTTACTTACTAGGTGCTCAGATAACTTCATACTGCTGACCCTTCGACCTTGAGACTGTAGTTGAGGAGAACACCTTCAGACTAACTGAATTACTACATCGATCTACCACTCATTGGGCTACTAGGGTTCAGACACCTCCTACAGAAGATTGCGTGAAATATGGTGAAATGTCTATCGCTAAAGGCAGTCCCCTATTGTCATCTCCCCCACTCATCTCCTGTTCCTGGCCTGGGGGATTTAAGGAACATGAGACTCCAGACCGGGGTGATAACGTCTCCTCAAAGTGAACTAATGCTTTCAACAGCTTTGTAAGGTTGATCGAACTATTTCCTATTAACCACTACCTGATTCTTATGAACAAAGGTGCTTGGGATCTGACATGGGGTATCTACGTCTCCTTAACTATTGGCTCCTGGTCCGTTCCCTAGGGTTCGTTCGCATGTCATTGCGCCTGTCTGAAAACGATCTCAGCACCATTCTCATTGCCTTCACCTAATGGAGACTACCTTCCCCACATAAGGTCCAATCTCCTCTGTCTTGTCCCTATAACCCCACAAACACCTTGCAGACGTTCCTCTGTTCGACACTTAGTAGGCTTATCACCAGCTTCCATCCCCGCAACAAGTGCCATATCCTTAGCCTCTACTAACGCTCTGAGGGGCGACCAAGGTGGTCTCTCTAGCTTGATCTTTCTTAACAATTGGGGTGGTTGTGGTAGAGGCAACTGGTCGAACACCTAACGGGCCTTGTGTCTGGGTCCCCTGCCTCTGGCTTTGCTATCAATCTAATCGTCTGTCGAGGTTGACTAGCTCCACCGGTGAGATCTTTCGTTAAAATGGGGGGGGGGGGGGGGGGGGGGGGAGCAACTGCAATTGGTTGAGCATCTGACAGGCCTTCTATCTAGATCCCCCCTCTGCACACAAATTATGCTTCCACCCACACTTTCGTATGCCTATGACCCCCTCCGACACTTCTTATTCACCAGCCCCAAGTATAAGGCCGTGATGTAATAATAACTCAGTGAGACCAAGGTCGATCCACGGGGAAGGAGTATGGAACTAGAATCAAGCACACTATGCTTAACTATGTTATAAACTAATCTACCAAATGTGGAATTAGTTTTAAAAGAGAACAACTAAAAGGAAAAAATCTTAAAAAACAAACATTAGAGTATCAAGGACTACTTCTAGTATTAACTATGCTTAATTCAATAATTTGATTCAACGCACAATTAGAATCGAAGTCATATCTCTATCCAGCGGGAAGATAAAATAGTTAAAGCATCCAAACATCTAAAACAAGTGCATGTTCATTAATTTGGTTCCCTCATTAAAGCTTAGGCAATGGGTACACTCAATTGTATAAACCAATCTTTTATCCAATATATTTGAGATCACAACCATAGCCTTCATCAAATCATGTCACTAGACTTGACTAAAACCAATTATTTGAACTCTAATTAAACCAATATCAATAAGCAACAATACCTATCTCAGATTCCACAAAAGATACACAAACTCTTCATTAAATAGTTCTAATAGAGATCCCACTGTTTTGATCCATAGAGAACTTAAAGCATTCACCGTATCTGAAAATCACGATGAATCAAAGGCTTCCACACATCAAAATCCCATAAACTAATCTGACTAATATCAGAAATCCAACAAGAACTCATATATTTGGCACATAAGATCCATGAATTATCTAAACCTATCAACTTCATTCAAATCATTAATGAATTATTCAACAATTAAAACATAATTCGAATCAAAAGAACTAAAACATAATTAAATACTAAGAAATTTCACCTCTCAGCTCTAGATGAGAGTTAATTAGAAGAAAGCATAATAAAACTATAACTAAAACTAAAAAAAAGAAAGAAGAACTAGTTGTAGGAGGCTAAGCTAGGAAGCCTTCTAAGTCTTGATCTCTTTACTCCCCACGTTCCTAGATGCCTTAGGAAGAGAGTGGAGGTGGCCTTTTATAGGAGAAATCTACCACCGAGTAGGAAAGTTTGAGAATCCGTGTAGCAGTCTCGCACTTGGAAAGTCGGTGGCCAAAACAGAAATCTGAAACTTTAAATTTACTGTGCTTGGCTGACTGGTCATGACCGGTTGGACTAACCCAGTTTTTTCCAGTGAGATTTTATGAAGAAGGCCGACCGGTCAGTGTATAGACTAGTCATGACAGGTCGGATGGCTGCTGATTTTCCTGTTTTCTTTCTTCTCTCCACTCCTTGCTTCTTCTATCCACCTCTGGGCTCATCTTCTCATATCTTGAATGCATTCAAAGTGAATCTTTTGACATCAAATTAGTGAAGTCTCTCTTGCATTCCTACAATCACAAAATCATGCATTAGATAGGTTTTTAGACAAAGAAACCATGTATAATGAGTGATAAATTGGGGTTAAAACATGCACAATTCAGAGCTCAAGACACCCCTAACTAGCATTTTGCTAATCCTGAGCAAAACATGCGTGAAACAAATCAATACTTCAAAACTCAACTCTCTCTTAGAAACTATACTTTTATAAACTTCTAAACATACGAATACAAATTAAATTCAGAGAAACTTAGTGATAGAAGTTGAAATCTTAAACTCCCTAAACATAATAAGTGTTTCACATAGAATCCCCGTCGATTGATTGACAAATAGAAAATTGTGAACAAGTATAGTCTAGTGTGCTTAGTGAATGCTCAACTTATGAATTTTCAAGATTACCTTCTTCATAGATCAATGAAACTAAATATCTAAAAGTGTACAGATCAACTACAAGCATATGACAAGAATTTGCCTGACCGTTCCTTCATTGACTTTCACACCACTTTCCATATTCAGCTTGGGTTATGGTGGACCCTTCCCTGGTTGGTGATAGGTAGCCCTTTTCGAAATTCAACATATTTTCAATACACTCTCTTTTCCCTTTCTTTTCATTATAAACATGAGATATGATTTTTAAAAATTTATTTCTTAAACATTATTTTCTTTTCTTATTTTCTGAATGTGATGGACAAAGTTCCCTGACTTGGTTCCTCAACACTTTAAATCTTAGTCTAGCCGATCTACAAATCTACATAATCCCTTCAATAATGAGAATCGTGTAATGTGAACTAGACGTAAAAGTATTCAAAATTTTCTATCGATCAATACACTACAAGAAAACGGATTTTTATCGACGAAAGTTTTACCGACGAAATTTTTTTCGTTGGGAAAAACCATTTTTCCCGACGAAATAAAGAAATCGTCGGTAAAAATGGTTCCAGCTTCCCGCCACCGCCAGATTTAGCTCCCGCCATAGACTTTTACTGACGAAATTTTGATTTCATTGGGAAAAAGTTTATTGCCGACGAAGTGCCCGTCGCTAAAAAAATAAACAGAAAATTTGACTTTTACCGATGAATATTTTCGTCGGTAAAAGTCGTTATTGCCGACGATTGTTGCCCGTCGGTAATAATGAGCGAATTCTCGCCAAGTGATAGAAACACTTTTACCGACGAAAATTTTCGTCGGTAAAAGTTTTTGAATCGACTTTTACCGACGAAAAATTTTGTCGGTAAAAGTGTTATAATTTTTTTAAAGGCCGATCGACCCTCATTTCTCTCTCTCTCTCTCTCTCTCTCTCTCTCTCTCTCTCTCTCTCTCTCTCTCTCCTGATCGGCGTCCCTCCTCACCTCGGCGTCCCTCCTCACCGTCCGTCTCTCCCTCATCGGCGACCACCGACACCGGCGGCCCACCCGCCTCAGCCGACCACCCTCCTCATCGCCGACCACCGCAACCGTCACCGGCGCTAGCCACGCGCCTCCACCTGCCTCCGTACGCCGCCGCCACCTCCGGTAACCATCTCTCCCTTCCTTCTTCCTCCATTTCCTCTCTCTCTCTCTCTCTCTCTCTCTCTCCTCGTTGTTGATTATGGGGCCCACTGCCAAAATCCAATGCATGTGGGTCCCACCATCGCTGTCCAATGCATGTGGGTCCCACCGTTGCTGTTGCATGTGGGTCCCACCGTCGCTGTCCATCGCCCATTGCATGTGGGGTCCGCCTTAGCTGTCCACTAGTTGATGGGGCCCACTGATTTAGTAAATCCCTAATTAGGGATTTCGAAATTAAAATCTCCTAATTAGAGATTTCGAAATTAAAATCCCTAATTAGGGATTTTAAATTTTAAAATCCAAATTATGATTTACAAATTAAAGAAAAAATGAAATTGTGGGGCCCACCGTCAATGTCCACTGGCTGTGGGGCCCACCGTCGCTGTCCACTGGCTGTAGGGCGCACCATCTCTGTCCACTGCCTGTGGGGCCCACGTCGCTGTCCACTGGCTGTGGGGCCCACCGTCGCTGTCCAGTGCCTGTGGGGCCCACGTCGCTGTCCACTATTTTGGATGAAGCATATATTTTTGTGGAGTAAACTATGTGGGGCCCACAGTGATTTACGTATTTTATCCACTCCATCCATCCATCTTAGCAGGAAATTTTAGGTATGGTGCCAAAAAATGAAGCATATCAAAACCTAAAGTGGACCACACCACAAGTGTGAACTGAATGTCTATCATTGAAAAATTCTAGGACGACACAGAAGTTTTGGATCAAGCTGATATTTGTGTTTTCCCTTCATCCATATCCATGTGATCTTATGGACAGGTTGGATGACAAATAAAGATCATAGGGGAGCTTGGGAATGGTGGAAATCATTATTCCCACTGTTTACCATGGCATGGTCCACTTGAGATTTGGATATGCTTAAATTTTGGGCTCAACCACTAAAACGAGCTGAAAAAACATAAGGACGGAATAGATAAATCACATACATTCTAGGTGGGCCCAACTGAGTTTACTCTACATGATAAGAGATAAGAGCGTGCAGAGTTACTCCGCACGCAATCCGATTCCCATGGTGGGCCCCATACATACTTATTTGTTCAAAAAATAGCAGTCATTAGGTATTTGATTAGACTTGATTCATGGTGTTGATGATTCTGTCATTTTCATGTGCTTATCTATCTGGAATTGATGGAGCAAACCCGGATGTGCGTCGGAGCTACCCGTGGTTGATTTATGTGGATGTATGTTGTGGATGTATTTGGCTTATTATTAATAGTTATTTTTTGTCCACAAATGGTAGTATAATAGAATCAGTTAGCCCATTTGGAGATTTCTATATTGCCGAGCATAGATAAAGTGTGTTTTGGAGGTATAGAAATCTGCCAAATTGTCCTGTTGGACAGTCCAAGGTTGGATAGATTGGAATGTTATCGTTCTTTGTTATTTACATGCTCTGTCATTAGTTTCGTGCAGTAACTCTCCTATTCTCTCTGGATATGTTTCTTATGTTTAATTCCATTGTCAATATAATCCACACAATGTGGATAGTTGACGTGGAAATGAAATGTAAGATAAATATATCTAGAGAGATAGGGGGAGATGCTGTCGAAATTTAGGCTTGGGCATTTAAATGGAAATAATGATAGCATTTCAATCTATCCATCCTTGTATGGGCGACTGATTTTATTATATTATCATTTAGTGGCAAATTAGATGACGAACATGATACTTGTGATTAAGAGTAGTTGATTGATGTTGATGTTAAGCGGGGGTCCCTGGAAAGTGGGAACCGCGGTTTAGACCATGATGATGAAGCTGTCCTGTTCCTATGGACAGCAATATGGGTGGCCTGGCCATTTGGACAGGCCCGTGTTTATGTATTAGCTCGAAATTAATGGAGCAGACCCGGATGTGCGTCGCAGCTATCCGGGTGTTGAGCGGGGGTCCTTGGAAGGTGGGAACCGCGGTTTAGACCATGATGATGAAGTTGTCCTGTTTCTATAGACAGCAATATGGGTGGCCTGGCCATTTGGACAGGCCCGTGTTTATGTATTAGCTCGAAATTAATGGAGCAGACCCGGATGTGCGTCGGAGCTATTCGGGTGTTGAGCGGGGGTCCCTAGAAGGTGGGAACCGCTGTTATGACCATGATGAAGCTGTCCATTTCCTATGGACAGCAATATAGGTGGCTTGGCCATTTGGACAGGCCCGTGTTTATGTATTAGCTCGAAATTAATGGAGCAGACCCGGATGTGCGTCGGAGCTATCCGGGTGTTGAGCGAGGGTCCCTGGAAGGTGGGAACCGCTGTTATGACCATGATGAAGCTGTCCATTTCCTATGGACAGCAATATGAGTGGCCTGGCCATTTGGACAGGCCCGTGTTTATGTATTAGCTCAAAATTAATGGAGCAGACCCGGATGTGCGTCGGAGCTATCCGGGTGTTGAGCGGGGGTCCCTGGAAGGTGGGAACCGCTGTTATGACCATGATGAAGCTGTCCATTTCCTATGAACAGCAATATGGGTGGCCTGGCCATTTGGACAGGCCCGCTTTGTGTGGAGCAGACCCAGATGTGCGTCGGAGCTATCCTTGAGTTGCTTGAGTCTCCAAGACCTACACCCTAAACCCGAAACCATAAACCTAAAACTAAAACCTATAAGCTACGGCTAAACCAAAACCTAAACTCAATTCATCTAACTCTAAACCTAGACCCAAACTCGAAAACCTAACCCTAAACCCGATCCCGAACCCGAAACTATAAACTAATGCGTAAACCTAATCCTAATCTCATATCACCTAACCTAAACCTACACCAATTCCTAAATACATTCACCTAACCTAAACTTAGACCCGAACTCGATAACCTAACCTTAAGCCCGATCCCGAAGCCGAAATGCTAAACCTAGGCCTAAACCTAATCCTAAACTCATGTCAACTAACCTAAACCTACACCTATTCCTAAATCCACAACTAACACCTAAACCTAGACCCAAACTCGAAAACATAACCTTAAACCCGATCCTGAACCCGAAATCCTACACGTAGGCCTAAACCTAATCTTAAACTCAAATCACCTAAACTAAACCTACACCTATTCCTAAATCCATTCACCTAACCTAAACTTAGACCAATACACGAAAATGTGACCCTAAACCCGATCCCGAACCTGAAAATGTAAACCTATACCCTAAACCTAATCCTAAACTCAAATCACCTAAACTAAACCTACACATATTCCTAAATCAATTCACCTAACCTAAACCTAGACCCAAACTCGAAAACCAAACCTGAAACCCGATCCCGAACCCGAAAATCTAAACCTATGCCCTAAACCTAATCCTAAACTCATGTCACCTAAACTAAACCTACACCTATTCCTAAATCAATTCACCTAACCTAAACCTTGACCCAAACACGAAAATGCGACCCTAAACCCAATCCCGAACCCGAAACTCTCAACCTATGCCCTAAACCTAATCCTAAACTCATGTCACCTAACTTAAACCTACACGTATTCCTAAATCCATTCACCTAACCTAAACCTTGACCCAAACACGAAAATGCGACCCTAAATCCGATCCTGAACCCGAAACTCTCAACCTATGCCCTAAACCTAATCCTAAACTCATGTCACCTAACCTAAACCTTGACCCAAACACGAAAATGCGACCCTAAACCTGATCCCGAACTCGAAACTCTCAACCTATGCCCTAAACATAATCATAAACTCATGTCACCTAAACTAAACCTACACCTATTCCTAAATCAATTCACCTAAACTAAACCTACACCTATTCCTAAATCAATTCACCTAACCTAAACCTAGACCCAAACACGAAAATGTGACCCAAAACCCGATCCCGAACCCGAAAATCTCAACCTATGCCCTAAACCTAATCCTAATCTCATGTCACCTAACCTAAACCTACACCTATTCCTAAATCCATTCACCTAACCTAAACCTACACCTATTCCTAAATCCATTCACCTAACCTAAACCTAGACCCAAACACGAAAATGCGACCCTAAACCCGATCCCGAACCCGAAAATCTCAACTTATGCCCTAAACCTAATCCTAATCTCATGTCACCTAACCTAAACCTACACCTATTCCTAAATCCATTCACCTAACCTAAACCTAGACCCAAACATGAAAATGCGACCCTAAACCTGATCCCGAACTCGAAAATCTCAACCTATGCCCTAAACCTAATCCTAATCTCATGTCACCTAAACTAAACCTACACCTATTCCTAAATCCATTCACCTAACCTAAACCTTGACCCAAACACGAAAATGCGACCCTAAACCCGATCCCGAACCCGAAAATCTCAACCTATGCCCTAAACCTAATCCTAAACTCAAATCACCTAAACTAAACCTACACCTATTCCTAAATCAATTCACCTAACCTAAACCTAGACCCAAACTCGAAAACCTAACCTTAAACCCGATCCCGAATCGGAAAATCTCAACCTATGCCCTAAACCTAATCCTAAACTCAAATCACCTAAACTAAACCTACACCTATTCCTAAATCAATTCACCTAACCTAAACCTAGACCCAAACTTGAAAACCTAACCTTAAACCCGATCCCGAACCCGAAAATCTAAACCTATGTCTAAACTTAATCTTAAACTCAAATACCAAAAACTAAACCTACACTTATTCCTAAATCCATTCATCTAACCTAAAGTTAGACCCAAACTCGAAAACCTAACCCAAAACCCGATCCCGAACCCGAAAATCTCAACCTATGACTAAACCTAATCATAAACTCAAATCACCTAAACTAAACCTGACTCTAATCTTTGCATTATAGATATGGATAAGAGTTGGATGCAAGCTAAGAATCGGTTTGGCCCAGAGTATAAAAAAGGTGTTAAGGAGTTCATGAAATTTGCGAGATATCGGGCAGATTCAGGTAATAGAATTAGGTGTCTATGCCGAAAATGCAAGAACATGATTCACAAGACATTGGACAAAGTGGAAGATGATTTGTTCATAGTTGGGATTGACCAGGGTTACACTTGGTGGATTCATCATGGTGAAGACTTGCACCAAAGAGTTGAGGCCACTGAAGTCCTTGCTGACCCAATTGTGCCTAATGACAAGGATGAAGATGTTGACGATATGCAAGATATCATTAGGGATGTGTTAAGGGGAACAATTGCGGATACTGATTTTGCAGCGACAAGTACTAGCCAGGATATTCCTCCTATGGGTGATGGCAAATCAGAAAAGTTTAGTAGGTTGTTGAGGGTTGCGCAACGTCCACTCTATCCAGGGTGTCGGAACTTCTCCAAGTTGAATTTCCTTACAAGGTTACTTCATTTAAAGACAATAAATCGTTGGAGTAACAAATCGTTCGACATGTTACTTGGCTTGTTGAAAGAAGTATTACCGGAAGGTGAGACATTGCCTAAGTCTCATTACGAGGCAAAATCCTTAATTTGAGACTTGGGCCTTGGTTACATCCTCATACATGCATGTATAAATGATTGTGTATTGTATTGGAAAGAACATGAAAATGTTGAGGAGTGTCCACAATGTGGAGAGTCTAGGTGGAAATATGACGAAGCTAAGCGTAAGAAAATTCCACAAAAGGTGTTAAGGTACTTTCCATTGAAACCCAGATTACAAAGATTGTTTACGTCGAGCAAGACGGCTGAAGATATGAGGTGGCATAAGGAGAAACTCGTTCATGATGATAATACATTGAGGCATCCCGCTGACTCTAAAGCCTGGCAACATTTTGATAAGCAATATGACTGGTTTGCAGAGGCTTCTCGCAATGTTCGGCTAGGTCTTGCAAGTGATGATTTTAATCCATTTGGTAATATGAGTAGCTCGTACAGTATGTGGCCAGTGATACTTATGCCCTATAATTTACCTCCTTGGTTGTGTATGAAAGAATCATTTTTTATGATGTCTTTGCTTATTCCTGGACCCAAGTCACCGGAGAATGACATTGATGTGTATCTCCGACCGTTAGTAGATGAGTTAAACGAGTTGTGGAGTCAAGGTATCCAGACGTATGACACTTTTGCAGAACAGATGTTTCGATTGCATGCAGCGGTCTTGTGGACAATAAATGACTTCCCTGCATATGGGAATTTGTCTGGGTGGAGCACGAAGAGAAAGTTAGCTTGTCCTACATGTAGTACTGAGACTGTTCATTGTCATTGAAGCATGGTAAAAAAACGTGTTATATGGGCCATCGTCGCTTCCTTCCGAGGGATCATAGTTGGCGCAAGAAGACGGTAATCTTTGATGGCAAACAAGATCATAGGCCACCACCGAAAGAACTATCTGCAGAAGATGTGTTACAACAACTGAATAACATTGAAGAAGTTAGATTTGGTAAGGCATCGCACTTGAAGAAGAGAAAACGTACAGTATTGGAGTACAACTGGAGGAAGAAGAGCATTTTTTTTAGTTGCCTTATTGGAGTCATCTGAAATTACGACACAACTTGGATGTCATGTATATTGAGAAGAATATATGTGACAATGTCTTTGGAACATTGATGAACATAGAGAAGAAAACAAAAGACAGTTTTAAGGCTCAATTGGATCTACAAGCAATGGGTTTAAGGAAAGAGTTGCACTTGCAACCACATGAAAATTAATATACTATACCAGCAGCCTGCTACACATTGACAAAACTAGAGAAAAAATGTGTATGTGAATGGTTGAACAAGGTAAAATTTCCCGATGGGTATGCATCGAATATCTCTCGGCGCGTAAACATTACGGACTGTAAGGTAATAGGAATGAAAAGTCATGACTGTCACGTCCTTCTGCAACGTCTACTACCGGTTGCGATTCGTGGATTCCTTAACAAGGATGTCAGTGCTACGCTGATTGAGTTGGGGATATTCTTTAAGGATTTGTATTCGAAATCTTTGAATGTAGAGGTTATTAAACGACTAGAGAAGGATATTGTCGTAATCCTTTGCAAACTTGAAAGAATATTTCCACCTGCGTTTTTCGATGTCATGGTACACCTAGCGATTCACTTACCGCATGAAGCAAAGCTTGCAGGCCCAGTACAATATCGTTGGATGTATCCGATCGAAAGGTGATAGAACAATGATCATAAATTTTTATTAATTCCATAAACTACGTATATCCATGTTTTCATGTCCTAAACATATTGATTTTGTGTACAAATACCTTCACACATTAAAACAATATGTGAGGAATAAGGCACGTCCAGAGGGATCCATTGCTGAGGCGTACATTGATAATGAGTGCCTGACATTTTGCTCCATGTATCTTCGTGGCATAGAGACTAGATTCAACCGAGAAGATCGGAATGCCGATGAAGGGTAGGAGCATGAACAAGGACTCATATCTGTATTCGCACATAACGCCCGTCCTTTAGGATCGCCGACGTTTCAGGATATGGACCTTTGGGATCAAGCGAAGGCGCAATGGTATGTGTTGCATAACTGTGAAGAAATAGAGTCGTACTTGGAGTAAGTCTTCGCACATAATTGTATATCTACAGACAGTTTTAATCTCAAAATTTCTTGCTTACAACGTACCAATTGTGTATAGCGAACACATCGAGGAGATGAAGTCCCAATACCCTACAAATTATGATCGAATGCATCAGGATTTGTTTCAAGAATGGTTTACAAAATGTGTAAGATTAATTTACCTTCTATCTCACCACACTTACAATATTGTTGTATTACACAATATTTACACGTAATTTTAAATGCCTAAACATACATTTATATTCTGTACGTGATGATAGATGAAGATGTTGCGCGCTAGCAACTCTACGGATGCGTCTAATGCGCTCTACTCACTGGCGTGTGGCCCTGATAGACGTGTATCTAGATAAACAAGTTGTATTGTAAACGGGATTCGGTTCCACACTGAAGAGCGTGAGAAATATAGGACCACACAAAATAGTGGTGTGGTTGTGAAGGGAACACATGAGGAGGTCGAAATTGATTTTTATGGCGTTTTAACGGATATTATTGAGCTGAGTTATTGTATGAGAAAGCGGGTGTACTTATTTAAATGAGATTAGTGGGACATTGGAAATAAAAAGTTGGGAATACAGACTGATAACTACTTCACGAGCGTAAATTTATCTCGGAAGTGGTTTAAAGATGATCCATTTATCATAGCCGGCCAAGCCGAACAAGTATTCTACCTCGCTGACACCAAGTTAGGCGGCTCTTGGCACGTGGTGCAGAAAATAAAGCCCAGGAACATATTTGACGTTTCCGAAGTAGACGTTGAAAATAACGATGAAGGGAGTAATAGAACGTCGTCAATTGAACAAGCATATCAAGAAGACATGCCATCTTGGGATAGAGGGAATGATCTAAATGTTGATATTGATGTGGTGCAATTGAATAGAGATGATGTGCCACTTGATCATGTTGATGCCTCAATCATAAATGACATTGTTAGAGATGATAGCGCTTTCATCGATGACAACGTTGCAGACGATGAAGAGGAAATTCTGATCAGCGATAGTGATGGTGAAGAAGAAAGAGTCCTAAGCGATAATGATTCGGACGACGATTATTAAATGTATACAAGATGTACATGTAATTTTTAATTCGATTAATTTGATTATTATATGTATATATGTTTTACAAGTCATTATTTTTTTCTTGAATTGACTTGTTTATAATCTACATTTACAGTTAAGTCACTTTCTGATCATGTCCTCCACAAACTGGAGCGTAGCGGAAGCACGCAGCATACTTCATCAGCTGTTGCGGATGGACTTTCCGGCCCTATATTCTTCTGGTAGGGCCAGAGAGATACCCGGTCTGGTCGAGAAATGTAGGGAGGAAGACGATGACTCAGATGAAAGATTATACAATCTCAAAGAAATTTCGGACCTGATTGAGGAATATAACCGCGGAAAACTTCGTATGGAAGATGCGACATTATCACTTGCACATCTGAATGGAGTCCCGAGAGATCAGATTTCTCCTATTGTGACTGGCATGTTGGCTGTAACAATGTCGAGTGCTTCATACAGCTTGACATATACATCTACAGCGTACGATAACTTACGCAGGGAGTATTTTGGATAGTTGATCCGAAGTTGATTTGTATTATAATGAAATATATGTATTTAATATAGAATGACAATGTGTAATGGATTTTTCAACTTTTATATTCTGTTTACAGTTTTATTATATTCTACTTGCATTATAGTGTAATGATCTAATCATATTTTTATCATCTCTCTAAGCATAAGCACAAATTCACTCTACAATGATGTTCATAAACTTGTATTGACATCGTTTAAATTTATAAGTTTGTATTTCAGATATATTCAGTCATGGCACCAGGTAGGAGATCAGGTCATTCGTGCACTGGATCTACCCCTTCCACCCGTGATGCGACGCAGACAGCATCGACGTCGCACGGTACATCACAGTCATCTGATCCTTCGGTTCAGCATACACCGGGCACTGCATGTAAGTCTAGACATTTATTTAGTGATTTTTATTTATATTGTTACTTACATATATCTTTTCGCAACAGCATCTTCTACCAGCCGACGAGGACGTGGACCCACGCGTGGGTTAGTTTTAGAGCTACTTACGCGTGAGGGTAGGGTGGCGGTAGAGTTCCCACAGGACTGCCTTAGACCTGTTGGGGACAGTGCCAGACTGTTTACGTCTAAGGTCGGTGTCCTATGCCGATCTCTGATCCCCGTCACCACCCCCCGTTGGATTGACGTGACAAATGATGTGCGACAGCTCATCCGTCAGCGCCTTCAGGTAAAGTTTAGTAAATTGAAATTTTCTTTTGTGAAAGTTCATTTACGGTTAAGTCCTATTGTTAATAAGTTTATTGCCTTAATTTATTATTTACGAAACTGTAGGATAAATTTGACTTCGATTTGAATGTTCCCTACATTTCTCATGCCGTCGACGACATGATTAGAGGGCGGTTCAAGGAGTACCGCGGAGAGTTGCACCAGCGGTACAAGCGGTGCAGGACACACGATGAGGCCATACTGTCCGCACCGCCACACGTTACTACAGACGACTGGCGGATACTCTGCGAGAGATTTTCGTCGGAGGCTTTTCAGGTAATATTCACATGTACGATATCTTAAGGTAACAATTAAATTCGCAATTAATAGAAATGTATTTTGTATAATGTGTTCAGAAGAGGAGTAGAATAAATTCTGCGAACAGAGAAAAGTTACAAGTGAACCACGTAGCTGGTTCAAAGTCATTTGTACGACATCGTTTCGACATGGTAAAAAATTATTGATGATTATTAAGTTAATATATTATTTTGATTGGCATTTATTATAAGTCTTTTTTCCTTTCGATTGCGCAGCGAGATTCCGTCACCGGCCAGGAGCCTGGACCAGTAGACCTCTACAGAGGGACTCACTGTCGGCAGGCGACGAGATCTTGGGTTCATCCTAGAGCCAGTGAGCATTGGGTAAAAAATTTTACTTTGTAAAATTTAATTGCGCATTAATTGATAATAATGTCATTCATGTCATTTTTTATGAAATTTCATATCTTTTCATTACAGGCGGCGATGGACACCATACGCAGTCAGCCCACTCCCGATGGTAGTCAGCGGATTGAGCCAGAAATCCTGAGCGAGGTGCTTGGCACCCGTTCTGAATATGTGCGTGGGCTTGGCCATGGTGCCAAGCTCATGGCATAAACTAGATGTGGCTCCAGCCGATCTGTAGCTGGTGAGAGCGCTCACCGCCGAGCTGATATCGTAGAGAGAGAGAGATTCAGCAGCTACGGGTCGTCGTCGATGAGATTCGAGAGCAGCTGGAGGCGTAGGGAGGAGGAGGATAAGAGGCGTAGGGAGGAGGAGGAGAGGCGACGAGAAGAGCAGGAGAGGAGGATCGAGGAGTTGCGGCAAGAGCATGAGCGACGGATGCAGAAGATTTTCAGGCTCTCGCTGCACGCCTTGGCGCCAATGCCCCGCCACCTCCACCTTCATCTTCCTTATTATTTTTTTTAATATACGACTTTTAACTTATATGTATTTGTGCGTGGATGAATATTGTTTGTTTGTGGATGTGAAATGAATTATTTGTGTATGGATGGTGTAGTTTCTGTTTATTCGTATGTATGTGGATGTGAATAGGAGAAAAATGTATAGGTTTCTTTACAGGTGTATATCAGGAATTTTCTTGAATTTTGAAAACAAATGGAACCGGGACAGGAAATACTATTACCGACGAAATTTTTCGTAGGTAAAAAAATGGAAAAGTTTTTACCGACGAAATTTTTCGTCGGTAATAAAACTGGGAAACTTTTACCGACGAAATTTTTCGTCGGTAATAAACCTGGAAAGATATTACCGACGAAATCTTTCGTCGGTAAAACTTTTACCGATGAAATTTTTCGTCGGTAAAAGTTTTTTCACCGACATATCATTTTTATTTCCGACAAAAATTCAAATGTTTTCCCGAAGAATTTTTTCGTCGGTAATGGTTTTATTATTACCTACGAAAATTTGTTTCGTCGGTAAAACCTTTACCAACGGCCTTTCTGTGACGATGTTAGCCGCGAAAAATTTCATCGGGAAAAAGATTTCCCGACGAAATTTTACTGATTACCGACGAAATCATTCGTCGGTAAAAAGGGAATTTCTTGTAGTGATAAATAGGGGAATTCATATATATAAAAAACTATTATATTATAAGTCATTTAAGAGTTTCAAAATTATATCACTTCATCTCTCTTCCTCTCATACTTATATCATCTCAAATGCATATAAACAAAGTTTTTAAAAGGGGTTTTGAATTTTCAGAAAATCGAAAAATTTTACTACATAATTGCTTGAAATGTCACAAAAATCTAGTAGATGCATCTAGGAATCTCACCCCCAACTAAAATCTTACATTGTCCTTAATGTAAAAATATGCAATAAGCAATGACATGAGAGCAATGAAATAAATAAAGGAGAGTGAGAACGAGAGTACCTGAAGTAGTAAGTTAATCAAGTTAATTAGCTTCTATCATGTCTCTATGAGACTTATTTAATCCTAAATGTAGAAATAAACTTAACTTACCTAATCTTTATTAGTCTGATCGATTACATGATTAAATTTGCTCTAGATCTTCATGAATTTTAATAGATTTCTCATGAGGACCATCCATAGTCCTACTTGATGATATACATGGGTGTTTGTTATTAATGAAGTCCAATATTCATATGCATCGCATGCTTGAGAAGATGGGAGATAATCAGTGAAAAGGTGTCTCTTCACATTCTGGAATGGGTAATAATTAATTAGAAATGGATCCTCCCAGTTAGAATTCTCAATGGACTGAAAAACTCATAATTGTGGAGAGACATTCATCATGTTTTCATCCACCGACAATGGTGATGAGTTAAAAATAGTGGAAGATGGCTCTTCATCCACCGACACCTTGTCTAACAAAATATCTAACTCCCTAATCATCTCATCATTAAGATCATCGGAGTGAGCCAAGTATTCCTCTAGAAAATCGAGATGTTAGGATGAGGGGCGTCCTCCCTTAGTGATTGAATAAATTATGTTTGAATGGCAAGGAATTCCTCCTCTATAGAGATGAGGTCTTCCAAATAAAGTTCATTCGGTTTCATGGTAGGCACATCACCTTGAATAAGTTGATTGTTTAAAATTCTAGATTGTACCACCCCATTATCCAAGGAAATAAAATTTTCAAACCAAAGGGGGTCTTCCACAATAGGATTTAACATGTTATGTTGGTGGAAGGACTCAAAAGATTAACTTTGGCTAGCTCTCTAGCAAGCATATCATCTAGAGATTCATAAACATCCTGCCCTTAGGAAAAAGAAACCATAGGCTCATAGGCAATCTCCGAACCCTCCTTGTAGTCAATCAGACTATCAGTTTCAAACTTTGTGGATTCCTCAGGTTCGTCAACTTTCATTGGAATCTCTTCATCATTAAAATTAGGACACCAAAAAGCGATAATGGTTCACCATAATCTATAATGATATTGGGATCACCGAGATCAATATCCTCTAGAAGTTTAATCATTAAATCTGGAGAAGGTTTGGGTTGGATAGCCCCATCCTTCTCATTAGAGAGGATTGATTTGGTGTACCCAATTTCGAGCTCAACGTCTTCACAAGATGGCGAGTAACTTTGATTTGATCTCTTCTCTACATACTCATTCCATATTTCCTCAAGGATTTTTATATATTCAATCTCATAAGAGGAAGGAGATGTTTTAGGATGATTATCATGAGTTATAGTTGGTTCTTCCCTTGGACAAGGGGAATGATGGCTTTCCCAATCTAGACCGTACATGTTGTAGGATGAATAATTGTATGATGATTGATAATCATATTCATACAAGTGGTCACGCATTGTCTTAATCGGTTGACCATCACGCACCCATTCCTTTCGTTGATACACCCCTCCTGCTATACCCGGTGAAACATTACGTACATTATTTTCAGTCCAATATTCACGAAGTATTTAACCTTGTTGATCGATATTCGATTTAGCTTCATTCTTATACTCTCCCAACATCTTACATGGGGGAGTATTGGAGGTAGATTGAGTCTCAGAAAAACATCCATACTTTGAGAGGTTCTAATCACAATAATTTTGCATCCCATGATCCGACTTCTCATCTTTCAAAAGATACTTATATGCTCCACCTGCCCAATCATACATAATGAAATTTTAAGACGTCGAAGCCATACCTAACCTAAGAAAAGCAATAAAAAGAAGGGAGATGGGGAGATGTAACCTATAAAGGTAAAACAATGTCAGCAGAATCCCTACAAAAAAAAAAATTAATGTTAGTAAGCTAGAAATAAAAATAAAACTATAATCCTACAAAGCAAAGGAGATAGAACAAAAATTAAACCTAAGAGTATTTGAATTTGACACCTTCCTTCCCCAGCAACGGCGCCAAAAACTTATTCGTCAGCCCCAAGTATAAGGTCGCGATGTAGTAATAAATCGATGAGACCGAGGTTGATCAATGGAAAAAGAGTATGGAACTAGATCCAAGTACTCTAAGCTTATCTATGTTCTAAACTTCTTAGCTAATCCTCTTATGAAAGTCAACATAGTCTCTATGATAATAACTTTCATTATTTAACATACGCAGTAATTACCATGGTCTAGGCATAGTTACGCACAATTTGAGTTCTATAGTTGTCATTCTATAGCAAAAAATTAACTCATGATCATAACTCGATTATTTGATAACTCCAATTCACTTAAAAACTCCATGATCCATTAAAAGAGTAAGCCCATGCATCCTGTACACTTAGATTATTATAGAACTAATTAGCACATCTCATATTAAACCTGACATTATTACTATAAAAGTAATATAAACAATTAACTTTCCAATATATCACCACGAGAAGTCGCACATCTATGGATTAAGAGTTATACATTTCTTTAAAATAATCTCTAAATTAAGTGATTATGGTGTACATTTTTCTCCCACTAATTCAGAAGTTCCGTCTCAAGTCATATTAGATACATATATTGTACCAAGTTCCTTTCTTCATCATATGGATCCAATATAAATAAATGAACCATATTCATTAGCATATATCCCTAAATGAGAAGACCAAGTTAGTGTCATTTAAATATCTCCTTAGAACTAACCTTTAATCATAGAAGGAAAATAAGTATACTAATAATGTAACCTTTAATCATAAAAGGAAAACGAGTATACTAGTAATATAATATTCCATCACATAATGTCATCAACAACTTAGTCCATTCTCCTCATGATCAAAGCGAAACCAACATGTCATTCACCCATATAATTAATTATTGTGTCATATGGGAATGAGTCTCATCTACAGAGGATTTTCATGTGATACAACTAGAGCTTCAATTTCACATCACCATCACCTAATACATGGGTGTTAATAATCATCATTCTTGAACATGATGTAAAGTAATTGGATCCAGGTTAATGGGTAGAGTATCTTCATCTAATTTCATCATTTTTTAAGAAAATAGATATTTCATTAAGATCTTTTTTCATTCTTAGATGTCCTTGTGATGGAATTACATGAATGATACATTATATATTTTTAAGGCCAACAGATGGAATATAAGGTTTAATCCCTAACATGGAATTTCCTTTAGAGAACATGATGAACTAATTATATTATATCATAAACATGGATTACATACGTCTCAAAATAGTAGTAAGGCATAAAGTAAAAGTAGTAAAGAAAGAATATTAATCATCCATTACTCAAGATGAAATTATTGTTTATCAAATGAATAGTAATTAACTAGTTTTAAACAAAAATATACCAATTAAGTTGTGTACCCAAACTAAGTCCTCCATATTCTCTACTCTATGTTACTAATCTTATCTACAAGCTGCACCTCTGCTCCTAGCCTTATCCATGTTCATCTTATCTTTTTTTACATTTTGCATTGATATAGTTATAGTTTAACAATTTGTTAAGCAACTGAAAATCAATTAGGAAGAAGCTCTGATGAACGAAGATCTAGTTAGTTAGGCATCGTTTGGCAATGGATAGCCAACAGGAGGATTTCTCACCAAAACTTAGTTATTTTATTTCAAATCCATTCTGATGTGTTGTATTTCTTGTTCATGGATGTCCCTTTTAATAGGGTTTGGATTATAACCATTTTAGGATCTTCCATTACTGCAGGAGAAATAGTTACAAGAGAAATGGTTGTTTTCAACCGTTATAGCAGAGAAGGGTGTTTCTGTAGAAGACCATCAATGGTCATACGTTCCAACATCTCTCACTTGGCCATTATGGTCATCATGTTTACACATATACATATGATCTCCCACTAATCAATGTCTTAATTCGTCGGTTATTTTACCTAAATGATTTAAATTATTTGTGATGTACCAAAGACATTCTGACTTAGTGGTTCTTTCCTTTTTTGCTACGGTATAAAGATTTTCTCACTCATATGTGGTTTTAATGTCATGGCTTGTCATTAGTCATATCTTAGACCCATGGTAAATACATTTTTTCTTAAATCTTCATTAAGAACTGTTTTTGTTAATGGGTCTGCTACCATTTCTTTAAATGGTAAAAAGTTTACAGTTATCTTATCATTTTACAAAACATCATATATATAAAAGGATTGCATTTCAATGTGTTTTCCTTTTGAACTCATAACACCATTTCTTATACTAGTTACTGCGGCTTGTTTGTTACAGTAAATGTTAATAGGTTGTTCATGAATTTCATTTATCTTTAAATTGATTATAAATCATTTTATCCAAATAGCTTCGGTAGCTGTCATACTACAAGCGATATATTCCATCTCTATTGTGGATCTAGTTACACAACCTTGTTTCTTGCTGCATCAAGATATCGCTCCTAACTTTAAAGGTGAATATGTATCCTGTGGTGGATTTTCTACCATCTATATCTCCAACAAAAATAGTATCAGCATAACCGTAAGTTGACAGTCAAAGGGAAGATTCTTATCTCCGCACCCTTGGCAAGAGCTCATGCATGATTATTGTAGGTTGTTTGAGTCTGTTATGTATTTGTACTAGACGACTCAACTAATATAGGTAAGTGTCAGTCAAGTTTGGGCTGATATGAGTCGCATGTTGTACAGGTACCACATGTTTGCACATATGTGGTGTGGATGGCTTCATAGAACTGCTTTTTTTTAATCCATTTATTCAATCTTAGTATGAAAACTTTATCAGAAAGGCCTTTTCTTTAGCTACCATGGAATTGAATGGCTATTTGCCATTCTATATCAATGAATTACTCTAAATTTGGTGAGCTTTGGCTTTAAGCCAATCCATATCAATGAACTACTCTGAATTTGGTGAACTCGCCTGCACCACATAATACATAATGAATCAACAATGACTACTAGATTAATGGTTCATATTTCCCTAAAAGTGTGCCATGTGTACTTAGGAGACACTAGAGATGAGTAATCTATTTCCCTAAAAGTGTGCCATGTGTACTTAGGGGACACTAGAGATGAGTAATCTATTTCCCTAAAAGTGTGCCATGTGTATATAGGACATGAACTTTGATGTTTCCGTTGCTTCCTTCTTCCTATGCTTAGTTTCTATAAGCATGTTTTATTCATTAGTTTGAGGCTGTTGTATGTGTATAGACAGATATAAATGCAAATACGAATTTTATTCCTTCCTCCTATGTAGTGTGTCATTTTGATGGATTTGGATTAGAATGAATATGTATGAATTTAAATTGCTATAAATTTGGATTTGATTAGAATGAATATGTATGAATTTAAATTGCTATAAATGTGGATTTGATTAGAATGAATATGTATGAATTTAAATTGCTATAAATGTGGATTTGATTAGAATGAATGTGAATTTGGATTGGAATGTATGTGTCTATCAGGTTTCGGGCTTAGCCAGATGCCCCAAGGCACCAATAAATGGATTTTTTTAATTTTGTTTCTAAATTCGGTGGCCAAGGCTGACAAAATTTATTTGACATATAATAAATGACGTTTGTAAGCCGTCGAGTAATTAGTATTAAAACGACGGCTAAGAGCCGTCATTTATTTTGTAAACTCGACGACCTCAATCATCGAGAATGGAGATGGTCAACTTGAAATTCAACAGATTAATCAACAATCTACAACTTTGGTCGAACTTGGGCTATCGAAAATGATTTTCGATGACAAAATTTGACGTGCAAAAATGTCGCCAAGGTCCGTTGAATTTTAAAAAAAATGACGGCTACATAATCCTTTTCACGTAGTGTTGGTAACATAATTTATAACTTTTAGTTCCCTTAATTGTTAAATTGTGGTATTACTTATATTGGTTTGAACGGAACTCTATTTAAAATATACATTGCAGTGTTTAAAGCTTTTTCCCAAAAAATAGTACCTAAGTTCAAAGGACATAACATACTTCTAACCATATCTAATAGGGTTCTGTTTCTACGCTCAACTACACCATTTTGTTATGGTGTGTAAGGTGTAGTATATTGATGAATTATTTTATTATTTTTACATATTTTTTAAAGATCTCATAACTATATTCTCCACCTCTATCTATTTTTAATGTTATAATATTTCTTTCTAATTGTTTTTTCACCTCAATTTTATATTCTTTGAATATTTTTAGTGCATCGATTTCTTTTGAAATAAATATACATAACCACATATTGAGAAGTCATCAGTGAAAGTTATGAAGTATATAGCATTCCTAATGTTTGTGAGAGGCGTAGTTGGACCGCTTCAAACTCCAAAGAAAATCTCAAACTCGACGTAGCTAGACAAAGGCTACGGATTATATCCGTAACTGTATATCTATGGCTACGAATATAATTCATAGCAGGCCCATAGCCAGCCATAGCAATTGATACGCTATAGCTACGGCTTATATTCGTGGCTATATTTCTTCGGCTACGGACAATAGTCATCACTATAGAAATCTGATCCGTAGCATTTTATCTACATAACGCTACGGACTAGTTTAGAGGACTGCGGACTATATCCGTAGCTAGTGTCTTTAATTTTTTTTTAATAATAACAGCATATCTAGTCGTTTCTGGTACATGCCCTGATAGTTCAACCTATCTAAAGCTAATACAAATAAAGACTTCATGGCTTATAAACCCTAATAGGTTATCCTCACAAGTATGTGTTCAATTCTCACCCTATGAATCCAAATCCATAAATCTTATTCTCCGAATAACATGAAAGAGAACATTTAAAACATAGACAATGCAACTCTCCTGTATTAAATAAATAAAAAGCGAAATAGAAAGAGAAGAAAATCACACTTGTACTTCATTGACAAATAGAATAGTGATTAACACAGTTCAATTTTCAAACTGCATAGTAAACGAGTGTTGAAACAGAAGATATTTTCAACGGAGAGAAACCACACTTGTACTTCGTTGACAAATATAAGCTTTTGCTCCATGGTTTTCTATGTCCATTGCACCAATAACAAAAAAAAGATCGGGGATGCATTCACCACTGCGGTATCACAAACACAGATATTTCAAAAAATCAAATGCCAAAAACTGTCATGTCAATGGCACATAAAACAAAAATCAGTTTTTAAAAATTTGATCAGAATGGATTACAATTAACTTCCATAGTTTCAGAAAAATAGCAAGGCCTCTATAATTTCACATATTCAGAACAATCTAAATGAATGATCTTATGTTCCTTTATCAACTCACTTTTCAGTTCTGCCATTTCATCTATTCTTTTCTTCTTTGTTTTTAATCATTTCCATAACGAACAAATGCATAATTCTCCCAAGAGCATATGCATTTTCTAACAAACTGTTAGGATTAAATTGTAAAGAATTTTTCGATTAGATTGAAAATCTAGCCATTGCTGGTACATACCCTGACAGATCAATCCAAGCTAATACAAATAAAGACTTCATGGCTTACACCCAACATGCAAAACATCCACCAACTAAAGCTATCTAATTTGCATCTTATCATTGGGCATAAGAGAAACTCAAAACCCATTTTTCAAGCACATCTATATTCCTCTAAAAAATGAGGCACTTTCAACATATACATTTTTCATCAAATAAGGAGGAAAAAAAAAAAACCAAGCCTTAAAAAAAAAAAAGGGAAAGCACCGACAATTGAAGCCATACTTCTAAGGTTTCTTCTTTCACTTAAACTTGCGCGATTGAATGGGGCCCACTATAAGATTTCTTAAGCTCCCAAGAACAGAATATACCAATGGTGGGACAGAACTTGGATATACACAAATCCAATTCAGAAAAAAAAGACTTTGGATCTTCTACAAAAATCATGCATGTTTGAACAGAAAAGAGCTCGCGTTGTGACTCACATAATCCTATAATTGGAGGAAGATTTGCTAGCTTTTCATAGCTGATTCCCTGTATGAAAGAAAAAGAAACCAAATTAGCTTTCTAGCATCCATACACACCCTTAATTTTTCACGGTTGGATGTTTGGTAAGACCCACAATGTTGATTGACATGACATCATAATAAAATGGAATAGTAATCCTAAATAGATGATCCAAGAAAAAAAATCCAATCAAGAAAAAGAAAAACAGAGATGTGAAGCAACCCGAATTAACAAAGAAGAGAGAATTGAAAACTAAGGAGAAATTCACAGTTAACAGCAAAAATCATCTAGTAAATCCATATGCATAAAAAAATGAAAAAAAAAATTCTAGGCTTTACTAGTTGCATCTGAGATTTCCTTTCAAGAACAGTAACTCATACCATGCTGGGAATTGTTGAATAAAGCAGAACTATTTATAAAGGAGTTAAAAAACTCATAAGCAATTTCGAGAGTGGATGTATTCCATGAGTGTTAGTGGTGGTGATGTTGTGAGATCATAGACGTAGCACTAGAACAACACATTTCAAGAGTGAAATGCTAATTCCTAAAAGCAGGAAGATTTATGGAGTGATTAACTGTTCACTCCCCAAGTGTAGGGTTGTGAAGTAGTAATAATTCGGAAAGACCGAGTATCATTCCCACAGAGATTTATATATGGGTATCTTCAGAATTTAACTAAAACAACTAGTAATTAAGACTATATTAAGAACTAAAACTAAACAAACAGTGATTTGAGTTTAAACAGTGAATGGTTAAGGTAAATTCAATCTAAAAAGTCACTAGAGCGCCAAGGATCCACTCTTGATACGTTTCAATGCATTAACACAACTAGGTCTCATATAACTCAATCAGAATCAGATTTCCATCTCTATCCGATCGAAATAATGAGCAATTAATCACAGTTATCTGAAATAGGTGCTTATTAACTGATTTGATTCCCACAACCATGCTCAGGCATTGGGCACACTCAATTGTATAGGCCAAGCCTCTTTCCAATCTAGTTGAGATTCATAACCAAAACCTTCACCAAGTCCTGTCACTAGACCTGATTACAACTCATGATTTGAACTCTAATTAAATCAAAATCAATATCTAAACAAATATTCCAGATCATACACAAAAGATAAGAAATTCAGTTACATGAGTTCCCACATGAAAATCAGGCCACTGCATATAAGGCAATCAAAGCGTCTACCATGCCCGGAGTCGATGGTAGATCAATGCATTACACAAGCATAAACAATGCTCAAAAGCTAAGATACTAAGTTAGGATCACTAAGAATTACATGAGCCCGGAGTCATCAAGAGATCAAAGTAGAAACCAACATAGTACTTGAATCAAACTCAATTTGAACTAAAATTCATTCATTAAAGCATAAAAAGAAACCTAGGTTGCATCAATCCATTAAAAACGAATCAAAAGCTTCCCCTCTTAGCTATAGCTAAGAGGGTTTAGTTCATCTCTAACATCCTTGAACTAAAAGCCTCTAAAAACATGAAAAACTACTAAAATAGGAAATCTGAAGTAGAATCCGTCTCCTCAGCAATCCCCACGTCGTAGCCTCCTTTGGTATGAAGAGAAGAGGTCCTTTTATAGCTTGGAGAAGTCCAATACGCAAGATAACTCCAGAAATTGCGTAAACTTACGCAATTGCGCAGTGAAATCTGGAGTTTTTGAAATAGAAAGTGGCTGGTTACGCTGGCCGACCGGTCATGACCGGTCGGACTGGTGAATTCCTTTGTCCAGCAGCGATGGCCGACCTGTCATGACCGGTCGGCTGCATTCCTGAGCAGTCCAGCAACTATGCCCGACCGGTCATGACCGGTCGGGCTGAGGCAGTCCTTCTATTCTTGGCAATGGATGAGTGGCCGACCGGTCTTGACCGGTCTGGCTGCTTTGGCCGACCGGTCTTAACCGGTCTTGGCCATTTTCTTCTTTCTTTCTTTCTTTCTTTCTTTCTTCTTTCCTCTTCTCTCCTTGCTTTCTTCTCTCTGATCTTCCTTCAATACTTCATCTAATGATCTTCAATGCTCGTAAGGAGCTACATTTAGCCTTCATTTGGTGAACTCTCCATCTTGTTCCTACAATCATAAATCATGTATTAAGTTGGTCCTTTAAACATGTATATCATGCACAATGAGTGATGAATTGGGGTTAGAATAGGCACAATTATGAGCTCAACACACCCCCCAACCAGCATTTTGCTAGTCCCGAGCAAAACATGAGTGAAACTAGTTTCATTTTCCAAAACCCAACTCTCCTCTGAAAGCTATTCTTCTATACATTCCAAGACACATAAGCGTAAAAATCAAAGAAATTCAGTGAAAGAGGTTGAAACCTTAAACTCTCAGAAGATAACAAGTGTTTATATGAAATCCATGCTGATTACTTGATAAATAGAAGAACTTGAACAACTTCAACCCAGTGTGCATAGTGAAGGTTCACCTCATGAGTTTCCAGGATTATCCTCTTCATAAATCAACTAAACTTCCGATCTCAAGGTATATACAGTAACAACAAGCCTATGACAGGAATTTGCCTTACCGTCCTTCCGACGACTTTCACACTACGTCCCATTTCCGGCTTTGGTTACGGGTAGACCATCCCCCAGTTGGTAGTAGGTAGCCCTAATCGAAATTTCCACCATTTTTCTTTCCTTCCCGATTTCATCCTTTCATTCCTTTTTCTTTTAAATTAGATAGGATTTTTAGAAATCCATATCTTCCGTTATTTTCCCATGGACAAGGTTGGACAAAATACCCCGGCTTGGTTTCTCAATACCTTTAAATCAAAGTCTAGCTAATCCACAAATCACATGATCCTTTCAACTCATGAAAATCGTGTAATGTGAACTAGGTGCAAAAGGTGTTCAAATTTTCTATCAATCATAAAAATAGGTGAATTCACATATAAAACCATTGTATTAAGAGAAATTCAAAGCTTGCAACATCTCTCACTTCGTATCTCATCTTCTTATGCTTATGCTATCTCGAATGCATATAATCAAAGCCTTCCAAAAGAGTTTCGAATTTCAGAAAAATCGAAAAAATTTCTACATCTTTGCTCGACATGTCACAAAAGCTAGCAGATTCATCAATTAAGGAATCTATCACCCCCTCAACCAAAACTTTGCATTGTCCTCAATGTAATAAGATATGCAATATGTATGATATGAGAGCAATGACATAAAATAAAGGAAAGTGAGAAAGAGAGATATCACCTGAAGCATATGGCAAGGTTAGCTTTCGGAGATGGATTACTTCACAACTAAATCAAATATCAAAGCAAATCCTAATGGGAAAGCATTCTAACAAATCATTCTCCGTCAGACTAGGAGGTTAATCCCAATAACTCATCCAAAAGCATAAAGTCAAGCAGAATCATTAGATGGATCAAAAGGTTTCGCAGTAACGTCATCCAATATCCTGCTTTACAATGAACATGTGTGTGAATGATCGAAATAAGCCACTCAAAATCCCAAGAAGGAATTTCAGCGGGTTCCTTAGTGTGCGCACCACATGTATCAGAGGAGGCATCATCATATTTAGCAGAAAAAATATGTCTCCAATCAGATTTTCCTGGGCAATGATATTGCAAGTAAGGATCATCCCAGGGTCGGTGGAGTTCTGTATGCATGATCCATAAAGGTGTGGAAATCTGAATTGATTTTTCAGCGCAAAAAGGTATTGTTTCCACATCCTTCTCTCGGCTAACGTCATATGCCGATACCGACTCAAAAAGTGTGACCATATCCCTTATCATATCATCATTCTCATCAAGGGAGTGAGTCACTTCTTCGTCTAAGGGACCGGAGTAAAAAGGTGAGAGGGACTCATCTTCCACGATAGAATTGATCATGTTTATGTCATGGACCTCCTCATCCTCATCCTCATGTTGGTTGTCAATATTAAAAGCATTCAACTCAATCGTCATATTGCCAAAAGACATTTGTATGACCCCACTCCTACAATTTATGATAGCATTTGATGTAGCTAGGAATGGACGGCCAAGTATGACAGGAATTTGAGGACCAATATTAACCGTGGGTCGCGTGTCTAAGACAATAAAGTCGACCGGGTAGTAAACTTTGTCAACTTGGACAAGTACGTCCTCAATTACCCCTCTGGGAATACGAATTGATCGGTCAGCAAGTTGTAATGTGGTTTTGGTGGGTTTTAACTCACCTAAACCCAATTGTTCATAGACCGAAAAAGGAATTAAGTTCACACTTGCCCCTAGATCAAGTAAAGCATGTTTCACCCGGTAGTCTCCAATTACACATGATATTGTCGGACAACCGGGATCTTTGTACTTTTTGGGCATCCCGTGGTTGATAATTGCACTCACATTCTCTGTCAAAAATGCCTTCTTTTGCACATGTATTTTCCTTTTAACCGTGCAAAGGTCTTTTAAAAATTTTGCATATGACGGTATTTGTTTAATGGCATCCAACAGTGGGATGTTGATCTTGACTTACTTGAAAACCTCCAAAAATTCCTGATATTTATCTTGAGGTTTGGCTGGAATCAAGCGTTGGGGGAATGGAGCAACGGGCCTATATTCTTTCAGTGGCTCTTTTTCATTCATGGTGGTGCTAGGTCCATCATCCTCTTTGGAAAATACCGGATCATTAGGTGTTGAAACCTTCACTGGATCAGATTTTTCAATGATTTTACCACTTCTAAGAGTGGTGATGGCCTTAGCATGTTCCATATGTTGGTTAGAAGAACTAGGCGCGCTTACTTCGCATTGTGTTTTTGGATTTGGTACGGGTTGGACTGGAAGCATCCCTTCCCTTGCGTTTAAGCGAGCCTTGATTTCCTCTACCGAAGTTTTAAGCTCAAGCATTATCGTATGGTTGGATTGATTTATTTGAGTTTGACCTTCCATGAATGCTTTCAAAGTATCCTCTATAGGCATTTGAGGTGGGGCCATTTGCACTGGGGGCCCCCTTTGAGGATTATTTTGATTAGCCGTGTTTCCATTCGCCCAATTGAAGTTTGGGTTGTTCCTCCAATTAGAATTATTCGTGTTTGAATTTGGAGTACTAAAAGGTCGTTGATAACTATTCAAGGCATTCGATTGTTCAAATAAAAGTTCTCGAAACGCATAGATTGTTGGACAATCCGGCGTTTGATGCACATTGGAAGCACAAATACCACAAATAGTTTCAACAGCCCCCTTTTGTTGGGTTGTATCCACTTTCTTTAGTTCCATCTCCTCAACCTTTCGTGTGAGTTTAGCCACTCTAGAACCTAGATCATCTTGGCCATCTAAAACATAAATTTCTCCATTTTCCTTGGTTTGAGATTGTTTTGAACTTGTTGGCTTAGATGTATCCCATGATTGTGTATTTTCAGCCAACATGTCAAAATAATCCCAAGCTTCTTCCGTTTCCTTGTTCATGAACTCACCATTGCACATCATCTCCACAAATTGGCGCATGGTTGAATTTAATCCATCATAGAAGAAACTAATCAACCTCCACCAGTTCGTAGCCATGATGTGGGCATGCGTTTAAAAGCTCATTATACCTTTCCCAACATTGGAAAAAGGCTTCTTCTTCTTTTTGGGCGAAGTTCATTATGGACCCTTCTTAATGCATTGGTTCGATGAGTAGGGAAAAATTTCTTTAGAAACTCCCTAGTCATCTCAGCCCATGTCCCAATAGACCTCGGCCTTAAGGAATGTAGCCATGATTTGGCCTTCTCTTTCAAGGAAAAAGGGAACAATTTAAGTTTTATAGTATCCTTGGTCACATTATCATAATTTATTGTGGCTATAACTTCTTCAAATTCCTTAATATGTAAATAAGCGCTTTCAGAGTCGAGTCCATGGAATCTAGAAAGAAGTTGGATCAACCCCGGTTTAAAATCAATATTCCTCACATTGTGAGGAAAAATTATGCAAGAGGGAGTACTTGTCCTAGCTGGTTGTAAATAGTCACGTAACGTTCTAGGTTGAGGTACATCCCCCACTTCATTCTCATCCAATTCAGTAAGGTTTGGTGCTGGATTTTGATTAACCCCTTGATTTGGTTGATTTTCAGCCATCTCTCTAGGAATTTCAGGAAAATTTTGATGTTTCCTAGCACGAGGCTCTCTATCAATCCCTTCAACAATTACTCCGTCCCTTACAAGTCGGTTATTATCAGTCCTAGCCCAATGTGGCATGCAAAACCGAAAAGAATGAGCAAAAAGGAAAAAGAATTCTTCCTTCCTTCCTTTACTCCTCTCTAAAACTTAAGCACAAGGTGTCTTGCAATGGCTAAGCCAGAAGCAAGGATAGAGACCGATTTCTCCTGGTCAATAGGGATTCAAAGAACTCCCCACCCACTCTTTGAGTCTTTTGAGAGAAAGTACAGAAAAAGAAGAAAGAGGAATAGGTTGAGAAGAGAAATCTATGAGCACAAGGTGATCCAAGGCGGCAGAGCCGACCAATAGGAATCCAGGTGGCACAAGGTCTACCTTTCAGAGATCCAAAAGGAGTCTCCACCCACTCTTCAATAGATGAATATGAGAGGAATGAGTAGGAGAAGAAGAAGAGTAAGGTTAGAATGATAAAACCTGATTTGCGACTTAAGTGCCTTCTTCTTCTTCAACTTCCTAAAAATCCCTGGATTAGACCTATGTTAGAATCCTACAAAAATCAAAACAAACTAGGTTAGTTATTAGAAGAAAACCTACTCTAAAGAGCAAAACAAATCCTAAATCTATCTTAACACAATCTCAACTAAAAGTTAATTCAGAAAATTCTAAAGATACCGCATAGAAGTCCCCGGCAACGGCGCCAAAAACTTGTTCACTCCCCAAGTGTAGGGTTGCGAAGTAGTAATAATTCGGAAAGACCGAGTATCGTTCCCACAGAGATTTATATATGGGTATCTTCAGAATTTAACTAAAACAACTAGTAATTAAGACTCTATTAAGAACTAAAACTAAACAAACAGTGATTTGGTTTTAAACAGTGAATGGTTAAGGTAAATTCAATCTAAAAAGTCACTAGAGCGCCAAGGATCCACTCTTGATACGTTTCAATGCATTAACACAACTAGGTCTCATATAACTCAATCAGAATCAGATTTCCATCTCTATCCGATCGGAATATAGAGCAATTAATCACAGTTATCTGAAATAGGTGCTTATTAACTGATTTGATTCCCACAACCATGCTCAGGCCTTGGGCACACTCAATTGTATAGGCCAAGCCTCTTTCCAATCTAGTTGAGATTCATAACCAAAACCTTCACCAAGTCCTGTCACTAGACCTGATTACAACTCATGATTTGAACTCTAATTAAATCAAAATCAATCTCTAAACAAATATTCCAGATCATACACAAAAGATAAGAAATTCAGTTACATGAGTTCCCACATGAAAATCAGGCCATTGCATACAAGGCAATCAAAGCGTCTACCATGCCCGGAGTCGATGGTAGATCAATGCATTACACAAGCATAAACAATGCTCAAAAGCTAAGATACTAAGTTAGGATCACTAAGAATCACATGAGCCCGTAGTCATCAAGAGATCAAAGTAGAAACCAACATAGTACTTGAATCAAACTCAATTTGAACTAAAATTCATTCATTAAAGCATAAAAAGAAACCTAAGTTGCATCAATCCATTAAAAACGAATCAAAAGCTTCCCCTCTAGCTAAGAGGGTTTAGTTCATCTCTAACATCCTTGAACTAAAAGCCTCTAAAAACATGAAAAACTACTAAAACAGGAAATCTGAAGTAGAATCCGTCTCCTCAGCAATCCCCACGTCGTAGCCTCCTTTGGTATGAAGAGAAGAGGTCCTTTTATAGCTTGGAGAAGTCCAATACGCAAGATAACTCCAGAAATTGCGTAAACTTACGCAATTGCGCAGTGAAATCCGGAGTTTTTGAAATAGAAAGTGGCTGGTTACGCTGGCCGACCGGTCATGACTGGTCGGACTGGTGAATTCCTTTGTCCAGCAGCGATGGCCGACCGGTCATGACCGGTCGGCTGCATTCCTGAGCAGTCCAGCAACTATGCCCGACCGGTCATGACCGGTCGGGCTGAGGCAGTCCTTCTATTCTTGGCAATGGATGAGTGCCGACCGGTCTTGACCGGTCTGGCTGCTTTGGCCGACCGGTCTTGACCGGTCTTGGCCATTTTCTTCTTTCTTTCTTTCTTTCTTTCTTCTTTCCTCTTCTCTACTTGCTTTCTTCTCTCTGATCTTCCTTCAATACTTCATCTAATGATCTTCAATGCTCGTAAGGAGCTACATTTAGCCTTCATTTGGTGAACTTTCCATCTTGTTCCTACAATCATAAATCATGTATTAAGTTGGTCCTTTAAACATGTATATCATGCGCAATGAGTGATGAATTGGGGTTAGAATAGGCACAATTATGAGCTCAACATTAACAAAACCAAAAAATCAGCAAAGTGATTACTCACTTAGTTGCATTGCCCCAAAACTGTAAGTTCAAAACAAACTTACAGCTCTAACATCAACTGATGGGTATGGTGTAAGATGCATCAATAGACATCTTGTCAATTCATAAGCATGGCGCAAGATGCATCGATAGACAAATCTTGTCAATGCATGGCCAAAAAATGAATGGTTATAAAAATAACAACAGCCTACGATTTATATTCAGTAGGGGAGAAGTCCGTTGCTGTGACAGTTAGAATCACCTGATGAGTGCTGTGGCCCATCTAGCAATACACAACAGTTGAATGAGCCTCCATCCTTTGAGATTATAAATGTGAGAAAGCACAAAAAAATCATGTGGCACAATAAACATGACTCTGGCAGTTCATTGGCAAGTCCTAAGTGCAATGGCCATGGTAGATAAATCAAATTGATCGGAAAACCTTAACCATGTAATCAGCGGACTAGAAAATGTACAGTAAAAACAAATAACTGCAATGATCAAAGTAAATAGATAAAAAGGTCCATCATTCAAACAGAAAAACTTCTTAACAATTGAGTTAATTCTCTATAGACAACTTTAAAGTGATTTTGAAAAAAGAAAAAATCCCAAATGTTCAAAATTTTGGAGTTACTTTTGAAGGAAAGTTCGATGGTATTAGCGGCATTGTTATTCTTTTAGCAACAAGTGGGTGATCATTTGAAAAGAAAGACTATGGCTTCTAAACCAACCACCTGCAATAAAAATCAACTAACTTTGAGAAAAAACAAAAGAAATCAGAAAAAAATCAAGTAATTCAAACCTGCAAAATTGATATGTTCTATACATAGTGAGGAATTACAAGGCCCTGGTGCATCAAGGCATGAATAGTATCGGCATATACCAATGGAGCCCATGGTATGGTGAGCCCGTGGCATTTGACCTCATCCACCACCTCCTCTAAGGAGCTATATGCTCCTTGGGCATTCTGTTGTTCCACGTACCAAACAATCAAATCCATCTACTTCATACCAGCCAACCCACTTCCTATTAAAACAAACAAGCCACAGAAGAACAAAGAATGAAGAATCCATACCCCTCCATTAGATGGTGCTGATCTAAGAATTGAACCTGTTCAGAATTGTGTTATACAAAAAACTAATGAGTTGCAACAAAAGTATCGACATTACATGTTGGATTCTTTGAAGATAAGGACTTATGCAAGGTTGTGAGAAACCAATTGTAAGGTAAATAAATCTGGAAATGAATTTTCACACAGTACAGGCTACATTAAATGAGAAAAATGAAAATATAGGAAATTGCAGTTATTTCTTGGGGAAAAAGTGAATACAAAATACAAACTGAATCACCATCTCTTGTGGTGCCACTAATAAAAAATTTAAAAACTCCCTTCCACATTATGAGGTTAACATATCTTGAAAATAGAAGTAGAACTTCTTCAAACTTTGTACCCTCTGAAAAACAAGTTTGGTTGCAGGCAAGTTATCATCAAAAAATATTTTCAATTCAATAAAACCAATAAAACCATATTGAATAACTCTTTAAAAAAAACCATACTGAATAGTAAACTATAAGGATTTTCTAATTTTTGGGAAAACTTGTACAAGGTTAGACCAACCCAACGAGTACTTAGGTCGCTAGGCTTAACGTCAGCCTCAACAACGTGCAAAGATGGAACTGATCAAAATGAGGTTATGATTGAGATGCCCTAGTTTAAATTATATATGCAGATTGAGTTCCCAAAATAGAGAGAACTGCGGGATATTTTAGAGGAAAACTTCAAAACTAGTTGAAAACTCTCAACTGAAAATTTGTGGTGCAGCTTTATCCAGAAATTGATGGTAGATTATTCCCAGTTAAACATGAAATGAATTGAATGTTCTTTCTGTCTTATGTTCATTCTCTCTCGTGAGAGTAACAAACGTAGAATGGAGGGTAGTGAGCCCCAAAATATCTGTACAAGTAAAGAATACCACATATTCTTAACATATCCTATGGTAATATGTTATCTTCTTCACTTTCTATTCTCTGATGGCAATAGATACCAAACTGTACAAGAAATGGAGGGAGAATGTTCAGTTCAGAAATATACTCAGACAATGCTAACTGCAAACCTGAATATCCACTAATAGTTTTTTTTATATATATATAAATTCAACCATCCATTAATAAAACCTGGAACTTTACAACCTGGAAAAAGAAAACAAACCAGATTTTCGGGCTAGCTAAGACAGCAAAAAGAATAGCTTGGCTCGCCTATCATATACCCCAAACTGACCCTATACAGTAGTTCCCCTCATCAGGTTTCCCAGGCCAACTTGGTCGAGGAACAAGCAACCTTTAACAGACGACGGGAGGCTATTCTCCTCCATGAAAAGCCTCCCTGCTGCCAATGTGACCTTTTTTTTTATGAATTTCTATTTATTTCTTTTTTGTTGATAAGAAACTGGATTTTAATTCCAGAAGGCACCACAAGCCCTGAGCCACACCTACCGCTAAGTTGCTGAACAACACACAAACGAAAACAGAAAACATCTTGGAGCAGGACAAACCTACCAACTCAAAAGACCTAGGAAAACCCTTACTAAACTGAAATAGAAGATGAAGAAGAGCAGCCATGAAAACCCCAGAGCCACTGCCAATGAATACAGCTACCTGCACAACAAATGCCAAACACCCAACCTATGCCAATCAGCAAATTACAACACTTGAACTAACGAACAGCTACCTCCACTTGCTGAAAACCTCTGCCTCCTGCACAACAGAAACAAGAGCAGAAGATGGGCTGAGAGCAAAATAGGAGCCAACACAAAAAAATTGAAGCAAACCAAAGACAACCATACTCTGGACCAGCCTCAAACCAAAATAGCACCCAACACCAAAGGCTCATCAGCCTACAAGACCTCTAGAAATGCAGCGCAAACAGAGCTGGTGATCAGGAAACCCAAAACAGAGAAGTTCCTAAAGAAAATCACCATTGCCACCCTAAAACATAATCTCAAGAAACAGATTTTAACCTTCCAATGAAATAAATACAATTTCTAGAAATGAGAATTCAGGCAAAGAAGGAAAAAAAAAACTCTTTGGTAACAAGAACCATATCTATACTCTTGTCAGGAACTGCTATTAGCATCTGGAATTTGAAGCCCGACGTACACTCCACCATAGAGATTCTCAATTCTGGAGAATCAAAATGAAAAGAAAAGTGAAAAACCTAAAATTAGAAAATTGATAAAAAGAAATCCATCCGTTCGAATTAGGGTTTCTACCAATCCAGGCAAACAGAAGGAGGGAGAGGGAATTAGGGCACCAACCTGTTTGCAACATGGAAGATGGCACTATAATCGCTGGTGTCAATCTACCGGACATCTTCATCGTCTTTGCAGAAGAACCGCCAGAAAATTCAGAAGACCAGTTTACAAAGGATCTTTACCCCTCCCGCACAATGGCCCTATCCAGATTCGTCATGGCCTCCTGCACGCTATAATCGCTGGTATCAACCCCTGCTATTGCTTTCCCTGCTCAAATTCTTCATCCTCCCATTGCGTTGTCGAGCTTCGACCCACTACCACCATTACAGATGAACGGTTGTCGAAACCCTTGGAGGGGTTGTTCCCTTACTGGGAACGAATCTCTCTCTCTCTCTCTCTCTCTCTCTCTCTCTCTCTCTAGAGAGGGAAGAGAGCCTGTGGCCGCGAGAATGAGAGAGCTCTTTCTAGCAGCTTTTTTTAGGGATAGCCCACGCCTGCGATAATGAAATGAAGGTGGAATTTTTTTTCCCCAAAAAATAGAATAGTTTCGTTTTTGGGAGCGCACACTGGTGGACGGTCCAGTCAAGGGCTCGTGGGGCCCACCATGATGTATGTGGTTTATCTAATCCGTCCATTCATTCTAAAAATATTCATAACCTTATCCCAAAAAAAAGCAGCTCAAAGGCCCAAGTGGATCACACAAAAGATCAACGGTCCAAACGTGAAGTCGATTGTTTACTACGATGTGGTCCACCTGAGCCTTCAATCAGCCTCCTTTTTTGGGTTCATGCCCTAAACTGAGCTGTCAAAATGGATGGACGGCTTAGATAAAACGCAAACATTGCGGTGGGCCCCATGGAGCCCTTGGAGGACCTTCAAAGCATAAGTTTGCCGTTTGGGAATAGTCGCTTTTAACTACGGATTTAGTCCATAGCAATATTGCTACGGTTTATATTCGTAGCAGAAGACAGACATAGTCCGCAGCCTTTAATCATTTTTTTGGTAGAGATAGGTCCACATATATCAGAGTGAATTATACTTAATAATTTTGTAGACATTGTCGCTTTTTCAAAAGGCTTTCTAGGCATTTTTTCCTAATAAACAAGGTTCACAGGTTATAGAGTTTATGTTTAATTTAGGTATTAAACCATAGTTAGGCATACGTTTCATTTTATCTTTATTTATGTGTCCTAATCTCATATGCCAAATAAATGATTCAGTAACATATAACATTTTTGTATTAAAACAATCACAATCAACAGGATCATTAATATAAGTAGAAGAACAAGCAATTTTATTTTCAGAATCTTTATTCAAACAATAAACCCATCACCTTGGTTCCCCAAAACAATATTCTCTCATGTTTTTCCACAGATACCTTCTCTAATCTAAAATTGACTTCATAACCCTTTTCATCAAGTCGAGGCACTGAGATCAAATTTCGTTACATAGTGTATATAAAACATCAGTTAGAAGTATATTCATTTCACTTGGCACTGAAATTCTTACGAATCTAATGCCTGCGACATCGCTATATGTGTTATTTCCCATATACATTTTATGATCGATAGTTCTTATTTTCTTTCATTTTAATGAAATACTCCATTGACTTTGTAACATGCCTGGATGAGGCTGAATCTCTCCACCAGGCATCTGAATCACAGTCAGCAAGAAGGGATTCTGAGACAACACATATCAGGTCTCTTGGATTTTTATTTTTAGAATGACACTCCGATTTATGATGTCCCAATTTTTCACAATTGGAATATTTTTCTTTCTTTCTTTTATAAAAATGTCCCTTGTTGTGATTGTTATTTATTTTTAAATCTATTTTGGTAGGACCAGGCACATGAGATTTTTCACTAGTAGCATTTACATGTAAAACCATTGGATGCGTAATACCATCTATAGGAGTACTATAATGAGAAATATTCGTTTAATATGACGATGTTCTCTTCTTCTCTCTTTGTTGGGTAGTCCCTGCATGGTGACTATCCTGCTCAATTTTAGAGAATATTTTGGACTTGTTGAAGAAGTATTTTGTGGCCCACTCTTAGGAGGATCTTGATCTCTAGACTTGTTGAAGTATACGGCCGGTCGACTCTTGCAATATACTTGATAAGATGAGCCTAATAGTTAAGTCTGGGTTAATTAGGCCTTTACTGCGATATGCCCAATCAAATGGCCTTAATCTTAATGAAGGCTCTCCTTTAAATCAGATGAACGCTCACCTTTAAATTAGATGGCCCATTTAGATGGTTGTTGATTTTGATGAACCACACCTATGGCCAAATGAGACCTAAAATTCTGTGCGTGCCCTCTTAATATGTGGTCAGTGTACTTTAGTACACCAACGAAAAGAAAAGAAAGCTGAGAAATGAAAGCCTTGTTTCTAAAGCCTTCGTAAGATAGCAAAATCTGGGATTAGGAATGCCCTCTTTCTAAAACCTTGTTGGAGAGAAAAATCAAAGAGAAAGAAATCAGAGAGGAGGAATCTATGCAGATTTTACACCCTTAGCAACGTCAGCCACAGAACCAGCGTTTATTTTTAGCAACAGTAGATCTATAGATCAACCTAGCTCTGATACCATTAAAGATCAATTAAGATCCGACGATGGAAGAAGCTCTGATGGATGAAGATCTAGTCAGTTAGGTGTCGTTTGGCATGGGTCATCAGCGGGAGAATTTCTCACCAAAACTTAGTTATTCTATTTCAAATTTGTTCTGATGTGTTGTATTTCTTGTTCATGGTCGTCCCTTTTTATAGGGTTTGGATTATAGCCGTTTTGGGATATTCCATTGCTGCTGGAGAAACCGTTATGAGAGATGGATGTTTTTAATCGTTATAGCAGAGAAGAGAAGGGCATTTTTGTAAAAGACCATCAATGGCCATACATTTCAACTGCAACATGTTAAGCATTAATTCGTAGAATCTCAAGAAAATGAGATGAGAAAGTTGTACTTGTGTTTTCCTCCCAAGCAAGTTGCAAGGTTGGCTAATTTAGAATATAGAAAAGGTCAATGCATTTTTGCCTTTTTTTCTTACATGTACTTGTCCTACATCGGATAGATAGAAAGCCTAAACAACCTTTATATTTAAATCTTTTGCTATTAGTTTATGGTGTAAACTAGAGTGAGTGATTTGTGCGACTCGCACATGCGTATGCCTGGACCGAGCCATGGTGTACTGTGGTACGCCACTTAAGTTCCTGTTCTGAAAATATTTTATTCTCTCTTCTTTTGTATCACTTGAGCTCCTATTATGAAAATATTTTTTTTACTCTCTCGTTTTGTTTTCATGCTGGAATAAATTTGTAATTTATTGCTCTTCGATGGTTGGTGCACCTCATTGGTGACCAACTAGTGAGCTTCATATATTTAGGATGGCTTTCTAGTAAGTCAGCTTCTCCATAACTTTCTTTATTTATATGTTTAGTTTTGCTCAAAATTAAACTTCCTCTTTCTGTTCTCTTTCTTCTCCTCTCTTTTTTAGTGGGCAAAATGTAAAAATATATCTAAGTTCACAGGCTTTGATCTAAATGTGTACCTGATCCGAGTCATCCATTAACAAGGAGAGATGTTGAGATGTTGTATCTTGAGGACAGAGGAGCAATGACCTAATGCATCAAAGTTCACATCCTTAAGGAGATTTGTTTTTAAAGCAACAATTGTAATGTGCATCGACTATCCTTCTTTCATTTCTTTTTAGCTAGATATGTTATTTTTGTCCCTAATTTAAGTATATACTAAAACAATAATTTAAAGACAATTTTTTCCTTGAAAATTTAGATTTAAAAATTATCTTAAAGAATCTTATAATTGAGATTTTTTACCAAAAGAATTTCAAGATATGGCAATAGAAAATGGAGTTTTACTTGACAACTTTTAGATAAATCATCAAGAGTCTGCTTCCGTCTCTTGAGATAAATGAAACCTACGACATTTTTTTAATGATCTAAATGGCAAGAAGATGGTACTTATACTGAAATCATATTTTATATGTTATAACAAATAATAAGTACAATATCTACTGTTATCACGCTTCGGCCAAAACTATGAAAATATCTTGAGAAAAATTTAAAACAAAATACGCTGAAAACGAGAAATACATTATGGGTTGTTACATTGATTTCAAGATGACAGATAATAAATCTGTGAATCAAGTACATGATCTATAAAAAGTTGTGTATAGATTCTATTTAAAGGTATGTTTATTGATGATGTCTTCCAAGCTATTGTTATTATTAAAAAATATAAACATTCTTGAAAGGAATATAAAAATATCTTTAAATATAAGAAAAAGAAAATGAGCTTTAATGACTTAATTTTCCATCTTTGAATAGCAAAAGTAAAGAACTAGGGTAAACTTCTTATGAAAATAAAATCTGTAGCGAAAGCCCCACTTTGTTAAAAAATAATCGAAATGGTTTAAAAATTAAAAAAAAAATGAAAACTCTAAAGAAGAAATACACTCATTTCTACATGAACAAGAAAATAAACAAAAATAATAAGAAGAGTTTCAATTGCTTTGGTTATAGAAAAGTTAGTTATTTTGTCAAAAAATGTCACTATACAAAAGTACAAAAAGGAGAAGTATCATGCTCATATAATTGAAGACTTCGTGGGGACTATATCTAAAGCACTCATTGCCTGCAATGTAAAAGAGTGGTAGATTAAATCAGGAGCTACTAAACTTCTTTACTTCGACTGAAGTGCCTTTCCCACCCATGAGAAGGTAGGGATGTGATGGATATCTTCATAAAAAATTTATTTAAGAATAAGGTCTGGGCAAAGGGAAAGCGAGTTTGAAGCTCAGATATGGTGAGTTATTTACTCTATTAAAACTGTTTCATCGTCCAAACATTCTAAAAAATCTTATTTCTGAATTGATACTTGACAATAATGATTTTGAAATGGTTTTTGAATTTAGAAAATGTGTGATTTCAAAGAATGATAATTTTGTTGGTCAAGTATATGTATATGATGGGTTGTTCACATTTAGTATTATGAATGAAAATGATATAAATTCTTTTGTGTATTTGACTGAGTCTGTAAATGTATAGCATGCTAGATTAGGACATGCAAATCATCATTTTTCTTGAAACTATTATTAACACGAGATTAATTTCAAGAGTTGAAAAAGATAACAAATATAAATGTAAAATCTATGTTCAATCTAATTTTTTTTAACCCTTCAAATAAGTAGAAATGAACTCATAAATATTTAATTTAATCCATAGTGATATTTGTGACTTGAAAAATATATAAACTCATGGAGGAAAGAACTACTTTATGACCTTCATAGTGATTATTCTAAATGTGCTAAAATATATCTACTTAAAGATGAAGTAAAAGGAAAATCTGAGTCATATGTGAATAAAGTGGAAAATCAACTAAACGACAAGGTTAAAATTTTCAAATCTTTCAAAGGTGGAAACTACACCTCAAATGATTTTATATCATTTTATAAATTAGAAGAAATTATACAAAAAACATTAATTACTCTTTATTCTCCTCAACACATTGGTATAACCAAAAGGAAGGATAAAACATTAATTGATATGGTCAATATTATGCTAACATGCTCCAGTTTACCTTTTAACTTATGTGGAGAAACCATTTTAACTATATGTCACATCTTAAACCGTGTATTACGTAAACACTCCAGGAAGACTTATTATAAATTATAAAAAGTAGAACATCAAATGCGAATTACCTTAATGTATGAAGGTGTTTAACTAAAGTAGGACTACTATTGCCTAAGAAAATAAAACTAAGAGCTAAAACTTTTGATTTTGCATTTATATGTGCGAAAGTTCAAGGGTGGGTTTCTCCCTCTCTAGGACGCTCACGAGGCGTCCAAATGTTTTAAATCGTCTGATGGTTGCATCAAGTCAAGTGAATGGATATTTATGCATAGAATAATAAATATTGGACTAGAGTTTATATGAAATTCTGATGTGACGGGATATGGAGTCCTAGATGGTACACCTCACTAGTGGCCAACTAGTGAGGGACAAGTTTCTAGGCTGGCTGACTTAGCAAGATAGATTCTCATAATTGTTTTTATTTATATATTTGGTTTTATCCAAAACCAAATTACTCTCTCTCTCTCTCTATTTATTTCCTTTTGCTTTCTTTGTTAATGTGCAAATCACTTTCTCTTGCTTTCTTTCTTAATGTGCAAATCACTTTCTTTTGCTTTCTTTCTTAATGTGCAAATCAGTAGAAACGGATCTAAATTCAGGAGCTTTGATTGTAATTGGTTCGGGGTTGACTGGCCTAACCCAGCAGCATGACCACACTTGGGTTTATGAATGGAATATGGGGCTAATGGTATGCCCAGCCTAGTCCAATTAGTAAATATACACAAAAACACATATTGGATGTATCTATATCTATTTCATCCATTAATTTGTTTGGAGTTTTGAGCCCAACTGGGTCAAGTTATCTAGCCTACTATCTTATTAATAAGTTATATATCTGGGTCAAGTTGGGTAAGGCTCAATCCAAACCTAACCCATTTACTTAAATGGCCTACATTTCTAACCCAAGTCTAACCCACTACCCATTGAGCTTTAGCTCAAACCCACATCCAAAGTTGGTTGGGCTGACCCACCCTATTGCCTCCCCCAACAAACAAGCCCTTAAATCCTCTATTTTAAGGCTGCATTTTTTTTTTAATTGCTTCTTCAACTTAGATACAAAGCCCTTCATAATCTCCAAATCTCACTACTAAAACATTCCTAAAAATAATACATAGTAGAAGTTTTAGTCTGGATCTTTTCAAGTGAAATCATATTATGACTGAACGTCTTTCTTCAATTTTTTGGCCTTTAATTCTTCATAGCTGAATTTTGGACTGTCTTTTTCACCGTCTGCAATGAATGTGCTTGGAACTATTGCCCTACCGTATTTTTGCTGTATGCCAAACAAAGTGGACCCGGGAAAAAAAAAAAGGAGAAGAAGATCAAACGATCCTAACCGTTTATTTCTTGTACATTTGTTTCTAGACCTCTGATCTAAGGAGTTTACTGCCTTCCAACTTACAATATTTTCAAAGCATCCCCATCCACGATCGGACCCATCATAGTTTAAAAACTCAATAACTCGATGTCTAGCTGGGTCGGTTTAACTCAAGATTCGGACGAGTCTTTTCTCAGACTCAATATTTCATAATTAAATAATATACTTTATAAATATTTCTTGCTTATGTATAGATAATATATAAAATAATGGGAACCATTCAAACTTATGATGCTTGTCTTTTTTGTTAGAGATGCTGCTCTTGCTACTCTAGTTCTAACGCCCTTTCGTTATTAAAAAAAAAAAAAAAAATGCTGATCTAGCAAGTGACTCACTTTGAGTCGGGCTGACTGAGTCGGCCAATTGACTCGATCAATCAGGCCCAAGTCAGGCTTCCACTGCTGACTTGGCAAATTAGGCCAAGTTAGGCTTACAAGTTTCACGGTGACATGGCTCGAAATCTTGCCAAATTGAGTTGACTCGGCTGAGTTTCAAGTCTGAACTGATGAATCAAGCTGAGTCAACCTTACAGTCGAGATTCACAATTACTCAGCTTGAAATCAACTATCTATAGGGTGGCTTTCTCTAGGGTGGTCCAACGCTCCATAGGTTGTGTCCGAGCCTATATGTTTTCAAGGCCCAAAACTCAGGGCCAGAGCCCATACCATGATAGTAATAAAAGTGCCTAGATTCAAAACTTCTGCAGCTGCCGTCCTATGGAAAGTTCAAAACTGAAGCCAGATCACACCCTATTTATATATCAGGCCCAGGCCCTCCAAGCCATCCTAGCCGTTGACAATACGATATACAACTGACAGCATTTAGTATATGATGTACAAAGTACAAGGCAAAACCGAAGTGATGGACACGAAGCCGGACCAATTCTTCAATATATGGCTGAGATGTATGAAACAAAATAATGCATTTCAATCTTCCCTCCTCTTCAGTTCCTGTTTCCATCTTTTTGCCTGATGCTTTTATTGTTGGATGAATCCTATTGAACCTCATGATTGGTGGACCATTTTACCACCAGTAGTTTCGGACCATAGATCAAACCAAGGGTCACAACTCCTATCCACCCCATCCGTGAAAAAAGATAATCGATCCGGGCCGTCTGCAATAATGACACAATGCATCAGGGAGAGGCTGAGTTCTCTCTGTTGGTAATGAGTCTAATGACCATAGAACTTCCCCTAGCCTCCCCAATCTAGTATATGTGGGGGTAGGGCTGTAAATGGGTCAGCGGGACCAATGGGGTACCCAGACCTGAACCATTTAAACCCCACCTGACCTGACCCGACCCGACCTGACCCGTTTGTTAAATGGTATGGGTCTGGGTCCAAGAACAGACCCAGATGCTAAATGGGTCTAAATCTAGTTTCCTTTATATTAGCCCGATCCAGCCAGACCCGAACCCATTTAGTAAATGGGCGAGTTTGGTCAATGTTGCAATAGACCCATCTAGGCCTGGACCCATCCAAACCTGGTTTTGAACTTGTTAAAAATGCTTGCATACCAGATTTAGACCTAGACCCAGTAGACCCGACCCATTTATAAATGGGTCTGATGGGGCGACTTACGACCTGACCCAGACCCACCCATTTAGTAAAAGTGTTTGGGTTTAAAATTTGGACCCAGACCCATTTAGTAAATGGGCAGGTCTGTTTTTTTGCTAAACCCAGCCCAAACCTGACCATTTACAGCCCTATGTTGAGCCATGGTTTGTTTATTTCATGGGCCCATCATGGATTGGCCTTTCCTTGCACAACAATAACTCGATTAGTCAACTCTAACCTTTAGATTGTTGGATTGCAAATACATGCTAAAGAAAAATGAAGGAAAGACCAAAAATTCAATGGATAGGATCTTCCAATTTGGGCAATTTGGGGAGGTGGTACATCCATGATGGGAGCCATTCGATCAATGGCTTGGATAAAACAAACCATGCCCCATCATACGGTTACTAACAGAGAACCCACCCAGCCTCCGTTAAGGCCTTTTCCACCAAAAGCGATCGTTGTTTCCCATGGCCAGAGTGTTTTCCATTCATCACAACAGTTACAACAGCTTTTACTGTTATGAGAAGGTAAAACCCACTGGCTGTTATGGGTCATGAGACTGTTTTCTAATCCCTTTTCACCGTATACTCTTCAGTTCTGAGCCCACATGGTTCGTTGATCCATTGATCTGCTGGGCCCTTTTACATATGGACAATATACCCGGACAATCCCAATCTTTCAGTCAGTTACAATTAGACGGCCAAAAGATAACAGCAACGACCAACATTCGAACCATAAAAATGGTTGCCAGGATCTTTTAATCTGGGAAAGTTTGGGACACGCCACTTCCATAGTGGGCTGCAACAGATAACTGGTTTGGATTGCCAGGCCACAGACTCCACTTGCAGAACCAAAATACACCTTTGTGCAAAGCATTGGCTAGCCAGATTCACAGTTGAAAACCATAGAGGAATTTTATGATCCACCCCCAGAATATGCGGTGCTTTCAGCAGGTAACAGTGGGCCCATGATTCAGTGCTCCAGAACGATGCTTTGACATCCACTCCAGCCTTTTGAGAGTTGAATGCAGAGCGTTGCCGTCTCTTAATTGTCAATTTGTAGGCCACCAACCAATGGGTTGGGATTGTCCTACTCATGTTTCGCAGGATCATCCATCCGCAGTGGGGTCCATCATATCAACAGTCCAGATCACCTAACCATGGCCCCATTAATTCAAGCCAAAAATCCAAGTATAGAATGCGCATCTTAAGGTTAAGGATCATAAATTTCTCTCCAAACAAATCCAATCACACAAAAAACACACTTCCAACTGCATCACAATACATGTAGAGACATGGCGGATTGGAATCTCAACATGCATTCCAAAATGAACTTTGGAATATTCAAATTTTGAAGTGCTGCTAGATTCCCACCAATCATCCCGGTGAACCCGTGTGCATTGTAAGTGTCCTTTATATACTATATTGCAACTGATGAGTTGGGAGAGAACACATCAACTCCGCATAGGAAGGGAAGTTGGTCTGAGTCGGAGCCCTAAAGACAAGGTCGGCAAATAAACTACTCTCTAATGCCAGAAATGAAGAAGAAGAGGAAGAAGAAGCTGCAATGTGGTGTCCGATGCATAGAAACCATGGGTCAGCAATATCAGCTCTTCAGCTCTTAACTTTGCTCAGACCAAAACTATGACCGAGAGATGCTCTTCTGCCACTCACCACAAGAACTAGAATTTAGTAAATACATCTACTACCTGCATGAAATTGAGGTGAACTACTGGCTCCCGGTTACCGGAAGGTACACCCCCTCCGCTGCCGACCAAATGTTGTCGGGACGCTTATCTCGAACACCGCATACCTGTAAAAACACACAGCGTAAGCCAAGAAAGAGGTATGCTACTCAAAACCACACCCCTTCACAAGTGCAAAATTCAGACAGTCCAATCATCAGGTTCACTGCATTCGCACATTGAATGTCGACCACATGTCATCTTTTTAACCAAAAGCATTTTACACATGGCCCACCTGAAGGGTACACCAATCTAATCACTCCATTCACCAAGGGGCCAACCTCATGTGTGTGCCACATTTGCACGTGTGGGCCCTAGTGCCACAGAAGGGTGCTTGCGAGTATACTACTATGTCATGGCTAGATTATTCCTGAAAGTGTGCACAGTACATTACCTCTTGCTGGCCTCCAGCTATCCGAGTGTACTTCTTGTCATGGCTATGTAGGTAGCCCCCAGTGTCAACATGTTGCAGCCTCACCCTTTGGTCTTGCTTCCATGTCTTTCCACTCCCCTCAATCTCAATCCTGCAGAAGAACAGTCACAGCAGAAAGCATCAGCCACCAAATGTATGAGTTGGACAAGAGATTCTTTATAGGGCTGTTTGGTAACAGCAAAAGTTCAGTTACTAGTCAGGGACACGGCTCTAGTCTATGGTTTGTAGACGACTTTTTTGCACAAAACCAAAGAAAGGGGGCCAAGTTGTCCAAGTTTTTAACTGATATAAGGCCTTTGTTGTCCCTAAAGTAAAAAACTTGAGACTTACTTGTCCCCTTTATGGTACACAATTGACTATTCTCATGGTTGCGGTATAAATGTGACACGTGCAACAAGTACCACCATCAAGCTTCAAGCACCACAACTTTGCCACATTAACCTTCAAGTGCCCTTTATGTGCGACATTTGCCACATGTGCCAAGTTGTACATATGTCACATATTCTACATGTATGACAACACATTGTGAAGCACCCCATATGCACCACATGTGCTACCATCCATCCTCAAGCAGCTTGCATATGTTGCATAAGTCACCATATATTTCAACCACCATACATGCACCATATGTGCCAAGTTTTTAACTTGGCAAATGCACCACATGTGCTGCTACCAAACGGGCCCTTAGATACAAATTTGGGTCCCTCACCTCCAATAGTCTCCAGTATCGGATTGGTCTTCCCCTCCAAAGCAACTCACCTACGCAGAAAGAAACAAGTACCATGTTGAACCAAGTATAAGAACGAATTCCAGTTTTTGCAATTTCTCTGGTTTTTTTTTTTTTTAATCTTCTTCTACTACTTCTTTTCCAAAACAAGGCCAACGCAAACACTCATATGTAGTTTGTAAGAATGGAAGTGTATGGACCAATTATAATTTAATAAGATTCATAATTGGATCCTAATCATATATCATGCAACCAGGAATGCTAGGAAGCATCCATGCCTGGTAATAGTAACCAACATAGCATAAAAAACAATAAAACTGAGTAAATATGAGTTTGGGAGGAAATAAAAAAAATAAAAATAAAAAACTGACTTCCTCGCCAACATAAATATGCTTTTAGGTCATTTTCTGTCAAATCCTTGTACAGGCATCTTAAAGGGGACAGCTAAGAAAGCAACACTACCGCAAGTAGGGTGCTGGTTGATGGGTCTAGGAAATGTGTTGACAACCATTTTCAAACAAGAGAAATGACTATAGCTAATTTCATATAAAGGCTTATGAGCTGGGGAATGGTGGATCATCTTCCTTTATATTTCCCTTTTGCTTTGGAATTTTGGAGTTGGTTTTTTTGATTGAGCTGCCGTGGACATCAAAGAAACCAATGGGATTTACGGTAGCTTGGAGGTACAGTTTCCAGATGGAGATGGGGCTGCATTTTCCGGAATCTAAACTTGGTGGCAGTTGTGTAGTCTATTTGGAAGAAGCATAATGACACGGCATTCCATAAGGAAGAGGACGGTCTTCATAAGGAGATGTCGGAAATTCGAGGTTGAATCATATTGAGGGCTCTTTGATGCAACCAAATGGCTACACAAGCTGATTATCTAAGACGGCCAATCCAACCATTCAGATTGTCTTGATGGTTGATCCTATTCAATTAATTAATGCAATCAAATGGCCACACAAGTTGATCTAAGATCTGTACAATCCTACTGTTAATATTGCCTTGATTGATTATTTATGATCAATTGGATAGTATCAACGATCAACTTGCACTGTGGGGCACATGGAATCAATCATATAGTTATCATGGGATTTACCTATTTAATTAGTCTAGGGTGAGATAGAGTCATGAGTTTTAGTTAATAAATCCTCTTTTGTATTTACAAGACTTTCTTAGTGGACCACTTTTGGGGCACCAAACGATGTCCGAATGACACAAATTGGTCCCATTTGATAGCCTATCGAGTTAGCTTCCAAACATGTTCAAGTTCATGTAATTATAACTCCGTTTGGGGCAAGGTACTCCATAACGGCCACCATTGTTACCTTTACGATACGGGTCGTAACGGCTGTTACGGCCCCCATAACGGCTTTTACGCTCATCTTTTATTGAAAAAAAGAAAGTGAAAAACCTGTATCTACCCCAGTAACGTTGAAAAAAAAAAGTTTGTAAAACCTGTATCTGCCCTGTAACGATGAAAAAAAAAGTTTGAAAAACCTGTATCTGCCAAGTAACAAACCATTACAAGATGGCCTTTACAGGGGACGTAACGGGCCGTTAATAGTAGTTACGGGTCTTTTTTTTTCCATAGTGGTTGTTATGGCCGTTACGACCCCGTAACGTGTAACGGTTGCCACTGTTACCTTTACGTAACAGCCTTTACAACCCCATAACGTCCTTTACAGCACACCATGGTTTGGGGAGTTATGGCCCACTATATAAGGCCATATGACAGTGACGGGATTCTGGGACAGTTTGGTCATTTTCTGTTATTATGGCTTCTCAATTTGATTCAAGTCTATATAAGGCTCTACTATGAGAGTGTAAGGAATTATTATGATGATTATGGAAAACACTAATCAAGTAATCTTAATACCGAAAACATGGTATTAGTCCCGTTTGATAGCCCATTAGCTCCGTTTGAGTGAGTTAAGGCCATATATCTTTCAAACAAAAAAAATCTACATAAGGCCATATGACAATTGTCGCAGTAGCCGTCCGCTACCATCTCTGATACTAGCACCCCTTGTTGCTACCTCCTTCGTCGATGCCTCCTCTTCGTTGCTCACATTTTCGGTATTGATGCTCATTCAATGATTTTCTTGCTACCTCTGTGATTCTTCTTTCTTTCAGGATTATTCATCAGGTGATTTTTTTGGAATGGGGGATTCCAAATGATTGTTGCTCAGCGAGTTGGTCTCTTCAAATTCATAGTCGAATTTGATAATTACGATTTTTCTTCTCGATGGAACAAATTCTTTGATGTGGTTTGAGTCCACCAAGCTGTTCCTTGGAGGATGCAAGAAATTAGGATACCACCAATGGTAAAAAGGCCTTGGAAGCTAACGACCCTACATATAAGGACTGGCTAAGTGATAATTACACAATCATGACCTGGTTGCTCCATTTCCTTCACCCCTAACAGGAGCTAGGCAATACCAAGAGCAGGCATTTACTGAGGCTAATATTCTATCCACAAATGGGGGAGATAGTAGCGTTCCACCATATGATGAGGTGATCGAAGAGCAGGCATTAATCGTGGTGGTCCAAGGACAAGGGGCCAACTTATAGGGGAAGGTGATTAAAGCTTTGTCCTTGCAGGAGATGCAAACTAGCAGTGAGCATCCATCAGAGACGCTGTCGATTTCACCTTTACAAGTGGTCAACAACAACAGAAAGAAGATTGGAGACATAGGCAATTGATTAATTGTGCACGAGAACACTTATTAGTGATAGAGAAAGGAGGGCACATCTCAATGGCTCATGGCATGCAGTGGATTGGGGCAATTGGATATGTCAGCAAAATGGTAGGAGTTTCCTTCAGAGATTATGAGGAGGATTTTACCCTCCTCATTCAGGTTGTGGAAGAGAGGGAAAATCATAAATCATAGGCTGCTCAACAAAGCCAGGTTCACAAATCGCCCAAGGGGAGAAGAGAATTGGTGGGCCTTGTGTCCTCTACAAATTTCAAAGGGGAGGTCTCCTCTGAATGTGAAAGAAAGGTAGAGGGCAACTGTGGTTCATTAATGATGCCCATAAGCAAGAACATTAGGGGTTTGGGCTGCCCGCAGAAGAGGTCCCAAATTAAAAATCTCTATAAGCGTTATAAGGCTCAGGTAGTTGCCTTTTAAGAAACCAAAATTCGATTGATGGTTCAAAGGGTCGTAGACACTTTATGGGGAGGAAGAAATAAGGATTGGGTGGCTCTTGATGCAGTGGAAACAGCAGGAGGAATAGTGGTTATTTGGGATGCCAAAATTTGAGATGAGGAGAGGTGGAGAGGTCAATTTTCAAATTCAGTTCTTCTTAGGGATCTGATGATGGGTTTTAAATGGGTGTTCACCACAGTCTATAGACCGAATCAACTAGTCCAGCATTCTCATTTTGGGCAGAGTTAGACTCCATTCGAAATAGGTAGCAGTTCCCATGGTGCTTGGGGGATATTTTAATATTGTTAGATTCACATATGAGAAGCTTTATGGAAGCGCATAACATGTAGTATGATTCACATATGAGAAGCTTTATGGAAGTGCATAACATGTAGTATGATTCACATATGAGAAGCTTTATGGAAGCGCATAACATGTAGTATGAGGGGTTTTTTGGATTGGGTTTACAAGAGCAAGCTGGTGGACATTCCGATGGGAAATATAAAATTCACTAGGACAAATGGACAAGAAAGGATTGTAAAATCCAAGCTAGATCAGTTTTTTATTTCCCCTTATTATGCGGAGAAGTTCCCTCTTGTGCAGTAGAGGGGCCTTTCGAGGCCCATTTCTATCCATTTTCTGACAACCTTGGAAGTGGAGAACGATTGGGTACTGAGGCCGTTCAGGTTTGCATTGATGTGGTTAAAAGTGGAAGGATTCTTAATCTAGTGAAGGAATGGTGGAGCTCCTTTATGGTGGAGGGACACACGGGATTTAAACTATTTCAGAAACTTAAATTACTCAAAGGAAAGATCAACATATGTAGGAAAGATGTTCAAGGGAAGTGGGAGATGAAGACAAACAATATTCTTTAGACATTCAAGCACTCGACGGAAAGGAGGGATGGAGTTGTCGGAAGAGGAAAAATCCACAAGGGTTAAGCTTTCAGTTAAAATATAGGAATCGTTTAAAGGAAGAGGAGATTAAGCTAAGGCAGCAGTCAGGAGCAACATGGCTCAAGGACCACGAAATGTTTTTCATACCATTGCTAGTGCCCAGGCTAGGACTGAAAAGATCTATAGTGTGATGCTAGATGGGGTTAAGGTGGAGGAAAATTCTCAGGTCCATAACACCATAGTACAATTTTACAAGAATCCTCTTATTGGGGAGAGGTGGGTGCAACCGTAGCTCAATAACTTGCCCCTTAATCAAATCTCTGAAGCGGGGTCCGAGAATTTAGAAAAAACCGATATCCAAGGAGGAAGTTGAAGGGACAGTAGATGCATTGGGCAGAAATAAGGCTCTGAAGCCAAACGAATTTCCCATGGCTTTTTTCAAGTGTCTTCGGAGCTCTGAAGGGTGACCTAATAACATCTATTTTTTAGTTTTTAGAGAGCAGTATCTTGTTGTCAGAGTCAGATATCGTACCAAAAAAAGGTGTTGAATGCTCATCAGATTTCAGACCTATAAGCCTTACAGAGGTCCTTACAAAATCTTAGCAGAAGTCTTAGCATCCAACTTTTGAGTAATTGTAGTGAAAGTCAGATCTAAAGTTCAAGGTGTGTTCGTTGCCAGAAGATAAATTTTGGACCGTGCATTAATTGCTCACAAATGCATCAATTCGCGTCATGGGGAAGGGGGAAAAAGGGTCTTATATGCAAGCTTGACGTTGAGAAAGCATACAACTATGTGGGCAGGGATTTTCTTGATTAGGTGTTGGGTGAATTGGGATGTGGACTGGGATGAAGGAGGTAGATACAAGAGTATATCCAGTTGGCCAAGTTCTCAATTTTTGTCAATGAGTCTCCCAAAGGTTTCTTCAAGGTTTCAAAAGGTCTCCGACAGGAGGATCCGCTTTCACCCTTCTTGTTTGTGGTTGTAGCAGAAGCACTTAGTGAGATGTTCGAACGAGGAATGTCTGCGAGTCTCATTTGTGGGTTTAGGGTGAAGAATATAAAGTTTCAAAATTCTCACCTCCAGTTCACCAATGAGGTGATAAAACCATTCTGTTTCGCAAACAGAAGCAACTAAGGTGGACAACCCGAAGAAGAGGATTAGATGTTTTGAAGTGGTGTCAGGTTTAAAGGTAAACATTCTTAAAAACGAGATGTCGAGTATTGGAGTTTCTCAAGAGGTGGTTAGGCTAGCGGAGGTGTTTGTTTGTCACGTTAGTTTTCTTCTTCTTTGTATCTCAGCTCGTGAAGCATCTTTAGGACAAGGTAATTGAAGGTTGAAAGGAAACTATCGAGGTGGAAAAGTCGGCATTGTTCATTGGGTGGAAGATTAACATAAATAAAAGCAACCATGTCGAACCTGCCGCTATACTTCATGTCTCTTTTTTTAGCTGTTTGACTAAGATGCGACTTCTGATGCAAGGTGCAGAAGAAAACCAAAAGTTTCATTTGTTGAAGTAGGAAGAGGATGTGTAAGCCATATGGAGAAGAGGGAGCAGAAGTCTATGAATTTAGTTTCGTTGGGCAAATGGTTGTGAGATTTGATACAGAAGAAGGAAGTTTATGGAGAAAGGTGATTGCTAGGAAGTATGGTGTTACAGAAGGGGGTGGTCGACAAAAGATTCATCCTTATATAAGGCATTAGAATTGTGAAAGGCGGTTGCTAAGGTGGTGACCAAGTTTAAGGAGGAAATTGGCTTCTCATTAGGAGATGGAGAGCAGATTTGCTTTTGGGAGCAAGGTTATCTCTGGAAGTAAATGTTCCCGTGCTCGATGTTTCTTACTTTCGATTAATGTAGCGGTTTGGTCTCCTCCATGTCAGAATAACTTGACGGATGAGGAGGTGGACGATCTCATCCGATTGTTGGCACAACTTCAAAGTCATGATCCTGCCATGGGTGAAAGGGATGTGATGGTGTGGAAAAAGGAAAAATGGAATCAGTTCTCTGTTCGTTCTCTCTAAAGCTTCATACGCAAGAAAATTTCAGCGGAGCACAAAGGTCACACCTCATTTGTTTGGTACTATGGTTCCCCCACCAAGGTAGCAGCATTTGCTTGGTGGAAGGAACAAAGTGCTTACAATTGACAAACTTCGAAAGAGAAAGATGATGATCCCAAATGTATGTGTATTGTGTCTGCAAAACAAAGAGTTTGTTGATCATCTCTACATCCATTGTTGTTTTGCTAGATACGTGTGGAAGCGATTCTTTGATACTTTCATACTATAGGTGATGTCAGGATGCATCCAAAAGCTTCTTCCAAGCTTAGAGTGGACATGGACTTGGGAAAAAAAGGGAGGACAATTTGAAGGCAATCTTTTCTAGCAATTATTTGGACCTTATGAGGGGGGGGGGAGGGGGGGGGAATAATCAGCAAGGGAAAAATTGGATGTAATGGGTTAGGCCTCAAGTATAAAGGCTCTTGCTAAGTATCCCCTTTCTTCTTCGTCTTGGTTTTCTTTGTTGTATTTGGCATAGTTATCTCATCTATAGCTCTTTTTTTCTTTCTTTTATAAATAAATGAATAAATAATCTGTTGCCTTGCTAAAGAAAAACACCCCAAATCTCAAATCCTACTTTAACTATAAAAGATGAAAATGAAAACATCATCCCTAATAAAGAACTAAGATTATACTCGTAGAAATAATGCCGAAATGATTTATTTTGTAAAAAAAAAAAAAAATCAGCTTTTGCTAATATGCCTTTATATTTTATGCCCACCTTTTTATGGGAAAAGGTGATTGAAAGGATCGACTGGAAACTCACCACGTGGAAACTGCAGATATACGGGGGCCCGTATCAAGTTGATCAAATTGGCTTTTGCTAATATGCCTTTATATTTTATGTCATTATTCAAGTGTCCGAAAACAGTGCTAGACAAGCTAGAAAAGAGGAGAAGGGATTTCCTGTAGCATGGAGATAGCGAAGGGAGAAAATTCCACCTTCTTAAATGGGAGGAAGTTTGTAAGCCATATCAGGAGGGGGGGTGCAGGTATTAAACCTTTGTATCTCATGAATTCGGCTTTGCTCGGGAAATGGATTTGGAGATTCAGTGTGGAGGAAGGGAGATTATGGAGAAACTTAATTGCGGCTAAGTATGGGGTGCAAGAGGGGGGATGGTTTGTCAAAGTTTCTTCGATTTATAGAGCGTCGAGCATTTGAAAAGCAGTTATGGGCATTTTTCATGCGGTCAGCAAGGGCATCTCTTTCAAGGCAGGTTCGGGCTCTCGCATTAAATTCTAGGTGGACAGATGGTGCGGATTGCAATCGCTTCAAACATTGTTTCCTAGGCTTGCGACGGATAGGCATGTGCGTGTGGCCAAGTGCTACTCTATGGTAGGGGGGGAATCTTGTTTGGTGTCCTCCCTATCGTAGAGATTTGTCGGATCATGAGTTGGAAGATCTCCTTGCTCTGTTGAAGCTCTTGGAACCAGTCATCATGGAACCTTTAACTGAAGATACCATGGTCTGGGTTGGTAACAAAATTGGGCAAGTTTTTGGCTAAAGCCTTGTTCCAATTCATGTCTTCATCATCATCTATGACAGCGCCAGATCATCCTTTCCAACATTGGTTTTATGGAGCGCCACCCAGAGTCGCGGCGTTTGTTTGGTTAGTGGGTCGCAAGCGAATTCTCACTATAGACAACCTTCAGAGAAGATCTCTCGTCTTACCGAACATCTGCCTCATGTGCATGTGAGAGGGGGAATCTATTGATCACATGTTTGTTTGTCATGTTAGTTTTTTCTTCTTTGTATCTCAATGTTCCTTTATGTTGTTGGTAAGCTCGTGAAGCATCTTTAGGACAAGGTAATTGAAGGTTGAAAGGAAACTATCGAGGTGGAAAAGTCACATCGTTCATTGGGTAGAAGATTAACGTAAATAAAAGCAACCATGTCCAACCTACCGCTATACTTCATGTCTCTTTTTTTAGGTGTTTGACTAAGAATTATGGATATTTAAGTGCAAAGTTCCAAACATCAAATTTAGACTGCACCCAATTCAACAGAGATTATTTATGGCCTCCTTTTTACTTCCTACCACCCCAAGTTGATCTTAATAGTTATAAGAACTTTGTTTCTGTCTGTAAGATTGTTAAACACATGCTGAATCCAATCCATGCCCATGAAACTTGTAAGTCCGTGCATTGTGAGAGCGACCCATGGAATTATGGATATCAACAAGCTAAAAGTGCTCTCAAACAACGCATCATCTGAGTGTATCTTTTAGCAGGAAACATCAACACATGTGATCTTAACATCCTGAGGCACCTCAAATTTAAGATAGTCATGGGACAATGTTTGATTGTAAAGCCTAGAAGTGAGAACCTCAACTATGGTTCTAGATTTTGATCACTTAAAATAGTTCCTGTGGAGTTACGTTTTGGAGGAAAATGTCCACTATCAGATAGACCATTCTCATTCCAAAAGGGAATTGACATTTGAAGAAGGAAACATGATATGAGCTTATCAAAGCAGGATAATTGAAGCTGAAGCCTAATCATAATTGTCGATCCAGTTGCACCATTCATCGAGCCTTAGTATCATACAAATGCAGGATGGATCAGGACTTCTTTCAAGAGCGGCTATAGATCTTATCCTCATGACAGTTTCCTACTTTAAACAAAGAAGCTCAATTATTGGAAATTTTGCATGTGGTTGGCATATTTATTTTGGGGGAAAGAGGCCAAGACAAAATGCGTCATCATTTGAAAATGTAATGAAGCAACAAATCTTTTTTTATTTTTTTGAGAGCCAAGCAACAAATCTATTTGATGTTCAACATTTATGAAAATAGGCACAAGTCACACAACCATTGCAATGGCAAAAACTCACCAGCATGTTTTGCAAATTTTTGTGGTTCACAATTTAGTAGCCGCTAATAGCCACAAAAGGGGTATTGGGATTGTGCTATTGCAGAAGATTATTAACAAGGGAGTACCCCTCCATGTCAGCGTACGCACCCTCTCCCTCTCCCTTTTCATTTGAATTTTGGGAATCGACTGTAGTTGTATGTCATCATTCTCTAAAAATTAAAAGTTACTTTCCCATTTTGTGTTTTTTTTTTTTTAATTTTCCTAAGCTTTTAATGATTTATTTATAAACAAAAAAAAATCATTATATTTTAGTTTTATTTTTGTGACTCACCTGGTTTTGAATGATCATATTGGTTTCAACAATAGTTGCATGAAACATGAGGCGAAGCAGCAACAGATTCAGGTGCAGGAATGAAGAAGTGAATCTTTCAAAAAAATTTGCTTTTCGTTTGAATTTTGGGGATCTACTATTGGGGTTGTAAATGGTCGGGTTTGGGGCGAGTTTAGCCAAAACCAAACCCTCCCATTTACTAAATGGGTATGGGTCCAAATTTTAGACCCAGACCCTTTTACTAAATGGGCAGGGTCTGAGTCAGATCCGAGTCAACCCATCAGACCCATTTATAAATGGGTCTGGGTCTGGTAGAGGGAGATCCACCCACACCCATTTATAAATGGGTTGGGTCTAATGGGTCTGGGTCTTGATCTAGTATGCAAGCATTTTTACAAGGCTTAAAATCGGGTCTGGATGGATCTGGGCTGGATGGGTCCCTTGAAACATAGACCAAACCCGCCCACTTACTAAATGGGTTTGGGTCGAGTTGGGCCTAATATAAAGGAAACCAGACCCAGACCCAGACTCGTTTAGCAACAGGGACTGTTCTTGGACCCAGACCCATACCATTTAACAAATGGGTCGGATCTAGGTCGGGTCTAAATGGTTTGGGTCTGGGTACCCCATCGGGTCCACCGACCCATTTACAGCCCTATCTACTATAGTTGTATGTCACCATTCCTTTAAAAAATACAAAAAAAAAAAAGGATTCTTTTCCCATTTTGTGGTTTCTTGTTTTTTTCAACTTTTCCTTCAAAAAAAATAAAAAACTTTTACATTTTTCTTAAGCATTTAATGATATTTATTTTAAATTTTCTTTATTATTTTTAAGTTTCGGTTGTATTGACTTCAGCTATAATTGCATGAAGCATGAAACAAAGCGGTAACAGATTTAGGTGCGAGAATGGGGAATCACCAATTTCAAAATGTTAGCAAGCATAAACGGCAAGGAAGCAGGGGTGCAAGTGCAATTCCATAGCATGATTCAAATTGGGAGAGGCACCTAGTTAAAAGGATCATGCAACTTTCAGAAACACAAAAGCTTTGGACCCTCCCAGGTGAGTAGGAAACCAAAACCAATATTTTAGACCTTGGTATTAGCTGCCACCCTCTTCTTAACCACCTTAGAACCATTCAAATGTATCATGGCTTACCACTTGGATCCACCTATTCCACCAAATTCTATGACATCATTGCTCATGATTTATGTATCGAATGTATTGGCTGATATTTTCGGTTTCACAGGTCAACAATACAAAACCATCCAAGAATGCAACGATTCAAGCCACAAACTTCTCTAGGAAGGTAAATTAACTTTGGAATAGACAAAGACAAATTAAGGTGATCTACTTTAAACCTTTGCTTATTTCTATATTGTATTACAAGGTTCTCTAGACTTCTTTTTTTTTTTTAGATAACTTCTCCAGACTTCCCAGTCCATTTATGACCAAAAAGCCAAATGATATTTTAAAACCAGCACCAGCAAATACTTCGATCCATGACTAAGGTTTGCAAGGACAGGAAATAACTTCTGAGGGGGTGTTTGGGGCATGGTATTAGATGGGATTAGGTGGAATGGAATTGCATTTGGTTCCGTGCAAATTCCATATGATGTTTGGGGAGGATGGGAGACTTGGGATTAGGTGGGATGGAATTGCACTTGATCACATGTGGGATTTCGGTGGGATTTCAAAATCCCACACACGTGGGCCCCACATTGATGCATTTGTTTTATCCATGCCATCCATCCATATAAGTCCTTACACACGTGGGCCCCACATTAATGCATGTGTTTTATCCATGCCGTCCATCCATATAGGTCCTTTATACATGACACTATGGATATACATATGTTCAAGTGATGGACATCCGTTGTGAATTTGGTCCGTTGATTGCAATTCCATGGTCCACCAAACGGGATTTTGCTTAATCCAATGGTTTTCCCAGGGTAAGTATTCGATCCCAAACATGGGAGTGGATATGAAAATACCATAGGATTACCAGACATGTAATCATTGTGCAATAAATGATGTTAATCCCACCTAATACCATTCCATCCCTTTTAATACCATGCGCCAAACACGCCCTTAAGTCACTATATCTACCAAACAAAGCAGAGATGTAGATCATAGCAAATAGTCCTTCCCACCAACAGCTATTAAACATAAATAAAGCCATGAGACTATTACCAACCTCCAGGTTACCAGATATAGGGGATGCATGCAAGTGGCTGTGTAGCCATTTTCGGGTCCTCATATGCTGCAGTCTGATGATAGTTCCAGACTTAATGGGATCGCCTTGTTTGGCAGACTCTGGCACAGGCTTCACAATCTGCAGAAGAATAAATCAAATAAATACCAAGCACTAAAATACCAAGATAAAGTACCTGTATGCAGCCACAACACAAGAACACTGACCCAAATGGGCCAAAATAGTAAAGGGTGTGATATCTAGATAGTTGTTTGCACATTCCTAGAAAAACCTTCAACAATTATCCTTATAAATAGTTTGCATTGAGAAAACTGATAAGTTGGAGACTTACCTGGAAGAAGCCTGCTGGCAGGACTTGCCCCGCATGTGCCAATGTGGCAAACATGTGCAAGATCCAGTCTGCTAATAGGCAAGCTCCACTGCTTATGTGCCACGGCCCAAAATCAAGCAGTCAGCTCATCAGGTAGGCCACACATGTATGGAAAAACTGGACAGTTAAGAAGAATTGGTCAACATTCCACATTCCACATGTAGGTGGCACACTGACGAACAGACTGCCTAACTCTTGGACCAGAACACAAGCAGCAGCACCCTCCTAATGAACAGCCTGAATCTTGCATGCATGTGCCAGGCTAGCACTTTTGGGGAAGTCTCTTTCACATTTCTCTAGGCATAACTTAATTTATGAAATCAAAATAAAGCAATTCAGATTGAACAATCACAATTATGGTTGGTTTTATTTTATTTTGAGAGAGATAGAGAGAGAGAGAGAGAGAGAGAGAGAGAGAGGGAGGGAGGTTTACTTGTTGAAAGAAACAAAATGCACCCAATGCAATTGTTTGCATTCAGGTAATGACAAATGACAATAAAAAGCACATTGCTCAAAATGAAAAATGGGTCCAACAGAATTTCTAAATACTTTGGTGGGAAGAAAATAGGCATGGAATCTGCACAATTGAAAAACAACAATAACGTTAATAATAGCATATGGAGAGAGGATCCAATGCTATCACTATTATTACCTAAGTTATCAAGCACTGAATATCCATATATGTGTTACACAAGAACAAGATTTCGGCCTTTGTTGGATTCCATTGTGGAAATATAAGAAAAAAATCAAACCAGTTGGGTAATCCCAGTATCTGATAGGAGGACTTGCGTTGACGTTCAACAGGTAAAAACCCTCCAATCAATGTATAGGATCATATGACTGGGGTGATTTCTGTTGTATGGCTTAGATCATTCTAAATATTGCCCAAAACCAAGCTGACTTGCCTCGCAAGGTTCCAAATATCGCCTAGAACCAAGTCGTCTCTGTTTTGGTGGGCATAGAAACAAGTCTTGGGGCTCACATGGTTCTAGATATCCTCCAAAACCAAGACGAATAGGCTGAGTTGTCTCAGTTTTGGTGGGCAATGAAACAAGTCCGTATACACTATTTAAAACCATGATGGTTTATCCACATGAAAGGATCAATAGATCAACAGTCTGAATTTCATACACATAACGCATTGGAGACTGTACTTGATAATGGACTTAGAAACTACGCGCTTACTACTAGATACTTTCTTGCTGTATGGTAGCATCTGGGAACAATATCATAAGACTTGTGTTGATTGATGCATTTCTGGTTAGCCTATAATACAAACGTTGATAGATTGAGCAAACCACGTATTAATCATAGCCAACTCATATCACACCGAATGGATGATCCAAACAACCTGAAAAGAAGCCTAAAATTGGGCCACTTAAAAACAATTCGATGGCCCAAATCCAGCAAACGGATAGTTGGAATCACCCAATAGAATGACTTCTACAATACAGTTAATACACAATGCAACCCACCAAATGAAAGGCCCAGATCACACCGAATGGATGATCCAAACCGCCTGATAAGAAGCCAAAAAGTGGGTGACTTAAAAATGATTCAATGGTCCAAATCCAGCAATCGGATCATGGGAATCACCATTCACCCAATCAGAATGACTTCTACAAAACAGCAAACACGCAACACACCTAACAAATGAACTGCCAAGATCAAAGCCCAGCCTACCAAAGCACAAAAATCACATTTGGCCTCAGTACAAGCAAATTGAAGATTTGGGGTTATTACCATTTCTTTCAAGATTGATCGACTAACATAAACCCATCAACGAAGCACAAAGTAACGCTTATGCAATTCAAAATTGAAAAATAAAAAAGAGTCAACTAACCCAGTAACTGTTGGAATCATCGACGTTAGGGAATCCCGTAACGGACTGTTGCCCACTTCCAGAGCCATATGGCACATCGTGCGAATGCAGCCTGAATTTCGTCCGCTCGTGCATCAGTTTCAGAACTGACCCATATGTAATCTACAAAAGAGAAAAAATTTAAAAATTAGAAGAAAAAAAATCAGATCAAGACTGCGATCATCGGATCGATCTTCGATATCAACGGTGGGATTTTAAAGGGCGTACCTCGACGCCCTCGGAGGCGGCAGAAGCGGGGAAGGGAGAGGACTGATCGAGGTCCAGGCCGAGAAAGAGGAAGAGGGCTAGGGCAAAAAGGGAAATGGCCATGAAGAGGAGGAGGAGGAGGAACCAAGTCTGCTGCCAGAAGGGGAAATCGGGCGGCTGGGATTCTCTGTAGATGATACGTGTACGGCCGGTGATTGGCTGTGAGGAAGAAGAAGGAGAAGAAGAAGGAGAAGGGTTTTGATGGTGGTGTTTTCTTCGAGAGAGGGTTTGTGGCCCAGATGGAGCCACGACTCTCCCTCCTGGAATCTCCAGAGCGAGAGCGAAAACGATTACAGATTTCAGATCTCTCTCTCTCTCTCTCTTCGGCTATTACGGGAGATTTCTGGGATTTTAATTCTCTCTACCCTTTTTATGCGTGTTTCGGTCTTCGGCTACTTCTCCATGGCGTGGCTTATTTCAGAGAGAAAGACGGAATGGACCGACTCCCCTGATAGTCTACCACCATTTTCTAAAATGGTGGTGGCTCTTCAAAGGACCGGCATCCATGTGGAAACGGGTCGGGTCACCCACGGGTCAACTGGCTCGACCCGCTTTTGTATCGGGTTGGAGCTATAAGCTAAATGGACAATGGGCCCAGCTACCCATTTAAGCAAACATGTCAGGCTTGGGTTGAGCTAGAGTAGAGTCGGGTTGGGCTATCATGATCTTTAGGTCTAAGTTAAGATTGGAAAACTCCAAACTCACCTGAAATCGGGTTGGGTTCGGGTGGAACCAATACGGGTCTGGTTAAGTGGGGTTGGGTTGAGTTGGTTTAGGGTTGATTATAAAGGAATTGGGTTGAGTTTGAGTTGGGAACCTCATGTTGGAACTGTTGAAATAGGTGTCTTTAACCTATGCCGAATTGGGTCGGTTGATCCTATAGACTAATCCTATCGAGAAAATACCCCAAATCTTAACTTACTCGCTAAACTATTTTTTAGTCATTTTTTATATTATTGAAGGAGGCATTGATGACTGTTGATCTTATCAAAAGTCCCATCGATAGATTTACAGGATATTGCATAAATGTGGGTTTTATTTCTAATTCTATATGGAGATTTATATAAACCTTATTTTATGCGGGATTAGAAAAAAAGAGAGAGTTTACATGTTTCTAAAAGGGTTTTGAAGAGGGCTAGGGTTTTCTACACTAGAGTTTTGCATGTAAGTTGCTTATATCTCTTGTAATTTCGTTTTTGATAATGGATTGTTTGTTACTTTGTATTGTGGTTTTTTCGCTCGAGTATTTTTTCATATAAATTTTTGTGTTCTCTGTTTGCTTTATTTACGATCGTTCATTGTTTGTTTGATTATATTTAATGATTGTTTCCGTAGTGCCCCAACAAAAAATTAAGTCAGATCAAGTTAAGATTTGAGTCCTTTAGAGGTTGGGTTGGGCTCATGTTGACGTTAACCCAATCCAAAGCACCTAAGTTGCAACCCTAAGTGAAACCCTATTTGGCTTGGCCATCTATATATGTTATAAATAGGTTGGGCTAGATGATCCAATTGACCATACCTGAAACCCAAAATAACAATGAGAAGAAAATTACAAAAGGCTATTTTCATGTTGTTTCAAACATAGGATTAAATGGTATAAAATTGCATTAAGTGGAATTAACACCATTATTGCACAATGATTATATGTTTGGAAATGCCATTTTATTTTAAGTTTCCAATCACATCTTTGGGATCAAATTCTTGATTTGAAAAAAAAACATTGTATTAAGTGATACTTGCATTTAGTAGACCATGAAATTGTAATCTATAAACAAGATTTCACAGCTAATGTCTACTACTAATATGCATATGCAACTTGATTGTCGCATGTAAAGCAAATATAAAGCTACAATGTGGATAAAACACACACATTAATGGGGGGCCATGGATGTAATGGATTTCAAGATCCAAGATATCTCTCTACTAAGATGAGATGATATAAGACTTGGATTACTCCATCATCTCCATCATATCTAAACATAGATGGAATTTACATAGGACCAAATGCAATAATCCCACTTTCCAAACATGCTATAAAGTATCAACATCATATTCTATTCTTAAACCTAAATTGTGATGTGTCAGGTTGTGTTGGGTCAACCAAGATAGCCATTTAGAACTAAGTGGGTCAAGTTGGCTTGATGACTTTTAAGTGAATCGGTCACACCTTGTCCATCAGTTGCCCAACCTCATGTTGCTACCTGAGTCTTTATAATTCGACTGATACAAACTCAGGCATTTTACATGAAGTGGGGAAGGGGACACCCATAATAGAGACCCATTTAGGGCCCACCAAGTTGTTTATATGACACCGTTCATCAGGTCTGACATATAAAGGATGAATAGGCAAACCAAAATTCAGTCTCATCGAAAACTCATGTAGGCTGCATCTTATGAATTTAGAGGTGGTATGGGACACAAACATTTCAAAGAGGGGAATTTAGTTGGTTGCCATCTTAACCTTATGAATTTAGTAGGCTTTGTAAGTTGAAGATTGCCTGATTAGTGTTATTTTGGAAGTATGGCCCATCCACGATGTGCCCCAAGATTTGGATGGTCTGGATAGATTTACATGAATGACACGTGTTAGGAGCATGAGTTACCACCATTTTGAAAATGGTGATCAACTATCACGGAATTCTCGTACGGCAAGAGAGAGAGAGAGAGGCAGTTTGAAAGAATAATAGAATGTCTAGTCGCTCGCGTTAGATGAACGGGTGATTCGCGTTGGACGTACGTGTTCATGATCCGTGACAATCATAGGATAGGCGAAAAAGAGAAATCTATGGCTCAAAATCTTAATGCTCTTTCCATCAGGAGATCCATACTTTTAGAGAAAAAATGGACGGTTATTGTTTAATGTTTTCAGGTAACATTCCTAGAAAGATTATCTAATTTCTTTTCGCTAAAGTAAATTAACGGAGTACTGAATACATGATTAACAGATCAGATCTTGTACACGTATGTTATCTCAGCATAACTGTCGCGAAGCATTAAGTATATCCACGCGAGTGAGAAAACTTGAGATGGCCAGTGTTTGGAAAAAACGTTGCCACGTTTCAGGGACGCAGCGGAGCCAATGAGATGGGGACATATGGCGTTTGAATGACGTGGAGTACAGTTATTGGACAAGATGGACGCGGATTGCCTATGACTAGCGCGGATTGGGTACTACACCACCAAGACCTGGCTAGAAACGGACGGTCCTGGCAAAGGGCTACGTGGGGCCCACCTTGATGAATGTATTTTATCCGTTCCGTCCATACATCTTGAAAGATCATTTTAGATTGTGAGGCCAAAAAGGAGGCATATCTAATGCTTGAGTGGACCATACTACACGAAAAAGGTAGGGATTGAACGCCTACCGTTCAAAGCCTTTTAGGGGTGGCTACAGAAGTTTTAGATGAAGCTGATATTTATTTTTATCCTTCATGGTCTGTGTGACCTTATGAATACTTTGGATAACAAATAAACGTCACGGTGAGCCAGCAAGGTTTCAACGGTGGTTGTTATTATCACCACTGCTTCCTACAGTGTGGTCCAGTCAAGCCTTCCGTAGGTCCTTTTTTTGGGCTCACGCCCTACAATGATATTTTAAAATGGATGAATGGCAGTGGATAAAACACAAATGTCATGGTGGGCCCTACAGAACCCCTTCCAGGACCTTCTGTCTATAGCTAGGTCCTGATGCCCCCTACGAAGGCCCAAGATGGTGCGGCCCTGAGCGTGGGGCCGACCTTGATGTATGTATTATGTATCCATTATGTCCATCCGATTTTCCAGATCATTTTAGGGTATCATCCCAAACATATAGCAAATCAATTATCAGGTGGACCATATTATAGGAAACAGTGGTGATTAACGGTCCAACCATTAAAAACTTCTCAAGGTGCATCTTAATGTTTCATGGTTATTTTCCATCCAATCCGTTGATAGGATGAAGGTAAAAACAAATATCGGCTTTATCCAAAAACTTTTATGGCTAATTAAAGGTTAATTAACATTGTTTCCATATACATCAAGGTGGGCCAAGGTAAGGGCCACGCCTTCTTGGGTGACTCTGGGGTCTGGGCTAATCGGCTCCTCCCTGCACAAGCTTCTTCCAAGGGGAAGATAGGTGGGGCCGCCATGATCTTTGTGAGAAATCCACCTTGTTCATCAGTTTGCTGGATTATATCAGGCCATGGCCACAAAAATGCCTCGGATACAAAACTTAAAGAGGGCCGTATATACATGAAAAGTAAAGGTAGGAAAATCACTACCTTGAAAATCTTGTTGGCACTTGGCATTCATCCATACCATTCATAAGGTCATTTTTATTAGGAATGACTGAAAACACATAAACATTAGCTTGATCCAAAACTTCGATGGCCTTATGAATGTTTCAACAGTGACGTCCCATCCTCACTGTTTCCTATCGTGTGACTCACTTGAGTTTTACATCTGCCTCATTTTTGGGCTCATGGCTTAACACGATTTGGAAAAATGGATTCACAAGTGGATTTCTCACCAACATGATAGTGAGCCTCACCTAGCTTCTTGCCATAGCAAGTCCCTACGTAGGCAATCAAGTTCGAGATCAATAGATGCATATGGGACCTTCACGTCTCTAGCTGAGAATGGACATGGCTTTGAGGGTCCACCATAATGCATGTGTTTTGTCTAGGCCGGCATCTATTTTTTCCTATCATTGTAGGTTACAAGCACAAAAATGAGGAACACCGGGATTCAAAGCTCAAGTGGTAGACTGAGTGAAGATAACCTCATTTTAACACTGGAGTTATTGGCATCAATTCCCAAGTGGGGGCGGCTAACATTGTGGTGTGACTAACCGTATGAGTGAGTGTACTAAAAGTGGATGTATGTACCAACCCTAAAAAAAGCACAAAAATGAGGCACATTGTGGTGTGACTAGATGGGTGTAATAATAGTGGGTGTATATACTAACCCTAAGAAACAAAAAAAAAGAAGACAAATAAGGCATATCCAAGGCTCAATTGTAAATATAGACATAACAGGCTAGAAACAACATATTCAATGGGGGTGAGCCATCATCAAGGTGAATAAGGCTAATAAACTATTATTATTATCCTACCCAGCTACAGAAAAGAATTATTCTTAATAGTTATAGATGAATTCTTTCCATATATGGGTGATATTTTCCATGCATTCCAATTTTACTATCTTCCATATATATCTGTTACTTTCCTTATATACTCTTTGTATTTCTCTATTTAAACCCTATTCGAGGTAAATCAATATACACAGAAAATTATTAGAGAATTCTTCAAATTATCTTGTGTTCATTGGATTATCATGTAATTAGTGTGCTTCGTCAGGGTTATTAATTATTGAGCTCTTTGCCGTTACGATCCTCATTGTTGCTGTCAATCTAGAGATCACTCTTGCGCGTAGTCTGCCAGTGAGCTTGGTTGGCCACCTCACCATCATCACTGCTCTATTGTGGCGGCCCGACACCATCTTCATTTATCAACCATAATCATCACCGCCATCACAAGGCCCTGATAAGTCAAGTTTAAAGCCCTTGCATCTGCAAACCCTATCTAGAGGAGGTCATTACCATCGCCTGCAGCTATTGTTATCTGGAGTTCGAAACCCTTAATACCAATATTATTGTTGTTTGTGGCTCATCTCTTCCCATCTCTTCCCCATTCAAAACCCGAGTTGTCATCGACAACTAACTCTATTTGAAATCCCGTTCAAACCCATCCTGTTCAGCAAGTTCTTCCCAATTTGAACTCCCCCTCCCCCCTTCTTTCCACTTAACTTGCAGCTAATCCATCTATTCTTGAGGTATATCATTTTACTCATTCTTCACACCTTCCAAACTAACTCATTTGTTCTATATTTTTTGGTTTCGAGTTTGCCTTTGTTCCTACCTCCTATTTTTAAGCTTCTGTACAATAATGCTGGATGGATGTTATGGAAGAGGAGTAACAAGTACTAGCACATAATCACATATCTAGTTCCCTACCGACTTGATTAGTAAGTGATCAGTAGTAAATAAGTGTGTTCCATAAAGCTTAAATTGGACTAGTTTGTTGATCGATATAAGGCTCTCCTTGTGGCCCAAGGCTATAAACAAGAGTATGGTATTGATTATAAAGAGACATTTGCTCCAGAAACTAAAATAAAGGCTATTCACATGCTTCTTGTAGTTTTCGTGACTCATGGTTGGCCTATTCGATAGATAGATGTGAAGAATGCTTAATTTTCTTCATGGGGATTTGTAATAAGAATGCTCAACATCCTAGTTCCAAGACGGATTAGAAAAAAATGGCATGCAGACTTCGAAAAGCATTATCTTGGTTAAAATAGGCACCTTGTGCCTAGTTTCATGAGGCTATATGTGGTGAAGGATTTTAACAAAAGTGGTCATGGTCCCTTCTTATTCATATGGTCTTCATCACATGACATTGCTATATGATCCTTAATTATTGCTTGTTTATGTTGACGATTTACTTATGACTGGCAGTGACATAGTTAGAATTATAGAGCTTTGACAGGTTCTTTAGTCAATTTTTCAAATGAAAGATTTGAACCATCTTGTATACTTCTTCAGATTAAAAGTTTCTTGTACCGATTAAGGTATACTCATCAACCGGTGAATACACACACACACACACACACACACACACACACACACACACACACACACACACACACACCCCAGGATCTCATCAGCCTTGTAAATCTTTCTAATCAACGGTCCGTTGAGACACTAATGGAGTTGAATGTTCAATATGATACATAAGAAGATGATCTTTTGGAACAACCTACTTTATTCTGTTGCCTTATTGGAAGTCTTGTTTACCTTGGTGATGACCAAACTCGACATCGCCTATGCTATTCAGGTAGTTACTCGGTTCATTATAGTGCCTTACACCTTGCATATGACTGTTATCTTCAAGACTATCCGCTACTTGAGAGGTACCTTAGATCAATCATTATTATGCTTATCTGCATTCGTTATTGAGTTGGTTGCCTATGTTGATGCTAATTGGGGCGGTTGTACCATTACCCATTGATCTACCATGTTAGGTATTATATGTTTCTTGACACTTTGCTTATCTCTTGGAAGTATAAGAAGCAACTCACAATCTCCAAGTCTAGCATAGATGTTGAGTATTGAGCTATGTCTTCCACTTGTAGTGAGATCGTTTAGGTTATGAGATCTTTTTTCCTTCTTTAAATTTTTGAATTCATATTACTATTCCAACTTTACTTTATATAGATAATATCAACGCTATTCAAATTGCTTCTAATCTTATCTTTCATGAATGAACGAAATATATCGAGGTTGATTATCACTTTATTTGAGAAAAGTTTAAGTCTAGAATTATTTTTCTTCCACATGTAGCGTCTCAAGATCAAATTGTGGATATTCTCATAAAGACTCTGACGACAGTTGAACGTTCTTTCCAAATTCACAAATTGTTGCTGGTTGATTACCCATATTAGTTTAAGGGAGGGGGTGATAGCTATAAATGGATTCTTTTCATGTATAGGTAATACCTTCCATGTATTCTAGTTTTATTACCTACCATGTATATCTGTTACTTTCCTTGTCAACCTTTTGTATTCTTAGATTTAAACTTTATTTAGGATAAAAAAATATACAAAAAAATCATAAAATTCTTCAAATCCTCTTGTGTTTATTGGATTATTAATTTTTATAACATAGGACTATGTGTATGATAAACATAATTTAATCAAACTGAAAAATCAGTAATATAATTTGAACACAACTGAAATCCTTCCATAAACAAATCACCACACATACATCAATTAGAACCACTCAAAAATTTCTTTTCTTCTTTGGATAGGGATTTGATATATGTTGAGTCCCTAGAAGAAAGGGTATAAAGACAATTAAAAAATGGGTATGTTGGAAATTGCAACTATTACAATATTTATAAAAGTCAATTCAACTAAGTAATGTTTTCTCAAAATCACTATTTCTCATTGCGTTCTCTTTTAAAATGTTCACCATCAAATAAAAATAAAACTCATTCTCCTATTGAAAAATTGTTTATAAATTAATCAAATCTAAACAAGTCCACTCATGACAATCTATTTGATAATATTCTAGACGATGGGAATAGCCCTTCAGACAAGGTCAATGTTTCCTCTTTACATAGGAATGTGAAAGACATAATTGGTTAGGGTTAAATGGGAATACAAATCTCACGGAGGCGATTACAATAACTTTAACTTTATGTACTAAAAAGACTGAGATTATTAGATCATCGACCATATCATTCAACAAAAAGGAGAAAGTGGAGAAGAATAACTTACATGTCATACGTGTCGCAAGATTTTTTGGACATCTAAGTCATATTGCGCAGCACGCCAACAACGACGGTGAACTGAGATCCAATCTCTAGTCTCACCTACAAACGATAAACAAGATGAAATATAATCTAGAAGTAGAATCTAAGCAAACTAACAAACTACAAGACATTTTACATGAAAAAACCCCAAACAAGGGTAAAAAACCATGGTGCAAAACTCCACTATGAAGAAGACAAAGTTACAAGCATAATACTCACCTTTTCCGATGCTCCCATGCATAGAGATGACTAACCTTTTCCCTCTTTCTCACCTTGGACGTATAGAAACCCTAATCCTATACCCTAATCCCGGATTACACCTCTTTATATAGTAAAATCCGAAAATAGGACTCAAAATAGAAACCCCCACACAACAGGTTGCGATTGGTTGGGCGCCCGGTTAGGCTTGGTCGGGTGCCCAGCCAATGCATAATGTGTCCGACGAGTAATGAGAGAAATCACCCGAATATCAGGCGCCCGGTTAGGCTTGATCGGGTGCTCGATCCACTGACTGTCGGGCGCCCACCCACCTCCTGGCTGGCCGATGGTGTGATTTGGCTCCACACCTCAACAATCTCCCACTTAGAGACACATCACCATAGTCCTTCGTCTTCTACATCCGGAGTGCAATATCTCCCTTTCTTTAAGCCTGAAGACCAATCAAAGCTGAACAGAGCTTCAGCTTCTCCCGTGTCAACATATTAGCAGGATTCTCACTTGTATGGATCTTCTCCAGAGCAATCGATCCATCTTCCAGTAACGAACGTATGAAGTGATATCTGATATCAATATTCTTGGTCCTTGAATGAAAGACTGAATTCTTAGCCAAGTGTATTGCACTCTGACTGTCACTGTACAGCTTGCAATCTGCTTGCTTCTTCTCCAACTCTTTTATAAAACCTTGCATCTATATCATCTCCTTGCACGCTTCTGTAGCTGCAACATACTCTGCTTCCGTTGTATTGATGGATACTATCTTCTGTAACTGAGAGACCCAATTGACTACAACACTACCTAGAGTAAAAACATACCCTGTAATGCTCATTCTGCTGTCAATATCCCCTGCTAAATCTGAATCGACGTAGCCTTGTAGCTCGATTTTCGATCTTCCATAATGCAACCCTATATCCACGGTACCTACCAGGTATCTAAGGATCCACTTCACAGCTTCCCAATGTTCCTTTCCGAGGTTGTTCATGAACCTGCTAATAACTCCTACTTGCTTGAGCAATATCTGGCCTCGTGCTAACCATAGCATATATGAGGCTCCCTATAGTTGACGTGTATGAGACTTTAGCCATGTAGTCCCGTTCCTCCTGCGTCTTATCACCTTGCTTCTTAGAAAGCTTAAAGTGATTGGCTAATGGAGTGCCAACCGGCTTAAGCACCTCCCATGCTGAATCGATCAAGTACATTGGCTATGTACTCTGCCTGTGACAAAACTAGCTTCTTATTTTACTTGTCACGCTTTATTTTCATGCCTAGGATTTGTTTTGCTACTCCTAAATCCTTCATGGCAAATTCTCTAGACAACTATCTTTTGAGATCTTAGATGTCCTTCATGCTTGATCTGGCCACAAGCATATCGTCAACATATAAAAGAAGGATGATGTATGACGTATCAAACTTTTTCAAATAGCAACAGTGGTCTACATAACATCTCCTAAACTCGTTTCCCAACATGAAACTGTCGAACTTCTTATACCACTGCCTTGGGGCCTGCTTCAAGCCATATAGACTCTTTTTTAGTCTACACACTTTGTTCTCCTTTCCTGGTGCTACATATCCTGTCGGCTAATGCATATATATCTCTTCTTCAAGGTCCCTATGAAGAAAGACTGTCTTAACATCTAGTTGCTCTAGATGTAGATCCTTTGTAGCCACTATACTTAAGACCATGCTACTCGTAAACATTTTTCACCACTGGTGAAAATATTTTAGTGAAATAGATACCTGCCTTTTGTTGGAACTCTTTCACAACCAATCTAGCCTTATACTGCTTCGAACCATCGTGCTCCTCTTTCAGTCTCTAAACTCACTTGTTATGAAGAGCTTTCTTACCCTTAGGTAGAGTAACGAGCTCCCACATACGATTAGACTCAAGAGAGTCCATCTAATCATCCATAGCCTACTCCCACTTAACCCGTGTATTTGACCGTAATGCTTATTTAAAACACTCTGGTTCACCATTATCTGTCAGCAGGAGATAATGTAAGGAGGGTGAGTTTTGAACCTTGGGTCTCCTCTCTCGAGTAGACCTCCTCACAATCGGTACTTGTGGCTCTGCCTCATCATGCTCCTGTGTGTGCCCATTCTCTGGCACTGTAACACCTATGTCCGGTAACTCTTTCAACTCTACGAATTCTTTCTCATCGGTCTTATTCTGTTTTTGTTGCAAACTGTCATTATGCATCACTTTCTCATTGAAGACTATGTCCTTGCTTCTGATGATTTTCCGGTTCTCTATATCCCAAAATCGGTATCCAAAATCATGCTGCCCGCAATATATAAATATGCATCTCTTGGACTTCGCATCTAGCTTGTTTCTGTGTTCTGCATCAATGTGAACATATGAAGTGCAGCCAAACACTTTGAGATGTGCAAGGCTCACTTCTTTCCAAGTCACGTTTCTTCTGGTAACCCACCATCCAATGGTGCTGGGGGACTTCTATTGAGAGATATACAACAATATTTACAGCATTTGCCCAAAACGTCTTGGGCAACCCTACATGTAGTCTCATGCTCCTGGCGCGCTCAAGGATAGTCCTGTTAATGTGCTCTGGTGTTTGATTCCATGTGCTGCACAATACTCCTAAAACCTCTTATCACAATACTCTCCCCCAATATCTGATCAGATGCATTTTACTGTTTTACCTGTCTCGTTTTCTACCAGTACTTTCCACTTCTTAAATACATTGAATACATTAGATTTATGTTTTAAGAAATACACCCACAATTTTCTACTAGCATCATCAATGAAAGAGACAAAGTAACGTGATTTACCAAGAGATGATACCTGTGTCGGTCCCCACACATCAGTGTATACAAGCTCCAACAGATGTGTCTTTGGAGCGCGTCCTGTTTTCTTGAAACTTACCATCTTTTACTTACCATATACGTAGTCCTCGCAGAATTCCAAGTTGATAGACTTTAACCTTGGTAGCTTCCCTTTTGACAAAAGCATTTTCATCCATTTCTCACTCATATGTCCTAACCTCTGATGCCATAACTGCCCATTCACTCCAATTGATGCGACTGTGAGTAAACTATACGATCCGGAAGTCACGTATAAAGTACCTTCCTTCTTGCTTCGAGATATCACCAAGGCACCTTTTGTGACCTTTCAAGAGTCACTTGTGAATGTCGTTACATATATGGTATCGGCCAACTGCCCCACTGAGATCAAGTTCCGTCTCAAACTCGGTACATGTCTGACATCCTTCAATTTCAAAACAGTTCCGTCTTTCTGACTTATATGAACGTCTCCCTTGTCAACAATACTGCACTGACTTATCATCACCTATGTAGACTCTCCCGAAGTCACCTGACACATAATCACGAAGAACTTCTTTAGACGAAGTGGCATGAAACGAAGCACCTGAGTCTATAACCCAAGACTCATTCTGCGCATCAAGAGATAAGATCAACTGCATCTGTGTCACTCTCCTCAGATAGATTCAGTGAATCCTTCCCACCTTGAGAGCTTCCTTCTTATTTTTTAAGCGCCCTACAATCACGCTTCATGTGCCCCTTCTTCCCACAATGCTAACACCTGTCCTTGTCTTTCGGTCCCTTGGACTTCTTCTTCGACTTAAAACGTCTGTGTTTATTGCCTCCTTTGTTCAACGATCTTCCTCTTCCTTTAACGTTATAAAGCATTTCCCAAGTCCCTTAAAACTCCTGATGTATTCCTTCTAGATTCTTCGTTGAGAATTAGACTGGTCACATCATCGAATTTCAACTTCGTAGACCTTGAAGAATTGCTCACGGCAATCACCAAACCATCCAACTATCTGGTAAACTGGATAAGATCAATAGCACCCTGACCTCATCATCAAAAGTGATGCTAACGGATTCCAATTGACTCGTGACTGTATTGAACTCGTTTAGATGTTCAGCCACGTTCCCACCATTTGACATCTTCATGTTGAATAGTCGTTTCATGAGATGAACCTTGTTGGACACTGAGGGTTTCTCATACAACGTAGCTAGTGCTTGCGTTAATTCTTTTATGGTCTTTACCTTGGATATATTGAAGGCGATGCTCTTAGACAACGAGAGTCAGATCATTCCTAAAGCCTTTCGATCCACTAAAGCCCATTCATCATCTGTCATTTTCTCTGGTTTCTTTTCTTTTCTTTCTAGAGGAATATAGAGGTCATCCTGATTCAGATAATCCTCCATCTGCATCTTCCAGAAGGCAAAGTTTGAACCATCAAACTTTTCAATTCCAGTCTTCCCTTTTTCCGTCATCGCTCCCACTTAAACTAAACCAATAGCTCTGTTGTTGCGCAGCACGCCAACAATATCGGTGAACCGAGATCCAATCTCCGGTCTCACCTACAAACGATAAACAAGAAGAAATATAATCTAAAAGTAGAATCCAAGCAAGCCAACAAACCACAAGATAGATTTTACGTGGAAAAACCTCATACAAGGGTAAAAAACTACGGTGCAAAACTCAACTACGAAGAAGACAAAGTTACAAGCATAATACTCACCTTCTCCGATGCTCTTATGCATAGACATGGCCCTTTTTGCTAACATCTTTCCTCTTTCTCACTTTAGGATATATAGAAACCCTAATCCTATACCCTAATCCTAGATTACACCCTCTTTATATAGTAAAACTCGAAAATAGGAAACCCCACACAATAGGTTGCGGCCGGTCGGGCGCCCGGTCAGGCTTGGTTAGGGTGCCTGACCAATGCATAATGTGTCCAACGAGTAACGGGAGAAATCACCCGAATATCAGACACCCGATCAGGCTTGATCAGGCACCCGGTCTACTGTACTGTTGAGTGCCCGCCTACCTCCTAGCTGGCCGATGGTGTGATTTGGCTCCACACCTCAACACGTCAATCCCAGGTTTTTTCTAAATTGGGTGTTGAGGGAGTGTAATGTAAAGATTGGGTCCATCTAGTGTATGTATGCTTTGTTGGGCCCTAAAAAAATAAGTCGAATTTTTTATTTTTATTTTTTATTTTGTAGTTTACAAATTTTAATGGGATTTACCACTCTAAGCTCTATGTGGTGTAAATACCTACTAAATATATTCTAAATATTTTACAAGTTACTCCGACACAATTTGTTTACTTGTAAACATCTATTTAAAAGCCAAATAAAATAGTATGTAAATAATTTACACCGAAATCTCTTTTGAGGTATAGAGTGTTTCCAACTTAAAACTTTGCAAGCATCAAATGACCCATTAGAGCATTATTCTAACACATTACAAGAATCAAGTACCAATTAACTTATGACACTTGGATTCTAAATTAACACAAGCTAATTAAACACTTGTCCAATACTACATAAAGACTTCGGAGGGAAATAAGAAGCAAAGATTTTAAGAGAGAAAAATCTGCCCACTAACAGCTGACACAAGTGCCAGTGCCAGCTTTATGGGCCCCACTTGTGGACGCAAGGCCATGAAGCCCAATACATCAAATTCACATGCTATCGTACGCCATCCAAAGACGAACGGCTTGATCGATTTATCCTCACCATTCGACGATCACAATCTTCCAAAAACACCCCTTAATGGCTCATCTGCAAAGCACAATAGGAATGGTCAAATTACCGTGCCCAGATGTGTATGCCTTTATAGTGTTGAGCAAATCCTTCTTTTGGGCATCATCTCATCCGTTTGTTTCTCTGGTGTGCTTCTCTCCAAGGATACATTTCACAGCAATCCATCATCTGGACCGTCCATCAGGGTTCTTTCACTTAGATGGACCACATCAGCTGTTTGGATTGGACAATTTTGTCCGTCCCAATACGGATGACATATCCTCGATTAATATTCATTGTCACTGATAATTTTCAACCGTCCGATGGATGACATATTCTCAAACAATATTCATTGTTACTAATACTTCTTCACCGATCGATGAAATGTAGGTCATAGATCTAATGATCAATCCGACGAACTTTTCTACCACATGTGTGGTCTAATTGTGGTGGGCCACCTGAACAACCGATCAGACTATTTTTTTGGGCCATAGCCTAAATTGAGGTGACACATTTGATGGTTGGCCCAGATGTGAGAAGCACATCATGGTGGGGCCCACATAATCAGACATCGCTAGCAGGTGAGCAATTCTCATATAGTATATACTGAAGATATGTGAGAAATGCTCCAGTGTTCTTAGAGCTGTAAGTTATAGTGATCATTGCTTCGCGAAATTATGTTCATAACACATTTCATGGGCTACTATGCGAAATTAACACTGATTGGATGATCTCATCCATCCTTGATGTGGCCTTATTTTCTACAGCCATCCGTTACCAGCCATGGATGGGATGGTGTGGCCCACCTAAGTTCGTAATATGGCTACTTTTTGGCACATCCCATTCCTAGAGGTGACCCATTGAGATGAGGTTCAGACATCCAGCCCAACTATTGTGTATCCCACTCGGATGAGGAGGTAACACCAAACCTGATAAAGCCATTCCAAAACTCAGGTGGGCCCCACAAAGTGCTTTTAGATGTTTTAGGCGATGTCACATAGTTTCAGATGGTGTGGCCCACCTAAGTTCCTGGTATGGCTGCTTTTTGGGACATCCCATACCTAGAGGTGACCCATTGAGATGAGGTTCAGACATCCAGCCCAAGTATTGTGTGTCCTACTTGGATGAGGGGGTAACACCAAATCTAAGGCCATTCCAAAACTCAGGTGGGCCCCTCAAAGTGCTTTTAGATGTTTTAGGCATGATTTCACGTAGTTTCAGATGGTGTGGCCCACCTAAGTTCCTGATATGGCTGCTTTATGAGACATCCCATTACCTAGAGGGGACCCATTGAGATGAGGTTTAGACATCTAACCCATGCATTGTGTGTCCCACTTGGACGAGGGGTAACATCAAATCTCAAACAATTCCAAAACCTGTGGTGGGCCCCACAAAGTGCTTTTAAATGTTTTAGGCATGATTTCACATAGTTTTAGATGGTGTGGCCCACCTAAGAATTCCTGATATAGCTGGTTTTTGGAACATCCCATACCTAGAGGGGACTCACCAAATGCATGGTGTGGATGTCTAACACACATCATGATGGGGCCAAGAAGCTCTCATGCTCACACAAAACTAGTTGTTTGTCCAACTAGTTGGTGTGTGGGACCCAATTGAAGTGTTTGTATGATATCCCACAGGTCTACCATGATACTCCCAACATGAAAATGAGGGATGCCCCCAAAATCAGGTTGATCCAGCCATTAGATGCTGTCCATACAAACATGAGGTTTTTGGATGGTTGTTCATTATTTTCTATGGAGTGTCCCACCTGATAGGTTGGATCGATGTAATTTCTAAGTATTCCACTTTTATGGTGGGAATACCTTACTAGCTGGGTTGGATGTTATAAAAACACCAAGGGGGGCTTTACACACAACTAGTTAGGCTACTAGTGTTTGAGCAACTGAATGAGGTTTGCTAAATCACATGCATGTAAGGGAGCCTGCTTTCATTGTGCATGTGTTTGATCTTATCCATCCATTTAGGTAGGCTCAACCATGTGATTGTTGGGAAAGCCGGCAGCGGAAGCGGAACGCCGAACACGTGAAGCAATGCGAAATCAAACGTGAAACAAGATGTAATCAATCACACACAAGCACTCACCACAAGAGACTCCGAATTTTAGGTGGAAAAACCTCTCAATGGGTAAAAAACTACGGCACAAAACGATCCACTATGAATCGAACAGAAGATTACAAAGATGACAACCCACAAGCAAGGATAACAAAACCCAAGCTCTCTCTCTCTCTCTCACAACTCTCTCCCCTCTTCCTAGTACGAATAGGAAACCTTGGACACCTAAGGATACTAATTTAGGACGAATTACAACTCCTTAAATAAGTAGAAATTCGAAAATAGAAACACCTTGCGCAGTACTGCGGACTGCCTAAGGAATCCGCGTGCACAGCCGACCGGTCGCACCTCGCACAGAGACCGGTCCAGGGGAAACACCCAACGCTGCCTCATAGCCGACCGGTCGCCCGACCGGTCGGAGCCCACTGACGTAGAGAATTCTGCCTTCACTGTGCATCTGAGCCACTTCGTCAGACCGGTCGCCCGACTGATCTGAGCACCCTGTCCACGCACATAGTTTGAAGTGACTCCAATAAACTCCACCGAGGCTTCAAACGTTGAATCAACACATCCTTGCAACGTCATCTTATCTTCAATCATAGCTCCACCGCTTCTCGTGCCACCATTGACCATAACCTTGCAAATTCACACCCTTTTCCGCTCTTCTCATGTGGCCCTTGGGCACTTGCCACGTACGAGCAACCGTGGATCTCGCTGCCGTTCCCGCAGCTCCACCGTGAATTGTGCTCCCGATCAACATATAAAGATGGCCACACTTCCATGCCTTCATACACATGAGTGCCCCTTTCATCACTTCACAATAACGATCGCGGCCGATAAACACGCACCCTTTAGCCTCGAGTGCACCAAGAGAAATCACATTCATCTTCATTTTGGGAACGTGTTTCACATCTTCCAGGACTCGTTCGACTCCATTGAACATCCTGATGCGCATGATATCAATACCCACAACCTTATGAGTGACTCCATCGCCTACAAACACCTATTCTCCACCATACTCCTTGTATGTCGTGAATGAACTCCGGTCAGGATAAACGTGACATGAAGCCCCTGAATCAAGGATCCACTCACTACTATGAGATCCCTTGTCAGAAACAGTCAGAACTTCACATAGATTACCACTGTCCTCTACGGTATTGGTTCCCTCTCCAGAAAAATTTCCAAACTTCTCTTGCCTCAACCTGGGATTCTGACAATCCCCTCTCATGTGGCCCTCCTGGCCACAATTCTAGCACTTCACCTTAGCTTTCCCTTTGCCCTTGGCCCTAGATCCCGATTTTGAATATCCTCCATGCTCAGAACTTCTTCCCTTCATAACCAGTGCCTCTGAGGAATAACGGGAAGCCACGTCACCACTTTTCTTTCTCATCACCTTCGACTGGAGGACTGAGATAACGGTCTCGACGCTTATGGTTTCCCTCCTTGCGCACACAGAGTACTGAATGACTCATATGAATTTGGAAGAGAATTCAATAAGATGCATGCTTGGTACTCATCCTTCATCGATTCGTCGATCACTACCAACTTGCAAACCAGCCTATTGAACGTGCTCAGGTGGTCCTCCACCTCCGTTCCCTCAGCCATCCTTAAGGTGAACAACGGCATCAACACGTACATGCGATTCTCTAAAGACTTCTTGGCATAAACCTTCTCTAGCTTCGCCATCGTTTCAGCCGCAGTCTTGTCCTTCATGACATGATAGAGAACATCATCCGTAAGGTTTAACAGGATTGAGGTTCTTACCTTCTTGTCGAGCTTCGTCCACTCATCGTCCTTCATAGCATCGGGTCGCTTTCCAAGAGCTTCATCAAGCCTTTGCTGAACCAGGAAGGATTCAACCTTCACCTTCCATAGCTCAAAGTTATTTTTCCCTAAAAAACTTCTCTACCTCAAACCTTGCGCCCGATCCCATCTTCTCGTCTCAGATTTGAATCTACTCCACCCCAACTTTAGCTTCTGATACCACTTGTTGGGAAAGCTGGCAGCGGAAGCGGAACGCTGAACATGTGAAGCAATGCGAAATCAAACGAGAAACAAGATGCAATCAATCACATACAAGCACTCACCACAAGAGACTCCGAATTTTACGTGGAAAAACCCCTCAACGGGTAAAAAACCAAGGCACAAAACGATTCACTATGAATTAAACAGAAGATTACAAAGATGACAGCCCACAAGCAAGGAAAACAGAGAAAACCCAAGCTCTCCTCTCTCTCTCTCTCTCTCTCTCTCTCTCACACAACTCTCTCCCCTCTTCCTAGTATGAATAGGAAACCTTGGACACCTTAGGATACTAATTTAGGACGAATTACAACATCTTAAATAAGCAGAAATTCGAAAATAAAAACACATTGCGCAGTATTGCGGACTGCGCAAGGAATCCGCGTGCACAGCCGACCGGTCGCACCTCGCACAGAGATCGGTCCTAGGGGAAGCACTCAACGCTGCCTCACAGCCGACCGGTCGCCCGACCGGTCGGAGCCCACTAACGACTGGTCGGTCGACCAGTCTGGACACACGTAGAGAATTCTGCCTTCACTATGCATCTGAGCCACTTCGTCAGACCGGTCGCCCGACCAGTCTGAGCACCCTATCTACGCACATAGTTTGAAGTCTCCCCAACAGTGATCAACACTCTTATTTGACATGGACCCCATCTGAATCCAAGGTCCAAGACCGGATGGGTGCCCTAGCTTGACCGATTCAGGGCCGGGTCCCAAAAACGATATCCAGATGTCGAAGGACTCAGACCTGTCCGGCCCGAAAACTGACCAGACCAGGTCTGGGACCCCACCGGAACCTAAGTTGTCCAGAGCCCTAAATGCGGGGCTCCGCTATGAGGCGTGCCTTGCAGGAATTTCTGTAATGCTTCCTCTTTTAAGAGCTTCAATAGGCACGGATGGGCTGATATCCCTAACTGGGCTTGTGTCAATAGCCAAGATCCGTTGGTTCTCCCGCCGATCGTGATTACTGAGCTCTATATGCATCACTTTATACTAAGTGGGCCATCCAAGCAATGGATGTCCATAATTGTAAACTCATTTCCAGTCCCAACCCAAAGTCCATCTCAGGCAAAATCAAGCCCGTTTAGGTCGAGGTCACCGTCCAAGCGTAAACTAGGCCCAACCCAGCCCAGCCCGGCCTACTTTTTCCCTACCCAAAATTTAGGGTGCGTTTGGTTGCACCAAAATATTATGATATTTCATGATTGATAGTCTTATTTGGTGCAAAATTTCCCAAGATTTCATGATATTTGGTGCAAGCAAAAACACCCTTGGAATAATTACAAAATATCATGAAGTGCGAACCAAACACATCCTAAAGAAAATGAAAAGAAATCACTAATAAAGGAGTCTTTTCAGACATGAAAATCATAGACATTCTTAATTTATCTCATTCCAAGATAATTCAACTTCAAAATTCACATCTTGGGTGAATAAGGAGAGTTTACAATGGATCGTGCAATTGCAGCTGCTAAGGTTGCAGTGAAGTTGGGATCTCTAGTTAAAGATGCTACATACTCAGCCACGTTGTTGTTGAAATTTTGAGTGGGTCTATTTATCTCTTGATTGGTCCCACATAGGGTCAGATCAAGGGTGACAGTTGGTCGAAATGGATGAACCGGGGTTGAACATGGTAAACTAGGGTCCGAGGCATGCGGTGAAGAAGTCGAGCCTTCGGGTCCACTGGTAAGCGCATGAGTGTGCTCGCCTTCATATGTTGCCACGAGAATTGATTTATCATCCACACATCTTTGCACCTAGAATCCAAAATAAAAAAAAAATGGAGTTAGATTCTAATGCAATATATTGTACTTGCATCTAAGTGCGGATACGTGTGCCCAAGGCAGTTATTGTACTTGCACTTAGATGCACATAGACCCACTTAGACACAAGTTGTGCATTAAGCTTAATGCACAAAGCTTTGTATTGGATTATTATGATTTCGACTATTTATATTCATCAAATGGCTTCTTTTTATGGTTTTCATAATAAATTTTTCTTAAAAATAACATTTCATTGTGGCTGAGTATTTCTATTTTTAGAAGCTGACTTATTAGTGGAGGGATGATCGATCACCTCTAAACATTTCTTGTCCAAGATGATAGTAGGGGTTGAAATGGGCCTGGCCCAATGGCCTGGCCCTAGCCCTATAGGGCTGCCATTATAGAGAAAAGATTTACGTGATCAACGGCTTGAAATAGTTCAATCCAAGAATCTTTCGGGAACCTTCATCTACCATGAGTCCTGTCACAGAAACCATTTTGACTGTTGAAACATGACTTGGATCCAACTAGTGTCACATGCAGGGCGAATGAGTTAGCATGTCTTTAAACCAACCTTTCCTTTTTTTTTTTTTTTTTGGTTTTAAGTCATCCATTCTTAGTGCATGGTGGTGGACCGCTTGATGATTGGACCGTGCCAATGGGGCCATCCATCTGCCCGGCCTGCACAAACATGATTTCAAGCCCAGGCCATTCGTATGGTAACATTGCTAGTTTGGCATGAGATATGCTAGTTAGTTCCATAATAATTTAAGTGTGTGGGAAGTACAAATTTACTCTCTTAGGGGATCCTTGGGTTCTTAAGTGAATTGGAGTTGTTAGGTGACTAGAGATGATCATGTGAGAAATGCATGCTGAAAATATAACAACTATGAAATTTATATACATAGTACTTGATTTTAGGACAAGTGGGAGATTATTAGAGTTGTACCCTATAAAACAAATGTGAGCCCAATCCACTATGCACACGGATGTGACAGTGATGTTCTCACCTGTAGATCACGATGACCTAGTGTCATGGGTATTGGATAAATTGCCATGCCTTAATTCATATGTTGTGCCACCTTAAACATACGTGAATATGGGTTAAGTAGAGGAGAGTAAGTCCTCTGGATGTATTTAAGAACTCAAGATTAGACACAATAGTCATTGACCAAGGAAGAATTGTGTTCGATGGATCTTACTACCCAGTTATACTAAGACCACATAAGTTTTAGGACAGACTTATGGTTGTCACATATGAAGGGAATGATTATCTTGTATGAGAGACTGACTTGGGTTAAGATGAATAATCTTTGCCATCGTGGGCCAACTTGGTGTTCGTATGCCTTCGCCCTACCCCACATGAGAGTGTGAGTGTGTCATGGATACATGGTCTTGTTGAACATTTGGACACTTACATTAGTGGATTGAGATTAAGTCACTAGTTTAAGGGCTCATTATACTAGACTTTAATAAGATGATATATGAAAAATTAATTAATTTTCGGCCTGGGGATGTGTAAGGGTCATGATCCTAATTTTATAACCTTGGTTCTCTTTATGAGGTTACTACATGACTATTAAAATTGGGTATGGCCTAGTACATCCATTAGTGTTCATTAATTCTTACTTGGGCCAATAAGAGATCCATTGGTTTATTATTGGGAGATCTAATGTATCAGAGACTCTTCAAGTGATTTTTCTTTTGAGCGCAACACTTAAAAAGATTTCAATGTGCTTTATGAAGGTTTTCAACAATTGAAGTTTTATTTTAATTGTTAAAATTATTTTGATCGCACTTGATGATGATTTGATGGTTCATTATTTTATATGTAATATAAGTCTCTAGTGGATGATCATGATAGTGGGAGGATTGGATTATAAGCATATGCATGGATAAGGCCGTTACATATAATTTTCATTCTTGTGTAGGGGTTGTGGGAATTGGTAGAGTGGTGGAGTACCATAACTAGTGCACTTCTGAAACTCTAAATCTCTCTTTATAAATAAGATCCTATCCTAGGGGGAGAGATCCCTGGAGAGAGCCTTAGACATCCCACCTTGGGCTTCACTAAGAGAGACTGTGGACCCTCGCCGATTTCTCCGCGCTCCCACACGGCGTCGTTCTCCCTTTCCTTTCGGAAGAAGAAGAAGAAGAAGAAGTGTGTGAGTGCGAAATCGCCGTTTGTGCCACTGGCTTGCCTCGTTCTCGAGGGCTTTGTTTGGTTGTCGTGTTGAGCTGAATATGTTTAAGTGAGTTTATATAAGACCAGAGTCGCCACTAGCCAGTTACTTCGAATCTACAGTCGGCTAGACCCCGTAGAAACGTTAGAGAAGTGAATCCGAAGATTCCTTCCTCTAAAATGACTCCTGTTGATCTGCGGCCAGAGATTCAAGGTAAGGGATCACGGTTACAGGGTGGGAAGAGGTTAAGCACCCCACACACTGCCCGTACCGAAGTACGGTCTCTACTTCACAGAATCGATCGAATACTTGAAAGTCTAATTTAATCCTCGTATATTCTCATGAATGACATGATGCATGAATGCGGGTCTGAACAGTAAGAGTTTCTGATGGGCAGGTTCCAACAACGGGCAAGCCCAGAGCATACGCTCGAACTGACAGGTGCTTTATGCGAGATGATGCATGCTGTGTGCTTGAATATTCAAAGTGCTTATAGTGATATGTACGTGAATGCAGGTCTGAACAGTAAGAGTTTCTGATGGGCAGGTTCCAACAACGGGCAAGCCCAGAGCATACGCTCAAACTGACAGGTGCTTTATGCGAGATGCATGTGGTGTGTTTGAATAATCAAAGTGCTTGCAGTGAAGCAGGGGGGTTGGAAGAAAAGTAAATGTTGCACTTATGCTAGATGCAAATGAGATGATGCTGGAAAATGAGTAGCTGGGTGGACGGAGGTGTCGCAAGGGTTGGCTTCGAGTGGCTGGATCAAGACTTGGATGGCTTGGGAGGCTTGGACCAATGGTCAGGCTGGGCTGGACCAGGGTTAGACTCTCCTCACTCGGGCTCTCCTTGGTGGAAAAATGGGCTAAAGGGTGGAGAGATGGACTCAGAGCTCTCGGACCGGCTGGACTTCGAATGGCTTCTGAAATGAGAAGGGGAGGGGGGTATTTATAGCAGCGGAGAGTGGCAGCTCTCGTAATTTTGTCCGGGCGGCCTGCCATGGGCCGCCCGTACGGCCGCTCCTCGGTTTCCAGCGAGTACGGCCGTTCCCTCGGGGCTGCTGTTGGACTCGCTGGTTGACTCAGTGAGTTGACTCAGCGGGTCGACTCGGTGGTTTGACTCGACGGGTTGACTCGACGGGTTGACTCGGTGTTTTGACTCGACGGGTTGACTCGACGGGTTGACTCAGCGGGTTAACTCAGCGGGTTAACTCAGCGAGTTGACTCAGTGAGTTTGACTTTTTTGGGATTTTTTGACTGGACTTTTTTATGGGGGGTTTTTCAGGGTGGTTTTTAGGACTGGGTTGACTGGGTTCAGGCTTGAACTGGGCTATGTAATGGGGCTTACAAGGGTGAGTTTGGCTGAGTTTGGACTTGGGATTTGGGGGTATGGTCCTCCGTTCAACCAGCTATCTCTACCAACAGTGTAGCCGAAGGTGGGGTGTCTACAGATGCCCCTCTTTGGCAGAGGTTGCGTGCAACCGAATGCCAAAGCGAGTGGACACCCCACTTCTGACCCGGTCATTCATAGATCATGTTCTGAAATCTTTGCTTGCCTTTGCATCTGTGCCAGTTGATCGTTTGGAGATCGCTCACTTGCACATACCGCGAGAGTTTGGAGAAAACGTTGCGATTGTCCCTGCAGTTTGCTGCAACCTGGGTACCCAATCGCAACCCTTCCATTCCCGACCGGTACTAACATCGGAAAGGTACAGCAGAGCCTCTGCGTCGACAGTCTTACGAGGTTACTGACCCTGTGATTGATTGTATGTTTGATGTTTTCCCAGATCACTCCAGGAGTACTTGTTTCGCTTGACTGTCAAAGTGGTTAGACGTCCTGCGTCCGATAGTCTTACGGGATTCTACTACGCCGACTTGGACTCAGTCAAGGTACTTCAGGCATCCACGCCTAGGTATGTGCGGGTGGGCTTTTCCACCCGATCTGCTGGTTTTGATGCTTGGTTTGCAATTCATTCTTTCCTTGATTGTGGTCTGGAATCTTTGTTGTCCTTTGTATCTGAGTCAGTTGATTGTCTGGAAGTTGATAACTCGCACATACCGCGAGAGTTCGGAGAAAACGTTGCGATTGTCCCTGCAGTTTGCTGCAACCTGGGTACCCAATCGCAACCCTTCCATTCCCGATCGGTACTAACATCGGAAAGGTACAGCAGAGCCTCTGCGTCCGTTAGTCTTACGAGGATGCTGACCCTGAGACTGATTGTGTGATGTTTGATGTTTTCCCAGATCACTCCAGGAGTACTTGTTTCGCTTGACTGTCAAAGTGGTTAGACGCCCTGCGTCCGATAGTCTTACGGGATTCTACTACGCCGACTTGGACTCAGTCAAGGTACTTCAGGCATCCACGCCTAGGTATGTGCGGGTGAACTCTTTCCACCCAATCTGCTGATTTCGATACTTGGGTTACAATTCATCGTTTCCACCTGTTCAAATGGTTTCTGTGACCGAACCTTTTGGCTTTTCATCTTTTTGTATCTTGGCATGTGGTACGACCGCACTGACACTGGAGTTCAGTTCGACCGTACTTTGAGTGCATTGGATCCGATGGTCTCCGGGGAAACCGCGAGACATCGGATCTTATTTGATTTTTGCGTCGGCTCCTACCCAGAGATATGGAAGATCTCCTGGTGTTTTGGAGGCAGAACGCTCTACTGGAAAATATTTTTGGATTTTTGAAAAGGCACCCACTCTGGGGAGTGATACTCCATGGGGTTTTTATTTGCAAATAGAAATATTTTTTTTGTCTTTTTGAAATGAAAATCTGGTTCGCATGTGCCTCCACTAGGGATGCCTGTGGGGTCTTTAGCTAACCGACTTTTATTTTGAAAACATGATGATTGATGCGATGGATGCTGATGCATGGAGATGCATGATGAATGCATGGCTTTGGCTCATTCTCTTTCAGTTTGATGATTTTGCTTTTGCTGGAGATGCAGAGAATTTTGAGCTTATTGCTTACAGGGTTGTACTCCCTTGGGGATTTTTCTTTTTGATACGGAGGTTTGGACAGCGGGTTGGTCAAGATCCCGACCCGTGGTCGATCAGGTCCATCGTCCCAAGATGCTGTTTCTTTGCTAATGAGAATGTACGAGGATATCATTCGACTTCAAGATGTTCTTCTGGGCATACATGTGATTGAGATGGTGTTTGGTTGCCCGTTTTGGTCAAGATTCCAATTTGCGGGCGATTGGATCCGTCATCCCATACTGTGAAGTGAGCGGAGTTCAAGACTCCTGAATTGTAGTGCTGGGGATGCTAATTTTTGTAATTTTTACAGATATTTGGATCCGAATCTTTACCTGAGCGGTCAGAGTAGAGATCAGTTTATTGAAAACACAGGAAATATTTTTTGTGATTTTCGAAAATATTTGATTTGAAAGCAAGGGAAATATTTTTTGTGATTTTTTGACAATATTTTGATTGAAAGCAAGGGAAATATTTTTGTGGTTTTTGAAAATATTTTGATTTGAAAGTGATGGAAATATTTTTTGTGATTTTTGACAATATTCTGATTGAAAGCAAGGGAAATATTTTTGTGATTTTTGTAGATATTTGATTTAAAAGCGATGAAAATATTTTTTGTGATTTTTGACAATATTCTGATTGAAAGGCAAGGGACATATTTTTTTTTTTTTTGAAAAGGTGATTTTGCAATGTTTTTGTATTTTGTGATTTTCTGAAATGCAGGGAAAAGATATGGAATTTCCATCCACTTCCAGCTTCTACTGCTGGTAAGGCACCCGATCCATTTTACGTCAGCGAGCAAGACGAGTCTCACACAGTTAAGTGCCGTGGTTTTACATCTTCGGATGAGGGGATTTTGAGGGTTTTCAGTCAACACACCCACAAAGTTGCCTGTTCCTCATGTGCAATGCACATAGACCACGTGTCGTCCGACGGACTCCTTCGGCCACAAGATGAGCCACATCCTCACATTTCCCTTAGTCAATCCAGTTTGGGGTCTTACGTTGCTCACAATTCCGTGAGGGTGAGCTTCACCTCCCAACAGCCTTAATCCCCTTCATGAGTTCTAGGAACAGGGAACATCCGTCAGCTTCAACAGCGACTTCCAACTCAAGGTTGTCTATCACGGTGCGTTCAACACGAACAGGATTGCGGAGTTCTGCCCGCCTCAGCCTTTACCTGTTTAAAAGATTCCAGACACCCGTACGATCAAGTGTCAGCCATGTCTGGAACAGGTTAGGAAAGAAAGCCCCCGAGAAGTTAATCCCAGTGTAGTTTTAGGTCTTCGGACCGCTGGGGATGAATTGGTGGATCGAAACTGGTGGTGAAAACTTTTTTGTTTTATATTGTATATATTTTTTTTGTTTTGAAAAAGTTCCAGACTTCAACTCGAGTAATCGAGATTGACACTGGTTTTTATGGAAAGCTTTAAAATATTTTTGGTATTTTTGAGATGATCCGGGTTATCGAACCATGATCCCAACGGTCGAGGCCGATGCCGGTTTTTAGTTGAAAGTGAGAAAGGTCCCCCGAGAAATTAATCCCAGTGTAGTTTAAGGTCTTCGGACCATGAAACTGTACAGAGAAGGGCAAACATGTTTTTTTTTTTTTTGGAAAAATGTCCGGTGTCAGCGGATGGACAATCCAGACTGATGCCGGTTTTTATTGAAAATCTCTCGGGATGTCAATCCCGACGTAGTTTAAGGTCTTCGGACCAAAACTTTAAAAGCGGGGCTGGTAATATATTTTTATGATTTTTGAAAATGTTCGGAGTCATTGATCTTGAGCAAACAAGACCGACGCCGGCTTTTATTGAAAATCTCTCGGGATGTCGATCCCGACGTAGTTTAAGGTCTTCGGACCCAGACTTAGTAAAAGGGGGGGCAAACACATTTTTTGTTTTTTTTCGAAATGATCCAGATCATCAGATCTTGGCCTGAAAGGCTGGGATCGATGTTGGTTTTTATTAAAAATCTCTCGGGACGTTGATCCCGACGTAGTTTAAAGTCTTCGGACCCAAAACTTTAAAAGAGGAAAGACATTTTTTTTTTCTTTTTTTGGAAAAAATTCTGGGTCATCGATTCTGATTTTGATGGTCGAGATCGATACCCATTTTTATTAAAAATCCCTCGGGATCTTGATCCCGACGTAGTTTAAGGTCTTCGGACCATGAAACTGTACAAGTGATGCATATATTTTTTTGGTTTTCTGAAAATGTCCGGAGCCACCAGATCTTGAAGAAGACTGATGCCGGTTTTATTGAAAATCTCTCGGGATGTCGATCCCGACGTAGTTTAAGGTCTTCGGACCATGAACTGTACAAGTGATGCATATATTTTTTTGGTTTTCTGAAAATGTCCGGAGCCACCAGATCTTGAAGAAGACTGATGCCGGTTTTATTGAAAATCTCTCGGGATGTCGATCCCGACGTAGTTTAAGGTCTTCGGACCATGAAACTGTACAAGTGATGCATATATTTTTTTGGTTTTCTGAAAATGTCCGGAGCCACCAGATCTTGAAGAAGACTGATGCCGGTTTTATTGAAAATCTCTCGGGATGTCGATCCCGACGTAGTTTAAGGTCTTCGGACCATGAACTGTACAAGTGATGCATATATTTTTTTGGTTTTCTGAAAATGTCCGGAGCCACCAGATCTTGAAGAAGACTGATGCCGGTTTTATTGAAAATCTCTCGGGATGTCGATCCCGACGTAGTTTAAGGTCTTCGGACCATGAACTGTACAAGTGATGCATATATTCTTTTGGTTTTCTGAAAATGTCCGGAGCCACCAGATCTTGAAGAAGACTGATGCCGGTTTTATTGAAAATCTCTCGGGATGTCGATCCCGACGTAGTTTAAGGTCTTCGGACCATGAACTGTACAAGTGAACAGTAATCAAGGGCGGAGATTCTTGGGATTCCTCTTGGAATGGTTTGGATCATCTGGTCATGCCTTTGGATGGTTGAGATCATTGTTTGACCAAGTCAAATTTTCCTTTCTTTTTCTTGGAAATTCCATGGAACTTTTCCACATCATCCACCCAATTTCTCACCCATTTCTCATGAGATGAGATTTTGGTGAGATTTCCTCTTTTTTCTCACCATTCTCTTCCATCACTTCATTCTTACATGGAGGTACAAGATTCACTTGCAACCACCCTTCCCAAGGAGGAGTTCTTCCCAAGGAGAGGGAGAGGGAGGTCGTTTCAAGTAGGTGGAGGCTAGGACGGCCTCCCATGGGCCGCCTGCCCGGTCTCTGCCTCCTGGTCTCTTCAGGGGGCTGGGTAAAAGGGTGCCTTCCCCTTTTCTATATAACATGGGACACCCTCCCCCCCTCAAACGTGCAATCTCTCTCTTCTCTCTCTCATACTCTTTCTTTCTTCAAGTTTCCTCTCTCTTCTTTGGTGATCCTTTGCTCTTTTCAAGTGGTGGGCCTTAGAGAAATCTTGGGACAGCAAGGTGGTCCTTCTTTGGTGAGTGGTAAAGGTATGGACCACTTCCTTTCTCTTTCTTGTCCTTTTCCATCTTCATTGTCTCTTCTCATGATCCTTTTCCTTTTTCATGTAGCTATTCAAAGGGGTGTGAAGGTGGGCCCAAGCATTCTTGATCTTTTCTTAGATCTCAAGTCTTTCAAAGGTGGTGCATGGAGAATGACATTGCAAGCTCTCCACTTCCTCATTTTTTTTCTTTTTCACACTCCCTCCATGTGCATGTAAGGAGTAATTTTGCCATGTCATCAAGTGTGCATGGCAAAATATTCTATCTTTTTCATGGGAGTTGGGCCTCTTTTCATGTGTATCAAATGGGCTCAAAGTGAAGTCATGGCACTTGGTGTATTTGATGGGCCCAATGCTTCATTTTGGGCTCCCTCATGCTTTCTTGCCTTTGTCATTTTTCCTTTGGAGCTTTCTTTCTTTTCCATCTTTTTCAAGATTTGGGCCCATGGGCATGGTAGGGCCCATCTCAAGTTTTGGGCTCATGGGGCTCACTTTGGGTGACCCCATCTTTCTTTACATGTGTATGGATCAAGGTGGCTAGCCCATTCTTCATTTTGGATCTCAAGTGGGCTAGTTTTCCTAGGTGGGCTTATATGGACAAGTAGCCCAAGTCTTCCACTATTTCTTTGATTATGATGTACATCTTTGCACAAAGTGTGGTGGGCTCCTTGGAGTTTTTCATGTGGATGGGCTTTTGGGCCTTCATTGAAACTTGGGCACTTCTTTGAACCATGTGTGCCACACTACACTTTGTTCATGTAGGCTTTTTCTTTTCATGCTTTCTCTCTTGATGGATGGAGGACTTGAGTTACTTGACCATCTACAAGTCCCATGAGTGAGTTGTTCCCACAATCTCACTAAGTTCAAATGGCTTCCTTTGTGGTAGGAATGTGATTCTCAAGAGTTTCCCTTTAATGTTATCAACCTCAACTGGATGATCCTCAAGTGAGTGTCCATACAACCATAGCTCCTTGAACTTTTCTTTGGGGGCTTGGTGGGTCATCCACCATCATTCTCAAGTATGAGTGGTTCTTCTTTCCATTTGTAGGAAAGAATGATACCCATAAGTTGCCCATTTTTGTCCCATGCCTTGGGACATTTTGGATTTTGATATTCAAGTGGGCTATGTGTAACATTCTTATCCATTTTCATGATGGTTGGGTGACTCATCAAGCCATGCTCTTTTGTGCTCAAATGGTCTCCCTTTTTGGTGAACAAGTTGGTGCACATAAGTGGCCCAAACTTGCCTTTTCATGGGCATTTTCAACCTTGATTCTTCATGTGGGCTATGTGCATCAACTTTCTACCCTTAGCTCCTTTGATTCATATGTTTGTGGGTAGACCTCCTTGTTGCATTTTCGTGGTCAAAATTTTCATCAAGATGAGGCACATAAGGTTGCCCATGGTTAACCCATGAATGGGTCCTCATGTTCTTCAAGTGGGCTATGTGCTCTCTTCAATCCATTGAGATGAGGCATTTGGGTTGCTCTTGGGGACCCGTTTCCTTTCTATTCCCCACTTGTCCATGCATATGTGTAAAAAGATGGAGACATCCTAAGTGAGAATCGTGACCTTGGCATAAAAGTGAGTCAATCTTTGGCCACATGTGGACTTTGAAGAGGAACTTCTCATGTGCAGTAGGACTCTCATCCTTAGTTGATTTCATGGCACTTGAGTGCATTTGTTGTCCAAAATGTGTCCTTGGATGATGGACTTTTCTTACCTGAGGCATGCCATGCCACCTTCTTTAAGGTGGGCCTTACTTTTTCCAATGGGCCCAACACATATCCTAAGCGACACATGGAGTTGGACTTTAGATTTTGCATTTGAATGTGAGTCCAATCCCATGGGTTTCTTGGATGAGAATTTGGATTTTAATGGGTAAAGGATAGGGACTTACCTTGCCAAGCTTGTAGGATTCCATGGCGGATGGTACCAGGGGCCACCAAGTGGTTGACGAGGATGATCCTGCTTTCATTGTCCGCCGGGGGGACCACATGTGTTCCCTAGCTATGGAGCATCAACCTCTTCCTGCCATCAAGGGTCGAGGTACCAGGGATCGCTGGGACAATTGGATGAAGGAGCCACAGCCCTTGCTTGAGCGAGTACTAGATGGTACTCCTTTTGCTGGCCTCCTCACCCTACGCTTCCATAACAACGACGCCAACCGCATGATGCTTGCGGCCCTTTGTGAGAGGTGGCGGGATGAGACCCACACCTTCCAGCTTCCTTGTGGAGAATGGGGGATAACCCCTTTGGACATTTACATGCAGATAGGTTTCCCATTTCATGGGGCAATTGTCCCTCAAGTTAGCTCTTTAGCTCCCCTCTCTTCCACTGATTGGCTACGGCTTGTTGGTGACGTCCCTCCTGAGGGTGAATTCCAAGGCCATCAAGTGAAGATGCGATGGTTTTATAACAATTTTGCTTCTGTCGTCCCTACCACCGAGCGAGAGGCCCTCCACAAGGCGCGGGCCATGATCACTTATGCTTTTGGATCCTTTCTTTTTTGCCATGCGAATGAGAGAGTTGATCCTAAATTTCTTCGTTTAGTCGAGGATCTTCATCACCCCTATAACTGGAATGGGGCCATCCTGACCCGTCTCTTTCAAGGTCTGGACAAAACCTGTCGGCATAGCCGGTCCTTCACAGGCTTCTGGCCTGTTGTTGAGGTACCTCTTCTTTCATCCTCCTTGGAGCCATTTGCCTCCTTTCTCTCTCTGATCTTTAAATGTACTTTCATCCAGACCTGCTTTTATGACCATTTTCCGCATCTTGCGCCGAGGATGCGAGATGACATTGAACCCGCTCAGTATCGCCACATGTACTGGCATCAGCAGAATCGTCAGCGGAACTCCCGAGTTCCCGGGGACAATTGGCGTGCTGATATAGACGGGCTGACCGTTGAGGACGTAAGTATCTTGCTTGTCTTTGTCCTTGTACTGTACTTGTAACTGATCGTGGTAACCTCTTCTGCTGCAGTTTGCCCGGATGCCGTATGCTAGTTTCCCTCTCTACTACACACCCCAGCGCGTGGAGGCATATGATGCTTCATGTCTCCGTATTATGCTTTCTGACGCTGAGTCCTTCCAATGGTACTTGGGAGAGAGATTGCTTCGGCAAGTCACTGGGGTAGCTCGGGTCCCCTGTTCTGCACCTCCTCCAGCTGCTCGGATGCCAGCTGATGAGAGAGTTGAGGCTCTGGTGGGCCAGCCTGGCTTCCGTTTCACGATCCCGGATCGTGATTATGACGAGTGGTATCTGCTATTCGGCCAGGGGCCTTTGCTTCCTTCGCTTTACGTTCCAGGCGGCCGTCGCAGGTATGCTGGAGGTCCAGTGACTGCTCCTTTGATGGATCTTTATCGTCGGGAGCGGGACGCGAGGAGGGGCGATGATGATTATGTTGGTGACTTGTAGCTGGCTCTGCTTTATATGGTCTTGTACTTTTGTTTTTGTCCCCTTTTGTATCAAGCACTTTTGGATGAATATACAGGCTTTGATTTCTCCCAAATTCCTTGGTGATGTCTGGATGCTTTGACTCTTGACTCATTCCTTCATGATTTGTGATTTCTCCACTGCATGGACAATGACTTGAACGGTTTAGATTGCTTGTTTAGGCCCTGCGGGGCCCACTTGATGATTGGATCTTGGATTTTAGCCCTTCTTTTGATGATTGGTCTTTTGATCTCGCCACTCCATGACTTGTGTAAGCTTCCCAATGGTTTGGATTTTGATGATTTGGCCCTTGAATGGTTCAGATTGATGGATTTGGCCCTGTGGGCCCACTTGAGACCTTAGCTTTACTTTGGGACACTTCTTTTGATGATTTGTGAGGTTAGGAATGCTTCTCATGGCGTGGATGATGGCTTGAACGTCTCTGATCGCTTGATTTGGCTTTGTGGGCCCACTTGATGATTAGATCTTGGATTTTGGCCCTTCTTTTGATGATCGAACCTTTGATCTTGTTGTTTCATGGCTCATGTAGGTTCTTCAATGGTTTAGATCGTGATGATCTAGTCTTTGAATGGCTTGGATTGCTTGTGGCCCCCACTTGATCACCTTTCCTTCTCTTTGGCTTGATCAGCCCTATTCCGGTCACATTGCTTCATGATTGGACCAGTGGGGCACCTTTTGTATGATCTTGATCATCTTCAGTCGAAATCTGGAGTGGACCGGAGCCTTGGGCGGCCCACGGAGCGCCATCTGCTGACGTGGACTGTCAGCCTCACCTACCAAAAGCCCTGGAGCCAATCCCGCGGAGAGAGGGGAACCGCGTCCGTACGGGCGGCCCAGGGCAGGCCGCCCAAGGCTCGCCTCTTGAGCGGCCTGGGCTGGCTCTGGTTCGGACAGTGAGCATATTCCTCTGGCTGCTGTCTCCCTCATCATCTGCATCCGATTCTTCGATTCAGCCATGAATCACTTCCTTGTCTCTTCTTTCATTCTCCTTTTGTCTTTTTCTTGGTTTGTCCTTTCTTGGGCAATGGGTGGTGGAGATTTAGGGGCTGTGGGGGCTGTCCAAGGTGGGTCCCACACTTCAGATTTTCAACTGAGCTTTGATAATGGGGAGATGCCTTTAATGGATGGGGTAGATGGGGCATTAAATGGAAGCATTGATGAGGGGTTAAGCTTGGTGGTTGATGGAGCTTTGAATAGCTCCATTAATGGTGGGATGGCTGGATTTTCTGATTTGAACGGGGCCCTCATTATGGGAGGAATGGATGGTATGGATGAGATGATGGGATGGGACATAGGTGAGGCTATGCATCCCTCGAGTGTGGGCCCCATGGATGATGTGATGGACGGTGATGATGGGACTATGAGGGACATAGATGGGCTGATCTCATGTCTGGATGGTATGGATAGCTCAGATGGTACCTTTGACGGTTTGGATGCTCTGGATGAGGGCCAGGATGTGCGGTATACTTCTTTGGGCGGTCTTGATGTGATCATTGATGATGTCCCCTTGATGATGGACGGTGTGGATGCCTCGATGATCCCTTTGATCGGTCAGGATGATGATTGGATTCATGATCTCCTACTGGAGAGGGCCGCAGGTCCGGATCTGGCAGTTGATTTTTCGATCGGGGTAACCGAGACCCTTTTGGATGGTTCAGATGTATTCTTTGATGGTCAGATTAGCCAGGATGTCACGATGTGCGGTGTGATCTTCACTGATAGTCCTTTTGATGGAGAGCATTGTCCTTCCTTTGGTCATCGGCCCTTTGCGCACTCTGTTCACGAGGTGGGCGAGTCTTCTCATGCGGCTGAGGTTGTGACAGTTTCCGACAGTGATGCGGCTATATCAGACATAGCCGTTACTGGGGACAGGTCAGGGGCTGTCGAGTCTGCAGAGGTTCCAGCTTTTCCTTCTCCTTCGCCTGTTGACCTTCCGATCTTTGATGAGTTGTCCTCGATTTCTGGGCCTTTTGTGCTGGAGGGGATACCGGTGAGGACTTGTCAGCTGCTTCCTCGTTCTTCTTGCTCGCCACGACTGCTTGCTTGGCTTGATAGCTTGTCAGCTTATGAGATTCGAGATTTGGAGTCTTATGGCTTTGGCAGTCTGATTCATATGGCTAGAGTTGACATTGACTGGAGGATGCTCGGAGCTGCCTTGATTGACTGGGTCCCTTCGTTGAACTTGTTTGCGTTCAATGATATGGAGATGGGGCCTTCTTTGGAGGAGCTTGCACGCTTGACAGGCTTACCCTTGGATTATACTCAGTACTTTTCGCCGAAGACATCGCCGAAGACTGCTACACCGCAGAACTGGTTTGGGATCCCTTATCTTGTTCGACCTGCAGCTAGTGGCCAGGATGCTGTAGTGTTCTCTTTGGACTTGCTGTATGATCTTTTTTCGGGTCCTCAGGAGTACGGCTGGTTCCACCTTTGCTCGGAACGCACTGATGTTCTGTTTGATTGCTGAGGTGCTGTTCTCGGGATGGCGCAGGTCCCAGACTCCTTTGCTTTTTGAGGTGATGAGCCGAGCTGTCCGTCGGCAGGGGATCATTTCTCTCATCTTGGCCGAGCTATTTGATGGGCTGACCGACTGTGCCCTGGGCCGCACTCGTGTCCTTCGCGGCTGTTGCGCTTTCCTTCAGGTATCTTTTCTGCACCTTTTTTTCTTCTTGCTTTGCTAGGAATTATTTTGCTCTAGCTGAACTTCTTTTGCTTTCTGTGATCAGGTATGGCTATGGGAGCGTCTTTCTCTGACCGTTCCTGTACCTCTTCCTGGCATTCCTAGCTCTGACATCATGCGTTATATCATCGAGTTCCTTCCGCATACGGCTAGGATGAGCGAGCCCTTGTATCGCAGGATGTTTGCTGAACTTCGTGACTGGAACGTTCGTTGGGAGTCATCTTGGCTTTCACTTCCTCCAGTGCTTTGCGATGCACACCGCCTTCCTCTGATGTTGGTAGGCTTTCGATCCTACTTCTCTTATCACCCCATTCGGTTCCTGCGGCAGTTTGGGTACGAGCAGGATGTTCCTCTTTTCGCTTTTACGGGTATCGGGCGTCGGGCACTTCCACCTAGATCCTCTGACTTCAGGACCCGGATTGATTGTTCTTGGGCGAGTTATTTGACAGCTGATTTGTTGGGATTTGAGCTGCGGACTTTTCCGATGGCGACCGCCCCATATCAGTACTGGGCTGCTGAGCAGTCTTTGTATCGACGTATCCCTTGTTGGCACCAGACTGCTGATGAGGATGAGCAGGATATTCTTGGAGATGCTGGCTCTTCATCTGGTTCATATGAACCTTTTGAGGAGCGCCCGTTTATCGATCCTAGCTTCCTCTTGGCCACTCATGGTCATCTGCTGTCTGAGATCTCTGCACTTCGGTATCATTTTGAGATGATGTCGAGGAGATTGGCTGCCGATCAGAGATTGTCTGATGAGGAGATAGCGATCCGTACCCTTGAGCGCGATGAGGTGCATTATCTGCGTATGAAGTGAGCAGGTTGAGAGCGAGACTATCTTTTTATGAGTCAGAGGACTCACCTGATGTGGCCGAGGAGGAGGGTAGAGATTGATTGTGTTGGCCACCTGCACACTGATTTTTGCATATATGATTGATGATGATGCATTTTTTTGTATTTTTGAAAAAGATGATATGTGTAAGAGAAATATAATGCATTTAATTGAAAAGAGAAAAAACTGTTTGAAAATCTACTGTGCCATGAGTTGTCTTGTGAGTGTGTCTGGATTTTGTGTCGGGATATAGGAATCAGAACTGGGGCTCGGTCAATGATTTGACCGATGTCTCGAGATTTGACTTGTGTGTTCCTTTGGTTCCCTAGAGATGTAGGCAATGGAAACTCTTGCTTCCTGAGATTGTCAGAGTTTGTAGAGTTCTTCGCTCCTGACTGCGCTTCTTCTTGTTCTTGAACTGTAACCGCTTGAACTGATCTGGACCGTCTGCTTCTTGGTACCTGCACTTTTATTTTTTCTTTTCTCTTTTTTTTTTCTTTTTTTTTTTTATTTTGAGCCATTTTTGCCTGTAGTGCTCTTTCGAGTTTTCACCACAGCCGGCTTTTTCCCGTCATTTTTGCCCGTGGCGCCCTTTCAGGTTTTCACCACGTCCCGGGTATTTGGTCTTGCCTGCCCCTTGGCAGCTGTGCTGTTTTTACCCTTGGCGCCCTTTCAGGTTTTCACCAAGTCCGCTGTATGCCCACTGTTTTTACTCGGAGCGCCCTTTCGGGTTTTCACTCCGCCCTCTTTGTTTAGGCACACATTTTCTTTTTTCCTCTTTTTTTTTTTTTTCTTTTTCTTGATCTCTGGATGACTGCGGCGGGAATCCGTCGTTGCCGGCCGATGGCAGTCCTTCAGCCCTTATCCTGAGTTACGATAATGGAGCTGTCGGTCTTTGCTAAAGACCCCTCTGAGATGGATGGATGGATGACTGTGTTTCTTCTTGGGTTGATTTTTTTCTTGGGTGCCTTGCTTTGGCTTCCCTTTTTCTTTCTCTTTTCTTCTTTTCTTTTCTTTTTCTTTTTCTTTTGCATTCTTTTTCTCTCTTTTTTTTTTTTTTTTTTTTTTTTGAATCCCCTTATTTGAAACACTTGTTGGTGGACGGGAATGATTTCTCAGAGGTCTTAGCTTTGACCCCTTGACTTCAGCTCGATTAAAGTAACTCTTGATAAGGTCAGAATGACTTACCCGTGAAAGATCTTCACGTTGTCGGCGTTGGTTGGCTCAGGAAGATCCACCCCTCTCATGCTGGTGAGTCTGAGGGCGCCTCCGGGAAGTACTTCTCTGATGATCAGCGGCCCGTCCCACGAGGGTTTGAACTTTCCTCTGGGATCCGGAAGGTGCGACTGGTAGAATCTTCTTCATGACCATGTCGCCTACCTTGAAACTTCTTTTTCGGACTCTCTTGTTGTAAGCCCGAGCGATCCTTTTCTGATAACATTGTGAATGACTTAGTGCACGCATGCGTTTTTCATCTGCTAGCTGCAACTGGTCGAATCTGGCCCGTTGCCATTCTCCTTCTTCAATTCCGCTTTCTAGTAATACCCGTAACGATGGTATTTCCACCTCGACTGGTAGGACTGCTTCCATTCCGTAAGTAAGCTCGAAAGGAGTAACGCCCGTAGCAGACCGTACAGACGTTCGATAGGCCCAAAGTGCATATGGGAGCATATCTGACCAATCTCGATAGGTCACGACCATCTTCTCGAGTATCCTGACGATTGTCTTGTTTGCGGCTTCTACCCCACCATTCATCTGGGGACGGTAGGGGCTTGATCGATGACGTTGGATCTTGAATTTGCTGAGGAAGTCATCCATCTTCTTGTTGACGAACGGGGTCCCATTATCTGTGATGATAGCATTAGGGATTCCATACCGGCATATGATGTTGTTCTTCATGAATTTGATCACTTGAGATGCTGCAATCGTGGTGTAGGAGGCTGCCTCTACCCACTTGGTGAAGTAGTCGACTGCCACAAGTATGTACTCGTGACCATTTGATGCTTTGGGACTGATCTTGCCGATGATGTCGAGTCCCCACATGGAGAAGGGCCAGGGGGTGGTCAGGTTGTATAACTCTGATGATGGGGCATGGATTTGATTCGCATGCTCTTGACACTTGAAGCATTTTCTGACGTGTTTGCAACAGTCTGTCTCCATGGTGAGCCAGTAGTAGCCGAGTCGTAGAATCTTCTTTGCCATCATGTGCCCATTCATGTGTGGGCCACAGATTCCTTCGTGTATTTCTTTCATGATCTTTGCAGCTTCTGTTTCATCGACGCATCGGAGGAGGATGTGATTATAGGATCGCTTGTAGAGAACTTCGCCACTGATGGTGAACTGGCCGGCCAAACGCTGAATGGTTCGGCGATCTGTTGCTGTTGCTGACTCTGGATACTCCTGGGTTTCGAGATATTGCTTGATGTCGGCATACCAGGGTTTGTCAGGGACAGCTTCGGCTTCTTCTATTTGCAGGCAAAAAGCAGGTTCTTCTTGAATTTCGACTGTGAGCTCCCATTCTGAAGCTCCTTTTGGGATCTCGAGCATTGATGCGAGCGTGGCGAGAGCATCTGCAAACTGGTTCTTGGCTCTGGGCATGTATGAGAAGGTGATTTCCTTGAATTCTTCGATCAGATTGTCAAGATACACATGATATGGTATCAACTTCTCGTCTTTGGTCTTCCATTCGCCATTGGTCTGATTGATGATAAGCTGTGAGTCTCCAAATACTCGTAGCTTCTTGACGCCCAAGATTATGGCTTCCCTTAAGCCAGCGATGCATGCTTCGTACTCTGCCATGTTGTTGGTGCACTCGAATGCGATGCGCCTCGAGATAGGAATAGGGACATCATCTGGAGAGTAGAGGATTGCTCCAATACCACTCCCTTTAGAATTTGCTGCGCCGTCGAAGAATAACGTCCATTCATCTCTTTTCTTCTTTTCATCCCCTTCAATAAGCAAGAGATCTTCATCAGGGAAGAATGTCTTGAGCGGCTGATAGTCCAGGAGAGAGTGAGCCGCAAGATGATCGGCGAGGGCCTGTCCCTTGATTGCCTTTTGAGTGACATAGGTGATGTCGAACTCAGACAAGAGTAGCTGCCATTTAGCTATCCTCCCAGTGAGTGCCGGTTTCTCGAACAGGTATTTGAGCGGATCCATGTGAGCGAGAAGGAGAATAGGGAATGCAATCATGTATTGACGGAGTCGCTGAGTTGCCCAGACTAGGGCGAGGCAAGTCTTCTCGATCGGGGAATACCTGGTCTCGTAGTCGGTGAACTTTCGACTCAAATAGTATATTGCTTGTTCTTTCTTCCCGGTTTCGTCGTGTTGGCCGAGGACACAGCCAATGGCTTCTGCTGCTACCGAGATGTATAACAATAGTGGTCGTCCGGGAGTGGGAGGCACTAGGACTGGAGGATTCATGAGATATTTCTTGATGCGGTTGAAGGCGACTTGGCAATCGTCATTCCATTCTTTTGGGACGTTCTTCCGAAGGAGCTTGAATATGGGCTCACAGATAGGTGTGAGCTGTGCGATGAAGCGACTGATGTATTGAATTCTGCCGAGGAAGCCACGAATTTCTTTCTCTGTTCTAGGAGGGGGCATCTCGATGATTGCTCTGGTTTTGGTCTCGTCGACCCTGATGCCATCTTCGCTCACCATAAAGCCGAGGAGCTTACCTCCCATTGCACCGAAGACACATTTCTGAGGGTTGAGGCGGAGCTTGTACTTTTCTAATCTGTTGAATAACTTCTTCAGATCTTCAAAGTGTCCTTCAATTGTGCGAGATTTGACGATCATGTCGTCCACATATACTTCGAGCTCTTTGTTCATCATGTCGTGGAATAGTGCTGTCATTGCTCGCTGATATGTTGCTCCTGCGTTCTTCAGACCGAACGGCATTACCCTGTAACAGAAGGTTCCCCAGGGAGTGATGAACGATGTCTTCTCGCGATCTTCGACGGCCATCTTGATCTGATTGTAACCTGAGAACCCGTCCATGAATGAGAAGATCTTGTATCCTGCAGTGTTGTCGACTAGAGTGTCGATATGTGGCAAAGGGAAGTCATCTTTTGGACTGGCTTTGTTGAGATCTCGGAAGTCGATGCACATTCGAACCTTGCCGTCCTTCTTTGGTACTGGCACGATGTTGGCGAGCCATTCAGGGTAGTTGGAGACTACCAAGAATCCCGCGTTGTACTGCTTGATGACTTCATCTCGGACTTTCAGAGCCCATTCTGGCTTCATTCTTCGGAGTTTTTGCTTCACTGGCTTCATATCTGCCTTGGTTGGCAGATGGTGTACAACGAGCTCTTCATCGAGCCCCGGCATGTCTTCATATGAGAACGCGAAGTTGGACAATCTTGGAGCTAGGAACTCTATCATTTTCTGTTTCATCTCCGGTGGCAACGATTTTCCAATGCGTACTTCCCTAGGGATCTCAGGCGTCCCCAAGTTTACTATCTCAAAATCATCGGCTACAACATTGGCTTTAGATTCGAACTTTTTGAGGAGATCCTCAAGTTCGGGAGCCGGATCATCATCTCCCTCGTCCCGAGCTTCATCCAGACCCATGAGCTCAAAGTCTAATTCGATGTCGAAATCATATGATTCGACTTCAAACTCATGCGACTCTTTAGACGAACTTGGCACACTATTGAATGCAGGGAAAGAAATATTTTTTGATTTTTGAGATTTTTCTGAAATTGAGATGATAGATGTTTTTGGTTTTTGAAAGTTTTTGATTTTTTTGGCTTTTTGAAATTCACGGGACTTTGAACAAGCGGGCATTGCAGACCATGATTGAGCCCAACTTGTTCCAAAGCTCCGATCGCTGCTTAAACAGGCGTTTTTTTTTTGGAAGCCAGAGCCCTCAGATGGCTCTTTGGCTGATTCAAAAGTGAGGGGAACAGATGACCATTCAGGACCCCACACTTCCTCCCCTGAAGAGGTGGGGGTTGATGTTTTGGGCGAAGAATCATGGTCTGGCCCAATGACCATGACTTCTTGCTGGTCAGGTTCGAGATCTGAGTCATACTCAGTCCCTCCCGGATCACTTACCTCGCATTGCAGTTCGTCTGGTTCCACAGCTAGACACAAGTTTGGAACCTGGACATCAGACCAGTCTAGGGCTGGCCACTTCCCTTTCTTGGTCCAATGGATGGGCTGCTTCTGCCCCTGGCTGATGATTGATGATGTTGACTTTGCAGAGATGGGCAAGTCGTGCCCCTTGCTAATTGGTGATGAGATGGGCGAGTCGTGCCCCTTGCTGATTGAAGTGGGCAGGTTGTGCCCCTGGCTGTTTGAAGTGGGCAGGTTGTGCCCCTGGCTGATTGAAGTGGGCAGGTTGTGCCCCTGGTTGATTGAAGTGGGCAGGTTGTGCCCCTGGCTGATTGAAGTGGGCAGGTTGTGCCCCTGGTTGAGAGAGGTGGGCAGGTTGTGCCCCTGGTTGAGAGAAGTGGGCAAGTTGTGCCCCTGGTTGGGAGCAGGTGTCAGAGTAACCTGGTCCTGAAGCTGCTGTATTTGTCTTCCTTCTTCGTCTTTATCATTTTCTTCTTCTTCTGGAGGCTTAGATGGTTCGAGAATCTGATCCCATCGAATGGGGGGCCACGTGGCCCAAGCTAGGCTCATCGGAAGGCCTTTGTGTAGTGCAGTCGGTTGATTCCCTCCTGGATCTTTGCAAGGTTCTCCTGGCTTGACGAATTGAATGGGTGAGCACCGAAATTTCTTCCTTCTCTTGTCTATGAAGGTTGCCCTGTATCCGAGTCCCCACTTGCGTTGGTTATACACTAGCGATACCTTTCTGGATTTGACGTGATTCTTCATTCGGTATTTGAGGCTCAGACGCTCTGCCGGTGAGAAGACACGGTCCACCCTTGTTGGTTCTGGATTGGCGATAGAGTTCACAGTCTCAAATTCGAAACTGTGAAATGGGATGTCTTCTTCAGAGTGTTGGATATCGATGACTGGGATGTCTGGTTCAGTGGCAGCAGCATTGGAAGGAATGATGAGCTCCTTCTCTGCATGGATAGAGATCACTTGATTTCCACAGATATACTTCACTCGTTGATGCAGGGTTGATGGCACAGCTCCAACCTTGTGCAGCCACGGCCGTCCGAGCAACATGTTGAAAGAGGCTGATATATCCAAGATTTGGAATGTGATGGTGGAGACTTCCGGGCCTATCTGTACCTCTATGTCGACTTCCCCTTCCACTGATCGGCGGGTGTTGTCAAATGCTCTGACGCATATGGTGCTGGGTCGGAATGAAGAAGGACTGATTCCCAGGCGTTCCGCGGTCTTGAGTGGGCAGACATTTAAGCTGGAGCCATTATCGATAAGGACCAGCGGAACACAGAGGTCTTTGTATCGTAAGGCTATGTTGAGGGATCGCCCATGATCTCGTCCCTCTGGTGGCAACTCATTATCGGTGAAGGTGATGGCGCGCGGAGCCAGTAGCTGTCCAATCATCAATGCAATCATCTCTGGTGCCGTATCGGAGGAGACATGAGCATCATTCAAGGTCTTGGCAAACATTTCTCGGTGTATGCGAGATGTGCAGAGTAGCTCCCATACTGAGATTTGTGCAGGGATTGACTTGAGCTGAGTTGCTACATCGTATGCGGCTTCATTTTTGCTGCCGAGGCCTGAGAGGACGCCTTTGGGATCTCCTCTGTTCTGATTATCTCTTCGGATGCAACGTCCATTGGGATTCATGTTTCCCACTTCCGCACATTCTGGATAGTGCCATGGAACCTCTTTGTAGTTTTCCTCCCCTTTGCCTTCTAGGACCACCGGTTCTTGCAACGGTGCTGGTGTGGGTACCAGATCTTCCTCGTATGGAGCTTTTGCCTTGAGAACTACATTGTTGCCTGTGCTGAAGGGGTAGTATCGAGGCTTGTCTTCATAGACCACATAAGGTCGTGGTCCTTGCTTGACTGTTCCTGGGGCAGGAGGCTCCCATGGAATGAATACTGGTCCTCTTGATATGGCAGGAGGTTTCTCTGTTCGTCCGAGCTGCCGTAGCGTGATTGATATGCCTCCGGGACTTGCCCCTTGCAATATGACAGGCTTGACTGGAAGAGATCCTTCCAAGACAACGGGCTCTTGCTGCTGATGAGTGTAATCCTTCCATTGCGGATTGGATTGTTCCGGAGTTCCCCCTTGCAAGATGACAGGTTCGTATGTGGGCTCAATGTATGATTGTGCTCCTTCCAGGACGACTGGTTCCCATCTTGAATGGTTGTAAGGTGCCCCTTGAACAACTGGTATATCGTATGGAGGTGCTCCTTCAAGCACTACTGGCTCGGAGATTGAAGGAAGAAAGGGACTTGCCCCTTGCAAGACTGGAGGAGGATTTGTTGGCTCATAGGTGTAGGTATGAATGGACTGAATAGGGGAGAAGAAGCGATCGATATGGTCCCCTTCTTCTATACTATTGACGGCAGGGCCACGAGACGAACTGGGGTCCGTTGGATGCTGAGGCAGAGGATTCTGAAGGATGTTGGTGGAAGCTGCTGGAGAAGTTCCAGGGACTGAGATGACGATCTTGCGGTCATCAATCAGGTCTTGTATGGCATTTTTCAAAGTATAGCATCGATCAGTGGCGTGGCCACGTCCTTGATGGTAGGCACAGTACTCATTTTCTCGGTAATTTGGAGGCAGAGGATGAGGTGGAGGCCTAGGTGTCATCAGAGTGAGTAACTGCTTTTGTACCAGCGTAGTCATGATTTGACTAAGTGGTTGACTGAGTGGAGTGAACTTCCTGAACTCCCTGTAATTCTGCCTGTTCTGGTATGAGTATTGGCCGTTTCCCCTGAACTGCTGCTGTTGTCGAGGTGGCTGTGGCTGAGGATTCGGTTGTGGCTGATATCGCTGAGGCTGATGCTGAACTTGATTCTGCTGATACTGTTGACGTCCCTGTGGGGGAGCACGTTGATTTCCTTGAGCAGCGGTGTTGATGTTGTTTACCTCTGTTGGGCGGGGAGGAGAACCATTGCGGTTTCCATTCCCGTGCCCGATAGGTCTTCCTTCCACTCTGTTTCTCTTGACTGGAGTGGCTTGATGAGGCCATGGGGAGATCGTCCCGGCCCGGATTCCTGCTTCAACTTGCTCTCCAGCACGGATCAATTGTGAGAAATTCGCATATGGATGCGAGATGAGATACCCAGATATGCCTGGGTATGTTGAATGAACAATCATGGAGATTTGTTCTTCATCGTCGATGGGTGTCCGTATTCTGGCTGCCATAGCTCGCCAACGTCCCACATAAGCTGATAGTGTTTCATCACTCCTTTGCCTGAGTGCTGCGAGGTCGGCTCTTCTGGGTGCCATGTTGAGATTATATGCGAATCTGTCGACGAAAGCCTGGGAGAGCTGTTCCCATGTTCTGATGCAGTGGCAGTCCAATGAAGTGTACCAATCTAGGGCATCGCCCTTCAGAGATTTTTGGAACAATCGAATGAGGGCCCCTTCGTTTCCTGAGATTGCACTCAGCTCTCCACAGAAGACCTTGAGATGTGCTGTGGGACAACCGCTGCCGTCGTATCTTTTGAACTTTGGAACCTCAAAGTTTTGAGGTACCCGAGCATCTGGGAAAGGACACAAGTCTCTGAACTTGGTCGAAGGTAAGTCGATTCCTTGCTGTCGCTGAAGCTGATTTTGCAAGATCTGGAACTGCTCCCGCAACTCGTCCAGTCCTGAGTGATCTGTTCGAGCGACTGGTGCCTCCTGGAATAAGGCACGTTCTTCTTCGGCATAGTGGTCGATGTCTTCGACCCTATGGGCTTGCTGAAAAGCAACCGCGGGTTGCTGAAATTGGTTTGACGATTGAACTGGATTCTGATGAACTTGTGCTTGAAATGATGGTAACTGAACTGGAGACTGTACTGAAGGTTGAACTGGAACTTGCTGGAAATTAACTGGATTTTGCTGAATTGAAGATTGCTGGAAATTAACTGGATTTTGCTGAATTGAAGATTGCTGAAAATTAACTGGGATCCCATCGGCGGGGATGTGCTGGAATTGAAAAGTGCTCCTGTTTGCAGGAGGCTGAGATGCTGGGAAGTGACCCCCTTGTTGGGTATTCGCCACTGTCCGTTGATTGATGTGGGCTTGACACTGACCCCCATTGTGGGCATTCGCCAGTGCTGTCCCTGTTGCTGGAAATTGAATTGAAATCCCATCGGCGGGGATGTGCTGAGATCTACTGAGATTGTTGTTTGCAAGATTGACTGGAAGCTGACTGGATGTTCCTGCAACGGAGGTGCTCTGAGATGGCCTTGTCGTCGCAGGAAGATATTGAGAAGGATGCCCCATAGCGAAGGGCTGAGATGGCTGCTGTCGGTAGTCTTGGGTAGACTCCGCTGGTTGTGCTTGATTTGAACTGGAGGCCGGGAGGACCCGGCATGGCTGCTGAGCTTGCTGAACTGGGCCAACCTGATTGTTGGCTGCTGCGGTGGTTTGTGCTTGCATGAATTGCAAGAGCATTTCTTGCATTGCTCTCATTCCTTGTGCCAATTCTTGTATGATTGGCGTATTGTCAACGGGCTGTTGCGCTGGAGGTTGCGCTTCGGTTATTTCGAGAGCAGGGAAGTGATGAGTTTCTTCTTCGTGGTCGGACATGGCTTGCTGAGCCCGAGTGCGGATTATGCTGCGGAAGGGAAGTTGTCTCCGCGTACGTTGAGCCCGATGAGGCGCAATGGTGAGGACTGTACTCTACTCTTTTTGGGTTTTGGGATTTTCTATTTTTTTTTTTTTTTGAAATTTTCTATATTTTTTTTTGTGTTTGGGTTTGGGTAGAATGCTATGCAGATGAGATTGTATGAGGATCAATGACTTTCAAGTACGGGAAGGATTCTGTTTTCAAGTCGGATCACGACTAGTGGGACTAGCTAATCCCCAGCAGAGTCGCCATTCTGTGGACCCTCGCCGATTTCTCCGCGCTCCCACACGGCGTCGTTCTCCCTTTCCTTTCGGAAGAAGAAGAAGAAGAAGAAGTGTGTGAGTGCGAAATCGCCGTTTGTGCCACTGGCTTGCCTCGTTCTCGAGGGCTTTGTTTGGTTGTCGTGTTGAGCTGAATATGTTTAAGTGAGTTTATATAAGACCAGAGTCGCCACTAGCCAGTTACTTCGAATCTACAGTCGGCTATACCCCGTAGAAACGTTAGAGAAGTGAATCCGAAGATTCCTTCCTCTAAAATGACTCCTGTTGATCTGCGGCCAGAGATTCAAGGTAAGGGATCACGGTTACAGGGTGGGAAGAGGTTAAGCACCCCACACACTGCCCGTACCGAAGTACGGTCTCTACTTCACAGAATCGATCGAATACTTGAAAGTCTAATTTAATCCTCGTATATTCTCATGAATGACATGATGCATGAATGCGGGTCTGAACAGTAAGAGTTTCTGATGGGCAGGTTCCAACAACGGGCAAGCCCAGAGCATACGCTCGAACTGACAGGTGCTTTATGCGAGATGATGCATGCTGTGTGCTTGAATATTCAAAGTGCTTATAGTGATATGTACGTGAATGCAGGTCTGAACAGTAAGAGTTTCTGATGGGCAGGTTCCAACAACGGGCAAGCCCAGAGCATACGCTCAAACTGACAGGTGCTTTATGCGAGATGCATGTGGTGTGTTTGAATAATCAAAGTGCTTGCAGTGAAGCAGGGGGGTTGGAAGAAAAGTAAATGTTACACTTATGCTAGATGCAAATGAGATGATGCTGGAAAATGAGTAGCTGGGTGGACGGAGGTGTCGCAAGGGTTGGCTTCGAGTGGCTGGATCAAGACTTGGATGGCTTGGGAGGCTTGGACCAATGGTCAGGCTGGGCTGGACCAGGGTTAGACTCTCCTCACTCGGGCTCTCCTTGGTGGAAAAATGGGCTAAAGGGTGGAGAGATGGACTCAGAGCTCTCGGACCGGCTGGACTTCGAATGGCTTCTGAAATGAGAAGGGGAGGGGGGTATTTATAGCAGCGGAGAGTGGCAGCTCTCGTAATTTTGTCCGGGCGGCCTGCCATGGGCCGCCCGTACGGCCGCTCCTCGGTTTCCAGCGAGTACGGCCGTTCCCTCGGGGCTGCTGTTGGACTCGCTGGTTGACTCAGTGAGTTGACTCAGCGGGTCGACTCGGTGGTTTGACTCGACGGGTTGACTCGACGGGTTGACTCGGTGTTTTGACTCGACGGGTTGACTCGACGGGTTGACTCAGCGGGTTAACTCAGCGGGTTAACTCAGCGAGTTGACTCAGTGAGTTTGACTTTTTTGGGATTTTTTGACTGGACTTTTTTATGGGGGGTTTTTCAGGGTGGTTTTTAGGACTGGGTTGACTGGGTTCAGGCTTGAACTGGGCTATGTAATGGGGCTTACAAGGGTGAGTTTGGCTGAGTTTGGACTTGGGATTTGGGGGTATGGTCCTCCGTTCAACCAGCTATCTCTACCAACAGTGTAGCCGAAGGTGGGGTGTCTACAGAGACAAAGATATCTTATCCTCCCTTCTCCCATCTCTTTCATTTGTGCGTGTGGGGTCCACTTGGTGTGGACGCATGGTACGTCGTCTTAGCCCTACCATAAGATGACATGATCTCTCACTCTCCCTTTATCTAGGATAGATTAGAGAGAAACTATGGTGGAGGAGCGACATTGACAAATCGAGAAATCTACATTGCAATCGCATTGCGCTAAGGAATGATCTAGGCCATTTATCATAGGTTTATATGTTTTGAAAACCTAACATTATCAAGTAGGATATCCTAGGGTTAACTAAAAGATAGATTTTTGAAAAGACGTTTAAGTTTAGTCGTGCTTCCGTTAAAAATCCAATAGTATTGATGGTGCATGTACTTTACTCCTTGTTTACATAACCCTGTGCCACCATAAGGTTGTGGTGTTAGTACTGAGGTACATTGCTACAATACATGCCTTGAACCTCTCATCCTCTAATGGAATGACATCAAATTATTACTTTAATTTCACAAGAAACTGTCTAGCTTCCCAGTATTCCTCGATCCATGAAAGGTCTTAAGGTTTGATGTGTTAGAGTTATGACCTAGAAAACCAATGTGAACCATGCTCATTGGTGACGTGAATGTAACATTGATGATCTTAGCCATAGATCATGGTGACCAAGTGTCCTAGATGGACAAATTGCTATGCCTTAGTTAATATGTGGATGTGTCTAAAATGTACATGACTATGAGGGTTACAGGAGAGGGATTCCTTTGATTGTCCTTTAGACTTGAGATTGGACACAACAATCACTAACCAACGGAGAATTTGTGATTCCTTTGATTGTCCATGGATCTTAATACCTTATTATACCATCAAGCAGGTGATATAAACCTTTGGTTATTGATAGCACTATGATGATGTATATGGCCATCCTGTGTGAGGGGACTGACGATGAGTTAGGATGTATAGTTTTCACCATCGGGCATGATGATGAGTCGGTGTGTATCTTCTACATAGGAGTATAAGTGTTCCATTGATACAGGATCCTAATATTGGATTTGTTGGGCACTTGCATTGGTGGATCAAGGTCAAGTCTCTAATCCAGGACCGATCCTGCTTATACTATGATCAACTAAAGGATGCACTGAAATCTGATTAATCCCTAAACTTAAGGAAGTATGGGGTTTAAGGTCTTAATTATATGTTCTTTGGCTCACTTTATGAAATCATTAAGTGGCCAATAAAAGAAAATGTGGCTAGACACATCTATTCATGTCTCTTAATATTGTGTGGGCCAACAGGGGATCCCACTGGTTTCCTAAGAACCCATTCATAGCGTAGATCTAGGAGATTAGTGATTTATTGAGTGATTTTTCTACTGGCCAAGAACTCAAAATATTTTAAATAACTTTATAAATGTTTTCAACCATTAAACTTTTGTTTTGACCATTTAAAAGACTTTGATTGCACTTGATGATAATTTGATGGTTTAGATCAGAGGGTCCACTGCTTAATCGCATGGGCCTTAAGTTTTTGGTAGAATACCATGGGAGTGGAGGGTTTAGGTCGGATATACATGCATAAAGAAGATATGATTACAGGATTCTAATGATATGAGGCATATTTAAGACTATAAGGTAGTAAAGAACCATAATTGGTGTTTTTTCGTGAAACCCTAAACCCCTCTTTATAAATAGATCTTATTCCCGAAGTAAAAGAGCCCTACAGATGCAGAGAGCCTTATACACCTAGCTGCCTTTGGGCGTCATAGGGTAGATAAAGAGAAGTGAAGAGAGAGAGAAAGAGTTTCATCTCTCCCTCCCATCTCTCATTAAACGTGTCGGGTTCACTTGCTTGATGGTGCATTAGGTCCTGTCCTATATCAAGGCTTACATGTTAGCTCTCAACTCTCCTTCAACTGTGATAGATCAGAAAGCTCGCAATAGGTGGTTGGAAGAAGGGGTATGGAACACAAAATTCTTTCACAACGTCGCGAATGAGCGTGTCAGACCGGTTGGAAAATGCTGTGAAAACTTTCAATCTGGTCATGATTAAAGAGGGCGTGGTGTCCTTCTTCTCCTCGCTTTTTGAAGCAGAAGTTATAGAGTCAATAAGGAATTTTCTTAATTCTATCCGCACGTGTGTCGCATTGGAAGACAATGCAACTCCTCTTTGATCCCTCCCTCAAGGAAGTGAAGTAAGCAGTTGCTTCTTTGTCTAAGGATGGTGCTCCAGGACCGGATGGTTTCTAGAGAGCATTCTTAAGCAGATGTTAGGACATTGTGGGCTAAGATATCCTGAATGTAGTGAGATTTCTCTTTAGAGAGGTGGAAAAATCCCCCGAGCATTCACTTCCTCTCTCATTTGCCTCATTCTTAAAACATCCCTTGTTGGAGTTTTCCTCCTCATTTAAACAAAGGAGAGAGGGGGTTAGATTGAGGTCCGACCGGCTGGTGCTCCCTGGCCGGCCGGCCGGACAAAGTGGCTGGAAACCAAAAAATCGCTGGATGATTTTTGTGAAGGCCGATCGGTCGTCCGATCGGCTGGTGGTCCTGGCAAACTGACCGGCCGACCGAGTAGCATACAGGTCGGGTTACATGTTTTTTCTCATAGCGACTCTCTGGACAGTTTTTGTGTGTGGCCGACAGTGCGCGCGGACTGCTTATAGCAGTTTCCTAATGGGACTCTAATACATGCAAGAGGCTATATTAGGAGCTCCAATTCGGAATTTAGGTATTATACAAGGTATTCTACACGTCCAAGTTGAGAGAGAGAGAGAGAGAGAGAGAGAGAGAGAGAGAGAGAGAGAGGAAGCTTGTTGGTAGAGGAGGTTTTGCTCAGGAAGGTGATTCACAGTGCAACGATGTCTCGGCTCTTCAACGTCCTCATGCTCTAGTGAGATCTCTCAGTTTCTAGTTCTTTTATTGTTATCCATCCCTGCGTGGGTGAAAAAGGTTTGATCCAAGCGATGTGTGCTTGTTATCGAGGTTATAATAGTTCTACTTCATAGTGAATTGTTGAACTGGACGAGGTCCTGTGGTTTTTACCTCTTTGAGGGTTTTCCACGTAAAAATCTCTTGCGTCGTGTGATCGTTGATTTGATTTAGTTTCGTGCTTTATCATAACCCATAATTCTAGTAGTTTGGGGGGCAAGATCCTAAGGTTTTGTGAAACACACCCAACAACACCAGCTAAGTTTTCAGATTTCCACCCAATTAGTCTTTATAATTATGTTTATAAGGTATTCTCTAAGGTGATTACAACTAGGTTGAACACTTGGTTCTTAGGCCGATCTCAGAGGAGCAAGCTGCCCTTGTCCAAGGTCGGTCGATAGCAGAAAGCATCGCGTTTGCCCAAGAGCTGTTTAGGGACATTGATAGAAAAGTTTGTAGGAGCAATCTAATCCTAAAGCTTGATTTGGAGAAAGTTTATGATAGAATGAATTGGGGCTTTTTCAAGGCAGTTCTCTTGAAGTTTTGTTTCAGCCAAGAGTGGGTGAGCCTGGCCGAAATATGCTGGGAAAACTGCTGGTTCTCAGTGATGGTAAATGGTGGTGCTTGTGGCATCTTTAAATTGACTCGAGGACTGTGTCAAGGGGACCCGACTTCGCCGAGCTTGTTTATCATTGTGGCCGAAATTTTTATAAGTGCACCTATTTGTCAATCATGTGTGTCAGTGAGTCCGTTGAGTCATTGGAAGCTGAAGACCAAAGACACATGAGGACTTGGAGCATCAAAGAGTGAAGAAACAGGTAAATTGAGGTGCCTTGACCTTAAACTTAAACCCCTTTAGGTTTGAAACAACCTACCTCTAAATGACTTGATCTTAGTAGGCAAACGTTGAGTCATTTTTCCAAGCATTAAGAACTTTAAATGAACATGTTTTTTTATATAGATTTAAAGAACTTCTGGCTACTTTTCATGGATGGTTAAGATGATGCCATGTGGCAATCAACCAACAGCTAGGAATACTCTAAAAATCTTCTCAACTAATTTACACTATTTTTTCTATAAGACCACTGGAGAACTATACCTCTCTACACTATATAAAGCCTCTAAGCGTACAAAGATGAGCTAAAATTTGCTAAGTCATTGGAATAGCCTCTTAGAAACGCCTATCTAGGACAAAAAAATGCTCACACCCGACGAGAAATGTTCATTTCTTAGATGGTTGCGATGGTCCAATCAGAGCATTTTTCATGGCTAATCAGTCGTTGGGCCTGCAGTATAGCTAGTTCACATCACTGTACACGACCCGCATGTATGGTGCACAATCAGGAGGTACGAAAATGTCCAGAGGCACTGGATCAGTTTCCCAGGTTCATGCTACATGATGTTTATGAATTACAAGTTCGTTATGATAAGATGATCAGTGGATTCCTAGGCAGGGTTTAGGTTATATTGTTTAGTGGGGGCGTCTATGGATAGGGTTCATATGATAGGCGGCCTGAGCCTCCTTTTTGTTGTGTTGCTCCAGGTGGCCCAAATGGGCTTCGGCCCTGTGCCTTTGTGTCTCCTTTGGCTCTGTGAATAAATTTCTTTCTTTAAAAAAAAAAAATGATCAGTGGATTCCGCGGGGAAAGAAAATCTATGTGGTTCCCAAACACAATGTTTTGTTGTATTAGGTTTTTATTTGTTTGCAATTCATTGTCAATAAAAATCTATTAACCTTCCCTTTTCAGATAAACTGGTGTGTTCTACCAAGCAATTTTCTCAAGAACCACCGAAGTTCAATACTGTTGCCGAATTAGGGAGAAAACGCAAATATCCAGATAACATGTATTGCATTCATTTGCCAATCTACCTTTTGTAAAAAAAAAAACAATCTACCTTTGATTTTAGTTTCATCCTTAATTCGAAATGTATTGATTTTGTGGAGTAATTTTTTTTTTAATCTTCTTAATTAATACCTTACAATAGAAATTAGTACGTACAAAAATATGAGTTGAATCATGTACCTTCCTCTTGACGGGACAATCTGGAGTGGTAGAACACCTAAAATAAGCCCGCGGTGATGGATTATCTTTAGTGATCTTCTGGCCATACTTCCGCCATTGATAACCATCTTTCACCATCTGAAGTCAACCAGTGAAAGTACCAATTTAATGATGAAAATCAATTGTATTTTGAATAAAATGAACAAAATCTTCAACTTACCAAGTTAGTGTCTGCCTCATTGGTTCTTATAAAGACTTGCGACGATTTTGCTTTGGACGTATCCCTTACCAGTCTTTTGAATGAATCCTGGCTAGAGCAATTCTCAGTCATGGTGCACATCTCATGTGTCCTCTTCTTGTTCAACTCGTCTTGAAGAATATTGCAGTTATTTCTCATTACTTTAATCATATGATTGAGCTCCTCGTTCTCTTTATATAAACTCTGTAACTTGGCTTCTAGAGCTTGCACCTGAATAAATTGAGATTGAAATGTAATTATGATTTGATTAACTAGAAATGAGTGTTCTCCCCAACACATTCGATTTCCATAGGCTAAAAAGAAAATTCATAAATATAATCATGTTAAGTATGATATTACTTAAATTACTAAATTAGAGATTTAGGAGTGTACACTCAAGAGAAAATAATTGACATGGGTGCATCTAGCAATTTCAAGAAATTTGCATTAATCTAGTTAAAGTTCTCTCTAAGTGTTTGAAACGGTTTGATTGTTACACAATTTCGTGTATCGTTTGATTTTCTTTTTCTTCTCTAGTGAAGTTTAATAACTCCATTAAAGATTAATATGTTTTTGGTAGGCTGGTAGCATCAATACCTGCCATATAGACCAACCAATATTATATTTTATGCTTTGCAGCAAATGGGTGCCTTTTCAGTTAAGAGAACTAAAGACGCTGTCAACATAAGAAGAATATCACTAAAGGAAATCTCTTTCTTGGAAGGTCTTGGACTACAACTAGGTTATGTCTATTGTAAATAAGAGGTTTTTATTTATTTATTTTGAGAAAGGTGGGAGCACACCACTTGTGACTTTGTTGATTTGAAAAAAAAAAGAACTGTACAATGATGGCGTTCAAGGAAAAACTGTACAATCAAGAAGGTGGGCGGGAAAAAAACTGTACAGGTCAAGGTGGGCTGGAAAGGAAAAAAACACTGTACATTCAAGAAGGCGGGCAGGCCTCACCTAAGGACAACACTACTACCTCTATATAATTTTGATTTACATCCAAACAGAGACATGAGCCACACCTTCCTAAAGGCCAAAAGCACGAAAATATACAATTACTGACGGCACAGCTCAACCACCAATAAAAAAAATAAAAAAATCCAGCCAACCAAGAACAACAAATAAGAGGCATATCTTATCATACTTGAATTTCTCAAAACTGTTAAACTCTCTCTCTCTCTCTCTCTCTCTCTCTCTCAATTATTGTTAATATCTCTCTATTAAAATTGTTAGAACCTTTATCTATCAATCTATATTTCTTTCTTTTTACTGGTCTAATCTATCGAATCTACTATAGGTAAATTAAGACTATTAGCAGTGAAACCATTTAAGATAACTTCATATTAATCAAATCAAAGCTGTATCACTCCGTCCCTCCATCTCCATCTCTCTCTCTATCTATCTATTTTCAGCAACAAAACTATTTTCGATGACTTCTATTAATGAAATTGGAACTATCTCCTTCCATGCATTGCTGTCTTGCAGCATCTCTCCAAGTATTTAATTTTGGCAAAGTATAGAGAAAAATAAAAGTTTCTAGAGGTACCAAGATCAAGAAAATGGCAAAAATAATTAAAAAAAGAAAGAAGGAGAAAAACCCACTTACCTTATCAACATCCAAGGCATTTTCTTCAGTGCACATGATTCCTTTTTCTGTTTCTCTTCGATTGCACTCGGAATGAGAAGAATACCAGCCAACAGCCAGGGCTAATGGCATTTATCTTATATTTAATATATCTTCTTTGGTTATATAAGCAAAGTCTCTCTCTCTCTCTCTCTCTCTCAAGGACTTAAGGAGGGAAGAAAGTCGTTGCACGGTGTTCAAACGGTTGATGTTGAAAACCAGGCTCATCGTCTTTAAATACAGATGATGTATACAGACAAGATAAAACGCCTACGTAAGACCAAATACGTCACCTTCCAAACGTAAGCACCCACCTTCCAAACGTAAGCACCCTTTCGCCTTCCTCCTTTTTACTAGTCCCAATTGCTCCCGTGATCCTCGCACATAGATTTTTCTTTCTTGCACATAGATTCAGTAAAGCGATTCGTGGGACACGTGCCAGGAGCGTGTTATGGATTGTTACCCGTGTCATCAGGTTCTGATCAGGCCCACATGTCAGGATGGTGGCTTATGCATTTATCTTAAGGTTAGACTGTTGGTTATTTTTCGTCTTAGTATCATCTGGGTGGCCCACCTGGTCATGGACATGTACGCATTGGTGAATAGCCCTGATTGGGTCCGGCTCCATTGCTCAGTGGTAGACATACTCTTGTTTCAACACTCAGATTATGATCAGATCGAGTGCCCATATGGTGTAAGTGGGTGTATGGGTGTGTAAAAAAGAAGAAAAAGAATAGCCCTCATCTAAAAACCTTGTAAGGCCATGCAATGTCCTTGTTACATCCACACCGTCTATCATTTTTGCCCGCTTGTATTGTGACATAAATCATAAATGAGGTAGATAAAAAATTTCGGTGGGCCACATGATGTGGAGATAAAACGAATATTGAAAACACCTACCAATGAAAGTTTCTTGGCTCACTATAATAATTATGTCATTCAAAATATAATTCCCACCCAAATGAAGGGAAAACATAAAAATCAGCCTAATCCAAACCCTAAGCCGATTTCAATGGCTGCTAAGGAGACACACTAACCCCACCGGTGCGCAGGTGCATCATGTGACTAATTGTGTGGGTGCTTAGCAACAGCAGCAAGTCTCAAGTTTAGAGTGCTAAGGAGACACACTAACCCCATATCCGTGGGTGGGTGCATCGTGTGACTAGCTGTGTGGGTGCTTTGCAACAACGGCAAGTCTCAGGTTAGAATGCTGAGGAGAGCCTTGCCTTGTTGGTGGACTCTGCTGAGTTTCAATAGGGGGTCTTGGTTTTGAAACCCATCGGTGGTGAAAATCCATGCTGTTGGCAGCACTAGTGGCTGCGTTGCATGACCGAATTGGTGGATGTGTTGCACGATTGACTAGATGAGTGCGTTGCATGACTGACCCCCAAAAAAAAAACCAAAACCCAAAAAAAGAAGAAGGTTAGATTGCTAAGGACACACACTAAACCCCATCTGTGGGTGGGTGCATCGTTTGACCAACCAGCTGTGCAGTGTGTTGTGCAGCTAACATGGTGGGTGGGTTGCATGACTACCAAAAAAAGTAAAAAATTGTGGTATGGCCCACTTGAGTTGTTGTGAATCAAACTAACTAAATTTTCAGCTGCAAATCCAGACCTTAGCTATTGCAGCATATTTACAGAGTGGAATTATATATATTACACAGACATCAAATGGTGCCCATAGATCTTTCAGTTACATGGGCTCTAACATGGATGGTAGGAAATTGGCGTCCTATCTCACAAGCACGCGTGCCGCGAATCATCTCATGAGTTCTACACGCGCGCGACTCGCCATCTCTCATTCATATCCTTGAACGTGTTCAACGGGGCAAGCGCGACGACTTCAGTCCTCCACTCTCTGGTCAACGTTCTTGGCGTTACTATTGGATAAGAATCTGTGCGTACTACGCGCTCACACCCAGGGCACACGTGGCATATGTTCACCTCAATCCAAGCCGTTAAAAAAGCATTCACCACTCTAAATGAAAGGTTGATTTTTTTTATTTTATTTTTTTAAGACCTAAATGAAATGTCAATCTAAATTTAGACTACATGTGTAAAATAAATGATTATGTACCCTCTCCAACAACTCTTCTTTAGATATTCCCAAAAGGAAGCGGATTAGGTGTTACCCTTAGCCGGTAACACCAACACTACCTTGATTACGTGGGGCTCACCTTGATGAATTTATTGTATTTGTTATGTATCTATGCTGTACATTTATTTTTTAAGATCAATTTAAGGAAGTTATCCAAGAAAAAAAAAAAGAAATTAAGCAGATCCAAGTCTCAAGTAGACCCTACTGCAGTGAAAAACCACAAAAGTTTTGGATAAAGCTGATCTTTGCATTTTACCTTTATACAAGTCCTTAACCTTGTGATCAACTGGATGGAAAATAAACATTACCCAAACATTATGGTGGGGCATTAGGAAGTTTTTAATGGTATGTAGTTCAATCCCCACTGTTTCCTATGGTGTGATCACACCTGATCAGATTTGAATTTACTTAATTTTTAGGATCTAGTCCTGAAATGGGCTGAAAAAAATGGATAAGAGTGGGCTCCACAGTAAGGGCCGGGTAATTTGCTACCTTTCTCGGAAGAGGAGAGGATTGCGTGGTATGCCATATGCCACTGGTTTTGGCGGTGTGTGGACGTCACCAAATTCTCTTACCTATCAAGATAGATGTGTTATGTTCGTAGTGTTTATCAATTTTGCCAGATTTTTATACCATATGGGATAAAAAAAGAAAGATAGATCCAAGGCTCAAGTGGTCGGCACCAAAGAAAGTAATAGGGACAATGACAACCACCATTAAAACCTTCATAAAGCCCACCTTTTTTATTTTTACTTATTATTATTATTATTATTATTTTAAGTTAGTCTTGCAACCGCCATCCTGATAGCTGGGCAACGAATACATGGAAGTAGATTGCGTACTGAGTAAAACCTGCAGGCTCCATCGCGATTTATGTATTTCATCCACTCCTTTAATTCATTTTGAAAGATAATTTAATGGCTTGAGGCAAAAAAATTGAAGCATATTAAAATCATAAGTGGACCACGCCATAGGAAACAATGTGAATTGAATTTGTACCATGGAAAAATTATTGGGGCTGCATAAGTTTTGGATCAAGCTGATAATTGTTTTTTCCCTTCATCAATGTCTGTGTGATCTCATGAATAGGTTGGATGATAAATAAACATTACTGAGGGCCCTATAAAGGCTTCAATGGTGGAAATCATTATACCCACTGTTTCTTATGGTATGGTCCACCTGAGTTTTGGATATGCTTCAATTTTGGTTTCAACCCCTTAAATGATCTAGAAAAGTGGATGGACGGTGTAGATAAACTAAATACATTTACAGTGGGCCCAACTGAGCTTACTCAATACCATAAGAGCATACTGGGTAACCCAGGAGGCAATCCGATTTCCGAACACACTTGATTAGTCACACAATGCACCCACCCATCCACCAGTGGGGTTTGTGTGTCTCCTTAGCACTTGAACGGTTGAACCTGAGACCTGTTGTTGAAACGCCTAGGCCTCTTCCAGCTGGGCTAGTAGGCGAGACACTTCTTCAAGCCCACCTTGATATTTTCTTTACCATCTAACCTATGCATCAGGCCATGCGGATCTAGATGAAGGGAAAACACAATTATCAGCTTGATCCAAAACTTCTGTGGCCCCCAAGAAGTTTTCAATGGTAGGCTTTCAATCCCTGCTGATTTATGTGGTGTGGTCTACTTGAGCTTCGGATCTACCTCATTTTTGGGCCCATACCCTAAAATGATCTTGAAAAATATAGACGGTATGGATATAACACATACATCATGTTGGGACCCACATAACTTGGTGACGTCAACACACCAAGGTTGATGGCGTGTGGCAGACACCACGCAATCCGCTTCCAATCGAAAGAGGACGTTAATCAACTGTGCGGTGGTGGTGGTGGTTGGGGAATTTCTGTAGCATGCGGGAGTATCGATTGAAGGTAGCCTACAGTGATTGATTGGATGATGAGTGGGACCCAGTCTTGAGACGGTGGGATTTAATTGTGTATCACATGGGCCTCATTTGACTGGAACTCTTGGATTGGACGTGAATTAGCTGCAATTCCCAAAGCGTTGTCACCCTTTTTCCTAAAGGCCTTTATATATTGTGGAATTAAAGTGGAGAAGATACGTTCACATCCAAATCTTTCTTTCCAGGCAACCCTTTTTGCAGAGCATCCGATCCGGGCGAATGGTGGGCTGCACAGTAAGGATCACATGGGGCAAATATGGGACTAGTTCACACGTTACATGTCCACACCTGTACACTAAGTGAGAGCATCGGTTGTCCATTCATTTGATGGTGTAGCCCAGCTGATGAAGGGGCCATGCATCTTGGTTTTAGACTCTGATGATCTTTATTTTGCGGTCCACTTTTGAACAGTTCTTCAATAAAAATAACATGGCCGAGATGTTATCTGGAAATTTTTATTCTACTACATGATGGCAGTAATGTCGTGGGATTTTCAAAATTTCAACATTTTCTAGTATTTTGTGGTGTGTTTTTAAATAAAAACTTATTTAAAAATTAAAAAAAATCATTTATATGTATATGTTTAAAATTTTAAAGTTATTTATTAATTTATAATAAATATTTTTATTATTTTATTTTTATCAGGGTTTTCCATGTAATATCATGAGAAATTTTTATGCAAAACTTAAAAATCTCCTTGAGAAATTCTCAGGCTGAGAAATCGCAGAGAACAAAATTTGCCAACGTGGTGAAATGAAAGCGGTGTAAGGGATGGTTCACACACGTTTTTGTACTATATATAATGCTAGTGGTCTTGGATGTTTTTTCTTTGCAATTAATCATAGGAATTTTGTTTATTAAAAGGTAAAATTACCATTAAAAATGTAATTGGTTGGTGGGGAAGAGTTCACATTTAGTGTATGAGGCACTATGAATGGTCTATATTGAACTTGCTTCCTTTCATATTTTTTTAACACGGGTAGCTCACATGGAATTCTCCTTTTCTCTGTGTAGCCTACCTAGGATGTTTTATTAGAAATAACAAGGGATAGAGGCTTTATAGGGCCCCCCCTAATAATTGTGTGACATCCACTATAGATCCATTGTGTTAGCTCATGTTAGGCCGATAAAAAAAAATAAATTACGTGGATCTGGAATTGAGTGGGCCACAACAAGGGAAAAGGTATGGATGATTGCCCACAGTTTCTCTTTATATAAATGTGTGGGACATGGATTGCCTATTTCACCCCCATAGTAAGAAGTTCATGTGGTCACAAGCTAGGTGGGGCTCACAATGATGTTTGTGAGAGATCCACCTCATTCATATGTTTTGCCAACTCATGTTAGGACTCAAGCTTAAAAATGAGGCAAATCCAAAACTCTAAGTGGGCCGCATGATAAGAAAAAGTGGGTAAGGAAATGCCTACCATTGAAACCTCCTTGGGGTCCACCGTAATGTTAATATGCCATCTATACTGTTCATAAGGTCATTCCTACTCAGATAAGTTGAAAAGACAAATATTAGCATGATCCAAAACTTTTAGGCCCCATGAATGTTTCAACTATGGACATTCAATCCCCATCATCTCTTATCATGTGGCCCACTTGATTTTTTTATTTGCCTCATTTTTTGAGCTCATGTTTTAATATGATCTGGGTATGGGATGGATTTCTCACAAACATCATGGTAGATCCCACCTAGCTTTTAATTGCAGAAACTTCCTATGGTGTTGTAGGCAATCTACATAAAGCCCTTACCTTCTCCTCTATCTCTCTCTCATTTTTTCCCCTCTCAGTCGAATTTCTCCCTTTTCTTGATGGGAAAACCGGTAGCGGAAGCGGAAGCCGAAACGCGCGGAGCAATCCGATATCAAACGAGAAACACAATGAAATCAATCACACACAAGCATTCACCACAAGAGACTTCGAATTTACGTGGAAAAACCCCTCAACGGTTAAAAAACCACTGCATAAAGAGATCCACTATCAATATTAGAAGATTACAGAGATTGACAGCCCACAAGCAAGGAATAAACAAAGAAAACCCCAAGTTCTCTCACACACACTTTTCCCCTCTTCCTAACATGATTAGGAAACCTCAGACACCGTAGGATACCACCTAAATTTGGATTACAACTCCTTAAATAAGTAAACCTCTGAAAATAGAAACATCTAGCGCACTACTGCGAGTTGCGTAAGAAATCCGCGTGCATGTCCGACCGGTCGGCCAGTGCATAAACAATCTAGGGAGTTCACGTGTCCACGCTGCCTCATCACCGACCGGTCGGAGCCATCTGCAGACCGGTCGATCGACCGGTTTGGGCACACAAAGATTCTGTCTAGGGGGCCTCCACGTGCATCAGGGCCACAACGTCAGACCGGTCGCCCGACCGGTCTGAGTACCTTGTCTGTGCATCGTTTGAAGGCTACTCCAACAATCTCCACCGAGGCTTCAAACGTCAAATCAACACCATCCTCGCAGCTCATCTCATCTTTAATCATAGCTCTACTCTTCTCTTGCCACAATCGACCATAACCTTACAAATTCACGCCCCTTTTTACTCTTCTCATATGGCCCTTGGGCACTTGCCACATACAAGCAACCGTGGATCTATCTGCCATTTCCACAGCTCCACTGTGAATTGTGCTCCCGATCAACATGTAAAGATGGCCACACCTCCGTGCTTTCATACACATGACTGTCCCCTTCAACACTTCACAACAATGATCGCGGTCGATAAACACGCATCTTTTCGCCTCGAGTGCTCCGAGAGAAATCACATTCATCTTCATCTTAGGAACGTGCTTCACATCTTCCAGGACTCGTTCAACCCCATCGAACATCCTGATGCGCGTAGTACCAATACCCACAACCTTATAAGCAAATCCATTGCCCACAAATATCGATTCTCCACCATACTCCCTATATGTCGTGAATGAACTCCAGTCAGGACATACGTGACATGAAGCCCCTGAATCTAGGATCCACTCACTACCGTAAGATCCCTTGCTAGAAACAGTCAAAACTTCACAAAGATCGCCACCGTCCTCTATGGTATTGGCTCCCTCTCTAGAGAAATTTCATTCCTCTCTTGCTTCATCTTGGGATTCTGACAATCCCCTCTCATGTGGCCCTCCTCGCCACAATTCTAGCACTTCATCGTAGCCTTCCCTTTGCCCTTGGCCCTAGATCCCGATTTCGAGTATCTTCCATGCTCAGAACTTCTTCTCCTCATAACTAGTACCTTTGAGGAATAACGGGAAGCCACGTCAACGCTTTTCTTTCTCATCGCCTTCGACTGGAGGGCTGAGATAACGGTCCTGACGTTTATGGTTTCCCTCCCTGGGCACATAGAGTCCCCGAACGAATCATATGAATCTGGAAGAGAATTCAACATGATGCATGCTTGATACTCATCCTTCATTGGTTCATCGATCTCCACTAACTTGCAAACCATCTTATTGAACGTACTCAGGTGGTCCTCCACCTCAGTTCCCTCAGCTATCCTCAAGGTGAACAACTGCATTAACACATACATGCGATTCTCTAGAGATTTCTTGGCATAAACCTTTTCTAGCTTCACCATCGTTTCAGCCACAGTCTTCTCCTTTATGACATGATAGAGAACATCATCTGTAAAGTTTAACAGGATTGAGGTTCTAGTCTTCTTGTCGAGCCTCATCCACTTATCATCTTTCATAGCCTCGGATCGCATTTCAAGAGCTTCATCAAGCCCTTGTGTAGACACCCCACCTTCGGCTACACTGTTGGTAGAGATAGCTGGATGAATGGAGGACCATACCCCCAAATCCCAAGTCCAAACTCAGCCAAACTCACCCTTGTAAGCCCCATTCCATAGCCCAGATCAAGCTTGAACCGAGTCAACCCAGTCTTAAACATCAGCCTGAAAAACCCCCCAGAAAAAAGGCCAGTCAAAAAATCCTAAAAAAGTCAAACTCACTGGGTCAACCCGCTGAGTTAACCCGCTGAGTCAACCCGTCGAGTCAAAACACCGAGTCAACCCGTCGAGTCAACCCGTCGAGTCAAATCACCAAGTCGACCCGCTGAGTCAACTCACTGAGTCGACCAGCGAGTCAAACAGTAGCCCCGAGAGAGCGGCCGTACTCGCTGCAAATCGAGGAGAGGCCGTACGGGCGGCCCATAGCAGGCCGCCCGGGAAAAATTACGAGAGCTGCCACTCTCCGCTGCTATAAATACCCCCCTCCCCTTCTCATTTCAACAGACCACTCAGCCAGAGAGAGCCCGTCCGTCTGAGTCACTCTCCTTCATCCTTTAGCCCATTCCTTCACCAATGAGAGCCCGAGTGAGAAAAGCCTAGCCCTGGTCCAGCCCAGCCTGACCACTGGTCCAAGCCTCCTAAGCCATCCAAGTCTTGATCCAGCCACTCGAAGCCAACCCTTGCGACACCTCCGTCCACCCAGCTACTCATTTTCCAGCATCATCTCATTTGCATCTAGCATAAGTGCAACATTCACTTTTCTTCCAACCCCCTGCTTCACTGCAAGCACTTTGATTCGTCAAACACACTGCATATGTCTTTATATTAAGCACCTGTCAGTTCGAGCGTATGCTCTGGGCTTGCCCGTTGTTGGAACCTGCCCATCAGAAACTCTTACTGTTCAGACCTGCATTCATGCTTCACCATAAAACACCTTGATCATTTAAGCACACTGCATACGTCTTACATTAAGCACCTGTCAGTTCGAGCGTAAGCTCTGGGCTTGCCCGTTGTTGGAACCTGCCCATCAGAAACTCTTACTGTTCAGACCCGCATTCATGCATCATGTCATCCATGAGAATATACGAGGATTAAACTAGACTTTCAAGTATTCGATCGATTCTGTGAAGTAGAGACCGTACTTCGGTACGGGCAGTGTGTGGGGTGCTTAACCTCTTCCCACCCTGTAACCGTGATCCCTTACCTTGAATCTCTGACCGCAGATCAACAGGAGTCATTTTAGAGGAAGGAATCTTCGGATTCCCTTCTCTAACGTTTCTACGGGGTCTAGCCGACTGTAGATTCGAAGTAACTGGCTAGTGGCGACTCTGGTCTTATATCAACACATTTAAACACATCCAGTTTAATACGACAACCAAACAAAGCCCTCGAGAACGAGGTAAGCCAGTGGCACAAATGGCGATTTCGCACGCACGCACCTCTTCTTCTTCTTCTTCCGAAAGGAAAGGGAGAACGACGTCGTGTGAAAGCACGAAAAATCGGCGAGGGTCCACAGAATGGCGACTCTGCTGGGGATGAACTAGTCCCACTAGTCGTGATCCGACTTGAAAAACAGAATCCTTCCCGTACTTGAAAGTCCTTAATCCTCATACAATCTCATCTGCATAGCATTCTACCCAAAAACCCAAAACAAAAAAATAGAAAATCCCAAAACCAACCAGAAAAAAAATAGAAAATCCCAAAACCCAAAAAGAGTATAGTCCTCACCATTGCGCCTCCTCGGGCTCAACATACACGGAGACAACTTCCCTTCCGCAGCATAATCCGCACTCGGGCTCAACAAGCCATGTCCGAATACGAAGAAGAAACTCATCTCCTCCCTGCTCTTGAGATGACCGAAGCGCAACCTCAAGCGCAATAGCCCATTGATAATACACCAATCATACAAGAATTGGCACAAGGAGTGAGAGCAATGCAAGAAATGCTCTTGCAATTCATGCAAGCACAAGCCACCGCAGCAGCCAACAATCAGGTTGGCCCAGTTCAGCAATCTCAGCAGCCATGCCGGGTCCTTCCGGCCTCTAGTTCAAATCAAGCACAACCAGCGGAGTCTACCCAAGACTACCGACAACAGCCATTTCAGCCCTTCGCTATGGGGCATCCTTCTCAATATCTTCCTGCGACGACAAGGCCATCTCAAAGTACTTCCGTTGCAGGAACATCCAGTCAGCTTCTAGTCAATCTTGCAAACAACAATCTCAGTAGATCTCAGCATGTCCCCGCCGATGGGACACCTTTTCAATTTCAGCACATCCCCGCCGATGGAATTTCAATTCAATTTCCAGCAACAGGGACAGCACTGGCGAATGCCCACAACAGGGGTCAGTGTCAAGCCCACATCAATCAGCGGACAGTGGCGAATACCCAACAAGGGGGTCACTTCCCAGCATCTCAGCCTCCTGCAAACAGGAGCACTTTTCAATTCCAGCACATCCCCGCCGATGGGATTCCAGTTAATTTCCAACAATCTTCAATTCAGCAAAATCCAGTCAATTTCCAGCAATCTTCAATACAGCACAATCCAGTCAATTTCCAGCAAGTTCCAGTTCAACCTTCAGTACAGTCTCCAGTTCAGTTACAATCATTTCAAGCACAAGTTCATCAAAATCCAGTTCAATCATCAAACCAATTTCTGCAACCCGCGGTTGCTTTTCAGCAAGCACATAGGGTCGAAGACATCGACCACTATGCCGAAGAAGAACATGCCTTACTCCAGGAGGCACCAGTCGCTCGAACAGATCACTCAGGACTGGACGAGTTGCGGGAGCAGTTCCAGATCTTGCAAAATCAGCTTCAGCGACAACAAGGAATTGATCTACCTTCGACCAAGTTCAGAGACTTGTGTCCTTTCCCAGATGCTCAAGTACCTCAAAACTTTGAGGTACCAAAATTCAAAAGATACGACGGCAGCGGTTGTCCCACAGCACATCTCAAGGCCTTCTGTGGAGAGCTGAGTGCAATCTCAGGAAATGAAGGAGCCCTCATTCGTTTGTTCCAAAAATCTCTGAAGGGCGATGCCCTCGATTGGTACACTTCATTGGACTGCCACCGCATCAGGACATGGGAACAGCTTTCCCAGGCTTTCGTCGACAGATTCGCGTACAATCTCAACATGGCACCCAGAAGAGCCGATCTCGCAGTTCTCAGGCAAAGGAGTGATGAAACACTATCAGCTTATGTGGGTCGTTGACGAGCTATGGCAGCTCGAATGCGAACGCCTATCGACGATGAAGAACAAATCTCCATGATTGTTCATTCAACATATCCAGGCATATCCGGGTATCTCATCTCGCATCCATATGCGAATTTCTCGCAGTTGATCCGTGCTGGAGAGCAAGTTGAAGCAGGGATCCGGGCCGGGACGATCTCCCCATGGCCTCATCAAGCCACTCCAAGCAAGAGGAACAGAGTGGAGGGAAGACCTATCGGGCACGGGAATGGAAACCGCAGTGGTTCTCCTCCCCGCCCAACAGAGGTAAACAACATCAACACCACTGCTCAAGGAAATCAACATGCTCCCCCACAGGGACGTCAACAGTATCAGCAGAATCAAGTTCATCATCAGCCTCAGCGGTATAAGCCACAACCGAATCCTCAGCCACAACCACCTCGACAACAGCAGCAGTTCAGGGGAAATGGCCAATACTCATACCAGAACAGGCAGAATTACAGGGAGTTCAGGAAGTTCACTCCACTCAGTCAACCACTTAGTCAAATCATGACTACGCTGGTACAAAAGCAGTTACTCACTCTGATGACACCTAGGCCTCCGCCTCATCCTCTGCCTCCAAACTACCGAGAAAATGAGTACTGTGCCTACCATCAAGGACGTGGCCACGCCACTGATCGATGCTATACTTTGAAAAATGCTATACAAGACCTAATTGATGACCGCAAGATCGTCATCTCGGTCCCTGGAACTTCTCCAGTAGCTTCCACCAACATCCTTCAGAATCCTCTGCCTCAACATCCGACGGACCCAAGTTCGTCTCGTGGCCCTGCAGTCAATAGTATAGAAGAAGGGGATCATCTCGATCGCTTCTTCTCCCCCATCCAATCCATTCACGCCTACACTTATGAGCCAACAAATCCTCATCCGATCATGCAAGGGGCAAGTCCCTTTCCTCCTTCAGTCTCTGAGCTGGTAGTAATCGAAGGAGCGCTTCCATATGACGTGCCAGTTGTGCAAGGGGCACCTTACAACCATTCAAGCTGGGAACCAGTCGTCCTGGAAGGAGCACAATCATACATTGAGCCCACATACGAACCTGTCATCTTGCAAGGGGCAATTCCAGAACAATCCAATCCGCAATGGAAGGATTACACTCATCAGCAGCAAGAGCCCGTTGTCTTGGAAGGAGCTCTTCCAGTTGAGCCAGTCATATTGCAAGGGGCAAATCCCGGAGGCGTATCAATCACGCTACGGCAGCTCGGACGAACAGAGAAACCTCCTACCATATCAAGAGGACCAGTATTCATTCCATGGGAGCCTCCCGCCCCAGGAACAGTCAAGCCAGGACCACGACCTTATGTGGTCTACGAAGACAAGCCTCGATATTACCCCTTCAACACAGGCAACAATGTAGTTCTCAAGGCAAAAGCTCCATACGAGGAAGATCTGGTACCCACAACAGCACCGTTGCAAGAACCGGTGGTCCTAGAAGGCAAAAGGGATGAAAACTACAAAGAGGTTCCATGGCACTATCCAGAATGTGCGGAAGTGGGGAACATGAATCTCAATGGGTGTTGCATCCGAAGAGATAATCAGAACAGAGGAGATCCCAAAGGCACTCTCTCAGGCCTCGGCAACAAAAATGAAGCCGCATACGATGTGGCGACTTAGCTCAAGTCAATCCCTGCACAAATCTCAGTATGGGAGCTACTCTGCACATCTCGCATACACCGAGAAATGTTTGCCAAAACCTTGAACGATGCTCATGTCTCCTCTGATACGGCGCCAGAGATGATAGCATTGATGATTGGACAACTCCTGGCTCCACGCGCCATCACCTTCACCGATAATGAATTGCCACCAGAAGGACGCGATCATGGGCGATCCCTCAACATAGCCTTACGATACAAAGACCTCTGCGTCCCGCTGGTCCTTATCAATAATGGCTCAAGCTTAAACGTCTGCCCACTTAAGACCGCGGAACGTCTAGGAATCAGTCCTTCTTCATTCAGACCCAGCACCATATGCGTCAGAGCATTCGACAACACCCGCCGATCAGTGGAAGGGGAGGTCGACATAGAGGTACAGATAGGTCCGGAAGTCTCCACCATCACATTCCAAATCTTGGATATAGCAGCCTCTTTCAACATGTTGCTCGGACGACCGAGGCTGCACAAGGTTGGAGCTGTGCCATCAACCCTGCATCAACGAGTGAAGTACATCTGTGGAAATCAAGTGATCTCTATCCATGCAGAGAAGGAACTCATCATTCCTTCCAATGCCGCTGCCACTGAACCAGACATCCCGGTCATTGATATCCAGCACTCTGAAGAGGACATCCCGTTTCACAGTTTCGAATTCGAGACCGTGAACTCTATCGCTAATCCAGAACCGATAAGGGTGGATCGTGTCTTTTTACCGGCAGAACGTCTGAGCCTCAAATACCGAATGAAGAACCACTTCAAATCCAGAAAGGTACCACTGATATATAACCAGCGCAAATGGGGACTCGGATACAAGGCAACCTTCATGGACAAGAGAAGGAAGAAATTTCGGTGCTCACACATCCAATTCGTCAAGCCGGGAGAACCTTGCAAAGATCCAGGAGGGAATCAACCGACTGCACTACACAAAGGCCTCCCAATGAGCTTAGTTTGGGCCACGTGGCCCCCCATTCGATGGGATCAGATTCTCGAACCATTTAAGCCTCCAGAAGAAGAAGGAAATGATGAAGACGAAGAAGGAAGTCAAATACAGCACCTTCAAGGGGCACAACTTGCCCACTTCAGCATCAATCAACCAGGGGCACAACCTGCCCACTTCAGCATCAACCAACCAGGGGCACGACCTGCCCACTTCAACCAGTCAAGGGCACAACTTGCCCATCTCAGCACCAATCAGCAAGGGGCACGACTCGCCCATCTCTGCAAAGTCAACTTCATCAATCATTAGCCAGGGGCAGAAGCAGCCCATCCATTGGACCAAGAAAGGGAAGTGGCCAGCGCTAGATTGGTCTGATGTCCAGGTCCCAAACTTGTGTCTCACTGTGGAACCAGACGAACTGCAATGCGAGGTAAGTGACCTGGGAGGGACTGAGTGCGACTCAGATCTCGAACCCGACCAGCGAGAAGTCATGGTCATTGGGCCAGGCCATGATTCTTCGCCCAAATCATCAATCCCCACCTCCTCAGGGGAGGAAGTGTGGGGTCCTGAATGGTCATCTGTTCCCCTAACTTTTGAATTAGCCAAAGAGCCATCTGAGGGCTCTGGCTTCCAAAAAAAAACGCCTGTCTAGGCAGCGATCAGGAACTTTGGGACAAGTTGGGCTCAATCATGGTCTGCAATGCCTACTTGTTCAAAGTCCCATGAATTTCGAAAATCCAAAAAAATAAAAAACTTTCAAAAGCCAAAAACATCTAGCATTTCAATTTTAGAAAATTCTCAAAAACCAAAAAACATTGCTTTTCCTGCATTCAATAGTGTGCCAAGTTCGTCTAAAGAGTCACATGAGTTTGAAGTCGAATCATATGATTTCGACATCGAATTAGACTTCGAGCTCATCGGTCTGGACGAAGCTCGGGATGAGGAAGATGATGATCCGGCTCCCGAACTAGAGGATCTCCTCAAAAAGTTCAAATCTAAAGCCAATGTTGTAGCCGATGATTTTGAGATTGTAAACTTGGGGACACCTGAGATCCCTAGGGAAGTACGCATTGGAAAATCGTTGCCACCTGAGATGAAACAGAAAATGATAGAGTTCCTAGCTCCAAGACTGTCCAACTTCGCGTTCTCATATGAAGACATGCCGGGGCTCGATGAAGAGCTCGTTGTACACCATCTGCCAACCAAGGCAGATATGAAGCCAGTGAAGCAGAAACTTCGAAGAATGAAGCCAGAATGGGCTCTGAAAGTCCGAGATGAAGTCATCAAGCAATACAATGCAGGATTCTTGGTAGTCTCCAACTACCCTGAATGGCTCGCCAACATCGTACCAGTACCAAAGAAGGACGGCAAGGTTTGAATGTGCATCGATTTCCGAGATCTCAACAAAGCCAGTCCTAAAGATGACTTCCCTTTGCCACATATCGACACTCTGGTCGACAACACTGCTGGATACAAGATCTTCTCATTCATGGACGGGTTCTCAGGTTACAATCAGATCAAGATGGCCATCGAAGACCGCGAGAAGACATCATTCATCACTCCCTGGGGAACCTTCTGTTACAGGGTGATGCCGTTCGGTCTGAAGAACGCAGGAGCAACATATCAGCGAGCAATGACAGCATTATTCCATGACATGATGAACAAAGAGCTTGAAGTATATGTGGACGACATGATCGTCAAATCTCGCACAATTGAAGGATACTTTGAAGATCTGAAGAAGTTATTCAACAGATTAGAAAAGTACAAGCTCCGTCTCAACCCTCAGAAATGTGTCTTCGGTGCAATGGGAGGTAAGCTCCTCGGCTTTATGGTGAGTGAGGATGGCATCAGGGTCGACGCGACCAAAACCAGAGCAATCATCGAGATGCCCCCTCCTAGAACAGAAAAAGAAATTCGTGGCTTCCTCGGTAGAATTCAATATATCAGCCGCTTCATCGCACAGCTCACACCTATTTGTGAGCCCATTTTCAAGCTCCTTCGGAAGAACGTTCCAAAAGAATGGAATGATGATTGCCAAGTCGCCTTCGATCGCATCAAGAAATATCTCATGAATCCTCCAGTCCTAGTGCCGCCCACTCCTGGATGGCCACTATTGTTATACATCTCAGTAGCAGCAGAAGCCATTGGCTGTGTCCTCGGCCAACACAACGAAACCGGGAAGAAGGAACAAGCACTATATTATTTGAGCCGAAAGTTCACTGACTACGAGACCAGGTATTCCCTGATTGAGAAGACCTGCCTCGCCTTAGTCTGGGCAACTCAACGACTCCGTCAATACATGATTGCATTCCCTATTCTCCTCCTCGCTCACATGGATCCGCTCAAGTACCTGTTCGAGAAGCCGGCACTCACTGGAAGGATAGCTAAATGGCAGCTACTCCTGTCTGAGTTCGACATCACCTATGTCACTCAGAAGGCAATCAAGGGACAGGCCCTCGTCGATCATCTTGCCGCTCACTCTCTCCTGGATTATCAACCGCTCAAGACATTCTTCCCTGATGAAGATCTCTTGCTCATTGAAGAAGAAGAAAAGAAGAAAAAAGATGAGTGGACATTATTCTTCGACGGCGCAGCAAACTCTAAAGGGAGTGGTATTGGAGCAATCCTCTACTCTCCAGACGATGTCCCTATTCCTATCTCAAGGCGCATAGCGTTCGAATGCACCAACAACATGGCAGAGTACGAAGCATGCATCGCTGGCTAAAGAGAAGCCATAATCCTGGGCGTCAAAAAGCTGCGAGTATTTGGAGACTCACAGCTTATCATCAATCAGACCAATGGCGAATGGAAAACCAAGGATGAGAAGTTGATACCATATCATGTGTATCTTGACAATCTGATCGAAGAGTTCAAAGAAGTCACCTTCTCATACATGCCCAGAGCCAAGAATCAGTTTGCAGATGCTCTCGCCACACTCGCATCAATGCTCGAGATCCCAAAAGGAGCTTCAGAATGGGAGCTCACAGTCGAAATGCAAGAAGAGCCTGCTTTCTGCCTGCAAATAGAAGAAGCTGAAGCTGTCCATGACAAACCCTGGTATGCCGACATCAAGCAATACCTCGAAACCCAGAAGTATCCAGAATCAGCAACAGCAACAGATCGCCGAACCATTCAGCGTTTGGCCGGCCAGTTCACCATCAGTGGCGAAGTTCTTTACAAGCGATCCTTTAATCACATCCTCCTTCGGTGCGTCGATGAAACGGAAGCTGCAAAGATCATGGAAGAAATACACGAAGGAATCTGTGGCCCACACATGAACGGGCACATGATGGCAAAGAAGATTCTGCGACTCGGCTACTATTGGCTCACCATGGAGACAGTCTGTTGCCAGCACGTCAGAAAATGCTTCAAGTGTCAGGAGCATGCGAATCAAATCCATGCCCCATCATCAAAGTTATACAACCTGACCACCCCCTGGCCCTTCTCCATGTGGGGACTCGACATCATCGGCAAAATCAGTCCCAAAGCATCAAATGGTCATGAGTACATACTTGTGGCAGTCGACTACTTCACCAAGTGGGTTGAGGCAGCCTCCTACACCACAATTGCAGCATCTCAGGTGATCAAATTCATGAAGAACAACATCATATGCCGGTATGGAATCCCTAATACCATCATCACAGATAATGGGACCCCATTCATCAACAAGAAGATGGATGACTTCCTCAGCAAATTCAAGATCCAACGTCATCGATCAAGCCCCTACCGTCCTCAGATGAATGGTGGGGTAGAAGCCGCAAATAAGAAAATCGTCAGGATACTCGAAAAAATGGTCGTGACCTATCGAGATTGGTCAGATATGCTCCCATATGCACTTTGGGCCTATCGAACGTCTGTACGGTCTGCTACGGGCGTTACTCCTTTCGAGCTTACTTATGGAATGGAGGCAGTCCTACCGGTCGAGGTGGAAATACCATCACTACGAGTGTTACTCGAAAGCGGAATTGAAGAAGGAGAATGGCAACGGGCCAGATTCGATCAGTTGCAGCTAGCAGATGAAAAGCGCATGTGTGCACTAAGTCATTCATAATGCTATCAGAAAAGGATCGCTAGGGCTTACAACAAGAGAGTCCGAAAAAGAAGTTTCAAGGTAGGCGACATGGTCATGAAGAAGATTCTACTGTCGCACCTTCCGAATCCCAGAGGAAAGTTCAAACCCTCGTGGGACGGGCCACTGATCGTCAGAGAAGTACTTCCCGGAGGCGCCCTCAGACTCACCAGCATGAGAGGGGTGGATCTTCCTGAGCCAACCAACGCCGACAACGTAAAGATCTTTCACGGGTAACTCATTCTGACCTTATCAAGAGTTACCTTAATAGAGCTGAAGTCAAGAGGTCGAAGCTAAGACCTCTGAGAAATCGTTCCGTCCACCAACAAGTGTTTCAAATAAGGGGATTCAAAAAGAGGAAAATACAAAAAAAAGGGGGGGATTCAAAAGGAAAAGACAAAAAAAAAGAGAATACAAAAGAAAAAGAAAAAAAAAAGAAAGAGAAAGAAAAAGGGAAGCCAAAGCAAGGCACCCAAGGAAAAAATCAACCCAAGAAGAAACACAGTCATCCATCCATTCATCTCAGAGGGGTCTTTAGCAAAGACCGACAGCTCTATCATCGTAATTAAGGATAAGGGCTGAAAGACTGCCATCGGCTGGCAACGACGGATTCCCGATCTCTAGCCGCCGCAGTTATCCAGAGATCCAGAAAGAAAAGAAAAACAAAAAAGAAAAAGAAAAAGAAAATGTGTGCCTAAACAAAGAGGGCGGAGTGAAAACCCGAAAGGGCGCTCTGAGTAAAAACAGTGGGCATACAACGGACTTAGTGAAAACCCGAAAGGGCACTAAGGGTAAAAACAGCATAGCTGCCAAGGGGCAGGCAAGATCAAATACCCGGGACGTGGTGAAAACCCGAAAGGGTGCCACGGGCAAAAATGACGGGAAAAGGCCGGCTGTGGTGAAAACTCGAAAGAGCGCTGCAGGCAAAAATGGCTCAAAAGAAAAATAAAATAAAAAGTGCAGGTACCAAAGAATCAGACGGTCCAGATCGGCTCAAGCAGTTACAGTTCAAGAACAAGAAGAAGTGCGGTCAGGAGCAAAGAACTCTGTAAATTCTGACAATCTCAAGAAGCAACAGTTTCCATTGCCTACACCTCTAGGGAACCAAAGGAGCACACAAGTCAAATCTCGAGACATCGGTCAAATCATTGACCGAGCCCCAGTTCTGATTCCTATATCCCGACACAAAGTCCAGACACACTCACAAGACAACTCATGGCACAGTAGATTTTCAAACAGTTTTCTCTTTTCAATTAAATGCATCATATTTCTTTTACACATATCATATCATCTTTTTCAAAAAAATACAAAAAAAAATGCATCATTATCAATCATATATGCAAAAAAAGAATGTGCAGGTGGCCAACACAATCAATCTCTACCCTCCTCCTCGGCCACATCAGGTGAGTCCTCTGACTCATAAAAAGATAGTCTCGCTCTCAACCTGCTCACATCCATACGCAGGTAATGCGCCTCATCGCGCTCAAGGGTACGGATCGCTGTCTCCTCATCAGTCAACTTCTGATCGGCAGCCAATCTCCTCGACATCATCTCACAATGATACCGAAGTGCAGAGATCTCAGACAGCAGATGGCCATGAGTGGCCAAAAGGAAGCCAGGATTGATAAACGGGCGCTCCTCAAAGGGTTCATATGAACCAGATGAAGAGCCAGCATCTCCAAGGATATCCTGCTCATCCTCATCAACAGTTTGGTGCCAGCAAGGGATACGTCGGTACAAAGACTGCTCAGCAACCCAGTACTGATATGGGGCGGTCGCCATCGAAAAAGTCCGCAGCTCAAAACCCAGCAAATCAGCAGTCAAGAAACTCGCCCAAGAACAATCAATCCGGGTCCTAAAGTCAGAGGATCTGGATGGAAGTGCTCGACGCCCGATACCCGTGAAAGCGAAAAGAGGAACATCCTGCTCGTACCCAAACTGCCGCAGGAACCGAATGGGATGGTAAGAAAAGTAAGATCGAAAGCCTACCAACATCAGAGGAAGGCGGTGTGCATCGCAAAGCACTGGAGGAAGTGAAAGCCAAGATGACTCCCAACGAACGTTCCAGTCACGAAGCTCAGCGAACATCCTGCGATACAAGGGCTCGCTCATCCTAGCTGAAGGCGGAAGGAACTCCATGATATAACGCATGATGTCAGAGCCTGGGATGCCAGGAAGAGGTACAGGAACGGTCAGAGAAAGACGCTCTCATAACCAGACCTGATCACAAAAGAAGTTCAGCTAGAGCAAAACAAGTCCTGACAAAGCAAAAGGAAAAGGTGTAGGAGAGATACCTGAAGAAATGCACAGCAGCCGCGAAGGACACGAGTGCGGCCCAGGGCGCAGTCGGTCAGCCCATCGAATAGCTCGGCCAAGATGAGAGAAATGATCCCCTGCCGACGGATAGCTTGGCTCATCACCTCAAAAAGCAAAGGAGTCTGGGATCTGCGCCATCCCGAGAACAGCACCTCAGCAATCAAATAAAACATCAGTGCGTTCCGAGCAAAGGTAGAACCGGCCGTACTCTGAGGACCCGAAAAAAGATCATACAGCAGGTCCAAAGAGAACACTACAGCATCCTGGCCACCAGCTGCAGGCCGAACAAGATAAGGGATCCCGAACCAGTTCTGCGGTGTAGCAGTCTTCGGCGAAAAATATTGAGCATAATCCCAGGGTAGGCCTGTCAAGCGAGCAAGCTCCTCCAAAGAAGGTCCCATCTCCATATCGTTGAACGCGAACAAGTTCAACGAAGGGACCCAGTCAATCAAGGCAGCTCCAAGCATCCTCCAATCAATATCAACTCTGGCCATATGGATCAGACTGCCGAAGCCATAAGACTCCAAATCTCAAATCTCATAAACTGACAAGCTGTCAAGCCAAGCAAGCAGTCGTGGCGAGCAGGAAGAACGAGGAAGCAGCTGACAAGTCCTCACTGGTACCCCCTCCAGCACAAAAGGCCCAGAAATCAACGATGACTCATCAAGGATCGGAAGGTCAACGGGCGAAGAAGAAGGAAAAGCTGGAACCTCTGCAGACTCGACAGCCACTGACCTGCCCTTAGTGATGGCTATGTCTAATATAGTCGCATCGCTGTCTGAAACTGTCATAATCTCAGCCGCATGAGAAGACTCACCCACCTCATGAACAGAGTGCGCAAAGGACCGATGACCAAGAGAAGGACAATACTCCCCATCAAAAGGACTATCAGTGAAGATCACACCACACATCGTGGCATCCTGGCTAATCTGACCGTCAAAGAATACATCTGAACCATAAAAAAGGGTCCGGGCAGCCCCGATCGAAGAATTAACGGTCAGATCTAGACCTGCGGCCCCCTCCAACAGGAAATCATGAATCCAATCATCATCCTGGCCGATCAAAGGGATCATCGAGGCATCCACACCATCCATCATCAGGGGGACATCATCAATGATCACATCAAGTCCACCCAAAAAAGTATACCGCACATCCTGGCCCTCATCCAGAGCATCCAAACCGTCAAAGGTACCATCTGAACCATCCATCCCATCCAAGCATGAGATCAGCCCATCTATGTCCATCATGGTCCCATCACCACCATCCATCACATCATCCATGGGGCCCACATTCAAGGGATGCATAGCCTCACCTATGTCCCATCCCATCATCCTATCCATACCATTCATTCCTCCCATAATGAAGGTCCCATTCAAATCAGAAATTTCAGCCATCCCACCATTAATGGGGCCATTCAAAACTCCATCAACCACCATCCCTAGCCCCTCATCAATGCCTCCATTCAATGCACCATCTACACCCTCCATTAAAGGAATCCCTCCATCGTTAAAGCCCTCACCAAATGCTAGAGTGTGGGACCCACCAACCTCTCCCACTATGACCCATAAATCATCATCTAAAGCTGCCCAAGAAAGGACAAAATGGGAAGAGGACAAAATGAAGAGAAAAGGCAAGGGGAAAAGAAGATTCATGGCTGAATCGAATAACTCAGAACAGAGAATGTAGGGGACAGGAGAAGGGGACAGCAGAGGATGTCCGAACCAGAGCCAGCCCAGGCCGCTCAAGAGGCGAGCCTTGGGCGGCCTGCCCTGGGCCGCCCGTACAGACGCAGATTTCCTCTCTCCGCGGGATTGGCTCCAGGGTTCTTGGTAGGTGAGACTGACAGTCCACGTTAGCAGATGGCGCTCCATGGGCCGCCCAAGGCTCCGGTCCACTCCAGATTTCGACTGAGATTGATCAGGATCATATAAAAGGTGCCCCACCAGTCCAATCACGAAGCAATGCAGCCAGAACATGGCTGATCAAGTCAAAGAGAAGGAAAGGTGATCAAGTGGGGGCCACAAGCAATCCAAGCCAGTCAAAGACCAGATCATCATGATCTAAACCATTGAAGGACCTACATGAGCCATCAAACAACAAGATCAAAGGGCTGATCATCAAAAGAAGGGCCAGAATCCAAGATCCAATCATCAAGTGGGCCCATAAGGCCTAAACAAGCAATCCGAACCGTTCAAGTCATCATCCATGCGGTTAAGAAGTCTCAAAATCATGAAGGAACAAGTCAAAGGTCAAAGCGTCCAGACATCATCAAAGAATTTGAAACAAGTCGAAGACTGTATATCCATTCAAAAAGAGCTTGATACAAAAGAAGATAAAAGCAAAAGTACAAGGCCATACAAAGCAGAGCACCCGAGCAGGCTACAAGTCGCCAACATAATCATCATCGTCCCTCCTCGCGTCCTGCTCCCGACGATAAAGATCCATCAAAGGAGCAGTCACCGAACCTCCAGCATACCTGCGACGGCCACCTGGAACATAAAGCGAAGGAAGCAGAGGCCCCTGGCCGAACAGCAGATACCACTCATCATAATCACGATCCGGGATCGTGAAACGGAATCCGGGCTGGCCCACGAGAGCTCCAATTCTCTCATCAACTGGCATCCGAGCAGCTGGAGGAGGTGCAGAACAAGGGACCCGAGCCACCCCAGTAACTTGCCGAAGCAACCTCTCCCCCAAGTACCACTGGAAAGACTCAGCGTCAGAAAGCATGATACGAAGACATGAAGCATCGTATGCCTCCACACGCTGGGGGGTGTAATAGAGAGGGAAACAGGCATACGGCATCCGAGCGAGCTGCAGCAAATGAAGTCACCACGATCAAGAGGGCAAAGACAAGCAAGATACTTACGTCCTCGACAGTCAGCCCGTCTATGTCAGCACGCCAATTGTCCCCGGGAACTCGAGAGTTCCGCTGACGGTTCTGTTAGTGCCAGTACATGTGGCGATACTGAGAGGGCTCAATATCATCCCTCATCCTCGGTGCAAGATGGGGAAAATGGTCATAAAAGCAGGTCTGGGCAAAAGCACATCTAATGATCAGAGAGAGAAAGAAGGCAAATGACTCCAAGGAAGATGAAAGAAAAGGTACCTCAACAACAGGCCAGAAGCCTGTGAAGGACCGGCTATGTCGACAGGTCTTGTCTAGACCTTGAAAGATACGGGTCAAGATAGCCCCATTCCAGTTATAGGGGTGATGAAGATCCTCGACTAAACGAAGAAATTTAGGATCAACTCTCTCATTCGCATGGCAAAAAAGGAAGGATCCGAAAGCATAAGTGATCATGGCCCGCGCTTTGTGGAGGGCCTCTCGCTCGGTGGTGGGGACGACGAAGGCAAAACTGTTGTAGAACCATCGCATCTTCACTTGATGGCCTTGGAATTCACCCTCGGGTGGGACGTCACCGACAAGCCGTAGCCAGTCGGTGGAAGTGAGAGGAGCTAGAGAGCTGACTTGAGGGACAATTGTCCCATGAAACGGGAAGCCTATCTGCATGTAAATATCCAAGAGGGTTATTCCCCATTCTCCACAAGGGAGCTGGAAAGTGTGGGTCTCATCCCGCCACCTCTCGCAAAGGGCCGCGAGCATCATGCGGTTAGCATCGTTATTGTGGAAACGTAGGGTGAGGAGGCCAGTAAAAGGAGTACCATCCAATACTCGTTCAAGCAAGGGCTGTGGATCCTTCATCCAGTCATCCCAGCGATCCCTGGTACCTCGACCCTTGATAGCGGGAAGAGGTTGATGCTCCATAGCTAAGGAACACATGTGGTCCCCTCGACGGACGATGAGGGCGGGATCATCTTCGTCAATTACTCGGTGACCTCTGGTACCATCCGCCATTGAATCCTACAAGCTTGGCAAGGTAAGTCCCTATCCCTTTACCCGTTAAAATCCAAATTATCATCCAAGAAACCCATGGGATTGGACTCACATTCAAATGCAAAATCTAAAGTCCAACTCCATGTGTCACTTAGGATATGTGTTGGGCCCATTGGAAAGAGTAAGGCCCACCTTAAGGAAGGTTGCATGGCATGCCTTAGGCAAGAAAAGTCTATCATCCAAGGACACATTTTGGACAACAAATGCACTCAGGTGCCATGAGATCAACAAAGGATCTTAATTCACATGAAGCCCCTCTTCAAAGTCCATATGTGGCCAAAAGATTGATTCACTTTTATGCTAAGGCCATGATTCTCTCTTAAGATGTTTCCATCTTTTTACACATGTACATGGACAAGTGGGGGATAGAAATGAATCGGGCCCCCAAGAGCAACCCAAATGCCTCATCTCAATGGATTGAAGAGAGCACATAGCCCACTTTGAAGAATATGAGGACCCATTCATGGGTTAACCATGGGCAACTTTATGTGCCTCATCTTGATGAAAATTTTGACCATGAAAATACAACAAGGAGGTCTACCCACAAACATATGAATCAAAGAAGCTAAGGGTAGAAAGTTGATGCACATAGCCGACATGAAGAATCAAAGTTGAAAATGCCCATGAAAAGGCAAGTTTGGGCAACTTATGTGCACCAACTTTTTCACCAAAAGGGAGACCATTTGAGCACAAAAGAGCATGGCTTGATGAGTCACCCAACCATCATGAATGGATAAGAATGTTACACATAGCCCACTTGAAGATCAAAATCCCAAAATGTCCCAAAGCATGGGACAAAAATGGGCGACTTATGGGTACCATTCTTTCCCACAAATTTAAAGGAAAATCACCCATACATGAGAATGATGGTGGATGACCCACCAAGCCCCAAAGGAAAAGGAGCTATGATTGTATGGATAGCTCACTTGAGGATCATCCATTTGAGGTTGATAACATTAAAGGGAAACTCTTGAGAATCACATTCCTACCACAAAGAAAAACCATTTGAACTTAGTGAGATTGTTGGAACAACTCACTCATGGGACTTGTAGATGGTCAAGTAACTCAAGTCCTCCATCCATCAATGAAAAAGCATGAAAAGAAAAATCCTACATGACCAAAGTGTAGTGGTGCACACATTGGTCCAAAGGAATCCAAATTTCAATAAGGACCCAAAAGCCCATCCACATATAGAGACTCCAAGGAGCCCACTACACCTTGTACAAGGATGTACATCATAATCAAGAAATGATGGAAGACTTGGGCCACTTGTCCATAAAGGCCCAACTAGGAAATCTAGCCCACTTGAGATCCAAATGAAGAATGGGCTAGTCACCATGGGTCCATACACATGTGAAAAAAGATGGGGTCACCTAAAGTGAACCCCATGAGCTCAAAACTTGAAATGGGCCCTACCATGGCCATGGGCCCAAATCTTGGAAAGAAAAGGGAAAAGAAAAAGAAAGCTCCAAAGGAAATGACAAGAGCAAGAAAGCATGAGGGAGCTCAAAATGAAGCATTGGGCCCATCAAATACACCAAGGGCCATGACTTCACTTTGAGCCCATTTGATACACATGAAAAGAGGCCCAACTTCCATAAAAAAGATAGAGTGTATTGCCATGCACTCTTGATGACATGGCAAAATCACTCTTTACATGCACATGGAGGGAGTGTGAAAAAGAAAAAAATGATGAAGTGGAGAGCTTGCAATGTCCTTCTCCATGCACCACCTTTGAAAGAGACTTGAGATCTAGAAAAAGGTCAAGAATACTTGGGCCCACCTCCACACCTCTTGGAATAGCTACATGAAGAAAAGAAAAGAGCCATGAGAAGAGATAATGAAGAAGGAAAAAGACAAGAAAGGAAAAGGAAGTAGTCCATACCTTTACTACTCACCAAAGAAGGACCACCTTGCTGTCCCAAGACTTCTCTAAGGCCCACCACTTGAGAAGAGCAAAGGACCACCAAAGAAGAGAGAGAAAACTTGAAAAAAGATAGAGTATGAGAGAGAGAAGAGAGAGATTGCACGTTTGAGGGGGTAAGGGTGCCCCATGTTATATAGAAAAGGGGAGGGCACCCTTTTACCCAGCCCACTGAAGAGACCAGAAGGCAGAGACCGGTCGGGCGGCCCATGGGAGGCTGTCCTAGCCCCTACCTAGGTGAAACGACCTCTCACCCCCTCTCCTTGGGAAGAACTCCTCCTTGGGAAGGGTGGTTGCAAGTGAATCTTGTACCTCCATGTAAGAATGAAGTGATGGAAGAGAATGGTGAGAAAAAGGAAGAAATCTCACCAAAATCTCATCTCATGAGAAATGGGTGAGAAATTGGGTTGATGATGTGGAAAAGTTCCATGGAATTTTCAAGAAAAAGAAAGAAAAATTTGACTTGGTCAAACAATGATCTCAACCATCCAAAGGCATGACCAGATGATTCAAACCATTTCCAAGAAGAATCCCAAGAATCTCCACCCTTGATTACTTTACATAAAGTTTTTTTATGGTCCGAAGACCTTAAACTACGTCGGGATTGACATCCCGAGAGATTTTCAATAAAAGCCGGGATCAGGCCGTGACTGCTCGAATCAAGATCCGCTGATACCGGATATTTTCCAAAAAAAAAAAAATATGTTTGCCCCCCTTTTGTACAGTTTCTGGTCCGAAGACCTTAAACTACGTCGGGATCAAAATCCCGAGAGATTTCCAATAAAAACCAGTGTCTATCTTGACCGTTCAAAATTGAAATTTTATGACCTGGAACAGTTTTCGAAAAATCACAAAAAAGAATGTATTTTCAGCACGTACAGTTTCTGGTCCGAAGACCTTAAACTACGTTGGGATCAACGTCCCGAGAGATTTTTAATAAAAACCAGCATCGATCCCAGCCTTTCAGGCCAAGGTCCGATGATCTGGATTATTTCGAAAAACACAAAAAATGTTTGCCCATCTTTTACAGTTTTAGAGTCCGAAGACCTTAAACTACGTCGGGATCAACATCCCGAGAGATTTTCAATAAAAACCGGCATCAGCCTTGATCAAGGTTCGATAACCCGGATCATTTCAAAAACACCAAAAATATTTTAAAGCTTTCCACAAAAACCAGCATCAATCTCGACCATTCGAGCTGAAATCTGAACTTTTTCCAAAAAAAAAAAAAACAAAAAAATTGATTCATCAAGAATTTCAAATTGCACAAGTTCATCTCCAGCTGGTCCGAAGACCTAAAACTACACTGGGATTAACTTCTCGGGGGCTTTCTTTCCTAACCTGTTCTAGACATGGCTGACACTTGATCGTACGGGTGTCTGGAATCTCCTAAACAGGTAAAGACTGAGGCGGGCAGAACTCCGCAATCCTGTTCGTGTTGAACGCACCGTGATAGACAACCTTAATTTGGAAGTCGCTGTTGAATCTGACGGATGTTCCCTGTTCCTAAAACTCATGAAGGGGATTAAGGCTATTGGGAGGTGAAGCTCACCCTCACGGAATTGTGAGCAACGTAAGACCCCAAACTGGATTGACTAAGGGAAATGTGAGGATGTGGCTCATCTTGTGGTCGAAGGAGTCCGTCGGACGATACGTGGTCTATGTGTATTGCACATGAGGAACAGGCAACTTTGTGGGTGTGTTGACTGAAAACCCTCAAAATCTCCTCATCCGAAGATATAAAACTACGGCACTTAACTGTGTGAGACTCGTCTTGCTCGCTGACGTAAAATGGATCGGGTGCCTTACCAGCAGTAGAAGCTGGAAGTGAATGAAAATTCCATACTTTTCCCTGCATTTCAGAAAAATCACAAAATACAAAAACATTGCAAAATCACCTCTTCAAAAATCACAAAAATATTTCCCTTGCTTTCAAATCAAAATGTTATCAAAAATCACAAAAATATTTCCGTTGCTTTCAAATCAAAATATTGTCAAAAATCACAAAAAATTTCTCTTACTTTCAAAGAAAATATTTCGAAAAATCACAAAAAATATTTCCTGTGTTTTCAATAAACCGATCTCTATCCTGACCACTTAGGTAAAGACTCGGACCACATATCTGCAAAAATCACAAAAATGGTCAGTATCCCCAGCACTACACTTTAGGAGTCTTGAACTCCACTCTCTTCACAATTTGGGATGACGGATCCGATCGCCCGCAAATTGGAATCTTGACCAAAACGGGCAACCAAACACCATCTCAATCACATTTATGCCCAGAAGAACATCTGGAAGTCAGATAGCATCCTCGTACATTCTCATTCGCAAAGAAACAGCATCTTGGGACGATGGACCTGATCGACCACGGGTCGAGATCTTGACCAACCCGCTGTCCAAACCTCCGTATCAAAAAGAAAAATCCCCAGGGGAGCACAACCCTGCAAGCAATATGCTCAAAGTTCTCTACTCCCACAGTAAAAGCAAAATCATCAAACGAGAAGAGAATGAGCCAAGCCATGCATTCATCATGCATCTCCATGCATCAGCATCCATCGCATCAATCATCATGTTTACCTGCTTTCAAAATAAAAGCCGGTTAGCCAAAGACCCCACAGGCATCCCTAGTGGAGGCACGTGCAAACCAGATTTTCATTTCAAAAAGACAAAAAATATTTCCATTTGCAAATAAAAACCCCACGGAATATCACTCCCCAGAGTGGGTGCCTTTTCAAAAATCCAAAAATGTTTTCCAGTAGAGCGTTCTACCTCCAAAACACCAGGAGATCTTCCATATCTCTGGGTAGGAGCCGACACAAAAATCAAATAAGATCCGATGTCTCGCGGTTTCCCCGGAGACCATTGGATCCAATGCACTCAAAGTACGGTCTAACTGAACTCCAGTGTCAGTACGGTCGTACTACATGCCAAGATATAAAAAAGATGAAAGCCAAAAGGCTCGGTCAGAGAAACCATTTGAACAGGTGGAAACGATGAATTGTAATCCAAGTATCAAAATCAGCAGATTGGGTGGAAAGAGTTCACCCGCACATACCTAGGTGTGGATGCCTGAAGTACCTTGACTGAGTCCAAGTCGGCGTAGTAGAATCCCGTAAGACTATCTGACGCAGGGCGTCTAACCACTTTGACAGTCAAGCGAAACAAGTACTCCTGGAGTGATCTGGGAAAACATCAAACATCACACAATCAGTCTCAGGGTCAGTATCCTCGTAAGACTGTTGACGCAGAGGCTCTGCTGTACCTTTCCGATGTTAGTACCGATCGGGAATGGAAGGGTTGCGATTGGGTACCCAGGTTGCAGCAAACTGCAGGGACAATAGCAACGTTTTCTCCAAACTCTCGCGGTATGTGCGAGTTATCAACTTCCAGACAATCAACTGACTCAGATACAAAGGATGATAAAGACTCCAGACCACAATCAAGGAAAGAATGAATTGCAAACCAAGCATCGAAGCCAGCAGATCGGGTGAAAAAAGCCCACCCGCACATACCTAGGCGTGGATGCCTGAAGTACCTTGACTGAGTCCGAATCGGCGTAGTAGAATCCCGTAAGACTATCGGACGCAGGGCGTCTAACCACTTTGACAGTCAAGCGAAACAAGTACTCCTGGAGTGATCTGGGAAAACATCAAACATCACACAATCAATCACAGGGTCAGTAACCTCGTAAGACTGTCGACGCAGAGGCTCTGCTGTACCTTTCCGATGTTAGTACCGATCAAGAATGGAAGGGTTGCGATTGGGTACCCAGGTTGCAGCAAACTGCAGGGACAATCGCAACGTTTTCTCCAAACTCTCGCGGTATGTGCGAGTTATCAATTTCCAGACAATCAACTGACTCAGATACAAAGGACAACAAAGACTCCAGACCACAATCAAGGAAAGAATGAATTGCCAGCCAAGCATCGAAACCATCAGATCGGGTGGAAAAAGCCCACCCGCACATACCTAGGCGTGGATGCCTGAAGTACCTTGACTGAGTCCAGGTCGGCGTAGTAGAATCCCGTAAGACTATCGGACGCAGGGCGTCTAACCACTTTGACAGTCAAGCGAAACAAGTACTCCTAGAGTGATCTGGGAAAACATCAAACATCACACAATCAATCACAGGGTCAGTAACCTCGTAAGACTGTCGACGCAGAGGCTCTGCTGTACCTTTCCGATGTTAGTACCGATCGGGAATGGAAGGGTTGTGATTGGGTACCCAGGTTGCAGCGCATGCAGGGACAATCGCAACGTTTTCTCCAAACTCCAGCGGTATGTGCGAGTGATCGGTTTCCAAACGATCAACTGACACAGATGCAAAAGCTAGCAAAGATTTCAGAACATGATCTATGAATGACCGGGTCAGAAGTGGGGTGTCCACTCGCTTTGGCATTCGGTTGCACGCAACCTCTGCCAAAGAGGGGCATCTGTAGACACCCCACCTTCGGCTACACTGTTGGTAGAGATAGTTGGATGAATAGAGGACCATACCCCCAAATCCCAAGTCCAAACTCAGCCAAACTCACCCTTGTAAGCCCCATTCTATAGCCCAGATCAAGCCTGAACCGAGTCAACCCAGTCTTAAACATCAGCCTGAAAAACCCCCCAGAAAAAAGGCCAGTCAAAAAATCCTAAAAAAGTCAAACTCACTGGGTCAACCCGCTGAGTCAACCCGCTGAGTTAACCCGCTGAGTCAACCCGTCGAGTCAAAACACCGAGTCAAAACACCGAGTCAACCCGTCAAGTCAACCCGTCGAGTCAAATCACCGAGTCGACCCGCTGAGTCAACTCACTGAGTCGACCAGTGAGTCAAACAGCAGCCCCGAGGGAGCGGCCGTACTCGCTGCAAATCGAGGAGAGGCCGTACGGGCGGCCCATAGCAGGCCGCCCGGGAAAAATTACGAGAGCTGCCACTCTCCGCTGCTATAAATACCCCCCTCCCCTTCTCATTTCAACAGACCACTCAGCCAGAGAGAGCCCGTCCGTCTGAGTCACTCTCCTTCATCCTTTAGCCCATTCCTTCACCAAGGAGAGCCCGAGTGAGAAGAGCCTAGCCCTGGTCCAGCCCAGCCTGACCACTGGTCCAAGCCTCCTAAGCCATCCAAGTCTTGATCCAGCCACTCGAAGCCAACCCTTGCGACACCTCCGTCCACCCAGCTACTCATTTTCCAGCATCATCTCATTTGCATCTAGCATAAGTGCAACATTCACTTTTCTTCCAACCCCCCTGCTTCACTGCAAGCACTTTGATTCGTCAAACACACTGCATATGTCTTTATATTAAGCACCTGTCAGTTCGAGCGTATGCTCTGGGCTTGCCCGTTGTTGGAACCTGCCCATCAGAAACTCTTACTGTTCAGACCTGCATTCATGCTTCACCATAAAACACTTTGATCACTCAAGCACACTGCATACGTCTTACATTAAGCACCTGTCAGTTCGAGCGTACGCTCTGGGCTTGCCCGTTGTTGGAACCTGCCCATCAGAAACTCTTACTGTTCAGACCCGCATTCATGCATCATGTCATCCATGAGAATATACGAGGATTAAACTAGACTTTCAAGTATTCGATCGATTCTGTGAAGTAGAGACCAGTACTTCGGTACGGGCAGTGTGTGGGGTGCTTAACCTCTTCCCACCCTGTAACCGTGATCCCTTACCTTGAATCTCTGACCGCAGATCAATAGGAGTCATTTTAGAGGAAGGAATCTTCGGATTCCCTTCTCTAACGTTTCTACGGGGTCTAGCCGACTGTAGATTCGAAGTAACTGGCTAGTGGCGACTCTGGTCTTATATCAACACATTTAAACACATCCAGTTTAATACGACAACCAAACAAAGTCCCTCAAGAACGAGGCAAGCCAGTGGCACAAACGGCGATTTCGCACGCACACACCTCTTCTTCTTCTTCTTCCGAAAGGAAAGGGAGAACGACGTCGTGTGAAAGCACGGAAAATCGGCGAGGGTTCACACCTTGATGAACTAGGAAGGATTCAACCTTCACCTTCCATAGCTCAAAGTTATTTTTTTCGGAGAACTTCTCTAACTCGAACCTTGCGCCCGATCCCATATTCTCGTCTTAGATACGAAATCTACTCCACCCCAACTTTAGCTCTGATACCACTTGATGGGAAAACCGGCAGCGGAAGCGGAAGCGGAAGCCGAAACGCGCGGATGAATCCGATATCAAATGAGAAACACAATGAAATCAATCACACACAAGCATTTACCATAAGAGATTCTGAATTTATGTGGAAAAACCTCTCAACGGGTAAAAAACTACAGCACAAAGCGATCCACTATGAATATCAGAAGATTACAGAGATTGACAGCCCACAAGCAAGGAATAAACAGAGAAAACCCCAAGTTTTCTCTCACACACACCTCGCCCCTTTTCCTAACACGATTAGGAAACCTTAGACACCTTAGGATACTACCTAAATCCAGATTACAACTCCTTAAATAAGCAAACCTTCGAAAATAGAAACATCTAGCGCATTACTGCGAGTTATGCAAGAAATCCGTGCGCACGTTTGACCGGTCGGCCGACCGGTCGGCCAGTGCACAAACAGTCCATGGAGTTCACGTGTCCATGCTGCCTCACCACCGACCGGTCTCATGCCCGGTCGGAGTCCTCTGCAAACCAGTCACCTAACCTAGTTTGGGCACACAAAGATTCTGTCTAGGGGGCCTCCACGTGCATCAGAGCTAGGGCTGAAAGTCGGGCGGGTTCAACCTAACCGACCTGTGACCGACCCGACATTGGGTCGGGCTCGGGCAGGGTGGTTCGGGTTCGGGTTCGGACTTGGGCCATAGAAACGTTAACCCGATGAAGCTTGGGTCAGGTTCGGGTTGAGGTCTCGGGTTGCCCGACCCAACCCGAACTCGATATATATATATATATATATATATATATATATATATATATATATATATATATATATATATATATATATATATATATATTACTTGTAAGTTATAATTTTACTTACTTGAGTTGTGGTCCACTGAAGATTTGGATAGACTTAATTTTTGTGATAACATTATTAATTGACATGAAAAAACGGATGAGTGGTGTGGATATGAAATACATTCATCAAGACGGGCCTACCAAAGGCCACACCAAATCTGGATGCTTACTTTTTTGACAAGAAATCCAACTCCAGCTCTCCACGGATTCCTCTTCCAGAGGAAAATCGAATGGCCTACGAGGCTCAAATTGTACAAAGTAAACTCTATTGGGCCCACTATGAATGTATGTGTTCTATCCACGCTGTCCATCCATTGTTTCTGCTCATTTAAGCCGTTGAGCCTAAAATTGAAGTATATTCAAAGCTCAAGTGGACTATGCCACACAAAACAGTGGGAATAATGATTTCCACCTTTGAAACCTTCCTAGGCCCCATAGTGATGTCTCTTTGTCATCCAACTCATTCATAAGATCACATAGACATGGATGGAGGGAATGCACAAATATTAGCTTGATCTAATGATTCCGTGGCCCCCACGAATTTTTTAATGGGAGACATTCTACTAACACTTTTCATGTGGTGTGGTCCACTTGATATCTCAAAATGCTTCATTGTTGGGCTTTAGCCCTAAAATTATCTATTTTGATAGATGGAACGAGTGGATAAAATACTAAAATCACATTGGGTCCCATAGAGTTTACTCAGTATGCTTAGCCTACTTACTAGGCAGTCCGATTTCCTTCTAAGTTCCAATCCTTTCGGCTTCCAGAAAATGGTATCCACCTATTGAATTGACGTCACCAAATTCGTGGGCCCCACTATGATGTATGTACTGTATCCACACCGTCCATCCACTTGGATAGATCATTTTAGAGCATGAGCCAAAGAATGAGGCAGATCCAAAGCTTAAGTAGACCCCACCATAAAAAAAATAGGGATTGAACTCCTACCACTAAAAATTTCTTGGTGGCAAAGAAGTTTTCGATCAAGCTAATATTTGTTTTTTTCCGCTTCATCCATGTTTGTGTTAATGTATGAATAGGTTGGGTCATAAATAAATTTCATGGTGGGCCTAGGAAGCTTCCAACGGTAGGCGTCACTCTCCCTACTAGTTTCTCTGGTGAGGTCCACGTGAGCTTTGGTTCTAACTCATTCTTTGGCTCACACCCTAAAATGATCTCTCCAAATGGATGGACGGTGTGGATATAACACATACATTATGGTGAAGCCCACAATCCTTAGTGAGGTTACTTTTAGACTTTTAGTAACTACCAAATCCACGTCCGAGCGAGAGTGGTAGCAGGAAAGAACGAGAGTGGGAGTCGGAGAGCCCCATCCACGCCCGGAGAGAGATAGAGAGAGAGAGGGGGGAGAGAGAGGAGAGCACCACAAGGTATGTATCACAATCAAATGTGAACATATTATTTTCTCTTTTTATATCTGCATCATATATAGAAAGGTTTCAATGGTCCAACGGTTTTTGATTTTCGATTTGTCTAAGTGGGGTCATGTTTCAATGTTCCAAAGTTCAAACCATTGACATGTTGGGCCTTATCCTAGATGGTCTCTTTCTCTCTCTCATCATTTTTCTTCTTTTCCCTTTTACCCTTGCATTTGTAATTGTTTTTAGTATCATATCAGGTGGATGATTGGGCTGGTTTGGACAGAACTGCCCATTCATTTCGTGATCAATATTTTTGATCTAATGTACCACTTTGTAGATTGGTTATGGATTGAACAAGTTTGTCCATCCATTTTTTATGACCTCTGCTTGTTTGAACAAGTTTGGCCATTCACTTTGTAGATGGGCTATGGGCAAAAATTTTTAGCTTTTATTTTAGAAAAATGGAAGTTTCTTACGATAAATAACTACATATATAATTAATAAAATCATACATACAAAAAATAAAACATGTATTGAAATATAATAAATTAATGTAATAATAAAAATATTAGCATGTATCAACCCGACCAACCCGACCGAACCCGCTTGGGTTGGGCTTGGGTTGGGCTTGGGCAGAGAATTCCCAACCCAAGGATGGGTTGGGTTGGGTTAGGGTTGAGGTATGGGAATGTTGGGTTGGGTTAGGGTTGAGCATCAACCCGACCTAACCCGCCCGACTTTCAGCCCTAATTAGGGCCACAACGTCCGACCAGTCGCCCGACCGGGCTGAGCACCCAGTTTGTACACCGTTTAAAGGTTATCCCAACATTTCTCTCTCTATCCTGGGAACTTCCTAAGATAGGGTGCCATAGGCAATCTGCATAAAGCCCTTACTTTTTCCTCCATCTCTCTCATTTTTTCTCTCTCACCCTGAATTCCTCTCTTTTGTTTCTCTATCTCCTTCTCGCTCCACTAATCGCATGGTGCCATATCCCTAATGCATATAGTGGTACAGTAAAAATAAACAAATATTAGGCATGCATCGTGCCATCAAACCTTAAGTTTGTGCAAGTGTAACCATGATAAGGTGATCCAGACCATTGATGTGATGGACCCAATGGAGTGCAGATAATTTCCAAAATATCTGTCCAATGGGACAATCCTAACCCGTTAATCAATTACCTACAAGCAAATGGATAAGAATACATAATCATAGTCCACAAAAAATTAAAGCAAGGGTAAAAAATTGATGGTCCATCCATGGTGGTATCCACTTGCATAGACTTGTGTCCAGGTGCTACTACAGATGTTGCAAATTAATGTGTCCTGTTGGTTGGTGGCCGGATCCGACAATAAATAGGTTTGGACATGAATTTGGACCGTTATAGTAGGTCTAAGTCCAAAAATTCCAAATTACCTAATGGGTTGGCTCTAGGACCTCTCACATTCAACCTGATACTGCTTCTTCTAGATTTGACTTTTAAATGGGCAGATTGAAGTCTAAGAACCAACCAAAAACCAGCTGTGAGCCTTTATAAAATTACATTGTATCTAAACTTTGATTAATAACACCGCTTATGATTTTTTTTAACACACGCATTCACACCCCCCACACACACCCATACACTCACATCAGAGTGAATTTTTTATAGCACAATGGGTACTTGAACCCATGACCTTGTGTTGAAACTCTTGTGAGTGTACCACAATAATGTTGTTCGTGAATGATTTTTACTACATAATGTGCTGTTAGATTACTTATCATAGACAATTTATACTTGGATTTATTTAAAAATCTTCTCAATCTTTTTAATATGGTATTTGCAGTATTTTATTTAAACCTAAAAACATCCAGCTTATTTGAAGAATGTTTTATATGAAAACACAGCCATTTCTTAGACCTAAGAAAAACTCGACCCAGACCCAATCCAATTTACAAATTGCTCAACTCTGTATCATCTTAAAACTAGATTCAATCCACCAGATAAGTCAAGTCTAGCTAGATCCTCTCATGCAAAACTGGATCCATTACACTAATGGGTTATCTAACTCTGTCATTAATAGGTTATATTTCTCTTGAGAGAATTTTAAGGTTTGTGAAGGAGGAAATTATTGGGAAAACCGACTAGCAGAAGCGGAAGCCGAAACGTGCAGAGTAATATGAGATCAAACGAGTAAACAAGATGCAATCAATCACACACAAGCATTCACCACAAGAGAATCCGAATTTACGTGAAAAACACCTCAACGAGTAAAAAACCACGGCACAAAGCAATCCACTATGAATACAGAACATTATAGAGATTGACAACCCACAAGCAAGGAATAAACAGGGAAAACCTCAAGTTCTCTCTCACACAACACCTCTCCCCTCTTCCTAACACAATTAGGAAACCTTGGACACCTTATGATACCATCTAAGTTGGGATTACAACTCATTAAATAGATAAAACACTTGAAATAGAAACATCTTGCGCAGTACTGCGAGCTGCATAAGAAACCCACGTGCACAGTTGACCGGTCGCCCGACCGGTCGTACCTTGGATAGTGATAGTCCTAGGGAGATTTCACACAGACCCGTTCACGCTACCTCGCAGCCGACCGGTCGCCCGACCGGTCAGATCCCCCTGCAGACCGATCGGCCGACCGATCTAGGGCCAAACAGATTCAGTCCAGAGCTTTTGCTGTGTATCAGGCCAAAAAACAGACCGGTCGTCCGACTGGTCTGAGTACACATGCCTTCCACAGTTTGAAGGCTCTCCAACAATCTTCACTGAGGTTTCAAACGTCGAATCAACACCATCCTCACAACGTCATCTCATCTTCAATCATAGCTCTACCGCTTCTCATGCCACCATCGACTCTAACCTTGCACATTCATGCTCTTTTCTTCTCTTCTCATATGGCCCTTGGGTACTTGCCACATACAAGCAACCGTGGATCTCGTTGTCGATCCCGCAGCTCCACCGTGAATTATGCTCCAAATCAACATGTAAAGATGGTCACACCTCCGTGCCTTCATACACATGAGTACCCGGCCCTTTCATCACTTCACAACAACGATCGCGGCCGATAAACACGCACTCTTTCAGCCTTGAGTGCACTAAGAGAAATTACATTCATTTTCATCTTGGGGACGTGCTTCACATCTTCTAGGACTCGTTAAACCCCATCGAACATTTTGATGCGCACAGTACCAATACTCACAACCTTATGAGTGAATCCATCGCCTACAAACATCGATTCTCCATCATACTCCCTGTATGTCGTGAATGAACTCCGGTCAGGACATACGTGACATGAAGCCCCTGAATCTAGGATCCACTCACTACCGTGAGATCCCTTACCAGATACAGTCAGAACTTCACATAGATCGTCACTTTCCTCTACAGTATTGGCTCCCTCTCTAGAAGAATTTCCATACCTCTCTCACTTCAATCTGGGATTATGATAATCTCCTCTCATGTGGCCCTCCTATCCACAATTCCAGCACTTTACCTTAGCCTTTCTTTTGCCCTTGGCTCTAGATCCCGATTTCAAATATCCTCCATGCTCAGAACTTATTCCCCTTATAACCAGTGCCTCTGAGGAATAACGGGAAGTCACGTCACCGTTTTCCTTCTCACCGCCTTCGACTGAAGGGCTGAGATAATGGTCTCAACGCTTATGGTTTTCCTCCCTGTGTACACAGAGTCTCTGAACGACTCATATGAATATGGAAGAAATTCGATAGGATGCATGCTTGATATTCATCCTTCATCGGTTCATCGATCTCCACCAACTTGCAAACCAGTCTATTGAACGTGCTCAGATGGTCCTCCACCTCAGTTCCCTTAGCCATCCTCAAGGTGAACAACTGCATCAACACATACATGCGATTCTCTAGAGATTTCTTGGCATAAACCTTCTCTAGCTTCACCATCGTTTCAGTCGCAGTCTTCTCATTAATGATATGATAGAGAACATCATCCGTAAGGTTTAACAGGATTGAAGTTTTAGCCTTTTTATCGACCTTCGTCCACTCATCCTCTTTCATAGCCTTGGATCACTTTCCAAGAGCTTCATCAAGCCCTTGCTGAACCAGAAAGGATTCAACTTTCACCTTCCATAGCTTAAAGTTATTTTTTTCGGAGAACTTTTCTACCTCGAACCTTGTACCTGATTCCATCTTCTCGTCTCAGATCCGAAATCTACTCCACTCTAACTTTAGCTCTGATACCACTTATTGGAAAAACTGGCAGCGGAAGCTGAAACACGCAGAGTAATACGAGATCAAACGAGTAAACAAGATGCAATTAATCACACACAAGCATTCACCACAAGAGAATCTGAATTTTCGTGAAAAACCCCTCAACGAGTAAAAAACCACAATACAAAGCAATCCACTATGAATAACAGAAGATTATAGAGATTGAAAGCTCACAAGCAAGGAATAAACAGAGAAAACCCCAAGTTCTCTCTCACACAACACCTCTCCCCTCTTCCTAACACAATTAGGAAACCTTGGACACCTTAGGATACCATCTAAGTTGGGATTACGACTCCTTAAATAGGCAAAACACCCAAAATAGAAACATCTTGGGCAGTACTGCGAGCTGCGCAAGAATCCCGCGCGCACAGTCGACCGATCGCCTGATCAGTCGTACCTTGCATAGTAACAGTCCAGGGAGATTTCGTACAGACCCATTCACGCTGCCTCGCAGCCGACCGGTCGCCCGACCGGTCAGAGCCCCCTGCAGACCGGTCGGCCGACCGGTCTAGGGCCAAACAAATTCAGTCCAGAGCTTCTGCTATGCATCGGGCTAAAAAGCAGACCGATCGTCCGACTAGTCTGAGTACACATGCCTTGCACAGTTTGAAGGCTCTCCAACAGAAATCCTAGGCTATATATATATATATATATATATATATATATATATATATATATATATATATATATATATATATATATATATATATATATATATACAGAGAGAGAGAGAGAGAGAGAGAGAGAGAGAGAGAGAGAGAGAGAGTAATGCTCACTTGCACACCAGTTCTCACGAGAACTCAACTCATCACACCTGATGTGAGCCCAAATCGGAACCGTCCCTATCATGTAACACCCCAAAAAGCCCCAGGGCCCCACTTTCAACCTGATCTAAAACTTTGGTGGGCCGTAGTAGAGAGAGAGAGAGAGAGAGAGAGAGAGAGAGTAATGCTCACTTGCACACCAGTTCTCACTAGAACTCAACTCATCACACCTGATGTGAGCCCAAAATCGAAACCGTCCCCGTGATGCAACACCCCAAAAAACCCCAGGGCCCAACTTTTAACCTGATCCAAAACTTTGGTGGGCTGTACCAAAGTTCTGGATCATGTGAACGGCTCAGATTTTCGGCTCACATCATGTGTGATGAGTTCTCAAAAAGCGTTCACGAGTTCTTATAAGAACTATGCACAGGTGTGTGTGTGTGTGTGTGTGTGTGTGTGTGTGTGGAAATAGTACTATGAAGTCAACCTCATAGGAGCTCTCATGAGGTCGAGTTGTGTGGCCCCACCATGACATGTGTTGGACATTCACTCCATTAGTCAGATGCATCATTCCATGGTGGGGCACAGGCCTAAAAATCAGGTCAATCCATGACTTATATGGGCCACACCACTGACAACAATTGAGAGTGGTTACTTGCCCATTAAAACCTTCATGATCGTGTATAGGGCCCAACGAGATGTGGTTCACACATTCAACCCATCCATTATGTGTGTCCCACTTGGATGAAGGGTTAGAACAACTTTCAGCCGTATCCAACACTCAAGTGGGCCACACCAAGTGCTTTTAGATGTTTTAGGCATGTTTTCACATAGTTTCAGATGGTATGGCCCACCTGAGCTCCATATTAGGCTGATTTTTGGCATATCCCATGAACTAGAGGAGACCTACCAAATGCACGGTGTGGATGTCCAATACACATCATGGTGGAGCCCACATAGCTTGACCTCAAAGTACCATTTCCCACACACACACACACACACACAGATATATATATATATATATATATATATATATATATATATATATATATATATATATAAGAGCAATCAAACGAAGGTTTGGAAATTTTTCTCCCAACTTTTTGATGTCTCACTCATCCAGAATCAGTCTGTTGCTTAGAGAATGAAGCAGTGGTACTCCTTAGCTACCAGATCCTCCGGATTTCTTCTTCTTCGTGGTGTTACTCCAAACTTCATTTTGTGGGAGATTTGGCTGAGCTAAAATGTGGCTATATTTGATGGTCACAGCATGCAAGCTCTCAAAATCATTTCGAAAGTTAACAACTGGCTAAAGGAAATAGGTGACTACCTTTCGGATGGCAATATGGAGTTGTTTCTTGAGCTCTCCACTCTTCAAGTGATTGGGCTGCAGAGACCACTGTTGGGCTTCTTAAGCTGAAGTTGAATGTGTATGGCTCTTCCAGAGGAAACCCAGGAATGGAAGGAGGAGGAGGAATATGTAGGGACCACTATGGTCGAATCGTCTTTGCTTTTTTACAATCACTATGGTCACGCCTCTAATACAGTGGCGGAACCTCAAGCCATATTGGATGGTCATAAGATTTGCGAAATGATGGGGTTATCCAATATAGAGGTGGAGTCAGATTCAAAGATTTTTGTGGATGCCATCTCTAATTAAGCTTGCTGCTCCATGCCCTTGGCCCATTTGGTATCGAGTTAAGCTTACCAGGAACAAGTGGCTTTCCCTTAATCTCTCTTTCGCTTATACTCTGTGGGAAGGGATTTCAGTTGCTGATGGCCTGGCGAAGATGGGTAGCGGTGGAGCCCCCAACAACATTTTTAGAAGCCTCACAAAATTGCCGAGATTAATTAGAGGAGCTGTATCCCTTGATATTGCGAATGTCGGAGTCCTCCGAACTTCCTTGAAGTATAGAAAAGGCGAGGGTTGATCATCCTTTGGGGCAGCTGGTTTCCGTTTTCTGGTGTTTCTTTGTTCCCTCTCCTTTGTTAGGTGGGTCTGAGTTTGAGTTTTATGATAGGTGGGGCCCTGGCCTATTTGTGGGACTCCACCTGAAATGTCTGTTCTCCTTTCTTCCTTTTATATGAAATTATATAGTTAAAAAAAAAAAAAAAAAAAGAGAAATCAAACAAGGGTAACAAATTTAGGTGGCACTAAGAGTTCTACTATGACTTCATGGAACGGACAAAAATACTTAACAATTTCGTAAATGACTATTATTGCTATTGTTATCGTACTTAATTCGTAAACAACCAATGCTCAGTATGTATTTAAAATCTTTGATGTTGGAGTAAAAGCTCAGCTTGATAGGAAGATGGAGGTTGTTTGATTGATTGTTTCAGCGAGTTTTAATGCAAACATGATGAATGTGGTTAGACTCCATGGCCATTCATAAGATTTTTGCAAGATTGCAGTTGTTTGATTGATTGTTTCAGCGAGTTTTAAGGCAACATGATGAATGTGGTTAGACTCCATGGCCATTCATAATATTTTTTCGAGATTGCAGTAGAGTCCTTGGTTATCCGACTAATAGAAATTCTACAGTGTTTAACTGATTGTAGAATATTCTGAATTTCATGTGTTAGCGGCGACTCCAAGTTAAACATGTCACATTCTTGAGTTAATATATACCACACACTCACACAGCCACCATAAAAGCTCAAGCCAGAAGGTGGTGGGCGTGCTGCACTGCACTGCAGAGAGCTTTCACACTTACAAATTGTGCCATTCGCCTCCCCCACCTATTACAATACACATGGCCCAGATAGTGTACTTCTCAGCTTTCTAGGATCATATTGGGCCCATCAAATGAAATTGTGACCATTATGTTACAGGTTCATGACACATCGCCATCGAAACATAAGTGTGTCTTAGTCCATCATGATCATGGCAGTTACATCTATGCACTGGCATAACGTGTTTTCTGGCCATCCCTTTCGGTGTTTTTGGCCGATTTTCTGTAACGGGCCAAGCATGGCATTTTGGTCACGTACAAGAAATTCCGAAACATTATTATAACCGTAGTCCATGGACGTCTTTAGACACAAGGCCCACCTCGGCGATCTACACCTATTTCTATCGACGGCCCTACTAAGAATGGCCTATTGTTCCAAATATGCATGTCTTATCACATGGACTTCATGCTTGTCAGTGGGCTGGGGTAGCCTGGGCCGGTCCGACTTAGCTACGGCTACATGAGTGGGTGCTGATCTAGCAAGCCGTGTCCAGCCCATTTCTACTTACTGATCCAGCGGGTCATGCCTGGGCCCACCTCTACATGAAGTTGCTGAATTTCTTACTAATGGTTTTTTTTTTTTGAAAAATAAAAATCATTTATGAAAAGGAGTTGTACAAACTTTTCGGACAGGCCCAAGGGATAAAAAAACCCAGGCCCACCTATCATATAACCAACAAAGAAAGACATGTAGGAAACTAACTACGGCCCGCATCCTCGGCCCCTTCCCTAAGGCCGCAGCAGGGAGGCCTAACTTGGGACCCGCTTCCCAAACGGGCCAAGCCATTTGCCTCCATAGGGGCGAGGGTGATGATAAGGATATGCCCTGCCTGCTTGACGGCCTCCACCCTAGCCCATCAATGTTGGCAACATCAATCCAAAACTGTCCATTTTCTGATTTAATCTTGACCATTCATTTGCTAGCATAAGTCCCTGACAGTTGAGCTTCCAAGAAGCAATTAAAGGGAAGCTTCCAGCAGCAGCTGGAGATGGAGTTTCCAAGCGGTGGTTCATCTCTCGAACACATTGAGGAGAAAAACATTAATTGCATGTTTTATTTTTTTCGCAAAATAAGTTAAGTACATACTCCTGCGGTGTATTTTGAAAAGGCATTTTTGTCTTTTCATCTTAGCATAAATGTCTATAAAATGAAAGCTCCTTCTGTCCGTTTTAAATCAAGTAAGCTAGTAAGCAACTGAAAAAAGCCTTGGAAGAAATCAGTAAAGTAACAAAGTTTATTATTCTCACTTCCTCCTTCACGTGTTTGTTGAGTTTAAGTCTAAGGCTTAGAAAAGCCAACGTGTCTAAGGCCAATATTGCCAACAAATTGGTATCAGAGCCTTTGGTTAAATGGCCACCACGATCCAGCTGCAGATTCCTAAGTTGTCAAAAGACAACTATGAAAATTGGTGTATTTTGATGAAGGCGTTGTCCGGGTCACAAGACCCATGAGAGATCATCACCGATGGGTACGTAGAGCCCACTACGGAGCACGAAGCCGCCTACACTGTTAAGCAAAAGGCCGACCTCAAAGAACAAAGAAAGAAGGACAAGAAGGCTCCGTTTCTTGTCTATCAAGGGTTGGATGATTCCACCTTTGAATGGATTGCTGAAGTTATAACATGCAAGAAAACATGTGAGATTCTTAGCACAATCTTCAAAGGTGTTGATCGAGTAAAGAAGGTTCGTCTCCAAACCTTTAGGGCCAAGTTCGAGACCTCACACATAAAGGAAGGTGAGACCATTTCTAATTATTTTTCAAGATTGCTTGTTATTGTTAACAACTTGAAAAGAAATGATGAAAAGATCGAAGATGTATGCGTGATTGAAAAAGTGCTTCGATCCCTCGTAACCAAATTTGAGCATGTGGTTGTAGTCATAGAAGAATCAAAGGACTTGGAAAGACTGTCCATTGAAGAATTGATGGGCTTGTTGCAAGTACATGAGCAATGAATGTAAAAGAATGCTGGTTCAATGCTTGAACATGCCTTAGAATTTAAGTTGACTCTAAATGAATAAAAGAATGACTATACACAATGAGGGGGCCGTGGCACTAGCAATCGTGCAAGAGACAGAGGGCATTGATATCATTCAAGCTAATCACAAAATCAACAAAAGTTTACCAATTTTTGTGGAAGAGGAAATGGCAGAGGCCTATCCATGCATGGTCGTGGAAATTAAAAAAAATGTTCAATGCTACAATTGCAAGAAATTCGGCCACTATGCCTCTGATTGTTGGAACAAAGTGGATCAAGATGAATGATCCAACTATGTTGAAGCATCACCCCATGAACAAGAAGACTCCATACTTCTCCTTGCACAAGAAAAGGCATGTGAACAGTTGGATGTGTGGTATCTTGACACCGATGTAAGCAACCACATGAGTGGTAACAAAGAATTGTTCATAGAACTCACAGAAGGAGTTCGTGGCAATGTGAGTTTTGGCGACTCATAAAAAATCCCTATGAAAGGTAAAGGCAAAATCAAAATCTATCAAAAGAATGGTGTGCCAAATTACATCTCTAATGTGTACTATGTGCCCAATATGAAAAGCAATATTCTCAACTTCTAGAAAAGGGATACGTCATACACATTGAGAACTACTCTCTTTCTATAAGAAATGCACACGGGAAACTTGTGGCTTAAGTCCAAATGGCAAAGAATTGCATGTATCCGCTCTAAATCAACACAAAAGTTGAGAAGTATCTCTATGGACTCGTGAAGAATGATTCATGGAGATGACATTTTCGCTTTGGGCAACTCCATTTCAATGGCCTTAAACTCTTATCCTCATCAAGCATGGTGCATGGCTTGCCGGCTATTGAAACGCCAGAACATGTGTGTGAGGCGTGCACACTCGGCAAGCAACAAAGGAACTCCTTCCCAAGTGGAGTGTCTAGAAGAGCAAATGAATCACTTCAATTGGTTCACACTGATATTTGCAGACCACTTGAAACATCCTCTCTTGGAGGTAATAAATACTTTATTACCTTCATTGATGATTTTAGCAGAAGACTTTGGGTGTATTGCATCAAAGAAAAATCTTCCGCTTTCACTATCTTTAAAATTTTCAAAGCTCGTGTTGAAGTTGAAAGTGGTCACAAAATTAAAGTACTCAAATCTGACAGAGATGGAGAGTACACCTCAAATGCATTTCGAGATTATTGCAGGGAACAAGGCATCAAGCAGCAGCACACTACAACCTATATGCTACAGTAGAATGACATTGCAGAATGAAAGAATCGCACTATCCTCGACATGACAAGAACCATGCTAAAAGAGAAAGGCCTGCCAAAGAGCTTCTGGGCAGAGGCAGTTGCATGTACTACCTACTTGCTCAATTGCTGTCTAACCAAGAGTGTCAGAAACATGACACCACAGGAGGCATGGAGTAGCTACAAACCGAGCATGGCGCACCTAAGGATCTTTGGGTGTGTCGCCTATGCTCAAGTTCTAGAGGCAAGAAGAAGGAAGCTTGATGATCGTGGCGAGAAATGCATCTTCATCGGCTACATTGAAGAATCTAAAGCCTACAAGCTCTATAATCCATTAACCAATAAAGTAGTAGTAAGTAGAGATGTGGTCTTTAGTGAAGAAGAAGCTTGTAAATGGAATGAGGAAGAATCGACCCAAGATATTCAAGTCAAAACAGAAGAACAGGAAGAAAGGTATAACCGTCAAGAGAAAACACCTGTAACACCTTCTTCGGCTGCATCATCAGTACACAAGTCCAGGAGTACATTAATCCATCTCTCATGGAAGTACTCCATCAAGTCACAATTTGGCTAGCTCGTCCTCACCCATGACACTTATCAAAATGAGAAGCTTAAGCGACATCTATGAGCAAACTGAAGAGGTCAATTTTTTCTGCTTGTATGAAGATCATTAGCCTCTGACATTTCAGGAGGTCATAAAAGAAGAATGTTGGAGAATCGTTATGAAAGAAGAAATCCATGCCATTGAGAAAAATGGCACATGGGAGCTGACTACTCTTCCTAATGGCCAGAAAACTATTGGCGTCAAATGGGTGTACAAGATCAAGCGAAATGCTGATGGTGAGATCGATCGCTACAAGGCAAGGCTCGTAGCAAAAGGGCTACAAGCAAAAGTACAGGGTGGACTATAAAGAAGTCTTCGCTCCTGTTGCTCGCCTTGACATTGCGAGCATGATTATCTCCCTTGAAGCCCATCACAGTTGGATGATCTACCAACTGGATGTGAGATCTGCATTTCTGAATGAAATTTTAGAAGAAGAGGTCTATGTTGACCATCCTGAAGGCTTTGTTATGCAAGGGGAGGAACAAAAGGTGTATCGGCTGAAGAAAGCCCTCTATGGGTTAAAGCAAGCTCCATGTGCTTGGAATGCACGCATTGACAACTATCTTTAAGAGAATAGCTTGCAGTCTACATCAAGAAGAATACTTATGGCTATATACTTATAGCACGCTTGTATGTTGATGATTTGTGTTTACAGGAAATAGCCAGCCGGTGTTTGATGAATTTAAGAATTCCATGTTTTAAGGAGTTCGAGATGAGTGACGGAGGTCTGATGTCCTTCTTTTTAAGCATCGAAGTGAAGCAACAATATGGTAGCATCTATATATCACAGAAAAGTATGCCAATGAATTATTTGAAAAGTTTAAGATGACCGATTGCAATGTCGTAAACACGCTTGTAATAACAGGCTTAAAACTGACAAAGGACGGAGAAGGAAGAAGTGTGGACTCGACTTTGTTCAAGAGTCTGATTATAAGCCTAAGGTACCTCACAATCATAAGGCCGTATATCGTCTACAATGTTGGGCTTTTAAGCAGGTACATGGAAGTGCCAAAATAATCACATTGGCTAGCTGCAAAAAGAATCCTCAAGTACGTCAAAGGAACAATGGAATTCGGTCTTTTCTATCCATACGATGATGAAACAATGTTGTATGGATACTCAGGCAGTGATTGGGGAGGTGACCAAGATGAAAGAAAGAGCACCACTAGCTATGTATTCTATCTCGGGACGACTGCTTTCACATGGAATTCGAAGAAGCAGAGTGTGGTCGCCTTATCCACATGTGAAGCAGAGTACGTGTCAGCAACGTCCACTGTCTGTGAGGCGATTTAGTTGAAAAACATGCTAAAGGAACTGAAGCATCCATATGAAGAATCCATAGTTATATATGTGAATAACAAGTCAGCAATCGAGCTTGCCAAAAATCCAATGCAACATGGAAGGAGTAAACACAACGACACCAGATATCATTTTTTGAGAGATAATGTGAAGCAAAAAACTGTGAAATTGGAATACTGCCATACTACGGAACATGTGGCAGATATTTTCACTAAGGCATTACCGACAGATGAATTTAGACGACTAAGAATGATGCTTGGAATGAAGCCGATTTTGGTTTGAAGGGGAGTGTTGGCAAGATCAATCCAAAACCGTCCATTTTTTTATTTAATCTTGACCATCCATTTGCTAGCATAAGTCCCTGACGGTTGAACTTCCCAGAAGCAATTAAAAGGAAGCTTCCAGTAGCAGTTGGAGATGGAGTTTCCAAGCGACGGTTCATCTCTCCAACACATTGAGAAGAAAAACATTAATTGCATGTTTTGTTTTTTTTTGCGGAATAAGTTACGTAATACCCCTGTAGTGTATTTTGAAAGGACATTTTTATCTTTTCATCTTGGTGTAAATGTCTATAAAATGGAAGCTCCTGCTGTCTGTTTTAAATCAAGTTAGTAAGCTAGTAAGCAACTAGAAAAAGCCTCATTTGTTTTTTCACCAAGTCAGTAGTTCTGTAAGAAATTATTAAAGTAACAAAGTTTATCATTCTCACTTCCTCCTTCACGTGTTTGTTGAGTTTAAGTCTAAGGCTTAGAAAAGCCAACGTGTCTAAGGCCAATATTGCCAACAATCAATACCACATGTTTCACACCTTTGGGATCTTCTCATTTAGCAACTCCACCATAACTTTGGAGTCGCTCTCCACGACAATCCTCTCTAGGCCCCAGTCCACGCATAAGGAAAGATCCTTTGCGAGGGCTCTGTTGGGAATAGGTGCGCCGGTAGTGGAAGTGGAAGCCGAACAACACCACAACAGTATATAAGATCAAACGTGAAACACAATGTAATCAAAACCACACAAGCATTCAACCACAAGAGACAATCCAATTTTACGTGAAAAAACCCCTCAATGGGTAAAAAACCCCGGCATAAAGCGATCTACTATGATTAATAGAAGATTACAGAGATTGACAGCCCACAAGCAAAGAAAACGGAGAAAACCCAAGCTCTCTCTCACAAAACACTCTCCCTTCTTCTAAACACATTTTGAAAATCTTGGACACCTTATAATTACTCCTAATCCTGGATTTATGCCATATATATAGCAAACAACCCCGAATTAGAAACGTCTTACGCAAATCCGCACAATAGCGCAAGAGAAACCTTGCTGTGCAAGTCAAGCGTAATTTGCTTACCGATATTGACCGGTTGCACCCCATGGCCGATCGGTCGGACCGGCCCAAAAATAGTCCAGGGGAAAATTCACATTGAAACACGCTGCCTCTACACCGGGCAAGCCCCCACTGTCCGACCGGTCAAGATCGGTCGGTGACACAGTCCATGGACTAGTTTGAAGGCTCTCTTCTAACAAACTCCACCGAGGCTTCAAACATCGAATCAGAACATCCTCGCTTTCGTCATCCCATCTTCATCATAACTCCATCGCTTCTCGTGCCACCATCAACCATAACCTTGAACTTTCACGCCCTTTTCTGCTCTTCTCATGTGGCCCTTGGGCACTTGCCACATACGAGCAATCCTGGACTCCTTGTCGATCCCGCAGCTCTACTGTGAATTGTGCTCCCGATCAACTTGTAAAGATGACCACACCTCCGTGCCTTCATCCACATGAGTGTCCCCTCCAACACTTTACAACAACGATTGCGGTCGATGAATACGCATCCGTTCGCCTTGAGTGCACCAAGAGAAATCACATTCATCTTCATCTTGGGAACATACTTCACATCTTCCAGAACTCGTTTGATCTCATCGAACATCATGATGCGCACCGTACCAATACCCACCACCTTATGAGCATAGCCATCGCCTACAAACACCGATTCACCACCATACTCTCTGTATGTCGTGAATGAACTCCGGTCAGGACAAACATGACATGAAGCCCCTGAATCTAGGATCCACTCTCTACTGTGAGATCCTTTGCCAGATATAGTCAGAACTTCACAAAGATCGCCACCGTCCTCTAAGATATTAGCTCCCTTTCCAGAAGAATTTCTATACCTCTCTTGCTTCAACTTGGGATTCTGGCAATCCCCTCTCATGTGGCTTTTTTGACCATAACTCCAGCACTTCACCTTAGCTTTTCCTTTGGCCTTGGCCTTAGATCCCGATTACGAATATCCTCCACTATACTCAAAATTTCTTCCCCACATAATTAATGCCTCAAAGGAAGAACGAGAACTCACGTCACCGCTTTTCTTTCTCATCGCCTTCGACTGGAGGGCTGAGATAACGGTCTTGACATTGATGGTCTCCCTCCCTACGCACACAGAGTCCCTGAATGACTTATATGAATCTGGAAGAGAATTCAACAAGATGCATGCTTGATATTCATCCTTCATTGACTCATCTATCTCCACCAGCTTGCCAGCTAGCCGATTGAACGTGCTTAAGTGGTCTTCCACATCCATCCTCACAGCCATCCTCAAGGTGAACAGCTGCATCAACAGATACATGCGATTCTTTAGAGAATTCTTGGCATAAATCTTCTCTAACTTCGCCATCGTATCAGCTGCACTCTTTTCCTTTGTGACGTGATAAAGGACATCATCTGTAAGGCATAACAGGATCGAGGTTCTATCCTTCTTATTGAGCTTCGTCCACTCATTATCTTTCATAGCCTCAGGTCGCTTTCCAAGAGCTTCATCAAACCCATGCTGAACTAGAAGGGATTCGATCTTCACCTTCTATATCTTAAAGTTGTTTTTGTCGGTGAACTTCTCTACCTCGAATCTTGTGCTTGATCCCATCTTCTCGTCTCAGATCCGAATTTTACTCCACCCTAACTTTATCTCTGGTACCACTTGTTGATATTAGCGTAATGCCTACCAACCTTAGCTCTGATACCACTTGTTGGGAGTAGGGGCGCTGGCAACTGAAGCGGAAGCCAAACTACACCACAACAGTATATAAGATCAAACGAGAAACACAATGTAATAAAAACCACACAAGCATTCAACCACAAGAGACAATCCGATTTTACGTGGAAAAAATCTCTCAATGGATAAAAAATCATGGCACAAAGCGATCTACTATGATCAACAGAAGATTACAGAGATTGACAGCCCACAAGCAAGGAAAACGGAGAAAACCCAAGCTCTCTCTCACAAAACATTCTCCCCTCTTCTAAACACACTTTGAAAACCTTGGACACCTTAGAATTACTCCTAATCCTGGATTTATGTCATATATATAACAAGCAACCCCAAATTAAAAACGTCTTACGCAAATCCGAGCAATAGCTCAAGAGAAACCTTGCTGTGTAAGTCACGCGTAACTGGCCGACCGGTCGGACCGGCCCAAAAATAATCCAGGGGCAAATTCACACTGAAACACGCTGCCTCTACACCAACCGACTGGTCGGCCCCCACTGTCCGACCAGTCAAGACCGGTCAGTGACACAGTCCAGGGACTAATTTGAAGGCTCTCTTCCAACATGCTCGGGCCTTGGCCCACATATTCGTGCTCCATGTTCCACACCTTCCGGATCTTTTGACTAATGATGTTTTCACACCATGGGTAAGGAAAGTTGAGAACCCACTGGATGACTGGTTTAAGTCTGTGCTAGACCCAAGGCCTGGTGGACGCTACAATTAGGGTTCTCTTGCAATTCACCTACCATTTTCCTTCTGAAGAAAATGATGCACTGAGGAGCACATTTTCATGTGGTGGATCTTTTTCAATCACGTATAGGAGAAGATTCCCATTCGCATTACGTGTTGAAAGGGACCAAAGTCCTCTCGAACGCCTGGCTTATGCATCTCGTAAAACACACAAACTCTTTGAGGCCCACTTTCTAGAAATCATCCAGATCCACAGCTTAGGTGAGCGACAGCATAGGAACATGGAAGATGGGATGACAACCATAGGTTTGTGTGTGGGTCACTATTGTATGTATCCTTCATCAAACTTCATCAGGTGAGATCCACCGATAACTTGATGAAGTTAGGAGGTCTAAGCTCATATGCATTGTCATTTATCTTCTTTACTATCTCAAACGACCTCATCTTTGTTGCGCAGCATGCTAACAACGCCGGTGAACCGAGATCTAATCTCCGGTCTCACCCACAAATGATAAACAGGAAGAAAATAATAAGTAGAAGTAGAATCACACAAACAAACAATCCACAAGACAAAATTTTACATGGAAAAACCCCAACAAGGGTAAAAAACCACAGGTGCAAACTTCGCTATGAAGAAGAACGAAGTTACAAGCAATATTCTTACCTTCTCCTATGCTCCCATACACAGAGATGACCCTTTTGCTAATCCTTCACTTTTTCTCACCTTGGACATATAAAAGTGTAACGCCCTGGAAATTTCAATCCTCGAGCCTTGAAAGTAGTCGAGCGCCTCTAGAAATTTTTCTATTTTAATTCTCAAATGAGAATGCATACATCTGATTTAGAACCAATAATCTAGAAGATTTGTACATGAAACCCTAGTTTGAATGATCTGATTCGATCGAAATCTCGTAATACATTTAGACACATCAATCTAACAGTACATTCTTTATTAGATATCATGGATAGCTATAAATTCCTTTTTAATTGTTTAATCCTACATCCGATCCGTTGATTAATGAATCTCAATCTATGATTTACTGAAATCGCAATGGATTAACCTATATAACCGACTTACAATGCAGATCCACCTTAGACTACCCTAATCAATTAATCAAATCTCGATTATCTTGAGTTTAGAAATCGATTTGACAAAATAGCCCTTTTAACATATAAAACCATACGAATGAGATTAACCTCCCCTAACCTACAAATAAATGCACCCCGTATATCACATCATGTACCTAGCTATGCCTGTTACGACCTAGTGAAAGGATTCACTAAACTCTGTTCTCTAAATCATCTAATTGGTGTCCTGAAAACTTAGAACAGCTATAGACCATTCGTTAGTGGGCCGTTGATCACGAATCTACGCAGAATCAATTGCCTTAGTGGGCTTGACCTTTCCTCTATATCAGATACCCGACACCCTATCCCGAACTACACAACTTAGATCAAGACCAGAGAGGGTGAGTTGGGTGACTCACCTCAACCTTGGACCATCTAGAACTATAAATAGTCAGCCCCATTTGAGAATTTCATTTGAGATGAAATTAGGGATTTTGGGTAGCTAGGAATTGGGGATTTCTCATAGATTCATCGCATGCGTCATCGAATTCTTCAATCGATCGATGCCAGCTATCAATCACAGGTAATACTCTGATCTACACTCCGAATTACAAACCCGAATCAGACTTTTCTTTCTCAAAACCATCTTTATTCGAATTTATGTAGGATTTTCGCTACTTCTTTCAAATCAGTTGCTCTTAGATGTTGTTAGCGTGTGGATTCACCAATACAGGTGAGGACTATCTTCTAAGTTGGCTATTATCAGCCCATGAGGGTTCCAAATAGTGAAAATTAGGTTTTTCTTGAATTTCATTCAAAGTTAAGTGTCAAATAATTTATGTTTATGATTGATGTTTTATATATATTGATTAATTACATGCTTACTTCGATGTGTGGATTGATTGCCCATTTGAATCGATTTTATGAAAATATGAGATTTGATGTGTTGTGCATATCAACTGTTTGATGAAATTCCTGAGTGAACAGAAGTTCACATATGCTTGAGTAAGTGGATTACCATCCACCCAGGCTAGTGCCTGATTGTGAATTTGATGAGTTGGCCTGCAATAGCATGCCAAGTGTTTGATTTTACGCCCATATATGAAATGAAGTATATCGCATATCAACTGTTTGGTTTTATGCCTAAATGAGACAATGAATGTTATGATGTTTTATTTCTCTCACAACATGCTTAGTATATTATTTAATTGACATGATTGGGATTAATCTCTGAAAATCACAATTTATTGACTGCCTACTTGGGTTTGGCCGTCACGAACTTGTTTGGTCGACTTGGGAGTAACATGATCGACCGACCCTAGCTATGCCGGTTTGGTTAATGTTTTTCTTGGCCTACCAAATCAGTTAGTTTCAGGGTTAATCATATTTGTTTGATCATTGTTACATATTCTGTAGAATCTCAAATACCACAATTACCATTGTTGTGCAGTCACTTATAACTATACGTATCAAGTCTCATGAGCCAGACATGGAATATGGGTAACTGTGTTTGTGCTGTCTTTGGCTGGTGTAGGTGATAAGCCCTCCAATAGCCTTGAGCATCGAATCTTACATACTGAAGCTCATGGGTCAGGCATGGTATATGGGTAACTGTGCTTGTGCTGTCTTTGACCGGTATTGATCCCGTTGGTCTTATCGTGAGTCTTGAGTACCGATGCTAGGTGATGAGCCTACTATCATTGATCTTGGGTGACGACCCATTATCATGCATATGACATTCTAGGGCATTGAGACCCTTACCATTTGATTCATTATTCAGTTATGTTGGGTGACGGACCTAAATTGGGATTCCAGGAGCCCGGCATAGGACGCCCTAGGCCTAGCGATGGGTCTTGGCCTAGTAGAGGGTACCCCGACCTGGCATTGTTCAGTGTTCGGTAAGGCCACTGTCTAGTGTCCGGCTTTCCTCGCTGTCCAGTGTTCGGCTGCGTTCCTGTTGGTTGTGTTCTTGTTTATAAGACTCTTGATAAAATTGAGGTATTTTGGCTTCACCAATACTGCTGATTGAATACGGAAATTAAATAAATACTTGGTAAACATGCATGCATCACATTTTCAAGTGCATTGGTCCGATGCTGCTGCTGGGTGGTAACTCCACCGTTTATTTTTTCGGAACATAACATTTGCATATCATGACTGCATGCATTATTCAACTAGAATAAGAACTTGATTGTGAGGTTATGCTATCTGTTGATGCTGGGGTGGTAGGTGTGAGAGCCCCATCATTTGTTATGCTCCACTATTTGTACTTGATTGTATTGATAACATGTTTAACTTAGGGAATGGTAACACTGAGTATGATTACTCACTCCCACCTGGGGGGGTGTTTTAAAACACCAACCAGTTATTTTGATGCAGGAGTTGCTGCCACTTGATGCATGAGATGCAGGACCTGTTGGCTTACTTATGTCTTGCGTTTCATTTTCTGCCTTGAATTGGACGTCTTAGGTCGATATTCTTAAGATTTCATTGTACATGTATAAAATTGAGCCCCAGCTGAGTGGACTCCTTGATTGTGTGGATAATTGTATGTATTTACACTTTGAATTCAAACTGAATTATACACTGTTTAGCTTAAATCTCTATTTATGAGTTGATGCCATCGATTTGTGTCATTAAACTATACTTCCGCAAAATACAGTCACCTCGAAAGAGTCGGGAACCACAGAATGCCCGACACTTGATTTTCGGGGCGTGACAAGAAGTCCTAATCCGCTCTCCTAATCCCGGTTTACAACCCTTTATATAGTAAACCCCGCAATTACAACCCAATTTAGGAAACCCACACTTTAAGTCCGCGGCCGGTCGGGCGCTCGGTCATAACTGGGTCGGGCACCCGGCCATTACAAAAATCGCCCAGCAATAAAAGCATAAGATAATGTATTATCGGGCGCCCGGTCACTTTGACTGCTGGGCGCCCGGCCGTTCACAAAACGGTCCAGCGGCTGATGCTAAAAAAGTATGAATGTCGGGCGCCCGGCCATCAGACCGTCCTAGGCGCCCGACCATGGTCTGGTGTGATTGGTCTCCACACTCAACAATCTCCCACTTAGAGACACATCACCACATGATCCTTCGTCTTTTACATTCGGAGTAGCAACACCTCCTAGTCTTCAAGCCTGAAGACCAATCAAAGCTGAACAGAGCTTCAGCTTCTCCCGTGTGATCGCCTTGGTTAACATATCTGCAGGACTCTCACTTGTATGAATCTTATCCTAAAGCAATCGATCCATCTTCCAGTAACGAACATATGAAGTGATATCTGATGTCAATATGCTTGGTCCTCGAATGAAAGGCTGAATTCTTAGCTAAGTGTATTGCACTTTGACTGTCACTGTACAGCTTGCAATCTGCTTGCTTCTTCCCAAACTCTTCCATAAAACCTTGCATCTAGACCATCTCCTTGCAGGCTTCTGTAGCTGCAACTTATTCTGCTTCCGTTGTACTGATGGATACTATCTTCTGTAACTGAGAGATCCAACTGACTGCAGCACTACCCAGGGTAAAGACATACCCTGTAGTGCTCCTTTTGCTGTCGATATCCCGTGCCAAATCTGAGTCGACGTAGCCTTGTAGGTTGATTTTCGATCCTCTATAACACAGCCCTACATCCACAGTACCTACCAGGTATCTGAGGATCCACTTCACAGCTTCCCAATGTTCCTTTCCGGGGTTGTTCATGTACCTGCTAACAACTCCCACTACTTGAACAATATCTAGCCTCGTGTTAACCATAGCATACATGAGGCTCCTTATGGCTGACGCGTAAGGGACTTTAGCCATGTAGTCCCGTTTCTCATGCGTCTTAGCTCCTTGCTCCTTAGAAAGCTCGAAGTGGTTGGCTAATGGAGTGCTAACCGGCTTAGCACCTCCCATGCTGAATCGATCAAGTACCTTGGCTATGTACTCTGCCTGTGACAAAACTAGCTTCTTGTTTTTTCTGTCACGCTTTATCCTCATGCCTAGGATTTGTTTTGCAGTTACTAAATCCTTCATGGTAAACTCTCTAGACAGTTGTCTTTTGAGATCTGAGATGTCCTTCATGCTTGATCCGGCCACAAGCATATCATCAAAATACAGAAGAAGAGTGATGTATGACGTATTAAACTTCTTCAAGTAACAACGATGGTCTGCATGACATCTCCTGTACCCGTTTCCTGACATGAAACTGTCGAACTTCTTGTACCTACTGCCTCGGGGCCTGCTTCAGGCCATATAGACTCTTCTTCAGTCTACACACCTTATTCTCCTTTCTTGGTACCACGTATCCTGTCGGCTGATGCATATATATCTCTTTTTCAAGGTCTCCATGAAGAAAGGCTGTCTTAACATCTAGCTGCTCTAGATGTAAGTCCTCTGTAGCCACTATACTCAAGACCATATGAATCGTAGACATCTTTACCACAGGTGAAAATATTTCTGTGAAATCGATACTTGCCTTTTGTTGGAACCCTTTCACATCATCTTTATGTTTACATTTGAATGCCCTCACTTGTAATTAAACATAAGGGATATAACTTAAATCTCCTCCTCTTTAAGGCCACATATGATATGCAAATGGTGTGGCTAATAGGCTCTTAAAACCCTCTTTAAATGCCTCAACACCGAGCTCTATATATATAAATTTCGAGCTCCAACGGATAGAAAATGGGCACTAATGGCTCTCTATCAACCAGTTGATTGACCGGTCTAAGGGGGTCTCCGACAGGTTGATAAATAGCTTGGATTCATTAATGTTATTGTCCAGATTTTGGTCCCTACCGACCGGTCAATAAATGCCCAAGGACTTTATTTTGTTGATGTAAGTGTAGAGTTACGCTATAGTAATAATTGATCGTGAGACCGAGATGATCCTTAGTAATTATAGTCATGGAATTGAAAATGTCTAATTAACTACTTGGACTAAAAGTATAAAAGTTTAAAATAAGAAATTCACAGATTTAGAAATAACTAGAGCATCAAGGATCCACTTGAGTCATTTTCAATGTTAATTCATCCACACAAGCACATTACACAATTGGAATCGAAGTCCTATCTCTATCAAATCAGAAAATATCACATTCAAAAGCCCAACTTAATTTAAATATGAAAATTCAGAACTTCTTGTTCTACTTTAAGTATGGAGAACTTGAACTAGAATGGAACTTTGAAGCATAAACCATATCCTTGAATCGTGATTGATCTAGGGTTTCCAAACATTCAAATCTCATTAAGGCATCATGACCATTCTCAGAAACCTCAACGCATCTCAAGTACTTTTTACTAGAGATCTCAAAAATCCTCTAAAAATATCAACTTTATCCAAACTAGAACTTGAAAAAGCATAATCTAAACTTTATGTACTTGTAAAAACGAATCAAACATTGAAAGATTAACTACAAGCTTCGCCTCTTAGCTATAGCTAAGAGGTCTAGCCAATCCAAGACATGACTGAACTAGAAAATAAAAGAAAAATATAGAAAACTTGAAATAAGAAGAAGAACTTGAAGAACATGGAGTTGTAGAAGATTCCCTTGGATCTCTCCACCTGTAGCACGTCCAGGACTCTTCTAAGATGAATTATGATGGATATAGAGGTATCATTTTATAGCAAAAATCGCACACCACCTCTCCTTACGTAAGGATTTATGCACTATGTCGGTTTGGCTACCGGTCGCAACTCAAATCTCAACGAAAATAACTGACATTTGAAGTAAATTTCTATAACTAGCGACCAGTCGCAATTGCACTTTTTTAGGACAACAAGATTCAACCCAAATTCAGCCAAAACCTGACCTGTTGCAAGTTCCTAGAGACCGGTTGCAAATGGTCAGCGACCGGTCATAACTATTCAGCAGGGTCATTTTCTGAACTTTCAGCATTCTGTTTTTCTGTACTTGCAGTTCTGCACTTTGACTTTTCTAGACAATTCAGGTCTTGTAACTTAATTTTTTTCTGCTTTTTCTTCATGATTCTTTTTTAGCTTTAATTTCTTCTTTTCCCTTCTTTAGCTCATCTTGTGTTGATATTCAAAGTGCTTTTAGAGGACCTTTTTAGTAACGAATTCATGAGGACTCTCTTCTTTTTCTGCAAACACAAATACATACATAAGATCATTCTTTTAACACATAAATCTACGCAATTGTGTGATGAATTGGGGTTAGATATGCACAATTCAAAGCTCAACACTCCTCATTCTTGCGAAGCTATCAACCCCTCCATTTGCTTCCCTTAGGACAAACTGGATCTTCACTTCAACTTCTCTCTCTCTCTCTCTCTCTCTCTCTCTCTCTCTCTCTCAGCTTCTAAAGGTTCTCCTCAAGCTAGCGATACTTTTTTTTAAAGAGAGATTTTATTCAAGATATGAATAGCCACAACATTTGGGTGTGTGCCACAAAAAAGTCGGCAACAACACCTATCATATACCCTAGGCTCACAAAAGGAAAGGACAAAAAAAAGGAGCACATGCACTGAAGTGGCATCTAGTAAAAGGATCGACAATTAGCCCTTCCTTAATGCCCCCAAACTTGCATTGTCTAAGGATATGAGACTTTTGATTAGGGAAGGAAGCTCCCCTTTAGATAAGTATCTTGAATTAGGCCATCCTCCACTTCCCATCTTTACCATGGTATCCGCAACCGCATTCGCCTCACACAGGACATGAGCAAATCTATTGATAAAAGATTCCCACAGGCTTGAAAGATGCCTATCCTATAACACAAGTTCCAAGAAACCTCATATTGAGAGTTAACAAGAGCTTCCGCTAGGACCTTAGAGTCCATCTCCACTATTATGTTGGATAACCCCATACTTCCGCAAATCATAACACCATCCACAAGAGCCTGGGCTTCTGCTATTATATTTGTCACTTAGCCATAGGTTATTAAAGCAAAGATGAGATGCCCCCTATGGTCCTTGTAGACACCTCCACCACCCCTCTTCTCTTAATCGAGGAGAACTAAGCTTCTAATACCAAACATTCTAGGAGGGGTCACTCTCGCTGCTTAATATGTCGACAATAACCTTTGAATCGCTTTCAACCACGACTTTTTGGTATAACCTCTTTCTAGAAAAAGGTCAAGGCCTTAAAAAATTGCATGTCCTTCTGCCCTCACGTTAGACCCAATCCCGTAGCCACTCGAAATGCAAAAATGAATTCCCCTCTTGAATCTCTACAAACACCCCCTTCACCAAATAGACCCAAATTGCCTCTTGTCGACCCATCCATGTTTATTTTGATCCATTAATCTTCTGATTTCTCCCATCTAACCACCGAAACCAAATTACTCTTAGAGGTGGACAACAATTCCTAAGGAGTTAAGCACCAGCTGCCATGCCAAGCTAGGGGACTTGGGAAGGTCAAGAGATGAAGTAGTCCTCCTCAACCGAAACTGGACTTTCTAGATAACCTTGTCTGGCTTAACTGGAACATCTTTAAAGCGACTTCTTTTCCTTCCTCGCTAGATCTTCCATAGGAAAAAAAATGGAAGCAACCCCTATAAATGTGATTGCCCAAAGAAGCCAACTCGCACCACTAATTAGTTTTGGTAGGGAGCGTTTGTCCTTCATTAGAAGTTACATCAAATAGATTGTTGTAAAATGATCAAACCTTAAATGCCAGAGTTCCATCCACAAATAGATGGTCCAAAGATTCAGTCTGATTTGTTGCACCATTTTCCACTATGTAATAGGAGCATCTAGAGGCTAGGAAGACCCCTTTATCTTGCACTCTTTCATCCACCAAGATCGCCCTATGTGTGGCCTTCCACACAGAAACTAAGATTCTTAAAGGTAATTTTGAATGCCACATCCATCTAACTCAGCTCTTATGTGGACCCCCTTCCCTATGAAGGTTGTAAAATTAGCCTATTGATTCAGATGATTAGCAAGTTGATGATATTGTTAAAGATGAAATTGATGAAAGCGTGCAGAGGTAATCATGCATAATTGGTCATTTTAAGATAAACATGAATTGTAAATGACCAAGGCATAAAATAACATACATTAAGTAAAACATTTAGCAATATTATGCTAATCTAAGTAGGGTGACAATCTAGCATTTTAAAGAAACTGAAATAAACACAAAATGCTAAACTATTGAAGACTAATGAGGCTTGAATCCTCTAATATGCTTATAAGCACAAAAATGAGGCTAAAATCCTTAAATTTACCTTGGGAAGTGCAAAATTTTGATCTCTACAAGAAGGACAAGAATGCTTAAATCTCTCTTCCACATCTTTGTCGTTGCATCTTCTTCTTTTTCTTCTACTATTTTCTTATGTGGGGGGGCATACGAGAAAATTTTAGGACAACGTTCTTTTTCCTAGATAGGGGCTTTAAAGTGTAGTTAATGAGGTTGTAGGGAAACTATGAATTCTTCTATTTTCATATTGTCTATGTCTCTACATTCTTCTAAGGCAATAACATTGGAACTAAATCTCTCTAGGAGGGGTCTAAGTATCTTCATACATATTTATCCTAACAAAACCCTTTCTCCTAAGGCAAACATTGAGTTACGAATATCAGACAATTGAGTGTAGAGCTCCATAAGAGTTTCACTCTTCCATTTTAATATTTTCAAATTTAGTGGTTAAGAGCTGAAACTTTGAATGCCTTACAGTGTTAGTTCCCTCGTGGGTAACCTATAAAATGTCTCATGCTTCTTTTGTGGTTACGTATGTAAGTATGCGTTAAAATTCATCCGGAAAAACCGCACAGCAAATCTCATTGAGAGCTTTGGCATTAGTCGCATATTTAACTCACTGATCATCACTCCATTTTAGATCATCTTTTGGAGTGACAATAGCTCTACCATCAACCTCCACCTATTCAATGTGTAAGATGTATCCTTGATTGACACTTGTCCAAACCGATCGATCCAAGGATTGTAGAAAAATTCTCATTGTAGTTTTCTAATTGGCATAGTTAGACCCTGTTAAAATACGGTGGATGATTAATGACACTTCTATCTTAATTAGATATGATTCTAAAGATTCAATATTAGATCTCACTTTAGACACGATTAAGAGCTGAAGCTTCGAGCTGGTTAAAAAAGAAAAAAGAAAAAAAAGAAAGAGAAATATATGATTATCTTCCTACAAATGCTACTGGCAAACTGTCTACCAGACCAGGCCATTCATCACATCATCATCGTCATCATTTTAGCTTTATCCGTATTAATTGGAGCTGGCAGGCAAATCTGGCTGGTCCAATTTTCATGCGCACCACGTGTACTCTGAATTAGGGCAGTTGGTCAACCACCCTAAGCAACCATATCTTTTTAATGCATGTCTACGGCTGGAAATGGGCAAGGTTTTGGGTCCCAGCTGCACAGCGTCAGGCCTGAACTAGGCCCGTGAGTGGGACTCACCAGATTTTGATGCGAAAAAGGAAGAAGAAGAAGAAGAAGTTCTGGGACCAGACGTAGCTTTGACAAATTTTCCATGAAAGGCGGGCCTTAGCCTTGGAAAAGGCCCATTCATGACTTTAGTTGGCGGCCTCTCTTGCAAATGAAGGGCCAGTCAATGCGCCCAACATGGGCTTTGTTTTAATCCTGCACCATTCACCTCCCCCGCCTGTTACCATACCTACACATGGCCCATACAGTGCTCTTATCCGCCGTTTCTATATTGATTATGGTGGGGCCCATCAGATGAAATTGTGACTATGTTACGTCCATGACACACCACCATCGAAACATAAGTGCATCTTATTCTGTCACTGTCATGGCTGTTACATCTATGTGCTGGCAGAACCACATTTGCTGCCCACCCTTTGCAGTTTTCTCGCCTGACGTGCTTTAAGGGGCCAGCCATCGCATTTTGGTCACCTAGAAAGAAATTCCACAACATTTACTATATTTGTAGTCCATGGGCCCACCTTGGCGATATCTGCACCGTTTTCTTCTGCCGGCCGGACGAAAAGTAGCCCATAGTTCCAAACATGTCTTCTAACTGGACTTTATGCTTGTCAAGCACGGTCTGCAGGTGTGGTTAGATGGGAATCACAGTCAAAGTGGTCTGGGTTAGCCTGGGTCCGATCCATGTCCAGTCCTCTTTGAGGAGTAAATCTGGTCTGGACTTCGTAATGAGTTTTGAAGCCCAATAATTAGTTGGGCCAGGTTTGTATTTGTATACAGATAAGGCCCAACAAGAAAGCCTTGACCGCGCCGACTTGTCTACAGCTACGTGAATGGATACTGATCTAGCAAACTGCGTGGTGTCCATTCCTAGTTACTTATCCAGCAAGCCATGCTTGGGCCAACCTCTACATGAGGCCACTGAATTTCTTACTCACGGTGTTCTCACACCATGGACCAGGCAAGTTGAGAGTCCACTGGATGACCTGTTCAAGTCTGTGATGGGCCCGAGGCCTGGTCGACAATACAATTTTGCGTGCGCCTGCAATTCACCTATCATTTTCTGTGTGAAGAAAAAGATGCACTGAATCTTTTTCAATCACGTATAGGGGAAGATTACTCTTCACATAACGTGTTGAAAGGGACCGAAATCCCTTCATACACCTGTTTTATGCATCTCATAAAACACCCAAGCTCTTTGGGGCCCACTATGCTGTTATATGTAAAATCAACTCCGTCTAAAATCATCCAAATCTACAACTAAGGTGAGCCATACCATGAGAGGGGATGGCAACTGTTGATTTGTGTGTGGGGCCACTACTGTGTATCCTTCATCAAACTTGTTCATCAGGTGAGACTCACCGTGATGAATGGAAGGTCCAAAACTCAACTGGCCACTGAAGTTAAGAGATTTTAGGTGCAACTTTATATTGTTCAATGGTGGCCAATCATGTGATTTTTATCGGCTTGCCAGCTGATGGACGCATTGGATTTTATGTAAACTACATGAAGGGCCCTACTGAGCTTGGCTGTTTTTTGCGAGGCATAAAATGCTGCAGACGATTCCGTTCACACTGAAAGGGATGTGTATTGATTGATGCGTTGATTAACCTAGTCATAGTACTTTTAAAAGTACCTGACTCAATTTCAAAGACTGGTTATGCCCGACCCGTGAACGGTATTTAGTGCCTGTTTGAAATGATGTATTTCATTGGATTGGATTTGTAAATGTATTTTACCTTTTTATACATTTATTATTTACCAAAGGTATTTGAAAGTTGTACTATAGCAATTTTTTATACACAAAATGAGATCGAAACTCTGTAGGTCCCACCATGATGTACATGTTTTATCCATGCCGTCCATTCATTTGGCCATCATATTTCAGGGCATGCCTCCAAAAATGACATGGATCCAAAACACAAGTGGCCTACATCACAAGAATAACATTTAAATGGTTAGCATTCAATTTCTACTATTTTCTAGTGTGGTCCACTTGAGCTTTAAATCTACCTCATTTTTGGGCTTGCATCATAAAATGATCTTTACTAATGAATGGATGGCATGGATAAAACACATATTTCATAGTGGGGCTAACTAAATTTAGGCATCGATTTTCGTGTGATGTGATTAGTGGGAGTGTTCTCACTTTTGAACATGGCAGTGTATGCATTTATTAGTGATGTGAGAGAAAATACATGTAATTACAGCATTTCAAACAAGAGGGATTCCAAAAAGATTTTAATTGTGGGGATTCAATCACGACTAGTTTGGTTGTAACATTCTTTACTTTTCAGTACTCGGGTGTTACTATGAATTATAATTAGATCACATATGTGTGTGTACATTAAGTCACATGTGAATATTTGAATATGAGTTATTGAAACTAGTTTCTAAGCATTAATTTATGACAAAACCTCATATAGGACAGTTCCTCACGAAATCATATAAATAGGTTACTTGATCTCAAAATCAATGGTCAAATAAAGCCATCTTTATAATTCTAAGACTCTTGATCAACAAATTTAAAATCAGACTAACCTTTGAATTTCAATAAATTATAAATAATTACAAAGTTTTTCAATTAGATCAGTTTGTGTGGCCAATTATTCATGTTATTTATCTTAAAATTAGACCCAAGAAAGTTGTAGAGCTGATGGATGGCTCTAATCTAAAATATGACAATAGAATGCAATAAAATAAAATAAAATAAATAAAGGGAAAATAAAATAAATGAAAGAAAATAAAACAAAAGAAAATAAAAATAAAAGTATATTAGTGTACATGTACATGAGAAAGATGATGGTCGGAGTGGATTTCATATAAAATCACCGTGGACCTCACACTCACTATGTGTATACACCAATGGAGGTACACTCACGACACACCAAAATGGAATTTTGGCAAACTAGGTTTGACCGAGCCATTCTCAAAGAAGAATGAATTTCTTTTCCTTTTCGGTTGTTTCCGCTAGAGACGTTTCAAACGGACCGAGTGTCCATCTCTGGCTAATGCATGGCCCACTTGTGGGACTCATATGAGAGATCTGATCCGCCCATCTTGTAGAGGACGTGATGTGGACCAAACCCTTAGTGGTCTGCACCATTCTTGGAGTGGGGTAGTATGCTCAGTTCGAGCTTGAAGTCAAGCTGTCGAAATGCAAACTATGTTTCCAACAACATAGAATTCTTGATATTTTGATATTTATGGCCCACCTTTACATGATCGGAACCGTCTATATTTTCAAACACATTGTGCTCCACCTAGTCATGATAATATTTTTGAGTGGGGACCATCGGTTGAGTGTGGATGTCAATCCAAAAGCGAATCGTGTAAGTTTTGTTTCTGAAAACGGAAAATGCCAAGTTGGCAATCTGCGTTTATTGGTTTAAACCAATCTGGTTCGTCAGTAGCTATTATAGAAACCATCTTCTAGAGGAATCTCAGCCTTCTATTTCCCATCACGAAGATTCCTGAGGTGGCGCATCAGAAATGATTTTTTAGGAATATTCGTCCGTCGGTTTGTTAGAGGAGCGGGGTCTGATTTCATCTAGGCCATCTATCTTTTATCTAACGGTTCTAGAAGGCCTAGGATAGACTATAAGAGTGGAAGGAGTCGGCTACTACCGGGTTTTTCTCCCGTCTCTTGGTTGAAACCCTAGAAATCCGCCATCATCTTCCAAATCTGGAACCCGCCATGATAGCACCGCTGGAGCTTCGAAATCTCTCTGCTGTTAGCTCCCTCTCGCACATTTGGGTTGTCCAATGTCTTTGTTTTGAAGAAAGGCCGCCGTTTGAAGACTCACCAATGATAGCTCCGCCATCTTCCTCACTAATTCACCACCGCCTTTGATCTTGTTCGAGTACAAATTCGGGATCCAAAATGTGCGTGGCATGGCCTGTTGAACATCATATCTAATCACTGAAAACCTAACATCATCAACCTCTAGAAATCCTTAAGCAACACCTAATTCCTCATTGTTTTAAGTGCTCCCTATTGATTCGCTGAGTAGTAGTGGGTCGTGTGTTGAGCTGGATCATGTTAAGTCCAGTTTCTACTCGTGGTTGGGGAAGGAAAGAAAGAGTAGAAGGAGCAGAGAGGCATTTTTTTTCTTTACTTTTCTAAATTTCATTTAATTATTTATGGGATTATAATAATAATAATAATAATAATAATAATAATAATAATAATATATTATTATTATTATTATTAGTATTTTTATTTTTATTTCTAATTATTGTTATTTTCATACTTATTATTATTACTGATTATTAAAATCAATCATCGTTACTGCTGTTAATATAGTTATGATAATTAGATTAGTATTTTTAAAATAATGTTAATTGTTATTCTCATTGATTAATTGTTACTATTTCTGGTATAACATGATGGATTATTATTATTATTATTATTATTTTCATTGTTATTATTGTTAAGTATTATTATTTGATATTAAGGGTTATCATTATTATTTTAAATTATTAGGGTTTTCATTATTAGGGTTATTAGTATCGACATTACCCTTAATTTCAGATATTATCATTATTCTTTTTAATGCGAGTAATATTATTTCATTATTATGTAATTGATGTTAGCAATTATTAACATATTTTAATTATTGTAAATTTTATTAGTTAGTAATTTATCTATTAGTATTATTATTAATTGTTACTAAACTTTTAGCCGAGTTGAATTGGGTCTAAAGGTGAGTGACTTTGAGTATTCTTAGAGTTAAAATGAAATTGCAATTCAAGTTATTTGATTTACATTGGAATATGTAAATTTCGTGTACATTGGAATATGTAAATTTCGTGTTCAGAGATATCTGTCTCTTTATAGTTGTACAAGGTGGAGTTCGATTTTAGTCTAGAGAGATCTGTCTCTTTATAGTTGTACAAGGTGGAGTTCGATTTTAGTCTAGAGAGATTTGTCTCTTTATAGTTGTACAAAGTGGAGTTCGATTTTAGTCCGTGTCAAGTCAAGTCAGATTTCCTATGTGGATCATAATGGAGGCTAGCGTGATCGAACCGAACTAACATTGCTGGAAAGTTGAGTCAAAATCAATGAGTATGAAAAAATTGAAATCTTCCACATTTAGATCTTTCCCTTATTGAAGCGAAGCAAGTCGAGATTGAGTTTTGAAGTTGAGTTGTGACGAGTCGAATCGCACAACTAAAGTGAGGTTCTTCCCCTTCAAGCTTTTCATTTTTTTTATTTACATGTTTCTTTACTTTCCTTATTGCTTATGATAATTGTTTTTGACGTCTTATGATAATAATTGCCTATCTCACTGTATATTTTCATTTCTTTTGTTTATATATTTCTCTACTTTCATTACTTGTTTACAATAATTGCTTTATTCATAGGAATGTTTATTCCTAAATAATCATCTCCTGATAATTGTTTTGTGATTTTAATTGTTTATGGAATGATCTACATCTAAATTGTTCATTATTGATGTAATTTGGAATAATTTATGTTATGAATGAAATTGATAGATTTATATGTATTGGAATTGGAATTGGAATTACATATGTGACTAGGATTACAATTAGGAGATTTTAGTTGAGCTCATTGTGTTAGTGTTCTTAAATGGACTTGATGCCCATGTGGCTTTGTTTGGGAAGATTCCTCTTTATTGGTGTCCATCAATAGACTTATTGCCCAAGTGGTTTGGTTGGAGATCAAGAATATCCTTTTGTTGGAAACTTTGGAACACATACAAGATGATAATATTAATGGTCTAATTGTAGAGAATCATAGAAACATAATTGATTGTGTTGTACTATAGTATATTTTGTTGGACGTCTCATGGGCCGGGAATGGTGTTGTGGGATGCTATGCCCAAGCCGTCGGCCTATGCTGGGTTGCGCACGCCCCCTATAGTGACCGTGAGCTTTTAATTATTGATTTGTTAATCAGACTTATAAAGATTGGCTAATCATACATACATGACATTTGCGGGTAATGTTGGTGACGAGCCACATTACTATCGATTTAATATATATTGCATTGCGGGTAACATTGGTGACGAGTCATGTTACTGTCGGTTTGAAATTCGCCAGCTAAATGTGCATCCCCAGGCTGATGAACATGTGCATGCATCCATATATTTAAAAGAACAATGTTAATATGTGTGGAATAAATTGGGTGAATGCTGTGTTGTTTGTGATGTGGATGGAATATTACATTTGATTATATTAAATGCATTTTAGAATTTTTAAATTTATCATTATATTATTTGTTATCTTTATTGTCTCTTTATCTAATTGTAGTTGTTACCTTTAGTTAATGTTACTTGTAATTTTACATTTGGCTATGCTGTATATTATTTTCTATAATTTTATAACTTGTGTAAATCATATCTGTTATCTTTAATTAATCATTGCCTAACTGTTATCATGTTTGGTAATCTTGGAGGGTTTACCTTACTATGATAGCGTTTTAACGCTATCGAACCATATCAGTTGATGCAGGCATATCTAGATGGGGAGCTGGATGAATTTTACAAGTCCAAGACCATTTAGAGTTATAATTCATTTATATATTGCAATTTAGTTTTAAGTCATTTGATTTGTATAAGCTCTATGGGTGCCACTTGTATAGTTTAATATATGTTGGACATTGCATGTCTTGATCTGCTTCCATTACGATTTAAAAAAAAATTATACTGTAAAGTGGATCTTTAAATGTTTACACTCGGGTTTTCAGAACTTAGGCTCAGTACCCGAGTAATGAAAATCGGGACGTTACATTAGTCCACCTTAGATTTGGGTCAGCTTCATTTTTGGGATCAAGCCCTAAAATGAGCTGTCAAAATGACTGGATCCTTATCCTTGCCTCAGTGGTAGACTTAGGAGTTTCAACACGAGGTATGGGGTTTGAGCACCTATAGGTGGTGAAATCCCACTATAGCATAAGTAGGGAGGGTGACGTCAATTTAATAAGGCACATGCATCACTGTGAGCCCCACTGTCAGGGATCTCACCCACCTCGATGGATCTGGAGATCCACCCAAGCCGCACCCATCAAAAGTAGTGCCAACTTTGTGGGTCCCTACTTGTTGAGGCAAGGCTATGAAATCTATACACATCAGATGCACACCTTGTCATGTGCCATGGAGGGTCCACTAAAGATGAACAACTTAATCAGTTTATCCATGCTATTCGACAATCACAATCTTCTAGAAATGCCAAGGTGATAATGTCTGCATCTTTTCCTTTCTTTACTAGATGTATCACCTAGAACGATACAAAGTGCTTCATGTTGAACACGATGATACAAAGTGGTTCATGTTAAATACCGGAGATATCTTGATGTGGCCAAGATGCCTAAGCTGGTATGTTTTCCCCCTTCATCCAAGTCCCAGTGACCTTTCCAATAGATTGGATGGCCAAAATCATCGTGATAGGGCCCATGGTTGGTGGGTCCAATAGATTTTGGAATCAAGCAAGTATTTGTAATTTTCCCTTTCCATCCAACCGTCGGATGGTCTAATTAGGTCTTGATCTCCACCATCCAGTCTACCTTCTACGAATCTCACTCCTACATCAAAGAGGAAACAAAATTAAGAAAATCCAACAAAGAAAAATGTAAGAGGGGGAGTGCACTCACCTTGATGATGATCAATGGTTGGGATTGTCTTGATGAATGGTCTCTCTCTCTCTTACTTCTTGCTAAGGGGATAGTGATTTAGGGGCATGGAATGGAGTGTGTTTTGTGGCTAGTAGTTGGGCACTATAGTGCCCAAAATTGATTAAGTCATGGCCTTTTATGGACCAAAGGTATTTATGGAAAATCTAGATTTTAATAAGTGGCTTATTCTTGTTATTTCATGAAAGCTTTGTCCCACTTAAGCATACTTAAAGGGTGCTAATGACCCCTAATTAATTATGAATAACTTTTGTAGAGAAGGTGGGGGGACATATCACTAGGCTTCCCTTGATTTAAGGGAACCTTTTTTACTTTAGGTATATGTAGCTTTATTAGTTAGATGGTAATTGTACTTTAGGCTAGTTAATTGAATTTAAAGGCTTCTAAATAAGTTTAAGCAACACCTAATGAATTTTAGAAGAGCGTGAGATGCCCACCTCCCCTAATTCAAGGAACTTTGTTAACTTTAGTAGCGTGTCACTTATTTGGCAAATAAATCATGACTTAATGCTAGTTAATTCATGGTTAAGGCTTCCTAGTGTGGTTTTATTAGAGTCTAAGTGAATTCTAAAATGGAAAAGTTGTCCGCACCTCTTTAATTTATGAAAAATATTCGACTATTGAGAAAAATGTATTGTTACCTCTATTAAAGGCTAATAAAGATGGTTTAAGTGATTTTAACACTATCTTAAGCCATGATTATGGGGTGTATTAGCTAATTAAATCATTCTAGAAAAGGCATTCACGACATCACAAGAGGATTTTAGGGACTATTTGTGCACATGAGTACCATTGGGTTTTTCACGCATATCTCGCAATCGAGTGGGTGCATCAGCGCGTAAAGGGTACCGCTGCGTTCAAAGCGTTGGGGCAGTTGCTATAACGTAGGGTTTCAAGTCTTCAGAGTTCCATTCTCTCAGGTGCGTACTTGCGCACTCAATTCGGGTGTTATCAAAAATATCGAACAACATATGGAAGTTACTAAAAGTGTATGGATTAGGTAGGATCAAGTTATGGGTATTACATCATGTATGGCATAATACAAAATAGAGGAAGCAACATTCACACATGTGACACATATGTGATGAGTGGAGATGGGTTACGGCATGTGTGTTTAAATCTTGAGAAATTTATTTTCCTTCAATTGTGAGAGTCCCTTTCTTAGGTGGGGAGGTGGGAAAATAAATTTGTTAATTAACAAAATGAGAAAATAAGAAATGATGTTTCTCACCAATTCTCCTAAAAAAGTTTACACAAATAATAGAAAATTAGTTTCATGGAAAACAATCTTTTCTTTTCTATCCACTATGAATCAAAATAACATGCTTTAAGATTCATGTATTTTCTTAAGATTCTTATGTTTGTTGTTGTAATTGGGAGTTTTCTTGCCTTGGCTAGTTATAAAGAAAATTTTCTTAATCTCAAACAAAAGGTTGGGCCACTTGGGTGGGTCCACCATAGTGGAAATTCCTTTGAACCATCAAGTATGTTACCCCATGTTAAGCCCAGCGTCTAAAAAATCAAACCCATCTGTGATTAAAGTGAACCTCACCATTAATATAAATAGTATAGTGTGACTGCCCACCCTCCAAATTGTTTCCCTTGGTATGGCCTACTTAAATCAGTGATGGGCCTGATTTTTGGGCCTCGTCCCTAACTTTCAGTATGCATTTACCAGTTTGAATGGATTTCAAATACTCATCATGGTGAGGCCTATAAAAAATAAATGGGGATGTCTCTCTCAGTTGTTTCCTTTCGTGTTGTCTACAAGATTTTTTTGAAGGTTATTTCCACTCATCTTAACTCTTTGCTCCCTAAGCTTATTTCAGGGGATTAAGGTGCCTTCGTCCAGGGGCAATCGATGACGAAAAGTATCGCGCTTACCCAAGAGTTGTTCAAAGATATTGACAGGAAAGTAAGGGGAGGGAACTTCATCTTCAAATTAGATATGGAGAAAGCGTACGATAGAGTGAAGTGGTCTTTCTTGAAGGCGGTGTTGCTGAAATTCGGATTTAGTGCGGAATGGGTTGACATGGTAGAGGGATGTTGGAGCTCTAACTGGTTCTCGATGCTGGTGAATGGGAAACCAACGAGGTACTTTAAATCTTCCAGGAGGCTTCGGCAGGGAGATCCGCTTTCCCCATCATTGTTCGTCATTATGGTTGAGATCTTGAGCAGAGGGCTGAAGAGGTTAACTCAGTTAGGTATGTGTCTTCCTTTCCATGCAGGCTGAGGAAGTCAGATTGTCACACACCTGCTATTTGCAGACAACACCATCATCTTCACCAATGACAGTAAAGGGTCTCTATCCAACACCAAACTTTTTTTGGAGAGATACCAACAAATATCTGGACAAAGGATTAACGTGGATAAAAGCTTCTTTATGTGGTCGAGCAAGCTGCCCTCCTCCAGGATCAGATCTGTTCAGAGATTGACGGGAATTCATCGTTTGACAGAGAGTTTCAAGTACCTGGGAGTCCTCATTGTTCAAGGGAGAAGCAGGAGGCTTCATTTCCAACCTTTACTGGAGAAGATTATACCTAGGACAACGGGTTGGATGAGCAAATTTTCTGAACCCAGTAGCGAGATTTGTGCTGATCAAACACGTTCTGAGTAGCATTCCAATACACATGATGGCTGCCTCGATGGTTCCAATTAAGGTGCTGTCAGACCTCAAGAGAAATTTTGCTAATTTCTTCTGGGGATGGGATGAGGGTAGAAAAAAACAACATTGGATCAGCTGGAAATCCATTGCGGTACCCAAAGAGGAAGGGGGGATCAGTGTTAAGTGTTTAGCCGACGTATTGAATAGCCTCAGGATGAAACTGGCATGGAAGGTAACCAGTGACTTCGGGTTGTCAATATGGGGAGCATTTATGAAGTCTAAATATGGGTGGAATAGTCGTTCAGCGGTTCCTAGGTGGTCTAGGGCCAGAGTGGCCTCCCCTCTGTGGAAGAGCATGCTAAAACTTCTCTCCTTAATTGATCAGCAAGCTCGCTGGATGGTGGGGACAGGCGAGTGTAGTTTATGGTCAGACAATTGGACGGGGCTTGGTCCGCTTGAAGATATTTGTGGGCAGCAAGTGCCCTCCCATCTAAGGAGTCTCCAAGTCAAAGATCTTCTAAGTCATGAGGGTATCATTTAGGACTCGCCGACGATTTCTCTTATTACCCAGGAAGTGCGTGCGCACATTGAGGCTGAAGGTATGATTGTTAATGATTATGCGGATAGCTGAATTTGGCCTCTCGAGTCTTCTGGTGAATTCTCTGTGAAATTTGCTTGGAATCTGAGTAGAACTGCTAGGGGCAAGAAGAATTGGGCAAGGTGGGTGTGGCATGCAAAGTTGCCACCGAAGATTTCGATGTTCGTTTGGAAGATGCTCCTAAAAGGAATCCCGATGGACGAAAGGGTCCAAGTGAAAGGAATATCTCTAACTTTGAAATGCAATTGCTGTCCGCTGGAGAATGCTGCTGCCACTAAATCGATTGATCACCTATTCTCACTTAGTGCGCTATCTCAACAGGTTTGGACCTACTTCAGCAATGCATTTGATGTGTTTTGTTTCTAAGATCAATCGTTGGAAGCTCGGCTCTCGCATTGGTGGTGAGAGGCGTCGGCCATGGACTCTTACTCCAATTTAAGAGGTCTAGCTCCTAACATAATCATCTGGGAGATTTGGCGAGAGAGAAATGGTAGCAGATTCAAAGGCAAGGGAGTGGAAAAATGCAGGGTGGTATCTAGGGTCCACGGTTGGATGAGGTACATCAGTTAGTTTTTTTCCAGCTCCAACAGAAATTTTCAGAGCTAGAAAGACAACTCTTCAACACCTTCACATTCATCTTAAGAGGCAGGAAAATCTTTTTTGGTCAGTGATTAGGTGGTCGAGGCCGAAGGAAGGGTGGGTGAAAGTTAATGTGAACGGTTCGTGTCGTGGAAACCCGGGGAACACGGGAGGAGGAGGAGTGTGCAGGGATTGGAATGGTAAGTTCATTTTCGGGTTTGCTAGTAGCTATGGGATCGGGACAAACTCCTCAGCCGAAGCTCGAGCTTTAATCAATAGGCTGTCTACTAGTGTAGCCCATGGCTGCACGAAAATCATCATGGAAACGGATTCAACTTCGGTGGTGGATGTGCTAGTGAAAAGTTCGAAGCTTCCTTGTAATCTATGGTACTTGAGGGCTAGGTTTATAGCTCTTCAAGCGAGGGCTCAAGTAAAGGTGGTCCATATTCTTAGAGAAGGGAATCAGGTAGCAGATAGTCTGGCTAAGATGGGCAGTGCCTCGCAAAGCTCGATGGTTTTTCAAAATACAAGGTCGCTGCCAGCGGTTATTAAGGGAAAGTTGGTCTTGGACAAAACTAGATTGGGTGCTATTAGAGAGTCGCGAGGTAGTCGAGGAGGGTCTAGGTGATGGGTCGTTGTTAGTTTCAGTGGTTAACCGAGAGTATATGATAGGTAGCCTCCTTTTTTTTGTTATGGTGGTTGCCCGAATGGTTTCTCCTTGTAAAGTCCCTTTTCAGGTGATATGATATAAAATCTTTTGAAAAAAAACCCATCTGCATCATTAATCATAATGCATTTTGCGTACACATCATAGTGGGCCCTGTAAAAAATTGAGGGTGGGCATCCCCCTCCAATGTTCCTCTTGATTTTGCCCACTTAAGTCACAAATTTCCCTAGTTTGTGAGATGTAGGGTGTTGGGGTCCCAAAATGTCGAGGTTATCAAAAGAAAATCTCAAAAACAATGGCCCCAATGCACCCGTTTAGTTGAGCCAAAAAATCCACAAAAGGTATCAGAGAGGATCCATAAATTCCAATCTAAAATCCATGAAAATGACTCCCAGCACACCTGTAAAAAATACAGAGAGTGCATCCATTGATTCGAAGAAAATTTAAGCTGCTACAATGCCAACGCACCTGAAAAATCAGAGAAAAATGTAAGGGCTTGTTTGGCATCTCTACTCTAATTCAATAAGAGCTTTTTGAATAAGAGCTACTTCAATAAGTCCTTTTTGTTCTAGTTCTGTTTTAAATAAGCTCGTTTGGTAAAATCTCTAAAAAAAATGCTCTTATTTAAAATAAGCACGTTTGGTAAAACTTTCAAATAAGAGCTTTTTTTAAGGGTAGTTGACGTCATTTTTAAAGATTACAACTTTAATATAAGTGCAATCCAAATGGTTGTTTTGGTGGACCATCCATCATGTGGGGCCTAACATCATTCCTAATTGCTCTTTATATGGGGCCCCTCAATATCCACTACCCATTACCCATCACGTGGACTCCACATTTGATGTGTCCATAGTGTAGGCCCTACCTTTGAAGTGGATTGTCCATCATGTGGGGCCCACTTTTGATATCCACCATTCATCATGTGGGGTGCACCTTCTATGTGGATCATCCATCATACGGCCCACTTTGGATATGGGTCATCCATCATGAGAGACCTTGGATGTGGACCGTCCATTAGGTGGGGCCCACTTGATGTGAATTGTCCACTATGAGGGGCCACACTTTTATGTGGGTCATCCATCGTGTGAAGCCCACTCCGTCCATTATGTGGGCCCACCTTGATTTGGACCATTCATTGTGTGGGGCCCCACCTTTATTATGTGTCGTTCATCATGTGGGCCCATCTTTGATATCAACTGACCATCATATGGGCCCACCTTCAATTACCATCATCCATCATGTGGGTCCCACCTTTGATGTGGACTGTCCATCAAATGGGACCCACTTGATGCGCATTTTCTGTCATATTGGGCCACACTTTAATGCGGGTCATCTATCATGAGGGGCCGACCTTAGATGTGAACCTTTCATTATGTGGGCCCACCTTGATGTGGGGCCCCACTTTAATATGAGTCATTCATCATGAGGGGCCTATCTTTAATATCCACCATCCATCATGTGGGTCTTACCTTTGTTGTGGACCACTACTATTTGGGGCCCACTTGATTTGGATAGCCCATCATCTGGGACCCATCTTTGATGTCCACCATCCATCATGTAGGTCCCACCTTGGGTGTGGACTGTCCATCATGTGGGGCCCAACCTTTAATATGGGTCATTCATCATGTAGGCCCACCTTTAATGTCAACCTTCCATCATGTGGTCTTACATTCAATGTCCACCATCCATCACGTGGGTCCTACCTTTGATGTGGAACATCCATCATGTGAGTCCCATATTTGTTGTGGACCATCTATCATGTGGGGCCCACTTGATGTGGATAGTCCATCATGTGGGACCCATCTTTGATCTCCACCATCCATCATGTAGGTCCCACCTTCGCAATGGACCGCCCATCATGTGGGGCTCAACCTTCAATATGGGTCATTCATCATGTGGGCCCACCTTTAATGTCAATCTTCCATCATGTGGTCCCACATTTAATGTCCACCATCCATCGTATGGGTCCCACCTTTGATATGGACCATCATTAGGTAGGGCTTGCTTGATGTGGATCATTAATATCATCATGCGAGGCCACACTTTGAAGTAGGTCATCCATCATGTGGGGCTCACCTTTGATGTGACTATGCATTATGTAGGCCCACCTTTGATATGTGCCATTCATCATGTGGGGCCCACCTTCACTATGGATCATTCATCATGTGGGCCTTTCTTGAAGAATTTGTAAAGAGAAGAGGGTAAGATGGGAATTACTTGAAAAGTTTAAGGGTAAACTTCTCCAAAAAATAGTCTAAAATGTATACCCTCTTAAGCCAAATAAGCTCCGTTTCAAAAAGTAACCCCTCCCCAACTTATTAAATCAGAGCTTATTTGCTACTTTCTAAAAAAATAAGCACTTCATTAGTCTAAAAGCTTATTTTTTTTAGAAATAAGCCAATAAGCTCTTATTTGTAAAGATGCCAAATGCCCCCTAAGTTTGCTATAGTGCCAGTTCACCTGAAAAATCAGGGAGCGCACCTATAAAATCAGCACAAAATCAGAAGTTTTTTTTTTTGTTTTCAAAAACGCTGGGAGCAACCCACCTATAATTGTGTTGAAATAGAAGAGACTTTACACACATTCAGGCAGGCGCCACAAAAAACAGACGAGCCTCACCTATCATATACCTCAACTGAACGAAGAGACCTAAAGACAGAAAAACAAAATAAAAGGCCCCTGAACGGGGACCAAACCGTCCACGTGCGGCGAAAGGAAGGCTGCACAACGAAGAAAGGGGGCTCGAGAAAGCTCAAGAAAGTTTGAGGTTTCCCAAACCCGTACGGTCCAGTAGAAGAAGACCTCAGATGCTGGATGGGAGGTCTGATTGCCTCGCAAAGAAACTATCCCTTTGACCGTCGCTGCCTAGGTGGGCGTGGCCATCAGCCACCCCATTGGCTTCTCTAGGCGTGTGGACAATGGCAACTTGAGCTACCTATTTGAGGAGAGAAATCCGGATCCAGAAATACCAAAGAGACCACATGGACGAGGTATCCTTGTTGAGGAGTTCCACCACTACTTTGCAGTCGCTTTCCACCACAATTTTAGAGAAGCCTCACTTGACACAAATAGAAAGGCCTTGAAGGATGGCCCTAGCTTCAGCTCGAATATTTGAGCCCCAGCCTAAGCCTCTCACAAAACCGAAGATGAAGTCGCCTTCCCCATTTCTACAAACATCGCCACCTCTTGATAACCCCGGGTTACCTTTTGCGGAGCCGTCAACATTGACTTTCACCCATCCACACTCTGGACGAATCCATTTGACCACCGATGGAGACCCTTGATGGGGCGCCTTTAACACGACTTGTAACGTGTTTAAAGTCAGATGTCTCAAGGGGAAACTGTCTTTGGGGGCAGGGAGCAAAGGGCCCTAAGAGGCAGATCCACCTCTTGATACGGGAAATTGGAGCTCCTGGGCTAGCGATCGCGTCCTCATATCTTATGGAATTTCTTGCATTCCAAACCTCCCAGAGGATGAGGTAGGGGAGCAGGCCCATGAGGATCGTGTAACCATCAAAATCAGCAGCCTTTCTCCACCATAATGATGTATGGCCCTCAATCATGGGTCCCCTAACAGAGGGATATCCCATAACGAAGAGAAGAATCCCCAGACCTTCGACGCGATTTCATCCATAATGAAAAGGTGCTCCAACGATTCCTCAGCTGGCCCGTGCCCGATCCCATAGCAATTGCATTTAGATGCGAGGTGGATTCCTTTGGAATGGATACGCGTGTCAACCCCAACAGCGCCATGTAGGAGCTTCCAGACAAAGATGGAAAAAATCAGAAGTTAATTTGCATGGCAGAATCACCAGCACACCTGAAAAATCAGGTAGCGCATCGTTAAAATCGGGCCTATGCACCCATAAATTCAGAACGAATTTGTGGGTGTGCCAGCCCTATCTTGGGCATAAAAATAGACTTTTGGTGGCCCCACCACACATGATGATCAAACCATCTCAAAACAAGGTCGTGACCATAAGTATGGATCACTAAAAATGGTCCATGGACACACATCACCAAGCGGGCCCCACAAACCAATGATTTAAGATGACCCTTTAAAATGGTGAAAAACGGAGCCCGCCAGCGCACTTGTAAAATCAGGGAGTGCACCAGAAAATAGGGGTAGCACGCTCGTTAATTCAAAAATTCGAAACTTTGCATTTTTTGTGGGTTAAAGGGTGCACTAATTGGTTTTTCGGGTGCGCTCCACCTACTTTGACTGGATTAAAGGGCGCGCTCGACGTGGCATCCATTGATTGGCCCATCTTTCAAAATTTTTGGGTATAAATACCTCTTCAGACTAGTCATACATACGCATTAAGAGAGAGAGAGAGAGAGAGAGAGAGAGCTATTGTCCTTTGGGTATTTGAGATTCTCCTCGGAACCCCTCACCGGAATCCTGTTGAAAATCAACCGCCGGAATTCCTCGCCGAAAACCTTTTCCGACCATCGCAGGTCCAGCATAAAATCCATGAGTCTTAGGACTTTTCGAAGTCACCTAAGTACCCCAGCGCACCCGTTTATTCAGAAAATCCAGACTTAGTCATTTTTCAGCATAAATAGTTCAAGCGCACCCGCAAAATAGGCTGGCTCACCTGTTTATTCATTGCATTAGACTTAGTCATTTTCAACATGAATAGTGCCCGCGCACTGCTAAAATTGGGTGGCGCACCCATTTATTCAGCAAATCCAGACTTAATCATTTTTTAGCATGCATACTTCGAACGTACCTGCAAAATAGGCTGGCGCACCTATTTATTCATTAAATTCAGACTTAGTCATTTTTAGCATGAATGATGCCCGTGCACCGCTAAGATAGGCTAGCGTGCCTATTTATTTATTTAATTTAGAGTGTCATTTTCGGCATGAATAGTGCTAGTGCACCACTAAAATAGGCTAGCGCATCGTCAAAATAGTCAGGCACACCTGGAAAATCACCAAATTTCAGACATTATTTCTAGGTGCACTATATCTAATTATTTTGACCATTTTTACACTAAATAAGTGTTCTAGAAGCTATAATTTAGCTGTAAGGGCAGGAAAAAGAGGCTCTTTGAGGCCATCTTGAGTAGTACACTAAACGCAGGAGGTTATTAGAGAGAGGCTGCCAGCATCTAGAATTATACAAATGTACCATTATTTTATGTATCATTACAATACAACCCGAATTAAGGTTCAGATAAATAAATGGGACTATGGTCACTACTAGAAATCCCTCGTCTCCCACTTGCTATTTGCAGACGACACAATTATCTTCACCAATGGCAGCAAGAAATCCCGAGAGGCTTTAAGGCAATTCCTAGAATCATATCAACGCTGCTCGGGCCAACTGATCAACATGCAGAAAAGCTATTTTGTGTGCTCCAACAACCTCTCTGCAGCTAGGATCAGAAATATTGATAGAATTTCAGGGTATTCCTAGATCGACAAGGTTCTTTCTTACTTGGGGGTTCCGATCATCAAAGGCAGGGCGAGGAAGGACCTATTTCAAGGTGTGGTTAGCAAGATTCAGTCTAGAATTCAAGGTTGGAAAAGCATATGCCTCATGCAAGCTGCTAGATTGGTGTTGACCAACCATGTCTTGGCTAGTATTTCGATCCACACTATGGCAGCGACGGTAATTCCAGTCCAAGTTCTCCATGCGATTGAGAAAGGCATAGTGGACTTCTTTTGGGGGTGGAAGGAGGGAAAGAAGAAACTTCATTGGGTCAACTAGAAGCAGATATGCGTACCCAAAGATGAAGGGGGTCTTGGGGTGAAGAACTTGAAAGAAGTTATGCTTAGCCACAGGATGACGCTTGCCTAGGCAACTCGGTTTGGGAATGGGGATTCTATCTGGGCTACTTTTGTTTGGGCCAAGTATTTCTCCCCCCCCCCCCCCCCCCCCCAAAGGCCACTCTACGCGTCTTCGCCTAACTTCCCCCTTGTGGAAGAGTCTAGCAAAATTCTTTCCAGCGATTGAGGAGAAGGCAAGGTGGCTGGTGGGATGTAGAGAGTGCAGGCTTTAGGATGATGACTGGATGGGGCTGGTCCTCTCTCCAACAAATGTGGGCAGCCAATTCCTCCCTCTCTGTGGGACAGCAAAGTCAAAGACTTGGTGGGTCTTCACGGCCTTCTCCCAGACTCTCCAGTTCTCTTCCTCATTCCTCCTGATATCATCTCCTTCGTTAGGGAGGAAGGTATCTTCACCATGCAGTCAGATGACATCTGTATAAGGCCTCTTGAATCATCAGGGAAATTTTTGGTTAAATTAGCTTGGAAGCTAGGTAGATCAGTAGGGGTTCGCAAGAGCTGGGTGTAATGGGTGTGGCATGCTAAGATGCCTCCTAAAATCTCCATTTTTGTTTAGAAGCTCTTAAAGAAAGCCATCCCGATGGACTCTCCGGTCCAAGATAAAGGCATCTCCCTAGCCTCCAAATGTTGTTGCTGTCCCAGCGAGCCCATTTATGCAATGGCCACGGAATCCATCGATCATCTCTTCTCTTTTGGCAACCTTGTGTCCAATATCTAGGCCAACTTCAGCGCTATGTTGGACATCTCATACATCCCGGGGCAGTCGGTGGTCATTCGAATTAACCAGTGGTGGTTGGCGGCTTCTAGAAAAGGCTCGCTGTTCCAGCTGAAGGGTATCATTCCATGCCTCATTGTTAGAACTAGAAAATGAATACGATTACACTTTCTTGAAATGTCGTGTTTTGTTGCTCTGGGGTTCTGAATATAGAAACATTCGTAGACAATCACAGGCATTCACAAAATACACAAGAGAAGAGATATCGCAAGGCGAATTTTATTCCAGAGATTCTGAGATCTTGTACATTCCAGGCCGTGATCTGGCACGAGCCCTTAATTACATCGAGTGATCGATGACCCTTGATTAAAAGGCAAAAGACTAGTCAGCGGGGACTATGGTCTCAGAGTTCATTGGTCACGGAGACCTGTGTTTTGGTGGTCGCGGAGACCTGTATTTGTATGGTCGCGGAGACCTGTATTTGTATGGTCGCGGAGACCTGTATTTGTTATAGACTGATCCACCTTTGTACGAGTCGGATGTCTATGTCCCATGTTTTGACCGGAGATCCGGGCTGAGACTGTCAGGGTTTATGGCTGAGATGGACGACTCTGGGCCCGCGCCTGTCAATGTAGGGACAGGTGACCTCGGGAAGTCCATTCTACAGTTGTGTGTACCTGCGCAGCTCAACCAGCGGATGCCGTTTGGATGGGTAGGGCATCGACTGTTCTTGGAATATCAGTTTTTAACAGATTGTGTGTGATAGTTCAGAACTCTCCTGGTGTGGTTTATCGTGTTAACCATAGTCCCCTTTGCTTAGTCCAGACCTGGATTCGGGTCATATTATGATAGTACACGTAATGATGATGCATCAGTATGATTCTGGGCGCCGGCGGCCTCTTTTCGGGAGAATTGTTCCATTCAGCTCATTGGGTCGGATCGGACTCCAAAGGCTTGTGTTCTGCTCATTGGGTGGCCCGGATGGGTCGTTTGACTACTCCATTGCGTCCGGAACGCTCGAAATACCCAAAATAGGCTCAAACGGGGCTTAAAAATGTTATCAAATGAGGATTTAAGGGTGCTGGAACGAACGTACAAAGTGCTGATTTTTGCGATCCGCTGGCCTGATTTTATTGATGCGCTGGGGCCAGTGCGTCCATAAATGATTTTTATGATGCGCCGGGTAATTTTATGACGCGCTGGAGCCAGTGCGTCCTTAAAATCTAATTTTCAGATCCGCTGGGCAATTTTGCGACGCGCTGCGGATAGTGCGTCCTAAAATTGTAATTTCCTGATGCGCTGGGCTATTTTGCGACGCGCTGGGGCCAGTGCGTCCTTAAAATAACTTTGACTTGATAACTTGTATTTTTCTGATCCGCTGGGCTATTTTGTGACGCGCTGGGGCCAGTGCATCCATAAATGATTTTTATGATGCGCTGGGTAATTTTTATGATGCGCTGGGACCGGCGCATCGAAAAAGGTGACTTAAGTCATTCCTCCAGACCTGGTATGATCGGAGATGCGATTTCCGGCAAGGGGTTCCGGCGGTCAGAGAAGGATTCCGGCGGTCGGCAAAGGTTTTTCGGCGACGAGGTCCTCTCTCTCTCTTGCTGAATGATGCAAATGAGGTGGTTGGCGGGGTATTTATAGGTATCGTCGTCCAATAAGCGGTCGACACGTGTAGCGCGTCGAGAAAATGAGTCGGCGCGTCGATAAATGCGCTCGGCGCGTCGCGAAATGACCGGAGTCCAGAAGTTGGTTTACAGGACGCGCCAGCTGCCAGCGCATCCTAAAATTAACTGATTTTTTGGATGCGCTGGGTGAATTTTTGGATGCGCTGGGGCCAGTGCGTCCATAAATTCATTTTTTGGATGCGCTGGGCGCAGTGCGCCCTTAAATTCATTTTTTGGATGCGCTGGAGGCAGTGCGCCCTTAAATTCATTTTTTGGATGCGCTGGAGGCAGTGCGCCCTGAAATTCATTTTTTGGATGCGCTGGAGGCAGTGCGCCCTGAAATTCATTTTTTGAATGCGCTGGAGGCAGTGCGCCCTGAAATTCATTTTTTGGATGCGCTGGAGGCAGTGCGCCCTGAAATTCATTTTTTTATGCGCTGGACGTATTCGTGTCCTACAAACTTGGGTTTTGCAAATTGGGGGATTTGCGGGGTCCGCCTCGCGATGAATGCCGATGCACTGCTCCTATTTCTTCATAATTGAGGTATCCTCCCAATTTTGGACAGTTTTGGTCATGATGACCGGCGGGGTCCACCACTGGCCCAATTTCTCATTTTTTGGTTAAGTCTGATATGTGTTGTGATTTTTGCCAAGATTTCTGATGCACTGCCCCTAAATCCAGTGATGGGACAGATTGTACACTTGTGATCCCTGTTTTAAGGATCCTGACTTTTGGGACCCCAACAGATGCCCCTCCGATGCGATGGGATGGACATCGATTGTCCATTGCATCGCGTCGTATTTTTGGGTCCCACTATAAATAAAAGGGTCTGGGTCATTTTCGTCATTTCACTCATTTCAGCGACCAGAGCTCTCTGCCAGCGCGTACAGAAAATCGGCAGCGTGTCGATTAATTATCGCCAGCGTGTCGATTAATTGCCTCGCGGGTGCAAAAAAATCTGGTTAGTGACTTTTTCGACGCGCTACCCTCAGTGCGTCCTGAAATGGGGACTTAGTGGTTTTCCAAATACTTGAACGCGCCATAGTCTCACGCGCAGATTAAGTGAGGTGCTGGGTCCAGCGCGTTGTATAATTACGGACTTTCTCATATATTGAACGCGCCAGACCCAGCGCGTAACCGCGTGTGTTTGAAGAAACCCATTTGATGGACGCACTAGGGGGGGCGCGCATGAAAATTTGAACTTAGTGAAATTTGACCTATTTATGTGATGCGCTAGGGCTAATGCGTATGTCTTTGGGGAATTTCAGATGCGCTAGGGCCGGCGTGTCCAAAAATGGTCTTTGACCAAATTGGTCGTTTTCTCGATGCGCCGGGCCTAGTTCGTTAATTTTTGGACTTTGTGAATTTTGTCCAATTTTCGAGCGCGTCGAGCCCAACGCGCACCCACTCCTTGACTCATGGTCTTGTTCAATTCCTTAGTGTTCTAACTAAGCATGCTCACTATTAACCGCCATGCCCATGTCCCTGGTCCAACGAATCATTTTCTTTGCAACAGGGGTTGTAATTTAGGCTCAAACGGGGCTTAAAAATGTTATCAAATGAGGATTTAAGGGTGCTGGAACGAACGTACAAAGTGCTGATTTTTGCGATCCGCTGGCCTGATTTTATTGATGCGCTGGGGCCAGTGCGTCCATAAATGATTTTTATGATGCGCCGGGTAATTTTATGACGCGCTGGAGCCAGTGCGTCCTTAAAATCTAATTTTCAGATCCGCTGGGCAATTTTGCGACGCGCTGCGGATAGTGCGTCCTAAAATTGTAATTTCCTGATGCGCTGGGCTATTTTGCGACGCGCTGGGGCCAGTGCGTCCTTAAAATAGCTTTGACTTGATAACTTGTATTTTTCTGATCCGCTGGGCTATTTTGTGACGCGCTGGGGCCAGTGCATCCATAAATGATTTTTATGATGCGCTGGGTAATTTTTATGATGCGCTGGGACCGGCGCATCGAAAAAGGTGACTTAAGTCATTCCTCCAGACCTGGTATGATCGGAGATGCGATTTCCGGCAAGGGGTTCCGGCGGTCAGAGAAGGATTCCGGCGGTCGGCAAAGGTTTTTTCGGCGACGAGGTCCTCTCTCTCTCTTGCTGAATGATGCAAATGAGGTGGTTGGCGGGTGGTATTTATAGGTATCGTCGTCCAATAAGCGGTCGACACGTGTAGCACGTCGAGAAAATGAGTCGGCGCGTCGATAAATGCGCTCGGCGCGTCGCGAAATGACCGGAGTCCAGAAGTTGGTTTACAGGACGCGCCAGCTTGCCAGCGCATCCTGAAATTAACTGATTTTTTGGATGCGCTGGGTGAATTTTTGGATGCGCTGGGGCCAGTGCGTCATAAATTCATTTTTTGGATGCGCTGGCGCAGTGCGCCCTTAATTCATTTTTGGATGGGAGGCAGTGCGCCCTTAAATTCATTTTTTGGATGCGCTGGAGGCAGTGCGCCCTGAAATTCATTTTTTGATGCGCTGGAGGCAAGTGCGCCCTGAAATTCATTTTTTGGATGCGCTGGAGGCAGTGCGCCCTGAAATTCATTTTTTTTTATGCGCTGGACGTATTCGTGTCCTACAAACTTGGGTTTTGCAAATGGGGGATTTTGCGGGGTCCGCCTCGCGATGAATGCCGATGCACTGCTCCTATTTCTTCATTAATTGAGGTATCCTCCCAATTTTGGACAGTTTTGGTCATGATGACCGGCGGGGTCCACCACTGGCCCAATTTCTCATTTTTTGGTTAAGTCTGATATGTGTTGTGATTTTTGCCAAGATTTCTGATGCACTGCCCCTAAATCCAGTGATGGGACATATTGTACACTTGTGATCCCTGTTTTAAGGATCCTGACTTTTGGGACCCCAACAGATGCCCCTCCGATGCGATGGGATGGACATCGATTGTCCATTGCATCGCGTCGTATTTTTGGGTCCCACTATAAATAAAAGGGTCTGGGTCATTTTCGTCATTTCACTCATTTCAGCGACCAGAGCTCTCTGCCAGCGCGTACAGAAAATCGGCAGCGTGTCGATTAATTATCGCCAGCGTGTCGATTAATTGCCTCGCGGGTGCAAAAAAATCTGGTTAGTGACTTTTTCGACGCGCTACCCTCAGTGCGTCCTGAAATGGGGACTTAGTGGTTTTCCAAATACTTGAACGCGCCATAGTCTCACGCGCAGATTAAGTGAGGTGCTGGGTCCAGCGCGTTGTATAATTACGGACTTTCTCATATATTAAACGCGCCAGACCCAGCGCGTAACCGCGTGTGTTTGAAGAAACCCATTTGATGGACGCACTAGGGGGGGCGCGCATGAAAATTTGAACTTAGTGAAATTTGACCTATTTATGTGATGCGCTAGGGCTAATGCGTATGTCTTTGGGGAATTTCAGATGCGCTAGGGCCGGCGTGTCCAAAAATGGTCTTTGACCAAATTGGTCGTTTTCTCGATGCGCCGGGCCTAGTTCGTTAATTTTTGGACTTTGTGAATTTTGTCCAATTTTCGAGCGCGTCGAGCCCAACGCGCACCCACTCCTTGACTCATGGTCTTGTTCAATTCCTTAGTGTTCTAACTAAGCATGCTCACTATTAACCGCCATGCCCATGTCCCTGGTCCAACGAATCATTTTCTTTGCAACAGGGGTTGTAATTTCGAGGCGCACGGGGTCCACCTTCCCCTTTTGAGCTTTTACACATGTATGGTTATGGTTTTTTAGGAAAATGCTGGCCCCCATACGCCTAAAATTCCTAAATCGTGTTGGACTAGGCGTGATATCCCTTTTAACTTAAGTTATAGAGTTTTGTGCATACCTGAGCGTATTTTCTTCTGGTACTTGTACTCTGTCTAATGTTTTGTCGTATTTACGCAGGTCTTCATGGCTGGTGGCGCTTCCGACACTGGTCCTTCTGGTTCTAAACATAAGAGACATTCGACCAAGAAGGTGACACGGCCATCTGATCAGAACCCGCAGTGGTTCCATTCTCAGAAAAAGTTCAACTTCTACGAGCGCATTTTAACACTTCCGAAGAACGTGCAACGGAAGATACTTTTGCGACAAAGCCCTTCCGACCCCTCCTGATGAGGGCACTGAAGAAGAATGGGATGCGTGGTACGCTCCCCTGCGAGGTTTCCGAACTGACGAAGTTGTTGGGTCCAAGGAGGGTGAGGCTAGCCCGGTCGCACCCACCCCATCTGCCAAACGGGGTCGCCCGAAGACGACTGGAAAAAGTGCCAAGCAAGTCCATATGAAGAATCAGGCCAAGTCGAAGTCTGGTAAAATGAGGGTCGTCTGGTCGTCTGTTAAGTTAGCGGTATCGTCGCTTATGATCCGCAATCCGTATACGAGGCAGTACCTCCAATTTCCCAAGAGCTTTCAGCGGTATCGCTCTCTCCCAAGCATCGAGCCTTCCGATGTATGCCGCGCCAACTCTTTCTATAGCGTCGACTCCTGGACGCCCATTTCAGAGACATTCCTCAACTGCGCAGTATCCAAGAACGGTACACTGCAGCCTATCCTTGGGGAGAAGGACATGATATTTTTGGAACCAAACCACGATCCTCACCTGCCATTTCCAACACACTACTACGAGACCTTGCGCCAAAGGTTTCGTCCTCTATCCGATGGAGAAATTTGGCCGACCGGGGGTTTCAGAGACTCTTGAACCGGTGATGCGAGAGCAGCGAGCCTATGGCACATGACCGATTCACTGGAAGTGGATATGGTGTCAACTCTTGCTAACCGGGTCAGGCTGTTCCTTCATCGTCCCGGGTACAGAGTAAACTCTCGGCGCTACATATGGGTGGATGAGGTGGTGGGCTCACCAATATACCTTAGTTTGGAACAATCGTCACGTAGCTGACCCAGTTTTTTGTTTCTCCTCCTATCATCGACCCTGCTCCTGCTGACGGTCTGGGCTATGTATCAGAGCCACCACATCAACTGGCCACTCCTGGTGTGAAGAAATTCCTGACTTCTCTGAACGTGGTAATTGATCATGAAAAGCCTGAGCATACACTAGAAGGATGGGTTGCTTATGGGCAGAGGATCACGCTGCGAGAAGATCAAAGTTTTCCACTTGTGGGTCCCATGACGGAGGGGCAGAGAGAGGGTTACGATATCGGTGATGATGATGAAGGCGGCGATGATGACGGTGACGATGGGGGTGATGATGTCGGCGGTGCTGGTGACCACGACGAAGATGTTGGGGGTGGCGATGATGGAGAAGGTGGCGGCGATGTTGAGGGTGGCGATGGCGGGGGTGGAGTTGCAGCAGGGACCCCATCGACTGGCGGTCGGGGAGGTCATAGTCAGAGCCCGATTGGTCGGACGAGTCTATCCAGACGCTCTGCTCCCGGGGATAGTGATTCTGAACCGTCCCCTGAGCATTCTGGGCCTCGAGTGAAGACTGCCCCTCGTGTTCCTATCGCCGACGGAGAGGAGAAAATAAAGGACATGTGAAAGCTATACCGGGTAGAGAAAGCACAGAGTTGTCTCTCCAAACTTGCCGACGACATTCCGATCGATGATGCCAGTGGACCGAGGGAGGAAGAGGAGATGAGCTCACAGGTAGACCTCAGTGGGAATCTCCCCACGGAAGAGGGTAGAGATAATGAGCCGATATACTATAGATCTGTTCTCAAAGCAGACACAGAACCCATCCCTTATGGTCCTTGACAGTGGGCTACAAGCTGAAGATCCTCCTCTTACCGACCCTATCAGTGTTGTGGCTGTAATCAACCCTAGCCCTACCCCTGAGGCAGGCCTTGCTACTATTGCGGAAGAGGCAGCACCTCCTGCTCAAGAAACCATGCCCTCTGACGCTGTTAGTGCATCGGAGCCTGTCATGGAAGTAACTCCTGTTGTCGAATCGATTCCAGCCACCACTGCCCCTGAGATCATCGTACCTTCTTCTCCTGAATTGCCCGAACCAGCAACGGAGACTGTGACTGAATGTGTCCCAGCATCATCAACACCCATTGCTTCGACTGGTGCACCGGTCGATGAAGTTCCTGCTGGTATACTACTTTCCTTTATCACTTTGCTTGCTTCTCTTCTTTCTCTAGTGTGCTAATGTTTACCATTTCTTTTACCAGCCACTGCCCCTGCCAGCGTCCCGATTCCTGTAGTCTTGCCCGAGGCATTCCTCTCATCTCTCCGAGGCTTATCAAGGACTAAGGCGAATCTTCTCAAGAGCTTATTGTCCGACATCGTCGATTCGCTTAGGAACGGAGATGAAGGGTCTATCTTGGACGAGGCACTGCAGGCGCTGGAGCTTACCGCCGCGTGGCTCAGGATTGACATTTCTTCGATAGTCAGCCATGTGTCGCAATTCAAAGATGGGATGGCTCAAGTGAACGAGGCGAGGCATCTCAAGGTTGACCCTTCCGTCGAAGAAAACGCGATCACTTGCGGTCCCTTCTTCCGGAACTTGAGTTACACGAAGCGAATGTGGCCGCAGTACAGAAGGATTGGCAGGCTGTAGATACTGAGCACCAAGAGGCCACCAGGCGTCTCGTGGAAATTGAAAATGAAATGGCCCGCTTACGAGCTGAACATTCTGTCATCCATCTTAAACTTTCGAAGTTCGGCGGTCAGAAGGCACGCCTATAGTCTTCTATCGACCAGCGTGAGGCGAAGTGTAACGCCGTGAGGGCACAAGTTACAGGAGCTGAAGCGGTCTCTCCAAGACATTCCCAACCCTGCGCAAGTCTTAGCCGAGGCTGAAACAGTATAGAAGGTGATTGAAGAATCTGGAATCAACTTGTTAGATAAATGTTTGAAAACTTTAGACGTCTGAACTGTAACAATCTCTGTTCGTAACTCAAAATATGTTGTAATGGATATTATAATGATATGTATACTATTCATGTGATTTTTGTTATGTTAGTCATAAACAAAGTGCTAAGTGAATCAAGAGATATGATAAATGGATTGAAAGAGGATAAGTACTTGGCAAGACTACTTTCCTTTTAACTTTCCTGATCTTCGTTTGCATGTCATTACTTTGGTGAATATATAAGCTTGTTGTGCTTCATGTTTATCTTTAAGAATCCAGGAACGTATCTTTAAGTCTGGCATAACTTGACGACATAAGATTAAGTCTATACTCACGGCATGGAGATATATATCGGGACTTGATGAAGAAATCTCCTTGCTCTAGGAATCCATATCGAAGGCCAGCTAATCATAATCTTCAATTGCATGCTCTTATTGTAAAACAATTCATAAGAGAAAGTCGAAGATATTCTGATGCGAAATAAGATATAATAGAATGCCCGAACCATCTTTGTATGAAACCATATACCAAGCATACAAGGGAATAGCAGCATATACCAAGATTTGAATTTATAAAGATACTTTGATGAACACTTCTCTACTTTAGGAATCCGTATTGAAGGTCGGTTGATCATAATCTTCAATTGCATCCTCTCGTTGTGAAATCATTCATAAGGGAGAGCTGAAGACGTTTTGGCGCAAAATGATACACAGCAGAATGCCCTAACCATCTTCATATGAAGCTATATATATACAAATAAGAGATCATTAACTTTGAATTGCCCCATATAGAGTAAAAGAAGGCCATAACGATAGTAAGAAAACCCCTGATGGAGTAATGATATGAAAGTGTTGTATCTTATATAGGTCTTCTATATAATGAGCTTCTTTAGTCCGACTAAACCAATTTAAAATTCTGAAGATATGATTGCGGTCGATGATTATGATCTTCAGTCTTGGATTTAGAACTGTATTGGTTCAGTTTAGACCCGTAGCCTGGGGTATCTTAGAATTGTATTGGTTGGTTTATACTCGAAGCCTGGGGTATTTTTGAATTGTATTGGTTCAGTTTATCCTCGTAACCCGGAGGCTGTATGGTTCAGTTTATCCTCGTATCCTGGAGGCTGTGTGGTTCAGTTTATCCTCGTATCCTGGAGGCTGTGTGGTTCAGTTTATCCTCGTATCCTGGAGGCTGTAGCAATTGTGGTACTTATGAAAACCCTTTGGAGTTTGTCTTTTCATTTCCCTTCTGATTACGGTACCTGTTGTCAAGAAAAGCTACACTGACATTTCATATTTTATACATGCAATGGTACAACGTAATTGGATGCATAAATGTATAGAAAATGTAGTGCATGAATAAAATGGGTGCATGCATGAACCCGTGTACACCCCTGCCTCCCTTCTAGCTTTCTGCAACTGTTTGTAAGCGTTCATGATTTTTCGAGTTCGGGAGACAAAGTTCCGGGGTAGGTGTTTTCTTGAGTTGTGTCTGCTGAAGCCATTTCGGGCGGACTCTTCTTGAGTTCTTCGATTCTCATGTTTATGATGCCTTGGTTTATCATCCTATGAATCTTTCCTTTTAGGGTAAAACAGTTTTCAGTTCTGTGTCCCACAATTTGATGGTACTTACAATAGTTAGGGTCTCCTACGCATCCTATTTCATTTGGTCGAATGGGCTCTGGTAATTGCAGCTCTCCTTCTTTGATTAACTGTTCCATAATTGGGACCAAGTCATCCGCATCAAATGTGTGTGATCTGTTTGCCCCATTTCTTTCAATAATCGTTGCCTGTCGCTGGTCCTTAAATCCCTTGTCCTTGTCTTGAGCTTTTGATATCTTAGTTTCTATCCTGCATCCTAACCCTGGTTGCTTTCGACCCTTAAGGTTCTTTCTCTTATCAACGTTGGTCATCTCTCCCATTTCACATCTTGGTCCTTTTCCTTTGACTGTTTGAGATAACCTTTCCCTCGTCATCTGTGATGGTAGTGCGGTAGTATGCTCGAATGAGACATTTCTGGGCCGAACCTGTGACTCTACAACCATAGGTCTCTCAGCTGCCCCTTGCGATTCCTCCATCGATTGTTTAGTTAGCACAATGGTGCTTTGAACTGCCCCTTGCGCAACTAGTGCTGTCAGAATCTCCTTGATTTCTCTCATTTCCCTCGTCATGTCTTCTTGGGCTTGAGCTAGCTTATTAATCTGTTCTTGGATAGTTGATGATTCATCTTTCTGGTCACTTCGCTCTTCTTCCTCGACGACCTGGACCATTGCGATTTGTGCTAGTTGTGGTTTCTGCTCTACCATGACAACCTTTGTGATGGATGCCCCTGTTATTTCTTCGTCTGCCTTACGAGTTGTAATCTTAGGCTTCTTCTTGACAGTGCTAGGAATTCATCGGTTATAAAGATGAAACTTTGAGCTCTCTTTGTTGTCGTAGTCCTACCAGTTTTATTGACTCTGTTAGTCTGAATATACTGCTACTGTTTCTTGATCACATGGTGTGGCTCAACGACATTCTTCTTTTTGCATGAGGTCCTTATTACTGCTTTCTTTAATCCTTTCTTTTGCTCGCACTTGTGAACCAGCTGCCAGTCTGATTCAAGAACAACTGTCGCGGTTACAGCGAAGTGGGGGAAGCTAAATCTCCCTGTAGTGAGGAAGACGCATGAGTTGTGCCATCTCTCCTGTCTTTGTTAGAATCTTGCTAATTCTGTTACGTCATAAAAATCGTTAGAACAGTTCACAAGCGCGGTCGGGAGTATGAGCCCATCGATCGCAGTGCATAAACCGATAAAATGAGCAAGAAGGAGACAAAAAGACGTGTAATTGTGGAAATTGTGGGTTCGAAAATCTTTTTGAATGTCTATTGCCTTAAAGATGAAGGGAAGAACGTTCCCGTTGAGAGTCGCCAGTTTGGCGCCTGAAGGGCGCCGAAACATTACACCTCGCGGTAACTTTTCCATGCGTTGATTCGTGTTTGTAAGTAATTGATCTTAGAGTATTCCTACATTCAGATATAACCAGAGGTTCTGGTATAGTTAGATCCCCAGCAGAGTCGCCAGTTTGTTAGAACTAGAAAATGAATACGATTACACTTTCTTGAAATGTTGTGTTTTGTTGCTCTGGGGTTCTGAATATAGAAACATTCGTAGACAATCACAGGCATTCACAAAATACACAAGAGAAGAGATATCGCAAGGCGAATTTTATTCCAGAGATTCTGAGATCTTGTACATTCCAGGCCGTGATCTGGCACGAGCCCTTAATTACATCGAATGATCGATGACCCTTGATTAAAAGGCAAAAGACTAGTCAGCGGGGACTATGGTCTCAGAGTTCATTGGTCACGGAGACCTGTGTTTTGGTGGTCGCGGAGACCTGTATTTGTATGGTCGCGGAGACCTGTATTTGTATGGTCGCGAAGACCTGTGTTTGTTATAGACTGATCCACCTTTGTACGAGTCGGATGTCTATGTCCCATGTTTTGACCGGAGATCCGGGCTGAGACTGTCAGGGTTTATGGCTGAGATGGACGACTCTGGGCCCGCGCCTGTCAATGTAGGGACAGGTGACCTCGGGAAGTCCATTCTACAGTTGTGTGTACCTGCGCAGCTCAACCAGCGGATGCCGTTTGGATGGGTAGGGCATCGACTGTTCTTGGAATATCAGTTTTTAACAGATTGTGTGTGATAGTTCAGAACTCTCCTGGTGTGGTTTATCGTGTTAACCATAGTCCCCTTTGCTTAGTCCAGACCTGGATTCGGGTCATATTATGATAGTACACGTAATGATGATGCATCAGTATGATTCTAGGCGCCGGCGGCCTCTTTTCGGGAGAATTGTTCCATTCAGCTCGTTGGGTCGGATCGGACTCCAAAGGCCTTGTGTTCTGCTCATTGGGTGGCCCGGATGGGTCGTTTGACTGCTCCATTGCGTCCGGAACGCTCGAAATACCCAAAATAGGCTCAAACGGGGCTTAAAAATGTTATCAAATGAGGATTTAAGGGTGCTGGAACGAACGTACAAAGTGCTGATTTTTGCGATCCGCTGGCCTGATTTTATTGATGCGCTGGGGCCAGTGCGTCCATAAATGATTTTTATGATGCGCCGGGTAATTTTATGACGCGCTGGAGCCAGTGCGTCCTTAAAATCTAATTTTCAGATCCGCTGGGCAATTTTGCGACGCGCTGCGGATAGTGCGTCCTAAAATTGTAATTTCCTGATGCGCTGGGCTATTTTGCGACGCGCTGGGGCCAGTGCGTCCTTAAAATAGCTTTGACTTGATAACTTGTATTTTTCTGATCCGCTGGGCTATTTTGTGACGCGCTGGGGCCAGTGCATCCATAAATGATTTTTATGATGCGCTGGGTAATTTTTATGATGCGCTGGGACCGGCGCATCGAAAAAGGTGACTTAAGTCATTCCTCCAGACCTGGTATGATCGGAGATGCGATTTCCGGCAAGGGGTTCCGACGGTCGGAGAAGGATTCCGGCGGTCGGCAAAGGTTTTCCGGCGACGAGGTCCTCTCTCTCTCTTGCTGAATGATGCAAATGAGGTGGTTGGCGGGGTATTTATAGGTATCGTCGTCCAATAAGCGGTCGACACGTGTAGCGCGTCGAGAAAATGAGTCGGCGCGTCGATAAATGAGCTCGGCGCGTCGCGAAATGACCGGAGTCCAGAAGTTGGTTTACAGGACGCGCCAGCTGCCAGCGCATCCTGAAATTAACTGATTTTTTGGATGCGCTTGGTGAATTTTTGGATGCGCTGGGGCCAGTGCGTCCATAAATTCATTTTTTGGATGCGCTGGGCGCAGTGCGCCCTTAAATTCATTTTTTGGATGCGCTGGAGGCAGTGCGCCCTTAAATTCATTTTTTGGATGCGCTGGAGGCAGTGCGCCCTGAAATTCATTTTTTGGATGCGCTGGAGGCAGTGCGCCCTGAAATTCATTTTTTGGATGCGCTGGAGGCAGTGCGCCCTGAAATTCATTTTTTTATGTGCTGGACGTATTCATGTCCTACAAACTTGGGTTTTGCAAATTGGGGGATTTGCGGGGTCCGCCTCGCGATGAATGCCGATGCACTGCTCCTATTTCTTCATAATTGAGGTATCCTCCCAATTTTGGACAGTTTTGGTCATGATGACCGGCGGGGTCCACCACTGGCCCAATTTCTCATTTTTTGGTTAAGTCTGATATGTGTTGTGATTTTTGCCAAGATTTCTGATGCACTGCCCCTAAATCCAGTGATGGGACAGATTGTACACTTGTGATCCCTGTTTTAAGGATCCTGACTTTTGGGACCCCAACACTCATTCTTTGTGAGATCTAGTGTGCTAGAAATGAGTGTAGATTCGATGACTAGAGGCTGTAAGTGGGGAAAGCTATCAATCGTTTCGACATCTGGGTGCTAATCATCACTCCTCTCCTTCCCTCCATGCCAGATTCATTCTTAGGTAGGAAGATGGCTTTGCACCTCCCTATAGTTCAAGGTAAGCCCCATCGAAATAGTATAAGTTCGGTCGTGAAATGGAAGAAACTGGAAGCCGGTTAGGTTAAAGTTACTGTTGATGGATCGTCTCGCGGGAATCTAGGATTGTCAGGTGGAGGAGGAGTTTGCAAGGACTGCACATGGGAGTTCATCTTTGCTTTTGCTAAGGGGTATGGGACAGGGACAGGGACCAATACTAGAGCGGAAGCTAGGGCTTTGGTCAATGGCCTTCTCTTATGTGCGTCCCTTGGATTTCGCAAAATCCTTATGGAAACAGACTCCAAGATGGTAGCCGACCTGTTCAATAAAGGGGAGAAAAAGTCCTGGCTGGAATGGTTTGGCCGAGCTAGAATTAGAGAGCTCGGGCAGAAAATTCAAATCAAAATCACCCATGTGTGGAGGGAAGCGAACCAAGTGGCCGACGGTCTAGCCAGATGGGGAAGTTCAGGCCAAGCTTCGCACTACCTTGAGTCTGCTACCAACCTTCCTCAGGCGATTCGAGGTAACCTCTTCCTAGATAAAGTGGGACTGGGTTGCATCAGAGAGCGGACGTTGGTTCCTTAATGTTCATGTGTTCATGTGATCTATAAAGTTAGTCGGTCTTATGATAGCCAACCCAGGGAGGTTTTAGTCCCTAATTTGGCTGAATGCTATATATTCTCTTGGTGGTTTAATGCAATCTCCTTTTGGAAAAATCTGCAACAAAAGCAGCAGAGTTCTCACCAAGGCAGAAGCAGAGTTCTGAATCTGCTTCTCTTTCCCTGTCTATTTGCAGTTGGGTCAGCAGAGCAAAGCTGCATTCAGGAGATATGGCGGTTGATGTGTTTGGGTCTAGGATGGAGTTTGATTGGCTTGCTGGGTTGATTGGTTATGCTAATCCCTGGGTTCATTCTCTGATGATACAGTTTCTGTTTCTTCAGCTCAGCAGTGTGGAGTTGCAACAACATCAGCGCTTGTCAGTAGTACAGGCTTTGAAGTAACATCTAGTTGTTAGTATGTTTGTAATTCAAGAAGATGAGGAGCTGGTCCTATCTTTGTGCTTCAGAGGTGCGTGGGTGCTATTTGAAGTTGTCTATTGGATGTGCTTTCTGCATTCTATTTGGCCAGTCTCGTTCTGTTTGATATAGGTTCATGGTGGACTTGGTGATTGCAGGATTGGTTTGCAGGCTTCTTCCGAGTCCTAGTTTTGGGGGTTTGCTTCTTAGTTTTCTTTGGTCTTTAAATTGTTGGGCTTATATGATAGGTGTGGTCTGTTTTTTTGTGTGGCACCCATCCAAAATTTTGTAAATTTTCCCTCACGAATAGAATACCAGGTGGTGAGCTCCCACCTTTCTCTTTAAAAAAAAGATTAAAGAGTTCCAATTCATTACAAACACTTGCTATGAACTCCCACACAAAAGCTAGTTGATGTACTACCCATCCAAAACAGAATCTGCTAGTTGAGCTGATCAGGTAGTCGTTGTGTCTTCCTATGATCACCCGTCCACAACGACGGTCACTGAATCCATGTCGCACCACTCGACGGTCGTAATACGTGTCTTCCAGCGGTCACCTATTCACAACAACAGGCACGGGCCGAACGTTGCACGACTCGATTGAAAACACTATCTCTCAACTTGAAACACCCAAAAGAACATGGGACATAGGCATATGACCTATCCAAACAATGGCTTCGTCCATACAAAAACACATCGGTCTCTATGACTGCGAACTCAAAGACCATGCATAGTCCCTAGTGACTTAGTCTTCTGCCTTTTAATCAAGAGTTTTCAATCATTCGATGTACTTAAGGGTTCGTGCCAGATCACGGCCTAGAATGTACAAGATCTTAGAATATCTAAAAAAAATTTACCTTTTTTTTATTTTTAATATATGCATTGAAGTGAAAGGAAGGCTACATGACCTGCTCGACTTCGGGAAGCCCGAGACCCCAAAAAACGGCTCGAGCCACCTATCCTATAAAGGCTATACAAAAGCTAAAGAAAAATAGTCCTAATATTGCCCAGCCCCACACGGTCCATAAACAGCTCGCCTCGGACCTTGGTCGGGAGATGAGCGGCTTCCACAAAAAACCTCCTAGCCTGAGAACCGCTTCCCTCCTTGGCAAGTAAATCAGCAACTCCATTCGCCTCTCTGAGAGTGAAAGAAAAAATGACGATCCTATCTTTGCACAAATTCTTTATCCTTGACCACCAGTACCGCATCTTCTAGGAAGGGATCCTATTCTTGGAGAGCGCATTGAGCATGCTTTTCGAGTCGCTTTCAATGACTATTCTCATGAAACCTCGCTCCACCCCTTGGCAAAGCCCTTCCTGGATAGCTCGCGGCTCCACTATGCCATTTGAGCCTAGCCCATAACCAGTGGAAGAGGCAAAGAGGAAGGTGCCATTTGAGTCTCTTCCGACCCCACCACCCCCTGAAAGGCCCGGATTTCCTCTGGACGATCCATCAACGTTGATCTTAATCCATCTCTCTTCAGGCCTCACCCATTTGACAATGCTTGATCTCCTCGTACTCTCGGCTTGGAAGATGAGTCCCAGATCCTGGATGGTCCCGAGCTTCGCTCGGCTTGCCGTCTTCGGAGGAGGGAGGACCTTGGCAATATGCGACAACTAAATACGAATCCTGAGGATCACCTTATCCTCGCCCACATTCACATCCTCGTATTTCTTCTCGTTTCTCGCATTCCAGATCTCCCTCATAATGATAGAAGGGAGGATGCCTGTTATAATTCCCCAACTATCCGAGGTGGACTCCCCACTCCACCATTGCAAGGCCCTTTCCAGCGCCGATTGACCTCTGATGATAGATATCTCCATGAGAGAGCTGAAGTAACTCCATATGATGGAAGCTATTCCACCCTCCACGAATAAGTGGTCCAGCGTCTCCACACTGGGGGTCCTTGGAGGGCCACAGCAGCTGCATCTAGAGGCTAGATATATGCCTTTAGCTTGCACTCTTTCGTCCACAGGGATGGCTTTGTGGATCAGCTTCCACATAAAGATAGCAATTTTTGGAGGAGTTTTCGCATGCCACACCCACTTAGACCAACTCTTGCACACCCCTACTTGCTTGCATAAATTCCACGCTGACGACGTGGTGAAGTTCCCTGAGGGGGACCCTGTCCAGATGCAGGAGTCCTGAGTTTGAGACGTACAGAAGCTCTTTTGCTGAATGAAGGAGATGACTGGCTGCGGCAGCACCTGCAGGGCTAGAGAATTGCTCTTGACACCTTCTGTGTCTATCAGATCTTTCACGTGCAGCTGTTTCAGCTGCTGCGACAGAGGGCAGATACATTTGGAGGCGAGGGGGCCTAGACCTGACCAGTTATCTTCCCAGAGGTTTATCTCCCCGCTCCCAATCAGCCAAGCTACGTTCGCCTCCAGCTTTGGGAACAACTTGACGATACCCTTCCAGAACGACGATCTCGGAGTTGAGGGAGTCGTGGACGACTCGCCCATAAGATCCTCCCTGTATCTACTTCTGACATAATCTGCCCATGGGTTTTGGATTTGAGCGTGCTTGATCCTCCAGCCCAACTTTAGTCTCAAACTCTTTAGAACGTCTTTCAGACGTCTAATGCCTAGCTCGCCTTCGACTAACGGCTTAGCTATCTTGCTCCAGCTTATCCAGTGCATTTTCTTCTTAGCCTCCTTGCTGCCCCAAATAAAATCTGCCAAGTCTTTTTCCAGCAGGAGAATACATCTGTTCGGGATATCTGCTGCCGCTAGAAGGTGGATGGGAACGCTACTTAAGACGTGCTTAATCAGCTGGAGCCTGCCTGCTTGGGAGAGGCATTTGGACTGCCAACCAGCTATACTTGACCCGATACGGTTCAAAAGGGGGGCGAGCAACGCACAGCTCAATCTGCCTTTGGAGATGGGGACGCCCAAGTAACAGAGATGGCTCGTAGCTTTACGGACTTCCAGACTTCTTTTTATCTCCCTAATTCTCGAGGAGGGCATCTTCTCGGAGGTGTAGACGTTGCTCTTACTCTTGTTGATCCATTGACCTGAGGCTGCCTGAAATTTTACTGGGAATTTGTCGACTGATTTGAGGGATCTGCTACTCCCGTTAACAAACAGCAGCGTGTCATCTGCGTATAACAGGTGAGAGGTGTTGATGCAGCCCCTTCGCACTTTGTAGGACGAGCAAGAACCCCTCTCGCATAACCTCTTGAAACCCCTGCTGAAGACCTCTGCGGCTAGGATGAACAGGTAGGGAGAGATCGGATCCCCTTGACGCAGACCCCTGGTTGAGCTGAAAAATCCACACGCCTCACCATTCACCAACACTGAAAACCAATTGTTTTTCCAACATTTCTCTAGGAGGGAAATACTACCTTGGCTAAAATCGAATCTATTCAGAACCGCAATGAGAAAAGGCCATTCTATTCTATCATACGCTTTTTCCTGGTCTAATTTGAGAATCACGTTTCCTCCTCTGACTTTCCTGTTTAATTCTGCGAACAACTCTTTGGCCACCGCTATGTGTTCCGGCATCGAGCGCCCTTGGACAAAGGCCCCTTGCTCGTTGGAAATGATATTTGGGAGGTGGATGGCTAACCTGTTAGCGATGACCTTGGAGAAAATCTTGTATAGGCAGTTGCACAGGCTGATAGGTCTGAAATTTGAGAACTTGTCCGGCGATTCAACTTTTGGAATCAGGCAGATGAGGGAGGAGTTGACCACCCTAGGGAGCTCCCCGCCTTGGATTATGTAGGATATTGCTTTGTGAATGTCCATTCCAACACACTCCCAGCAAGCTGCAAAGAAAGCGCCTGAAAATCCATCCGGACCTGGAGCACCGTCTTGGGGAAGGGCTGCCGCTGCCTCCCTAACCTCCTCCTGCGAGGGAGCTGCAAGAAACGCTGCATTTTCCTTCGGGGACAGGAGGGTAGGGATTGGATCGAGGAGATCCTCATCAGCGTCGCAAGAGTCAGCTGCAAGAAGAGAAGAGAAGAAATTCACCGCCTCCACCTTTATTTCCCTTGGGTCTGACGGTCTGATACCACTGTTGAGAAGAATTTCTTTGATAGAGAGCCTTCGATTTCTTTCATTAACCGAGTTAAAGAAGTAGGCTGTATATCTATCCCCTTCCTTCAGCCAATTGTTACAAGATTTCTGCTTCCAGAAAACTTCCTCCATCAGCTTCAGCTACGCTAGGTTCTCCCTGGCCTCGGGTAACCTGCTTGCACTAAGAGAATCCGGGTTAATTTGCAAATTGTACTCTTCTCGCATGATCTCTTCCTCCCGCATCTTGATCTGGATGAAAATATTCCCGAAAGTCTCCTTATTCCATGTTTGCATCGCCACCTTGGTTGCCTTCATTCTGCTAATGAGGAGAGAAACCGGATTTCCATGAGCGTCGTCATCCACGTACTGCCACGCTGATTTCACCATCGGGAGGAAAGTTTCATGCCGCAACCACATCCGTTGGAAGCGGAAAGGTTTCGGACCTGCCATGAGACGACTGGGAAAAGAAAAGAGGAGAGGGGAGTGGTCGGAGTCCACCCTGGGAAGGTGGGATACCAGAAAAGAAGTAAACAACCTGAACCATTCATTGTTTCCTAAAGCCCTGTCCAGCCTCACCTAGACCCGAGATATCCTGGACTGGTTGTTACTCCATGTAAATGGGTTTCCGCTGTAACCTGCATCTCTGAGGGTCGATTGCTGAACCACACTATGGAAGTCTGCAATAGAAGCCGGCAAAATTCTATTGTTCCTTCCAATTCTTTCACTTCCATTCAGGATTTCGTTAAAATCCCCACACACACACCAAGGCCCACTGAAGGAAGAGGCGATGCTGCACATATCTGCCCACAGATTTCTTCTCAGAGTAGTCGAACACTTAGCATATACAACAGATATGAGAAAGTTTTCCCTTCCTCCCTGCGTTGAAACCTCTAAGGCCAGCATTTGATCCGAAGCTGAGTGAAGCGTTACTCTCAACGGGGTTTTAAAGAAAACCCAGATCTTCCCTCCTTGATCAGCATTGGAGAAAGAGGAGTGGAATCCCAGCTTGAGCCTTGTCCTCACCCGCTTGCCATCTGAGAGCATTGGCTCCAGAATCGCCACGAAACTCAGCCTGAAATTATTAATATATCTTTGAATTGTTCTGCGTGTCGCCGCGTTACCCACCCCTCGGGCATTCCACACAAGCAGACTATCCATCCGTAACACAGCCGGAGTTCACAGCCCTTCTATTGATTCTTCTTAGCTTGTCTGTCCAATCTTGTTGACCTCTCTCTGGGATGTATTTCTTCCTGCGCCTCTTGTGGCCATCCTGCTGCTTCGAATCTGTCTGATCGTGTACCCGTCCTTCCTCTGTTGCCCGGACTGTTTGAACACTATCTGTTGGTGTTTCCATAACCTGCTTCCCCTGATCTCTTGCTTTCGGAACAGAGTTTTCTGCTACAGGAATGCTGAAGTCCTGCTTATGCGGACCCTTTTTGAAATATGGGGAAATGTCCACTGCCAGATTCACCAGGTAATCTTGTTCAATCTCTTCTTGGACCATCTGCCGATCTGCTTCCGTGGAGAGAGAATGTAGCGAGGCTGAGTCTTTATCCTCTTGGTCTGCCAATAAAAGATGTTCCCTTTCCTCTCCAGTAAGTGAGTTAGGAACCTGGGATTGCCATGAGGACCCTGTGATAGTGGCAACCTGATTAGGCCTACAAAAAGATATGCTTCTTGGGCTATGTCCCTCTGAAAGGGACGTCATCCTCTCCCAAACTGACTGTGAATTTCGCAAAAGAGACAAGTTGGTGATCCGTGTCTCCATTACTTGATCTCTGCCAATTCCAAACTCTCTGTCCTTGGCTAGAAGAGGCTGCTTCGTGGGGGTTGATTGACGATTATTTGGAATTTGTCCGGTAGCAGCGAACCCCTGAACTTCCACTGTAGTGGGGCCTCAGTCCAGAGGTACAGTGCAAAAACCTGCCATGTGTGAAGGCGAACCAGACTCCATCCTGGCCATATGATGCTGTTCATGGCTAACATTCTGAACCTGATTTGAATAGATGTCATGCACCTGCTTGCCGATCAGCTCCCTCTGCAGGGGAATGAGGAGTTCGTCCAAACCTCCCATCTCTTGCTCATGTCTTGCTATGTCTATGTTACGTGCTTCACTTACCTTGCCTGGGTGTGGAGGTCTCTCTCGGGAGATTGATCGAACACTTAGCTGGCACCCTGACTCGAGCTGGAAAGGCTGGAGGCTTGCCCCTCGAGCTGTTTCCAGATTTCTCTCTAGGAGCTCATTGCAAACATCTATGGTGCAGGCCATGTGTTTCTGTCCCTGCACTTCCGCACCCTTATCCGTTCTGGTCAATGTAGCATCCAATGTCTCTGTATGTCCCAACTGCTGCCCCCCTTCTTCGAAAGGTGCTAGAGCCACTTCTATATATAGGTTCTATCTCCGCGAAGATAGCAAACGTCTCTCCGTTCGCCTTGAGCTTTAAAACTTGGTGGGCATTTACTCCCGGCCTTAGCTTTACCTTGACCCTGGCGAAAACTTGGAAGATACCGTATCTTGACGCTGTATCCACTTCAATCACTGAGCCGAACTAGTTTCCTAGATCTATTATCACTGATTCCATCCAAGCGTGGGATGGGATACCGAATAACCTCATCCATATTTCGTCCCCTCTAAGCGCCAAATCTGGTTTCCATGGTTGGAGATTTTGGATACTTATCTGCTGGTGAATGTGCTTATCTGAGATGAACTCTATTAGCTCAACCTTGGATTTGAAGGCTAGAAGGAAGCGATTTGGAGCGATCCTGGTTACATCCACTGCTGCCGATGCAAACTTCGATTGTCTGAGAGTTCTAATAATATGAAGTATTGGTAGGTTTGTCGCCTTCGCCGTCATGACGACTGCCATCTCTAGTTCTGCGAGCTTCCTAGAGACTACTGCTAAGTAGCCACTATTGTGATGTTGTTTTCCCCCATTCCGATTGGAGTAACATCCGGCCTGATATTTAGGGGCATTTCCTTGCCCGTGACCGCTTCCAAGTAGGGTTGTGGACGCTGTAGGGTTGACCCTTTAGAGGCTGGCAGAATCGATGCCGACGTCAATGCATCCGGTTGCCTGGACGGGGCCTTGCCATGAATATAGGATCTCGGTCTCGCAACCCTCACGGATACCACCCTACCTTCTATTCGCTGGCCATCTAGCCGGCCTCTTGCTGCTTCTGCATCATCTTCATATATGAACCTAACAAACGTGAATCCTCGGGGCTTGACTGAATTAGGGGCTTTAGGTATCCAGATGTCCGTGATTTTTCCATATTCAGTGAAGATCGATTCAATGTCCTCCCGATTCCAACTGTAGGGGATATTTCCTACAAAGAGGCTAAAATCCCTCCCTCTGTTTCCTCTTGACTTCACTCTTTCCCATTTTTCTGATGCGATCTCCTTTCCCCTTCTTTGTTGTTCATTGCTGTAATTCCTCTGCTCTGGGATTTCATTTTGAAATGTTTGATTTTTGGGTAGCTTCTGAGCGGGGTCTGGGTCGTCTGGCTCTTCGTCTCTTCCCTCTCTATCTGCTTTCCTGACCATTTTTCCTACACAGAGGTTAAAAAAAAAAAAAATATTTGCCTTGCGATATATCTTCTTGTGTATACTTTTGTGAATGCTTGTGATTGTTTATGAATGTTCCAATACTCGGAACCCCAGAGCAACAATACACAGAAAATGTCCATCGCATTTTCAGTTCTAACATAGGGCTAACATGGGATCACGCGCCTCATGGTTGGAGTAAATTTTAGAAGCACATCATAGTGGTGCCACCCTTTTGCATGCACAGGTGGTCTTCAAGGGCACTATTAGCAAGAGATTGACACTAGATATAAGTGCCCCGCAAGCGATAGGAAACTTGGATGGGCCGCACTGTACACAAATCCATTCTAAACATCGAGTATGTCACCCCATGTTTTGAGCTGGGCTAAAAATATCAAACACATTCTTAATTTAGGTGGACCACATGATTGAAAATAATATACAGGGTCACACCCACCCTCTAAACTATTTCCCTTGGTGTGACCTATGTGAATCACACATGGTATGAGTTTTTACCCATAAGCCTTTAGCCTCAATTTTACCTTGATTACCTAAACCAGTGCTACAACCCTTGCTGTTAAAGGCTTTCGCCTTGGCTTTGGCAACCAAGGCTTTCTTCAATCGAGGTTAAAAGAACATTTTTAGCTTTAGTTGCCTCGAACCGAGGTACTTTTTTGTTGTTGTTAGTATACACACCCCACTATTAGGACACCTATCCCCCTGTTAGTCACACTACAATGTTAGCCACCCCCCACTTTGGGACTCGATACCACGACCTTAGTGTTGAAACGAGGCTAGGCTAAATTAAGTTTTATCCTCTGTATCTCCAACTGTGACTAAATCTATATTTTAGCCTCAGTTGCCTCCAACTGAGGATTGATGTTAAAAATGGATTTAGCCTCTTTTGGCATCAACAATGGTTATATCCAGTTTTTAACTTTGGTTGAAGCCAACGGAGGCTAAATTCATCTTTAGCCTTGGTTTTTGCCAACTAAGGCTAACAATATATTTTAGCCTCAGTTACAAACCACAATTAGAAGTGTTCATTTTTTTAAATATTTATTTGAATAAGCCTGTACATATTTCACCTATTCGACCTGTATAATCATTCAATAATTCATCCGATCCAATCATTCAATTCAATTTGTTCAATCATTCATTCAATCCAATCATTTGTTAAGACATAAAATAATCATAAAAGCACAATTTACCAAGTATAATAATCCAAATAAATTATTACAAAATAGTGAAATCTCATGTATCCATGGCTCTAGCTACTCTAGATGCTCAGCCATCTGCTCCGTCATTCACTACTCCACCTACTCGTTCATCTTCTGTCGGAACTCCTCAATCACCCTCCATAGATCGACAGTAGTGCCTTTTGCACATAATGTGAAAGCAATGGACCTAACCCGATCATGCGAACCTGTTCGGGATGCTTCGGTCCCAATATCTGGGATACGATTTTGTCTTGAGAAATACTACTCTGAAATGACGTAGGTGTTTAATTCGCCTGTAACTCCTTGATCATCTCCTGGAATGGGGGAAAACATTAACAGAGTCGTTTGACCTCATAAGATAATGAAATGTGATGTCAATGACTGAGAAATTTCTACATATAGTAACATGAGCCGGCTGCTCATTCACAGCACTCCCGTCCTTTTTCTGATGGGTCCTTACGAACATTATTACTCGATCGAGAGACTCTCCATCAGGATTCTTCGCTCGATTTTTTCATATAAAAAGAAATAAGTTGGTAACAATTATATCAAAGTGGAAAGATGGCATTTCAAATTTAGATATCAAAGAAGAATTTACCTTTTCTTCGTGCAAGTGCACAAACCTCCTTGAGCTAGCGATGTGGGTCATATGATGCTTGCCATGGTTGATTTTATTCCTTTGACTACAGGCCTACAATGTGACAACAAGAATAAGTAAATTTGAATATAAATAGTAAATTTGGATATAATTTTTCTTTATGTTTAATTTATATATGTGCCTCATCGCTCAACCAATAGATGATGATGGTGGATGGCCTTCAAATATGTGGTGAATTGAAGTCATCCAATATCATTATTGAAACAAATTCTCGGGTGGTGACAGAAGCGGCTTCAAATCTGTTAGGGGAGGGGCTTGGAATATCTGGTATAGTATGGGTTGCCATCTCCAAATTCGATCATCCATTAACTTCATAATATCACACGTCCTACGTGAAGGGAACGCGGTGGCAGATGCGCTAGCGAAGATGGGCAACAGAGGGGCTCCAATACGGGACTCAGCAAGGGTCGGAGTTATCAAGCATTTGAAATAGCAGGGCGGGCAGTTTCTTATCTGTCATTTTTCCTTTCTTTTCATCCAGGGGTTTATGATAGGGAGGTCCCAAGTTTTGTGTGGGGCCTCCCTGAAGGATGGGGTTATACATCATGCTTTGAGTTTCCAGTAAGATTGAAAAAAAAGAAAAAAAGAAAAACAATAGGTGACGAGACACTTCCAATGTGTTGGCTCCACTCAGTCAGGACAATGAGCAATTAATTCCTCATACCTTATATTTGATCAACAACTATATAAAGAAAGATGAATGCATGCAAACCTAAGAATTTACTATCATTATAATGGTTGAGCAACTTAGGTTGTGCATTTGGAAGTACACTGAAACCACATACCCAACAAAAGCATGTCGAGATAAATCCACAATGGGAAGGCCCCAGCATTAGAAATACACAAAGCAGATACACCATTCGACAAATTTTCCCTGTCCCATGTGACCAAACCAAATCACCGAAATCATTGTTATGCATCGTACTGCTCATTCGGCAAGTTATCCCTTTCCCTTGAAACCGGACCAAATCACCAAAATCATTGTTATACTAATTTCATAAAATAGGTGAAACAAGCGAGAAACAAACTCCTCACAACCGTTGTTCCAATGTAGCAAAACCCAACTTTAGGTTAACAAAAAAAAAAAAAAGAAAGAAAGAAAAAGGTTGACTTTTTATAAGCCAAGAACACAGACTTAACATGTCTATGACCTAGGATTTGCCAAAAATCAGCAAACCAAACAGAGGAAAGGGGTTAACAAAGAGACATTGGGAGCAATGTCTGGAATATATCTGAGGGGAGGGACTGGTCGATTATCAAGACTAGAGAAAAGGGCTGCGAATACAGGTTGTGAGTCAGATGGATAACGCCTTGGTTTGGAATGTCCGTGGTATAGGAAATGTGGCTACATTAAGGACTCTTAAGCGTATGATCGCTTCTCATAATCCGATGTTGGTGGCTCTTTTGGAGCCAATGCAAAGGGAGGAAAAGAGGGTAAGAACAGGTCTTCAGATGGGCTTTCATCTTTCCCTATCCAATGGTGGTCTGGGAGGTAAAATCTGGGTATTCCACCGTAATTATCTTGATGTTAGGGTGGTGAATATGACAGATAAACTGGTAACTCTGGAGGTCAAGCATCAAGGCTATCCTAGGGCAGTTCACATCTCAATAGTCTATGCTAAATGCTCTAGACTTCTGAGAAGGAATTTATGGGAAGAGCTGGAGATCCAGGCTAGAAACATTACAGGACCGTGGGCAGCTTGTGGAGACTTCAATGTGGTGATGGAGGCTTTAGAAAGACTTGGAAGTAGAAGGTATGATGTCCCTAGCTCAACAGAGTTTGTGAATGCGCTGAATGTGACAGGTTTAATGGATGCTGGATATTTAGGTGATAGATTCACCTGGAGCAACAACCAAGCTGGAACTTCCCGTATCTGGGCCAGGTTGGACAGGGCAGTATGCAATGCAGATTGGATGAGACTCTTCCCCAGTTTCAAGGTATCTCACCTGCCGAGAGTAAGATCAGATCACGCCCCTCTGCTCCTATCCTTCCCGCAACCTCCAATGTCTGGTCCGAGACCTTTCCGCTTTCAGAGGATGTGGTTTCAGCAAGACAGTTTTCTTCAAGTGGCAAAATTGGCGTGGGAAATAGACAACTTGCCTCAGCCTATGCTTAACCTTTTGGTCAAAATGAAGAATCTCAAGAAGGCCCTCAAAGTGTGGAATAGAGAGGTGGTGGGAGATGTTAAGGAAAAACTTAAAAAGGCAGAAGAATTAGTATGTAGGCTGGAAATAAATGCTCAAAATGAACCAAGTACCTAGAATACAGCAGTCAGGTTGCTAAGCAAGATCTGGCTCGGTTGGAACTCATGGACGAGATTTTTTGGAAACAAAAATCGCGCAACAATTGGCTTGATGAGGGTGATCGAAACACGAAGTTTTTCCACCTGACAGCCACTGAACGTGCAAGACGAGCTTCAATCCAAGAGATCAAATTGGATTCAGGGGAGACAATTTCTGATATAAGTAAGATCAGAGAAGAGGCAGTTAAGTTCTTCTCTATTCAATTCAAGTTAGAGGAAACAGCTCCCATAGGGAATATCCTTGACTCAGTTCCAAAGTTGATTACAGAAGACGATAACAAGACCCTTCTAGCAGATCCGTCCCTGGAAGAAGTTAGGCATGCTGTTTTTGCGATCCTTAAGGATAGCGCGCCAGGTCCAGATGGTCTTTCAAGTGCGTTTTTCGCTGGTTGCTGGGATTTTGTTTGTCAAGATCTGCTGGAGGCAGTGAAGTTTCTGTTTAAGGGAGGCGGGATCCTGAGGGCCTTTACAACTACTCTTATTTGTCTCATCCCCAAATCCGCCCACCCCTCCAGGTTTGCAGATTTTCGTCTTATCAGTCTATGTAACTGTGCCAATAAAATTTTTGCAAGTCTTATTGCAAACAGGTTAAATAAGTTACTTCCGAAGATCATCTCGCAAGAGCAAGGAGCTTTTATTTAGGGCCGATCGATAGCTGAAAATATAGCTACTAACTCAGGAGCTTTTCAGAGACATAGACAGGAAAACGCGAGGAGGAAACATCGTGCTGAAGTTGGACATGGAAAAAGCATACGACAGGGTGGAATGGGGCTTTCTTAGGGCAGTTATCAGTAAATTTGGGTTCAGCGAAATCTGGTTAACTCTGGTAGAGAAATGTTGGAAAAATAATTGGTTCTCCGTTTTGATTAATGGTCAAGCAGCGGGTTTTTTCAAAGCATCTCGTGGGCTAAGGCAAGGACATCCGCTATCCCCGAGCCTTTTTCTTATTGCGGGGGATGTTTTCAGCCGAGGGATAAGAAGAATTGTTGAAAGAGGATTCTGCAACCCGTTTAAAGTTCATCAGCGATGCCCCATCATTTCTCACCTTCTGTATGCTGACGATACCATTCTCTTCCTCAATGGTGGCAGTGAGTCTCTAAGAGTTATACATGCTTTCTTATCCTCCTTTCAGGCATGTTCTGGCCAAAGGGTGAATAAGGCTAAGAGTGCTTTCTTCTCCTCAGATAAGATGCCCACAATCAGGACCACAGCAATCGAAAGAATCCTTGGCATCTCTAAATCAGCTGGGCCTCTAATCTACCTTGGGGTTCCCATCACCAAGGGTAGATGTAGGAAGGAGATGTTTCAACCGTTCATCGACAAGATTGCGGCCAGGGTAGCAGGGTGGCAGGGTAGATGCTTGTCTCAGGCAGGTAGAATGACTCTCATAAAGCATGTACTCAGCAGTATCCCTATGCATGCGATGGCAGCCACTATGGTTCCGAAGCAAGTTTTATCCCATATGGAAAGTATTTTTGCCAATTTCTACTGGGGTTGGATTGCGGGTAAGAACAAGCTTCATTGGGTGAGCTGGAAAAGGTTGTCTTCTCCGAAAGACGAGGGTGGCTTGGGAGCTAGAAAGATGTTCGAAGTCATGAACAGCTTCAGATTCAAGTTGGCGTGGTCGGTGAGATACAGTAACAGCGATTCCTTATGGGCCTCTTTTGTTCGTGTTAAGTATGCCTCCCACTGGTCTGATGGGAACACAGGCCACGGGAATGCTGCTCATTCCCCCTTTTGGTCCTCCATCTCCAGGTTGTTCGATCTATTGGATGACAAGGTTAGATGGCTGGTAGGAAATGGGGAGTGCAACTGGTGGGCTGTGGACTGGACAGGTTTGGGAAAGCTTTCAGAATGGGCCCTTAGTAACATCCCCGAAGAGATGAAGTCGCTTAGAGTAAGAGACGTGCTGGACTCCAACGGTATTACTCTTCCTTCTCCTCTATCTAGCTTTCTTCCCCAGGCAGTGATGGATCACATACGGGAGGAGGGCCTGTGCAAGTCAAGTAGGGAGGACAAATGCATCTGGCCTCTTGATCCTTCGGGACAGATTTCAGCAAATCGGGATGGGAGCTGAGTAGATCAGGGGGTTCTTATAGGGCCTGGTCTAAATGGGTGTGGCATTCCAAAATGCCACCAAAGATTTCTAACTTTCTTTGGAGGCTTCTGCAAGGGGCCATCCCGGTGGATGAAAGGGTGCAGGCCAAGGGTGTCACGCTAGTTTCCAAATGTAATTGCTGCTGGACAGACCATAGACAACGACCCCAGTCAGAATCCCTATTTCACCTCTTCATCACGAGCGAGATTGCAGTGAAGGTATGGAATTATTTTATGATTATGTTCGATGTCGCCCCCTGCGCTGATCAGAGTATTTTGGGCCGCATTTCTCGCTGGTGGGCTACTAATCTCTCGGTGGGCAAAGATTTAAAGGTGATCTCTTCGCTTACGCCGGCCTTTCTGCTCTGGGAAATCTGGAAAACTAGAAATGCCCACAGATTTGATGATTCGCAGGAGGGAGCTGAAGTGACGATATCTCGAGTGAAAAGATGGTTGTACCAAATAGGTAAATCCATCCCAAGTATGAACCCCCGCTCGCTGGGCGCTCAACTTGCGATGGAAGATTTAGGTATCACTTCGAGACACACCAAAGTGAAGGAAGGTCGAATAGTGAAGTGGAAGAGGCCGATGGCAGGTATGGTAAAATTGAACGTTGACGGATCGACTAGAGGAAATCCAGGAGAGGCTGGAGGAGGAGGCATATGTAGAGGTCCTCAAGGGGAATTATTATTTGCATTCTCCTACGGATATGGCATAGGATCGAATAACGACTCGGAAATGAAAGCTCTGCATGACGGTCTTCTTCTTTGTAGGCAGAAGGGACTGTCTAATGTGGAGGTCGAGAGCGACTTGCGTATTGTTATCCAAGCTTTGGAAGGTGACGGATTACATAACTGGAAATGGTGGTATTGGAAGGAGAGGATAGGTAGATTGAGGAGAAGGGGCAACATTACCTTTTCCCACGTGGAGAGGGAAGGGAATTCGGTGGCGGATGGCTTGGCTCGTTTGGGAAGCGACACCCAAGTTAACAAGACATTCACCTACATCAGTGATCTTCCTCAGGAAATCCGGGGTCTCATCTTTCTTGATAAAGTGGGCCTCGAAAATTTAAGAATGGTTACCTAATCTTAGGATGGGGGCTGGATAGTGATGAGCTGGGTATTGCTTCCGAGCTATTTTTTGAGGAAGCTGCTCATCTCCCGGCCAAGGTCCGAGGTGAGCTGCTTATGGACCGTGTGGGGCAAGGCAATATTAGGTCTACTTTCCTTTAGCTTTTGTATAGCCTTTATAGGATAGGTGGCTCGAGCCGTTTTTGTGGTCTCGGGCTACCCGAAGTCGAGCAGGTCATGTAGCCTTCCTTTCGCTTCAATACATATATATTTAAAAAAAAAAAAATGTCTATTGAATCTATCCCACGTACCTATCAAGCTCAAGAGTATCAAATGATAGCCATGTCAGTCAGCCAAACCCCACAGAAAATGGCATGTATGGGCCACCTCAGTGCCCATATCCGCTGAATCAGTATGAACTTTGGTCAAAACAACCAAAAAGAAATAAAAGTAAGAAAATTTTGGACAATGCCTACTTATCAGTTTTGACTTTTAAGGATGCAGTAATCCAGTTTGTGGCACGGATGTTGTTGTTTGTCTACCCAATCTTGAACACTGGTCGTCTCTTCATATTCTTCTCCTCTTTGATATATATATATATATATATATATATATATATATATATATATATATATATATATATATATATATATATATATATCAAACCTCCACCCTATTCAGCTTGAGTCAGGGTGCCAGCTAAGTGTTCGATCTATATCCCGAGAGAGACCTCCACATCCAGGCAAAGGAAGTGAAGTTCGAACCATAGACATTGTGAGACAAGAGCAAGGGAGGGGAGGCTTGGACGAACTCCTCATTCCCCCGCAGAGGGAGCCGTTTGGCAAGCAGGCGCAGGACACCTATTCTAATCGAGATCAATCTGTTAGCAAGGTTCAGCATCATATGGCTAGGACGGAGCCCGGTTCACCTTCCCACTCGACAGCTTTTTGCAGTGTACCACCTGACCGACGTCCCGCTACAGACGAAGTTCAGGGGCTCGCTGCTGCAGGAAAATTTACAGAAAATCGTCAATCTACCCCCGCGAAGCAGCCTCTTCTAGCCAAGGGCCGAGAGTTTGGAATTGGCAGAGATCAAGTGATGGAGACATGGATCATTACCTTGCCTCTCTTGCGAAATTCGCAGTTAGTTTGGGAGAGGATGACGTCCCTTTCAGAGGGACACAGCCCAAGTAGTGTATCATTTTGTAGGCCTGATCAGGTTGCCGCTATCACAGGGTCCTCATGGCAATCCCAAGTTCCTAACTCTCTTAATGGAGAGGAAAGGGAACACCTTTTACTGACAGACCAAGATGGAAAAGACTCCGTCTCGCTACATTCTCTCTCCACGGAAGCAGATCAGCAGCTGGTCCAAGATGAGATGGAATAAGAATATCACGTGAATCTGGCAGTGGACATTTCCCCATATTTCAAAAAGGCTCAACAGATGCAGGACATCAGCATCCCTGTTGCAGAATACTCTGCTCCGAAAGCAAGAGATCAGGGTGAGCAGGCTATGGAGACGCCATCAGCCACTGCTCAATCAGTCCGGGCAATAGAGGAAGGATGGGTACACGTTCAGACAGAATCGAAGCAGCAGGTTGTCCACAAGAGACACCGGAAGAAATATATCCTAGAGAGAGGTCAACGAGACTGGACAGAGAGGCTAAGAAGAATCAAAGAAGGGCTGTGAACTCCGGATGTGTTACGGATGGATAGTCTGCTTGTGTGGAATGCCCGAGGGGTGGGTAACGCGGCGACTCGCAGAACAATTCAGAGATATATTAATAAGTTCAGGTTGTGTTTAGTGGCGATTCTGGAGCCAATGCTCTCAGATGGTAAGAGGGTGCGGACAGGGCTCAAGCTCGGATTCCACTCCTCTTTCTCAAATGCTGATCAAGGAGGGAAGATCTGGGTTTTCTTTAAAACACCGCTGAGAGTAACGTTTCACTCAGCTTCGGATCAAATGCTCACCTTACAGGTCTCGACGCAGGGAGGAAGGGAAAACTTTCTCATATCTGTTGTGTATGCTAAGTGTTCGGCATCTTTGAGAAGGAATCTGTGGGCAGATATGATCAGCATCGCCTCTTCCTTCAGTGGGCCTTGGTGTGTGTGTGGGGATTTTAACGAAATCCTGAATGGAACTGATAGAATTGGTAGGAACAATAGAATTCTGCCGGTCTCTATGGCAGATTTCCAAAGTGTGGTTCAGCAAACGACCCTCAGAGATGCAGGTTACAGCGGAAACTCTTTTACTTAGAGCAACAATCAGTCCGGGATGTCTCGGGTCTGGGCGAGGCTGGACAGGGCTTTAGGGAACAATGAATGGTTCAGGTTGTTTCCTTCTTTTCAGGTAACCCACCTCCCTAGGGTGGACTCCGACCACTCCCCTCTTCTTTTTTCTTTTCCTAGTCGTCTCATGGCAGGTCCGAAGCCTTTCCGCTTCCAACGGATGCTGCGGCATGAAACTTTCCTCCCCATGGTGAAATCAGCGTGGCAGTCCGTGGTTGACGAGGCTCAAGGTAATCCGGTTTCCCTCCTCATTAGCAGAATGAAAGCAACCAAGGTGGCTATGCAAACTTGGAATAAGTAGACGTTTGGGAATATTTTCAGCCAGATCAAGATGCAGGAGGAAGAGATCATGCGAGTAGAGTTCAATTTGCAAATAGACCCGGATTCGCCTAGTGCAAGCAGGTTACCGGAGGCCAGGGAGAACCTGGCGCAGCTGAAGCTGATGGAGGAAGTTTTCTGGAAGCAGAAACCCCGTAACAATTGGCTGAAGGAGGGGGATAGAAATACAGCCTACTTCTTCAATTCGGTTAATGAAAGAAATCGAAGGCTCTATATCAAAGATATTCTTCTCAGCAATGGTATCAGATCGTCAGACCCAAGGGAGATCAAGGCGGAGGTGGTGAAGTTTTTCTCTTCTCTTCTTGCAGCTGACTCTTGCGAGGCTGATGAGGATCTCCTTCATCCTATCCCTACCCTCCTATCCCCGGAGGACAATGCAGCGCTTCTTGCAACCCCCTCGCCCGAGGAGGTTAGGGAGGCAACGACAGCTCTTCCCCAGGACGGTGCTCCAGGTCCTGATGGATTTTCGGGCGCATTCTTCGCGGCTTGCTGGGAGTTGGTTGGAATGGACATTCACAAAGCTATATCCTTCATATTCCAAGGTGGGGAGCTCCCCAGGGTGGTCAACTCATCCCTCATCTGTCTGATTCCAAAAGTGGAATCGCCGGAAAAGTTCTCGGATTTCAGACCTATCAACCTGTGCAACTGCCTATACAAGATTTTCTCCAAGGTCATCGCTAACAGGTTAGCCTTCCTCCTCCCAAATATCATCTCCAACGAGCAAGGGGCCTTTGTCCAAGGCCACTCCATGTCGGAACACATAGCGGTGGCCAAGGAGTTGTTCGCAGAATTAAACAAGAAAGTCAGGGGAGGTAACGTCATTCTCAAATTAGACCTGGAAAAAGCTTATGATAGAATAGAATGGCCTTTTCTCATTGCGGTCCTGAAAAAATTCGGTTTTAGCCAAGGGAGTATTTCCCTCCTTCAGAAATGTTGGAAAGACAATTGGTTCTCAGTGTTGGTGAATGGTGAGCCGTGTGGTTTTTTCAGCTCAACCAGGGGTCTGCGTCAAGGGGATCCGATCTCCCCCTACCTGTTCATCCTAGCCGCGGAGGCTTTCAGCAGGGGTTTCAAGAGGTTATGCGAGAGGGGTTCTTGCTCGTCCTACAAACTGCATAGGGGCTCCGTCAACACCTCTCACCTGCTTTACGCAGACGATACGTTGCTGTTTGTTAATGGGAGTAGCAGATCCCTCAAAGCAGTCGACGAATTCCTAGTTAAATTTCAGGCAGCATCGGGCCAACGTATCAACAGGAGTAAGGGCAACGTCTACACCTCCGAGAAAATAACCTCCTCGAGAATTAGGGAGATAGAAAGAATTCTGGAAATTCGAAAAGCAACGAGCCATCTCTGTTACTTGGGCGTCCCCATCTCCAAAGGCAGATCGAGCTGCGCGTTGTTCGCCCCCCTTCTAAGCCGAATCAGGTCAAGTATTTCTGGATGGCAGTCCAAATGCCTCTCCCAAGCAGGCAGGCTCCAGCTGGTCAAGCACGTCTTGAGCAGCGTTCCAATCCACCTTCTGATAGCAGCAGATATCCCGAACAGATGCATTCTCCTGCTGGAAAAAGACTGGGCAGATTTTATTTGGGCCAGCAAGGAGGCTAAGAAGAAAATGCACTGGATAAGCTGGAGCAACATAGCTAAGCCGTTAATCGAAGGCGGGCTGGGCATAAGACGCCTGAAAGACGTTCTGAAGAGCTTGAGGCTAAAGTTGGGCTGGAGGATCAAGCACGCTCAAATCCAAAACCCATGGGCAGATTATGTCAGAAGTAGATACAGGGAGGATCTAAAGGGCGAGTCGACCACGGCTTCTTCAGCTCAAAGATCGTCATTCTGGAAGGGTATTGTCAAGTTGTTCCCGAAGCTGGAGGCGAACGTAGCTTGGCTGATTGGGAGCGGGGAGATAAACCTTTGGGAAGAAAACTGGTCAGGTCTAGGCCCCCTCGCCTCCAAATGTATCTTCCCTCTGTCGCAGCAGTTGAAACAGCTGCAATTCAAAGATCTGATTGACACAGAAGGTGTCAGGAGCAATTCTCCGGCCCTGCAGGTGCTGCTGCAGCCAGTCATCTCCTTCATTTGGCAAAAGGGCTTCTGCACGTCTCAATCTCAGGACTCCTGCATCTGGACAAGATCCCCCTCAGGGAACTTCACCACGTCCTCAGCGTGGAATCTGTGAAGGCAAGTAGGGGAGCGTAGGAGTTGGTCTAGGTGGGTGTGGCATGCGAAAACTCCTCCGAAAATTGCTGTCTTCATGTGGAAGCTGATCCACAAAGCCATCCCTGTGGATGATAGAGTGCAAGCTAAAGGAATATCCCTAGCCTCCAGATGCAGTTGCTGTGGCCCTCCAAGGACCCCCAGCGTGGAGACTCTGGAGCATTTATTCGTGGACGGTGGAATAGCTTCCACTATTTGGAGTTACTTCAACCCTCTCATGGAGTTATCCATCATCAGAGGTCAATCGGCGCTGGAAAGGGCCTTGCAATGGTGGAGTGGGGCGTCCGCCTCGGACGGTTGGCGAATTATAACAGGCATTCTACCTTCTATGATCATGTGGGAGATCTGGAAAGCGAGAAACGAAAAGAAATATGAGGATGTAGATGCTGGAGAGGATAAGGTGATCCTCAGGATTAGATTTTGGTTGTCGCTTATTGCCAACGATCTCCCTCCTCCGAAGACGGCAAGCCGAGCGAAGCTTGGGGCCATCCAGGATCTGGGGCTCATCTTTCAAGCCGAGTGTAGGAGGAGATCTAGCGCTGTCAAATGGGTGAGGCCTGTTGAGAGATGGATCAAGATCAACGTTGATGGATCGTCCAGAGGTAATCCGGGGCTTTCAGGGGGAGGCGGGGTTGGAAGAGACTCAAATAGTGCCTTCCTTTTTGCCTTTTCCAGTGGGTATGGGCTAGGCTCTAATGGCATAGCGGAGCTGTGAGCTATCCAGGAAGGGCTTTGCCTAGGGGTGGAGCGGGGCTTCATGAGAATAGTCGTTGAAAGCGACTCGAAAAGCATGGTCAATGCGCTCTCCAACAATGGTTCCCTTCTTGGAAGATGTGGTACTGGTGGGCAAGAATACAAAATCTGTGCAAAGATAGGATCGTCAGCTTCTCTTTCACTCCGAGAGAGGCGAATGGAGTTGCCGATTTGCTTGCAAAGGAGGGAAGCGGTTCTCAAGCTTACAGGTTTTTTGCGGATGCCGCTCATCTCCTGGCCAAGGTCCGTGGGGAGCTCTTTTTGGACCGTGTGGGACTGGGCAATATTAGGACGGCTTTTCTGTAGCTTTTGTATAGCCTTTTATAGGATAGGTGGCTCGAGCCGTTTTTGTGGTCTCGGGCTACCCGAAGTCGAGCAGGCAATGTAGCCGTCCTTATGCTAAATATATATATATATATATATATATATATATATATATATATATATATATATATATATATATAGTATAAAAGCTATCGGGGTGGAATTGAAGAGATAAATCCAAAACTGAGTTATTATTATAGTTCGACGATTTGCTTCATTTTTAGAGTTTGAACATATTAGTAGTTCGTTAATCGTTCGTTAGTCAGTTAATGCATGAATCAAACACACTTATGTGTGAAAATGAAAGTACATAAGCAGAAAAAACATGCTTCAACCATGAAAATAAGCTTCCTTTTGCATTTTTCTTGCTCAAATCTAATACTGAATAGTAAAAAGCCCTAAACTGCCTTAAGAGGAATAAAAATAACTATAGTGCTTGAAACAACTTGAATCTATGCATGTATTAACCATAACAGTGCCATATCAGCCAATTTGGCGCTGATTCACTTGTAAATATTGCATCAGGAACCCCCTATGCACAGTTTGTACTTTTTTTAAAAAAACCTGAATAGTATCTAATGAACAGAAGGATTTACACAGGCATTCAATGATACTCATGCACAGTTTGTACTTGGCATTGGCCATTATTTAGGACCATGATACTCATGCAGTCAAATTTTTTTACTGAATTTAGAGCCTATTTATTACCCAGACTCAGTAAAATCTTGCTGGATTTTGAGATAAATCAACAAATGAACTCCAATATAACATTCTCTCTCTTGATTTGGCAGTCAAAAAAGGCAAGACTTTACCAAGTGTTAGAGTTGACTTAAATATGGGACCAAGCCAGATCAAGTCCTAACAATTTCAGTCCCCCCAGGTGAGTCGCACTATGAACCTGATACTTAAAGCCATGGTGAGGAAATTAGATTTTTCAATTAAACGTGGTAGAATACTAATAGCTAATCAAGAGGAAGACCTATACCCACTAGATATGCTATCTCATTGTTTCAAACAGCAGGACATACTCAGTGTAGTAATTCTTTGGAAGGAACAGATCTTTCACCGGACCAAAACACTCGAATGGGATCCCAAGATCCTCTGGCCTGCAAAATGGTAAAGACAATTGACATTTCTATAGACAGGGGTTCATTCGAACATTTTTTTTTATTTATTTACACACGCACCCCACACCCACTCCCTAACTGGACTTTCACCACCTACGGGTTTGAACCCAAGACCTCTTGTTGAAACTCTGGAGAGTCCACCAATTGAGCGTCATTCAAACTTAGAGAAATATTAATGTAATTTCATTGAATTCCTAACAAAAATTACTAAAAGAACAAATTGCATTTGCAACGCAAGTTACAATTACGAACGCATTTAGATGCTCCTTCAAACTAATTTGGGATCTTTGCTTTATGGTCATATGGGTTATATGGAAAAGAAAGAACTTGCAATGGGAAAGGCGCATCAGGCCATCATCTATCAAGTTAACATCTTGTTTTCTCTTGGATGAAGGCCACGTGTCACTTCTTTGAGTTAAATGTCGTGTTTGCTCTTGGGGATGCTTCAAGACACTGGTGGGAGCTTTTCTAGTAATTCCCTCGTAGTGTTGTGCCCTTTGGGACTCCTTTTAATAAAAGTTTAGTTTCCCATTATATATTTGTAATTCACTCAATTTACTACTGAAGAAATGCCCCAAGTGGGATCAGCACCATTTTAATCCATGATGAAGAAACCAAACCCCTAAACGTGATTTGGGCATTCCAAGCTGGGATTGAAATGATAGCCTGTTGTTTGCAAGTAGAGTAGGGCAAGCCCCGCTGCGGTCATGGCATAAGGGCAGTAGAGAAGTGATAGTCCACCGAATGCGGATGACACTTCTCAAGCCACCAAATGACAAACCATTTCAACCAGCGATAGCCTCCGAGCGTTTCTACTCAAAAAGGTTCGGCCAACCTTTCCGAATGCGGATGACACTTCGCAAGCCGCCAAATGACAAACCACTTCAACCAGAGATAGCCTCTGAGCGTTTCTACTTGGAAACTACTCGGAAAGGTTCGAGCCAACCTCACGGGCCAGTTACTGCTTATTGAAATGAATACAGTTGAACACCCAAAACGCAGTTGAAAATAAAACGAACAAAATAGAGGCGCAATCAGAAAACAAGAAAGGCAACTCAAACAACAACAAAATCAAAAGCCCAAATTCCAATAACGTAAAGAAAGAAAGAAAAAAGAAAGGAGAGAGCTATGGAACCCTAACCATAGAAATCGAGAAATGAGAGGGAGAGGGGTATACCTGCTGTCAAGGAAGATATTGCAGACGAGAAGGCCACGGAAGGAGCAGAGTAGCGCCTTGGTCCACCGCGATATCTGTGCCGCGGGTCATCATAACGCTTCCTACAAGGAGGGCTTCTACTGTTTCGCCGAGGGTTGTAACTTCTACTACGGCTTCTGTACCTCTCCATCCCAGAGCTGCTTCTCTGAGAGAGAGAGAGAGAGAGAGAGAGAGAGAGAGAGAGCGGCCGCCCGGGGGCGTTGTGGAGAAGAAACCCTAGAGAGAGAGAGAGAGAGAGAGAGAGCGGCGGCCCAGGGTGTTGTGGAGAAGAAACCCTAAAATGAGATGCGAATATCGAGAACGGAAGAAGTGACATTACATTAGGGAGCGTATTCGGTGCAGCCCCGGCCTCACCCAAGACGGTGCGGCACTTATGGGCCCAACTTCTACATCTACGCTCTCCATCCGTTTTTTTCACATCATTTTAGGGCATGAGCCCAGAAAGGAAACAGATCCAAATTTCAGGTGGACCATAGCATGAGAAACCTTGATGATTGACCATTAAAATTTATTGTGAGCCACAGAAGTTTTGTATCCAGGTTTGGGTGACCTCGACAACATTAGGGAAACATTACGGTGGACCCTATTAAGTTTTTAATGGTGGGGCATTCAATCACTAGCGTTTACCATTTCAATCAGAACAAGGAGCAATGTGTTAAAACGTGTACAAGAGCACCAAAACTATAGCCCTATACCATCACTACCACAAACCTGTTGAATTTTAAATTATGGTCTTAACTTTTTATTTTTAAAGTTAAATGAGATCCATTGAAAACTTTATTTACCACATATACATGATGTTGACCATCTAGCATTGGTTCCACCATATGCACGGTTCTGATTATCTAAATACTCAGCATGAGGACTAATGGGTGGCGACATACAGTGACTTCTGAGACGCGACAGAGGCAAAGCAGACGTGCTTTATTTAACAAGTCAGGTAACATCAAGTTTGATCGCGTTGTGACTGTGGCCCACCTTAATATATGTGTTGTATGTCAATGTCATTAATACGTTTTTCCATATCATTTTAGAGTATGGTCTAAAAATGAAGCATATACAAATTTCTAATAGACTAGAGTGTAACACCTCAAAAAAAAATTCACTATGCATTGCAATTTGAATTCGTGCTTTCAAGAGAATGACCCTTAAACTTACGCTCATGTACACACACTTAGACCTTCATACACCTCTTAATGATCTTTAGACCCGATATAACTTCATAAACTCAACTAGTCATCAAATTAACCATTGTATTAGCTACTCATTACTAAGGAAAGACATCCGACCATCCGCTTCATCTTTGGACTACTTGATCTTGGTAAACCAACTTTAGGACCTTCATATCCATTCATGTATGTATCCTTTCCCAATTCTGATTGTTCATCTCACCTATCACCCCTTGTATAAGCTTATATAACTGTCAAGATTGCTATATCTAACCAATCATCACTCATGGTCTGATCCTTAATCTAAACTATTGAGAATGCACCTTTAGGCTACACCAAGTCATCCCACTATCCAAGGTAGATCCATAACAGAATCGATCGCTCTTAAGAAAGAACTTTTCAAAGATCTAGACAAGAAGACTCGGGGGCAACAACGTCATCCTAAAGTTGAATCTTGAGAAGGCATATGATAGATTAGACTAGACTTTTCTTAAAGCTACTCTCCTTAAATCTGGATTCAGCGAAGAGTGGGTGGTCCTAGTCGAAAAGTGTTGGAGTAATGCATGGTTTTCGATGCTGGTTAAACGAGAATCATGCAATTTCTTCAAGTCATCGAGGGGGTTGAGGCAAGGAGACCTAATCTCCCTAAGTTTCTTGATTCTCACGATGGAAGTTATACGTCGTGGGATTTTCAGATTGATAGAATCTAGTGCTTGTCTGGCTTACAGAACGGGCCAGAATTGCCTCCCCATTTCCCACCTACTATATGCAGATGACACCATTATTTTTACGAATGGGAGCAACACGTCAATCAGGGAGCTTATGTTCTTCTTGTCTAAGTTTCAGGGTGAAATTGCGTCTATCGTTCACACTTGTAGACGCTAAGCGTACGGAAGATTATAGAGTGGAGCTTAGAACTATGGGTAAGTCCTAGAAGGGTGGGTGATTAGGACCATTTTAAAAACCTCTTACATAATTAAACTAATTTGTAATTAAACTAGTTAAGTAAGAACACTTAGCTTCCAAGCTTAAGTGAGTCTAATCACAAAGGCTAAAAAATAAAGCAATTTAAGCGAACTAGCCTAAGCACATAGATTATAATGATGCAACATATTGAGCTTCTAATCAATGTGTGATTATCTAGATTAGAAAGGATATAGCTACTTAAGAAACTAGTCTAAAGTGCTATATTAATAGAGAACTCTCTTAAAATAATAAGCCTTGGGGGTTTCTTGAGCATGGGCAAGAGGCAATTACGTTGTTGATCGGTGGATAGAGAAGTTGCTGATTTTTTATTTGGGAGTGGCTAGCAGTTTTGGCGGGGTGGGTAACATATATGTAAATAGAGAGCTCTCTTAAAATAATAAGCCTTGGGGGTTTCCTGAGCATGGACAAGAGGCAATTGCATTGTTGATTGGTGGATAGAGAAGTTGATTTTCTGTGTGGGAGTGGCTAGCTGTTTTGGCGGATGCAATGCAAGTGGATGTCTTCGATGCTTGCAGAGGAAGCCGAGAATGCTATTGTGGTTACCTGCCTTGTGAGCACTTCCATAAGATGCAGCTGGAGGCCGGGGCCACTTTCTTTCATCCTTTCTTTTTTATCTTTTGTTCATGGGTCTTTTTTGGGCTGTGTTTTGTGTGGCCCATTGTTTTTCTATTTTCTTTTGGCCAAAAAAACATGGGGCATGTAAAAAAAAAAAAAAAAAAAGAAGCATGTCCTTAGAAAGGCTCGAATATGTATGTTCTAAGTTGGATAGCTCCTTGTTATATGAATGAAATTTTCTTAAAAAAAAGTATAGAGGGCTACATAGACAATAGGAGATTTATCATGCTAAGCATATATCTATAAGCCTAGTGAACATATATCTTGTGTGTGAATCTACTTAATAAGTCCATAGCAAACAAACCATCCTAGCATTCATATAATTCATCAATTAAATAACAATACATGAATGAAAATGTGCTCAAATGACAATCACAAATACAAGCATGTATAGTGGTTCAGTTTCTCTACTCCACTTCCTGGTTATCGTACCCATCCCTTGAGCACACTAGAATTCACTAAGGGAGTTTAAATCAGGTTCCTCTCAACGTAGGTGTTTTAAATCAGTTCTACTCTATTGAGGAGTTTAACAAGGTTCCTCCAAACTTATGATGGAGATTTTACTGGTTCATCCTTTAACCAAGATGTTTACGGGCTCCATCTAACCCAAGAGTTTGATAAGGTTCTTCCCAACCCTTCGATTTCAATCCAAGGACCTAACATATACTCCCATCAGAGCCTACCCTTGGAGACTTATTTGAGTTTGATTTCAAACTCTTACACTCAATCCTCTACAAGGAAAGAGGGTAACCAGACTCTTCTACTTGACAACTTACTTGTCAGATTGAGCCCATTGTTTAGCACAGCTTGGGTTGCTTGATTTTCACTCATTCGTGCTTCAATCAGCTTCCATTTGCTCCCTCAATCATATAGCCGATGCGTTGCCAATGCCTCAACTCCACTGATCAGATACCTTATATGTGATGTTCTAAAGAGATGCTCAATGTGTTACGAGTGGTGGTGAATTCTCTACAACTAGTAGGATTTGGTTGCCTAGAGAAATTTCACTTAATTGGATCTATAGAGAGGTTTAGACTAAGAATATATCTACGGTGTAGCTGTCTAAAACATCTAGAGATCAAGAGAGAGAAAGTTCATATTCATATGAACTATTGAATGCTCCAACTTGTGATGAATGACAAGGAATATGACTTGAAATGGTTAGGATTAGAGCCCACTAATGGTTTCTTGAATGGTGACTTTTAATACACTAAATTCCCTCTCTTTTTGGCTAAAAAGTCGAGCTCTGTTTATATAAAAAATGCTTCAACAACTAGAAAATGGCAGCCAACGGCTATTTGTCTGTCGACCAATAAGTCCTGTCGACCGACCAATCTAAGGCCATCAATCGATTGATGGTGGACATTGGTCAGCCAAATTATGCCTAGATAGAAGTTTTGTTGATGTCCTCTTTTAGGCTTTAATCGATCGGTCGATCAGGCTTTTGGTCGACCGATGCCTTGCTGTCGACAAGCCGACTGGTCAGCTGACAACATACACATGAATTATGTTGTTTTGGTTTGCATTTTACCAGCAGTTTATAAACCTCTTAGGCCTTCCTTTGGGTGGTCTTTTGGGACACCTAAGGCCATTCTAAGATGACTAAAAGCTTACCTATTATGTAAAGTCATTTAGAGGTTTGGTTTTTTGTTTATGTTTAAGGGTTTTGGCTCACCACAACATCTCTGTTTTACCTGTTTCTTCTCCTTGATGCAGTTGTCCACTTAGGTCTTTGGTCATCATCTTCTTTAGGTTTAACCAACACCTAGACACTAAAACCTACGTAATTGACAAATAAGGTGCACTAGCATGCCACGAAAAAGTGCACTAACATAGGGGGCTTCAGGTCTCAAAGTGAATAGGAGGAAAAGCATCCTATTCACATCCTCAGCTATGTCAGTGGGGAGAGCGAGAATGGTGGAAAGGATGGTTGGTATCCAAAGGTCGGTAGCCTCAGCTTATCTACCTAGGAGTTTCGGTTTTTAAAGGGAGAGTTAAAAACTCCTTCTTCCAACCTCTTATTGACAAGATTACTGTTAGGATTTCAGGGTGGAAAGGAAGAAGTCTGAACATGGTCGGAAGAGCAATGTTGATTAAGCATGTTTTGGGTAACATCCTAGTCCACACTTTAGCAGCGTCTCAAGTTCCAAAGTTGGTGCTGGCCAGCATGGAAAAACTTTTTTGTGGACTAGTTCTGGGGCTGGTCTGAGGGCAAGAAAAAGCTTCACTGGGTCAAGTGGGACATATTAGATGTTCTCAAAGAAGAAGGAGGAATAGGAATTAGGAAGTTAGCAGAGTTTCTGAAGGGTTCATCAATGTATGAAACTTCCTTGGTTAGCGAAGTCGACGGAAGATGTCAATTTGTGGGCCAGTTTATGAAAGGTAAAGATGCAGTAGATTTTAAAGGTATTGTTGCTTCACATAGTGGTAGTAGTAGGTCTCCTTTATGGAAAGAGGTGTCATCCCTTTTCCAGATGGTTGAGGGTAATTCTAGATGGCTTTTGGGGCAAGGAAATTGCAGCTGTTGGTGGGAGAATTGGTCTGGGCTTGGCAAGCTAAGCGAGAAGGTGATTATGCAGATCCTACCTGAGCTAGAGAACCTGAAGGTCAAGGAAGTGTTGGGCCCTGATGGCCTACACTCACCGGATCGAGTAGCCGGCCCATTTGCTCCTAGCTTTGGTGTTAGATCACATGAAGAAGGAAGGGTTGCATACCGACGAAGCTAAAGACACTCATGTGTGGACTCGAGAGCTCTCGTGAAAAATCTTAGTTTCTTCGACTTAGGGTTTGTGTAGGGCTGCTGGTTCAAGAAATTCTTGGGTTTATTGGGTGTGGTACGAGAAAATGTCACAAAAAATTTCCTTTTTTGTCTAGAGGGTCCCTAATGGGCAGAGTCCCGGTCAACTGGAATGTCAAGAGGAGAAGCGTGCAGATGACCTCTAGCTGCATTTGTTGTGGTAGTGAGAGCAGTCTGTTGGAAGAGTCCCAACAACATGTGTTCATGGAAGGGGATTCGGCGACTATAGCCTGTAAATATTTTTCCTAGGTTTTCGACCTTAGTTTCTTAGAGGGTCAGTCGTTGGTAGAAAGGTTAGTCCAATGGTGGATAGTGGCTAAAGATAGAGGAGGTTTGGGTCATCTGCAAGGATTGCTTCCAAGCATATTGTTGTGGGAGCTGTGGATCCAGTGAAATGAGTCAAGGTTTGATGGGAGCAAACTAGGTATAGGTAAGGTCTAGCTCGGGTTCGATGGTGGCTGTCGGTGCCTCACCCTCTCCTTCCGAACACGTCCAAAAGGAACAAAGATGTTATCAACGCCCTGTAGGAGCTAAGGATCAATGAAAGTATGACTAGGCTTATGAGTTTCTCAATAGTTTATTGGGATAAGCCCGAGGCGGGGTGGGTGAAGTTAAATGCAGACGATTCGGCGTTCGGCAACCCAAGACCTTTGGGGGGAGGGGGAGTTTGCATGGGGGATAGAGGAGAGTTCCTCTTCACCTTTGCAGCAGGTTTTGGTATAGGCTCGAATATGAGGGTCGAGGCGAAAGCCTTAGTCAAGGGCCTGGCGTTGTGCATTACTAGGGTCCTCTACAAAATCTTAGTTGAAAGTGACTCGAAGTCCTTGGTGGATGTGATTGAAGGGAAGAGTCGTTGCCCTTAACGGTTGTGGTAAGATTTGGATAACATTAGGTCTTTGGCGTGTAAAGTCTAGGTAACTTTTCCCCTCGGGAGGCGAATTTTGGTGCCGATGGTTTGATGAAGTGGGGAAGCCCAACCCAAAGGAGGAGGTTATTCTCGTCTGAAGAAGACCTTCCTCACTCTAGCAGACGAGCCCTCTATTTAGATCGGGTGGGCCTAGGCTCGATGAGGAGAAAGATGGAAGCTGGAAGAGATATTGGACCTCCTTAAGCTTTTATTGTTGATGAAGGATAGGATAGCTGGACCTCGCTATTGTTTTTGTGATAGGTGGGTTGGCCCGAATCTTGTACAGTTTCTTTTCCCAACTTTGATAATAAAAAAATTCTTTAGAAAAAAGTCATTCCATTATCCATTTTCAACGGGGCTTTCATCAATCTAAATTTAATAATAGATCATTAATCATCCACTGTCTAGATATGTGTGAGATCATAGAAGTCTTGAATCTAGCCAATACTTTATTCTTTAAATTCATCCCATTAAGAGTGACCTTGGGAATGGTTTAAATGACATGTAAAACATCTTTATGAGACCTCATGAATTAGTTTTCATTGGTAGACATTTTCCCGTAACTGTTCCTGTCCTATGGCCCAGTTAAACTTTGGATCTACCAAATTTTTTAACCCACAACCTATCTCGATTTGATAAAGCAAATGGACGAAATTAATTTCTCACAAACATCTTAGTGGGGCTCACTACTCCATCTTTTTAAAAGAATATAATAAATAAATAAAACTAGTAACGTGCACGTGTGTTGTGTAAGGAGCCAACTCCCTCTTCCTTTATCCCCATCTTTCTCAACTGCCTATCACTACAGGGCCCACCATCATAATCTAGACCATTAATCATCGGCCCTAAGGGATTTTTCATTGACATGCATTATTTTCCACTACTTTCTGTTATGCGGCCCACCTGAGTTACGGATCTGCCTTGTTTTAAAATCGTGATCCACCATGATCTGGAAAATCAGATGGATAGATTGGATTTCAGTCAAACATTGTAATGGACCTATCATGCCCAAAATTTTAGAACTCAAGAATAGTAAGCCTAATCCCGTGTTTTGGGGTGTGCATTCTAATTTTATGAATTAATTTATCACATTCTCATTCAAATCATCATTAATACAAGCCAAATCATAATTAAATCATCCAAACCATTATGACCAAACATAAACTTGAATTTACTCCTTATAAATTTTAATGTTTGAATCCACTATTGCTTTTTATTTTTAATATCACTTGCTATCTTAAATTCATTATAAGTTCTCAAATGAAATATAAATCATAGTTCGAAATCTAATGGAAGTAGCCATCTAGGTGTTTTTCATCTTCTGCTCCTCTTTTATCCTGTAAACCTACACAGTATTGTTAATTTGGTGAGTTAGCACCCCAGTGAGATCATATACACCACGAGTTTGATACAGACTCAATAATAAAAAGGAAAGCATAATTTAAACGATACAAGATATTGGAAGGATGAATTATACACAATTAATAAAGGTATAATTCAGGTAAGGTATAAGGATGCCATGAATTCGAAATAAACAAAATAGAAATAGGTAAAACATATAACAAGATGTAATGTTATGATATAATATTCGCAGTATTTTTTTTTTTTTTTTTTTTGACAAACTTCCACTAAAATTTATTGATAAAGCAGAAAAAAAAAATCTACACCTGCCAAGGAGAGGACATGAACCTAGCCACTTGTGTTGTACTCTACACAAGAAATGATTTTGCAACAAAAAACAAAAAGACTTCCCAATCTAAATGTAATCAGATAGAATATACTTGGGCGCATCTTGACAACCACCACCTTGGGCTTTACCATGAAACCTGGGAGCATCTGGACATCCTTGATGGAATATACCTCGAAGCATCTAGACAACCACCATTTAGACATCCTTGATGGCCCATCTTGAGGATTAAAAGCCATTCAATTCCTCTGCATCAGATCTTCTTCTTGTTTTTTTTTTTTTTTTTTTGTATATCAGCAAACTCTGCTCTTTGATTTTTGTTGTTGTTATTGTTGCTTGAAATAGATTCAAGCCTGTCCCACAAAAAGCCAGGACTAGCCTATCAAATAACCCCATGAACAACCCCCTAAAAGGAAGATAAAAACCCTTCAGGCCAGCCCTATGACTTTAGCGACTTGATCGTCCCTATTCCCATTGCATCCATTATCAGTAACCCCTAATAAAATGAGGGAGATTCGCTTGGCTGGAGTACACCTAATTGGGATAACCCTCGCTGCCCATCTTATCAAGTGCATTTGCAATAACATTCCCTTCCTGGAGTGTATGAGAGCATTGAAATCCAATCATGGATCTCAATTGATTAATTTTGCCTAGACGATACCAAATGCTCTATGGCTTCGCCCCTTCCGGGTGTAAGATCGCCTGTACCACAACTTTGAAATTTAATTCGATCCATATATTGGTCAGCCCCCTCTCCATGCATAGCTCTAACCCATCCACCACTGTCTGTGCTTCTACAACTGTGTTAAAAACATAACCATACGAGTTGTGGAAGGCACAGATAACCCTTCCTCGACTGTCCCATCAAATGCCTTCCCCTCCTCCTAATCCAGGGTTGCCTTGGGTAGACCCGTCGACATTCAGCTTAAGCCACCCATATGTCGGTTTGCACCACCTAACTTTTAAGAAACCTTGATGATCATTACTTCCTTTTAACATCGGCCAATAGATTGTAATGAAAGGCCTTCAAACATGGATAAGTGACCTTTAACAGGAATACAACCTCCCACTTGCCTAAGCCACCTTATCACCTTCATGATCACTTCCTTGCTATCCTTTTTTTTTTTTTTTTTTTTTCCTTCGAACCTGTTAGCATTGCTGGCCAGCCATATCTCCCAGACAATAAAAAGTGCTGCAAGGCCTTTTAGCGTTAAGAAAGTGGAAGAGAAGGAGGCTCAAGTAAACCAGAGATTCATTCGTTAATGGATGGAAACGTCCTACTAAGGATTCATGTCAAATAGATTAGAGAAATGATGTCAAACCTCCGACGCTAGCTTGTTATTACAAAAGAGATGATTCGTGTTTTCCGTGTTGAACCGACTTGCTGTATACAGAGATGAGGGCTGAGATGAATTGCGGTGCTCTTGCACATGGGTTGCTTCTTGAGATAAGAAGAGATCGAATGTTGCTTGCTGATCCATAGCTGGAGCCATGGGTCCCTGGTTGCCATTCACATTTTAATCCCCAGCTTGAATACTTGCTAGAGTTCCTGACTGGTTGGCCCTGTTATATAATCATTATGCAAAATTTGATTAGCTTGCACGGCACCCCTATTCCCACCTCAACTTGACATGTTGTTGCTGTTGATGATCTCTCTAGAGGTCTCCTCCCTTGAACCTTCACAATAATTGCACCTCGAGACCATCTGAATGCCTTTTCTCTAAATTTCTGCATCCATCGGAACTGCCCCCTCAATAATATTCCATATGAAAATAATTACCTTAGGAGGTATGAACTTGTTCCAGATCCAGGCGAGCCATTGAAGACTATTCTGTCTCTGGCGAATGGCATTCCAAGCTAATTTGAGTTTGAACTTTCTGGAAGGGGACATCTTCCATCTAAGTTGGTCTCTCCCATCTGAATAAAAATGAAGTGCAAATGATGATATAATGCATGAGTTAGTTATTTAATGCATGCAGTGCAAATCATCCTGAGTATGATTTCCCAGGGAACCCCCGCTTGATAATCTCCCTAAACAATCATCCTTGCCATAAAGGCCAAGAGAACTCCCTCTCAATAATCCCCCATATCAACATCCTTACCATAAAAGGCAAAAACAACCCCCCTCTCGATAATCCCCCTAAAAATCATCATCCTTGCTATAAAGACCAAGGGAACCCCCCCTCTTGATAATCACACTAATCATTAATAAAATTCAATGGGTCTTATGATGAGGTAAGCAATGCATTCCTCACTTGAAAATTTTGGTTGAGCCGAAACACTTCCAGAAACAAGGGCAAAAACATGTTAGAAAATCAGATAATATCAAACATTACTTGTTGGCAACGAGAGATTTCTATGCTAGAGAACAATAGGAATTTGCTAGAAGAATCCGTTGCAATGAAGGTCTTGAGGATCTAAAAGAGCAAAGTAGATCATGACTTTAATCTTAATCTTGTAATGGTTCAAACCATAAAGGGGCTAGCTCAAATTAAATGTGGATGGGTCATTAAGAGGCAACACGGGGGAGGCCGGGGGAGGGGGCGTGTGTAGAGATCACGAAGGGAGGATGATCTTCACGTTCCACAAGTATTAGGGCCTTGATTATTCCTCCTTCTCATGAGGAAATGAATAGAGCAAATTTTGAGATGCCCAAAGACGGAGCTCACTCGTCTGTGATTAACTAGGCTTTCAACTAAACCTCCACTTAGAAGTTGGGATGTATGATCACGCTCCCAATGGGGCATAAACTCACACAAAAACTAAACTAAACCCTATAATCTAAAATAAAAAAAAACTAAAAGGGTTTAAGTTAGAACGATGTTACCAGATTGAAGAACTATGTTATTAAAGAAAATCCTACAAAATAAAAAAAATATGTTAGTAGAAAAATTCTGTGAAAAACCTAATAAACAATAAATCTTAACCTAACCTAACTAGACCATAATTACAAAATTCAGAACCGTTAACCTAATCCTCAACAGCGGCGCAAAAAATTTGTTCGCTCTCCTCAAGTGCAAGGCTGCGATGTAGTTATAATTCTCGGTAAGACCAAGGTCGATCTTCAGGGATTGTCGCAACAATTCTAAACTTTATAAATAGGATGGGCTAAACTCGGATTTGTATCGATAGATGAAATTTAATAACATAAAACTATCTACTTTAGACTTAAATCAGGGAAATAAATACTAAAGCGCTAAGGATTCACTTATAATCATTCACAATGTGAATTCAAATCATTCAAGCCACTGACTCAATTAGAATCGGAGTTCTATCCCTATACAATCGGAATATAGAGTAATTAAATTATCACAACATGTCTAACATTGATGGATCATCCACTGATATGGTTTTCTTATAAATAACTAAGGCATTGGGCGTATTCAATCACACAGCCCAATCCTTCACAAAATAATTGAGACATAAACACCTAATCTTAGATCCAATCAAAAGATAAGAACTTCTTCTAGTTTAGTTCTAGATAAGTACTTAGGAAACTTGGTTTGTAAGATCTCCTAATATCCAACATATCATGATGGATTTAAGATCTCTACAACCTAAAATCCTATCAACAACACCCCATTGATCAATTTCAGTAAATTAAAATATCCCATGTAAGCATAATCACAAGAGATAGAAGATTAAACTAAAAATATCAACTTTATTTCAAACTATAATTAGAATCGTTCATTAATAAATCCTAAATTACTTGAACTAATTCGAATTAAATATTGTAAACAACTATAAGCTTCACCTCTTAGCCCTAGCTAAGAGGTTTAGCCAATCATTGACAGATTAAACTAAAACTCAAAAGAAAAACTACTAAAAGCGTATAAAAATCATAAAAACCCTAGTTGGAGGAGTTATGAATGCTCCACGACAATCCTCTCCACTTCCCACGACTTCCTAAGCCTTCTATGATGCCTTAGGAAGAGAATAAAGGTGGCCTTTTATAAGAGAAATCCCGCACTAACTTGAAAACTTCGAGAATCCGGGTAATTATTTTGCATTTTCACAGACATTTCTGATCGATCAGACTTATCTCCAATGGATCGGAGCACCCTTTTCCAATGGATTAGAATTCCTCCGATTGATCGAAAATCTATCTAGAGACTTATTCAAAAATCTATTTTTTTCGATGGGACTCTGATATGACTCCGATGGATTGGAGTTAATTTCGATAAGACTTCGATGGATCGAAATTCTATCTAGCATCAACATAAGGCCATTTTCTGAACTTTTCGCATTCTACTTTTCTAGCCCTGCAGCTCTGCAATATGACTTTTTTTTGCCATTTCAGGTCTTCAACTCGATTCCTTCAAGGCTTTTTCTCTACTTCTTTGGCTCATCAAAGTTTAGTATTTTAATTACTCTAAATCCTTCAAATTAACATTAAATCCATGTCGTCTATCTTTTTTACCTAAAAAAAAAATATATAAGTCCTTATCTTTAACAACTTAAACTATGCAATTGTGCTATGAATTGGGGTTCAAATATGCACAATTCATGGCTCAACAGTAGTTAGGGATGTTTTGGTATAAGTCGATAAATTCTACTTCCCAGTAGATTTTATTGTCTTAGAAACCCAACCAGTCATGAATCTTAACACCCAAATTCCTTTCATCCTTGGTCGACCATTCCTAGCAACCTCAAATATAGTGATCAATTGTAGGAATTGGATCCTTAAATTTTCCTTTAGAAATATGACAGTAGAGCTGAATGTGTTCAACATGTGTAAACAACAAGGAGACGTTTAGGGGTTTCGATTGGGGTGCCAATGGCTAAGCTGAAGCTCGAGTGTCGCTGGAGGGGTCTTTGGGCGTCCGTCAGGGGCTCCCCAAGATTATTGTGGAGAGTGATTCCAACGTGACTGTGGACCTCTTCAATTTGAGTGCTCCTCATAAGTGGGATGTTTAGTACTAGTGGGTCCAGGTAGCTCATCTCAAGTTGAAAGCCCAAGTTGCCATCTTTTTGCCCCCAAGGAAGCCAATGGTGTGGGGGATAGCCTTGCTCGCCTTGGTAGTGCTTCACAATGTAGCACCTTTTATTGGGCCATCTCGGATCTTCTCCCTTGCACCCGTGGGCAATTTTTTCTTAATTCGGTGGGCCTGGGGAGCATTAGGGAGTCCTCTAGCTCATATTAGCGTGTTAGTGCACTTTTCTGTGGCATACTAGTGCACCTTATTAATCAATCACGTGAGTTCATGTGTTATAATGTCGGTAGAGCCTTGACAAGCTGAAGATCGAAGATTCAAGTGGACAAGAAGCATCAAGGAAGAAGAATATGTAAATGAGATGCCCTGGTGACCCTAACCCTTTAAACCAAAATACCCCAAACCCTCTTAGATGACTTGGACCAACTAGGAATACCTTAGTCATCTTCATTAGTTTTAGAACACTTTAAAAAACATGATAAGATAGACTAATTTAAGAGGTGAGAGTAGTTGTAATTAATCCAGCCCAAACAACAGCTTTCGATAGATCTCCGATAGATCGGAAGCATATTTCGATAGACTTTCGATATATCGAAAGATCTATTCGATATATTAATTCAAATGTCCTGCAAATGCACAAATTCTCTGGATAGTTTGTCCGATCAATTGGACTACACATTCGATATATCGTAATGTGTGGATTCGATATATCGAAACCCATTTCGATAGATCGGGAATTTTGTCCAGCAACTTGCTAACTCTCTGGACAGATTCTCCGATATATCGAATGGGCTATTTCGATATATGAATCGGAACATCAATTCGATATATTAAAATCGTCGTTTTCTGCCCGTTTTATGACCGTTGCAGATTTTCTTTAAATATGGGAGAGATGGTCTTTGGGCTAAAAGGGAGGAATTTTGAGAAGATAGAAGCTACCACCATTGCTTACCTTTAGGAGCTCTATTCTTAACCCAAACAAGTCATATTCTTTATGATTCATCACAAGAATGGAGCATTCAAAGCTCATGATGAAGATGCACTTGCCCCTCTTTTGATCTCTAGAGATTGGATTGTTCTTGATAGTGATATTTCTATCCAATACTCTATGATGAGATCCTTGTAGGTGAGACTCTCTAAGAAACACATTCCTGTTAGGTGTAGAAATCTCAAACTACCTCCCATCCACCTTGGTCATCTTAAGAAGAGCATATGCAAGGGGATTGATTGTTGGAGCTAGAGCATTGACAAAACAATGGCCTTAACATCGGGGGAGTGCAAGGGTATCTGATTGAAGTTCATGAGAGCGGAGATCAAGCAACCCGAAGTGGAGCATTAAAAGGGCTCAATCCGACAAGTAAGTTATCATTTGTAAGAGTCCTGTTACACTCTCTTCCTGTGGGGAGTTAAGTGTAGAGTGTCTTCAAACTTAGGTTCAATTGTAGGACCTAGACTCGTTTGTAGGGTCGAATTGAGTTTACAAGTGGGGAGCCTTCGGCGGGAGTAAATGCTAGCTTTAGTTATGGAACCTAAACAAGTCTCCAAAGGGAGCCACTAATACAGGTGTGTACATGTAGGTTGGAAGGAACCTGTAAACTTTCCGGTTGGGTAGATCCGAGTTAAAACACCTTGGTTAGGAGGAACCAGATTTAAACTTCCTAGTGAATGCTGGTGTGCTTAAAGGGGTTGAGTACTTGAACTAAGACCCGAAGTCGAACCACTATACATCGTTGTGTTTGTGATTGTATTTGAGCATATTTCTTATTATACATTGTGTTTAATTAGTTTAATTATGAATGCTTAATTAGGAATGTATGCTAGGCACTTGATAGGCACATCCATACACACATAATGTACTTTCACTCCTTGAGTATACTTGAGTTTATATGATCCACTCTCATATAGTCTACTTAAGTTGTATAGATTAGATGCTTGATTAGTTTAATCATATGTTAATCTATACATGCTTAGACTAGGATGTTAATTGCTTTAATCTTATGCTAGTTTATTGATTGGACCCACTTAGGCTTGGAAGCTAAAGTGTTCTTGCTTAGTTTAATTTCATAAAATTGTTAAATAGACGAAAAGAAATTCAAAAGGTCTTAATCCCCCACCCCCTTTAGGACGTAACCATAATTTTATTTGCTCTCTAAGCTTCCGCACGCATATACGTTGGTGTTATGTTAAACCACCCGATGTAATTTCATAAGGGTCTTGGGAGGGTTGGGTAAATGGTAAGCATGCACAAGTTTCTTTTCTTGTGCTCTTGGGCCTGCTTGAATGTATGTATGGCTACATGGCCTTGTTCATATCAATGAAATCGTGGTTTAAAAAACAAGAAAAAAAATTGGCTAAAGAAATATGTATTTTTGTTAAAAAGAAATCTCCACTTTATAACCATAGTTATTGTCATAAATTCAATTATATACTTTAAACACTAGTACTTAGAATACTCGGACTATATTTAAATCAAGTGCAAGCTTAGTCATTTTATGTATCCAAATGACCTTCACATACACACCATCTACATTGTGTAGGTAACCGCACTTTGTGATCACAAAAGTATCGAACACTTTTGTTCATCAAGACAAAGGTAAGGTAAGGGATCCCTACTTAATCCTCCTAGTTAAGTTAAGATCATTTTATTGAATTGTTATATGTTGATTTCTATAATCATGCTTGTACATGAATTTCATGCTTTATTCTTAACTAATATTGTTAGAAATTCTATTTAATCAAATGATTCTATTATCTTGTATTTGAGAATATGCTTGTGCATCATACATGTGGTTGTTGGGGTTAGGAGCCCTGCAGTGGAAGCAATCAAAGCAGGCGAGGAACACACCACAATGGCAATCAACAAGCAAATCATCACACACAAGAAGGCAAACCGATTTTTACGTGGAAAAACCCCTCACGGGTAAAAAACCACGGCACAAAGAGACACCAATCCACTATGAATCAAAAGTGATAAGTGATTACAGAAGAATACCCTAGATCACAGCCCATAAGAGAAATCCCAAGCTACCCGAAGCTAATTCTCACATGAGGAGGACAAACCCATCCCTTTCCCTCAACCCAGAGAACTCCAAGCTTCTTCCCTAGCTCTTTCTCTCACCCTAGAACCCTCTCAATCCCTTAGCCTATTGGCGGCAACCCTAATCTCGGATTACATCTCCTTAAATAGGAGAAAACCGAAATTAGAAACTCCTTGCGCAAAACCGCACAAGAAACCAAGTCCAAAAAGAAAACTATCGACCGGTCGGACCCCCCACCGGCCGGTTGGCCGACCGATCGGATGGCCCAAAAGGCTCTAGCACACCTGCTGTCTTGCTCTATCATGACCGACTGGTTGGTCGGCCGGTCGATCGGTTAAAGGTTTGAGGCGTCCAAGCCCAACATTGGTAACATGAACCGGCTGATGTGTAATATAATAACTAAAAGTGAAAACTAATCATCATGCATACATGCATGTATGGTTATCCTACTTATGTGATGGATGGTTTATTCTTCTTATAGTACTAATTCCAAATGTGGCTCTTACCTATGCCTACCTACATGATAAATGCCCACCGATGTGGTAGATGTGGGTTGACGCTTTTACATCCAAGTGGGTAGATTCATCCCCCACCATGTTGCACACATGCGTTCATGCATTTAATCAAGACATTGTATATTTTTGTTTACCATCTATCTATGATTTAATGTGTTTGTACCTTGGTGGGAACTTCTCACTAGCCAGCCAGGTCACCTCTTATGGAAAACAAACAAATGTGATTGAGGATGATCCAATGGTACAGGATTGGGAAGGTTGATATCCGCGATCAGTGGACTTACCTAATGATGGAAGAATTGGAGGAGCAGGCTGCATTGGATTAGTTCTTCATCATTTTCTAGTAAATTTAATATATATATATATATATATATATATATATATATATATATATATATATATATATATATATATATATATATATAGTAAGTCCCTTGGTGGATAGGGATTCATATGGTTAGACTTATTAGAACTTTTGATTAATTTGAATTTGAATTTTTATCTATGCAATTAAATTCACGCCTGGATTTCATCTAATTGGCTATCTATGCACATTTGTGTGTATGAGTCACACCGCAAATGTAAAACCCTGTACTTCCACTACTCGGGTGTTACTTTGAAAAACTAATTTAGTATAAATACAATTATAGTTCAGTGGATCGTTTGTTTTTATTAAGTCCTAAAGTTGGGCCGCTGGGGGTAATCTGTATCTATAGATCAAGTCATTTAGCTATTGATTTTCAAAGATGGACCTGAAAAACCTATTCGGGGCTTAGTTAGGCAGGTTCAACTGTTCATTAAGAATTTCAGGTCCTGGATTAGCAGATCCGTCATTCGTTGGGAGCACATCACCCAATTTAGTGATTCACTACTTGATTGTATCATTGGTTCATCATTTGTGGAAAACAAGGGTTAAAAGTATCCTAGGGGTATTTAATTTGGTTGATAACCAAATTTTGAAATAATTCGACTATCGAATCCCTAAATACATCATTTAGACGCGCTAGATCAAGAAAAATGGTCCACACGGCCTATGGATTTGCCTCAAACCTTGTCAGGGGCCCTAATTGGATCATATGAATTAAATGGTCATAGACACCTAACATGGGGCCCTACATTGTGAATTACATCAATAATAATAATTGTTATGGTAATAATAATTATATTAGTATGGGTGGTTAAAGGGATATTAACAGTAATTTTGGTCCTTATTCGTCTTAGAATAGACTATACTAGTCCTAAGACACTTTTAGCCGTTGATAGTTAGTTTGGAGTAGGTCCAACTATTAGATTGTGTAAAACACCTTGATCATTGGCCAAATCATTGTGCATGGCCCACTTGTGATTTAAATCTGTCTCATTATTGGAACCATACATCAAGTTGGACCATTCAAGTAGAGTGGACGGAGTAGATTTGACTAAACAATGCAGTGGACCCCACCTTGTGGTTGTGCCTGTGCGCAACTAAGGGTGCACATGTTTTGGGCCAGCCAGCCCAACAAATTCCCGAAGAGGGAAGTTTCCCTCTCTTTCACGTTTCTGGTCCGGGCGGGCAACAACGGACGCTGTTCGTTTCGGTTGAGTGTGAGGCTCACTTGGGACTCCGGTTAGGCCGATCCAAACCGTCCATTGTGTAAGGACGTGGGTCGTAACCAAATATTAGGTGGTGGCCCTCTATACCATTCATTGTACGATGTGTGGTGCGGGGCTGAAGTCCATATGCCCAATTCGAAACTGTGTTTCCAACAGCCTACAAATCGATGGATGCTAATTAATGTGGTCCGCCTTTGGGTGATCCGAACCGTCTATATTGTTGAGGGCTAGGTCCTCTATCAAACCGTGAGAGCATCTCTAGGTGGAGGGCATCCGATTCAGATAGATCTCCAGCCAAAGTCGGGTAGTTCCCACTGTTTTTCCGAAAATGGACTGCCAAGTTGGCAATCCGCATAGTTCCTCTCCAAACCATCTGAGACGTCCATAGCACCCTTAGAAACCTCGTTCTAGGGTAATCCCAGCCGTCCATCCTCACTCACACGGATCGATTCCATGATATAAATAGGAGAGTTGTTTTCCATTTCTCTCTTCTCTTACATCCAGAAACGAAAACCCTAGATCTAAAGCAATGCAGACCTTTCATTCCCTTCTCTTCTCAGATCTCTTCTAAGATCAGATCTGCTTTGTGCAAGGAGAGCAGATCTGCCGCAGTTTTCCTAGCCGCATGTGGTGGTGCTTGAGATTCGGCCAGTCTTCTTCAACTCGCGAACCACCACAGAAACGCCTCTAGAGTTTTGATTTGAAGACTCTTCGAGCTCCATCACAACCATTCACAACATCCAGCATCGTCAGATTTAAGAGAAGCATCGGATCAGAGATCTGCCATTGAAGTTGCTAGTTATCTTCCTCGTTGAACGGCCTCTGTCGAAAACCTTCTACTGGCTGTGGTTTTCAGATCTAATTCGTCCATCAGATGGGCCAGTTGAACAGAAGTTCAAGAGAGGGTTGAGTGAGAGTGGGCCATTGAAATCAGGTTGTCAAATGGTCCAGCTGCTGTACTGATGTACATGGATTTGTGGCTGAAGTTTGGCTTTTGTTTTTGTGAGTTTCTCTAGTACTGGATTTCAGGTCAGTAATTTCTATAACCCATTTTGATTCAGTAGATTGGTTTTAATTCTAGCTTCATCTGTAGGTGAGTGCTATCACTGTTGTGTTTGGGCTTGACACCGAGTCAAAGCGAGTACTTAATCACTTGTTGTGAGTCGACTCAGTCAGATCTAATGAGTCCAGCAACCCAGGGAAGTTAGATTTGACCTTTCTAAGATGATGGACTTTGTTAGAATATGAGGTCTAACTACAACAGAGCAGATTAGTTTTCACTCTACTGTTGAGCTAGTTGTGGGAAACAGAGTTGAGGTCGAGTTGAGTTGAGTTAACTGGGTTAACTCGAGGAGTATTGTCTAAGTTCATCCATTTTGGGTGTCATGCTGAGATTATATTAATTCAGGTTGTTATTGGATTAACCCTAGATCAAGCTGGAATCAGATTGGATTTGTAGTTGGATTGGGTGTTGAGTTTAGAGATAAGTTGAATTAACTTGGGTTAGGAAAAAATCTAGTTCAAGATATCTTAGGACACTAATTTGATTTGATATTTGATGTTAATCTACATTTGGAATGTAGGAATTAGGAGCTTTCAAACACCACTCTTAAGAGTTGGACATCAACTCAATTGGGAGATTTGAATTCTTTTCCAAATCCCATACTCTTTGACACTAGGAATCTTGGGACTTCTACTTGAGAATGTGAGGTTCTTACCCTTCAAGCTTTTCATTTATTTGTTATTTATTTATTTTTGTAATTTTAGTAATTGCCTGTAATACTTGTCTTATGTATGAAATTACTTTTTACTAAATAATCATCTTATTATGTCTTATGATAATAATTGTTTGTTTCACTGTTTACTTCCAATTCTTGATCATTGATGTGGATTGGAAATTAAATTTTATTTGTGGCTTGGATTGCTATTTAAATATGTGGAATTAAACTTATGTTGTGGTGTCCTTGATTGGACTTGGTGCCCATGGTACTTTTGTTGGAAACATATCTTTTGTTGATGTTCATAAATGGACTTGTTGCCCAAGTGACTTTGTTTGGGAAGAAAATTCTTTATTGAAAAATGTAGGATAAACATAAGATGGTAAGATTTAAATATAAATTATGAATGATCTCTATTTGTAGAGTAGTATAGAAATTGAATTGATTAATTTGTAATGAAATAAATTCTGTGGAACATCTCATGGGCCGGAGATGGTGTTCTGGGATGCTATGCCCAAGCCGTCGGCCTATGCCGGGTTGCGCACACCCCCCATAATGACCATGAGCTTTTAATTATTCGTTTTGTAAATCAGACTAATAAAAGCTGGTTAATCATAATACATAACATTTGCGAGTAATGTTGGTGATGAGCCACATTACTGTCGGTTTAAGGTGCATTGCATTGTGGGTAACATTAGTGACGAGCCATGTTACTGTCGGTTTAAAATTCACCAGCTGGATGTACATCCCCAGGTTGAAGAACATGTGCATGCACACATTCATGTAAATGAGATTGAAGTTATAATGTATGTATTGAATGTTATAATTTGTTGGTATTTGTACTATGAGTGAATTGTTACATTTGATTGTTTTAAATGTCATTTCTTTTGAAATTGTATAAATTGCTTATTCTGCAATATATTATCTTTAGTTGATCTTTATTTAACTACTATCATGCCTGTTAATTTTGGAGGGTTTTTACTTCATTATGATAGTGTTTTAACACTGACGAATTATATCAGGTTGTTCAGGTGACACTGGATGAGAGTTGGTTAGATTGTGCAACTCTAGTATAGTTTAAATTCATTTATTTTTATTATCTTTCAATTAATGTAAATTTTGAGACATTTGATTTGTATAAGTCCTATGGGCGCTACTTGTACAGTTTAATATATGTTGGACATTGCATGTCTTGATCTACTTCCATTACGATTTATATAAAAAAAAAAAATTACACTGTAAAGTGGATCTTTGAATGCTTACACTCGGATTTTCAGAACTTGGACTTAACACCCGAGTAATAAAAACTGGGGCATTACAGCAAAACTCGGTACCAACTGATATACTCGATCCTTAAATTTCGAGTCGTGACACAGTGGGCCCCACCAGGATGTATATGACTCATCCACTTTGTCCATCCACTTTACGAGATCATTTTAGGGCATGAGGCCAAAATTGAGGTAGATCTAAATCACAGGTGCACTACACTACAAGAAACAATGGTGACTAAACAGCCACCATTAAAAATTCGAAAAGCCCTTTGGGCGCCACAATGGTGTATATGTTTCATCGACTCCATTCATCAACTTTACGAGACCATTTTAAGGCATGAACCCAAAAATGGGGTAGATCCAAATATGAGGTCGACCACACCATAGGAAATAGTGGTGATAAAAGACCTACCATTAAAAAACTTCTTACACCACTAATTAATTAAGAATGATTTTTGGCTTTCAGAAAGGTTTAAATCCATTCATAAAAGATTTAAATATGTTCCTAAAGCAAAAATACCACGGTTCTAAATAAGCAATTTTGGTGCAGTGACACTTAGAATTTTATTGTGGAACAACTAAGTACCTTCTTGTATTTACTGATTTTTTTTTTTCAAAAAAAGGATGCTTAATTGGCAATTTCCAAAAATTGGCGCATGATAAAAATTTAGGGTGCATTTGGTTGCACAGAATATTATGGTATTTCATGATCAACCTAATCTAATTTGGTGCAAAATTTTCATGAGATTTCATGATATTTGGGCAACCAAATACACCCTTACTAATAGGCTTGGCCTGGTCTTCTGTGCCCATGGTTTGTTTTACGATAGTTGAGACCCTAAACTTTATGAGGCACCTGCCAAAAAATGTAAAGCTTCCTGCCGATCCATCAAAAAATTATAGGGGTGTGCTCCCACCTCTCTTTAAAAAAGAAAAAAAAAAAAGAAAAAAAAATCTTACTGATTATAAATCGTGAAATATCATGAACTTTCATGATATTTGCTGCAACCAAATTAGTGATTTTTGTTTAGTTTCTTTAGGGTGCAACCAAATGCACCCTAGAGAATGTAAAAAGAAATCACTAATAAATGAGCTTTTCAAGCATGAAAATCATAGAAATTCTTAATTTTTTTCTCATTCGAATGATTCCTAATAATTCAACTTCAAATTTCACCTCCTGGGTGGATAAGGAGGGTTTACAATGGATCGTGCAATTGCAGCTGCTAAGGTTGCCATGAAGTTGGGATCTCTAGTTAAAGATGTCACGTACTCGGCCACATTGTTGTTGTTGTTGTTGTTGTTGTTGTTGTTGTTGGTGGTGGTGGTGGTGGTGGTGGTGGGGGTGGTGGCAGTGGTGTTGCTGTTAAAATTTTGAGTGGGTCTCTTTATCTCTTGATCGGTCCCAGACAGGGTCAGATCAAGAGTGACGGCTGGTTGAAATGGATTAACTGGGACAGAACATGCTAAACTAGGGTCTGAGCCATGTGGTGAAGAAGTCAAGCCTTCAGCTCCACTGCTAAGCGCATGAGTGTGCTCGCCTTCATATGTTGCCGCCAGAATAGATTTATCATCCACACATCTTTGCACCTGGAATCCAAAGTAGTTAAAAGAGGGAGTTAGATTCTAATGGAACTTCTTCCATCCTTGTATTCAATAATTTGTACGTGTTTGTGTGATCACTCATCAACTTACCATAATATTAAGTGAGAGATAAGCAACTATACGCAAAAGAGAGAACCCATGAATAACTCGTATTTGGAAAATCAAATGCTAACCAATTTTTTTCTCTTCCCTATGATTTTAGATGAAGCACATTCTAGATTGAAACAACCGATAATGAATTTGACTGGTTGGGCTGGCCGTCAGATAGAACTAGAAGTGACCACATAAACCAGTTGAGGTCCGGTCTAAGTTTTAAAAGATCTAAATGTTTACATACCCATTTTCTTTTTTCAAGAAAAGGTGTGGAAATCCTACCTTTTAACCACTTTTAAGGGTTTTTATCCTTGCTTGGGTGGTAGACTCTTAGGAGTATCAACACGAGGTTTGGGGTTCGAGTCCCATAGGTGGTGAAATCCCACCTATCATGAGTTTATTGTTCAGTTGATGTCATTATCATACTTTGTCCTCACTATTTCTTTTTATCTTTTTCTTATTTATTTATTACTATTATTTGTGGTCAGATTTTTGAATCCCATTCACCAAAATTCCTATCTAAGGCTTTATCTTTATTACATAAAAATAAAAAAGAAGCCTTCATACACTTGTCATCTTTCTGGTGGAACCATAGTTACGTTGTGTTTGTCATTTTAGGTTGCTTTGGATGACTTTTTTTTTTTTTTTTTTCATTTTCTTTTATTTTTAAACAAAGCTAATCTTCAATAACAGGATGGAAGCTATACATTCGGACAGGCCCACCAACAAAAAGAGCGTAGGCCCGCCTATCATAAACCCCCAGCCCTTTTTTCTTTTAAAACAAAAAAACACTATAATCGACAGACAACTATACAAGAAGAGCTCTAAAACTCTCTGACCTGACCGAGTCCAAGATTGTCTAAAAATAACGCCCCTCTCGGACCTCTTGAGGGAGATCTGGCACTTCCCGAAACATCGAGGATTGTTGGGATTCGCTCGCAACTCTGGCCAGCGCATCCGCAACAAGGTTGCTTTGGATGACCTTGTTCTTCATTCTTGATTTTATTCTTCCTAGTCTTTTGCACATTGATCTTAAAATCCTCACCAGGAAAGCTCATACATTACTCATTAGAGCCAAATCAGCCACATGGAATGATGGATAATATGAAAAATTGTAAGGGAAAATATTTAGCTTCTTTTTCTCACTTCACGCTAATATGGGTGGAACCATCTTCATCATAATAAATTCTCTATGCGCTTTTCGTACATTAAAGTACAAAATATATCTAAGTGCGGATATGTGTGCCTAAGTGTAGATCCACTTTTTTGTACATGCATGCACTTAGACAAGCATAGATCGACTAAGACACACATGTTGTGCATTAAGCTTAACAGACAAAACTTTGTATTGGATTATTATGATATTGATTATTTATATTCATGCAAATGGCTTCCTCCTATGGTTGTCCTTGTTTACATTCAGAGCTGATAATGAAATTTTCTCATAAATAACATTTCATTTGTGTTTGAGTATTTCTATTTTTACCAGATGAGTTACTAGCCTAGGGCTATGAACACCTTTAAACATTTCTTATTCAAGACAAGATCAGGGGTTGCAATAGGCCTGGGTCAACAGCCTGGCCCTTACCCTGTTGGGCTGACCTTCTAAAGAAAAGATTTAAATGATCAATGGTTTAAAATAGTCCAATATAAAAAAATAAAAAAAAAAAAAAAAAATCTTTTGAGAACCTTCATCTACCCCCATTCTTGTCATATATAGAATCTGTTCCACCGTTGAAACATGACCTAGATCCAACTAGTGTCACATGTAGGGTGAATATGTTAGCATGTCTTTAAACCATACATTCTCATTACATAATGGTGGCCTACTTTTTTTTTTTTCTTTTTTTCCTTTTTTTTGTAATAAGAAAATTTTATTCAAGAAGGATAAAAGCTTTTTTCTTTTTTTTCTTTTTTTTCTTTTCTTTGGAGAATATATATTAAGCCAAAGGAGAAGATTACGCCGGGGGGGGGGGGGGGGGGGGGGGGGGGGGGTGGAGATGCACATTCAGGCAGCCTCCCGCCCAAAAGTACAAAGATTGCCTACCATAAACCATTAGGCCTAAGAGTATGAACAAAGGAAAAGAGGAAGCTCAAGCACGAGCCTCTCTAATGCAAGCCAACCCGACTTTGTCCAGGAAGAGGTTGCCCCTAATATGGTCTGGGAATGATTTGATCGAGTAAAAGGTCTCCGTTCTCTGAGCTGCGATTCCTAATTTCGCAAGTTCGTCTGTGACTGAGTTGGCTTCCCTTAGAACATGGTCCACCTCCACCATTGTCCCCATCTGCAGGGCGCTAAATCTGTTTTGCCAGTACCTCAAGTGCCAAGGGAGCTTGGAACCCTTCGTCAATGCATCCACCACCATTTCAGAATCAGATTCTAAAGAGATTTTGGTGAAGCCTTGGGCCACACATCTAGAAAGCCCTTCAACCATAGCCCTCATTTCTGCAGTGGAGTTGGACCTAGTCCCGTAGCTGCTGGAAAAAGCAAATATGCAATCTCCCTTGCAATCCCTACATACCCCTCCCCCACCTGAGTTGCTCGGGCTCCCCCGAGAGGAGCCGTCCACATTGATTTTGACCCAACCTTCTTTTGGCTGCTCCCATTTAATGACTGAGCCTCTCACGCCCCTCGCTCTTTTAATGGGAATCTGGAGAAGCTCCAGCGATAGCCTAAAGGAGAGGGGCGTATCCTTTGGAGCCTGAATGGATGGGCTGATGAGCCTAAGCTAATGGAGGACCTGATTGATGACTTTATCTGTCCTCACATTATGCCCATCAAATCTTCTCTCGTTCCTAACGCACCAAATCTCCCAGAGAATAATGAGAGGCACCAGCCCTGTCAGCAGGGAGAAGCCGTCTGACATCTTGGCAACTCGCCACCACTAAGTAAGCCACATAGGCATCGACTGAAGTGGTAAGCAGGAGACGTTAAAGCAGGCTCCAAAGAAGGACCATATCTAGAGGGATAGAGGGCTGGCAAAGAACAGGTGGTCGATGGACTCAGAGGATGCAGACGACCCTGCGGCGCATCAGTTGCATCTCAACACCAGAGGGATCCCCTTAGCCTGCAATCTATCATCAACCATGATACCCTTGAGGATCACCTTCCAGGTGAAGACAGAGATTTTTGGAGGAAGTTTGGCGTGCCACACCCAACAGGCCCAACTTTTACGGATCCTAGACTCCCTGACCATGTTCCAGGCAGACTTAACTAAGAACTCACCCGAAGACTCAAGAGGCCAAACCCGAAGATCTGCTGCGTCACTAGTGACCATGCCTTTCGCCTCAATATGCGACCGAACCTCAGATGGGATGAAAGGGGCCGCTGGAGAGGCCTGAATGATCCGCCCCTGGACCAAGAAGATCTTCTTTAACTTTGAGGTTCCTCAGCTGGGTGGGAATCTGCTGCCCACAGACCTGATTGAGTGGACCCAGCCCCATCCAATTATCGAACCATAAACGACATTCGCCCTTCCCCACCAACCATCGAGCATGGCACTCAATGGTGGGGAGGAGGGCCAGGAGGCTCTTCTAAAGGGGGGAGGCTGGGGCCTCCAATACTTGGCTCTCATGAAGTTCCCCCAGATGGATTGACCTTCGGTGTTGGCAATCTTCCAAGCCAGCTTCAGGCGGAAGCTCTTCATCATGTCTTTGAGGCACTTAATTCCAAGGCCCCCTTCCTTATATGGCAGTGAAATAGTCTTCCAGTTAATCCAGTGTTCCTTCTTTTTCCCCTCGAACTAGCCCCAAAAGAAGTTAGCAAAGGAACTTTCTGAGTTAAGGAGAACCTACGCAAGAACAATCATGGCATCCAACGTATGAATGGGGATGCTCGGAAGAACATGCTTGATCAGCACCGCTCTAGCTGCAGGGTTAAGGCACCTGGTTTTCCAGCCAGTAATCCTAGCTGAAATTTTGTCCATCAATGGCTGGAAGTGGGATGTCTTGACTCTACCTTGAATGATCGGAACCCCCAGGTACTTGAAGTCTCTGGTCGATCTTTGGATTCCAGTCAGCCTTTCGATGGATCGAATTGTCGAGATCGGCATCTTGTTCTTGCAGACGAAGCTACTCTTCTCGACGTTGATCTTTTAGCCCGAGCAGGTTTGGTACGTCTCCAAGAACTGCTTTAAATTGGCCAGAGATTTCTTGCTTCCATTGGTGAATATAATTGTGTCATCCGCAAATAAAAGATGAGTCACCACGTTGCACCCACACCCATTGTGGTACGCCTGACAATCACCTGACTGAGTTAGTTGCTTCAACCCCCTGCTCAAAACTTCTGCTGCTAAGATGAAGAGGGATGGAGAGAGAGGATCTCCCTGACGTAATTCCTGGAGGACTTGAAGAAACCAGTCGGCTCTCCATTGATCAGCACCGAGGACCAGTTGGAGTTCCAGCAGTTTTCAACCATTGCCACCCACTTCGATTGGAAGCTGAACTTCAACAGGACCATCTTGAGGAAGGATGAATCCACTCTATTGAAAGCTTTCTCCATGTCCAATTTGAAGATGATACCCCCCCCCCCCCGGATTTTCTATTCATGTCTTTGAAAATTTCCTGGGTGAGGGCGACACTTTCAGCCATAGAACGGTCACGAACAAAAGCGCCCTATTCACTTGAAACAAGCTTTGGCAGCAATGAGTTAAGCCGAGTGGCTATAACTTTGGCAAAGATTTTATAAAGAAAATTGCATAGGCTAATTGGCCGGAAATCTGAAAAGGTTCCTGGGGAAGGCGTCTTCGGGATAGGACATATCAGAGAGGAAGTGACAGCCCTAGGGAGGGGTCCTCCCCTGAATAAAAATAGAATAGCCCTCATTAGATCTTCGTTGATGATATCCCAGCAGCCGCTGAAGAAAGCGCCAGAGAACCCATCTGGTCCAGGGGCACCATCTTTAGGCTTGGAGTCTACAGCCAGTTTTACCTCTTACGGTGTCGGGTCAGCCGTAATTGCCACATTATCTTCATGAGTGACGCAGGGTGGGATGAGGTCCAGGAGCTCGCCTGGTGGAGCCACCAGTTGAGCAGAGAGTAGGGAAGAGAAGAAAGCAATGGCCTCCTCCTTAATCTTAGATAAGTCAAACGTATGGTCTCCATTGCCCAGTTGAATTTGCTGGATGTTGACCCTTCTCGCTCTCTCATTAGCTGAAAGATGGAAGAACTTGGTGTTTTTGTCCCCCTCATCCAGCCATTTGTTACGTGACTTTTGCTTCCAAAAGGTCTCTTCGCAGCGTTCAAGCCTTTGAAGGGTATCTTTAGCTTCCTAAAGGCAGCACAAGTGATCCTCATCAGGGAATTGGAGACTTCGCAGTTCTCTACTAACGACTTCGACTTCACCAGCTTCAGGTTTTGGAAAATATTCCTAGAAACATCTTTGTTCCAGATTTTGAGAGCTCTCTTCACATTCTTCAACTTGGAGAGCAGGCTAAACATTGGTTGGGAGGGCCCTTGAGTTACCCATGTTTCCTTGACCAGGTTTAAGAACGAGAACAGCTTACAGAACCTGAACACGTATGGGCAGCCCGAGGTCACAAAATCGGCTCGAGCCACCTATCATATAATCTGCTAAAAAAAACTAGCTATCGCCACATGGGCCTAACCTCAGCCGAAAATCTATACAAAAGGCATCGGCATGAGGACTCACTCCCTGATCTTACCCAAACCCAATTGGTCCATAAACAGCTCTCCACGGGCCACAGCTGGGAGACTAGCGGCTTTCTCGAAGATCCTCCTAACCTGAGAACCGCTAATGGTGGCCCACTTGATGATTGGACCAACTGGGCTATCCATAAATCATTGACCATGCCCGAACAATATTGGGGCTGGAGATCAAGCCCAGGCACAATTTTCGGCCATGTTTAGGGGCTAAGTGCTAGCCCTATAGGGCCGGGCCACAGTGCCCATTGCCATCACCATCCAAGACTTCTACTGTGTAATGCAATGTTGAATTCAAATAAAATTAGATCTTGGTAAGCAAGTATCCGTATTTAGATGAAGTATTTATTTGTATGGAGGATTCGCAGCGTATGTTGGAAAACCGGTCAGCGGAAGCACCGAAGAAGATCAAACAATCACCACAAAGTCACACAAGCACTCAACGCAAAAGCAAACGAATTTTACGTAGAAAACCCTTGCGGGAAAAAACCACGGCACAAAGCGACAACTTCCACTATGAATTCAGATGATTACAGAGCTAGAACTACCTGAGTAGATCCCAAAGATGAACAAAAGCACACAACCTCTCAATCCTCTTTCCCAATAACCCTAATCCCGTTTAGAACAGCTAGGTATTGCTTAGCATTAGGTCTAGCACGATTAGGAAACATATATATAAGAGGAAACTCGAAAATAGAAGCAAGTAGCGCAAAAAACTGCGCAACACTACAATCTCCGCAGACCGCAGACCGGTCGTGACCAGTCCAGAGAGGTGTGCCGGATGCTGCCTCAACTCAGACCTGTCCTCAGACCGGTCTGAGCAACCTGCGACCGGTCTGAGATCTCCACGACTGGTCTGACGACCGGTTTCAAAATGACCTAAATCGTCCAGAGAGTTTTGGACTCAAAACTGCATATTATGTCCACTGGCCGACCGGTCATGCGACCGGTCGGTGGACTCTGTTCATGCACAGTAATGAGGCCTTCACAACAGCGTGGACTATCCCATGACATCCCTTATTTTTCTTCAAAATTGTTGCCTGTGAAATTCTTGATATGCTAGGTGTGCATTACACGTTGAAAGAGTATCCCTTGCCATCCTTTATTTTTTTTTCAACATTCCTATGTGCGAAATCTCTTGATATTCTAGGTGTGCATTACACGTTGAAAATTATCTCCAATAAACAGTCGGGAGAGAGACCTAAGCCCTTGATATTTTTACAAGGCCCACTGTGATTATTATATAAAATCCATTCCAACCATTACCACACGAAACTTTAGGCCGGGGGCCAAGAAATCAGTCCACTTTATAATGTAGGTAGGTCCCACCAAAGGAAATAGTTTGGAGGGTGAGTGTTTCTGTATACAATTTTTCCATTCATGTGCTCCACCTGAGTCACCAATGGGGCTAACATTGCAGTGTGACTAACAGTGGAGGTGGGTATACTAACAGTGTGGTGTGTGTACTAGATAGCCTTTTGTAAAATTTTCCTTATATATTGTAATAAAATCTCTACAATCCTTAGTGAGGAATGCTCCAGTCGACTCAGATCACGATAAGCTATAGTGCTTTTAGTTGAATCAGTTCATTTGAATGTTCCGATGGATCGGTCTGAACTGTCCACTAAGCCCAGAGCATCAGCTCCCATGAGAAAATTGTACTGATCAGAAGATCCAATCCATCTTTAATTTGGCTTTATTTTCTTTAGCCATCAATTTTTCAAGTCATGGATGGGAAGTGCACGATTACCTCACAAAAGTGATTTTTTAGAATCACATATAAACATTTCATGATGGTGCCTACCAAATAGTTGGATCAAATTTTTTATTGGACGTAATTTTATGTAAATGATATTTACCATCCATATTAAAGGTAAATAATCAATGGTTAATATTTGTCAGATCATTATAATATTTGCACTGTAGCCCAAGAATTGTCTTCTGGATCTAATGTGTAGTTTAGATCAATGAATTGTATTAAGTATCCCAATGCAGCTAGGAGTACTAAACCTTATAGTGCTCATAGTGCTGGGAGACCACTAGAGCATTTCTCATTTTAATCCTTTGGGGTTAGTCCTTTCCAGGTTTTCCTCTAAGAGCTGAAGTGCTTTCCACTATATTAAAGAAAAAAAAAGGGTGCTAAGTACTCCTTAAAAAAAAAAGGGTGCTAAGTGCTCTCACGGGATTATGAGTTTTTTTTTTTTTCTTTTTCTGTTAGAGCTTTTTTATTATTATTTATTTATTGAAAACTATGAACAACAGGTACAGTTCGGGCAGGCGCCACAAAAAAAGAACAGCAACCTCATCTATCATATACTCAAGACACGCAGGCTAGACAAAAATAAATAAATAAAATAAAATAAAAGCTATACAAGATAATGCATAAGGAAACCCATCAACCCTTTCTAATCGTCCCCAGGCCTGCATTATCAAGAATAATGAGACCTCTGATTTGGGCCGGCAACTCGGCTCTAGATAAATATCTTGCATTCATTGGACCAACAGACACTACCTAATTTTGCCAAGGCATCCGCTACCGCTACCGCATTAACCTCACACAACACATAGAGATCTTGAGGTTTAGCATTTGTCGAATTATGAGTTATAATGCTCCTAGATAGTCCAATCAATTGATTTAAATTGTCCATTAAGTTCATAATACATTTCGATGGGCCACTATGAAAAAATATCTCACTGATCAGGTAATATATACATCCGTAATTTGACCTTTTTTTGTAGCCATACTTTTTGCCAAGCCTTGTAATTGCATAACAAAGGTGATTCTTTAGAATCATAAGCAATCCATGATGGTCCCTAACAAATAGATTAATCAAATCATTGATTGAACCTACTTTTGTGTAAATGATATTGACAATCCATTTTTAAGGCCATTGATCAAATGGTTATAATGCTCTCTTGTGGAAGCCAATGAAGTATGAGTTGGATTGATCTAATTAAGGCATTGCATCTTTTTATGTATTGAACCATTGTTTACTTGCCTCCATATCACATTTATCTTAAAATTGTGGTAGTAGGATCTCACTGGGCCTCTAGCTCCCATATTTAATTACTCTTACAAGTTTTCAAGATGGGAGGGAGCAAAAGATGTAGAATATCTAGGTGGCTACATTCATTAAACTGTAGTATTTTAATTTATTTTTATTGAGAAATTGTAATGAATTTAAAAGTAGAGAGCTATGAGAGAGAATTAGTAGTGGGAGATTTGTTAGATTCGGATTTGTAAAGCTTACTTTAAAGTTTAAGTTTAATTTATCATCGTTTAAATGGTTTAATTATGGTTTAGTTTAAATGTGTGATAAATCATATATGAATGTGATGAATAAATGCAAGAAAATTTTATTCACACCCTAGAACTTAGGATCAAGGTCACCGTACTAGAGTTTCGAATTTCAAGGTGTGAGAGGTTGATATTAAAGCTTAGATTTTAGCATTAGCTAAGGCCTAAGGTTATGGTTAACACCTAGTGAAGTTGGAGATAGAATTTTTCTTGTCTACTAATATTGTAATTTAGATTTAGATTTTGTTTAAGGTACTCAAGAATGGACAAGTTTTAGAAGAATGCTTAGGGCCCTTAGAACTTGGTAAATATTTAAGCCAACATGCCTAGAGGAACAATGTAAGACTTGTACCGGCCCATATTCAACGATGACTAACAAATGTACTTGAAAGATTTACAAGATTAAGATTGTCTATTTTCAACGTTTACCTAATTCTATAGATTTGGAGAACTGGAGGAATCAAATCTTCAAAGCGATGAGGTATAGAGAAGAAGAAAAAGGAAACTTTAGCCGCCTTTGTACTAAAAGTCGAGGGTAATTTTTGTGGAAACTATGGTTCGATCAATTGCAGTGGGAATTGTGTGGACTTGGAATTTGCTCTGCAAGGAGTTTAATAATTTATATCTCTCTAAAAACATTTGAGATAGGAAAGTAGTTGAACTCATAAACTAGGAGCAAGGAGAATTATCTGTAAGGCAACACGTGACTATATACACTAAGTTGTCTAATTTTCTCTCTACACAGTCTAGGAAGACCTTAAAGTTAGAAATTTTGAGAGGGGTGAAAAGACCCATTCATGCTAGGATAGTGGCATTAGGCCTTTCAACATATGTGGATGTGGTAAAAAAGACTTTAGTAGTATGGTATGATTATGAGAACTTCTGGAATGATTGAGAACAAAAAAGAAAGGAAGCTAGAATGAAGAATAAGATCGCACCAAAAGCCCCACAGCAATTGGAATCTTAGTATCAACAACAGGTGCCTCCCTGATCGTAATAGAGACCTCAACAATTACAATCCCTGCGACCTCCACAATACCCACAACATTTGCAACAACTAAAGCCTCATCAAAACTCAGCCTCAGTAATAATTGAAACTGAGAAGTCAATTGCATCACACCAATCAGCCCAAGGACATGTTTACATCATAGTCTCACCTGAAGAATAACCAACTCTAGCACATAATTACATAAAACCACCACCCAAAAGAAAGCCACAGCTCAAAGAAGCGCCAGTGCAATGCTACGCCTTTACAAATGTGCCACACAATCTTGATGTAGGCATAAGTATGTAAATTTTGAGATAATTTTTTTTGTTGAGGGTAGACTGTAACACCTCAAAAACTGCTGCACACGAGTCGGTACACAAGTGCCCTTTCACTTGTGTATTTTAGTCAACAAAATTTTGAGACAAAGTTACATAGATGCACTCATATGTACATACATGTATACTCGAATACACCTCATAATCAACTTTAGACCCTCATGTACCATTGTATATTTGATTAATGTTCATCAAACCAACCATTGAAAGACCTACTCATTACTGGATTAAAATATACAATCGTCCATTTTGCTTGTAGGTCACCAAATCATAATAAACTAAAAATCATAATAAACTAACTATGAAATCTTCATATTTACTCATACATACATACATTTGATGATGTGATTCATTCATCTTAATTACTCATCACCCATGTACATGCTTCACCTACCATTGAAATGACAATCTAAGGTCCCTACACACATGTACAAATACATATACATATAGGGACCTTTTTCTTAAAGAAATTTTATTCTATACATATAGGGACCTTAGATATATTCATCTTGAGCTTATGATTCATAACCCACTCGATTAATCATCAATCTAAATATTGCGAAGACTCTTTATGAAGATCAAGCCATCCAACCATTCGATTTCATTTTGGACCATCACATTATAATGAAATGGATAAATAACGTATATTAAATGTTTACCTCTAGCCATCCATGATTTTAAGCCTTTTAACCCTAGAACTCTAATGAATGTTTTATATTATTGAAATCCAAATCTAAGGGATATAAACACATCATCAATTTATCATTTAAGATTTTCTACGATGTACATGTTCTTACCTGACACCAATCTTTAAAAAAAACTTATTTGTAGGATTCCAACCGTGATGAAAATTTAACCAATATTTATACAACCAATTGATCTTTATATCTTCAATCTTGGTATCTAATTCACGAGATTAACAATCCATCTGAAAGATCATCATATCCACTAGATGACACTCTTGAAATCCAAACAACAACCATCATAGCAACATACAATCGATCCCCGATGAATCTACTAATTCACTTTGTGCATATAGACATATCTGAGCCTAGTTCTAGAGTTCTCAGAATATCCAGGGAGAATCCTATGGTTTCTACCCTTTTCAAAACCAAAAGAGTTTATGTAATCACACACATACCCTACACTATGAAATTGCGGTTTTACCGTGAGTAGAGATACTTGGAGATATGCCTAATGTCCTAGAAGGGGGTGAATAGGACTTTAAAAATATTCTTGTTAATTTAAAAACTCAATCGCATTCACACTTCAATTAAACAATTACATACTAGCAAGTGAAGATAATTGATGAAACAGCTGATAGACATGATGGTACTAATCATTCAAATATGGCATGTGGGCATTTTGTCAATCAATTGATGAGCATTTAGATAAGCATTAATAGACAAGACATAATAATGGACAAAATGCATTTACCACATAACGCACAATGTATAGTGGATCGACGATGAGTCTACTCCACTCCTGGTTCAAGTGCTCAACTCCTTTGAGCACACCGGCATTCACTATCGGAGGTTTTAAATAAGGTTCACTTCTCAACCTTTACAACCTACAAAAGGACTAATCCTATACAAGGACAACGCACGTATTCTCCTATGTCGGAAGTATACGCAAGGACTTCCAAGTCCTACAGAAGGACACACATGTCCTACTCAAGGACAACAACGAGATTGTGTTATAATCTCTAGACCCCAATCTCAACAAGAAGGAGGAATCAAACTGTGGACTCTATAAGCTTAGCCACTTATAAGAGATGAGCCACAATTTAGCGCCGTTGTTTGAAGAAGCTTCGTCTTGCACGAATGGTCTCTTCTTTAGCTCTCTCGATCAGCAACCTTGCACTAAATGTTGGTTTGTAACTTTCAATGTGAGGGATTAGGGTTTGGAGAACTTTCTATGGGATATGGCTTTTTATATGAAGGATGGGTTCTACCTAAATCATCATTAATGGCATTGATGACAAGGGTATGATTATTTGGAGTAGGTCAAGAAGCCATTAAAGATGGGTTGAGTTCATGATTCAATCCAAGCTTTGAATGCTATTCAATGTTGGCCAAATCAACATGGATTGAAGTATGAACTCAACAAATCTAAGGGAATGAGAGAGTGATATCAAGTGGAAGAAGTCCAATCAAACCCTAGATGATGCTCAAGATGTCTCTACTAAGATCCAAGCAAGATGGCTATATAGAGCGATTCACAACGGATAGAAAATTATCATCTCGATAGGATTGGATATAAGAATCAGCACGTTTTTTATTTTGCTGAAATAAGTTCTCCGATTGATCGTACATGGTTTCGATTGATCGAAAGGCCATCTCTGATTGATCGAAGATAGGGTCCGATTGATCGAAAATGTGTCCAGATGGATGTTGGAATTTGCTGGATGATTTTCTGATTGATCAGATGTTCCTCCAATTGATCGGAGGCACCTTGTCCGATTAGTTGGACTCATTTCCGATTGATTTTAATAATGTCCAGAGTAAGTTGAATTTTTGCCGGACATTTGTCCGATTGATCGGGCATATACTCCGATCGATTGGGCATCAATTGGAACATATTCTGATGGATCGGGATCCTATTGGAAGAGGCAGTTTGGCTACATGACTTGTTTTTTCATCAACTGCTCGCACAACCGACTCCATGGCTGATCAACATGTAAGAGCGACTATAAAATGGGCTACTAGGATTTTTTTTAAGTGGGTGTGGTCATCTATAGAAGAGAGTTTTGGGATAAATGGTTTAGGGAATAGGATTGAAGCCGGTCTGAATTGATGATCTTCTGAATAACATTTGCCAGAGATGTCCCAAGTCTTCAATCTTTAGCAACAAGTGGTTTTACAGAGTTGATGACTTACTAAACACGGTAATTGACAAAACTTGCATTAACACACTATACACTCTAACTCAAACATTCATGATCTGACCATTCGTCCATGAGTTTGACCATACTTTTACACTTTCACACCCCAAAAAAACCCTGTGGTACCTCGATTTGTGATCTCGAGATTGATTTAACCGTTGAGTTCAAGATCGACCTCCTCTAACTGTTCAACCTATTGCATAGCACGCCAACAACGCCGGTGAACTGAGATTCAATCTCTGGTCTCACCCACAAACGATAAACAGGAAGAAATAACAACTAGAAGAAGAATTCAAACAAACTAACAATCCACAAGACATATTTTACGTGGAAAAACCCCAACAATGGTAAAAAACCACGGGTGCAAACTTCCACTATGAAAAAAATGAAGTTACAAGCAATACACTTACCTTTTCCGATGCTCCCATGCATAGAGATGGCCCTTTTGTTAATCCTCTCACCTCTTTCTCACCTTGGATGTATAAAAACCCTAATCCCATAGCCTAATCCCGGTTTACACCCCTTTATATAATAAACCCCGAAAATAGAACAAAAAATAGGAAACCCCGCACTTAAGTTCACGGCCGGTCGGGGGACCGGTCAGGCTTGGTCGGACGCCCGCCCAATGTAAAAATAATTCAGCGAGAAAGGGGAAATAATTCCCTAATATCGGTCGCCCGGTTGACTTGACCGTCGGGCGCCCGGCTGTTCCCAGAACAGTTCAGAGACGTTGGTCTCAATCACATGAATATTGAGCGCCCGATCCACTTACCGTCTAGGTGCCCGACTATGCCTAGTGTGATTGGCTCCACATTCAACAATCTCCCACTTGGAGACACATCACCACATGATCCTTCATCTTCTACATCCAGAGTGCACCACCTCCCCGTCTTCAAGCCTGAAAACCAATCAAAGCTGAATAGAGCTTCAGCTTCTCCCGTGTGACCGCCTTGGTCAACATATCCGCAGGGTTCTCACTTGTATGGATCTTCTCCAGAGCAATCGATTCATCTTCTAGTAATGAACGTATGAAGTGATATTTGAGGTCAATATGCTTGGTCCTTGAATGAAAGGCTGAATTCTTAGCCAATTGTTTTCCACTCTGATTGTCACTGTACAACTTGCAATCTGCTTGCTTCTTCCCCAACTCTTTCATAAAACCTTGCATCCACACCATCTCCTTGCACGCTTCTGTAGCTGCAACATATTCTGCTTCCGTTGTACTGATAGACACTATTTTTTATAACTGAAAAATCCAACTGACTACAACACTACCCAGGGTAAAGACATACCCTATTGTGCTCCTTCTGCTGTCAATATCCCCTACTAAATTTGAGTCAACATAGCCTTGTAGCTTGATTTTCAATCCTCTATATATAACACAGCCCTACATCCACAGTACCTACCAGGTATTTGAGGATCCACTTCACAACTTCCCAATGTTCCTTCCTGGGGTTGTTCATGAACCTATTAACAACTCCCACTACTTGAGCAATATTTGGCCCCGTGCTAACCATAACATACATGAGACTTCTTATAGCTGACGCGTATGGGACTTTAGCCATGTAGTCCCATTCCCCCTGCGTTTTAGCTCCTTGCTCCTTAAAAAGCTTGAAGTGATTGGCTAATGGAGTGTTAACTGGCTTACCACCTCCCATGCTGAATCGATCATGTACCTTTGCTATGTACTCTGCCTATGACAAAACTAGCTTCTTGTTTTTCCTGTCACACTTTATCCTCATGCCTATGATTTGTTTTGCAGCTCCTAAATCCTTCATAGAAAATTCTCTAAACAGTTGTCTTTTGAGATTTAAGATGTCCTTCATGCTTGATCCGGCCACAAGCATATCATCAACATACAGAAGAAGAATGATGTATGACGTATCAAACTTCTTCAAATAACAACAATGGTCTGCATGACATCTCCTATACTCGTTTTCTGACATGAAATTTTTGAACTTCTTGTACAACTGCCTCAGGGCCTGCTTCAGGCCATATAAACTTTTATTCAGTCTACACACTTTGTTCTCCTTTCCTGGTGACATGTATCCTGTCGGTTGATGCATTTAAATATCTTCTTCAAGGTCTCCATGAAGAAAGGTTATTTTAACATCTATACTCAAGACCATGCGAATCATAGACATCTTCACCACTTGTGAAAATATTTCAGTGAAGTCAATACCTGCTTTTTGTTGGAACCCTTTCACAACCAATCTAGCCTTGTACCGCTTCGAACCATCGTGCTGCTCCTTTAATCTGTAAACTCACTTGTTATAAAGAGCTTTCTTACCCTTAGGTAGAGTGACTAGCTCCCACGTACGATTGGACTCAAGAGAGTCCATCTCATCATCCATGGTCTGTTCCTACTTCACCCGTGTATCTAACTGTAATGCCTCTTTAAAACACTCTGGTTCATCATTATCTGTCAGCAGTAGATAATGTAAGAAACGTGAGTATCAAACTTTGAGTCTCCTCTCCCGAGTAGACCTCCTTACAACCGGTGTTTGCAGTTCTGCCTTATCATGCTCTTGTGCATACTTGTCCTTTGGCACTGTGACACCTGTGTCCGGTAACTCTTCTAACTTTATGAATTCCTTCTCATCGGTCTTATTCTATTTTTGCTGCAAACTGTCTTTATGCATCACTTTTTCATTGAAGACTACGTCCTTACTTCTGATGATTTTTCGGTTCTCCATATCCCAGAACCTGTAGCCAAAATCATTCTACCCGTAGCTTATAAACGTACACCTCCTAGACTTCATATCCAACTTATTTCTCTACTCTGCATCAATGTGAACATATAAAATGCAGCCAAACACTTTGAGATGTATAAGGCTCACTTCTTTCCCAGTCCACGTTTCTTCTAATAACCCACCATCCAATGGTGCTGAGGGACTTCTATTGATGAGATAAACAACAGTATTCACAACATCTGCCTAAAACGTCTTAGGCAACCTTGCATGTAACCTCATGCTCCTAGCGCGCTTAAGAATAGTCCTGTTAATGCGCTCAATCACACCATTACTGTTGTAGTGTTCTTGGAATCATTTTTTTATGTTTGATCTCATTAGCTACATAATACTCCTCAAATCTCTTATCACAATACTCTCCCCTATTATCAGATCTGAAACTTTTTACTGTTTTACCTGTCTCATTTTCTACCATTACCTTCCACTTCTTAAATACATCAAACACATATGATTTGTGCTTTAAGAAATAAACCCACAGTTTTCTACTAGTATCATTAATAAAAGAAACAAAATAACGTAAACCACTAAGAGATGATACCTGTGCTGGTCCCCACACATCAGTGTGTACAAGCTCCAATAGATGCATCTTTAGAGCACGTCCTGTCTTCTTGAAGCTTACTCTCTTCTACTTGCCACACATGCAATCCTCGCAGAATTCCAGATCGATTACCTTCAACCCTGGTAGCTTCCCCTTTGACAATAGTAGTTTCATCCCCTTCTCACTCATATGTCCCAACCTCTGATGCCATAACTGCTTGTTCACTCCAGTTGATGCGACTGCAAGTGAATTGTACGATCCAGAAGTCACGTACAAGGTACCTTCCTTCTTGCCTCGAGATATCACCAATGCACCTTTTGTGACCTTCCAGAAATCACTAGTGAATGTCGTCACATATCCAGTATCGGGCAACTATCCCACTGAGATCAAATTCAGTCTCAAACTCGATACATGTCTGACATCCGTCAACTTCAAGACGGTTCCATCTTTTTGACCTAAGTGAATGTCTCCCTTGCCAACAATACTGCACGGTTCATCATCACCCAAGTAGACTCTCCCGAAGTCACCTGACACATAATCACGAAGAACTTCCTTTGACGAAGTGGCATGAAACGAAGCACCCGAGTCTATAACTCAAGACTTATTTCGCGCATCAAGAGACAAGATCAACGCCTCTGTGTCACTCTCCTCAAATAGATTCACTAAATCCTTCCCACCTTGAGAGCTTCCTTCTTGTTTCGTAAGCGTCCTGCAATCACGCTTCATGTGCCCATTCTTCCCACAATGCCAACACCCGTACTTGTCTTTCGGTCCCTTGGACTTATTCCTTGACTAATAACGCTCGTGTTTATTGCCTCCTTTGTTCGAAGATCTTCCTCTTCCTTCAACATTTAGAACATTACCTGAATCTCCTGAAACTCTCGATGCCTTCCTTCTAGATTCTTCGTTGAGAATTGACCGGCCACATCATCGAATTTCAACTTCGTAGACCTTGAAGAATTGCTCACGGTAATCACCAAACCATCCCAACTGTCTGGCAAACTGGACAAGATCAATAATGCCCTGACCTCATCATCAAAAGAGATGTCAACGGATTCTAATTGGTTCATGACTATATTGAACTCGTTTAGATGTTCAGCCACACCCTCACCATCTGACAATCTTCATGTTGAATAGCCGTTTCATAAGATGAACCTTGTTGAACATCGATAGTTTCTCATACATCGTAGCTAATGCTTGCATTAATTCTTTTGTGGTCTTTACTTTGGATATATTGAAGGTGATGCTCTTAGACAAAGAGAGTCGGATCGTTCCTAGAGCCTTCCGATCCACTAAAGCTCGTTCATTATCTGTCATCTTCTCTGGTTTCTTCTTTTTTCCTTCTAGAGCACATACCGTAACCAGAAAAGAAGTCGAAAATAAAGTCACCTCTCCCATCACTGCACACACTGCCACCACCTAAGGGCCCTAGGTTTCCTCTTGCCGAGCCGTCAACATTTATCTTTACCTAAACCTCCTCCGGTTTTATCCACTTCACTACTGATAGGATAAACCCCTATGGAGTCTCTACTTCGATCCCCAACTCCATGGAGAGCCACCTGATGGGATCGAAAAAATTCTTTTTGTGGGGAGGGAGATAAGGGCTAATTAAAGAGGTAAATACACCTCTGGATCCAGGAGATAGTTGAGCCCACAACCACCTAATTTCCTTTGAAATGGTACCCATTTCTAACGATCTAGATTTCCCAAAAAATGAAGCAAGAGAGAAAACCTTGAAGGTAGTAGAAATCGCCCGCAGCAGAAACCGCAGCACGGCCTGCTACCAGCTGCCCCCTCTAAGAAAGAGATTAAAAAAAAAAAAAAAAAAAAAAACCCTTCCATACCTTAGTCGCTAACTCACTCGAAGCAAACATATGGTTCATAGACTCCTCTTAATGCCTACGTTCAATGCCACAACAGACACATTTTAATGCCACCTAAGCTCTCCTTGTGTGCACTCTTGTTATCAACTGGAACTGCACACCGCAAAAGCTTCCAAACGAAAACCGAAATCTTAGGCGGCATCTTCAAGTGCCAAACCCACTTGGCCCGTGATCTTCGCTCATCCGGTGACCTACTCAGATTCCAAGCTGATTTCAAAGAAAACTGACCTGAGGATTCCGGAGGCCATACGCACCTGTCTTCTTCTTGGACCGTACAAAAGCCTTCATCCCTGCTGAATGATTCAGCACCGACTGAGGCAAAAATTCAGCAAATGGGGTAGGGAAGAAGAGGCCTTCTGGACCCAGAACCTATTTAACTCGAAGCTCTCTTAGGTGAATGGAAAACTGGCCCACGCACCAATCACTCCAGGGGTCCAAGACCCGTCTAATCGTCGAACTAGAAATTGCACTCACCCTTGCCTAGCAGCCACCGAACTGTGATAGCAATAAAGGAGAGAAACTAGCATACTCGTTTCCAGCACGGAGATTTGTCACAGTCAGGAGCATCTCCAACGTGAGATGGAGTAATCAGACGGATATTTCACCTTCATGAAGCCCAAAATTTAAGAATTTAAGATTTTAATTAAGTGAGATGGAGCCATGAGTTTAAGATTTTAATTATATGTGTTCTGTATTGCTTTACGAGTTCATTAAGTAGTCAGTAAAAGTGAGTGTGGCTAGGCTCATCCATTACGGTCTTGATGCTTGCATGGGCCAGTAACAGATCCATAGGTTTCATAGGAATTCAAATAGCATAGATATGAGAAATAGGCGGTTCATCCAGTGATTTTTTCATTACGACGGCCTTCTAACCATGTTCTTCTATTACTTGGCGCCACTCTCTGAGTGCTTCTCTCAAGTGTAGGTCATCCAACACATGCAAATTCTCTTTTTAAATTAGTCATCCAACCATCAAAGCTACTTGGAAAAGCAGACGGAGCACACAAAGCTTACTACTTTCTAACGTATATGGTGAGTGCGGATCGTCTGTGTTGAAGGCACAGAAAAATTCAGTGCCATCTATTCTTATTCTCATTGGTACATGTCATCACTAATGACGTCATCTCACAAAACAAAGCCGATTTTCCCTCTCATGGATTGCCTGCTACACAACCTCACTTTTACCGTGTGGAATTTCTCCGGGCTCACCATGATTTACCTGTTATATCCGCACTGTCCATTAATTTTTTCAGATTATTCTAAAGCATAAGACAAAAAACGAGGCACATTCAAAGCTCAAGTGGACCACACAACAAAAAGCATGGGATTGAACATATAACGTTGAAACCTTCCTACGGTCCGCTGTGAGGTTTATTTGCCATCTAACCTCTTAATAAGGTCACTCAGACCTTGATGAAGGGAAAACAGACACATCATCTTGATCAGAGTCATCTGTGGCCGGCCCCAAGAAGTTTTCAATGGTAGGCGTTCAATTCCCAAGCTTTCCTGTCGTGTGGCCACTTGAGCCTAGGATCTCACTCGTTTTAGACCTGTGACTAAAAAGTATGAAAAACAATGGATGGACAGTGTGGATCTAATAAATACATCATGATGGCCCCACGAAAGTTCCACATTTCAACCATTCCGATTTTCTTCTCTCCAAGCGAGCAGCGGTAGCAGCCGAATTTCTTGACGTGGAAAATTTAAGCAGGCCCGTGATGATTTATTTCGGAGATTCACACCGTTCCTATAACTTTTCATATCTTTCTAAATTGCAAGCCTAAAAACAAGGTAGGTCCGAAGCTCAAGTGCAAAACACATAGGAGACAGTGGAATTGATGCTACCGTTGAAAACTTCTTAAGGCCTTAGACGGCTCTGATCAAGCAGATATTTGTGTTGTACCTTTCGTCCAAGTATGGGTGGCCTTATGAACAGGTTAGATGTCAGATAAACCTCAGGCTTGGCCTTAGGAAGGTTTCAACCACAGTTTGAGTAATCCCCAATGCTTTCTTTGGTGTGGTCCACTTGAGCTTTGGATGTACCTCATTTTTGGAATCATGCTCTAAACTTATTTGGAAATATTGATGGATGGGATGGATGTAACACAAAGGGCATGGTGAGGGGCACGGGAAGAGAGAAATTCGGGCTATTTTGTGAGCTGGAGATGTAGAAAACGAGGCGGACGAATGATAAGCACCCGCACTGGAATTTCCTGTGCTCCGCATGAAACTTTTAGTTACTATTCAAGAATGGCTAGAGTGTGGATCGTCTGTGTTGAAGGCACAAAAAAAAATTCAATGCCATCTATTCTCATTGGTACACATCATTACTATTGACGTCAGCTCACAAAACAAAAAATGAGGCACATACAAAGCTCAAGTGGACCACACAACAAAAATCATGAGATTGAATGAGTAAAGTCGAAACCTTCCTACGGTCCACTGTGAGGTTTATTTTCTATCTAACCTCTTCATAAGGTCACTCAAACCTTGCTGAAGGGAAAACACAAACATCATCTTGATCAAAGTCGTTTGTGGCCCCAAGAAGTTTTCCATGGTAGGTGTTCAATTCCCACTCTTTCCTATCGTGTGGCCCACTTGAGCCTTATATCTGACTAGATTTCAACCTCATGACTAAAAGGTAGGAAAAAAAAATTGATGGACAGTGTGGATCTAATAATTACATCATGGTGGACATGATGATTTATTTTCGAGATCCACACCGTTTCTATATATTCCAGATCTTTCTAAGTTATAAGCACAAAAACAAGGCAAATCCAAAGAGCAGGTGTAACACACCATAGGAAACAGTGGAATTGATGCTACCGATGAAAACTTCTTAAGGCCACAGACTGCTCTGATCAAGCAGATATTTGTGTTGTACCTTCAAGGTATGGGTGGCCTTATGAACAGGTTAGATGCAAGGTAAGCCTCACGCATGGCCCTAGGAAGGTTTCAACCACAGTTTGTGTAATCCTCATTGCTTTCTTTAGTGTGGTTCACTTGAGTATTGGATGTACCTCATTTTTGGACTCATGCTCTCAATCTATTTGAAAAAAATAATGGACGGTGTGGATGTAACACAAAGGTCATTGTGAGGGGCGGCGAAGTTTCACACCTTAAAAGTTGTGCGATGTAGCACCCAACGTAAGAAGAGAGAAATTCAGGGTATTTTGTGAGCTGGAGATATAAAAAATGAGGTGTGAAAATGAGAAGCGCCCGGCACCGGAATTTTCTGTGCTTTCAACACAGACGATCCGCACACTGGGATGGCTAAGATAAAAACATGTGGCGATGAGAAACCTTCTAAACTAGTTTACACTTTTCTCTTTCTCTGTCTACAAGACCCACTAGTAGAACATTTTAGAGATCTTTATCCACTCTATATCCTTCAATCGTTCTCTAGAATTCTCCACGCACATCTCTACACTATATAAAGCCTGACAAAATGTGCACACTCAGGAGAAATGTTCATTTCTTAGATGGTTCGGATGGTCCAATCAGAGATTTTCTCTTTTGTGAATAAATGGCTGGGCCTGCAGGATACCTAGTTCAAATCATCGTACACTATCTGGAGGCACGAAAATTCCAAAGGCACTGGATTAGTTGCCTTGTTTACACTACATGATTTTTATGAATTGAAATTTCATCATGATACGATGATCGGTGGATTCGTCACGAAAATGTTCATTTCTTAAATTTTCTTTTTTCAAGTTATCTTCACAAAAAGTATATATATTAACCTACCTTTTCCGATAAACTAGTGTGTTCTATCAAGCAATTTTCTCAAGAACCATATACGTTCATTAATGTTTCAGAATTCAGGAGAAAAACCAAATATCCAGCATGTGTTACATTCATTTACCAATCTACCTAATATTTTCATCCTTAAGTCAAAATATATTGATTTTGTGCAGTAAATTTTTTCATCCTCCAAATTATTAATACCTTACAATAGATATTAGAGGCATGAAAAGTTCAGTTAAATCATTTACCTTCTTCCTGACAGGACAATATGGAGTGGTAGAACACCTAAAATAAGCCCTCGGGTATGGATTATTTTTTGTGATCTTCTGTCCATACTTCCTCCACTGACAACCATCTTTCACTATCTAAATAAATAAATAAAGAGGAAAAAAAAAAAATAAAGATGATTAGAAAACGAGCAGAAATACCAATTTAATGATGAAAAGCAATCCTATTTTCAATAAAATGAATTAAAAAATTGTCTAATTAAGAAACTTACTAAGCTAGTGTCTGCCTCATCGGTTCTTACAAAGACCTGCCATGATTTTCCTCTGAGAGTTTCCCTTGCCAGTCTCTTGATTGAATCTTGGCTAGAGCAACTCTCAGTCATGTTGCACATCTCATGTGTCCTCTTCTTGTTCAACTGGTCTTGAAGAATATTGCAGTTATTGCTCATCACGGTAATCATATGTCTAAGCTCCTCGTTCTCTTTATATAAACGTTGTAACTCAGCTTCTAGAGCTTGCACCTGAATAAACCAAGATTGAAATGTAATTATGATTTGATTAACTAGAAATGAGTGTTCTCCCCAACACATTCAATTGCCATAGACTTAAAAGAAAAAAGAAGATAAATATAAGTCGTGGTAGATATGAAATTACTTTAAATAGAAATTTAGCAGTGAGTACTCAAGAGAACAAAATTCACATGGGTGCATCTAAGCAATTTCAAGAAATTTGCATTAATCTAGTGAAAATTTTCTCTAAACTTCTTCTTCTTCTTCTTTAATCACTCCATTAAAAATTAAAATGTTTTTTTACATCAATTCTTGCCATGTAGACCAACCTAATGTTGTATTTTATGCTTTTGCAGCAATCTTTACTTAAGAGAACTGAAGTAGTCAATAGAAGAAGAATATCCCCCAATGGAAATCTCTTTATTGGAATGTTTTGGACTAAAACTAGGTTATCTCTATTGTATATAAGACTATAAGAGGCATATCTCGACATACTTGAATTTCTCAAAATTGTTACTCTCTCTCTCTCTCTCTCTCTCTCTCTCTCTCTCTCTCTCTCTATTGTTAATCTCTCTCGGTTAAAATTGTTAAAACCTACATCTATCTATGTTTCTTTCTTTCAGATGTAAAATAAAAAATAAAAAAATAAAAAAGTTCTATTCTATCTTATCTATCTATCTAAATGTAAATTAGGATTACTAGCAACAAAAACATAATTAAGATAACTTCATATTAATCAAATTAGAACTGCATCACTCCCTCCTCTATCTATCTATCTATCTTCAGCAAAAAAGTTATTAAGGATGACTTCTATTAATGAAATTAGAATTATCTCCTTCCAGTGTTGTCTTGCAGCATCTGATCTCTAAGCGTTTGGGCAAAGTATAGAGAAAAACAGAAGTTTCTAGAGGTACCAAGATAAAAGAAAATGGAAAAATTAAAATTATAAAAAAACAGAGAGAGCCCCAGATACCTTTTCAACATCGAAGGCATTTTCTCGAGTGCCCATGATTCCTTTCTCTGTTTCTCTTTGATTGCAAAGAGAAGAGCAGCCAATAGACACAAGGCTAAGGGCATTTATCTGATTTTTAATATAGTTTCTTTGGTTATAAAAGCAAATGCTCTCTCTATAAAGGATTGAAAGAGGGAAGATAGTCGTTCAAACGGCTGACGTTGAAAACCAAGTTCATCGTCTTTTAATACAAAGATTGTATGCAGACGCGCTAAAACACCGACGTATGCCCAATTACGTCACACGCAACCCAAAGCGCCCTTTCTCTTTCCTCCTTATTATACTGTACGAAATTGCTCCCGTGATCCTCGCACATAGATTCAGTAAGCAACTCGTGTCACACATGCCAGGATTTTTCGCGTGTTATGGTGCCTGTTCCTAGTGTTATCAGGTTCTGATCTGATCTGGCCCACATATCAGGATGGTGGCTTATGCATTTTATCTTGAGGTTAGACCTTTGGTTATTTTCATCTGGCCATCATCTGTGTGGCCCACCTGATCATGAGCTTGTGCACACATTGGTGAATGGCCCTGATCTAAATTTCCTACAACCAACCCGTGTAAAACTCTGTTGGGCCATGCAGTGTCCTTGTTGCATCCACTTGGCGGATTAGTTTTGCCAGATTGTGCTGTGACAATGAGAGAGAATATTTAATAATTAAATGGACTACGCCATGGGATGGAAGCACCCACCATTGAAGCTTTCTTGTCCTACCATGATGTTTATATGCCATCCAATTAATATAATTCCAAAAGGATGAAGGAAAACCTAAATTTCAGCATGGTCCAAATCCGAAAAAGGCTCCAATGGTAGGTGTACGTGCACTTCCCATGGTTTCTTGTGGAGTGGCCTACTTGAGTTTTGAATTTGACTGAATTTTATGCTTCCCTCTTTACATTAATTGTTGGTAGAGTTAGATATAAAGTAGGCCACCTCGGAAGTTCAGCCTGACCCATATCAAAAAAGCCTGGTTTAGCCTTGCTCAAAGTGGAGTTTCAGCCAGTGACGAACCACCCTAACTTAGCCCATTTAATAAACGAGCCGAACCTAATCTCTTACAATGTTGACCCGGCCTGGCCCAACCCATGCCTATAGGATGCAAGTTAATTTTAAAAAAAAAAAAAAAAAAAAAAAAAAAACTAAACATCATGTATATTTTGAAGTTGCATTTTTCCTTTGGAGGTGTTAAACATCATGTAGTAAGATATTTTTGTATTTTTTTGTATTATTTTTAGTTTTTTTAATTCTTTTCTATTTAAACAAAACAACAAAAAAAGAGCCGCCTCCTGTTTGAAGTCGCCCCGATTTGAAATTTTCCAAACTGATTCTAACTTGAATCAAATTTTTCTAAAGCAAACTAAAATCAGGCCGCATAGGTTGGCCCGAAACCCAAACCGAGTAAATCGACAAATTGGGGTGGCACAAAAATGAGCCAAACCCAAACAAGGGTTAACTTGGACTGGCCCAAATCGTTGCCCACCTCTAGTTTTTTTTTTTTTTTTTTTTTTTTTTTTTTTTTTTTTCTTTAAATAGAGGCTATATGTTGATTCAGCAAAAAGAATACACAATCATCCTCTAGTTGCCCACCTCTAGTTGTTGCAACCTAGGTGCATAACAAGGATTTCATCGACATGTGTGGGAGACTTCTTCCCACGTGTGTGTGTGTGTGTGTGTGTGTGTGTGTGGAGAGGAGAGAGAGAGAGAGAGAGAGAGAGAGAGATGCTCACTTACGCACACGTGTCATGGGCCCAAAATCCAAATGGTCCATGTGATACAACACCCCATGAAACCCTTATGCTATAGCAAAGAAAGAAGCAAATCAAGGAAGGAAATTGTTTCCTTTTTCAATGGACCACCAAAGTTGGGCCTAAGGTTTCATATCGCATGAGGAACAATTGCATTATACATATAAGGAATGCTCACTTGCGCATAGTTCTTACGAGAACTTCTGAGCACTTTTTGAGAACTCATTACATATGATGTGAGCTTAAAATATGAGCTGCCCACATGATGCAGCACCCAAAAGCTAGGGCCCAACTTTTACCTTGATCTAAAACTTTCATGGGCCATGGCAAAAGGAAACAGTTTCCTCGCTTGATTTGCCTCTCTCTTTCTCTCCCTCTCCCTCTCTCTCTCTCCCTCTACCACAGCCTATCAGAGTTTTGAATCGGGTAAAAAGTTGGGCCCTCAATTTTTTAGGGTCCTGCATCACATGTACGGTTGAGATTTTGGGCTCACAGCATGTGTATGTGATGAATACTTAAAAAGTGCTCCCGCGTACACCTAGGTCCATAGCTCAAGTGGTAAACTGAGTGAAGATAGCCTTGTCTCAACACTGAGGTCATGGTATCCATTCCCATAGAGAGAGTGGCTAACATTGATGTGACTAACAGGGGGAGGGTGTATTAACAATGGGGGGTGTGAACTAAGCCATCAAAAAAAAAAAAAAAAAAAAAAAAAAAAAAAGGTGCTCCCGAGTCCTCATGAGAACTGGCGGGCAAGTGAGCATTCCTTCCTCTCTCTCTCTCTCTCTCTCTCTCTCTCTCTCTCTCTATATATATATATATATATATATATATATATATATATATATATATATATATATATAGTGGGTCATAGCTTTCGTTTACACGAGGGATGGCAGGAAATTGGCTTCCTATCTAGCAGGCACGTGCCATTTTGACACGTGTGCCTCGAATCACTCCGCGGCGCCACTAGCCATTTCTCATTCTTATTTACTTCTTTTCTATTCAACGGGTCAAACACGTCGACTTTGGTCTTCCACCTCAAGTCAACCTCCCCATTAATGCTTTTGGATAAAAATCTGCCTGTGGTACACACGCGCACAACACTACACACGTGGAATACGTCCACCTCAATCCAATCCGTCCAGAAAAAGTGGTTACCGCTATAGATGAATGTTGATCTAACTATCCATCAATGACCGGTCAGGATAACATCTAATTATTCTGAAGTTAGACCTATGCAACATCTACAATAAACTCTGCTATTTGGACGGTGTGGATCAAAACAAATGATTTACAATTATACAATGAATGACTTTGTGAGTTGTGGAACGACTCTTCTTTAGATTTTCCTAAAATAGGAAGTTAAAGGACGAGGATTGCGTCCTTCCTAAGCATGGACGCAAAAATCTGTGGACGGGCCCACCGTGATGTATCGGTTTATCCACGCCGTCCATCCATTTTCTAAGATCATTTTAAAGAATAAGAACAAGAATGAGGCAGATCCCACGATCAGGTGGACTACACCAAATAGTGAGCTTGGTTGCGTTAAATGCAAGAGTCATTTCTCGTGTGGCCCACCTGAGAGTTGGGGTCGATAAACAGATAAATCCCGGTGAGCCCCTCCTCAGATCACCTTTGCGTCCATCCTGAGGAAGGACGCAATCCGCGTCCAAAGTTAACCGTTCGTTTGGTGGTTGGGAAATTTCTCTGTAGTGTCTGGGAGCATCGATTAAAGGGGAGCGTATTAGGTGAGACCCCGGGTCCATCGGGGTGGGTGGGACCTCCGACTGTGGGGCTCACAGTGATGTATGTGTCTTAAATCCACAGCGTCCAACCATTTTGAAAAATCATTTTAGGCCATGATACCAAAAATGAAGCTTCCTCAAATCTTAGGTGGACCACACCATAGAAATAGTTGTGATTGAATCTCTACCATTGAAAACTTCATGGATTTCACCCGAATGTTTATTTGTCATTATTTTCCATTCAACCTGTTGGTAAGGTCACAAACATCTAGATGAAGAGACCACATAAATATCATCTTAATCCAAAGCTTTTATGGCCCATAGGTAGTTTTTAATAGTCAATCACCACTTTTTCCTGCTTCATTCAGTAAGATGAACTTTCAATACGAATGGATGGTGTGGATGTAGTCACATACATCATAGTGGTCCCACGGTCAGGGGTCCCACCCACCTCCGTGGATCCGGGGTCTCACCTAATCCGCTCCCCGAATAAAGGGGACTGGATCATTGTCACCAGGAAACACCTTAGTCGGTGTTACCCTTACTGTGTGGGGCCTACCTTGATGAATACATTGTATATTCACGTGGCCCATCTGTTTTTTCAGCTCATTTTAAGACATTATCTCAAAATTTATTCATATCCAAATCTCCAGTGGACCACAACACTGGGAAAAAGTACTGGTGAATGACTATTAAAACTTTTTGCAGGCCATAGAAGTTTTGTATTAAGCTGATCTTTGCGTTTTCACTTTATGCAGGTCTTTTTTACCTTATCAACCAGTTGGATGGCAAATACAAGTTACAAATCTGCTTATGATGGCCCTGGTAAGCTTTTAATGGTGGGTGTTCAATCACCACTGTTTCCTGGGGTGGTCCACCTGAGATTTGGATCTGCTTATTTTTTTTTACCACATTGTACAATGGGCTAGAAAAATGACTGAATAGGATCTGCTTAATTTTTTTAACCACGGGCTAGAAAAATGAATGAACATGCAACACATACCCACCAAGGTGTTACCTGGGTAACACGTAATCCACTCTGATTAAATGTAGCTTACAACATCTGATTGGATGATGAGTGGAACCCAGTCATGAGACTATGGGATTTGATTGTGTATCACATGGACCTCATTTGATAGGAACTCTGGGATTGGCTGTTAAAAGCCTATTTGTTTAAATGCAGATGAAATTAGCCGTTATTTGCAAAAGTGTTGTCACTCTTTTTCTTAAATTCAGATTGTCTGGTCGGACTTAACAGGATTTTCTTATTTGCCAATGCAATTGGTCCAGCTCAGCATGCATCAGCACTGACTGCATTAAATGCAGCAAGGCTGGCAACAACAGTGCTTAGCTGGACCAATCAAGTGGTCAGCAAATAGAAAAATTCTGTTCAATCGGAGCAGACGATCTAGCCTCCATTTTTCTTAAGTGCTTTATATTATGCCATTAAAGTAGAGAAAAAAATATTCATGACCTTCTCGATATTCAAGCCCGCTGTGATGTTGATATGTCATTGTATCATCATCATTTCATTATAAAATTTTAAACACGTGTTGGAGAGAACCTGGTAATTTGGAAGAGTAAGATGCAGTTCATGCCCATGGCACTAGTGAGATTCTCTCTCCCTATGCTTGCTTCTTTCTTATCTTAGCATCTACACCACATCTCAAGTTCCACCGAATTGTTCTAATTAGGTTACCATCCATATTGTTGGTAATCATGTGTTCAATGAATAGACCAAATTATGTATTTAGCTAGATTGTCACTTTATTCATGAGAAGTTAGTTGTATGTGTTATTTGTGTTGGAGTAACCTTCAAAATGTACACGTTTGGGTGCTTAGACCAGTTGGGCGACCAATCTGACGATTTGGCCCAGATGCACAGTGAGGCCGATGGACACATTTCATGTTCCCTAGACAGGTATGCAGGGGGCTCCAATCGGTCGGCAGTGTGGTTGGACGCGATGAATCTGAAGGTTTCCTATTGCAAGTCGATCTCTTGCGCGGTTTTGCGCAAGAGGTTTCTAATTTTGGTTTTGTGCCTATTTAAGGGGTGTAATGCGGGATTAGCAGTTTTGTTATTTGGGCCATGTTTTCTAGATGGATTGAGAGGGTTCTAGAGTAAAAGAAAGAGCTTGGGGAAAACTTGAGATTCTCTAAGATGAAGAAAATGACTGTGCTTGTCCGTTTCATGTGAGAATAAGCTTTGGGTAGCTCAGGGATTTCTCTTGTGGTTGTTTTGTTTCTTCATTCTCTATAAACTTCTGTTAATCATAGTGGATTACTTTGTGCAGTGGTGTTTTACCCGTTAATGGGTTTTTCCACGTAAAATCGGATTATCTCTTGTGGTTGAATGCTTTTGTGGTGTGATTGCATTGTGTTTCTCATTTGATCTTGCATTACTCTGAGCGTTCGGCTTCCGCTTCTACTGTCGGTTTTCCCAATAATTTGCACTGCTTAATGTTGTTAAGGAAACTGACTGATGTATTTATGAAGGGGTCATTTCGCAACTTGAATTAAGAGGTAATTAATGGGTGCATTTTAAATTCAAGTAGTTTTTGCCTTTGGCAAATGCACACTTTTGATGCATTTTAAAATCTCAACAAAATGTCGTGATTTGGGTGTAATCCAAGTGAAATGCCTTTTTAGACTTCATTTTAAAGGGATGCGGTTTGGCTAGTGACGTTGCGACTAACCATGTGGCTAGTGGTCAGTGGTCCATGGGCCCAACCATGATGTATGTGTTTTATCCATGCCATCCATCTATTTTTAAAGATCATGTTAGGGCTTGATCCATAAAATAAGGCATATCTAAATCTCGGGTGGACCACACTATGGAAAACAGTAGTGATGGAATGTCCATCATTAAAAACATCCTAGGCCCTACTGTAATGTTTATTTAACATCCAACATGTTGATTAGGTCACATAGACCTACGTGAAGGGATACGTGAAGGGAATAAACAAATATCAGCTTGATCCAAAACTTTCGTGGCCCTTAAGAAGATTTTAATTGTGGGCATTCAATCAACATTGTGTGGTTCACTTGATATTTAGATCTACTTTATTTTTAGGCTCTCACATAAAATGATTAGGAAAATGAATGGACAGCATGGATGAAACACATACATCATGGTGGGGCCCATTGAGCACTGACCATTGGCCATCAACTAGTGGCAAGGTCACTAGCCAATCCGTTTCCATTTTAAAGCCTGAAAGGTTACGCATGTAACAAAGGTATCACTATGCTACTAATTTGCTATACATGTTGCACATTGATGATACCCTTAAGCAATCAAATCATCGGTTACAATATTAAATTCACATTAATAGAATGAGTCAAACTGTCCAAATATTGGCCATCTTTAGCTAGTACTAGTGAGGAGGTCCTAATGCTAACCCCGACATTTGGTTTTTGAGGCAGGATCCAATCAAAAGCTTTTACATTGAACTTAAAGTACTAAAAGAAAAAAAGAAAAAAAGAAAAAAAAAACTTAAGGTACAAAATATTTAGTTGCATGGAAGTATAACTAATTGCAAGTAATTATGTCTAAGAATGCCTGTTGATTAAATAATTAAATAAATGGAGGTAGCAACCAAAATCAAAACAAAATAATAAGATTTAAGCTAGGCTTTGAAGCACGTATCAAATATGCTTTCCTTAAAGTGTTATTTGTCCATTCTTGTTGGTATGAGATCGTTGTCGGGCTTCTAGTGAATTGCTTTTAGGATACGATAAGCCTTGGCAATTCTGCGTGCAACATTCACAAAAAAACTACAACAAGAATTCGGTATGCAGTTTGCAATTCTAATATACTCTTTGTATTGATAAAACAGAGAAACCCACTTCACTTGCTTTTTAGAGAAAATGATAGAAAGTAGATGTTGTGTGTTAATCATTGATTCATAAGAGGTTTCATAGAGAATGAAAGGACATACATTTTCATAAAGAGGCATTCCTTAAAGACACATCCGAAACCATTCTCAATGGCCAAATCATTTAAAAAGTGATGCGGCTTAACTTGAAAAGTCAAATTAACTGTTTCTCATAATGGTTGGATTCTGACGGCCTATTGTTGCAATAAACGAAATCTATCGACCAATCGGAGTATTGGTCAGAATAAACTGACCATTCAGTGCAATAAAAACATTCAGTTGGCTAAAACATAGTAACAGTCGAGATCTGTCTACCAATCTGTGAAACGATTGATATTTCCAGTCGATTAATAAAATGGTTGGAATTCACTGGCCATTATTTGTCGACCAATTGGCATAACTGTCAAAATCCACTTATCAATCAACAAGACAACTGTATCTTCCAACTGATAGGTAGAATGATCACTCTCTCCCAACTGATTGGAGAAACAATCGTTAACAGCCCACAATGGTCATTCTAGCTTAAAGCCAATTCTACAATGGCTTAGCCTAGTTGCATCGGATCGCATTGGTTCGCAATAGGTTGTGTGAGAGCTCCACTTGTGACACGATGTGCATGTGCAAAGTTTCAAGTGTGCCACTAGAGCCTCTACAATTACATTGCCTCACATTCCACGCCCATACCCGTAACCGCACGTGCACATGCGCCAGCATGACCACATGTGTGTGCGTGTCTGTGTGTTTCAGTATTTCAAGCCAACCTTTTTTTTTCTTCATTCTCCAAGTAAGAATACTAGAGAACTCAAAACTTATAAACCCCCTAGTTCTTTCTCTCCTGAGCACTATAGGACTAAAGATTTTCGAAGTATTTTATTTCTTTTCAAATAAGTTTTACATGGAAAATGAAATTCAAATCTCTATTGGATTTTAGCAAAATGTGTAAGTGCAAGATTCTAACATGCATTTCTATTATTCTATTTAAATACCCTAATTGAAATAAAATCGCAACCATGCCAAAGTGCATTTAGGGACCTGTCAACCATGTTTTCTAAGTTCATTTAAGTGTAGTATATTTGAAGCACTTAGATGCAGTAGGACACTCTTGGATGACCCCACTTTGCACATGTTAAGCCTACCATACAAAAGTCTTGCATTGTGATGTAGGGGAAGAATCCCATGATCGAGGGCGTGGATCACACACCTTCCTGCGGGAGATGGACAGGAAGAAAAAGAAGAAGAAACTAAGAATTTCCTATTTTGGAGTTTTAACCAAACAGGAAATTGTTATTCCCATTTTTGGATTTTGTCCCAACTCGTGGGGCCCATATTGATCATTTATGACGATCCGTTCCGTCCATTTCGTATAGCTGCTCGACGCCGAGAAAACCCAACAAGCTTCACATCGATCCGAGTTACGGATTGATCGTGGCGTCGAAAATGGTACGAACTGTCCAGAAAGTTCTGAATTCCACCTACTAAATCTGGATATGGTCCTGGTGGCCCACTACTAGTGATATGGAGAATCTAAGCCGACCATCTTCAAGAGTACGTCGATATCAGAAAAACTATAAAGTTTCGTGGCAATCAGATATGTGGATTGTTCGTATCAACGGAAGGAAGACGGCGCTGGCGTTATACAGTTTGCGCAGATTTTTCAGTTTCTTTTCTAATTGTATTAAGATTCTTTTCTTCTTTGCAAGTTAGTGTTAAGTACGAATTTAGGGTTTAGTTTATTATTTAAAGCAAAGTAATTGTGTTTATTTTATTATTCATTCAATTATCAAAAAACAATTATTCGGAATTAATTTCCTCTTTTTATCTTTTATTTCTTCTCGTGGATTCGAGAAACAATCAGTTAGGGAGACGGTGATCGACCTACCACATCCTCCCTGCGTCGTTGGTATCAGAGAGAGGTTTCTTCCTCAGGATGATGGCCTCTAATAAAGGGTTGAATCTTCATCTTAAGGACGGTGATTATGTCACGGCAGGCAGTTTTTGATGAAGCACAACAGAAAAATCGGTTGATCCTGCAAGGTATACAGGCAACCCTCGACCGCATTGTAACGACATTGAATCTGCCCCAAGTCCAAGGCAACAGTGAACAACCACATGTGCTCGCTGTACGAAATAACCCCATGTTCCGTAGAGCACGCTAGGTGGCCTATCGCAGGGCTACCCCAGACGATTCAAAACCCAGCGATAAAGAGGTCGAAGACATCATCGTACGACGGCCTGCGTGTAGGAACGATCATGGGGATTATGTTGAAAGAGACTTTCAAGGTAATGCAACTTCGGATCAGGTCGTTGAAGTATAACCCACCACCATCTCAGAGGATGTTCAAAATTCTGACGAGGTGGAGGAAATCAATACATCAGTCTTAAAGGATAGGGAAGGAGAAGTCTAAAGTTATTCCAGACATTATGGAGTCAGTTTTGATGGAATCCATGAGCATCCCAGAAAGTGTCACGCCAACAATGCAGGAAATTGAGGCGATCGTAGTTGCTAAACTTCCTGATGAATTGTTCATTGTGAAGGAAATTGTCCTTTCTCAGAAAAGGCCAACTTTCAATGTGCCAGAGAGGATTGCAATTATTCATGTAGGCGTGGAGAAGAAGTCAGAGAAATTTGTTGCTGCATTGCAAGATAAGGCCAGCAAGCATTAACTTCTGAAGTTAAAAGCAAATCATGGTCCTAACCTAAAGCGAAACTTCAAGGACGAGTTTTTTTCAAGTGGGGAAGAATGATGTAGGGGAAGAACCCCATGATCGAGGGCATGGATTACACACCTTCTTGCGGGAGATAGACAGGAAGAAAAACTAGAAGAAACTAAGGAATTTCCTATTTTGGAGTTTTAACCAAAACAAGGAAATTGTTATTCCCATTTTTGGATTTTGGCCCAACTCATGGGGCCCATCTTGATCATTTATGATGATCCGTTTCGTCCATTTCCTAGAAGCTGCTCGACGCCGAGAAAACCCAATAAGTTTCACGTCGATTCGAGTTACGGATTGATCGTAGCGTCGAAAATGATACGAACCGTCTAGAGAGTTTTGAATTCCTGCCCACAAAATCTGGAGATGATCCAGGTGGCCCATTACTAGTGATATGGAGAATCTGAGTCGATCGTCTTGAGGAGTACGTCGATCTCAGAAAAATCATAAGGTTTCGTGGCAATCAGATATGTGGATTGTTCGTATCAGCAGAAGGAAGACGGCGCCGGCGTTATACAGTTTGCACAGATTTTTCGGTTTCTTTTCTAATTGTATTAGGATTCTTGTCTTCTTTGCAAGTTAGTGTTAAGTATGAATTTAGGGTTTAGTTTATTATTTAAAGCAAAGTAATTATATTTATTTTATTATTCATTCAATTATCAAAAAATAATTATTCGAATTACTTTCCTCTTTTCTATCTTTTATTTCTTCTCGTAGATTTGAGAAACAATCGGTTAGGGAGACGGTGATCGACCTGCCACATCCTCCCTGCGTCACATTGGATCTGGGCTGTATTTATTGGGCAATTAAAATACCAAACTTTCAATTGAGAAAAGATCCCGTGAAGAAAATGTGTACTGAACTTTCACATACAACCATTTCTTTTCTGTTACCGTTTCACATGTGTAGTGTCCAACTCGTGTAAAAAGTAAGATCACTCGGTGTGAAATTCAGACCAATCTGCTCAGTGAGTGGGCCACATTAGCACCCTGAATCATACTATCAATTCATTGATCGGACCTTGTGTCCCTTACGACGAGTGGATCAACTCGACTTTCAAGGTATATGGTTATCATTGTCCGATCCACCTTTTTCACTAACGGGATAGCTTACATTAGGAAGAGTCATATGGTTTTTTCCTACGAATGCTAATGGGAACCTGTCTACCAGATCTTGACCATTCATCAGATCATCATCCAAGCCTTACTGGAATTAATTGGGCTAGGCAGGCCATTCATCAGATGGGTCCTATTTATCATGTCATGGGATCAAAATCTGGCTGGTCCAGTCTTCATGCGGACCACTTGTTCTCTAAAATCAGGAGTTGGTCAACAACCCTAACCATCCATATATTTTAATGCATGGCTAAGGCTGGAAATGGGCAGGGTTTGGCAGTCGGGTTTTTTGTCCCAGCTGGATAGCGTTGGACCTGAAGCAGGTCCGTGAATGGGACCGGCCTGAGTAATTACTGGGCCCAACATGCCTCCTTTTATTCCTGCTTACAAACTGTGCCATTCGCCTCCCCCACCCATTACTTTATCCACACATGGTCCATACATTGTCCTAATTATCAGCCGTTTTGTATGATCATGGTGGGGCCCATCAGATGAACTATTCACACGTTAGACTATACTGTCACTATCATGGTTGTTACATCTATGTGCTGGCATAAACGCGTTTTATAGACACCTTTTTTTCAGATTTTTCGGCTCGACGTGCTTTATAAGGGTCCAACCATCTCATTTTGGTCACATAGAAAGAAATTCCACACCATTTACTATATTTGCAGTCCATGGACATCTTTATACACAGGGCCCACCTCGTCGATCTGCACCGTTTTCTGCTGACAGCCCGACGTAGACTGCTCCATTGTCTAAACATATCTTCTCAGTGGACTTTATGCTTGTCAAGCACGGTCTGAATGCATTGCTAGATCGGGTAGGCTGGCCTGATCCATGTCCAGTCCTCTTTTGGGGGTGGATCTGCTCTGGACTTCGGCATGAGTTTTGAAGCATAGCAATTAATTGGGTGATGCTTGTATTTGTAAATGAATGAATGCCAAACAAAACAGCCTGGATGGGGCCAACTTGTCTACAGCTACATGAATGAGGGAGCGGATTAGGTGAGACCCCGGATCCACCGAGGTGGGTGAGACCCCTGACGGTGGGGCTCACAGTGATGTATGTGTCTTTAATCCACACCATCCAACCATTTTGAAAGATCATTTTAGGTTGTGATACCAAAAATGAAGCTGACTCAAATCTTAGGTGGACCACACCGTATAAACAGTTGTGATTGAATCTCTACCATTGAAAACTTCATGGATTTCACGGGGATGTTTATTCGCCATTATTTTCCATCCAACCTGTTGACAAGGCCACAAACATCTAGATGAAGAGACCACATAAATATCATCTTGTTCCAAAGCTTATGTGGCCCACAAGAAGTTATTAATGGTTAATCATCACTGTTTACCTGTACTAAGGCCCATCTGGGATTTGGAACTGATTCAATTTTTTTTGTCATCGCTAAAATAAAGTTTCAATACGGATGGACGGCATGGATGTAGTCACATACATCACAGTGGCCCCACCGTCAGGGTCCCACCTCGGTGGATCCGGGGTCTCACCTAATCCGCTCCCCATGAATGGATACTGATCTAGAAAACTGCATGGGGCCCATTCCTAGTTACTTATCCAGAAGGCCATGCTTGGGCCCACCTCTCTACATAAGGCCACTGAAATTCTTACCGTGTTTGCAGACCATGGGCTAGGCAAGTTGAGAGTCCACTGGATGACCAGCTCAAGTCAGTGATGGACCCGAGGACTGGTGGACATCTTGAATTCACCTACCATTTTCCGTCTAAAGAAAAACATGCACTGCAGCTACGTATAGGAGAGGATTCCCGTTCACATAACGTGTTGAAAGGGATGGCAGTCCTCTAGAAGGCCTGTTTAATGCATCTTGAGCTCTAGGGGCCCACTATGCTGTTATATGTAAAATCAACTCCGTTGATTAGGTGCATTCCTCCACAATCGGCTCTGCATCGAAAAATCATCCGGATCCACAGCACAGGTGAGCCACACCGTAGGGAACAATGGAGATGTTTTGTAAACCATTGGTTTTTGTATGGGGACACAATTGTGTGTAACCTTCATCAAACTTGTTCATCAGGTGGTCCAATACACATGTGGTCCAATACCAGATGCAACGTTATTTTGTTCAATGGTGGCCCATCTGTGATTTTTATTGACTTCATATTTTATCCACGATTTTACATTGTATTTAATGTGAATATAAGAGGTACCACCAGATGGACGGATTGGATTTTATGCAAACAACATGGAGGGGCCCACAGAGCTTGGCTGTTTTTTGCTTGGCATAAAATGTCATAGATGATTCGGGTAACGTTGAAAGAGGTGTATGAATCGATGCGTTGATTAACCTGATCAAAGTACTTTTAAAAGTACGTGACTCAATTTCAAATCAAAAGTGTGATACTCTATGGCCATATGGACCGTAGACCGACAGCCACGAAGACCGGCTATGCCTGATCCGTGACGGTACCGAAACACAATCACTTGGTGGGTCGTCGGCCATAGTTTAAAATTTGGATTAGTTGGACAATCATGATAATATGATTGGTGGTTGCGGAAGCAAGCGGGCTGGCACTCCATGAGAGGGATATTGACTGCTAGCTGATAGATCTTGGATCTCTGGAAATATAGACCCAAATGACCCGGGTCAAAGTAAATGATTGTAATATCAATCGAGTGTATGACTTCACATAATTGTCCGAGGAATAAGGGCCCTGGTTATGAGTTCGACCACCAGTGATCTATGCCAGACATTCACACCATGCATGTGGTGGGTCCACTTTAGGTTATGGGATATCAAAAAAGATCAGCCATATCTTGAACTCAAGTAGATCACATGGTTTGAAACCAGGTGAAATCATGCCTAAAACATCTAAAATTAGTTGGTTGGACCCAGCTGAATTTTGAATACATCTGAAACTTAGAATGATTCCTCATCGAAGTAGGACTGCACACAATGAATGGCCTGGATGTCTATACATATCTCAATGGGCCCTATAAACGGTCATGAAGGTTTTAATGGGTGGGTATCTACTCTCAACTGCTACTTGTGGTGTGTGAAATTACACCTTTTGAATTAAAGGTGTATTAGTGCGGAAGCTTGTAGAGAAACTAATATTATGGCTAAGTCCTAGAGGGAGGTGATTAGGACCTTTTGAAATTCTTTTTGCCTACATATGCAATTTAACAATTTGAATTAAATAAGCAAGAACACTTCGGCTTCCAAGCCTAAGTGGGTCTAATCACAAGACTAGCATATTGTTTATGCAATAAGAAACCTAGTCTAAGCATGCATAAATGATCAAATGATTAAATAAATCAAGCTCCTAATCTATGCAACCTATATAGACTTATGAGAATGGATCAATGAGCTCAAGTCAATAATACTAGTGAGGATGTGTCTATCTAATGCTTAGCATATATTTTTATCAAGCATTTATAATTAAATAATTAAACATACAATGCTAAGATAACAATGTGTTCAAATCAATCACAAACACAAGCATGTATAGTGGTTCGACTTTGAGTCTACTCCACTCCTGATTCAAGTACCCAATTCCATTAAGGTTTTAAATGAGGTTCACCTCTTAACCTTTACAGGGAGGTTTTATCGGTTCATCTCTCAACCATAACCGGAGTTTTGGACAAAGGGCTAACTCTCAACCCAAACGGAGTTTTGGACATAGGTTAACTCTCAACTCGACGTACGCTCACTTCCACGTTGGAGGTTTCCTCTTGGAGACTAATTTAGGCCTGACAAACAGTGTCAAGGAACAACAAACGTCCCTGGATGTTTAGGCCCAACAAACGTGTCAAGGATCGACAAACGATTATGGATCGAGTTTGACAAACAAACTCTACACTCAACTTCTACAGGGAATTAAGTAGAAGGACTCTCAATAAAGACAACATTACTTGTCGGATAAGCCCTTTGTTCAATGCTGCTTCGGGTTGCTTGATTCTCTGCTCTCCCATGTTTCAATCAGCTTCCCTTGTTCCCCCTATCGCGTTGCCGCTATGTCACCAATACCTCAGCTACACCTGATTAATTACCTTGCAATTGATGCCTTTGAGATGCCCAAGGTGATAGGAGCGTAGGTTTGAGAACTCTACAACTAATAGGAATGAGTTACCTAAAGTTGTCCACCTACAAAGATCTCATATTAGAGCTTTGGATAAGTATATGATTATCAAGAAAAATTCAAACTCTAGAGATCAAAGAGGGACAAGATCATCTTCTTCTTTGAAATTGGAATGCTCTATTCTTATGTAAAATCACAAGGAAGATGTCTTGTAAAGGTTAGAAATTAAGCCTCTAATGATTCCAACAATGGTGCCTTTAATCCTCTCAAAAACCCTCTTGTTACCCCTAATAACGAGCCAAGCCTTTAAATAAGAGAGCCTCTAACGGCTATAAAACGGCTATAAACGGCTCTCTCCGACCAGTCAGATGGAATCCTCGACCGGTTAAATTAAGTGGCTGAGACAGATTTTCTTGTTGTCTCGAAATGATCGGTTGCCAACCGGTCGGAGAATGAAAGTACTTACATAGCCATAATTGAAGGAGCCATAAAGATCCTCCATAGGAGTGAAGGTTTCTTGTCACGAGACGATGAAGGGTATAGTAAAAGTGGACTCTGAAAAACGGGAGCAAGAGTTAAGTGGCTGCTAGTAGCTAGTGACTTGGCTAATTCATTGTATTCCTTCCTCATTTGGCGGACTAGAACACAACACGAAATGGCATTTTAGAAATCAGGAAGTAGGAGAATGAAAGTACTCACAGAGCCATAATTGAAGGAGCTATAAAGATCCTCCATAGGGTTGAAGGTTTCTTGTCACGAGGCAATGAAGGGTATATTAATAAAGGTGGACTATGAAAAAAGGAGAAAGAGCTAAGTAGCGGCTAGTAGCTAGTGACTTGGCTAATTCATTGTATTCCTTAGTTATTTAGCCGGTTGGAACACAGAACAGGAAATGGCATAACCGCATCAATAAGAAAGAGCAATGCTCTTGATGAGTGACTAGACCTTGCCCCATTTTTCGTGCAAAAAGGTGCTATAAGAAGAATTGGCTCTTTGGTTGTCAAAAGAAGAAGACGATTGAGTATTCGATGGTTTTAGAAAAGCAACTAAGGACGGAAGACCGGTGAGTGCAAAAATGTCTAATATAGTCGGGCTCATGAAACCCCAAGAGAAGTGGAAGCAATTGGTGGAAGGGCACTAGAAGTACATGACAACCGCCTAAAGGTGAGGGTCCATAGTCGTCTCGAGCCGAGATAGTTGGATACAACTAAATATCCCGATGGCTTGCCATTGCTCCTTGAAGGTAGATTCTATATGCTCCAATAAAAAAATCTAATCCAAGGAGAAGGCTACAAACGATGGCGAGACGTACCCAGAGAGACTTCATTGCAACCAATTCAAGGAAAGAGCTTACAGAGGAAGCTCTTCTTCTGGATACAATGGAAATAAGGAAAAGAGAGAAGAAAAGTCCTTGACCAGGGTAGGAGAAAAGGTTAGGCCTAGAAGATATTGGTCTGGTAGCCTATCCTCATAGCATGTGGGAGTGCTTGAAAGAGTATAGTTGATTGATCCATCCATAAAAGAGTTAATAACTTTTGAAGTAGAAGTCTCCATAATAGTAAGACCAAGTTTAAACGATGAGGTTTAAGTAAAATTGAATGCAAAAATCGAGAATTGGGCGAAGAAGCAGGAAACGATTTGTGATGGAGATGTAATCATATAAAAGTAAATCCAACTATTGCAATTCATGTCCACATTAATTTTCAGTAATCATGCCATGAAAATTTTGTCATTTATGTATATCCTCATGATGGCTGGGCACAAACCCCATGCTAACACATGTTGAGAAATTGAACAACAACTGAAAACCTGGATATTGAACATCCCATCATGTCTCTCGATACAAAGGGACGTGGGGGTATTGTTTACACCCATTTTCGGCAACCTAATGTGGACCAATAGAAAGATGCCATGGGGAAACATTACGTGTTTAACACCGTCAAAATTGTACTCGCACCAAAAAAAGATTTACGTTTGATCTTTCTTCGGTGTTACACATTCTCTCAATATTATTACGATGATACATACTCTTATCAGGCCCTTTAAGGGGATGAACCGTCGCATGCCACGTGCCCATGATTGTGTGCCCATTAAATGAGGGACATGCCTGGCATGACTATAAAGACTCGTTAGGCGAGCGTATATCTCACAACTGGATATGATTTCATTCATGTGGTCGTCTCTTACAGTCCTTCCAAAATGGAAGATTTTTCCAAAAACATTCAGAGAACTAGCAATGATCCAGAAGATTTCAAAAATATGTACATTGAACCAATCTTCAAATGAACACAGCATTGAATTGGGCCATGATCGGGAGAATCAGTCACATCATCTGGGTTGGGTCTGCAACTATGACCCGTCTCATCTTCAAAAGAATGAGAGAGATCAATGTCATCCGGCTCATCTTCGATTGGTATTTGGTATTAAATATATCCCACTCCTTTTGAGAACTGGGCGATTTACATAAGATCACTATAGTAAATGGCTATGATTAAGTGAAAGATGCTCCATTGATTAAACTAAAATAGTCCTACAGGAGAGCATCTACGTATAGGAATGAAAATTTGAGATCTAACCGCTACTAATGTTTTGGGGATAAGAGCTTCTTGAAGTAAGGAGGAAAATCTGAAAAGCTGGCACGAAAAATCCAGAATGACCTAGAAACCCAACTACGGGCTTTCACCACTTGGAGAAAGTTATAAAATGAACACCCAAAAAAGAGCTTGAACCCCTACGCCAAACACATCTATCTACATGTCTACCTTTCTTTTATGCCCATTTTACTTTTCTAGCCTAATTCACCACTGCCCAGCGGCTCCCGCTACATTACGTTTATCTTAGGAGTAAATTAAATATTTGCGACCTTAAGTTGAATTACATCAGAGTTCAAATTCAGTTGTTCATACCCCAGTCATATCCTACGAACTATCTGCCTCAATCGTCTGTTCTAATAGACGCATCATATATTTATCGTACTTCTCACTTTAATAAGAGTGTAAAGCATGACAATTGTAACAAGGCTAATGCATTAATAAGATCGATTGTGTTTATGTTAGCCTTTTATTATGTGTAAATCTTCTACTTTGATTGAAGAATATCACGTTAAAGCACTGGTGAAATAGAAAGTTCTTAAACCAGTTGATTCTATATTAACTGGTATAAGGCAAAAAGAACTCATCCATGGGGGCTAACCCCTTCACCTTGTTCAAATCGCTTGAGTACAGAGCACATAATCAATTAGTCGGTGGTCAAGAGGACTATAGGTTCAGATCCAGTCTCCATTTTATCCATCTTGACGCAGGGTTATCGACCAATTCAGTTAATATCCTTAAGTCGAGTAGACTTTGGCACGCCAATGCAATCATACACACACGTGTACTTTCGATCTAGGCTCTCGGTCACATGATTGGACTTGATTGGCTGAATTAAGAGTAACAGATATTACGTCAGATGATTCACACAGTTGATGATATCCTAAAAATTAGCTTGGTCCACCAATCAGGTAAGAACCACATGCATGTCCAATCTAGATTGTTGGTTATCATTTTCTAACCATCTACTACTACAACCCACTAGAGTTGGACACAAACCGGGCCAGTTAGGAAGTTCGGCCTAGTCCATATCGAAAAAGCTCGATTTGGCCCAGTTTAAAGTGGAGTTTGAGCCAACGATCAGCCACCCAACGCAACCCGTTTATTAAATGGGCCGATCTCAATCTCTTGCAGTGCCAACTCGACTTGGCCCAAAGCTCAATTCGACCTGGTTTGGACCGGCCCAGCCTAGCCCGACCTGTAGGATACTATGTATAAAAAAAAAAAACCTAAATTGAGTTATTCCTTGCACTTGTAAAGTTATGCTTGTGTACTTTTGTTTGGAAAAGGCTCTTAAATGTCTATTTTGAAGTTGCACTCCACTTTTGGAGGATGTTAAACATCATGTAGTTAGATACTTTCGTATTTTTTATATGTTATTTCTAACTTTTTAAATTCTCTTCTATTTAAATAAATAATGAAAAAAAGAGCTGTCATCTATTTGAACTCGGCTCAGCCTGGCTCGAAATTTTTGACCAAATCAATCTCAACTTGAGCTTGATTTTTCTAGAGCAAACCAAATTTGGGCCATATGAGCTGGCCTGAAACCCTAATTAGGCCTATCTACAAACTGGGGCGGCACAAAAACGAGCTAGATGCAAACTAGGGCTAACTCAGCCTGGCTCGTATAGTTGCCCTCCTCTACACTTGCCATCGGGACCATCATACCTTTTTATTTATTTATTTATTTATTTATTTATTTCAGGAGGAGGTCGCTAACCACCTGAAACCATATAGATATCCGAAACAGGATACATCGGATCAGGTGGGCACCACAAAAAGAGAACAGGCCTCACCAAAAGAAAATAACCTTCTTTATAGACATTTGTAGGGGCTTCGGAGAACTGAAAGAGGCCCATATCATAAAACCTGACAGCAAAATAAAATAAAATAAATAAAAAACAATCAGATGAGCCAAGGCACCTCCTCAGCGGGAAGGAAGCGGATTAGCTGCACCGCACACCAGCGAGCTTGCTGGTGTATTGACTTCACCAATTTCTGTGGGACCCACTATGAGGTTCGTGGTATATCCAAACCGTCCTTCCATCTGGAGACATCGTTATAAGGGTTTAACCCAAAAACAAGACAGATCCAATGATCAACTGGACCACACTGCAGAATGCAGTGGGAGATTGAACGTATACCATTGAAGCCTTCTTGTTGGTCACAGAAGTTTTGGATCAATCTGATTATTTTTTTACCCTTCATCCAGGTCTTTGTGACCTTATGAACAGTTTGGATGATAAAAAAGCATCATGGTGAGCCCTAGTAATGTTTTAACGGTGAAAATCATTGTCCCACTGCCTTTTGTGGTGTGGTCCACTTAAGATTTAGATATATATCATTTTTAGGTTCATGACCTAAAATAATATCTTAAACTGGATGAACGGTGTAGATATGTCAAATACATAATCATGGGCCTTCATAATCTTGATTTTCTTTGAACAGTTGGTGCGAACACGGAGCTCGATCCGACAGGCATGTTCCACGTTCGGTTTGGCGCGTCCGTGAAAGCAAGGCTCCTAAAATTGGACGCCGATTGGCTACTGATAGGCTGAGTAGCGAATCTTGCTACTGAAGTGCCCTCACCATGGTCTGTGGGACTCCGCATGATGTATCTGTTATATCCACGCGGTCCATTCATTTGGATAGTTCGTTCTAAGGCATGACTCAAAGAATGAGGCAGATTCAGATCTCAAGTGGACCCTACCACAGAAAATAGTGGGGACAGTGACATCCACCGTTGAAAAATTCTTAGGGGCCACAGAAAATTTCGATCAAGCTGATATTTGTGTTTTCCCTTCCTCCAGGTCTGAGTGAATTTATGAAGAGGTTGGATCTCCAATAAAAATCATGGTGGGCCTAGGAAGTTTTCAACGGTGGATGTCACTGTCCCCAATGTTTTCTGTGGTGGGGTCCACTTGAGCTTTGGATCTGCCTTATTCTTTGGGTCAGGTCTTAAAATGATCTCTCCAAATGGATGGATGGTGTGGATACACCATATACATCATGCTGGGCCCACATAACATGGTGACGTCACTTTAGTAGCGAGATTGACTAATCAACCTGTAAGTAGCTAATCCGCGTCCCCTAAAATTAGCAAACATTGTAGGTAGGATTTTATAGTGGGGCGCAACTTGGCTGTTACGTGGATAACAGCTTAGTGGGTGTTACCCTTACCGTGGGGCCCACCTTGATGATTTATTATATATCCAAGCCGTCCATCCGTTTCTAAGATCATTTTTCTACGGGGTTAAAAATAAATTAAGCAGATCCAAATCTCAGGTGGACCATAACACAGTAAACAGTAGTTATTGAGTGCCTCACCATTAAAAATTCCAAAAGGCACATGTTAAGGTTTTCATGATGTTTTATTTTCCATCCAACCTTTTCATAATGTCAAAAAGGCATGGATGAAGGTAAAATATAAATATCAGCTTGATACAAAGCCTTTGTAGTCTATAAAATATTTTGAATGGTTATTCATCACTGTTTCTAGTGGTATGGTTCTTAGATCTTCTTAAGGTTTTGGAATAATTTCCTAAAATGATATAATAAAACAGATAGACGATTTGGATATACAAAATATACATCTAGGTGGGCCAAACATGGTTAGGGATAATGCGCTCCCTTATTGTGTTGTGGGAAGGGAAGTCTTTGTTTACTGCCGTCAACGAGTGGTCGATGTCAACAAATCAAAGAGATATATTAAAAAAAGAAAAAGAAGCCAATCCGCCTACGAAACACCCAGCATTGACCGTTGTAATCATCCATCCATTCATGCGAAGACCTCAAAGCGAGGTGGGTGGGCCACACCAATAACTTTGATCAATGCTGAGGTATTCGCGCGTGGAACGATTTGAAGCGGATAATGGCTTGGAACGATCCGGACCACTCGTCAAGAGGGTCACACCGTAAGAATGCCCCACCCGTAGATACTCCTCGATCTGGTCCACTTGATGAGTAATCCTGCTAGTGGATCCACTTGACTAGTGGCCCAGACCTAGCACATGTGTGCCAGTTTGGCACGTGTGCGGTGAATCGCATTTTCATGCTCTCCTCGCGCAGCTCGCCCGAGCACTTGTTCAAATGACTGGCACCTCACCCACCAATTTGAAAATGACTGCTTTTTGGCGGTGGCATGTAGCGACTTATCAACCGTCCAATGAAGTGATTGGCCATGGGAAGTTCGTACTGATACGATTGAGGAGAATCTTTGAAGTACCATGCCTTTGTGACCACATCAGGTGTGTCACACGGGTACGAGAAAAATAACCAATGGCCTACGTTCGATGACCCACTTGATGAGTAGATAGTCCAGCTAAAATTTTGAATGGCTTGGATCGACCGCACGTTCTGATACATTAGCGTGTCAGCTTTTAAAATCCTCTTCTTCTTATCAGTGTACATATGGGCCAATCTAGACCATCCAATCCCAGTGGTGGCTCTCACTATTGATGGAGCATAGTCTAAAATCTTGATCGTAATCTGACCGTTAGATTTTCCCTATTTTGATTGGACATGTAATCATCCTCTGTCGATGTCATCCACCTGGACAAATGTTCTCAGTGCAACTCTAGAAAATCTACACGGAGGCCCATGTTCCTCATTTATAACCTCAATGCATCCATCCACCCAAACATTCACCCTTATTACTCATTTATAACCTCAATGCATCCATCCACCCAAACATTCTCCCTTACAGCCCCCCCCCCCCCCCCCCCCCCCCCCCCCATTCGGTACCTTGGATTTGGTGGTAAATGGAGGTATTTCAATCCAAATAGATGCTTTTTGTTGCTTGGTAGCCTATTTGGAAGTAAATGGATTAAGACTTATTTCAAATTTAATTACTTTTTAGGTGGGTTTTGAAATCTCAGCAAAATGATGAGATTTTAGTGTTACCCTGAGGAAATGTCTTTTATACCTCCTTTTTAAGGGTTGGAGAGACATATGTCACAAAGGTATCTTTAGGCTACTAATCCACATGGACACATTCATGCTAATGACGCCCCAAAATAATTCAATTACTAGCTACAACACTAAAATCACATTAATAGAATGATCTAAACCATTCAAATGTTGGACATCTAAATGGTCACTTATTTGTGATCCTTGCAATTGTGGCCCACTTAAGGCTCGAAATTTTCTCTCTTTTTTTTTTTTTGGCAAAAGTTTATATTTTAGTGGGCTTATTACAATCATTCTATTACAATCATTCTATCAAATATCACACACACACACACACACACACACACACACACACACACACAAATTTGGGATATGAAAGTTGATTTAGTTAATCAAATCTAAGTTTGTGAATATACCAAAGAATTCTAATGCCCTCCAAATACAAACTCCCAAACGGAAGATTTAGATTCAATGCATTTCAACCAAGCACAAATGAGGAATGAAAATAACCTTAACTCTAATGTAATTGTGATTTGGATTCCAATGCATTCCAATTCCAAGCTCCCAAACGGGCCCTTATTCACATGAGAGTGTGATGTATCATGAATGTTTCCCTAGATAGGGCTTTTGATCACTCACATTGGCAAGATCATTTATGAGTAACTAATTTGGGAGTCTCATCATGCTTTGACTAGAAGATACTTATGGTATCTGGCAAACACTAGAGGAATGTGATGTTACTCTTGAGAAGATTCACATTTGCAAGAATCTGATAGACATGCTTACGAAGGTTGTTTCTGCAGATAAGTTTAAGTTTTACTCAACTTCTTTAGGCTTGGCAAAGAAGAAATAAAGACTGAGTGTGCACAAAATGATGATGGTGTTATTTCGAAGATGATTAGAGATAATAATAGCAGATTGGAGCAGTAGAGTTTGAGGATTAAAGCGACAGTGGAGATTGTTGATTGAGTGTCTTTAATCATAGTACATAGAAGGTAATTTTTGGTTTGATCGATGCCTTTGCTTGTTCGACTGAAAATTCCTGGATTCGATCCTTTGAACGCCGTAATGTTTTGCGCATTTTCTATTCGATTGGTGGATATCAGTTTTAATCGATTTGGCTAAAGGTCCAATCATTTTGACTAACAGAAATGAGTAAGTTTCAGAAAGTATGAGTTTTGATTCCTAATCTTGTACAAGAGTATTTAAGTATCTCTTTAATTACGATTAAGGTTTGGCGAAGAGAGCATAGCATGAAAATTAAGGGAAACCTAGGGTTTCTATTTAAGTTGTTCCATCTCTTGTAACCTTCTTCTGATTATAATGAATTGATAGTCGCTTTATGCCGTGGTTTTTTTCCCACAAGGGTTTTCTATATAAAATCTCATGTGCTCTTTGTGTTTTATTTTAATTTTTCGTTCTCTATTGCTTATTTGATTTGATATGAGGTTACTTCCTCTCGCAACATTCTTTCTCTGTTTATCTTTTATTGCACTCAGAATGACAAGAAGAGAAGCCAATGGACAAGGCTAAGGGCATCTATCTGATTTTTAATATAGCTTCATTGGTTATAAATGCAAAGGCTCTCTCTCTCTCTCTCTCTCTCTCTCTCTCTCTCCCCTCTCCCTCTCCCTTTTTTTATTAAGAAAGCTGAGGACAAGCCACTTATAATTGATTGAAGATAAACAAAATTAGAAGCTCATTCGGGTGGTCCCACAAAAAATCAACCCCCACCTACCATATACTCCGAATGCTATACAAAACAAACCAAGACCCTCCCCCCCCCCCCCCCCCCCCCTACAAAGGACTGAAGGAAGGAAGATAGCGGTCTTTTTCAACTGATTCGATTGAAGGGCTGAGATAACGATCTCAACGTCCAAAGTATCCCTACTACAACATAGAGTATCCATTAGATATTCGTAGGATTTCGAGAGAGACATCAACGGGATTAGGGCTCTATCTTCTTTCTCCATCTTTACTTTCACGCTTGTCGACTTGCAAAGTATTTAGTTAAAGGTGTTGATGTGTTTATTTAGGTCTGACCCTTCCTCCATCTTCAAATTACATATTACTTTCTCAGATACAAATGATTTGTTATAGATTTCGTCATGTACAAGCTTTCTAACTTCATCCAAAGCCATGCGATGGTCGACTGATCAAGGACATTATAAAGGACATCATCAGACAAACATATTTGTATTGAGGTAATCGCCCTATGATCAAGTTCTTCTTATTCTTCATCGTTCATAGTTTCAGGATGCTTCGCTTTACCAAGGAGTGCTTACTATAACTCTTGTTGAACTAAAAGGCCTCTCATCTTCAGCTTTTATAATTTAAAATTATTTTTTTCGGTAAACTTTTTTGTCTCATACTTCATGTTTGATCCTTTCATCATCATGTCTCATATTCAAATTTAAAACCCAGCGTATACTCTAATACCACTTGTTAGGGCATGGAAAGTAACCTCAAAATCGAGTCACATAAACGAAAGAAAAATACAAATAAAGCAACCACAAAGAACACATGAATTTTACGTGAAAAAATCCTTATGGGAAAAACCACAGCATAAAGCGACAAACAATCCACTATAAAAGTAAAATTACAAGATATATACAAAATCCTCGAGTAGAAAACCCTAGCCCCCTTCAAAACTCTCTTAGAAAACGTCTAAGCTCTTACTCTTCTTAATCCTAATCCCGCACAAACAAGGTTTATACACCACCGTTACAGAGTTAAAAATAAAACCTGCACTTAGATAAAACTACACAATTCAATTGATAGGACCTTCAATAGGATCGAAAGCCATCGATAGCTTGTCGATAAGATAAAAGCCTCCTTCGATAGAATGAAAAAAGGACCAAAACTGTCCAAAGAGTAAATCAAGATTTTAGAGAATTTCTCAATAGTAACGAGCACTCTGTTGATCCTATTGACAGGCCTGATTTCAACATATATTAAAGGCACCTGATTTCAACAATCTCCACCGTGCCTTTAATCTTCATGCTTCATTTTTTCAAGCCACTTCCTCTATCTCTAATTTCCTCCACCATAGCTTCGTCGTCGCTTATCGTGCACACTCATCTTCATCAAGCCTTTTGCCAAACTCAAAGAAGTCGAACAAAATTTGAGCTTCTCTACAAGAACAACTTTAATTTCAGAAGCATATTCGCCAGATTCATGCTCGTGTGGATTTTCTCAAGAGGAACACCTCTTTCCTCTAACACTTGTTGGATAAAATGATGATGAACATCAATATGTTTAGTACGGGAATGGTAATACTGAATTCTTCACCAAATTGATCACACTTTTACTATCACAATTCACCAGCACGACCTCCTGTTAAAGCCCTAACTCATTTTTCACTCCTCTCAACCAAACATCTTCCTTGAATGCCTCCATCACTGCTATATACTAAGCTTTGGTTATGGAAAGAGCAACCATAGACTGAAGCTTCGATATCCAACTAATCGCTCCATCCGCTAACATAAATGAGTAACCAGATGTCAACCTTCTATTGTCCATATTCCATGCGTAATCAAAATCCACATAGCCTACAAGCTTATCCTCTGATTTTTTTAATATTAGTCCTTAGTACCTCGTAAATACCAAAGTAACCATTTTACTACCTCCCAATGTTGCTGTCAAGGTGTGACTTGTATCTGCTCACAATACCCACTGCATGTGAAATATCCGATCTAGTAAAGACCATGACATACATTAAATTGCAAATTACGCTCGAGTAGGTCACACGAGAAATATATTGCATGCTTTTTTTTCATCTAACTTGGGACATTGCTTTGAAGCAAGCCGAAAGTGAGCAGCGTGGGGGGTGATAATCGGTTTAGCCTCGTCCATCACAAACTTAACCAAGACCTTCTTAAGGTATTCTGCTTGGATAACCATAGTCTGCTCCTTTCCCTATTCTCGTGTATATCAATGCCGAGAATCTTTTTTCCAGCACTCAGATCTTTCGTTTCAAATGTCTTGGATAACTGAGCCTTCAGTATGTTAATATTAGACATGTTATGGTTGGTGATAAGCATATCATCAACATACTATACCAGTATAATGAATTCTCCATCACTTAGTGATCTGAAGTAGACACAATGATCGAATTCACTCCTAGTAAACCGCTCACTCACCATGAAAGAATCAAACTTTTTATACCACTGCCTAGAAAAATATTTCAAGCCGTACAACGACCTCATCAACCTGTAAACCTTATTCTTTGACTCCTTACCTTGAACCTCTCTGGTTGCTTCATATAAATCTGTTTTTCCAGTTCCCCATGTAGGAAACCAGTCATCACATCCAGTTGTTCCAGTTCAAGATTCCATTGGGCAACCAACACTAACACAAATATGATAGATACCTACTTGACCACGAGTGTGAATATCTTGTTAAAGTCGACACGCACCCTCCTTCTGTGCATAATCTTTTGCTACCAATCTGGCCTTACATCGATCTTGTTTCTTCCGATAAATCCACTTACAACCTATCACTTTACGCTTAATGGGAAGCTCCACCAACTCCCACGTATCATTGTTGTATAAAGAATTCACCTCATCACACATCGTTGTCATCCACTTTTCTGCATGTACGTCATCAAGAGCCTCTTGAAAAGTAGACAGATCCCCCTCATCTATGATAATAGTGAATACAATGTTTGAATTATCTCTGTATCTTGCCGGTAACATTCAATCCCTCGGTAGATTTCTCTTGAGAAGTGGCTGCTCCATCTGCTCTTGTACCTCTTCTTGCGGCTCAGCTTCTACTTGTACCTCTCCCATGTTAATTTTAATATCAATCATTGCTAAATTTTCATTTTCTTGTGTTCATTTTTACGGAATAAGGAACCCTCGTCAAACTTGACTTCCTTGATAACTGATGATCTTTTGTATGACTCGGTCATACAACCTATATTATTTCACACCAACACCATAGTCGACAAAGGTACGCTTCTTCGCCCTTTAGTCTACCTCATCTCTCTCAATTGACGGTAAGCATCACAACCAAATACATGCTGTTAATTGGTATGGGCTAGCACCCCAACCGTGTATAAACCGTTACACCGACATATATCGATCCCCCGACTTGGCTATAAAACTATTGTTCCGCTTTTGGCTAACAGCTTAAGCTTTTAGCTCAACTGGTTGGAACAGTAAGGCCGATGTCCTTACAAGTGGTATCAAAGACTGGTAGGTTAAGGGTTCGAGTCACAGCGGGTGGTGGCACTAGAGGGAATTGTTGGAATGGGCCATCACCCTAACCGTAAATAAACTGTTACACCGACATATATCGATCCCCTGACTTGGCTATAAAACTATTGCTCTGCCTTTAGCTAACAGCTTAAGCTTTTAGCTCAACCAGTTGGAACAGTAAGGTCGAGGTCCTAACACATGCAGTCCTGAGTAGTCTACTTCCCGACCACTTTATACTTTCTCTAGAATCTTGTAATTAATGGTCGTAGATGGGGATCGATTCACTAAATAACAAGCTGTATTGACGGCCTCAGTCCATAGTTCCTTGGCCAACCTAGCAATACTTAACATACTTCTGGCCCTCTCCAAGAGAGTTTGATTTATACGTTTAGCCACACTATTCTACTATAATGTATGCTTTATTGTATTGTGCCTCATGATCTCTTTATCCTTATAAAATTAATTAAATTCATTCGAAATAAAATCACCACCATTATCTATCCTAAAAAATTTCACCTTCTGCTCTGTTTGCTTTTCCACCATCACCTTCCACATCTTAAATGTGACAAAAACGTTGGATTTATGCTTCATGAAATAAAACCAAAGTTTCTAGAGAAGTTGTTTATGAATGTGACAAAATATGACGACCCTCGTCCAAAAAACACGGGCGATGGCCTCCACACATCCGAGTGCACATAATCATGCACACTATTGTTAACATGTTTTCCAAATTTAAAAGATAGCCTGAATTGTTTATTGTACATGCAACCTATGTATATAAAAAGGATTTCGTCCACATGTGTGGGAGACCTCTCTCCACACTTTCCACACGTGTGGATACAAATCCATCCTTATTAGTACATAGTGGACATATGAAAATAATATAGATATCACAATGGGCTCATAGTGCTTTCTGTTACACGGGCTCCCTCTAACAGGGATGGTAGGAAATTGCCATCCTATCTAGCAGGCACATGTCATTTTGGCATGTGTGCGTTGAATTACTTCAGTCTCTCCTGTAGCATGACTCACCATCTCTCATTCTTATTTCCTCGAGACAATGCCATACAAACACATAGTTCGATGGAATTCTTAAAAAAAAAAAACTTACTTTTAAATTGTTTCCTAATACCTGCCTAAGGTTTTGAAATACGACAAAAAAATCACACATTTTGACCTCAACTACGGAGGTTTTTAAATTTCGATTGCTATATGAGAAAAAGATGATCATGCCTCCCCTTTTGTTCATTGCGCAAGCTTCTGAAATCCACTCTAGAGGTGGACTATGCCATGAGCCCCACGATGGTGGGTTTATTTGATCAACGTTGTCGATCCTTCGTTAATCTTTATTTCAGGTCATAAGCCCAAAAATAAAAAAGATCTAAACATCATGTGGACCCCACAAGAATTAACGGTGTCAATTAAATCCTACAATTAAAAAATGCTAGGGGCCATTATAATTGTTTTTTTACCATCTAGCCTATTGATTACGTAATGTGGACCTAAATTAAGGGCCATTATAATTTTTTTTTTTTACATCCAACGTGTTTGGCCCTCAAGAAGTTATCAATGATAGGCGTTTAATCCTTTTCCATTTCCTATGGTGTGGTCCAATTAAGATTTGGATATGTCTCATATTTGTGCCCAAGCCCTAAAATGATTTAAAAAAAAATGGATGGAGGGTGTGGATGTACCACATACATCATGATGGTGCCAACAACCTGTGAAGCTGCAATTGAAAGATGGTATTGGAGGAGCGCCACATGGCTACAACCCCCCGAACAAGGAAAGGCTGGTTTCATGCCAAAGAGATATCTTTGGAAGAGGATTAGATGAGACCTTGGACTCACCTAAGATAATGCGACCATTACCGTGGGCCCTACCTTGATGTATATATATTCCACATCAATACCATCCATCCATTTTTCAAATCATTTTAGGGCATTATATAAAAAATGAAGCAAATCCAATTATCAGGTGGACCATACCATAGGAAACAGTTGTGATTGTCCATTAATGGGCCACAAAAGTTTTGGATGAAGCCGATATTTGTTTTTTACCATTCAACTAGGTTAATATGACCTCATCAATAGATTGGATGGAAAATAAACACTACGAAAATATTAAGGTGTACCATACAAAGTTTTTAATGGTAGGTTGTCAAATCCCAAAACCTAGCTAAGACCCAAGTAACGTGCCCCAGATACTGAGTTTGGGGGTGTGAACTAAATAATGTACAAGTGATGAGGGAGTAGAGAGGGGTACTTTTTGGAGAATAATTTAGAGCCTAGCCAGGAGCTCGAGCCGAGAAGTTTTTTTAATTTTTTTTTTTTTTTACCTTTCATTCTATACATTTTGTTATATTACGGTTGTATACAATAAGTTAAGGGGTTTTGATATGGGAGTACTTAGATATTTTCCTCTGCATTCTTTGGTTTAATTATCTATGCGCGCCTTTTGTTACCGCTCTATTGATATATGAGATTCTGATTATTGACTATGAGTTGAATTTTAAACTGTCTATGCAGATACATGGGTAATACTCCAACGTGCGGCTCTTAGTTAAATAGAAGGCGTCAGAGGCCAACATAGTGAGGAAATACCCCAAAATTAAACACACAACATTTTAGTTATATATAGGTCTATTTCAAGTATACATCCCTAGCCACCCGATAAAATTTAAGAGAAAAATGAAGCCTAGGTTAAACTAGCCAGCCGGTAGCATGGATAAAAGTATTCTTATACTGGTTAAGCACCCGGTAAAATCCTACATGCCTTAGATGCGTACCTACAACCGTCATTAACCTAGATTACAAGCGAGTTAATTTATAATATTTCAAAGTCAGGGATGCGCAGCTAGTTGACATGCAATGGCCATAGTGGATAACCAGCTAGTAAAATACGAAGAAAAGTACAACCACACTGTTAGGCACACAATAAAATCTACATGCCTTGAATGAATATTAAGAATCTTATTAACTTAATTCGCTACCAATCCAATTCGCAAACAATCTATGTACTGTAATCATTGTTCTATCTATACGTAGTCTAATCCATCAAAGATTCAAGGTTGGGAGATGCATATTTATTTGACATGCGACGCCCATAGTAGCTAACCAGCTGGTAAAATATAGAGAAAAGTACTCTTGCACTAGTAGGCACCTGATAAAATCTATATGCCCCGTATGTGTCCTAGCCCAATCTCTAGTAATCCTACTTATAAGCATCCTAATCTATGACAATCTAATTTATGCTGAATCCTTTCAACCATCAGCCCTACTCACACAACAGGGTTCAACCCGAAAAGGCGGCTTAAGCCAAGAAAGTCCAATAAAAACTCAATGAAGGGTTGTTCCCAAGAAAGCTCATGAGGGGCATGAATATAAAAAAAAAATGGAATTCATCAAGTCATAAGGCTGGGCTGCTAGTCACAAGCATCACTTCTTTGGGCCATAGAGATGGCTATCAAACTGACATAATTAATTTATAATTGTGACAGTTAACTCCTATAAGTAATTTATATAAGTGGTAGAGAAAACCACATGGATATAATTCATAACAGTAGTAATTCAAACCACATAACAATTTATAAAATCAACACTTAAACTCGTCTAAATGGTTCATAAAGGTAATAATTCATGGCACATAATTAATTCAATAAAGAAAGACAATTCACAACATATTCACCATCCAAACAACCAAGCATATTAACAAAACCACCACATGCTTAATAGAAGAGAATACGTAACAACTTTTCACACGTGAAACAACATTAAGCTAGAATGTCGGAAAAAGCTTGAAGGATAAATCTTCAACTTAAGGGTTAGGGTTCCTAGGTTCGAAGCACTCTAACCTAGCTACACCCCGATCATGGCAGCTCTTATGACAAAAAAATGGGAGTTTTGGAGGACACCAAAACCCTGATATTACATTCTAGGAGTAGAACTATAGTTAGTCTGAATTAAATCCAAATTGAAAGGTAATACGACACTTCTACTTACCGAATTGCCTAAGTGTACCCAATCCAATGCCGCTATGCTGACACAATATTCCAATTCAGGCCTGCATGGACGATCCGGCGCCGCTACATTGACATGAGGCCAAAGCATGGAGCTGGGCAGCTCCTACCAGCCAATCTAGCTTCTGAAATATCTCATGCATGTACTGGGTAGGACACCAGTGCATGCATGCGCCAATGAAGGGCATGCGCGCTTACATCCTCTCTCTTAGGCTTAATCCCCCCCTCTCAGACTAAAATACAAAGGAAAAGAAGGCAGAAGGCTTTTATAGTCTCGAATAGAATTTTGGTGGTTTGCAAGTGTATTGAAATATGAGGACTGTCGGTCGAATCGACGAAACATAGCTTTCTTTGAGTTTTCAGGCTAAACAGTCGGTCGGATATGTAGATTGGACCGAATGAACATGGTTTCTGCTAAAAAAAAATGGGGTTTTTGTAGTCTAAGAGTTCTCGGGTTAGACCATAAGGACCCTATGGGTGAATCTAGGGTTCCAACATTGAAATTCGATGTGTTTTTTCATGAGTTCCACCTAATTAGGTATTCGAAGCGTAAGGGGCAGCGATCGGAGGATCTGGTTCCCACAATTGGCCTTATATGTTGTGGTTTATTTGGGTGCGGGCCTATTGACTATTGGCCTTATATGTTGTGGTTTATTTGGGTGCGGGCCTATTGACTATTGGGTTTCCAAGGCTAGTATTCATTGACAATGTCTAAGTCATTCGGATTTACCGATGTATGGAGTCAAATTGTGTCAAGGGTCTAAGAAATTAGGGTTTACGCTCACAACTTCTCAAATTTCAAATTCGAAACATGCATGCATGCACGTGTGATCACGTGAAAAATATTTTTTTTCCTAATGACGCCCAAGGACATCGAATACCTGAGTATTAGAGGGCTGGGGTGTTACATAAGATATTTAATATAACGGATACATCATTTTGTCGACAGTGAGGCCTGTTCTGAGTATTGAATACCCACCTGATTATTTGATCTTCTTCATTTTGGGGATAATGCCCTAAAATAATTTGCAAAAATGGATGGATGACGTGGATACAGAATACATGCATCGTGGTGGGCCCCACAGTAAGGGCCTCACTGTCTCGGGTGAGTCCGGGGTCTCACCTAATCCGTTGCCTCTAATAGCAAGGAAGCAGATTGTGGGTTGCCACACACAACCGTCTGTCCTGTGTTGACGTCACTAAGTTCTATAGACCCCACCGTGATGTACGTGTTATATCAAACTGTTCATCAATTTGGCAGTATCGTTACTGGACTTGAGCCCAAAAAATGAGAGAGATTAAAAGCTCAAATAACCACACCATAGAAACCGGTGGGGATTGAAACTCTACCATTGAAAACTTCTCACGGGGTGGCAAAAGTTTGGATCAATCTGATGTTTGTTTTCTTCCTTCATCCATGACTGTATGGTCTTATGAACAGGTTGGATGGCATATAAACATCATGGGGGAATATAGGAAGGTTTCAACGATGGGAATCATTGTCCTTACAACTTTTTTGTGGTGTGGTCCACTAGAGCATTAGATCTGCCTATTTTTTAGTTCAGGCCGTAAAACAATCTTATCCTTACAGCTTTTTGTGGTGTGGTCCACCAGAGCCTTGGATCTGCCTCATTTTTTTGTTCATCCCCTAAAACAGTCTCGTCAAATGGACAGATGGTTTAGATATAACGGATACATCATGGTGTGGGCCACAGAACTTAGTGACATCAACACACTAACCTATGCAACATCTACAACAAAGTCTGGGGCGCGGATTAGGTACTTCCCTCGCCTGTCCCCAGCTCGGGACAGGCTAGGGCTCTGAGGGCCACCGTGATGTATGGAATTTATCCACGCCGTCCATTCATTTTTCTATGTCATTTTATATCACGGACCCAAAAATGGGGCATATCCAAGGTCAAGTGGACCACGAAATGGGGATTAAACTCTGGCCGTTGAAAACTTCTTGGATGCCACGGGAAGTTTTGGATCAAGCTAATATTTGTGATTTCCCTTCATCCATGTCTCTATGATCTTATGAACATGTTGGATGGCAAAAAAACATCACAGTGGGCCCTAGAAAGGTTTCAACGGTAGGCATCATTAGCACCGCTGCTTACTTCAGTGTGGCCCATTTGAACCTTCGATCTTCTGAATTTTTGGGACCATGACTTAAAATAACGTGAAAAAATGAATGGACGGTGTGGATAAATTCCATACATCACGGTGGCCCTCAGAGCCCTAGCCTGTCCCGAGCTTGGAATTGGCGAGGGAAGTACCTAATCCGCGCCCCAAAGTCTGCTAGTTGGATGTGTTGATCAAAACAAACGATTGCCACGTGTATAATGAATGACTTTCTTTAAATATTCCGAAAAGAGGAAGTTATCCAAACGAAGATGGTTGGGGAATTTGTGAGCAGTATCCGGGAACATTCCGGGAGAATCTATTAAAGGGGGAACCGATTAGGTGTTACCCCGCTAACACCTTAGTGGGTGTTACCCGTACCATGTGGGGCTACCTTGATGAATATGTTATATATCTACACAGCCCATCAGTCTTTTCATTTCATTTCAGGACATGATCCCAAAATTTAAGCAGATCCAAATGTTCGGTGAACTGAATGACCATTAAAAACTTTTTGTAAGCCACGTAACTTTTGGATCAAGTTAATCTTTGTATTTTATATTCATCGATTCTTTTGACCTTATCAATGAGTTGGATGGAAATGGATCTGCTTACGGTGGGCCTTGGGAAGTTTTTGATGGTGGGCATTCAATCACCACTGTTTCCTAAAGTGTGGTCCACCTGAGATTTATATCTACTTAAATTTTTGGACCACATCCTAAAATAATATGTAAAAATGGATGGGCGGTGTGGATATATAACACATCATCAAGGTGGGCCGCATGGTAAGGGTAGTGTTACCCAGGTAACACTTATTAAGCTCCCCATTAATGGTATCCTACAATGTTTGATTGGATGGTGAGTGGGACGTAGTCCAGAGACAATGGGATTTGATTGTGTATCACGTGGGCCTCATTTGACAGGAATCTTGGATTGGGTATTGAGGGCCTATTTGTTTAAATGCATACGAAATTAGTCATAATTTGAAAATTGTTATCTGTAGCGCTTTTATTATGGCATCAAAGCGGAAAAGAAATGTGCACCAAGCCTATTATGACATTGATTTTATTGTCCTCCCTAATTGTTGTCAAGATTCTGCACATTTGTTGGACGAAATCTTGACATTTGGAGGAGTAAGAAACTGTTTGTATTGTTACTCATTCCCTGTTGAAGTCGATTATCATTCAGTGGCCATGGTACTAGTTAGATTCTTTTGCTTAGATCGCTTCTTTCTCATCTTCGCATCTACACCACATCTCATGATCCACCGAATTATTCTAATTAGGTTACCATCCATCTTGTTGCTAATCCAATGTTCCATTAATATACCAAATGTATTGAGCTAGATTTCCACTTAATTTGTTCATGAGAAGTTAGCCATAGGTGTTATTTGTATGCTTTACCTAATTTTTAAGGAAACCAACCGATATTTTTACTAAGGGGCCATTTCACAACTTGGATTTAGAGGTAAATGGATGAATTTTATATTCTAGTTACTTTTTACCTTTGGCAACTTAGGATTTGGAGCCATATGGAATTGGAGGTATTTCAAACACATACTTTTGGTGTGTTTTGAAATCTCAGCAAAATGTTGTGGTTCAGGTGTAATCCAAGTGAAATGTTATTTATTTATTTATTTTGGTTGATTTTAAAGCCTGAAGGATTACATGTCACTATGCTACTTAATCTGTTATATATATATATAGTACACTGATGATACTCCAAAGCAATCAAATCATCCGTTGCAACACTAAAATCGTAACAATAGAATGAGTCAAATTATCCAAGCTTTGGCCATCTAAATGAACAGTTGAAAAACTTTGGTGAGTTGCTCATTTATGATCTTACTTTTGTGACCCATCAGAGACTCAGAATTTTATTTTTTATTTTTGGCCAAAGTATATATTTCAATAAGTTTATTACAATCATTCTTTCAAATATCACATACGTATGCTAATTTGGGATATTAAAACTGATTTAGTTAATCATATTTAGGTCTTGTGAATATACTTGGTACTCACAACCTGAATATCGAAGATTATGACCATCTGTTCTGCAAAAGTCACTTAGTAGAAGAGGTATGGCGCTTTTCCAGTTCTGTTTTCGACATGAACTTCGCTCAAGGATCCTATATTTGTAAGAAAATCAAAGTATGAATATCTAGAGCTTCTTCCTCCTCTAAGTTTCGCACTTTGCGTGGTTTGGCCCCAGCCTTTATTGTTTGGGAAATCTGGTTAGCCCGGAAATGCTATCAGATTTGAGGAGGATTGTGTAAACCCAGACAAAATTGTTCAAAATGTGAAGAGATGGTTATACCAAATTGGTTTGTGTATGCCTGAAAAAGGGTTTTGCTCCTTGTCTGAATCTCTCTCCATGAAGATTCTTGGCATCCCTTCCAATCCTTCACAAGATTCAAAGTAAGCTAGAATTGTACACTGGATCAGGCCAAGAGTTGGTTGGGTGAAACTCAACATTGATGGCTCATCTAGAGGTAACCCAGGAGAAGGCGGAGGAGGAGGGATCTGTAGAAATTCTCAAGGAAAGCTTCTTTTTTCCTTTCATAGATCCTATGGGCTGGTCTCTAATAACGTGGCTGAAGCACAGGTGATGGTGGACTGTATTAAGCTTTGCCATGAAAGTGGATTCTCTAATGTCCTAGTGGAATCCGATTCTAAAATGATTATGGAGGCTATATCAGATCCATCGAAAAGTGGGCCTTGGAACATCTGGTATAGGGTGGATGAGATTAATAGGTTGAGACACCTCATTAACCTTAGATTCTCCCGTGTGTTTAGGGAAGCGAATGGTGTGGCCGATGCATTGGCTAAATTGGGTAGTGAAGGTGCCCAGGACATGATTTATTACTCTAGAGTTGATCTTCTAGTGAGGATTAGGGGTCTTCTTTCCCTAGACAGCGCCGGGGTAGGTTACATCCACAAAGGAAAAGTTTAGCTCTCCTGTTGTTTCTGTTTTGGCGGGGCTGAGGTTGGGGGTTTCTACTCTTGTTTTGTTTTATTTTTTTCGTTTGGAGTGGCCCTTGATATTTTTGTGTGGGGTCTTCTGTTTGCCGTTGTCCCCCTCTTTCTGCCTATTTAATAATATTTTCCTTTTGAAAAAAAAAAACAAAAAAATGAAAAAAAAAGGTCTCGTGAATTTACTAAATAATTTCATTGCATTTCAAATACAAGCTCCGAAATGTAAGGTTTCGATTCCAGTGCATTCCAACCAAACACAACCAAGGATTCAAAATTATCCCAATTTTAGTGTAATTGTGATTTGGATTCTAATGCATACCAAATACAACCCCTCAGATGGGCCATTAAGATATTTCTTATTCTTGTCTTTCTGAAATTTTATCCAAGGGAGATATGATTAATTCTATACTCCGACTTATAGGGGAATATAAGCTAGTATATATGCATAGATGTAGGTAGTCCCTTAAAGTGAGAGAGAGAAAGAGAGAGGGTCCTTACTCATGGCCTAGTGGTAGACTCACAAGAGTTTCAACAGTAAGGTCTTGGGTTCAAGTACAAAAAAAAAAAAAAAAAACAAAGAAAAAAAAATGTGAAGTGGTCCTAATGCTAACCCTAATTCACAACTCAGTGTCTTACTTTTGGTTTTGAGCTCAAGGTACTAAATAGTTAGGTGCATCGAAGTATGTGTAGTTGCAAGTAATTATGTTTAAGCGTGCCTAAGTGCATTTGAGACCAGCCTACCAACTCGTCTAAGTTCATTTAAGTGCAGTACTGTACTTAGATGCACTTAGACATTCTTGATGACCACACGTTGCACATGTTAAGCCCACCATACAAAAGTGTTGCATTGGATCTGAGCTGTATTTGTACATATTTGATTCTTGGGCAATTAAAAGACCAAGCTCCCAATTGAGAGTAGATCCCGTGAAGAAAATGTGTATGAACTTTCACTTGCAACCATTTCTTTTCTGCTAACGTTTCACATGAGGCAAGGTACACCATGATATTTACCCGGTATGAAATTCAGACCAATGGGACACATTAGCATCCTGTGTCATACCATCAATTGTCCACTGATCATCTGACGTTGAGTCCTGCACGATGAGTGGATCAGCTTGACTTTCGATATATATATATATATATATATATATATATATATATATATATATATATATATATATGCATCACCTTTTACACCGACAGGATATCTCACATTAAAAGAAAGATATAGTTGTGATCCTACAAATTCTAATGGGAACCCTGTTAGCTGTGTAACACACTCACATGATGCATCCACCGGTGCAGTTAGTGTGCCTCATTAGCATGGAACCGTTGAAACGCTAAGGCGTCTTTCAGCTGAGCTAGCAGGCGGACACACGGACGAGATATCTTACATTATGGTTGTGTTACTACAAATGCTAATGGGAACCTATCTACCAGATCTAGTCCATTCTTCAGATCATCATCATCATCATCTAAGCCTTTCAGCTGGGGGGGGGGGGGGGGGGTGGGGTTGGTGGTGAAGGGGGCAAGGATGATTCCTTGTGTAAGAATCTGTGGGAGGTGTAAGAATCTGTGGGAGCTGCTATTGTAAAGGAATCCTTTCAGCTTTGTGCAGGGTTGACGCTCAGATTCGGCTCCAGTTGACTTTTCGTAGCTGCTGGTTGGATGGTTGCATTATGGTACCAAGGCAGATGAGATCCTTCTAATTGGCAGTCGGGTTTCTGGTCCCAACTGGATAGTGCCAGGCCTGAAGCAGGCCCGTGAGGGAAATTGGCCTGATTTATTACTGGGCCCAACATGGGCCTTGTTTTATTCCTGCTTACAAATTGTGCCATTCACCTTCCCTACACATCACCATACCTAAACATGGCCCATACAGTGTTCTTGTCAGCTGTTTTGCTTGATCATGGTGGGGCCCATCAGATGAAATTGTGAACATTATGTTATTCGCCCATAATACATCGCTATCGAAACATAAGTGAGTTTTAGTCTGTTACCATTATGTTACATCCATATGCTGGCATTAACGCGTTTTGTGGCCACCATTTTCAATATTTTCGGCCTGACGTGCTTAAGGGACCAACCATCCCATTGCATTTTGGTCACGTAGAAAGAAATTCTGCAACATTTACTATATTTGTAGTCCATGGTCATCTTTATAGACAGGGCCCACCTCAACGATCTACTACCGTTTTCTATCGACGACTCGACTGAGTGTGGCCTAGAATTCCAAACTTTTGGACTGTAGAAAGAAATTCTGCAACATTTACTATATTTGTAGTCCATGGTCATCTTTATATAAAGGGCCCACCTCAACGATCTACACCGTTTTCTATCGACGACTCGACTGAGTGTGGCCTAGAATTCCAAACTTTTGGAATGTAGAAGCAACTAAGAATAGAATCAAATAAAGTAATCGCAACCGCACCAAGCAAATCCAACCACAAAGACAAATGAATTGACGTGGAAAAACCTTTTGTGGGGGAAAAAACCATGACACCAAGCGAATCACTATGAAACGAAGGATACAAGAGATAGATATATAGCACTTACAATATCACCCCCGCTGAGAGAAAACCTTAAGTTTTCTTCTCCCCAAAACTCTCTAATCACGTTTTGAACTCAAATGTTAAACCTTGATCCTGAATACACCCATATATATATATATATAACATGAAACTGGAAATAGAAGAAAAACACGTAAAATCGCAAAATTGCACACACCATTGACTGATCGGGTCGACCAGTCGAGATAGATAGACGCATGGGTTGACTGGTCGACGACACATTCGACCAGTCGAACATGTAAAAAACTGTCCAGAGAGTTTCACCATATTTTCAAATTCCATCGACCTGTCAAGCCTCAGATTTCGACTTGTCAAAATCGTCCAAAACTGTTTAGAGACCTTCTTTGCTATTTCAGGCATGCTCAATCAGTCAACTAGGCTGGTCGATTGGTCGATTACCCTTTTTTACACAGATTGAAGGCTCCATACAACAATCTCCATAGAGACTTCAACCATCGATTTTCATTCGTCCTTTTGCTCCATCCAACATCTCTAATTCATCTACATTATAGCTCCACCACTTCTCATGTACACTTCATTTTCATTTCATCTTCGTCAAACCCAAAAAAGTTGCACAGAACTTAAACTTCTTTACAGGGATTACCTTCATAAGCATGTTGGCTGGATTCACACTTGTATAGACCATTTACAGCGTCAAACTGCCTTCCTTAAGCACCTGTTGGATAAAGTGATGACGTGCATCAATATGTTTAATTCTAAAATGGTAAACCGAGTTCTTTGCCAAATTGATAGTACTTGCACTATTACAATTAACTGGCATAATCTCCTGCTGAAGCCCTAACTGATTTATCATTTCCCCCAACCAAACTGCTTCCTTAAATGCTTTTATCACCACCATATACTCAAATTCCTTGAAGCTTCAACATCCAATTGATCGCTCCACCCATTAGCACAAATGAAGTTGACCTTCTACAATTTACATTGCCCACATAATTTGAATCTACGTAGCCTAATAACTTACCCCTCGATTTCTCAAATGTTAAGATATATAGTTCTGTGTACCTCGAATATAATGAAGTAGCCATTTCACTACCTCTCAATGTTGTTTGCTGAGGTTAGACATAAACCTGGTAACAACACCCACTGCATGTGAAATAGCTGGTCTCGTATAGACAATAACATATATCAAGCAACCAACCGCACTCGAATAAGGTACAAAGAAATAATCTATTTTTCTTCATCTATTTTAGGATATTGCTCCAAAGAAAGCTTAAAATGAGTTATGTTGGGAACGCCGACTGACTTTGCCTTGTCCATCCCATACTTCACTAATATATTCTCAAGGTGTTCTGTTAGAGAGAACCAAAGCCTGCTCCTTTTCTTATCTCTATGTATGTCAATGCCGATAACCCTCTTTGTAGCATCCAAATCTTTCATCTCAAATGTCCCTGATAATTGAGTCTTCGGTATATCAATCTTAGACATGTTATGACTGGCGAAAAGCAAGTCATTAATATACAATTTCAAAATAATGAACATCACATCACTTAGTGTCATAAAGTAGACACATTGATTATACTCACTTCTGGTAAATCGCTGACTCACTGTGAAGGGATTAACTTTCTTGTACCACAACCTAGGCGACTATTTCAGGTTGTATAATGACCTCCTTAATCTGTAAATCTTATTCTCTACCCCTTTTACCTCGAATCCTTCTGGTTGCTTCATATATACCTGCTCTTCCAATTCCCCATGCAGGAAAGCAGTCTTTACATCCATTTGTTCCAGTTCATGGTCGTATTGGACAACAAGAACTAACACAAACCTGGTAGATATTTGCTTCACAACAGGTGCAAAAATCTCGTTGAAGTCGACACCCTCCTTTTATGCATACCCCTTCATTACTAGTCTTGCCTTGTATCTATCATTTTTCTTTCTGAAGATCCACTTGCACCTAATAGCTTTACGCTTGTGGGGAAGCTCCACTAGCTCTCATGTCTCATTCTTATACAAGAAGTCCATCTCGTCATGCATCACCGTCTTCCACTTTTCTACGTACATCTACATCATTTGGAGCCTCTTAAAAAGTAAATTATGGTTCCTCTTCATCTGTAATGAGGGTGTAGACACCCCACCTTCGGCTACACTGTTGGTAGAGATAGCTGGTTGAACGGAGGACCATACCCCCAAATCCCAAGTCCAAACTCAGCCAAACTCACCCTTGTAAGCCCCATTCCATAGCCCAGTTCAAGCCTGAACCCAGTCAACCCAGTCCTAAACACCACCCTGAAAAACCCCCCATAAAAAAGTCCAGTCAAAAAGACCCAAAAAAAAGTCAAACTCACTGAGTCAACTCGCTGAGTTAACCCGCTGAGTCAACCCGTCGAGTCAACCCGTCGAGTCAAAACACCGAGTCAACCCATCGAGTCAACCCGTCGAGTCAAACCACCGAGTCGACCCGCTGAGTCAACTCACTGAGTCGACCAGCGAGTCCAACAGCAGCCCCGAGGGAACGGCCGTACTCGCTGGAAACCGAGGAGCGGCCGTACGGGCGGCCCATGGCAGGCCGCCCGGACAAAATTACGCAATCTGCCATTGTCCGCTGCTATAAATACCCCCCTCCCCTTCTCATTTCAACAGACCACTCAGCCAGAGAGAGCCCGTCCGTCTGAGTCACCCCCCTTCATCCTTTAGCCCATTCCTTCACCAAGGAGAGCCCGAGTGAGGAGAGTTTAGCCCTGGTCCAGCCTAGCCTGACCACTGGTCCAAGCCTCCCAAGCCATCCAAGTCCTGATCCAGCCACTCGAAGCCAACCCTTGCGACACCTCCGTCCATCCAGCTACTCTTTTTCCAGCATCATCTCATTCGCATCTAGCATAAGTGCAACATTTACTTTTCTTCCAACCCCCCTGCTTCACTACTAGCACCTTGATCCGTCAAGTACACATGCATATGTCTTTATATTAAGCACCTGTCAGTTCGAGCGTATGCTCTGGGCTTGCCCGTTGTTGGAACCTGCCCATCAGAAACTCTTACTGTTCAGACCTGCATTCATGCTTCACCATAAAACACCTTGATCATTCAAGCACACTGCATACGTCTTACATTAAGCACCTGTCAGTTCGAGCGTACGCTCTGGGCTTGCCCGTTGTTGGAACCTGCCCATCAGAAACTCTTACTGTTCAGACCCGCATTCATGCATCATATCATCCATGAGAATATACGAGGATTAAACTAGACTTTCAAGTATCCGATCGATTCTGTGAAGTAGAGACCGTACTTCGGTACGGGCAGTGTGTGGGGTGCCTAACCTCTTCCCACCCTGTAACCGTGATCCCTTACCTTGAATCTCTGGCCGCAAATCAACAGGAGTCATTTTAGAGGAAGGAATCTTCGGATTCCCTTCTCTAACGTTTCTACGGGGTCTAGCCGACTGTAGATTCGAAGTAACTGGCTAGTGGCGACTCTGGTCTTATATAAATTCATTTAAGCACATCCAGCTCAATACGACAACCAAACGAACCCCTCGAGAATGAGGCAAGCCAGTGGCACAAGCGGCGATTTCGCACTCACGCATCCTCATCTCCTTCTTTTCCGAAAGGAAAGGGGAAGGGAGAAGAACGTCGTGTGGGAGCGCGGAAAAATCGGCGAGGGTCCACAGAATGGCGACTCTGCTGGGGATTAGCTAGTCCCACTAGTCGTGATCCAACTTGAAAACAGAATCCTTCCCGTACTTGAAAGTCATTAATCCTCATACAATCTCATCTGCATAGCATTCTACCCAAACCCAAACACAAAAAAAAATAGAAAATTCCAAAACCAAAAAAAATAGAAAATCCCAAAACCCAAAAAGAGTAGAGTACAGTCCTCACCATTGCGCCTCCTCGGGCTCAACGTACGCGGAGACAACTTCCCTTCCGCAGCATAATCCGCACTCGGGCTCAGCAAGCCATGTCCGACCACGAAAAAGAAACTCATCACTTCCCTGCTCTCGAAATAGCCGAAGCGCAACCTCCAGCGCAACAGCCCGTTGACAATACGCCAATCATACAAGAATTGGCACAAGGAATGAGAGCAATGCAAGAAATGCTCTTGCGATTCATGCAAGCACAAACCACCGCAGCAGCCAACAATCAGGTTGGCCCAGTTCAGCAAGCTTAGCAGCCATGCCGGGTCCTCCCGGCCTCCAGTTCAAATCAAGCACAACCATCGGAGTCTGCCCAAGACTACCGACAGCAGCCATCTAAGCCCTTCGCTGTGGGGCATCCTTCTCAATATCTTCCTGCGACGACAAGGCCATCTCAGAGCACCTCCGTTGCAGGAACATCCAGTCAGCTTCCAGTCAATCTTGCAAACAACAATCTCAGTAGATCTCAGCACGTCCCCGCCAATGGGACACCTTTTCAATTTCAGCACATCCCCGTCGATGGGATTTCAATTCAATTTCCAGCAACAGGGACAGCACTGGCGAATGCCCACAATGGGGGTCAGTGTCAAGCCCACATCAATCAGCGGACAGTGGCGAATACCCAACAAGGGGGTCACTTCCCAGCATCTCAGCCTCCTGCAAACAGGAGCACTTTTCAATTCCAGCACATCCCCGCCGATGGGATTCCAGTTAATTTCCAGCAATCTTCAATTCAGCAAAATCCAGTTAATTTCCAGCAATCTTCAATTCAGCAAAATCCAGTTAATTTCCAGCAAGTTCCAGTTCAACCTTCAGTACAGTCTCCAGTTCAGTCACCATCATTTCAAGCTCAAGTTCATCAGAATCCAGTTCAATCATCAAACCAATTTCAGCAACCCGCGGTTGCTTTTCAGCAAGCCCATAGGGTCGAAGACATCGACCACTATGCCGAAGAAGAACGTGCCTTATTCCAGGAGGCACCAGTCGCTCGAACAGATCACTCAGGACTGGACGAGTTGCGGGAGCAGTTCCAGATCTTGCAAAATCAGCTTCAGCGACAGCAAGGAATCGACTTACCTTCGACCAAGTTCAGAGACTTGTGTCCTTTCCCAGATGCTCGGGTACCTCAAAACTTTGAGGTTCCAAAGTTCAAAAGATACGACGGCAGCGGTTGTCCCACAGCACATCTCAAGGCCTTCTGTGGAGAGCTGAGTGCAATCTCAGGAAACGAAGGGGCCCTCATTCGATTGTTCCAAAAATCTCTGAAGGGCGATGCCCTAGATTGGTACACTTCATTGGACTGCCACCGCATCAGAACATGGGAACAGCTCTCCCAGGCTTTCGTCGACAGATTTGCATATAATCTCAACATGGCACCCAGAAGTGCCGACCTTGCAGCACTCAGGCAAAGGAGTGATGAAACACTATCAGCTTATGTGGGATGTTGGCGAGCTATGGCAGCCAGAATGCGGACACCCATCGACGATGAAGAACAAATCTCCATGATTGTTCATTCAACATACCCAGGCATATCTGGGTATCTCATCTCGCATCCATATGCGAATTTCTCATAATTGATCCGTGCTGGAGAGCAAGTTGAAGCAGGAATCCGGGCCGGGACGATCTCCCCATGGCCTCATCAAGCCACTCCAGTCAAGAGGAACAGAGTGGAAGGAAGACCTATCGGGCACGGGAATGGAAACAGCAATGGTTCTCCTCCCCGCCCAACAGAGGTAAACAACATCAACACCGCTGCTCAAGGAAATCAACGTGCTCCCCCACAAGGACGTCAACAGTATCAGCAGAATCAAGTTCAGCATCAGCCTCAGCGATATCAGCCACAACCGAATCCTCAGCCACAGCCACCTCGACAACAGCAGCAGTTCAGGGGAAATGGCCAATACTCATACCAGAACAGGCAGAATTACAGGGAGTTCAGGAAGTTCACTCCACTCAGTCAACCACTTAGTCAAATCATGACTACGCTGGTACAAAAGCAGTTACTCACTCTGATGACACCTAGGCCTCCGCCTCATCCTCTGCCTCCAAATTACCGAGAAAATGAGTACTGTGCCTACCATCAAGGACGTGGCCACGCCACTGATCGATGCTATACTTTGAAAAATGCCATACAAGACCTGATTGATGACCGCAAGATCGTCATCTCGGTCCCTGGAACTTCTCCAGCAGCTTCCACCAACATCCTTCAGAATCCTCTGCCTCAGCATCCAACGGACCCCAGTTCGTCTCGTGGCCCTGCCGTCAATAGTATAGAAGAAGGGGACCATATCGATCGCTTCTTCTCCCCTATTCAGTCCATTCATGCCTACACCTATAAGCCAACAAATCCTCCTCCAGTCTTGCAAGGGGCAAGTCCCTTTCTTCCTTCAATCTCCGAGCCAGTAGTGCTTGAAGGAGCACCTCCATACGATATACCAGTTGTTCAAGGGGCACCTTACAACCATTCAAGCTGGGAACCAGTCGTCCTGGAAGGAGCACAATCATACATTGAGCCCACATACGAACCTGTCATCTTGCAAGGGGCAACTCCAGAACAATCCAATCCGCAATGGAAGGATTATACTCATCGGCAGCAAGAGCCCGTTGTCTTGGAAGGATCTCTTCCAGTCAAGCCTGTCATATTGCAAGGGGCAAGTCCCGGAGGCATATCAATCACGCTACGGCAGCTCGGACGAACAGAGAAACCTCCTGCCATATCAAGAGGACCAGTATTCATTCCATGGGAGCCTCCTGCCCCAAGAACAGTCAAGCCAGGACCACGACCTTATGTGGTCTATGAAGACAAGCCTCGATACTACCCCTTCAGCACAGGCAACAATGTAGTTATCAAGGCAAAAGCTCTATACGAGGAAGATCTGGTACCCACACCAGCACCGTTGCAAGAACCAGTGGTCCTAGAAGGCAAAAGGGAGGAAAACTACAAAGAGGTTCCATGGCACTATCCAGAATGTGCGGAAGTGGGAAACATGAATCCCAACGGGCGTTGCATCCGAAGAGATAATCAAAACAGAGGAGATCCCAAAGGCGTCCTCTCAGGCCTCGGCAGCAAAAATGAAGCCGCATACGATGTGGCAACTCAGCTCAAGTCAATCCCTGCACAAATCTCAGTATGGGAGCTACTCTGCACATCTCGCATACACCGAGAAATGTTTGCCAAGACCTTGAATGATGCTCATGTCTCCTCCGATACGGCACCAGAGATGATTGCATTGATGATTGGACAGCTACTGGCTCCGCGCGCCATCACCTTCACCGATAATGAGTTGCCACCAGAGGGACGAGATCATGGGCGATCCCTCAACATAGCCTTACGATACAAAGACCTCTGTGTTCCGCTGGTCCTTATCGATAATGGCTCAAGCTTAAATGTCTGCCCACTCAAGACCGCGGAACGCCTGGGAATCAGTCCTTCTTCATTCCGACCCAGCACCATATGCGTCAGAGCATTTGACAACACCCGCCGATCAGTGGAAGGGGAGGTCGACATAGAGGTACAGATAGGTCCAGAAGTTTCTACCATCACATTCCAAATCCTGGATATATCAGCCTCTTTCAACATGCTGCTCGGACGACCGTGGCTGCACAAGGTTGGAGCTGTGCCATCAACCCTGCATCAACGAGTGAAGTATATCTGTGGAAATCAAGTGATCTCTATCCATGCAGAGAAGGAGCTCATCATTCCTTCCAATGCTACTGCCACTGAACCAGACATCCCGATCATCGATATCCAGCACTCTGAAGAAGACATCCCGTTTCACAGTTTCGAATTCGAGACTGTGAACTCTATCGCCAATCCAGAACCGATAAGGGTGGACCGTGTCTTTTCACCGGCAGAGCGTCTGAGCCTCAAATACCGAATGAAGAATCACTTCAAGTCCAGAAAGGTATCACTAGTATATAACCAACGCAAGTGGGGACTCGGATACAGGGCAACCTTCATGGACAAGAGAAGGAAGAAATCTCGGTGCTCACCCATCCAATTCGTCAAGCCAGGAGAACCTTGCAAAGATCCAGGAGGGAATCAACCGACTGCAGTACACAAAGGCCTCCCGATGAGCCTAGTTTGGGCCACGTGGCCCCCAATTCGATGGGATCAGATTCTCGAACCATCTAAGCCTCCAGAAGAAGAAGAAAAGGATGAAGACGAAGAAGGAAGTCAAATACAGCAGCTTCAGGACCAGGTTACTCTGACACCTGCTCCCAACCAGGGGCACAACTTGCCCACTTCTCTCAACCAGGGGCACAACCTGCCCACTTCAATCAGCAAGGGGCACAACTTGCCCATCTCAGCACCAATCAGCAAGGGGCACGACTTGCCCATCTCTGCAAAGTCAACTTCTTCAATCATCAGCCAAGGACAGAAGCAGCCCATCCATTGGACCAAGAAAGGGAAGTGGCCAGCCCTGGATTGGTCTGATGTTCAGGTTCCAAGCTTGTGTCTCACTGTGGAACCAGACGAACTGCAATGCGAGGTAAGTGACCCGGGAGGAACTGAGTGCGACTCAGATCCCGAACCTGACCAGCAAGAAGTCATGGTCATTGGGCCAGACCATGATTCTTCGCCCAAAACATCAACCTCCACCTCTCCAGGGGAGGAAGTGTGGGGTCCTGAATGGTCATCTGTTCCCCTAACTTTTGAATCAGCCAAAGAGCCATCTGAGGGCTCTGGCTTCCAAAAAAAAAACGCCTGTTTAAGCAGCGACCGGAACTTTGGAACAAGTTGGGCTCAATCATGGTCTGCAATGCCCACTTGTTCAAAGTCCCGTGAATTTCGAAAAGCCAAAAAAATAAAAAACTTTCAAAAACCAAAAACATCTAGCATCTCAATTTCAGAAAAATCTCAAAAATAAAAAAATATTTCTTTCCCTGCATTCAATAGTGTGCCAAGTTCGTCTAAAGAGTCGCATGAGTTTGAAGTCGAATCATATGATTTCGACATCGAATTAGACTTTGAGCTCATGGGTCTGGACGAAGCTCGGGACGAGGAAGATGATGATCCAGCTCCCGAACTAGAGGATCTCCTCAAAAAGTTCGAATCTAAAACCAATGTTGTAGTCGATGATTTCGAGATAGTAAACTTGGGGACGCCTGAGATCCCTAGGGAAGTACGCATTGGAAAATCGTTGCCACCTGAGATGAAACAGAAAATGATAGAGTTCCTAGCTCCAAGATTGTCCAACTTCGCATTCTCATATGAAGACATGCTGGGGCTCGATGAAGAGCTCGTTGTACACCATCTGCCAACCAAGGCAGATATGAAGCCAGTGAAGCAGAAACTTCGAAGAATGAAGCCAGAGTGGGCCCTGAAAGTCTGAGATGAAGTCATCAAACAATACAACGCGGGATTCTTGGTAGTCTCCAATTACCCTGAATGGCTCGCCAACATCGTACCAGTACCGAAGAAGGATGGCAAGGTTCGAATGTGCATCGACTTCCGAGATCTCAACAAAGCCAGTCCAAAAGATGACTTCCCTTTGCCACATATCGACACTCTGGTCGACAACACTGCTGGATATAAGATCTTCTCATTCATGGACGGGTTCTCAGGTTACAATCAGATTAAGATGGCCGTCGAAGATCGCGAGAAGACATCGTTCATCACTCCCTGGGGAACCTTCTGTTACAGGGTAATGCCGTTCGGTCTGAAGAACGCAGGAGCAACATATCAGCGAGCAATGACAGCACTATTCCACGACATGATGAACAAAGAGCTCGAAGTATATGTGGACGACATGATCGTCAAATCTCGCACAATTGAAGGACACTTTGAAGATCTGAAGAAGTTATTCAACAGATTAGAAAAGTACAAGCTTCGCCTCAACCCTCAGAAATGTGTCTTCGGTGCAATGGGAGGTAAGCTCCTCGGCTTTATGGTGAGCGAAGATGGCATCAGGGTCGACGAGACCAAAACCAGAGCAATCATCGAGATGCCCCCTCCTAGAACAGAGAAAGAAATTCGTGGCTTCCTCGGCAGAATTCAATACATCAGTCGCTTCATCGCACAGCTCACACCTATCTGTGAGCCCATATTCAAGCTCCTTCGGAAGAACGTCCCAAAAGAATGGAATGATGATTGCCAAGTCGCTTTCGACCACATCAAGAAATATCTCATGAATCCTCCAGTCCTAGTGCCACCCACTCCTGGACAACCACTATTGCTATACATCTCAGTAGCAGCAGAAGCCATTGGCTGTGTCCTCGGCCAACACGGCGAGACCGGGAAGAAGGAACAAGCAATATATTATTTGAGCCGAAAGTTCACCGACTACGAGACCAAGTATTCCCCGATCGAGAAGACTTGCCTCGCCTTAGTCTGGGCAACTCAGCGACTCCGTCAATACATGATTGCATTCCCTATTCTCCTCCTCGCTCACATGGATCCGCTCAAGTACCTGTTCGAGAAGCCGGCACTCACTGGAAGGATAGCTAAATGGCAGCTACTCCTGTCTGAGTTTGACATCACCTATGTCACTCAAAAGGCAATCAAGGGGCAGGCCCTCGCCGATCATCTTGCGACTCACTCTCTCCTGGACTATCAGCCGCTCAAGACGTTCTTTCCTGATGAAGATCTCTTGCTCATTGAAGAGGATGAAAAGAAGAAGAAAGATGAATGGACATTATTCTTCGACGGCGGAGCAAATTCTAAAGGGAGTGGTATTGGAGCAATCCTCTACTCTCCAGATGATGTCCCTATTCCTATCTCGAGGAGCATCGCATTCGAGTGCACCAACAACATGGCAGAGTACGAAGCATGCATCGCTGGCTTAAGGGAAGCCATAATCTTGGGCGTCAAGAAGCTACGAGTATTTGGAGACTCACAGCTTATCATCAATCAGACCAATGGCGAATGGAAGACCAAGGATGAGAAGTTGATACCATATCATGTGTATCTTGACAATCTGATCGAAGAATTCAAGGAAATCACCTTCTCATACATGCCCAGAGCCAAGAACTAGTTTGCAGATGCTCTCGCCACGCTCGCATCAATGCTCGAGATCCCAAAAGGAGCTTCAGAATGGGAGCTCACAGTCGAAATTCAAGAAGAACCTGCTTTTTGCCTACAAATAGAAGAAGCCGAAGCTGTCCCTGACAAACCCTGGTATGCCGACATCAAGCAATATCTCGAAACCCAGGAGTATCCAGAGTCAGCAACAGCAACAGATCGCCGAACCATCCAGCGTTTGGCCGGCCAATTCACCATCAGTGGCGAAGTTCTCTACAAGCGGTCCTATAATCACATCCTCCTCCGATGCGTCGATGAAACAGAAGCTGCAAAGATCATGAAAGAAATACACGAAGGAATCTGTGGCCCTCACATGAATGGGCACATGATGGCAAAGAAGATTCTACGACTTGGCTACTATTGGCTCACCATGGAGACAGACTGTTACCAGCACGTCAGAAAATGCTTCAAGTGTCAGGAGCATGCAAATCAAATCCATGCCCCATCATCAGAGTTATACAACCTGACCACCCCCTGGCCCTTCTCCATGTGGGGACTCGACATCATCGGCAAGATTAGTCCCAAAGCATCAAATGGTCACGAGTACATACTTGTGGCAGTTGACTACTTCACCAAGTGGGTTGAGGCAGCCTCCTACACCACAATTGCAGCATCTCAGGTGATCAAATTCATGAAGAACAACATCATATGCCGGTATGGAATCCCTAATACTATCATCACAGATAATGGGACCCCGTTCGTCAACAAGAAGATGGATGACTTCCTCAGCAAGTTCAAGATCCAACGTCATCGATCAAGCCCCTACCGTCCCCAGATGAATGGTGGGGTAGAAGCCGCAAACAAGACAATCGTTAGGATACTCGAGAAGATGGTCGTGACCTATCGAGATTGGTCAGATATGCTCCCATATGCACTTTGGTCCTATCGAACGTCTGTACGGTCTGCTACGGGCGTTACTCCTTTCGAGCTTACTTACGGAATGGAAGCAGTCCTACCAGTCGAGGTGGAAATACCATCATTACGGGTATTACTAGAAAGCGAAATTGAAGAAGGAGAATGGCAACGGGCCAGATTCGATCAGTTGCAGCTAGCAGATGAAAAGCGCATGCGTGCACTAAGTCATTCACAGTGTTATCAGAAAAGGATCGCTCGGGCTTACAACAAGAGAGTCCGAAAAAGAAGTTTCAAGGTAGGCGACATGGTTATGAAGAAGATTCTACCGTCGCACCTTCCGGACCCCAGAGGAAAGTTCAAACCCTCGTGGGACGGGCCACTGATCGTCAGAGAAGTACTTCCTGGAGGCGCCCTCCGACTCACCAGCATGAGAGGGGTGGATCTTCCTGAGCCAACCAACGCCGACAACGTGAAGATCTTTCACGGGTAAGTTATTTTGACCTTATCAAAGGTTACTTTAATAGAGCTAAAGTCAAGAGGTCGAAGCTAAGACCTCTGAGAAATCATCCCGTCCACCAACAAGTGTTTCAAATAAGGGGACTCCAAAAGAGAAAAATACAAAAAAAAAAAAAAAAGAGGGGGGGATTCAAAAAGGGACAAAAAAAAAGAGAGAGAAAAAGAATGCAAAAGAAAAAGAAAAAGAAAAGAAAAGAAGAAAAGAGAAAGAAAAAGGGAAGCCAAAGCAAGGCACCCAAGAAAAAATCAACCCAAGAAAAAACACAGTCATCCATCCATCCATCTCAGAGGGGTCTTTAGCAAAGACCGACAGCTCTATTATCGTAACTCAGGATAAGGGCTGAAGGACTGCCATCGGCAGGCAACGACGGATTCCCGACCTCTAGCCGCCGCAGTTATCCAGAGATCCAGAAAAGAAAAAGAAAAAAAAAAGAGGAAAAAAGAAAATGTGTGCCTAAACAAAGAGGGCGGAGTGAAAACCCGAAAGGGCGCTCCGAGTAAAAACAGTGGGCATACAGCGGACTTGGTGAAAACCTGAAAGGGCGCCAAGGGTAAAAACAGCACAGCTGCCAAGGGGCAGGCAAGACCAAATATCCGGGACGTGGTGAAAACCTGAAAGGGCGCCACGGGCAAAAATGACGGGAAAAAGCCGACTGTGGTGAAAACTCGAAAGAGCACTACAGGCAAAAATGGCTCAAAATGAAAAAAAAAAGAAAAAAAAGAAAAGAAAAAATAAAAGTGCAGGTACCAAGAAAGCAGACGGTCCAGATCAGTTCAAGCGGTTACAGTTCAAGAACAAGAAGAAGCGCAGTCAGGAGCGAAGAACTCTACAGACTCTGACAATCTCAGGAAACGAGAGTTCCCGTTGCCTACATCTCTAGGGAACCAAAGGATCAAGCAAGTCAAATCTCGAGATATCGGTCAAATCATTGACTGAGCCCCAGTTCTGATTCCTATATCCCGACACAAAATCCAGACACACTCACAAGACAACTCATGGCACAGTAGATTTTCAAACAGTTTTTTCTCTTTTCAATTAAATGCATTATATTTCTCTTACACATATCATCTTTTTCAAAAATACAAAAAAATGCATCATCATCAATCATATATGCAAAAACCAGTGTGCAGGTGGCCAACACAATCAATCTCTACCCTCCTCCTCGGCCACATCAGGTGAGTCCTCTGACTCATAAAAAGATAGTCTCGCTCTCAACCTGCTCACTTCCATACGCAGGTAATGCGCCTCATCGCGCTCAATGGTACGGATCGCTGTCTCCTCATCAGACAACCTCCGATCGGCAGCCAATCTCCTCGACATCATCTCGCAATGATACCGAAGTGCAGAGATCTCAGACAGCAGATGGCCATGAGTGGCCAAAAGGAAGCCAGGATCGACAAAAGGGCGCTCCTCAAAAGGTTCATATGAACCAGATGAAGAGCCAGCATCTCCAAGAATATCCTGCTCATCCTCATCAGCAGTCTGGTGCCAACAAGGGATACGTCGATACAAAGACTGCTCAGCAGCCCAGTACTGATATGGGGCGGTCGCCATCGGAAAAGTCCGCAGCTCAAATCCCAACAAATCAGCTGTCAAATAACTCGCCCAGGAACAATCGATCCGGGTCCTGAAGTCAGAAGATCTAGAGGGGAGTACTCGACGCCCGATACCCGTGAAAGCAAAAGGAAGAACATCCTGCTCATACCCAAACTGCCGCAGGAACCGGATCGGATGGTAAGAAAAGTAGGATCGAAAGCCTACCAACATCAGAGGATGGCGGTGTGCATCGCAAAGCACTGGAGGAAGTGAAAGCCAAGATGACTCCCAACGAACGTTCCAGTCACGAAGTTCAGCGAACATCCTGCGATACAGGGGCTCGCTCATCCTGGCTGTATGAGGAAGGAACTCGATGATATAACGCATAATGTCAGAGCCCGGGATGCCAGGAAGAGGTACAGGAACAGTCAGAGAAAGACGCTCCCATAGCCATACCTGATCACAGAAAGCAAAAGAAGTTCAGCTAGAGCAAAATAATTCCTAGCAAAGCAAGAAGAAAAAAGGTGCAGAAAAGATACCTGAAGGAAAGCACAACAGCCGCGAAGGACACGAGTGCGGCCCAGGGCACAGTCGGTCAGCCCATCAAATAGCTCGGCCAAGATGAGAGAAATGATCCCCTGCCGACGGACAGCTCGGCTCATCACCTCAAAAAGCAAAGGAGTCTGGGACCTGCGCCATCCCGAGAACAGCACCTCAGCAATCAAGCAAAACATCAGTGCGTTCCGAGCAAAGGTAGAACCAGCCGTACTCTGGGGACCCGAAAAAATATCATACAGCAGGTCCAAAGAGAACACTACAGCATCCTGGCCACTAGCTGCAGGCCGAACAAGATAGGGGATCCCAAACCAGTTCTGCGGTGTGTAGCAGTCTTCGGCGATGTCTTCGGCGAAAAATACTGGGCATAATCCCAGGGTAGGCCTGTCAAGCGTGCAAGCTCCTCCAAAGAAGGCCCCATCTCCATATCGTTGAACGCAAACAAGTTCAACGAAGGGACCCAGTCAATCAAGGCAGCTCCGAGCATCCTCCAGTCAATGTCAACTCTAGCCATATGAATCAGACTGCCAAAGCCATAAGACTCCAAATCTCGAATCTCATAAGCTGACAAGCTATCAAGCCAAGCAAGCAGTCGTGGCGAGCAGGAAGAACGAGGAAGCAGCTGACAAGTCCTCACCGGTATCCCCTCCAGCACAAAAGGCCCAGAAATCGAGGACAACTCATCAAGGATCGGAAGGTCAACAGGCGAAGGAGAAGGAAAAGCTGGAACCTCTGCCGACTCGACAGCCCCTGACCTGTCCTCAGTGGCGGCTATGTCTGATATAGTCGCATCGCCATCTGAAACTGTCATAATCTCAGCTGCATGAGAAGACTCCCCCACCTCATGAACAGAATGCGCAAAGGGCCAATGATCAAAGGAAGGACAATGCTCCCAACCAAAAGGACTATCAGTGAAGATCACACCGCACATCGTGGCATCCTGACCAATCTGACCGTCAAAGAATACATCTGAACCATCCAAAAGGGTCTCGGTTACCCCGATCGAAGAATCAACTGCCAGATCAGGACCTGCGGCCCTCTCTAGTAGGAGATCATGAATCCAATCATCATCCTGACCGATCAAAGGGATCATCGAGGCATCCACACCGTCCATCATCAGGGGGACATCATCAATGATCACATCAAGTCCACCCAAGCAAGTATACCGCACATCTCGGCCCTCATCCAGAGCATCCAAACCGTCAAAGGTACCATCTGAGCCATCCATACCATCCAGACATGAGATCAGCCCATCTATGTCCCTCATAGTCCCATCATCACCGTCCATCACATCATCCATGGGACCCACACTCAAGGGATGCATAGCCTCACCTATGTCCCATCCCATCATCTCATCCATACCATCCATTCCTCCCATAATGAGGGCCCCATTCAAATCAGAAAATCCAGCCATCCCACCATTAATGGAGCTATTCAAAGCTCCACCAACTCCATTCCCTAACCCCTCATCAATGCTTCCATTCAATGCACCATCTATACCCTCCATCAAAGGAATCCCTCCATCATTAAAGCCCTCACCAAGTGCTGGAGTGTGGGACCCACCGACCTCTCCCACTATGGCCCACAAGTCACCATCCAAAGCTGCCCAAGAAAGGACAAAATGGGAAGAGGACAAGATGAAGAGAAAAGACAAAGGGAAGAGAAGATTCATGGCTGAATCGAAAAAACAGGCACAGAGAATGTGGGGGACAGGAAAAAGGGACAGCAGAGGATGTCCGAACCAGGGCCAGCCCAGGCCGCTCAAGAGGCGAGCCTTGGGCGGCCTGCCCTGGGCCGCCCGTACGGACGCAGATCCCCTCTCTCCGCGGGATTGGCTCCAGGGCTTTTGGTAGGTGAGGCTGACAGTCCACGTCAGCAAATGGCGCTCCGTGGGCCGCCCAAGGCTCCGGTCCACTCCAGATTTCGACTGAAGATGATCAAGATCATACAAAAGGTGCCCCACTGGTCCAATCATGAAGCAATGTGACCGGAATAGGGCTGATCAAGCCAAAGAGAAGGAAAGGTGATCAAGTGGGGGCCACAAGCAATCCAAACCATTCAAAGACTAGATCATCATGATCCAAACCATTGAAGAACCTACATGAGCCATGAAACAACAAGATCAAAGGTTGATCATCACAAGAAGGGCCAGAATCCAAGATCTAATCATCAAGTGGGCCCACAAAGCCAAATCAAGCGATCAGAGACGTTCAAGCCATCATCCACACCATGAGAAGCATTCCTAACCTCACAAATCATCAAAAGAAGTGCCCCAAAGTAAAGCTAAGGTCTCAAGTGGGCCCACAGGGCCAAATCCATCAATCTGAACCATTCAAGGGCCAAATCATCAAGATCCAAACCATTGGAAAGCTTACACAAGTCATGGAGCAGCAAGATCAAAGGTTCGATCATCAAAAGAAGGGCCAAAATCCAAGATCTAAACATCAAGTGGGCCCACAAGGCCTAATCAAGCAATCTGAACCATTCAAGTCATCGCCCATGCAACTAAGCAGTCTCAAATCATGAAGGAATGAGTCAAGAGTCAAAGCATCCAGACATCACCAAGGAATTTGGGAGAAATCAAAGCCTGTATATCCATCCAAAAGGGCTTGATACAAAAGGGGACAAAAACAAAAGTACAAGGCCATATAAAGCAGAGCCAGCTACAAGTCACCAACATAATCATCATCGCCCCTCCTCGCGTCCCGCTCCCGACGATAAAGATCCATCAAAGGAGCAGTCACTGAACCTCCAGCATACCTGCGACGGCCACCTGGAACGTAAAGCGAAGGAAGCAAAGGCCCCTGGCCAAATAGCAGATACCACTCGTCATAATCACGATCCGGGATCGTGAAACGGAAGCCAGGCTGGCCCACCAGAGCCTCAACTCTCTCATCAGCTGGCATCCGAGCAGCTGGAGGAGGTGCAGAACAGGGGCACCCGAGCTACCCCAGTGACTTGCCGAAGCAATCTCTCTCCCAAGTACCATTGGAAGGACTCAGCGTCAGAAAGCATAATACGGAGACATGAAGCATCATATGCCTCCACGCGCTGGGGTGTGTAGTAGAGAGGGAAACTAGCGTACGGCATCCGGGCAAACTGCAGCAGAAGAGGTTACCACGATCAGTTACAAGTACAGTACAAGGACAAAGACAAGCAAGATACTTACGTCCTCGACGGTCAGCCCGTCTATATCAGCACGCCAATTGTCCCCGGGAACTCGGGAGTTCCGCTGACGATTCTGCTGATGCCAGTACATGTGGCGATACTGAGCGGGTTCAATGTCATCTCGCATCCTCGGCGCAAGATGCGGAAAATGGTCATAAAAGCAGGTCTGGATGAAAGTACATTTAATGATCAGAGAGAGAAAGGAGGCAAACGGCTCCAAAGAGGATGAAAGAAGAGGTACCTCAACAACAGGCCAGAAGCCTGTGAAGGACCGGCTATGCCGACAGGTCTTGTCCAGACCTTGAAAGAGACGGGTCAGGATGGCCCCATTCCAGTTATAGGGGTGATGAAGATCCTCGACTAAACGAAGAAATTTAGGATCAACTCTCTCATTCGCATGGTAAAAAAGAAAGGATTCAAAAGCATAAGTGATCATGGGCCGCGCCTTGTGGAGGGCCTCTCGCTCGGTGGTAGGGACGACGGAAGCAAAATTGTTGTAAAACCATCGCATCTTCACCTGATGGCCTTGGAATTCACCCTCAGGAGGGACGTCACCGACAAGCCGCAGCCAATCAGTGGAAGAGAGGGGAGCTAAAGAGCTAACTTGAGGGACAATTGCCCCATGAAACGGGAAACCTATCTGCATGTAAATGTCCAAAGGGGTTATCCCCCATTCTCCACAAGGGAGTTGAAAGGTGTGGGTCTCATCCCGCCACCTCTCACAAAGGGCCGCAAGCATCATACGGTTGGCGTCGTTATTATGGAAGCGTAGGGTGAGGAGGCCAGCAAAAGGAGTACCATCTAGTACTCGCTCAAGCAAGGGCTGTGGCTCCTTCATCCAATTGTCCCAGCGATCCCTGGTACCTCGACCCTTGATAGCAGGAAGAGGTTGATGCTCCATAGCTAGGGAACACATGTGGTCCCCTCGGCGGACAATGAAAGCAGGATCATCCTCGTCAACCACTTGGTGGCCCCTAGTACCATCCGCCATGGAATCCTACAAGCTTGGCAAGGTAAGTCCCTATCCTTTACCCATTAAAATCCAAATTCTCATCCAAGAAACCCATGGGATTGGACTCACATTCAAATGCAAAATCTAAAGTCCAACTCCATGTGTCACTTAGGATATGTGTTGGACCCATTGGAAAAAGTAAGGCCTGCCTTAAAGAAGGTGGCATGGCATGCCTCAGGTAAGAAAAGTCCATCATCCAAGGACACATTTTGGACAACAAATGCACTCAAGTGCCATGAAATCAACTAAGGATGAGAGTCCTACTGCACATGAGAAGTTCCTCTTCAAAGTCCACATGTGGCCAAGGATTGACTCACTTTTATGCCAAGGTCATGATTCTCACTTAGGATGTCTCCATCTTTTTACACATATGCATGGACAAGTGGGGAATAGAAAGGAAACGGGTCCCCAAGAGCAACCCAAATGCCTCATCTCAATGGATTGAAGAGAGCACATAGCCCACTTGAAGAACATGAGGACCCATTCATGGGTTAACCATGGGCAACCTTATGTGCCTCATCTTGATGAAAATTTTGACCACGAAAATGCAACAAGGAGGTCTACCCACAAACATATGAATCAAAGAAGCTAAGGGTAGAAAGTCGATGCACATAGCCCACATGAAGAATCAAAGTTGAAAATACCCATGAAAAGGCAAGTTTGGGCAACTTATGTGCACCAACTTTTTCACCAAAAGGGAGACCATTTGAGCACAAAAGAGCATGGCTTGATGAGTCACCCAACCATCATGAAAATGGATAAGAATGGTACACATAGCCCACTTGAAGATCAAAATCCAAAATGTCCCAAGGCATGGGACAAAAATGGGTAACTTATGGGTACCATTCCTTCTCACAAATGGAAGAAGAAATCACTCATATTTGAATGATGATGGGTGATCCACCAAGCCCCCATAGAAAAGTTCAAGGAGCTATGGTTGTATGGACACTCACTTGAGGATCATCCAGTTGAGGTTGATAACATTAAAGGGAAACTCTTGAGAATCACATTCCTACCACAAAGGAAGCCATTTGAACTTAGTGAGATTGTGGGAACAACTCACTCATGGGACTTGTAGATGGTCAAGTAACTCAAGTCCTCCATCCATCAAGAGAGAAAGCATGAAAAGAAAAAGCCTACATGAACAAAGTGTAGTGGGGCACACATGGTTCAAAGAAGTGCCCAAGTTTCAATGAAGGCCCAAAAGCCCATCCACATGAAAAACTCCAAGGAGCCCACCACACTTTGTGCAAAGATGTACATCATAATCAAAGAAATAGTGGAAGACTTGGGCTACTTGTCCATATAAGCCCACCTAGGAAAACTAGCCCACTTGAGATCCAAAATGAAGAATGGGCTAGCCACCTTGATCCATACACATGTAAAGAAAGATGGGGTCACCCAAAGTGAGCCCCATGAGCCCAAAACTTAAGATGGGCCCTACCATGCCCATGGGCCCAAATCTTGAAAAGAAGAGGGAAAAGAAAGGATAGTTCCAAAGGAAAAATGACAAAGGCAAGAAAGCATGAGGGAGCCCAAAATGAAGCATTGGGCCCATCAAATACACCAAGGGCCATGACTTCACTTTGAGTCCATTTGATACACATGAAAAGAGGCCCAACTCCCATGAAAAAGATAGAGTATTTTGCCATGCACACTTGATGACATGGCAAAATTACTCCTTACATGCACATGGAGGGAGTGTGAAAAAGGAAAAAATGATGAAGTGGAGAGCTTGCAATGTCCTTCTCCAAGCACCACCTTTGAAAGACTTGAGATCTAAGAAAAGATCAAGAATGCTTGGGCCCACCTTCACACCCCTTTGAATAGCTACATGAAAAAGAAAAAGGATCATGAGAAGAGACAATGAAGATGGAAAAGGACAAGAAAGAGAAAGGAAGTGGTCCATACCTTTACCACTCACCAAAGAAGGACCACCTTGCTGTCCCAAGATTTCTCTAAGGCCCACCACTTGAAAAGAGCAAAGGACCACCAAAGAAGAGAGAGGAAACTTGAAGAAAGAAAGAGTATGAGAGAGAGAAGAGAGAGATTGCACGTTTGAGGGGGGGAGGGTGTCCCATGTTATATAGAAAAGGGGAAGGCACCCTTTTACCCAGCCCCCTGAAGAGACCAGGAGGCAGAGACCGGGCGGGCGGCCCATGGGAGGCCGTCCTAGCCTCTACCTAGGTGAAACGACCTCCCTCTCCCTCTCCTTGGGAAGAACTCCTCCTTGGGAAGGGTGGTTGCAAGTGAATCTTGTACCTTCATGTAAGAATGAAGTGATGGAAGAGAATGGTGAGAAAAAAGAGAAAATCTCACCAAAATCTCATCTCATGAGAAATGGGTGAGAAATTGGGTGGATGATGTGGAAAAGTTCCATGGAATTTCCAAGAAAAAGAAAGAAGAATTTGACTTGGTCAAACAATGATCTCAACCATCCAAAGGCATGACCAGATGATCCAAACCATTCCAAGAAGAATCCCAAGAATCTCCGCCCTTGATTACTGTTCACATGTATGAATTGTGGTCCGAAGACCTTAAACTACATCGGGACCAAGATCCCGAGGGATTGTCAATAAAACCGGCATCAGTCTTCTTCAAGATCTGGTGGCTCCGGACATTTTCAGAAAACCAAAAAAATATATACATCACTTGTACAGTTTCTGGTCCGAAGACCTTAAACTACGTCGGGATCAAGATCCCGAGGGATTTTTAATAAAAATGGGTATCGATCTCGACCATCAAAATCAGAATCGATGACCCAGAATTTTTTCCAAAAAAAGAAAACAAAAAAATGTCTTTCCTCTTTTAAAGTTTTGGGTCCGAAGACCTTAAACTACGTCGGGATCAACGTCCCGAGAGATTTTTAATAAAAACCAACATCGATCCCAGCCTTTCAGGCCAAGATCTGATGATCTGGATCATTTCGAAAAAAACAAAAAATGTGTTTGCCCCCCCCTTTTACTAAGTCTGGGTCCGAAGACCTTAAACTACGTCGGGATCGACATCCCGAGAGATTTTCAATAAAAGCCGGCGTCGGTCTTGTTTGCTCAAGATCAATGACTCCGGACATTTTCAAAAATCATAAAAATATATTACCAGCCCCGCTTTTAAAGTTTTGGTCCGAAGACCTTAAACTACGTCGGGATCGACATCCCGAGAGATTTTCAATAAAAACCAGCATCAGTCTGGATTGTCCATCCGCTGACAGCGGACATTTTTCCAAAAACAAAAAAAACATGTTTGCCCCTCTTTTGTACAGTTTCATGGTCCGAAGACCTTAAACTACACTGGGATTAATTTCTCGGGGGACCTTTCTCACTTTCAACTAAAAACCGGCATCGGCCTCGACCGTTGGGATCATGGTTCGATAACCCGGATCATCTCAAAAATACCAAAAATATTTTAAAGCTTTCCATAAAAACCAGTGTCAATCTCGATTACTCGAGTTGAAGTCTGGAACTTTTTCAAAACAAAAAAATATATACAATATAAAACAAAAAAAGTTTTCATCACCAGTTTTGATCCATCAATTTATCCCCAGTGGTCCGAAGACCTAAAACTACACTGGGATTAACTTCTCGGGGGCTTTCTTTCCTAACCTGTTCCAGACATGGCTGACACTTGATCGTACGGGTGTCTGGAATCTTTTAAACAGGTAAAGGCTGAGGCGGGCAGAACTCCGCAATCCTGTTCGTGTTGAACGCACCGTGATAGACAACCTTGAGTTGGAAGTCGCTGTTGAAGCTGACGGATGTTCCCTGTTCCTAGAACTCATGAAGGGGATTAAGGCTGTTGGGAGGTGAAGCTCACCCTCACGGAATTGTGAGCAACGTAAGACCCCAAACTGGAGTGACTAAGGGAAATGTGAGGATGTGGCTCATTTTGTGGCCGAAGGAGTCCGTCGGACGATACGTGGTCTATGTGCATTGCACATGAGGAACAGGCAACTTTGTGGGTGTGTTGACTGAAAACCCTCAAAATCCCCTCATCCGAAGATGTAAAACTACGGCACTTAACTGTGTGAGACTCGTCTTGCTCGCTGACGTAAAATGGATCGGGTGCCTTACTAGCAGTAGAAGCTGGAAGTGGATGGAAATTCCACATCTTTTCCCTGCATTTCAGAAAAATCACAAAATACAAAAACATTGCAAAATCACCTCTTCGAAAAACACAAAAATATTTCCTTTGCTTGCAGCCAAAACTTTCAAAATCACAAAAATATTTACTGTGTTTTCAATAAACCAATCTCTACCCTCTCAGGTAAAGATTCGGATCCAAATATCTGCAAAATCACAAAAATTAGCATCCCCAGCACTACAATTCAGGAGTCTTGAACTCCGCTCACTTCACAGTATGGGATGACGGATCCAATCGCCCGCAAATTGGAATCTTGACCAAAACGGGCAACCAAACACCATCTCAATCACATGTATGCCCAGAAGAACATCTTGAAGTCGGATGATATCCTCGTACATTCTCATTAGCAAAGAAACAGCATCTTGGGACGATGGACCTGATCGACCACGGGTCGGGATCTTGACCAATCCGCTGTCCAAATCTCCGTATCAAAAAGAAAAATCTCCAAGGGAAGCACAACCCTACAAGCAATAAGCTCAAAGTTCTCTACACCCATAGCAAAAGCAAAATCATCAAACTGAAAGAGAATGAGCCAAAGCCATGCATTCATCATGCATCTCCATGCATCAGCATCCATCGCATCAATCATCATGTTTACCTGCTTTCAAAATAAAAGTCGATTAGCTAAAGACCCCACAGGCATCCCTAGTGGAGGCACATGCGAACCAGATTTTCATTTCAAAAAGACAAAAAATATTTCTATTTGCAAATAAAAACCCCACAGAGTATCACTCCCCAGAGTGGGTATCTTTTCAAAAACCCAAAAATATTTTCTCAGTAGAGCGTTCTGCCTCCAACACACCAGGAGATCTTCCATATCTCTGGGTAGGAGCCAACGCAAAAATCAAATAAGATCCAATGTCTCGCGGTTTCCCCGGAGATCATCGGATCCAATGCACTCAAAGTACGGTCGAACCGAACTCCAGTGTCAGTGCGGTCGTACCACATGCCAAGATACAAAAAAGATGAAAGCCAAAAGACTCGGTCACAGAAACCATTTGAACAGGTGGAAACGATGAATTGTAACCCAAGTATCCAAATCAGCAGATTGGGTGGAAAGAATTCACCCGCACATACCTAGGCGTGGATGCCTGAAGTACCTTGACTGAGTCCAAGTCGGCGTAGTAGAATCCCGTAAGACTATCGGACGCAGGGCGTCTAACCACTTTGACAGTCAAGCGAAACAAGTACTCCTGGAGTGATCTGGGAAAACATCAAACATCACACAATCAGTCTCAGGGTCAGCATCCTCGTAAGACTAACGGACGCAGAGGCTCTGCTGTACCTTTCCGATGTTAGTACCGATCGGGAATGGAAGGGTTGCGATTGGGTACCCAGGTTGCAGCAAACTGCAGGGACAATCGCAACGTTTTCTCCAAACTCTCGCGGTATGTGCGAGTTATCAATTTCCAGACAATCAACTGACTCAGATACAAAGGACAACAAAGATTCCAGACCACAATCAAGGAAAGAATGAATTGCAAACCAAGCATCAAAACCAGCAGATCGGGTGGAAAAGCCCACCCGCACATACCTAGGCGTGGATGCCTGAAGTACCTTGACTGAGTCCAAGTCGGCGTAGTAGAATCCCGTAAGACTATCGGACGCAGGGCGTCTAACCACTTTGACAGTCAAGCGAAACAAGTACTCCTGGAGTGATCTGGGAAAACATCAAACATACAATCAATCACAGGGTCAGTAACCTCGTAAGACTGTCGACGCAGAGGCTCTGCTGTACCTTTCCGATGTTAGTACCGGTCGGGAATGGAAGGGTTGCGATTGGGTACCCAGGTTGCAGCAAACTGCAGGGACAATCGCAACGTTTTCTCCAAACTCTCGCGGTATGTGCAAGTGAGCGATCTCCAAACGATCAACTGGCACAGATGCAAAAGCAAGCAAAGATTTCAGACCATGATCCATGAATGACCGGGTCAGAAGTGGGGTGTCCACTGGCTTTGGCATTCGGTTGCATGCAACCTCTGCTAAAGAGGGGCATCTGTAGACACCCCACCTTCGGCTACACTGTTGGTAGAGATAGCTGGTTGAACGGAGGACCATACCCCCAAATCCCAAGTCCAAACTCAGCCAAACTCACCCTTGTAAGCCCCATTCCATAGCCCAGTTCAAGCCTGAACCCAGTCAACCCAGTCCTAAACACCACCCTGAAAAACCCCCCATAAAAAAGTCCAGTCAAAAAGACCCAAAAAAAAGTCAAACTCACTGAGTCAACTCGCTGAGTTAACCCGCTGAGTCAACCCGTCGAGTCAACCCGTCGAGTCAAAACACCGAGTCAACCCGTCGAGTCAACCCGTCGAGTCAAACCACCGAGTCGACCCGCTGAGTCAACTCACTGAGTCGACCAGCGAGTCCAACAGCAGCCCCGAGGGAACGGCCGTACTCGCTGGAAACCGAGGAGCGGCCGTACGGGCGGCCCATGGCAGGCCGCCCGGACAAAATTACGCAATCTGCCATTGTCCGCTGCTATAAATACCCCCCTCCCCTTCTCATTTCAACAGACCACTCAGCCAGAGAGAGCCCGTCCGTCTGAGTCACCCCCCTTCATCCTTTAGCCCATTCCTTCACCAAGGAGAGCCCGAGTGAGGAGAGTCTAGCCCTGGTCCAGCCCAGCCTGACCACTGGTCCAAGCCTCCTAAGCCATCCAAGTCCTGATCCAGCCACTCGAAGCCAACCCTTGCGACACCTCCGTCCATCCAGCTACTCTTTTTCCAGCATCATCTCATTCGCATCTAGCATAAGTGCAACATTTACTTTTCTTCCAACCCCCCTGCTTCACTACTAGTACCTTGATCCGTCAAGTACACATGCATATGTCTTTATATTAAGCACCTGTCAGTTCGAGCGTATGCTCTGGGCTTGCCCGTTGTTGGAACCTGCCCATCAGAAACTCTTACTGTTCAGACCTGCATTCATGCTTCACCATAAAACACCTTGATCATTCAAGCACACTGCATACGTCTTACATTAAGCACCTGTCAGTTCGAGCGTACGCTCTAGGCTTGCCCGTTGTTGGAACCTGCCCATCAGAAACTCTTACTGTTCAGACCCGCATTCATGCATCATATCATCCATGAGAATATACGAGGATTAAACTAGACTTTCAAGTATCCGATCGATTCTGTGAAGTAGAGACCGTACTTCGGTACGGGCAGTGTGTGGGGTGCCTAACCTCTTCCCACCCTGTAACCGTGATCCCTTACCTTGAATCTCTGGCCGCAGATCAACAGGAGTCATTTTAGAGGAAGGAATCTTCGGATTCCCTTCTCTAACGTTTCTACGGGGTCTAGCCGACTGTAGATTCGAAGTAACTGGCTAGTGGCGACTCTGGTCTTATATAAATTCATTTAAGCACATCCAGCTCAATACGACAACCAAACGAACCCCTCGAGAATGAGGCAAGCCAGTGGCACAAGCGGCGATTTCGCACTCACGCATCCTCATCTCCTTCTTTTCCGAAAGGAAAGGGGAAGGGAGAAGAACGTCGTGTGGGAGCGCGGAAAAATCGGCGAGGGTCCACAGAGGGCGAATATAACATTCGAGTCATACTTGTATCTCGCTGGTAACGTTCGATCCCTCGGTGGATTCCTTCTCGTAGGTGCTGCCCCACCTGATCCTATACCTTTGTCTGTGTCTCAGTATTGGCTCGTGTCTCACCCTTTTCAACTTCGATGTCAACAACTGACTTTTCTGGTTCCTTATGTTCATCCTTGTGGAATAAGGAGTCCTTATCAAACTTGATATCCCAGCTAAGTGTGATTTTTGTGTGACCGGTCATATAGCATGTACCCCTTTACATCATCACCATAAACAATAAATACATACTTCTTGCCCTTTGGTCTAACTTATTTATCTCAATTGACGGTATATGAGAGTAAGCATTACAACCAAATACTCGCAGCCTCGAGTAGTCTACATCGTGATCACTCCATACTTCTTCTGAAAATTTACAACCTATTGCTGTAGACAGAGAGTGATTTATCAAGTATCAAGCCATGTTAACGACCTCACTCTATATTTCCTTATCCAACCCAACATTATTCAACATGCTTCGGGCTCTCTCTAAGTGAGTTTGATTCATCCTTTCGGCCATATCATTTTGCTTTGGCATATGTCGGACTGTGTAGATATTTCTTGTGTAGATACCATTTTGTAGCCATGTTAATGACCTCATATTTTTTTATCAACTTGTAGATATTTCTGCTCCTCTATGCCTTTATAATTATGAGTGCCCCTTGTGAAACTCAAGGACACGATCAAACCCGGTGACCTTGAATTCTAATGCCTCAAGAGCTCCCAGAGATATCAAACTTTCTTTAACCTAGCGATGTGCCTCACATTTATCAAAATGCATTTAATCTCATCGAACATCGTGATGTGCACTGAACCAACACTAACCATCTTGCAGGTGTAGTCATCGCTAAAGAACACAGACTCACCATCATACTCGCTGTATATGGTGAAAGCACTTAAGTCAGGACACATGTGATATTATGTTCTTAAATCCAGGATCCATTCATTGCTGAAAAACCCAAATCTAAATGCAGTCAAAATATCGCAACCATCAACATTCTTGTCCTCTGTGGATTTCACAGTATTGGCATCCCTTAAAGATGTATCTTAAGGGGCGTTTGGCATCTCTACAAATAAGAGCTTATTGGCTTATTTCTATAAAAAAAAACAAGCTTTTAGACCGTTTGGTAAAAGTCTAATGAAGTGCTTATTTTTTTAGAAAGTAGCAAATAAGCTTCGATTTAATAAGTTGGGGAGGGGTTACTTTTTGAAACGGAGCTTATTTGGCTTAAGCAGGTAGAGATTTTGGGCTAATTTTTGGACAAGTTTACCCTTAAACTTTTCAAGTACTTCCCATCTTACCCTCTTCTCTTCTCTTTACAATTTCTTCAAGCCCACGTGATGAACGACCCATAGTGAAGGTGGGCCCCACATGATGAATGTCCCATATTAAAGGTGGGCCTACATAATGCATAGTCACATTAAAGGTGAGCCCCACATGATGGATGGCTTGCTTCAAAGTGTGGCCCTACATGATGAAAGATCCACATCAAGCAAGCCCTACCTAATGATGGTTCACATCAAAGGTGGGACCCACATGATAGATGGTGGACATTGAATGTGGGACCACATGATGGAAGATTAACATTAAAGGTGGGCCCACATGATGAATGGCCCATATTGAAGGTTGAGCCCCACATGATGGGCGGTCCATAGCAAAGGTGGGACCTACATAATAGATGGTGGACATCAAAGGTGGGTCCCACATGATGAACTATTCACATCAAGTGGGCCCCACATGATAGATGGTCCACAACAAATATGGGACCCACATGATGGATGTTCCACATCAAAGGTAAGACCCACATGATGGATGGTGGACATTGAATGTGAGACCACATGATGGAAGGTTGACATTAAAGGTGGGCCTACATGATGAATGACCCATATTAAAGGTTAGGCCCCACATGATGGACGGTCCACAACCAAGGTGGGACCTATATGTTGGATGGTGGACATCAAAGGTAGGTCCCACGTGATGGACTATCCATATCAAGTGGGCCCCACATGATAGTGGACCACAACAAAGGTGGGACCCACATGATGGATGGTGGACATCAAAGATGGGCCCCTCATGATGAATGACTCATATTAAAGTGGGGTCCCATATTAAGGTGGGCCCACGTAATGAAAGGTTCACATCAAAGGTGGGCCCCACATGATAGATGACCCGTATCAAAGTGTGGCCCAACATGATGGAACATGTGCATCAAGTGGGTCCCATTCGATGGATAGTCCACGTCAAAGGTGGGACCCACAGATGGATGATGATCATTGAAGGTGGGTCCACATGATGAACGACACATAATGAAGGTGGGGCCCCACACAATAAATGGTCCACATCAAGGTGGGCCCACATAATGGACAGAGTAGGCTTCACATGATGGATGGCACACATAAAAGTATGGCCCCTTATAATAGACAATTCACATCAAGTGGGCCCCACCTAATGGACAGTCCACATCCAAGGTCTCTCATGATGGATGACCCATATCCAAAGTGGGCCGTATGATGGATGATCCACATAGAAGGTGCACCCCACATGATGAATGGTGGAAATCAAAAGTGGGCCCCATATGATGGACAATCCACTTCAAAGGTATGACTCACACTATGGACACATCAAATGTGGAGTCCACATGATGGGTGATGGGTAGTGAACATTTTTTTTTTTTTTGAAAAAATTCCATTCATTGAAAACTGCTAAATACACAACTACGGGCAAGCCCCACATCAAAAAGAAAGCAGGCCCGCCTAGCCCACCGAAAAACCCCCAAACGAAACCTTAACCCCTACTGAGAAAGCTTAAGCCTGCCTGCTATTTTTTCTACAAAGGAGAGGCGACAAGCCCTGCACACGTATGGGTAGCCCGGGACCACAAAAAAATTGCTCGAGCCACCTATCATATAAGGACTATACACACGAAAAAAAACTAAAGGAAACCTGTCCTAATATTGCCCAACCCCACACGGTCCATAAATAGCTCTCCTCGGACCGAGGCCGGGAGATGAGAGGCTTCGACGAAAATCCTCCTAACCTGAGAGCCGCTTCCCTCCCTAGCAAGCTTATCAGCAACTCCATTCGCCTCCCTTGGAGTGAAAGAAAACCTGATGTTCTTGTCTTTGCACAAATTTTTAATCTTAGTCCACTAGTACCACATCTTCCAAGAAGGGGTCCTATTCTTGGAGAGCGCATCGACCATGCTTTGCGAGTCGCTTTCGACAACTATTCTCATGTAACCACGCTCCACCCCTTGCCTGAGCCCATCCTGGATGGCTTGCAATTTTGCTATACCATTAGAGCCTAACCCATAGCCACTAGAGAAGGCAAAGAGGAAAACACCTTTAGAGTCTCTGCCAATCCCACCCCCCCTGACAACCCTGGATTCCCCATGGAAGAACCATCCACGTTTATCTTGATCCATCTCTCCTCAGGCCTCACCCATTTGACAAAATCCGAGCTCCTCCTGCTCTCGGCTTGGAAGATGAGCCCCAGATCCTGGATGGTCTTGAGCTTAGCTCGGCTATGCTTCTTCGGAGGAGGGAGCTCCTTGGAAATACGGGACAGCCAATTTCGAATCCTGAGGATCACCTTCTCCTCTCCCACATCGACGTCCTCATATTTCTTCTCGTTTCTCGCATTCCAAATCTCCCACATTATAACAGAAGGCAGGATACCTGTAATCACTCCCCAACTGTCAGAGGTGGACGCCCCACTCCACCATTGCTGGACCCTTTCCAGCGCTGACTGACTACTGATGAGGGAAATCTCCATGTGAGAACTGAAGAAGAACCAGATGGAGGAAGCTAGACCGCCCTCCACGAAGAGGTGGTCCAGCGTCTCCACGTTAGGGGACCTTGGGGGGCCACAACAGCTACATCTGGAGGCAAGGAATATGCCTCTGGCTTGCACTCTTTCGTCCACAAGGACAGCTTTGTGGATCAATTTCCACATGAAGACAGCGATTTTTGGAGGGGTTTTCGCATGCCACAGCCATTTAGCCCAACTCTTGCGCACCCCAACTTGCCTATATAAATTCCACGCTGAGGAGGTGCTGAAATTCCCAGAGGGGGACCTTGTCCAAATGCAGGCGTCCTGCGCTTGAGAAGTGCAGAAGCCCTTTTGCTGCATGAAGGAGATGACTAACTGCGGCAGAGCCGGCAGAGCAGGGGAATTACTCTTGATACCTTCTGTATCTATAAGATCTTTCACTTTCAGCTGCTTCAGCTGCTGCGACAGAGGGAAGATGCATTTGGAGGAGAGGGGGCCAAGACCCGTCTAATTTTCTTCCCAAAGGTTAATTTCCCCTGACCCGATCAGCCAAGTAGCGTGTGCCTCCAGCTAAGGGAACAGCTTGGCGATGCCCTTCCAGAAGGGTGATCTTGGCGCTGAGGGACTCGGTGTCGAATCACCCATAATATCTTCCCTGTATCTGCTCCTGACATAATCTGTCCATGGGTTTTGGATTTGAGCGTGCTTAATCCTCTAACCCAGCTTCAGCCTCAAGCTCTTCATAACGTCTTTCAGACGTCTAATACCCAACCCACCTTCGATTGACGGGATTGCAATCTGGCTCCAGCTTGTCCAGTGCGTTTTCTTCTTTCCCTCCTTACTATCCCATAGAAAATCTGCAAAATCTTTTTCCAGCAGGAGAAGAATTCTGTTACATAAAGAACAATTAGGAATGATGTTGGGCCCCACATGATGGACAGTCCACCAAAACAACCATTTGGATTAGTCTTATATTAAAGTTGTTGTAATCTTTAAAAATGACATCAACTACCCTTGAAAAAAGCTCTCATTTGAAACTTTTACCAAACATGCTTATTTTAAATAGGAGCTTTTTTTGGAGATTTTACCATACAAGCTTATTCAAAACAAAGCTAGAACAAAAAGGACTTATTGAATTAGCTCTTATTCAAAAAGCTTTTATTGAATTAGAGTAAAGATGCCAAACGAGCCCTTATTTCTTCTTATCTTGTGATTTGCAGTCCTTCTTTATGTGTCTGATCTTCCCACACTTCCAGCACTTCATCTTACCCTTGCCCTTGGATTTTGACCTTGCTCTCAAAGTCCCCCCCTCTCGTTCAAAATTCCCCCCCATTGAAACCGACGCTTCTATAGAGATAACATCACTGTCGTTCTTCCTTCTCAACCACCTCTACTGAAGGGTTGAGATAATGGTATCGACTTTAATGGTGTTCCTACTACGACATAAAGTCTCTACTAAATTCTCATAAGAATCTGGTAGGGAATTCAAGAAAATAAGGGCTCGATTTTCTTATTTGAACACTTCCTCCATATCCATCAACTGACACACAAATTTATTGAAGTGACTAATGTGTTCATTAACATTAGCCGCCTCCACCATTCTCAAGTTGTAGAATTATCGCTTCAGGTACAAACGACTTAAGAGAGACTTTGTTGTGTAAAGGCTCTCCAACTTTGCCCATGTCTCAGTGATACTCTTCTCTCTAGGAACATTATAAAGGACCCCATCCGATAAATACAATTGGATCAAGGTATTAGATTTCCGATCCATCTTATTCCACTCTTCTTCCTTCATAGTATCTAGTCGCTTGTCCTTCCCAAGGAGTGCTTCTTCCAATCCTTGCTGAGCTAAGAGGCCCCTCATCTTCACCTTCCATAGTTTAAGTTATTTTTCCTATTGAACTTCTCAATGTCGAACTTCATGCTTAAGGTCATAGATACCTTGTCTCATATTCAAAACCGATTCCTAATATTATCTCTAATATCACTTGTTGGGACCGCAAAAGCAACTCAAAGTAGAATCAAATAAAGTAATCATAATCGCACCAGACAAATCCAACCACAGAGAACAAACAAATTTACATGGAAAAACCCTTATGGAAAAAAAAAACCATAGCAAAAAGCGAATCACTATGAAAATGAAAGATACAAGAGATGGAGAACACTTACCAAATTACCTCGAAGAGAAAACCCTATCTTTTCTTCTCCTCAAAAGTCAAGTGTTAAACCCTAATCCTGATTACACCCATATATATAACATGAAACTGAAAGTAGGAACAAAACGTGTAAAACCACAAAACTATGCGCACCGTCAACCGATCGAGATAGATCGACGCACGATTTAATCGGTTGATTACGCATGTTCGACCTGTTGAACATGTAAAAAACCATCTAGAGAGTTTCACCATATTTCCAACTTCCATCGACCTATCAAGCCTCAGTTTTAGACTTTTCGAATTCGTCCAAAACTGTCTAGAGACCTTCTATGTTATTTTAGGCATGCTCGATTGGTCGATCCATTGATCACCCTTTTTTTGCACCAATTGAAGGCTCCATACAACACAAATTTAGTGGAATTTATACTTGTCAAGCATGGTCTGCAAGCGTGGCTAGATGGGAATCACGGTCAAAGTGGGTTGAGATAGCCTGGGCCCAATCCATGTCCAATCCTCTTTGGAGGGAACATCTGGTCCGCACTTCGGCATGAGTTTTTAAGCCCAACAATTAATTGTGCCAGGATTGAATTTGTATATGGATGAAGGCCCAAAAAAACAGCCTGAATGGGGCCCAACTTGTCTACAGCTACATGAATGGATACTAATCTAGCAAGCTATATGGGGCCCATTCCTAGTTACTTATCATGCTTGGTCCCACCTCTACATGAGGCCACTGAATTTCTTACAGTGTTTGCAGACCATGGGCAAGTTGAGTGTCCATTAGATGACTGGTTCAAGTCTGTGATGGGCCCGTGTACTGGTGAACACTGGGGCTGCACATCTGCCAGGTCAACCCGACTGACACGCCTGATCTGACCCGACAAAAACCCGATTTGCCCTGACTTGACAGAGAAAATGGTCCAGTCCCGGATGAATGCGGCTAGACCATTTTTAATCTAGGTACAGTCTAAGATACAAGCCAAACCCAATCGACTCAACCCATACCCTGACCTATGTATACCCGACTTGAACCACCCCGAGTTCTATCAGAGTATTCTAATATATATATATATATATATATATATATATATATATATATATATATATATATATATGTGTGTGTGTGTGTGTGTGTGTGTGTGTGTGTGTGTGTGCCTGAAAAATTCCTATGGTTGAAACATCCCTAGGTCCATAGTGATGTTTATATGCCATCCATACCATTCATAATATTGTCATTCCTATTGTGATGAACTGGAAACACAAATATTAGCCAGATTAAAAATTTCTATGGCTCCACATCCTATTAAGGACGTTCAATCCTCACATTTTCAGCCCAGTTGAGTTTGTGACCGAAATTTATATACAGTTATGTTCACATTTTCAGTTTGTTCAAATAAGGTTATTGTTCAATGATCCAAATTAACCATTGATGAGAAAGGCCTCACCATGGATGGCCACATATAAAAAATACTTTGGATTGATTAGAATATCGCACAATAGAATATTTGGGCTTTTATAAGTTAGCGTTCCATCTCAACTACCGGTGGATGTTCCATCCTAGTCCTAACCCGACCCGACCCAGTTCAACATATAGGCTCGGGTAGGGTTAGGGTTGACCCTTTTGCAAGTAGGGTATGGTTAGGGTTGGGTCAGCCCAATCCGGTCACAATCCGATCTCAAACCTAGACCTTTAAAGTATGTTTAGGTTTGGTCCATGACTAGGCCCAACCCTACCCGTGTTCAGGCCTAGTGGACACTAGCTACAATTTGGGGCACGCCTGCAATTCACCTACCATTTTCCGTCTGAAAAAAAGATGCACCGAATCATAGGAGAAGATTCCCATTCAAATAACGTGTTGAAAGCGACCGCAGTCATCTCAAACACCTGTCTTATGCATCTCGGGCTCTAGGGGCCCACTATGATGTTATATGTACAATCAACTCCGTCCATCTGGTTCAGTCCTCCACAATCAGCCCTGATTCGAGAAATCATCAAGATCCACAACAAAGGTGATCCACACCACGGGGAACAATGGAGATGGGATGTAAACCATTGGTTTTTGTGAGATGGAATGCCGCCATTGTGTGTATCCTTTATCAACCTGGTTCATCAGCTGAGACTCACTGGGATAAATAAAGGTCCAAAACACATGTGGGCCACTGAACTAAGAAGTTTCATATGCAACTTCATTTTGTTCAATGGTGGCCCATACGTGATTTTTAAAGGCTTCATATTTTAGGCATGATTTTACATTGTATTTAAGGTGAAAATAAGAGGTTCCACCTAGTAAACAACATGAAGAGGCCCACAGAGCTTGGCTGTTTTTCTCTTGGCATAAAATGTTGTAGATGATTCCCGCTACGTTGAAAGAGATGTGTATAAATTGATGCATTGATTAACCTAATTATTAAAGTACTTTTAAAAGTATAAGGTTGTGGAAGCAGGGGGGCTGGCTCGCACTCCATGAGAATAGAAATGAATGATATTGGAAGAGGCGTCACTGCTAGCTAATAGATCTCAAATCTACGGAGGGCAGAATATGTGGAGCCACATGACCCAATGGTCAAACTAAATGACTGTAATAGCTAATAGATCTCAGATCTATGAAGGAAAGAATATGTCGAGCCACATGACCCAAGGGTGAAAATAAATGACACTAATATTGATGGAGTATATGACTCCATGTAATAAACTAGTGTCTAAAGATTCAAGTAAGGGCCTCGCTTAGAGAGAGAGAGAGAGAGAGAGAGAGAGAATATGTTAGGCATTCTTTTTTGCCTGCATGTTAGTCCGATCATTAATTTGTGCGATCTAATCCTCTGATTAGAGGTGCTCAGATTCTATGAATTAAGGGCAGAATATGTAGAGGATTAGAAGGCGCTCAGATCTATGAATTAAGGGCAGAATATGTAGAGCCGCATAACCCAAGGGTGAATGTTAATTAATGACTGTAAAAAAAAAAAGAAAAAAAAAAAAAGAAAAAAAGACTGCAATATATATTTTGAGTATATGACTCCATGTAATAAACTAGTGTTTAAAGATTCAAGTAAGGGCCTTGCTTACATAGAGAGAAGACGTTAGGCATCCCATTTTGCCTGCGCGTTAGTCCGATCATTAATTCATGCGATCTAATTCTCTGATTAGAGGTGCACAAAGCAAAAATCTTTTATGCATAGAATGGGAGGAGAAGAACAACACAGCCTATTTAAGCAAATGGGAGGGTGAACACGTCTTGTGATGGAACCAGTCATAGATTTAATGCTTGGCTATTTCACCTACCCACATGCCATGGACCGCATTCCTAACTTCATTCAAAGAAGACCCGTAGAGCTCTTGGTCCATATTAGGCTGCTCTCGCTTCATTGTTTGATTTCCTACTCTGATTCTCACAAGGTTTAGGTGGATGAGCCTCAATTAAAGATCCGAGGGAGGAATGAAGAACAATATGCTCCCTTTAGAAAATTGGAGAGTAGGCATGTCATATGATGGCCATGGTCATAAACTTAATACCTAGATAGTTCACTTATCCCCCTTGCATTTTATAAAAGGCTGAATGAAGCTCTTAATCCCTTGCACTTTACTTCTCCAAAGATAAGTAAAATTGGATAATTAGAATGAGGTAAGGATGACTTCGATTCCAAGGCTCAGTGGGCAGAATAGGTTGGCGGGAACCTCTTGCTAATTTTAGGGGCCATTTGTTTGTTTATTTGCTGTTTTTTCCCTACGTTTTTTCATACAATATAGGTAAGAGGAGGTTGTGTGGAGTTCATGTGATAGGCAAGGCTCTTTTCTTTTTTGTGGCATGAAATTTTATTAACAGAGTTATAGCTGGTGTGCACTGATCAGCTAATAGCAGTGGTGGGCAAGGGTGTAGCTAGTAATGGTGGCTGAGGATAAGGGGTTAAGGGTGTTGGCTTACAATAGTGATGCTAGTTGCTAAAGGTGATGGCTAGTAGTGAATATGGTTGGCAATTTTGTAATTTCAGATGAAATTTTATGTAAACCCTAATTCCATTCTAGATAATGTATGTAAACCCTAAACGCTATCTTCAAGGAGAGAGAGAGAGAGAGAGAGAGAGAGAGAGAGAGAGTTGTTATTATACTGAGAGTCGCCCTTTTCTTTTTCTTTTTTTTTATTTTACATAATGGATTGGTGTAAGTCTATTGACACACTGAAAGGAAACCAGGTAAAACTCTTTGTTATAGTTTACATTTTTTATTTTTTATTTTCTATTTTCTTCTAATTTTGAGACTGCTGTGTGTGGGGTATAGAATGAATTTCTTCTCCCACCACACTCGCCATTGGGACCACGATACCTATGTTCTAGATCCAATGTACATGTTCTATTGTCACTAGCGATTTGGCGCGTGAAAGTAAGTCAGCTTCTAGAATTAGCTAACACTAAGCAGACGCGTTCTGAAGGGAAGTCTTCGTTAACGGCGGTGGATGAGTTGTTGGTGTCAATCACATAAAAACAAAGAGATAAATTGAAAAGAAAAAAAAAAAATACAGAAGACGAAGAAGAAGAAGAAGCCAATTCACCTACGAAAACACCAGGCATTGACCGTCGCAATCATACGTCCATTCATGCGAAGACCTCAAAGGAAAGTGGGTGGGCTACATCAATGACTCTGACAAATGTTGGGTTCTTCGCGCGGGGAACGATTTGAAGTGGGTAATGGCGTGGCACCCCTGTCAATGCCCCACATACGCGCTAGATCCAGACCGCTCATCAAGCGGGTCACACCGTGAAAATGCCCCATTCGAAGAATCAAGATGAGCTATTCATTAGGTGGCCCACACGTATCATGTTTTATAACCGTCAATCTCTATACAGATCTGGCCCACTTGATGAGTGACCCTGCCTAGTCTTTTTTGGGCATGGTGGATCCACTTGACTAGTGGCCCGGACCTAGCACATGTGTGCTAGTTTGGCACGTGTACGGTGAATCGCATTTTCATGCTCCCCGCGCAACTCACCCGAGCAGTTGTTGAAATGACTCGCCGGTCACCCACAAAGAAAATGACTGCATTTTGGAGGTGGCATGTGGCAACCTATCAACCGTTAAAGTGATGTAATTGGCCATGAAAAAAAAAAAAAGAAATCGTACAGGCATGATTGAGAAGAATCTTTGTGCTAGCCATGCCAACGCACTGCCACATCTGCAACGTCCTGGCTGTTCCCAGGATGGGACCTACTGTGAATATTTTCTAGCCCAGGGTGTTTGCTACATTCGGCTTGCCACACGGGTACGAGATAAATAGGCAGTAGAGAAAAATAACCAAGGGTCTACATTCCAATGACAGATATGGTCCACTTGACGAGTAGTGCAGCTAAAATTTTGGAGCTAGGAATGTACTTTGTACACACTAGTCACGTCTCATGAATGGCTTGGATCGAACCCATATTATGCTACATTAGCATGTCAACTTAAAAGATCCTCTTCTCCTTATCAGAGTACATATGTGCCAATCTGAACCTTCCATTCTGTTTGTGATTATAAAATCCACACTGAGGCCCACAAATATTGTTTGGTGGAAGGATGTGTTGGGTTTGTGCCATGGTAAACCAATACCTTCACCTGCTTTATATGGATTCACTATTCATTGGCTTGGATTTATTATTCAATGACTTACTATGTGTGAAATATATGTATTTATATAGGGTTGTTGTCCTTAGTTACTCTTTAATTGAACACAATGGTATGTTGGCAGGGATAATTGTCATCCATGAATCTTAGTACCTTTCCCATGTCTACATAGATACTCAACATGCATTTATTATTTATATTTTCCATGACTAGAGGTGGGGATTAGTCGGTCAGATCGAGTTCGAAGTAACCTGATCCTAACCATCCAAGGGAAAAGACTGTGCCAAGTCGGATCGAACATGGCACCGAGTCAGCCAGTTAGAGTGAGTGGTATGCATGTGCACCATAGCAGTGTGTGGTCCTTCAGAATACCAAGCTATTACATTATTATTTTATTAATTATAAATAAGAAAAGAAAGGGAAAACACCAAACTCCCTAATTTACCAAATTATCACATTCCAAGTGGTAGGCCTCACTATTAGTCAAGCATAGTATTAAATATAAAAAAGAAAGGGGGGAAAAAAGCATAGTCTAAAATCTTGATCAAAATCTGAGAGGCTGTTTCTCCCATTTGATTGGACCTGTATTCATCCTCTAACGATCCCAGCCGCCAGCTGGACAAGTTTGATTAGTGTGACTCTATAAAATACACATTGAGGCCCACAAATAGTGTTTGGGTGGAAGGATGTGTTGGGTTTGTTCCCTGGAAAACCAAGACTTTCACCTACCTTATATGCATTCATTATTCATTGGCTTAGGTACATTACTCAATTACTTAGTATGTGTGAAATATATTTATTTATATAGGTTTGTTGTCCTTAGGCACTCTTTGATTGAACACAATGGCATGTTGGCAGGGAGAACTCTGATCCAAGAATCTCAGTACCTTACCCATGTCTACATAGATACTCTGACATACATATCATTTATGTTATTCATGATTTGCCCAACGGAGTATCTGCACGTTCACCCCCTTACATGAGAGTGTGCGTGCATCATGGATGGTTCCCTTGAAAGAGCCTTTGAATGGCAGGATCACTTACTAGTTTCTAATCTAAGAGTCCTATCATGCCTAGACTAGAAGATACTCGTAGTTGCACTAATTTCATCAAATCCTTGACTTGGGAATGTGCAGCTAGGTGGTTTCATCAGGGTCATCAAATTCCACACAGTTCATTATGGGATTTACTTGGTTTTTTATGTAGCGAGACGTCCTCTTGATCGACAAAGGAGTAAAGCCAAGAGAACCCAGAAGTGGGGACTAGAAGAACTCTTGGAAGGCCCAAAGAGAATAGCCAAAAGTTGACAGAAGTGATGGAAAAACAGGCCTGATGACTGATCATCCACCATCAACAACTAGTCTGACGGCAGACCGAATATTTGTCCAGAAACAGCCTAACTCTTTGGACTGTTTTGGGCCGATTACGACCAGTCGTCGGACCGGTCAACCACACTGATGACTGATCTGAGACTCCTGACCGACCGGTCGGTCATTATGTAGAGTTACGCGCGAATTTGCTTATTTTTAACTTTTTATTTTTTGTTTTGGTTTGATTTGCTTTTCTATTGCAATTAGGACTCCTAGGCCATGTAGATTAAGGTTTTAAGACTATTTAATGTTGGTTTGATTTCATTTTTAGCTGTTATTGAATACTTTTAATGAAACTTTAAGTTTATCTCCCTTTTGCTCATGGATTCAAGTTGATCTTCGTGGATTCCAAGAAAGGGTATTGTGGATTCGAGATATCCTGTCGTGGATTAAACGAAGACAGGTTGAGGAGTCCTTCTAGTTTCGAAAACTGGAATTGTTATCCCCTGTGAGAGACACGGTGCTCGATCTCACCTACCCGACTGCACTAAGTTGGTATCGGAGCGAGGTTCTTCCTCGGTGATGGCTTTTAGTGCAAGCAACGAGAACAACCCTATCGATGGTGATTCCAGGGAATAACCCCTAACATCGAAAGAGTTTATGGAGTTTTGACGAGAGCACCTTCAAGCTATACAAGAGCTGCAAGCTTCATTTTATCGCCTCACCGCAACTCTCACACCACAACAACTCCCTAATAGCGTCTGCCCCCCTGCGATAGTTTTACAGCGCAACGACATTGTTCATCGAGCATCGTCGGTAGCCAACTGTTGGCCTATTGTAGAAGAAGATGTCAGGTTCTGTGATGATGAGATTGAAGATTTGGTATTCCGACATCTCGTCACTAGAGATGTGAGTGTTGATTGCGTCGATATATGATTTATAGGTAATGGTGAACTACCCAACTTTAATGGAGTATTCAGTATCGAGGATTGTTTCAATTGGTTGCTGAAGTTGAGAGATACTTTGACTACATGGGCGTTCTCGATAATTTGCAAGTGAAACTTATCGCATACAAATTAAATTGGACGCTTCAGCAGGGTGAGAACAATTGCGGAATATGCGAACCCGCCAAAACAAACTCCTCATCCGTACATGGCCTCAGATGAAGTGCTTGCTGAAATCCCAAATTTTGACCCACAATTATGAACAAGTATTATTTCATTAATATCAAAATTGCAAGCATGGAAGTCGATTTTTCACTGAGTATTTCTCTGAATTTGATCCCCTCACGACCCGCAATGAGTTGTTTGAGATGGTAGCCCAGAAAATCGCAAGGTTCATCGGCAGTTTAAGGCCCGCAATCTAGTACTAAGTTCAACTTTGATTGGTTTGAATTGTGAAGAAGCATGTCAGATTGCCACTCGCATAGAGACACGGTTAGTAAGAGCCCCAGCACATACCAATCCTTCTCTTCTTGCCCCCACAAATAGTCTTGTTCAAGACCCATCCCTTTCCACGGTAAAGGAACCTGTTGTAGATAGTGCTCAGTCTCATGTTGGCCACCACGCTACCCAAGGAAGTGGACTAGCATGCCGTAACGTTCAGCAATTGTGCTGGGTCCTAGTAAAATTTTGAATCCTTACGACCGACCGAGGCCCGACCATTATGTCAAATGTGGACAACCAGGCCACCTCTCAAATGTACGCCCTCAACGGCCCGTGGCTAATGTCATTATCATCGCGGGCGATGTACAAGCTGAGTAAAAAAATATTGTTAATGTTGAACAAGTTGAAGGGACTGAATGGATTTCAGGAGATCAGGGTTTGTCCTTGGTAGTACGTGGTCATTCACACACCCCCGAGTTACATGCTCATCCCCAATGCCTATAGCCATTTTCGCACGAGGTGTACGGTGGATGGAAAACTGTGTGACGTGATTATTGGCGATGGTAGCTGTGAGAACATTGTATCCCAAGCGATGGTGGGCAAGTTGAAGATCAAGACCACACCGTATCTTTCGCCCTATGATATAGGGTGAATTCAGAAAGGAAGCACGATGAAGGTGAAGGAACAATGCCTTGTCTCCTTTTCGATCGGCAAGGCCTATAAGGATCAAATATGTTGTGATGTCGTGGACATGGATGCCTACCACATGATACTTGGGCGACCATGGCAATATCATAGGTATGCAGTACATCGTGGCCGAGACAATGTCATCACATTCAACAAGGACGGACGGAGAATCATCCTCATTCCAGTAATTTTGAGTGACGATCGTTGTACAACCAAGGAAGGGGAACAATTTCTTCTTGTGTTGCATAGCACGACAGCGAATGGTCAAGTGAAGAGGCGAAACTCGAGGTCGATATTCTTTCAAGAGGGGGTGAATGATGTAGCGAGACATCCTCCTGATCGATGAAGGAGTAGAGTTAAGAGAAGGACCTAGGAGTGGGCCTAGAAGAACTCTAAGAAATCCCAAAGAGAAGGGCCAAATTTTGAAAAAGTAATGGAAAAATAGGCCTAACGACCGATCATCCACCATCAATAGACCAAATATTTGCCCAGAAACAACCCAACTCTCTAGACTGTTTTGGGCCGATTACGACCAATCGGCCACACTGACGACCGGTCTAAGATCCCTAACCGACCCGTTGGTCATTGCGTAGAGTTATGCCCGAACTTGCTTATTTCGAACTTTTTATTTCCGTTTTAGTTTGATTTGCTTTCCTATTGCAATTAAGACTCCTAGGCTACGTATATTAGGGGTTTAGGACTATTTAATGTTGCTTTGATTTCATTTTTAGGGGTTATTGAATATTTTAAATAAAACTTTGTATTTATCTCTTTTTTGCTCGTGGATTCGAGTTGTTTTCATGGATTCGAAGAAAGGGTCTCGTGGATTCGAGATATCCCGTTGTGAATTCGACGAAGAGAGTTTGAGGAGTCCCTGTAGTTTCAAAATTCAGAATAGTTATCCCCCATGAGAGAGACAGTGCTCGATCTCACCTGCCTGGCTGTGCCAATTTTCCTAGGATATTAGTAGACATGCCGATCTGGTTTAGATCCACCATGAAGTGTTTTGAAGGTTGGTTAACACTTTTATGATTTTTTATTTCTTAATCGTAAGTTTTCAACTATTAAATTTAAGTTAACCGTTGATTTGTTTTAAACCTACGTGATGAATATCTAACAACTAAGATTTATTGATCCACTCCTTCGGAGTAATATTGGGTTGCCCAAGGATGGTGATGATAGAATTGAGAGTTTGGATGGTTGGGGTGCATGGATAAAAAATGGTCTCATGAATTCGAGATATCCCATCCTGGATTCGACGAAGACAGGTTGAGGAGTCCCTATAGTTTCGAAATTCAGAATAGTTATCCCCCATGAGAGAGACGGTGCTTGATCTCACCCGCTTGACTGCGCTTAGTATGCATGTCGATCTTATGGTTTGGACTCACCATGAAGTGTTTTAAAGGTTGGTTAGCACTTTTATGATTTTTTATTTCTTAATAGTAAGTTTTCAACTGTTAAATTTAAGTTTTAACCACGGATTTGTTTTAAACCCTACGTGATGAATATATAACGACTAAGATTTATTGATCCACTCCTTGGGAATAATATGGGGTTGCCCAAGGATGGTGATGATAGAAGTGAGAGTTTGGACGGTTGGGGTGCATGGATCAGGAAGATAACAAGTTTCCTTCACAGTCGGGTATGTCAACTATGAGCTGTGTGGATGACTGAGGTCCATATCTTGCTTGGGCATGAGGTCAAAATCTTAGATGACTGAGGTCAATCAGCCCTTCGCTTGAGCATGAGGTCCACATCTCGGATGATTGAGGTCAATCATCAGCCCTTACTAAAGGCTAGACATGGCATTTCACCTGCATACACCTACGATAGATTGGGGAGAGACTTCTTGTGTTAGGAGATTGATTGAGATAAAATAAGTGGTTTTACCATGAGGAGGTATATTCTCACTATAAAATGGTTTGCATTTCTTTTGTGAGACATGATATGATCAAGATGATGATCCAATGATATTTCATGATTAATCAAGTCTAATTTAGTGCAAGTTTTCACTAGATTTCATGATATTTTGGCAACCAAATACACCCTTAATAATAGGCTTGGTCTGGTCTTGTGCTCAATTGTATAGCTTTGGTTTACGGTAGGTGGGCCCTAAACATTTTGTGTTGCGAGCCCAAAATGTAAAGCTTCCTTCCAATCCATCAAAGTTATAGGGGGTGTTCTCCCACCTTTCTCATAAAATAAAAAAACAAAAAGAAACACCTGCAGATTACTCATGAAATATCATGAACTTTTCTGATATTTGGTGCATCCAAACACACCGTAGAGATATTAAAAAGAAATCACTAATAAATGAATCTTTTCAACCATAAAAATCATAGAAATTCTTTTTTTTTTTTCCTATTTGAACGATTTCTAATAAGTCAACTTCAAAATTTCACCTCTTGGGTGGATAAGGAGTGTTTACAATGGATCGTGCAATTGCAGCTGCTAAGGTTGCAGTGAAGCTGGGATCTCTAGTTAAAGTTGCTACATACTCGGCTACATTGTTATTGTTGTTGTCGTGGTGGCTGTTGTTGCTATTGGAGGCTGTGGTCGTCATCATCGTTATGGTGGCACTGTTGTTGTTGAAATTTTGTGTGGGTCTATTTATCTCTTGATCAATCCCACACAATTTCAAATCTAGGGTTACGGTTGGTTGAAACGGATTGACTGGGACAAAACATTGTAAACTAGGGTCTGAGCCATGTGGTGAAGAAGTTGAGCCTTCGGGTCCACTGCTAAGCGCATGAGTGTGCTCGCCTTTATATGTTGCCATGAGAATTGATTTATCATCCACACATCTTTGCACCTGGAATCCAAAGTATTAAAAAATGGAGTTAGATTCTATTAATGTAACTTCTTTGATCCTTGTATTAAATAATTTGTACATGTTTGTGTGGTCACTCATCAACTTATCATAATATTAAGTGAAAGATAAGCACCTAAGTCAAAGCTAGAGCCCAAAACTCGTAGTTGAAAAATCAAATACTCACCATTTTTTTTTTTTTTTTTTTTTTTGGGTATGATTTTAGATGAAGCACATTCCAGATTGAAACAGCCGATAACGGATTTGTACTGGTTGGGCTAGCCGTCAGATAACCAATTGCATAAATGAGTCTATGTCTGGTTTAAGCTTTAAAAGACCTAATTAATGTATATATATAGAGTCATTTTTCTTTCCAAAGCAAAGTTATGGAAATCCTACTTTTGAACCATTTGGAATATAAGGTTGGGTATCATGTTCTCCTTTCATCATTTATTGTTCTGCTAATACCATCATCATCATCATATCATATGTTTGTCCTCCCTTTTTTCAGTCAGCTTTACGAATCCTATTCAACAAAATTCCTATGTAAGGCTCTATCTTTACCACATGAAAAAAGAAGCCCTTCATGCCCTTCTCATCTTTCTATAGCACACAATGGAACCATCTTTACATTCTCTCTATCAGTTTATCTCCTATCACAGTATTTTAGGTTACTTTGGATGACCTCATTCTTGATTCTATTTTTCCTAGTCATTTGTAGATTGATCTTAAAATCCTCACCAGCAAAGCTCATACTCACTCATTAGAACCAAATCAAGCATACGGAATGGTAGATAATATAAGATATTGTAAGGGGAAATAGTTAGCTTTTTCTTTTCTCACTTCACTCTATCTCATAAATCAGATACTTGTGTCAACATGTGGAGAAACATTTTCATCATATAATATATTCTCCATGGGCTTTTTGTACATTACGATTATAGTACCAAATACATCTAAGTGTGGATAAGTGTGCCTTTTTTGTTAAGAAAAGAAAATTTTATTATGCACAGGAGGAACCAAGGGCTACACTAGGGAGGAGATACATTTCGGAAGTCTCGATCTCTCCAATACAGTCGGGATGCCTATCTTATCTCTACAATCTATTAACATTTCCCACCACATTCCCCAAGCCGACCCGGTCGAGGAATAACGCTCCACGAGCTTCGTCAGGGAGCCCTGCCACATCCCTAAGATCCATCGTGATTGCGAGCCGCTAGCTTGTGTAGGTAAGGCATCCACAAACAAATTAACTTCCCTAGGAGCATATCCAATTTTAACCTCAACAACATTTCTCAGGTGATTGGTGCGAGCCCACTAGTACCATATGGGCCAAGAGGGAGGACTCGGACTGGTCCATCATGTCCACTACCACCTTGGAATCACTTTTGATCTCGATTTTACGGAATCCCAATTCCACCCCCAAAGCGAACCCTTCAACCAAAGCCCAAGTTTCAACGCCAACACTGGTTCCTAACCGATGGCCGAATGCAATGACATGAATGAAATACCCGTTGCTATCTCGGCAAATGCCGCCCCCACCAGGACATCCCGGATTACCTTTGCAAGAGTCGTTCACATTAATCTTGATCCAACCACTCCCTCGATAGACCCATCTCACAAAAGAAATGTGATTATCCTGTAGAGCTACATGGGGAGGAGGGTTAAGAAATTGGATTCTCCTAGAGAGCTTGGATTCCTTTCTAGGTGGAAGGAGAGGGCTGAGACGCCTAAACCAATTTTGCACCTAGTTAGTAGCCCGGCTAGCTCTGATCTTGGAGCCATCGTAACAATCGATGTTCCTTTCCAGCCAAATCACCCAGAAAATAACCATTAGGACAATGCCAACCAGAGAAGCTAGACCATCCCTAGCTAAAGAAATAGCCCATCATTGAAGAGCTCTCCCTTGAGCCAATTGATTTTCCATGAAAGATACATCAACGGTGAAGTTGAAAATTTTCCAAACATGCGTGGCCAGCTCGCCCGTGGCAAAAACATGGTCTACAGATTCAGAACTTGGCCCATTACCGCAACAGTTGCACCTAAACATGAGGTGAACTCCTTTAATTAGCCTGAATATTGGCGTCCACTGGCATTGTACAAGAAAAATCTTCCACGTTAGCAACACTATCATCGAGAGAAGTTTCGTGTGCCAGACCTACTTGGCTCAACTCCTTCGACCAAGCGATCTGCAAATACTCCAAGCCGACTTCATCGAAAACTTGCACGTATTCTCATTCGTCCAAACATAACGGTCTTATAAGATTGAGGTGCAACAACCCTCTTTTCTGATCAAATCCAAAAATGTGGGGAGGCATCAGGCGGGAGCAAGGGGAGTTAAGGACTAGCCCCATCTCGTTAAGGATATTGCAGATCTTGAGGTTCCTCAAATCTGGAGGAATCGGCTCAGTACACATAGTGATTAGCGGACCCAACCCCGTCTAATTCGATGTCCAAGCATTACAATCCCCCTTGCCAACAAGCAATCTTACATGGCCATCAAGAGAAGGGAAATGGGCATAGATTTCCTTCCACAACGGTGAAGCTAGCGTGTGTGAGTTGCTCGCCCCATTACCAACCACATCTGCAGAATATTTGCTCCTCATGAGGGATCCCCACAAGCTTTCTTCCTAAGCGAACCGAACTGTCCAAGCAAGCTTCAACTTGATCAAGCTGCGAAGGACATCCTTCAGCTTCTTAACACCGAGAACACCTTCCGATTTCGGGAGCATGATCTTCTGCTAGCTGACCCAAGTTGCTTTTTGTTGCCATTAATCCATCCCCAAAAGAAGTTGGAGAATTGTCTCTCCAAACCAGCAAAGACTGAGGAAGGGATGGAAGAAACTTCCATCATATGAATCGGGATGCTCCCCAGAACATGATTGATCAGGAGGACTTTACCGCCTGATTCAAAAACTGAGGCTTCCATCTTGCTATCTTGCTAGTGACATACTCGACAAGGGGATGAATCTGGATCGCTCTCCTTCTTCCCTAACAAATGGGGACACCGAGATACGTAAAATTGGAGATTGATCTCGATATGTCCAGAAGGGAATCAATCGATCTGGAGCGAGCTACTAACAACTTATCTAAGGTGAACCAATTACTCTTGGCTTTATTGATTTTCTGCTCGAGATAGCTTGATACTTGATGAGGAAATCATTAACTACTTGAAGTGATTTTATGCTTCCATTGACAAGAAGAATAATATCATCTGCAAATAAGAGGTGCGAAATAGTCGGGCATCCTACTTTCAGCTTAAAAGGCTTGCATAGGTTGCCTTCCTATAACTCTCGAAATCCCCTGCTGAAGGATTCTGCCAAAAGGATAAAGAAGGTTGGGGAGATCGGGTCCCCTTGGCAGAGGGCCTTGGAGGATTTGAAATAGCCGCATGCTTCCCCATTGACAAGAATAAAAAATCAAGAATTAGCCCAAAGCTTTTCCACCAATTTGACCCAAGCCTGGTTAAACCCGAACTTCGATAGAACTAGCTTGAGGAAGGGCCATTTGACCCTGTCATAAGCCTTCTCCATGTCTGGCTTGATAACGATATTATTCCCTTGAACTTTTTTGTTAATCTCTCAAAATATTTCCTGAACAACTGCCACATTTTCCACAATTTGATGGCCCTGCACGAATGCACCTTGCTCTAGGGAGATAATCCTGGGAAGCAAGATGAATTGTCTGTTCGCAACCACTTTGGATAAGATTTTGAAAAGGTAATGGCAAAGACTAATCGGGTGGAAATTAGAAAACTTATCTGGGTTGGCGCGCTTCGGAATGAGGCATAACAGAGTCGATGAGAGCACTCTAGGAATTTGACCTCCTTAGAAGATGAAAGTGATTGCATTCAATATATTCTCTCCAATAAAATCCCAACACCCAATAGAGAAGGCCCCAGAAAAACCATTTGGTCTCGAGGCCCCATCCTTCGAAATAGCCATGACAGCTACCCGAACTTCCTCCAGGGTTGGGTTGGCAAGCAACCCTTCATTATCCTCTTCAGAGATGCAAGGCTTAATCAAATCCAAGAGATCACCCACTTGTCGACAAGGATGGGATTGAAACAGACTAGAGAAATAGTTTATCACTTTCGATTTAATCACATTTTGGTCTGTAAACATGCTCCCGTCCTAAAGTTTAATGGCCTGGATCACCGATCTTCTGATGTGCTCTTTCACTGAGTTGTACTCGGTGTTTCGATGCCCCTCTTCCAACTACATATTATGAGATTTCTTCTTTTAGAAGAGTTCCTCCATCAGCTTCAAAGTCTCAAGCTTCTCTTTAGTCGCTGACATGGAGTTTGAAGTGTTAGGGTGGAGTTATAGCTCTCCTTCCACCCGGACAACCTCCTCCTCATCCTTCTTGATGTTGCTAAAAATGTCTCCAAATACATCCCTGTTTCAGGTTTTGATCGCTTATTTGGAGAGTTTTAACTTACCCACGAGGCGACATTGGGTTGGAAGAAAGGTTATAACCCGATGAATTCCAAGCAACTTTCATTAAAGGGAGGAAGGATTCGTTGAGAAGCCACATTCACTGAAATCTGAAGGCCCGCGGATGGCTGGAGAGAGCTTGTGGAGCCGACAACAGAAGCAGGGCATGATCAGAATCTACTCGAGGAAGATGCGTCACTTGGAAGGAAGGGAAAATGTTGAGCCATTCATTATTACACAACGTTATGTCAAGTCTAGCCCACACACGGGTCAAACTCGCGTGGTTGTTACACCAGGTGAAACTGTTCTCAACAAAGCCCATGTCCATCAAGGCAGACTTGTCGATTGCTTTTAAAAAAATTTAAAGATCCCTTGACTAATCGCCTATTGCCTTTGATCCGTTTTGACAGCGACATGACTTCGTTAAAATCACCACAAATAGCCCACAGACTGCCATTGGATGCTACAAAATCAACCATCTATGACCACAAGTCCCGTTCAAGAGTCGCTGAACATTTGGCATAATAGACCAGCAATAACAAAATCTTCTCTAAACGTCCATGCGCCTGGACGAGCATCAGTAACATCTGGTTGGATGATGAAGCAATCTGGATCTGCAACGATTCTCAGAAGAAGACCCAAATTTTCCCGCCATAGTTGTAATTAGAAGATGACGCCTTGAATCCCAGCTTAAGACCTATCTTGGTCCTTTTAGAATAACTCATCAATGGTTCCAAAATGGCTACAATGATAGGATTATAACAACAAATATAACTCTTCAGAGTTCTTAGGGTAGTTGAGTTCCCCAACCCACGAGCATGTGAGGATGCTATCCATTGGTCACACAGCTAGAGTTCACGACCCTTCTATTCACTTTTCTCAGTCTTTCATGCCAATCTGCCTCATTCCCCAATTTCAGTCTCTTCTGCGCATTACGTTTTCTGTTTTGTTTTAGAACCACATTCGAGATGTCATCTCCTATTGTGGCTTCATTTTCGGATTGCGTAAGCACGAGCCTCTGGAGGCATTATGTCCTAGAGGTTCACCCAGCCCTATCTCCTCAGGAACATCCCTAAAATGCAAAGGTGAGCTACATGTCTTGCCTACTCCGCTAAGGACCACTTCACCCCTGCTTCTACCCCTACTCGTCTCACATTCTCCCCTTGTATCTTTAAAGAAGGGTGAGAGTTCCCCTCCGAGTTGCATCATTGGAGATCTTGAGCGCCTGTCCTGAGCTGTAAGGGAGTAATCAGACTCCTCCAACTTTTCTTGGACAATTTCTGGGGAGAAATTGCCACCTCCGAGGCCAGTGGGTCCATCAAGGAAAGGCTCCCAATTTCCTCTCGACGGGCTACACCCGATAGATTTGGCTCTATGTTTATACTTGGTAATAGGAGGAGGTGACCATGGATCAACCCTCTCCCCCTCATACTTTTGTTGGGTCTCCCACGAACACAACGCAACATGGAGTTTGTGTTCGTGGTGGTAGACCTCTCTCCAAGATGACACATTTTATCCCCTGTAAGAAGATATATGATGCGACAAATATGGCGAATCTGTTCTTCAGGAAGATTGTGAGATTGCATGGGATTCCCAAAACCATCACTTCAAACCATGACACAAAGTTCGTTAGTCACTTTTAGCGGACCTTGTGAAGTCGATTTCAGATGCAACTTCAGTTCAGTAGGGCATATCATCGGCACACCGACGGACAAATTGAGGTTGGGAACTGTACATTGGGTAATCGCCTTCGCAATATTTCCAAGGAGAACTCGAAGCAGTAGGATTTAACCCTGTCTTAAGCAGAGTTTGCCTTCAATAATATGGTGAATCGCTCGACCAGGAAGTCTGGTTTTCAGATTGTCTATGGATAATTGCCTTGTTATACTCGGGATTTAGTTCCTCTACCCAAGATTCCGGGCATGAGTATTGCTTCTGAGCATATGGCGGAGTGGATTATGGGAATACATGAAGAAGTACAGAACGAGTTAAAAGAATCGAATGAAAAGTACAAGTAAGAAGATGACAAGCATCGGTGTGTTAAGGTCGAAAGTTGGTGATCAGGTTATGGTTCATTTACGAAAGGAACGCTTTCCAACCGGCACATACAATAAACTGAAGAATAAGAAGATTGGGTCGGTACCGATCCTTCGTAAAATCAACTATAATGCATACATTGTTGACCTCCCAGATAGTTCAAGATCATATCGAGGACGTTTAATGTTGGAGATCTATACGAGTATCACGAGTCGATTGTGAACGAGAACTTGGGATCACTGATGACTACATACAAGGATGGACCAAAGAAAGAAGCTAAAGACTAATCATCAGTCGACAGCCTAGATCGACTGGTCAATAACCTTTGTCAGCCGACCGCAACCTGCTGATGACTAGTCGAATTTTGGCTAAAAAATCAGTCCAACTCACTAAAAAGTTTTTTCAAAATCAGTCAGCCGAAATATATGGAATTTTGACCAAGCACGCTATACAGTTTTGGTGATTTTAGATTGGCCGACCCCAATTCTCAACCGATCGACAGATCTGGTCAACAAGTCGACAGGCTCCATAGATTTGCGCGAAAGTTTTCATTTTTAACTAATTTATTTCCGTTTCTTCCTAGAACTCTTTACTTACACATTTAGGGTTTTCTAGGGATTATTTAGAGTATTTAAACTCATTTTATTCCATGATTGTTAGTTCATCTTTGATTATTTTCGATAAAACTTTCGTTTTCTTCTTTCTCGTGGATTCGAGATCTTTTCTCTTGTAGATTCAAGGAAGCCAGGTCGAGGATTCCCGAAAGCTCCATGAATTCAAATTATTTATTTGGTAAGGGAGGTGATAATCGACCTTACCATATCTACCCCTGCATCACTAACATGTTCTTCGATTACTACTCACGGCCTAAGTACTTTCTCAAGTATAGGCTATGCAACACATGCAAATTCCCTTTTTAAATTAGTCATCCAACCATCAAAGCTACTTGGAATAGCAGACGGAGTACACAAGTTTGTCGCTTTCTAATGTATGATATAAATGAGAGCTCTCCTTATATAAACTAAAGAAGCTTAATTATAGTTAAGATTCGTGGATGGCTAAAATGAGACCATGTGGCTATCATCTAATGACTAAAGATACTGTAGAAACCTTCTAAGCTCGATACTCTCTCCTTCTCTCACTATAAGATCCCACTAGAGAATTCTAAAACATTTTAGAGATCTTTATCAACTCTACATTTTTCTATCATTCTTTAGAATTCTCCATGCACCTCTATACAATATAAAAAGATGAGCCAAAAGTTGCTTAGTCGCTGGAGTAGCCTCTTGGAAACTTCTGATAGATGAGAAAAGCGCACACTCAGGAGAAATGTCCATTTCTTAGGCGGTTGGATGGTCCAATCAGACCTTTTACCTTTTCTGAATAAATGGTTAGGCCTGTAGGATACCTAGTTCAAATCGTACACGTGCCATATGTATGATGCACAATCTGGAGGCACGAAAATGTCCAAAAGGCACTGGATCAGCTCGCATGTTTATGCTATTTGATTCTTATTAATTTCAATATCATTACGAGAAGATGATTAGTGGATTGTCGGGGAAAGAAAATCCACATGGTTCCCCAGCACAATGTTCTACTGTATTAGATTTTTCTTTTTTCAAGTCTTCGTCACAAAAAGTATATTAACCTATCATTTCCGATGTGATGTGGCTGAAGATCAACGGGCTGTGGAGACGTTTTTTTTTTTTCTTTTTCTTTTTCAAAAAATAATTTTATTCTAAGAAAAGAGCGAAAACATTGCGGGTGGGCACCACAAAAAAGGATGGCAGCCTCACCTATCATAAACGCCCCACCCCCCCCCCCCCCCCCCCCCCCCCCCCCAACTGGAAAAAAACACCATCTAAGACTATACAGGACACTACCACAAGGATATGTGTTGTTGTAGAAAGTGACTCAAGGATGGGAGCAAAAGCAGTGACTAGCCTGAGCGCTTCATGCCCGTGGTCCATTTGGTATTGTCTAAGTAAAATTCGGCAAAAATGTAGCCATCTCAATCTGAGATTCTGTCACATATGCCGTTAAGGAAACTCGGTAGCAGACGGGCTTAATCAGTTAGCTAGTGCTGGCTACCTAGAAAGAATTTTTAGCTCCCGGGTCAACCTCCCAAGGATGGTACTAGGATCGCTTGTGCTTGACAAGGCTGGGATTTGTAGTGTCAGGAAGCGTTTGAGCCTGGATAGGGTTGGGCTTTGTATATGAGCATACGATAGGCAAAGCCTGACCTTTTAGTGGGCTCTGCCCGAATGTCTATGTACACTTTTTACCTGATCAATATACACCTCTCTTTTTTACAAAAAAAAAAGAAAAAAAGAAAAAAAGAAACTACCATTTCGTATAAACTGTTGTGTGTTCTATCAAGCAATTTTTCTCAAGAAACATAGAAGTTCGTTAATGTTGCACAATTCAGGAGAAAAACCAAATATCCAGCATGTATTACATTCATTTACCAATTTACCTTGTAGTTTCATCCTTAACTCGAAATATATTGATTTTGTGCAGTAAATTTTTTTACCTTCTTAATTAATGCCTTACAATAGATATTAGTAGGCATGAAAAGTTCGGTTAAATCATCTACCTTCTTCTTGACTGGACAATCTGGGGTGGTAGAACACCTAAAATAAGCACGCGGTGATGGATTATCTTTAATGATCTTCTGTCCATACTTCCTCCATTGATATCCATCTTTCACTATCTAAATAAATAAATAAAGATGAAAAAAAAAAAGATGATTAAGAAACCATTGAAAATACCAATTTAATGATGAAAAGCTATCCTATATATTTTCAATAAAATGAATAAAATCATCGAAGAAACTTACTAAACTGGTGTCCTCCTCATCGGTTCTTATAAAGACCTGCGATGACTTCGCTCTGAGAGTTTCTCCTGCCAGTATGTTGATTGAACCTTGGTTAGAGAAACTCTCAGTCATGGTGCACATCGTATGTGTCCTCTTCTTGTTCAACTGGTTTTGAAGAATATTGCAGTTATTTGTCATCACACTAATTGTATGTTTAAGCTCCTCGTTCTCTTTATATAAGTGCTGTAACTCAGCTTCTATAGCTTGCACCTGAATAAATTAAGATTGAAAATAACAAGAAATGAGTGTTCTCCCCCAACACATTCAATTGCCATGGACTTAAAAGATAAAAGAAGATAAATATAAGTTGTCGTAGATACGATATTGCTTTAAATAGAAATTTAGTAGTGCGGACTCAAGAAAACAAAATCGACATGGGTGCATCCAAGCAATTTCAGGAAATTTGCATTAATCTAGTGAAAATTTTCTAACCTTCTTCTTCTTCCTTAATGAAGTTTAATCACTCCAATTAAAATTAGAAGGTTTCTAGAGTATCCCCATCCCCCCTTTCCCCGATCTCTCTCTCTCTATTATTGTTAATCACTCTCTGTTAAAATTGTTAAAACCTTTATCTATCAATGTTTCTTTCTTTCAGACGTTTAAAAAAAAATCGTGTCTAATCTATCTAATCTTTCTATCTTCAGCAACAAAACTATTTAGGATGACTTCTATTAATGAAACTAGAATTATCTCCTTCCAATCTTGTTTTGCAGCATCTCTCCAAGTGTTTGGGCAAAGTATATAGAAAAACAGAAGTTTCTAGTGGTCTCAAGATCAAGATAATGGAAAATTAAATAAATAAATAAATAAAAGAGAAGAACCCACATACCTTTTCAACATCCAAGGCATTTTCTTGAGTGCCCATGATTCCCTTTTCTGTTTCTCTTTGATTGCACTCAGAATGACAAGAAGAGCAGCCAATAGACTAGGCTAAGGACACTTATCTGATTTTTAATATAGTTTCCTTGCTTATAAAAGCAAATGCTCTCTCTCTCTCTCTCTCCCTCTCTCCACCCATCTATCTATCTATATATCTATATATAAAGGACTGAAGGTGGGAAGATAGTCGTTCAAACGGCTGACGTTGAAAAGGAGGTTCATTCTCCTTTAATAACAAGAATGAATGCAGACGCGATAAAACAACTACGTCAGCTCAATTATGTCACACGAAAACGAATGCCTCCTTTCGCTTTTGGTCCATTGATCCTCGCACATATATTCAGTAAGCAATTCGTGACAGGCGTGACAGGATATTTCGCGTGCTATGCTATGGACGCGGATTAGCTACTGACAGGTTGAGTAGCTATCTTGCTACTGAAGTGACGTCACCAATTTCTATGGGTCCCACCGTGATGTGTGTATTGTATCCACACCGCTCAAACATTTTGAGAGATCATTTTAGGTCATGAGCCAAAGAATGAGGCAGATCCAAATCTCAGGTAGACCTCACCCAAGAAAACAGTGCGGATTGATCTCCTACTGTTGAAAACTTCTTAGGGCCATAGAAGTTTTGCGATCAAGCTGATATTAATGTTATCCCTTCTTCCGTATCTGTGTTAACTTATGAATAGGTTGGATCTCAAATAAACATAATGGTGAGCCCTAGGAAGGTTTCAACGGTCATGGCACTGTCCCACTGTTTTCTTTGATGGTCCACTTGAGCTTTGGATCTATTTAATTCTTTAGCTCATGCCCTGAAATTTCTCTCCAAATGGATGGACGGTGTGGATACGGTGTGGATACAACACATATATAATAGTGGTGCCTACAGAAGTTGATGACGTCACTTCAGTAGCGAGATAGCTACTCAACCTGTCAGCAGCCAATCTGTGTCCGCTATGGTGTCTGTGTGTCAGGATGGTGGCTTATGCATTTTGTCTTGTGGTTAGAACTTTCGTTAGTTTTCGTCTCGCCATCATCTATGTGGCCCACCTGATCATGGGGTTCTGCACATCGGTGAATGGCCCTTATCTAAATTTTTTAAAACCCGTGTAAAACTCAGTTGAACCATGCAGTGTCTTTGTTACATCGACCTGAGAGTTTTTTTTTTAATTATTATTATTATTTTTTAATAGAAAAGCAAGCGAGCAAACTCTTTCATTACTAATCAAGGGCAAATCCTGAAAAAAAGATACAAAAGAAGGGCGAAGCCCTTACAAATCAAAAGAATGAGAAAAAGAGAACAGAGAAGAGAAAACACCCTTAACTCAGGAGCGAGAGAGAAAAATGAGGGGAAAGCAAAGAAAAAAGAGAACCACAGCTTGGGCCACGTATCACAACAATTTTTTTTTTTTTTTTTTTTTTTTTGTAACTTTTATTATAGACTTGAGAGAGATTTAAAACTCAAAGTGGGCCACATCATGGGTGTCAGTGGAGATGGAATCATTCACCATTGAAACTTTCTTGGGCCCAACATTATGTTTCTATGCCATCCAATGATTGTATATAATTCCTAGGATGATGAAGGAAAACACCAATATCAGCATGATCCAAACTCTCAAGAAGGCTCCAATGGTAGGTGTACACTTTCCCATAGTTTCTTTGAGTTTTGAATCTGACTGAATTTTCCCCTCCTAACATTAGCTGTTGCAACCTATGTACATATACATGTGTGGGAGACTTCTCTCCACATGTGGGGATGCAAATCAATCCTTATAAATACAGAGTGGATAAATGAAAATAATACAGATATCACAGTGGGCCTATAGAGCTTTCAGTTACACGGGCTCCCTCTAACAGGGATGGCAGGAAATGGCACGTGTCATTGGCATGTGTGCCTCGAATCCCTTCAGTATTTTAAGTTGCGCGACTCGCCATCTCTCATTCTTATTTTCTTCGTTTCTACTCAGCGGGTCAAGCACGTCGACTTTGGTCTTCTGCCTCTCGTCAACGTCTTTAGCAGTACCTCTGGATAAATATCTCTCTGCGATACACAGGCGTACACCACTGCACACGTTGCATATGTGCGCCTCAATCCAAGCCGTCCAGAAAAGCGGTTACTGCTATAGATGAATGGTTGGTCTAACTATCCATCAGTGAGGGGGACCAGGATAACATCCAATTATTCTGAATTTAGACCTGTACAACATCTACAACAGACTTTGCTATTTTGACGGTGTGGATCAAAAGAAATGATTTTCAAGTGTACAATGAATGATTTTGTGCCGACCGTAAGGTGGTTGGGAGATAGATTAAATATGTGGGTGTCTAGAGCTTCTGCTTATGCCCCACATGGATTTGGAAGGATTTGAAGGGGTTTCAAATCCATATAGCTGTTTTTTGCGTATGACAGCCCTTGGATTTAGAGGCAGTTGGAATAGGAGGCATTTCAAATCTCTTTTTTTAAGTGTGTTTTAAAATCCGCAATATGATGAGATTTGGATGAAATTAAGAGGAAATGTCTTTTTTACCTCTCTTTTAAGGGAGAGGAGAGTCACACATGTAACAAAAATGTCTCTAGACTACTATTCTATTGGACACATGTCACGTTTATGATACCCAAAATAATTCAATTATCGGCTGTAATACTAAAATTATATCAATAGAATGATCTGAACCATCCAAATGCTGAACATTTAAATGGACAGTTAAGAAACATTAGTGAGTCACCTATTTGTGATCCTTGCATTTGTGGCCCACCCAAGGATCAGAATTTCCTCTTTTTTTGCCAAAGTATATATTTTAATGGGCTTATTACAGCCATTCTATCAAATACCACACACACACACACACACACACACACACACACATATATATATATATATATATATATATATATATATATATATATATATATATATATATATATATACTACACACACACACACACACACACACACACACACACACATACTAATTTAGAGTATGAAAGCTAATTTTGTTAACCAAATCTAAGTCATGTGAATGTACTGAAAAACTCCAATGCCCTTTAAATACAAGCTCCCAAATAGGATATTTGGATTCCAGTGCATTTCATCCAAACACAAATGAGAATTTGGAATCACCTTGATTCCAATGTAATTGTAATTTGGATTCCAATGCATTCTAAATCCTAGCTCTCAGACGGGCTATTATGCTAAGAGGTCTGGCACCTGCATTCATCCTTTGGGAACTCGGTTATGATAGATTTGAAGGAAAAAACAGGTGATTGTAGGAAAGGTGAAAAAATGGTGAGCGGAGATTGGGAGTCTTATCCCCTGATAAGGGAAGGATGTCCCTTTTCGAATCGATTTCTCTAAACTCCCTCGGTGTCTCCTGCACCTCCAATCTAGCAGCTGAGAGGTTTCAATTAGTTTAGTGGATCAAACCGAGTGATAATGGGGTTAAGCTGAATACAAACGGCTCATCCAGAGGGAATCTGGGTGAAAGTGGGGGTGGTGGGGCATGTAGAAATTAGCAAAGTAGAGTCTTGTTCACCTTTCACAGATATTAAAGCATCGTCTCCAATACGGTAGCAGAAGCTCAAGCCTTGGTTGGTGGCTTTCATCTTTGTTCAGAGCAAGGTTATGTTAACATTTGTGTAGAAATTGATTCCCGCATAGTTGCATAAGCTGTTGCAAGTAATGGTTGCGTTGGCCCATGAAACTTACGGTATATACTAAGCGAAGTTAGGCTAATGAGGCAACAATTAAATCTTTTAGTGGTGCATATTTTGAGGGAAGGAAATGAGGTGGCCAATGCCCTTGCCAAAATGGGGAGTAGTGAAGTTTCGGACAGAACATTCTTCTCTAGAGCAAAGCTTCCAACCTTAGTCCGGGGTCTCTTGACTTTGGATAATGCTGGGATTGGTGCTTTAAGGAAGTGTAAGTAGGTAGAGAAGTCTTGAGGAGCGCAAGTAGTAGGTTTGGTGGGGTGATTTTGTAGAGGTTGTGGAGTATACGATAAGTGGTGCGCTTTTTTGTTTGTGGCCCCTCCTAAATGTGTTATTCCCCTTTGCCCGTTTTCTTGAATAAAATTTTGTGTCGTTTTTTCATAACAAAAAAAGGTGGTTGGGAGATTTGTCTGAAGTAGCCGAGAGCTTCGATTAAAAGGTGGGAGCAAATTAGGTGTTGTCGGGCTAACACCTAGGTGTTACTAGGTGTTACCCTTACCATGTGGGGCCTACCTTGATGAATATATTGTGTATCCACGCCGCTCATCTTTTTTTTCAGCTCGTTTTGGGACATTATCCCAAAATTTAAGCAGATCGAAATCTCTTATGGACCTACCACTAGAAAAGGTGGTGAATGACCATTAAAAACTTTTTGTAGACCACAGAAGTTTTGGATCAAGCTGATCTTTGTTATTTCTCTTCATCCAAGCCTTTTTAACCTTATCAATGAGTTGGATGGCAAGGCCCCGACCTCATAGTTCCCCTTTATGGAGGACTAGTTCTCAGCTATATTCCCTTTTATCTCAGAAAATGTTCGCTGGTTAGTCAGGAAAGGAGATTGTAATTTCTGGTCCGAGGGTTGGACAGGCCTTGGTCCCCTGTTTGGCTGGAACATTGGCCAGGTCCCTCCTTCTCTAATGAACCTCAAGGTTAGTATGTGCTGGGCCCTCCATACCTGCCCGCAAATAGCCCACTTTCAGATTTATTATCGCAGCATGTGTTGGAGGTCATTAGGAGTGAAGGTATATATGCACGTCCTCAGAGGAAGACAAGCACGTCTGGACGAGGAAACCCTCTGGTTGCTTTAACGTCAGTTTAGCGTGGGGGCTTATCAGATCTTCAGGGGATCAGAAGAGCTGGTCATTTTGGGTTTGGCACACAAAATTGCCACTGAAAATCTCTGTCTTCAACTAGAGAGTGATCCATAGAGTCATCCCAATCAAAGGTAGAATTCAATCGAGGGGTATTCAAATAGCTTCACAGTGCATTTGCTGTGCTGTGCATCCGAACGAAGAATCCCTGGATCACCTATTCGCTAACAGAGAAATCATGGCTAAGGAATGGTGCTACTTCAGTATGTGCTTTGATATCTCCTTTATCCCGGGTCAATCTGCACTCGAGCAGGCTGCCTAGTGGTGGAATGCTTCCTCTAAGGTGGACTGTCTTTCGTCTCTTTGGGGTATCCTCCCTAGCTGCATTTTTTAGGAGATTTAGAGAGCCAGAAATGGAACCCATTTTGAAGGCACTCGGTTGGGTGTGGAGAAGGTTATCCTTCGGATTCAAAGGTGGTTGGTACTTATCAGTCCAAGCCTTCCCCCCATCAAGGATAACTTGCTCTCTAAGAGGATGGTGTCTCGGGACCTGGGCTTATAGGCTCTCTTAGTCACTTGAGATAGGAAAGGCCATCTTGGGGGGGGGGGGGGGGGGGGGGGGGGGGGGGAGTATGTAAGGATCTAAATGGAGAAGTCTCAAATGTTTGTGTTGAAGCAAGAGCTATGATGGATGGGCTGTCCTTTTGTGTTATGTTGTTGTTGAGAGGGACTTCAAGGTATTAGTCGATATGCTAAACTCGGCTAATCTACCTAGCTGGAATCTGTGGTACTAGAGAGACTGGATTTTTTGTCTCAAGAAAAATGTGGAGGTGGTGATTTCCTATGCCCCTAGGGAAGTGAATGCGGTGGCTGATGCGTTGGCTGGGATTGGGAGCGAGTCCTAACTCTACACGGTTTTTTACATAGAGTATGGGCTTCCAATCTCTGTCCGAGGTATCTTGTTTCTAGATAGGTTGGGCCTAGGCTATATTAAAGAAAGCATTCGGCCAGGCCAAGTTCTTTTTTTCTTTTCTTTTCAATGCTTTAGGCGTCCTGAGGCGGTCTGTGACTTGGGAGGCCGTTTGTGTATACTTCTCTATTCAGCTTGTGACTGATAAGCCTTCCTTTAAAAAAAATGTGTTTACTAAGGGGCTGTTTTGTAACTTAGATGTGGAGGTAAATGAGTGTATTTTAAATTCAAATAGTTACTATTGCGTTTAACAACCCTGGATTTTAAGGCATATTAATCAGAGGTATTTCAAATGCACACTTTTAGTGTGCTTTAAAATCTCAATAAAATGTTGTGCTTTGGGTGTAATCCAAGTGAAATGTTTGTTCTTTTTTGTTTCTTTGTTTTAAATCCTAGGGAGTTACACGTATAACAAAGGTGTCACTACGCTACTAATCCACTATATATGTACTGGTTTGTCAGCGCAGACGTAGGCGGGGTGAGGTCGATCACCATCTCTCTCACAAGATGCCTACTCTGAATCCACGGAGTTAGTAGGACTCCTCAACCAGTCTTCCTCGAATCCATGAGGGGATATCTCAAATCCATGAGACCAAACTTTGAATCCACAAAGAAGAAGAACAAAGCAAAGCTTTATTGATAATAATAATGATGAATAATCTTAAAAACGAAATAAAACGAATTTATATACATCCTAACATAAGAGAAACCCTAAAAAACAATAATAGAAAAAGTTAGAACAAAAACAATAATAGAAAAAGTTAGAACAAAAAAGGAAATAAAACAGAAAAATCTGAAATTCTTTTGCAACTAAACCCGTAACATCGGGCGCCCGAGGTGAGATGGTCACTTACTTTTAATTGGAGGTCGAGGGACCGATTAAAGGTGCTCAAGTGCCCGAGCCCTGTTGCTCCTTTGGTTTTCTTCATTTGGCTCTTTTCCATCCACATTCAAGGGGTATCCTCACTACATCAAAATTTTTCCACTTGAAAGAAACTCATCCTCGAGTTTTGCTTTGACATTGGATAACAAACCACGTTCAATGCCTTCACTGGTTTTGCTGCAGCATACTACCCCTACGACATGTGAAGCACTTACTCCCCTCATTTCTGTCTAGATACTCTCCCAACACTGCGTATTTTCAGGAAAGATTGCCCCTCCACTCTAGAAGCTTTAGGATTCTCCTTCGGAATAATAGGAGCAAGAACAATCCTCCTCTTGTCCTTGACGAATGTGATGGTGCATGTTGTCTCGTCCACAATGAGTGGCGTCTCGATTAAACTACAATGGCCACAAGTATCATGTGACAAACGTCCATGTCTACGACGTCACATAGTATTTGGTCCTTATACATCTTGTCGATCGAAAAGGAGACATGACATTGATCTTTAACAGTTTTTACATTATCCTTTTAGATCCAGCCAATCATGCACGACAAGGGATGTCGTATTATCTTAAGTTTGAGTTTCTCCACCATCATCTGCGATACAATGTTTTCACAACTAACACTATCAATGATTACATCACAAATCATTCTACCCACCGTGCACCTTGTGTAGAAGAGATTGTGGTGCTGGAGGTTGTTCTCTATCTCAAGCGTGTATGCCTTCCTCTGTACAACGAAGGACAAAACCTGATCTCCAGAAAGCCATTCGGTTCTTCCCTCATCATTCTCGATATGCTCAGCTTCGTTATTTTCTAGTTCTTCATACACTTCTTCTTCAGTGATGGCCGGGTTAGCTATTAGTCTCTGTGGGCATGTGTTTGAAAGGTGGCCCGACTGTCCACACCTGAAGCAATGATCGGGCTTAGGCCGACCATAAGGATTTGGGATTTTACTCAGGCCCGGCACAATTGTTGCACGTTGTGGTCTCATAGGACCACTCCCCAATGCACGTGTTGCAACTGCCGTGGGCTGAGGACAGCCGTCGATGAATTTTTTCCCCTTGGATAGGTGAATCTTGAGCGGGACCCGTTGCAAAGTAAAATTGTGTAGGGGTCCTCGTAAGTTGTGTCTCCATCCTAGTGGCCAATTGGACAACCTCATTCAGGGTCCAGACCAGCATCATATAAACCCGATCCTGAATTGCAAGCCACAATCCTCCAATGAACTGTGCCATTTGCTGTGATTCAGTTTCTGCCAAGCTATTTCGTGTTCCTAGGCGCTGGAACTCTCCCAAATACTCAGCCACGGAACGATTCATTTACCGACAGTTTTGGTATTGCTGGAATAGAACCTGCTTGTAGTCATTGGGGAGAAATCGAACTCGCAAAAGATATTTCATCTAAGGCCATAATCATATGTGTGTCTTGTTCTTTCGAGTGCAGGAAATTTGAAGTTATCCCCACCATACCGACGCACCAAATTTCAACTTATAAGCAACCAGTTTCACTTGCTTTTCTTCCATCACATCCATGTAATAAAAATACTACTCTACCTCGGCTAACCAATTGAGGAACTCCTCTATACATAATAGGTCATTAAAGCTGGGGAGTTTGACCTTACCTCGATATTCCCTTTCAACACGATCTATACATTTGCCTCCATAAATGGGATGTCAGATATTAGTACCACCACCTTCCTCATCGCTAGAACTCGAATTGTTTGAGATAGCCCTGCGATTTTTCACTGGAAGCAATGGACGAAGTGCTGGATTGTTCCATACAACGAGAACCGGCGGTGGAGCATTGCCTTAGGCTTGGGGCAGGGCCAACGAGGCCGCAATCTGATTGACAATCGCTTGTAATCCTTTCATAGACAACTCATTCGATCGCTGGAGAGCATCGATCTTCTCCATGAAATATTGAATCTCCCGATCACCATTTACAGGATTTTTATCTCAACCATCGCTGGAGGCCATCTTCCCGAGGGTTTTCCTCGCTCTAATACCAACTTGGCGCAAATGTAGGCGAGGTGAGGTCGATCACCATCTCTCTCATAAGATACTTACTTTGAATCCATGGAGCTACTGGGACTCCTCAACCAGTCTTCCTCGAATCTACGAGGGAATATCTTGAATCCACGAGACCAAACTTCGAATCCATGAAGAAGAAGAACAAAGCAAAGCTTTATTGATAATAATAACAATGAATAATCCTGAAAACAAAATAAAACGAGTTTATATACGTCCTAGCATAAGAGAAACCCTAAAAAGTAATAATAGAAAGAGTTTGAATAAAAAAGGAAACAAAATAGAAAAATCTAAAATTCTTCCGCAACTAAACCCATAAGGTCGGGCGTCCAAGGTGAGATGGTCGGACGCCCGACGATTGTTGTTGGGCACCAATACAGGCAACTGAACTGGGCAAAAAAAATGTCCAAAGAGTTTGGACTTGCTTATGGCCGGAGGTTGGGCTACCAATTAAGGGTGCTGCTCTTTTAGTTTTCTTCTTTTGGCTCTCTTTTCCATCCACGTTCAAGGGTATCCTTGCTACATCACATGTTGATGATACCGTGAAGCAATCAAATCATCGGCCACAACAATAAAATCCCATCAATAGGATAAGTCAAATTGTCCAAACGTAAAGAAAACTTCGGTGAAATATTGCTTGTTAAGGATCAGACGTTTGTGGCGCACCAAAGACTCATAATTTTTTTATTTTTGGCCAAAGTATGTATTTCAATGGGCTTATAACAAGTATTCTGTCAAATATCACATAGCTATACTAATTTGGAATATTAAAATTGATTTAGTTAATCACATTCAGACCCTGTGAATATGCTAAAGAATTTCAATGTATTACAAATACAAGCTTCCAAATGGAAGTTATGAATTCCATGTAAAAAACTATGTATGAACTTTCACATGCTTACCATTTCTTTTCTGCTGCCATTTCAGATGTGTACAATATGAAATTCAGACCAATCTACTTAGTGGGCCACATTAGCACCCTGAGTCGTAGCATCAATTTTCTATTGATTTTTGTGTCATGTACGATGAGTGGATCAGCCTGCCTTTGTGAGGCATATGATTATGATTGCACGATCCACCTTTTTCACGAACGGGATACCTTACATTAGAAGGAAAGATATATGGTTGTGTTATCTTACAAATGCTAAGGGGAATCTGCCTACCATATCTCAGCCATTCATCAGATCAACATCGTCATCATCTTAGCCTTAGCCGAATTAATTGGGGATGGCAGGCCATTCATCGTATGGGCCCTATTTATTATGTGATGTGATCAAACTCTGGCTGGTCCAGTACTCTTCATGTGGACCACGTGTTCTCTTAATTCGTGCCGTTGGTCAACTGCCCTAACCAACCATATTTTTTAATGTATGGTTAGGCCTGGAAAATGGGCCGGGTTTGGCAGCTGGGCCGGTTGGCCCAGACGTAGCTTTGCCAATTTTCCATGAAGGTTGGGCCCTAGCCTTGGAAAAGGTCCACTCATGACTTTAGCTGGCTGGCTGTATTAAGCTTGCAAATGAATGGCCAGTTAATGGGCCCAACATGGGCCTTGTTTTACTCACAAATTGTGCCCTTCGCCTCACCAACCCATTACCATACCCATACGGTGTTCTTATCAGCCGTTTCTGTATGATCATGCTGGGGCCCATCAGATGAAATAGTGACCAATATGTTATTCGCTCATGACACATCATTGTGACATGAGTGTATTTTAGTCTGTCACTATCATGGCTGTTACATCTATATGTGCTGGCATAACCGCGTTTCCTGGCCACCGTTTTCAGTTTTTTCGGCCCAACTTGCTTTAAGGGGCCTACCATCACATTTTGGTCACCTAGAAAGAAATTCCACAGCATTTACTATGTTTGTAGTCCATTGACATATTTATAGACAGGGCCCACCATGGCGATCTGCACCGTTTTCTGCCGACGGCCCGACTAAGAGTGGCCTATAGTTCCAAAAATGTCTATTCACTGGACTTTATGCTTGTCAAGCACGGCCTGCAGGCGTGGCTAGATGGGAATCACGGTCAAAGCGGACTGGATTAGGCTGGGCTCAATCCATGTACAGTCCTCTTTTGGAGGTGAATCTGATCTGGACTTCAGCATGAGTTTGGAAGCCCAATATTTAATTGGGCCAGACTTGTATTTTTATACGGATAAAGGTCCAACAAGATAGCCTAGACCGGCGGACTTGTCTGCAGCTACATGAATGGAGACTGATCTAGGAAGTGGCATGGGCTCATTGCTAGTTATCCAGTGGACCATTCTTGGGCCCACCTCTACATAAGGCCGCTGAATTTCTTTCTCACGGTGTTTTCACACCATGGGCCGGGCAAGTTGAGAGTCCACTGAATGACTTGTTCAAGTCTGTGATGGCCGAGGTCTGGTGGACACTACAATTTGGGTTACGCCTGCAATTCACCTACCATTTTCTTTCTGAAGAAAAAGATGCACTGAATGAATCTTTTTCAATCACCTACAGGAGAGGATTCTGTTCACATAACGTGTTGAAACTTGAAAGGGACCCAAATCCTCTTTAAAAAACACATGTGGGCCACTGAACTTAGCGGTTTTAGATGTAACTTTATATTGTTCATGGTGGCCCATCTGTGATTTTTATGGGTTTCATGTTTTAGTCAATTTTACAGTGTATTGATGGTGAAACTAGGAGTTTTCATGCCACCTGATGGACGGCTTGGATTTCATGTAAACAACATTGAGGGCCCCACTGGCTGTTTTTTTTTTTTTTTTTTTTTTGGGTCACGTTGAAAGGGATGTGTATGAATTGATGCGTTGATTAACCTAATCAAAGTATTTTTAAGAGTCTGTGGCTTAATTTCAAATTGAACGTGTGGTAGTCTATGGCCATGTGGAGGATAGACCGACCGCCGCGATGACCGGCTATGCCTGACCCGTGACGGTACCGAAACACTTTCGCTTGGTGGGCCCACTAATCTGCCGAACTGTAAACTTTGCAATATTTGGATAATTGTGATAATGTGAATGGTGGTTGTGGAAGTAGGCGGGCAGTTGGTAAGAATAGACGGGAATTATATTGGGAAGAGGAGTCACCGCTGGCTAATAGATCTCAGATCTATAAAGGGTAGAATCTGTAAAGCTACGTGATCCAAGGGTAAAAGATAAATGACTTTAATATTAATTGACCATATGACTCTAGGTAATAGGTAATTGTCCATGTTTGAAGATTCAAGTGAGGGCCTCAGTTATAAAAAGGGAAGCTATTACCAAGATGACTAAAATTTATGTGTCCGTTGGGAAAAGGTACTTCGAGTCAACCTTAGGGGAAGCATCCCATGGGGTTGAGCTATATGGGCCCTCAACCTGCAGATGTGTGAGGGTCATCTATCCCATTAATCAGATGCACCCTTCCACATGGTGAACCATAAGCCTAAAATTAGGCCAATAATCCATTACTTTAGTGGGCCACACCACTTATAACAGTGGATAGTGAATGCCTGCCCAATGGAATTTTCATGGTTGTATATAGGGACCAGCGAGATGTGATTTGGACATCCATGCCCATCCATTGTGTGTCCCACTTGGATAAGAGGTCACGTCAAATTTTAAGTCATTCCTAAGCTCAGGTGCCAACCAGAGATATTTTAGGCATGATATCCCACGGTTTTAAATGGTATGGCCCTTGCTTTTGAATGTGGCTAATTTTTCACACATACTACAACCTAGGTGGGACCTACTAAGTGCACAATATGGATGCCATCACACATCACAATAGAGCGCATAGAGCTTGATCTCATGGGGAGCTCTCACAAGGTTGACCTTATGATGTAGGGAGGGGACCGCTGATGAAGGGCGAGAATCGAGCACCTTTCTATCACACATGGATCGAAAAAAGACCAAAGAAAAGTCGACAAAAATTGACACTTTTCGTTACAGGATGGGCCAAAAGAAGGCAGACTATAAATCGATCATAACTCTTTATTTCAGAGGAGTTACAAAACACATAACATATATATGGATTCCTACTGAAATTAAATTTTTTAACGAATTGACCCATCTGTCCATTTCACCAGAAAACGTACGTTATAGCAGAAAAAAAAAAAAGAATTTTAGGAAAAAAGTATTATTTTTAATAATTTCAATTTTTAGTGTGTTTCCTTCTTTCTAGAGTTTTATTTATTTAGGAGTTTTTACTTTTGTTGAATAATGAGTTTTAAAAAGAATCTACTTGGTAGTAGTCTTTGATTAGGAGTTTATTATTTTTAGTAACTTTCTATTTCAAAAAACTTACTATTTTTAGTAAATAAGAATTAGAGTTTATTTATAGTTATATGAAGTTTTTAAATTCATTTTTAATGTAATCTCTCATATTATCAATAAAAATTTGGACTTTTGTCTCTTTTTTCTCGTGGATTCGAGAAACATCTCGTTGATTCAAGATTTTCCCTCGTAGATTCGAAATTTTCCCTCATGGATTTGAGGAATCCATATTGAGGAGTCCAAGAAGCCTTGTGGATTCAAGGTAATTATCCCATAAGGAAGACGGTGATCGACCTCACCATGTCCCACCCTGCATCAAGTGGTATCAGAGTGAGGACTCCCCTTGGGTCGATATCTCTTTAAAAAGGTACGGATAATAATCTCATTGAAGGTGATCAAGGGATCTTAACTCTCACAGTGACAACCTCCAGGGCGACGCTTGAGACTTACCGGCAGGAGGATCCTCAAGCCATGCAAGAACTGCAAGGTGGATTCGGCCGTATAATTGAAAATTTAGATTGATTCCTTGTTTGTAATGTATTCCTGCTTCTGGAATCCGCTGGATTATCTGATCGGGTGGATCGAAGAGATCAATCCTATAGAAGGATGATAGATCTCCCTAGCTTCAATGGCCTGAGTCGTATCGTTGAATGACTCTTTCAAGTAGAGCACATATTCGAATACATGTAGGTTCCAGAAGAGAGGAAGGTTCCAATCGCGGCCTACAATCTGAAGAGAGGCATTATAGCATGGTGGGAATACGTTCAGCATAGTCAGAAATAAGAGATGAAGGCACCGATCCGCAAGTGGTCGCGAATGAAATGATGGTTGCTAGCACGTTTCCTAGATGACAATGAATATTTGAATGAGGCGGAATCACAATATATCGCCAGTCCCCTCAGCTACACATATATCATTCTTGCGAAAATGAAAGACCCTCTCGAAGCTTTTCAAGTAGAGGGGCGCTCTTCTGCTCCTCCCTTTTCGCTCTGCTTAGCCCTATCCCCTTCTAGGGGTATTTTAGTGATAGGTTCTATAGGAATTGGACGATCATATTTGGTCAAATACCTAGTGACAAACTCCAGCCAAAATTTCATCAAGGAATCTGATAGGCAATCAAGATTCCTAGCTTAGAAGAGGGACGTAACGTACAACCCACCATTATCTCAAAAATTATTTGAAGTTCTGAGAAGGTGAAGCAGATCATTACCCCAGTTGTGATGGATAAGGAGGAAGATCTTGTAGCAGTTTCCAGGAATTGCAAAGCCTGTTTTGCAAGAATCTATGAACATCCTCGAAGTCCTAAAGCCAAATTTGCTGGAATCCGTAGACATCCCAGACGATGTCGAGCCGGCAACATAAGAATTTGAGGCGATCATGGTCACTAAACTTTCTGTTGATTTGCTCCCTATGCAAAAAATTAGCCTTTTTCATATTTAGCCAATCTTCGGTAACACAAATGATATGGAAGAGCACGTTGCGATTATTCGTGTTGGTGTGGAGAAGAAGTCAGAGAAATTTTTTGCAGCATTTCAGAACAAAGCTAGCAAACATTGACTTCTGAAGTTGAAAGTGGACCGTAACCCTGACTTGAAGTGAAACTCGAGGATAAGTTTATTTCAAGTGGAGTCTAATATAAGGAGAGGACCCATGATGAAGAGTGTGGATAAAGCACCTATCTATCATATATGGACCAGAAAATATCAAGGAAAAGTCGAAAAAACTCGACACTTTTCGTTACGAGATGGGCTAAAAGAATGTGGACCATAAATCGGCTATAACTTTTGATCTGGGAAGAGTTATTGGACGCGCAGCATATGGATTCCTACTAAAATTATATTTTGTTTTGAACCAACCCATAAAAGTGGGTAGTGTCCGTTTGTTTGACCAAAAAATGTGTGGTTACAATAGAAAAACGGGATTTTAAGAAAAACTACTAGTTTTAGTAATTTCAATTTTTATTATGTTTCCATCTTTTTAAAGTTTTGCTTATTTAAAATTTTTACTTTTGTTGAATAATGAGTTTTAAAAAGGCTCTTCTTAATAGTAGTCTTTAATTAGGAGTGTACTATGTTAGTAACTTTCTATTTCAAAAAACTTACTATTTTTAGTAAATACGAATTAAGGTTTGTTTAAGGTTACTAAGGTTGTTAAATTCATTTTTAATATAATCTCTCATATTATCAATAAAATTTTGAACTTTTGTCTCTTTCTTATCGTGGATTCAAGATATTTCCTCATGGAGTCGAGGAAGTCCTGTTGAGGAGTCTAGAGAGCCTTGTGAATTTGAGGTAGTTATCCCATGAGGAAGACGGTGATCAACCTCACCACGTCCTCCCCTACATCACCTCATAGTACCATTTCCCATATGAGCATGGGCGCATCAATCATGTAGATTAGAACACTGAATAACTAAATCTTAAAAGCATACCTAAAATGCGAAATGCATAAGATTCATTTATTCAGTTTTATAATCCTTATGATTGGTGCATAGATGATCCATTATTCGGGCTATATATCAATTATTGTATATATGTAGATAGGTAAATTTGTTCAAGAACCTTTTGTGTTAGTTACGGACCCACAATTCATTAATTCATAGCCGCTTTAATACCAATTATAATACTTAAATGTGGAATAACGAACCGTTCCTGTATCAATAATGAGGATCACAAAACTAAATTGAATCTGAAACATGTACAATAAACTTAGCCTTTTGTACTTGGCCTTCCGCACTACATAGCCTTTTTTAAAATCTTTTTAATAGGACTTGAGTTTTTGCTCATGTTGGTTTAGGGACCAAGACATATTTATTGAAGAGAGCTACATCTGGAGTAGAACAACCCATTAATTAAACTACTCCCTCAAGAATCGCCACATTGAATAATCCATGTCCAACTGAAATATTGTGGATATGTAACACAGTCCAAGCGCACGACCCCATTATATATCTGAATCGATCACAATTGTAGTGGGCCTATTCATGATATGCTCAATCTAAATATCCAACGGTCAGATCATCCATACCATTAATCATATGTGGTCCACCTGATAGAAGTCTTACAATACACATATATCTCCTCAATTAAATATCATTTTGCTTTTGAACAAGAATGTTTGAATTATAAAGCCATTCAAAAGCGAGAATAGAATTATTTGTGCTAGCATGCTTTGGGATCAACACGTGTGGAAACGTGTGAAATGCAGATATCATATTATCGGCTCCACCCGTTGATTGTGGAAAGGTCGGCTTAGGGTTATGATTCATGACTAAGCTTTAAAGTAGGTCTTATGGCTTAGATTTCTTATGAGATGTTAAAGGACAAAAGTAGGTTCCCTTGGTCAGGTCCGGTCAAATGGCTCTGATGACTTTAAATTAGATGAGGTGTCTACAGTAATGTATAAAAACACCCCTTAAAGGCAGAGATTTGCTAAGCCACAAACAAAATCTTGCACCTTTTGTAACAAGGCCCCACCATGCATTGGAATGGACCGCTAAAGATGACCTGGGTCAAAGTCAATCCTATTCATTCACAAGGCAGGGTTACAACTCATGTGTGGCCATGTGAGCTTAGTAAAACTCTAATACACAAAAGGACCGGAGTTGCACAATGTTCATTCTTATGCTACTCATCAAACGGTTGGGATTATCCTAGCCAAGGAACTTCTGAATTGGCACACCAAAAGAATGATCCCATTTAAAAGATAGAGGTTTGGATGGATCACGATTTGGGATGTTGTGGGCATAGCATTCACAAAGTTTGGTTGGCATATTTGCGTCTATGTTCTAACGACCCCAATGATCAAACCGGACCCATATTGGACGAATAATGCCACTAGAAATTTCCAGATTGGAAGATCCTAAACATCCAATCCATCCAGGAATTCTTTACACATAGTCCTCTCAAGTGGGCCTATCAAATCAACGATTTGGATTACTGATCAAGAGTCCCATTCATACAGGATCTTGAGGATACTATATCTAATCCTCTAATTGAGAATGATATTACATTGGATGATCCCCACGGCAATGTCCCATATCCTGAAAATCAGTACGATCCACCAATCAGGCAATTACCACATGCACGTCTAATCTAGACCATTGGTTATCATTTTTCTAACCTTCCAACTAGTACAGCCCACCTCATAAATCAAGCTGCCAAATTCCCATGATAATGAGCACTCGCCATTAGGACCACCATACCTACGTTAGGGATCAGGGCACACATGTTTCAGGTGTCACATGCCATTTGGCACATAAAAGTGAGGCTTCTAGCTAGAAATTAGGCCTGTTTGGTGCATGAGATTAACTGGGATTAGGTGGGATGAAATTGCTTTAGTGCAATGATCACCTAGTGTGGTGATCAGGTATTGTCTTGAAATCCCTCATTTCCAAGGACATTATACCCCATATTTGGAACGTAAATGTTGAAAATGTAAATCCTAGGGTTGTCGTAAATCATGGTTAGATTGAACCATGAAAGTAGGGAAAATCAACCATCAATGGAAATGCACTCTTTGGAAATATCACACACTACAAACTTTTTAGTATGTTAACATCAACAAGTGTTGTGGACCCACCCTTATGCATGTGTTATATCTGCACCATCCATCCAATCTGCGACTTCATTTTATGCTATGGGCCCAAAAATGGAGCAAATCAAGAGCTTACGTGAACCACACCATAGAAAGAAGACAATGAACACCCCCCCCCCCCCCCCCCCCCCCCCCCCATGACGTTTATTTTCCAACCTGTTCCTAAAGGTCACATAGACCTAGATGAAGGGAAAACACAAATATGAGCTAATCCAAAACTTATGTGGCCCCCAAGAAGTCCTTAATGGTAGGCTCCAATCCCCATTAGTTTTTATGGTGTGATCCAATACTTGAGCTTTGGATATGCCTAATTTTTTGGCCCATGCCCTAAAATGATCTTGAAAAATAGATAGATGGTGTGGATATAGCCCATACATCATGATGGGATCCACATAACTTGTTGATCATCAACGTCGTTTGCTGGATTTACTATTCACAAGCCAGTCTATATCTCGAATTCCATATGGATTTGGAAAGTCTCTCGATGTAGCGCATGACTCTGAGAAGGATTCCCCATATCCTTTTTATTGATTGAGTGCCTTCAATCTGTACAAACATAGGGATCTTCAATCGGATCGACAGCCTGGTTGATCAATTGATAAAATCTCAAATATTATATATGCTAGTTAACTCTCTGAACACTTTTATATAGTTTCAATTGATCGAAAGTTTGATCTCGATCGATCGAAGTAATTCTAAAGTTAGTTGAAAAATCTTTGGACATTTTTAGGGCATGTTCGATCGAACATGGGATGTCAATCGATCGAGGGATCATCGATCGAAGTCGATTGATCGGCCGATTAATCGATGGTGCTTGCAATTCTGTGTAAGTGCACGATTTTAATTTCTAATTTTGTACGGGGTTATATATAGCCTTATTTACATGGGATTAGGTTAATGCAAAAGAGAGAGAGCTTGAGAGTTAAGATTTTGAAGAAAGAAAACTAGGGTTTCTAAATCTATAAATTGTTTCATCTCTTGGACTTTCAGTTTATAATGGATTACTTGTCGCTTTGTGCTATGATTTTTTCCCATAAGGGTTTTTCCATATAAAATATGTGTATTCTCTTATTTTTCCTTCTCTATTACTTTGTGTGATTCGTTCCGAGGTTGCTTCCGCGCCCAACAAATGGTATCAGGCCATACGTTAAGAGATTTTAGATTGACTCTGAAACTTGGCATTGAAGGGATTGAATGCGAAGTACAAGGTGGAGAAGTTCACAAGTAAAAAGCAATTTTAAATTATGGAAAGTGAAAATGAAAGCCCTCCTAATTTAGCAAGGACTACAACAGGTACTCCTTGGGAAAACAAAATGTCCTAAATCGATGAAAGAAGAGGATTGAATGAACTTAATCAGAGGGTGATTAACGCAATTCAATTATGCTTAGCCGATGAAGTCCTATACAATGTCATTAACGAGATGACTACCATGGCCTTGTGGGAAAAGTTGGAGACGATCTAGATGATAAATCGCTCTCCAATCGCCTGTATCTGAAGAGACAGTTCTATAATCTAAAGATGGCAAAAGGGTTAGATCTCTCTGTTCACATTAACACATTCAATAAATTAGTTTGCAAATGGACAAGGGTGGAGGTGAAGAACGAGGAAAAAGACAAGGCCCTAATTTTCTTGAAGTCACTTCTAGAGTCTTATGAGTATCTGGTGGATACTCTGTGTTATGGTAGGGATACCTTGGACATTGATACCGTTATCTCAGTCATTCAGTAAAAGCAATTGAGAAAAAAGAATGGAGATAAAGATATTTCTACAGATGCACTAATAACTCGGGGAAAATAGTCTAAGTGAGAGAAGAGGAAGCCTCAATCGAGATCAAGTCGAAGGGCAAAGGAAAATTGAAGTGTTGGAATTGTGTTAGGATGGGATATAAAGAGGAACTGTACAAATCCCAGACTTAGAAGGGAGAGAAATCAGATGATTCGCCAATGGAGACCAATTTAACAGAATCTGGTGAGGAGACTAGTGGTTGTGAAGTGTTAGCAGTGTCCAAGTCTGTGTATCTCAGTGTAGACACCCCACCTTCGGCTACGCTGTTGGTAGAGATAGCTGGATGAATGGAGGACCATACCCCCAAATCCCAAGTCCAAATTCAGCCAAACTCTCCCTTGTAAGCCTCATTCCATTGCCCAGTTCAAGCCTGAACCCAGTCAACCTAGTCCTAAAACATCACCCTGAAAAACCCCCAGAAAAAAGGCCAGTCAAAAAAATCCTAAAAAAGTCAAACTCACTGAGTCAACCCGCTGAGTTAACCCGCTGAGTCAACCCGTCGAGTCAAAACACCGAATCAACCCGTCGAGTCAACCCGTCGAGTCAAACCACCGAGTCGACCCGCTGAGTCAACTCACTGAGTCGACCAGTGAGTCCAGCAGCAGCCCCGAGGGAGCGACCGTACTCGCTGGAAACCGAGGAGCGGCCGTACAGGCGGCCCATGGCAGGCCGCCCGGACAAAATTACGAGAGCTGCCACTCTCCGCTGCTATAAATACCCCCCTCCCCTTCTCATTTCAACATCCCTTCAAGTCCAGCCAGTCCGGGTGCGATTCGAGTGCCCTTCTCCACCCCTTAGCCCATTTTTCCACCAAGGAGAGCCCGAGTGAGGAGAGTCTAGCCCTGGTCCAGCCCAGCCTGACCACTGGTCCAAGCCTCCCAAGCCATCCAAGTCTTGATCCAGCCACTCGAAGCCAACCCTTGCGACACCTCCGTCCACTCAGCTACTCTTTTCCAGCATCATCTCATTTGCATCTAGCATAAGTGCAACATTTACTTTTCTTCCAACCCCCCTGCTTCACTACAAGCACTTTGATTATTCAGACACACCGCATGCATCTCGCATAAAGCACCTGTCAGTTCGAGCGTATGCTCTGGGCTTGCCCGTTGTTGGAACCTGCCCATCAGAAACTCTTACTGTTCAGACCTGCATTCACGTACATATCACTATAAGCACTTTGAATATTCAAGCACACAGCATGCATCATCTCGCATAAAGCACCTGTCAGTTCGAGCGTACGCTCTGGGCTTGCCCGTTGTTGGAACCTGCCCATCAGAAACTCTTACTGTTCAGACCCACATTCATGCATCATGTCATCCATGAGAATATACGAGGATTAAACTAGACTTTGTAGTATCCGATCGATTCTGTGAAGTAGAGACTGTACTTCGGTACGGGCAGTGTGTGGGGTGCTTAACCTCTTCCCACCCTGTAACCGTGATCCCTTACCTTGAATCTCTGGCCGCAGATCAACAGGAGTCATTTTAGAGGAAGGAATCTTCGGATTCCCTTCTCTAACGTTTCTACAGGGTCTAGCCGACTGTAGATTCGAAGTAACTGGCTAGTGGCGACTCTGGTCTTATATAAACTCATTTAAACATATCTAGCTTAACACGACAACCAAACGAAGCCCTCGAGAACGAGGCAAGCCAGTGGCACAAACGGCGATTTCGCACTCACGCATCCTCATCTCCTTCTTTTCCGAAAGGAAAGGGGAAGGGAGAAGAACGTCGTGTGGGAGCGCGGAAAATCGGCGAGGGTCCACACTCAGTTACGAGTGGATTTTGAATACGGGGGCATCGTATCACCTATGTCCTCATCGAAATTTGTTCACCACATACAACGAGTATGATGGTAGCTTGGTTCATATGGGCAATGATCATGTTTTTAAGATGGTAAGAAATGGTTCGGGGCGCATCAGGATATTTGATGGGATGAAGTGTAATCTGACTAATGTGAGGCACGTTGCGGACTTAAAGAAGAATCTAATATCTCTGAGAGCTCCCGAGGTACCTGGGTGCAAATTCACTAGTTTTGATCATGTCTTGAAGGTTTCAAAAGGGACACTTATAATTATGAAGACACAACGGAGCGAAAACCATTATAGGCTTATTGGGAGCACAACATCAGCTGGAGCTGTAGAATCTGTAGCGAAATCCACATCTACACATTTATCGCATGTGCGCCTAGGCCACATGAGCGAGCATGGTATGAAGGTACTCCTTGATCGTCGTTCAATTCCTGTATTTAAAATTGTTGATTTACATATATGCAATCATTACATGTACGGTAAACAACCATGGTTATCTTTTAAAATTGGAAAACACAGTAGAAAAGGTGTGCTTGAGTATGTGCATTATGATGTATGGGGGTCGTCATATTTTCTTACATTTATAGACGACTTCTCTAGAAAAGTTTGGATTTATTTCATGAAGCATAACTCTAATGTCTACGCCACTTTCAAAACATGGAAGGCAATGGTCAAAAAGCAGATAGGGTAAAAGTTGAAAATTTTGAAGACATGCAATAGTGGAGAATTTACTTGTAGGGAATTCAATCAGTATTATAAAGATGAGGGGAACATGATGCATAATATAGTTAGGCATATATCAGAGCAGAATGGTGTGGCTGAACGTATGAATCAAATTCTTTTGGAAAGAGCTTGAAGTATGTTGAGTAACGTTAGGTAATGACCTATGGGCTGAGGCTGTAAACACGGCTTGCTATTCAATGAATTGATCTCTGCCTACACCAATTGATTGTAAAATTCCAGAAGAAGTGTGGAGTATTGGAAGAGCCTCTAAACGGGTCCCTGGACTATTCACCGACCGATCATGACCGGTCGGCCAGTGTTGAGGCAAACGTGTAATTTCAGTGATTTCTTCCCTGGACTGTTTTTTGGGCTGGTCAAGACCGGTCGACTAGTTACACGGTGTTTTACGTAGTAAGTTGTTTCTTACGCTATTGCGCATATTTGGGTAAGACATTTCTAATTCGGGGGTGCTTGCTATATATATGGCATGAATCCGGGATTAAGAGCAATCCTAAGGTGTCCAAAGTTTCCTAAGTGGGTTAGGAAGAGGGGAGAGTGTTTTGAGAGAGAGAGAGAGAGAGAGAGAGAGAGAGAGAGAGCCTAGGTTTTCTCTGTTTTCCTTTCTTGTGGATTGTCAATCTCTGTAATCTTCTATTAATCATAGTGGATCGCTTTGTTCCATGGTTTTTTACCCATTGAGGGATTTTTCCATGTAAAATCGGATTGTCTCTTGTGGTTGAATGCTTGTGAGGTGTGATTATATTGTGTTTCTCGTTTGATCACATATTCTGTTGTGGTGTTGTTCGGCTTCCACTTCCGCTGTCGACGTCCCTATTCCCAACATGGAGTGGTCGTGGAGTTTATTGCTTGGGGCTGTGTATATTTGGTTGTGATTCTTACTCTCATGTACCGTCAGTTGAGAGAGAGATAACCTAGAAAAAATGGTGAATAAGTGTACCTTTGTAGGCTATGCTGATGGTGTGAAGCGATACAGACTATATGACCAAGTTTCACGCAAGATCATATTAAGCCAAGACGTTAAGTTTGGTAAGGGTTCCTTGTTCTGTATGGAAGAGCACAAGGAAGCGAAAAAAAAATCTATGTTTAACTGTTGAAACCAAAAAAAGGTGCAACACTTGAGGAGGTCGAGCCGTCGGAAGAGGTAAAGGGAAGAGGTGAAGACACCACCTCTCAAGAGAAATCCACCAATGGGGGGATCCATCTACAAATGAGGGAGAATTGTCTACCTTCTAGGAAGCATTAGATAACACAGATGTTGAGAAGTAGATGACGGTGATGCATGATGAGATGGACTTTTTGTACAAGAATAAAACATGTGAGCTGGTGAAGCTACTCATTGGGAGGAAAGCAATCAGGTGCAAGTGGATTTTTCGAAAGAAACTAGGTAGGTACAAGGTGAGATTGGTTGCGAAGGGATGTGCTAAAAAAGGAGTCGACTTCAATGAGATATTCGCGCATGTGGTGAAGCAAGTACCTATTAGATATGTATTGGTGTTGGTTGCCAAATACAATATGGAATTAGAACAGTTGGATGTTAAAACTGCCCTTTTACATGAGGAATTACAAGACAAAATTTACATGAAGTAACCTAAAGAGTTTGATGTGTTGGGAGTAGAGAATAAAGTTTGTAAGTTAAAGAGTTTGTTGTACAGCTTAAAATAATCACTTAGGCAGTGGAATAAAAAGTTTGATTATTTCAGTATTGAGCCAGTGGTTTACTAAAAGTGAGTTCGAACATTGTGTCTATTTTGGATCATTGAGTAATAGAGAATTCATTATCTTGATATTATATGTTGATGACATACTTATCACCAACCATAGCATCCTGAAATCAACATATTGAAGACTTAGTTATCCAAGACATTCGAGATGAAAGGTCTGGGGGTTGCAAAGAGGATTCTCGGAATCGACTTACACAAAAATAGAAAAAGGAGCTAGCTATAGTTGTTTGAGGATTATTTTAAGGTCTTAGTCAAGTTTGGATTGGAAAAGGCTAAACCGGTTAACGCACTCCTCGCTACTCACTTTGGCTTTCTTCAAAGCAATGTTAACGTCAGATGAAGAAAAGTGATATATGTCTTGTGTGCCTACTCGAGTATAGTTGGCAGTCTTATATACGTCATGGTCTGTATACTAAACCTGATATTTCATAAGCAATTGGTGTTGTGAGAAGAGACATGTCAAATCTTAGCAAACAACATTGGGAGGCTGTAAAATGGTTACTTTGGTACCTATGAGGTACAACAGATTACGTCTTGTGTTTCAAAAAATGTAAGGAGAGACTGGTAGGCTATTATGTGGTTACGGGTTATGCTAGGAATGTGAACAATAGAAGGTCAATGTTCAGTTACTCGTTTGTGTTAGCAGGTGGAGCGATCAATTTGATGTTGAAGCTTTAGTCTATGATTGCACTTTCCACAATCGAAGCTGAATATATATATGGCAGTGATGGAAGCATTCAAGAAAACTATTTTGTTAAGATGAATGATGAATGAGTAGGATTTTAGCAGGAAGTCATGCTTGTGCATTGTGACGCGAAAGCGCAATCAATTTGCTGAATAACTCGGTGTTTCATTTTTAGACTAAAGGCATTGATGTTTGTCACAATTTTATCCAGCAAATGCTAGAGGAATGCAATGTAACTCTTAATAAGATTCACACCAGTAAGAATTCAACAAATATGCTTAGGAAAGTAGTTCCTGCATAGAAGTTCATATTTTGATCAACTTCTCTGGGCTTGACAAAGAAGAGATGAAATGAAATGTGCACTGAGAAGTGACGATAATGGTACTACTATTAAAATTAAAGATGGTTAAAGCAACTTGGAATAGTGGAATAGTGAAGATGGAGATTGAAGCCACGGTGGAGATTGTTGATTGAGTGTCGTCAATCTATACAAGAATAGGGATTTTCGATCAGAATAACAGCCTAGTCCATCGATCAAGAATATCCTGAATATGCTAGTTAACTCACTAGACACTTTTGGACAGTTCAATTGATCGAAAGTTTGGTATTGATCGATCGAAGTACTCTTTGGTCACTTTTGGGCATGTTCGATTCGATTGAACACGGGGTGTCGATCGATCAAGGAATCATTGATCGAAGTCGATCGATCAACCGATCAATTGACGATGCTGTGCAATTCTACATATATAAGTGTGCATTTTTAGGTTTTAATTATGTACGAGGATTATATATAGCCTTATTAATATGAACTTAGTTTAATGTAAAAGACAGAGAGCTTGAGAACTAGTATTTTGAATGGAGAAAACTAAGGTTTTAGATCTATAACTTATTCCATCTCTTATACTTTCTATTCACAAGCAGATTATTTGTCACTTTGTGATGTGGTTTTTTTCCCGCAAAACTTTTTCCATGTAAAATCTCTTTGTTCTCCTTGTATATTCATATTTTTTTCCTTTCCTATTATTACGTATCATTCATTCTGAGGTTGCTTCTGCACCTGATATTTCTAGCACAAGACACATTTTTTCAAAGCATATAAAAATAAGTAATACTTGTTAAGAAAATAAACTACATGTGAAGTTTAAACGGGGGATTTTCAATTCAATCCCACATATTCCCATGCGCTGAAACAGGTCCCTAAGCAGACGCGCTTTGTGTAGGTAAGATTTTGTGGTGTTGCGTAGGTAAGGGATGTCTTTCTTAACGGCGGTCAACGAGTCACAGATATATTAAAGAGATAAAATAATAATAAAAAATAATAAAAATAAATTAAAAAAAGGAAGAAGCCAATCATCCGTCCATTCATGCGAAGACCTCAAAGCGAAGTGGATGGGCCAACCGCTGACTCTGATAAATGTTGGGGGATTCGCCCTATGAATGATTTGAAGTGGATAATGGCATGGCACTACAAATGGGGTGCTCACGTGCTAGATCCGGACCACTCGTCAAGTGGGCCACACCGTAATCATGCCATGGGGCCACCTCAATGCATTCGTTGTATATCCACACCGTCCATCTGTTTTTCCAGATCAGTTTACGGTATGAGGGCAATAATTAAGTAGATTCAAATCTCATGTGAGCCACAATACAGGAAACAGAGGTGATTGAATATTAAAAACATTTTATTTGGTTACAAAAGTTTTGGATAAAGCTGATATTTGTGTTTCCCTGTATCGTCTATGGGCGCCCTTGTCAACGTGTTGGATGGCAAATAAATATTACAGTGTACTCTAGGAAGTTTTCAATGGTGGAGGTTCAATGATCACTTTTTCGTGTAGTGTGGTCCACCTAAGATTTGTATTTGATTTATTTTTGGGACCATGCCCGGACGCATGGATATACAACACATACATGGATGTGGGCACCATAATCAGGGTCCCACCCTGACTATACAACGAATGCATTTACAACACAAACGTTTTATTTATTTATTTATTTATTTATTTTAATGGGTTAGTTCACACACCCCATTTATGGTTATCAATGGATATACAACACAAAAGTTTTATATTTATTTATTTTATGGGTTAGTTCACCCACCCCATTGTTAGTACATCCACCGACCCCAATTAGTCACATCACATTGTTAACCACCCTTATTATGGGAATCGATGCCATGACCTCAGTGTTGAAACGAGGCTATGTTCACTGGCCGGTTACCCATCAAGAAAATGACTACTTTTTGTTTGTGGCATGTGGTAACCTATCAACCGTCCAAGAAAAGTGATTGATTCGTACTGGCCTGATTGAGGAGAATCTGTGGTACATATGCCAACACAGCGCCACATCTGCCGGGTCCCGTCTGTTCCCTGCATAGGGCCCACTGAATATTTTCTAGCCCAAAGATCAGGTTGTTTGCCGCATTAGGTGTGTCACACGGGTACGAGAAAAATGGGCAGTAGAGAAAAATAACCAATGGTCTACATTCAATTACAGATATGGTCCACTTGACAGTGAACACACTCGGCCGTCTCATTAATGGCTTGAATCGACCGCACGTTCTTTTATTTATTTATTTTTTATAACAAAAATCACCACATCTTTCGGGCTGGACCGCAAACAAAAATGAACAGGCCTACCTATCATATACCCTAAAAGACAAACGCCTACCCTTTCCGAAGGTTATCCAAGCCTACCTGGAAGTCCGATCAGCTAACTAGATGAAGCCAGCTGACAGAGCAAACTCTAACAACAAACAAGGGCTAGGCTTCCATCTTTGCACTCCAAAGGTCATGCGATTCACAACATGAGAGAGAAAAGCAACAAAATAGGCCATCCACCAACCATTTCGGGCATAACTAGAAAATGAATCATCTACTAGCCTCTATTATCTGGCGGCCTCATAGTTCCATTGACATAAGAGAAATTGAGCAGACCAAAAGAAGACAGATCATCCTGTAGAGACCACCCACAGAGAGAACTTCCTCAAGCAAGAATTAAGCCATGACAGTCAGGACTCTCTCAAGTTCCCTAGCCTGATTTTGTCCAGAAACAGCAACCCATGGCAGCTTGTGGGAAGGAGAACTGTATGGGAGAAGATCCAATCGACTTGAGATTCACTACCCAAACGAGCCAAGGAGTCGGCAATTCCATTCGCTTCTCTGGGTACAAAGGAAATAACAATCTCAGCACCTCTGGAAAGGGCAGAAACCCACAATGCAAAACTCAGGCTCATGTCCCTATTGAGCGCACTCACCACCAATTTCGAATCGCTCTCCAAAATAATCTTTCCGTAGCCCATGTCCTTACATTTTGATAGACTCTATGCAATGGCCTTTGCCTCCGCTCACATATTGGAGCCCAGGCCATATCCGCTAGCAAACTTGAAGATGGACCCCCCCCCCCCCCCCCCCCCCCCCCAGGGCCTCTACAGACCCCTCCTCCTCCCAAGGCCCCAGGATTCCCGTGCGTCAATCCATCGACACTAACTTTGACCCAACCACTCGGGGGTCTCTCCCATTTCAATAGCGAAAAAGGCTTCCCCACCCGATAGTTTGCCTCCAAACCCAACTCCTGGATGGCTAACCGGATGGACAAGGTGTCTTTGGCAATGGATTGGAGGAACTTTTGTAGGATTTTCAACCACCATTTGATGTTACAGATTGCCCTGCTGCAAGACACCTTGTGCTCATCAAAGCAACAGGAATTCCTCTACTTCTAAATTTCCCAACACAGCAGGCCTGGAATCAACCCACACATAGAGGATAGCTCGTCCCCTTCCAAGGCCAAAAGGCATTGCCCTGTTTACCTCTAATTGGTCCTCAAAAAATGCTACTTCAAACATGAAACTGAAATAGCGCCAAATCCTCGTAGCGAACTCTCCCACACCAAACAGATGATCCACGTCTTCCCTATTTGGTCTCCGGTTCAATCCACGACAGACACATGAAGATGCAAGCTGGATCCCCTTATTTTTCACCCTATCATCTATCGGAACTGCCTTGTGCAGAAGCTTCCATGAGAAAACTGAAACTTTGGGTGGCATTTTGGGGTGCCACACCCATTTTGCCCAAGCTTTCCTACTTGTCGAACCACGACTGAAGTTCCAAGTTGCTCTGATGGTCAGGTCACCTGAAGGCGATAAGGCCCACCTGCACCTATCCTCTCCTTCGGGCGTGCAAAGCCCTTCGTCACGGATGTGGTCTAAAACCCTTCGATCGCACGTTCTGTTACATTAGCATGTCAGCTTTGAAGATCCTCTTCTCCTTATCGGTGTGCATATATGCCAATCTAGACCATCCATTGCAGGTGGTGGGTCTCACAGTTGATAGAATCTAAAATCTTGATTGTCATCTGACCGTCCCATTTCTTCCATTTGATTAGACATGTAATCATCCTCTAATGATTCTCATTATAACTCTAGAAAATCCACATTAGGGTCACATATGTTATGGGTAGACGGATGTGTTAGGGTAGTACCATGGAAAATTAATGTTTAGTTGTTTCTTAACCTAATTTATATACATTCATTATTCGTTGACTCGATATATAGGAATATGTTTATTTATATGTGGTTATTATCATTTTAAGTACCCTGAGATTGAACACAATGACTTATGACTAGAAAATACTTATTGTTGCACTTTTTCAAATCCTTTGATTCGACCATAAGTGGATGGTGTAAGGCCCGTACCCTTATTTGCCCTCCGTACGCTTAGTTTCCGATGTTGGTACGTTCCGGATGGACCAGATTAGCGAGCCTTGATCGGGACCATATTTTAATACCTCATCGACCCAAGACCTATACCCCGACGACCGCATAGGCGCTGCGATTCCAACGCCCCGTGGCACGCTCCATTGCAATACCTGGTGTGAAAGTTACGATTATTTGCGCAATCTAAGGCGAACCGCGCAATGCACGTGTGGCGTGGGCCTCACTTGTACAAATCCCTAGAAAGTCTAATCAATCAATCAATCCCCATCACCCATACCCCTTTCATCACCCTAGTCAACACAAACCATACTTACCTCATCCCTCTCTCACCACAAAGTCAAGAGAGCCCATACCTTTCATGCCTCCTCTCATGCTATCCATTCTCATCTCATTTTCCCTCTCTATCCTACTTATCTTTAGAAAGCCCCAAACATCCCAAGCACCACACGTCCATGCCATTTTAAGCTAGAAGGAGAGAGAAGATCAAGAGAGATTAGGACAAGGAATTAGAAGATGGAGCTCAAAGCTTAGAGAGCCCCAACTATCATCCGAACTGTTCGATCAACCATCCAATTCAATTCAACCATTCATCTTTCAAGGTGAGTGCAAGGGTGGTGAAATCCCTTTTTTTCTCCTTCACTTCCTTTCATCTTTGTGGGCCCATGAGGAGGGACCAGCTTGAGGTGTGTTTTGGTACCTTTGGAGGGCCCCATAGTGGCGGGCCTCACCCGATGGCCGGTTCTCCTTGGTTCTTCCTCTCTCTTTCCTTTATCATTTCTTGTATCGATTTGACTAGATCATGGGGCTCACAAGTGGGCCACGTTGTGGGACAGCGTGCACTGCATCCTACCACAGTGTGGACCACCTTGTGTGGCCCACCTTAATGCTTATTTGCTGTTTAACTTGTTGATTAGATGACAAAGATCTGGATAAAGGAAAAATGCACAAACTAGCTTGGTCCAAAAATTTTGGGCCCACCTTATGAGGGCTAAACTGATGGACGGATTGGATCGTCCATGTATGGACCCCACCGGAAATAATAATAATAATAATAATAAAAGAAGAAAAAAAAGGGTCCAGACGCTGGACATTCTCAGCGTCTGTGACGCTAGAACTGTCCAGTTTCCAGGCTATAGTCCAAGAGAGAGAGGTCCCCACTCGTGGGGCCCACCTTGATGCTTGTGTTTGATCCACACCGTCCATCTGTTTCTCCAGTCTATTTTAGGGCTGGATACCAAAAATGAAACAGATCCAAATCTTCAATGGACCGCACCACCTAAAACAGTAAAGATAATGATGTTTACTGTCGAACCTTCTTTGGCCCACCTTGATGTTTGTAGACCTTATAACATGTCCAATATTGGACTCATTGGTTCTCCCATGAGCTGGGAAACCTGATAGACGGAGTGGATCGTCCTCATGTGAGCCCCACTGGATGAAAACAAGAAAAATAAATAAATAAATAAACACAACACAGCGTCAGAGACGCTGGGAGTAACTAGCATCCACGGACGCTAGGTTCCTTGGGCTTCACAAGGTGGCCCACCCTGTGGGTCCCACCATGATGCGTATGTTATATCCACTCCGTCCATCTGTCTCTCCATATCACTTTAAGCTAGGGGCCCAAAAATGTGAGAGATCCAAACCTCAAGTGGGCCATACCAAAGAAAAGATTTCTCTGTTGTTGAAACCTTCTAAGGCCCACTGTGATGTGTGTATACTACGAAACCTGTCCACACTTGAACTCATTGGGCCCAACATAGGATTGTCAATATGATGGATGAAGTGGATCGTCCTCATGTGGGCCCCACTTAATGAAAACAACAACAACAAAAAAATAAAAAAATAAAAAGAAAGAGGCAGTGTTCACACGCTGGCCACCCACAGCGTCAGCGTCAGAGACGCTAGGAGTAACCAGCGTCGCTGGACTCCTTGGCTGCCCAATAGGTGGCCCACTCGTGGGACCCACCATGATGTATATGTACCATCCACGCCGTCCATCCCTTTTGACAATTTATTTTAGGCCTCAGGCCCAATTTTGGGCCAGACCCACTTCCCAGGTGGGCCGCATCATAGGACACAATGGGGAATAGTGACAACCACTGTTGAAATTTTTCCTAGCCCACCTTCATGATTTCTTGCCATTCAAATCTATGGATAAGGTCGCACATACATGTGCAAAGGACCCACACAATACCAGCTTGACCCAAAAACTGTGTGGACCCCTCTACAAGAAAACAGTGGAGATTGAACATATACCGTTGAAGCCTTCCTAAGGCTCACCGTAATGTTTCTCTTCCATCCAGACCTATGGCACACGTCTGGGTGAAAGAGAAAACACAAATATTAGCTTGACTCAAAACTCATGTGACCCCAGGGGGGTTCCACGCTGCCCAGCAGGTGGCCCACCCTGTGGGTCCCACCATGATGTACTTGTCTTATCCACGCTGCCCCATCTGTTTCCTCGGATTATTTTAGGACATGGCCCCAAAAATAAGGCAGATCCAAACCTCAGGTGGGCCACACCCACAGGGAACAGTGGTCATTGATGCCCACCATTGAAAACTTTCTTGGGGCCACTGTGATGATTTTCTTTCATCCAACTAGAGGGTGTGGGCCCATCTTTGGGTTTCACCTTGATGGATGTATTGTGTATCATACCATCCGTCTTGATCGATGCGTGGGGACCAATTTTGAGTGGGCCGCACTTAGGAAATGGTGGTGATTGAATACCTACCGCTGAAACTTCCTAAGACCTACGATGATGTATATTTGCTCCCCGACCGGTGGGCGGGGCCCTCCATGATCCCTCATTTGATATATATGTTTTATCCATGACGTACACCTATTGTGTCAACCTATTTTGTATGTGCAGGCCCAAGTATGGGGCCGATGTGGTCTCAAGTGGGCTATGCCACGAAGACCTTTACATTTCCAATGGGGCCCACAATCTAGGTCACACTCTCTACATATATTGGGCCATTTAAGGCCAACATCACATGATATGTTTGGTAACATGCTAGTATATTTAGCTTGATAAGTCACACTAATAATATGCTTAGTATAATGAATATCATGCTCATTCATATGCCCATACGCATCATTTGTATGCCTATTATGGATCACGATTAATCATAGCATATGCTATTTTGGCTTTTTATACTAAAGGGACCCGTGCGAGATAGGGTCGCCCCACATGATTACGCAGTATGCGTAAGTTTGGTGCATGACTTGGATTGTATGACTCATGCATTTCGCATTATGTATGTCACGATCGCCTTTACACCCTAGCAGCATCGGGGTGGTGGCCACCATACTTACATCGTGGTTGGCAGTAATGGACACCGGAAACATGTTCTAGCACGTGGTGTAATACCCCAAAAATTTAGTACACGAGTGTTATATTTCACACGTTAGAATTTAAATTTTAGGCCGCGTCATTCATACGCATACACACACGGCACACTTTTATACATAATTCTGACACTTTTTAGGCCTCTGAAAAACTTAGTGTACTTAGTTAAGTAAATAGACTGTCCGTTAAAAGGATTTATCGTTGCTAGATTGAATGATCTAACCATCCACTTCGATTTCGATCTACGCGATCAACGTAAACCCGCTGTATGATCTTCACATCGTCCTGTACACATGTCTGTCCATAAATCTGATCCATACATCTCGTCCATCACTAGGCATATGCTTAGATAATTTATTTTCCAACCCAATGAACCTCCTCAGGCGTGTTTATAACACTCTAAGATTTTAGAATCATGTACATTATAATTTAGTTAATTATTTAATAAATTAAATAACTTTAATATTGATAAATTAATATTAAATAATCCGTAGGGAATTTTAGTATGGTCCTTTTATTAAATTTGATTAAAATAAACCCTAGAACAGTGCAGAAGTGTCATATTTTATAAAACTCATAAATTTACAATAATTATGAAAATGCCATCAGTCAAACTTAAGTTACACCACCATTTTTAAATATAATAATTTTTTGAAATCACTTTCATACAAAACTTTATATACGAGTTCTAGTACACAATTTACCCATACACGTCGAATTTCAGTCGTCCGATCATCCTACAAATGCCCTAATTAGAAATCGAGCCATAAGTGGCCCACCTTAACTCGAATATGTCTTATTTTTCTTGTCAACGATTAATTTTATATTAGACACGTATTGGACGGAGAAAATGGTCCAGATCCACCTAAAGTGGACCCCACTTGTGAGGACATCCTATATTATCCCGTGTACGTGCGACGCACGTTATAAGTAAAGAAAAGAAGAAGAAGAAGAAGCTTATGTCCGTCTTCTCCATGGACGTTGCAGCAATAGGGTTGCCGCTGCTACCATGCATGGTTCACACTGTCCATCCGGTGGGCCCCATATACAAAATCCAAGACGCCCATCCTGTCCATACACATCTCCTCCCAGGTCCTTGGAAACTGTCTAGCCATTCGTTAACCCAGTAGCCCACTCCAAACTGTTGTTTCCAACAAATGTAAACCAAGATTCGCTAAGATCCAGGTCCCTGATTCGCATGGACTTCCCAAATCTTGTATGTAAGATCGTGTGGACCCCATCGAGATTCTCAATGGCTCCAATGCGCAAGAACCTTCCAGAATAAATAATTCCTTCTCCAACTTGGATTGAATCCAAGATTTCTTTCACTCGAAGAAACACCCCTATGACTTGTTGTGCAAGACACCCACGCCTATAAGAATCCTACTACCCAAGAGGATCAAGCAGATACGAAACAAGAGAGAGAACAAGAGAGAGAGTCTTAAAGGGGAGGAGAGAGAGAATTCGTCTAGGAAGGAAGAGAGTGGCGTGCTGATGTGCTCACCCCCTTTCTACTGCTGTTGAGGCCTTGCCCAGACCAGGAAAGGAAGAAAAAGAAAGGAAGAAAAGGAAGGACAAAGAAGAAGAAGGAATGATGGGTGAGCCGATCCGACTCGCTGAGTCGACTCACTGATAAGTTTCCAATCCAATTCAAGTATGTTTGTGGCACGAACAATCATCGACAATCTGTGAGTGATTCTTCCCAAGATTTTCCTTTTAATATTTCTAAATTTTTCCTTATTGAAATTCAAATATATGGTTAGGTTTTCCAATTCATACTTCTTCTATCCTAATCGTATGTTGAGTTAAGGTTTAGATTCTACAATTCGCACTTTTATAGAACTCTTTTAAATTCCTCGTATTAGGATTCTAGGTGAGCGATCAGACTTAAAATTCGATATATTTTTCTCATATATCTCGCATTAGGGTTCTACATAATAAATATATCCATTATCCACACTTCATCTGATATAGAATAGCATTAACATCCCCTCTATTTAATTCTAGTATCTCTAAGGACAATTTAGATCTTATGTGTTACCTTTTACATTACAATAGCATAATCCACTTTAGTTGACAATTAAGTTATGAATTAAACGCTACAATTAACTAACTAACAGGTGAATCGCATGCATGGCGTGCTTGGGATTGAATCATTGAATGCATTGCATGCTTGGAAGGTGTCCTCATGACTCATGACACTCATATGCATTTTTTTATATAGGCTTTATTTATTTTGGATGACGGAACAGGAGCATGATTGATTTGACTCCTGGCGTGCATGGTTGATTTGCCGCCCCGCTGTACTCTGAGTTAGGTAAGCATGGTTGAATACTTGCAATAGGTACCCTAACATCCAGGGGCAGAGGGATCTGCTCGTCGAGCATGGTTGATTTGCCCAAGGCATGGTTGATTTGCCTGGTTGGAGATGTTGAGCATGGTTGATTTGCTCGGTTGAAGATGGGAGGCATGGTTGATTTTCCTATATATATTTATTTATTGCATCATGCATTGAACATGTAGGACCATGACATCATACTACTCACAAGCGTCATTCAAGAACACAACTCATAAACTACTTTAAATGTAACATGGAATGAACTCTCCATCTTTAATATTGTGTTGGATCTTATCCTGAATCAATTGAAATTTTCCTGTGTTGAAAATGATCTCACTGGGCTTTTAGCTCACTAAAATCACCTCAGATCCTGCAGGTATCCAAGGGGAAGAAGGAGCAGCTGAAGCGGAATACTTGGAAGGATACTTTTATTAGAAGCTTTATTTTAGATTAGGTCATTTAAATTATTTTCCTTTAAAGTTGATGTAAACAGACTTTAGTAGACTTAGTTAATTCGTAGAGTAGATGTAGTTGTTTAATTGAAATTACAGTTTGAGATTTTAAGCTATGATAAATGAAGTACCTTAATTTAGTTAAGATTGTGGTGTGTGGAATGGAATTTCTCTAAAGTTGTGCTTGAATTAAGTTCACACCCTGGGACTCGGGCTTTGAGTTGTTGTACTCGAGTCTCGAATTTCAGGGCGTGACATAGGCGCTATGGATGTCCTTGGGTGAAAGTCCCTAAACCCTGTGGTACCAGTAGGATGCTCCAACGTCGAGACCGAGTAGATAACATGAGAGCCCAAGTGCCAAATACCAGTAGGCCACGTCTCACACTGTGTCGAGGTCGATTAGAAAGGGGTGTGACCTTATCCACCCAAGTGCAGTGGGCTATAAGCTAGGTCAAGTCTGACCAGCTCGTGAAATGGGTCCACTATCGGCGAGCCGGGTGGGCATTGGCATACCACTGACGAGGCGGATAGTGAGGTCTTTTCTACTCGCTTGGTTATGCGCGCGATGTGCGACGGCTAGTATCAGAGTGTACTAGACCCCGGTGATGTCCCAGATAAGAACCATTTTGATATGTGGATTAGTTGAGGATTGACATGTTTGCATTGTATCTCTAGCATGTAACACTCGGCCATGTAGGCCCTTGCATCGCATAACCTTGGGATGGTTAATAGCATTCATGAACTTGGTAACTTAGCCCTCTATCAGTTTCGTTTACTCTGATATCTATATACTTGTCATATACATCACACAAGCACATGCGCCCTCTACTGAGCTTCGTAGGAAGCTTATGCACATTTGTTTACGCTTCAGGTACTAGGGCACATCAGCAACATTGAGCTCGGTTCATGTACCTGATATTTTGAACTTTTGCTACATCTTTGTATTTTCCATTTTCAGCACTGTATTCAACAAACTATATAGGGGATATCTGATGATGTTTTATGATTTTGATTATGCTCCTTTACAAAAAAAAAAAAAAAAAAAAAAAAAAAAAACCCTGAAAATCCTCCTGGTGGGATCCCAGGATCGGAACCTGGCATATGAGAGCTAGGAGCCGAGAATGGGGTATTACGGAGGCTGTTGGCACCAAGATCGATGATCGGAAATTTAGTGAGCCTGATCCCCGAGTTTGGGGGGTGATAGATGGTGAGATCGTGATCGATACTAGTTTCAATTACCTTATGAGGCAACTTAAAATCCATTGAAAATAAGTGTGCTGGGTGGTTTCATTAGGGTCATCAAAATTCATATAATTCAATATAGGACCTACTAAGTCTACTTGGGACATTAGTATGTGGGCCAATCTTCTGGTTTGGATCATCAATCAAATGTTTTAAAGGCTAGCTAGCATTTCTATAATTTTTTATTGATTAATTATAGGTTTTCAACTGTTAAATTTGAGTTTTAACCATTAATTTATTTTAAACCCTACGTGATGGATATCTAATAACCAAGATCAATTGATTCACTAGCTTATGAGCAATATGGGATTGCTCAAGAATGATGACCACAGAGTCAATAGATTTGGAATGTTAGGGTGCTGGATTAAGGAGGTAGCAAGTTTCTTTCATAGTCGAGTACACTGAAACACGTAGAGAGGCAAAGTAGCATATTGGATGCACCTACTAAAATTCTAAAGTCCTCCTATACAATCCTATCTATAAAGGAGTAAGAGAAAGAAGCCCCAGAATGCCTAACGCCCATTGGATATTCCAACTTGTGAGAACAAGAGAGGGAGTGGACGAGAGATGAAAGGGTGGGATGTCCCAACCTCCCATCTCCCATCACACGTGCACAAGCCCTTCGCTTGGGTGTAAGGTCTACATTTCGGATGACTGAGGTTAGTCATCATCTCTTACCAAAGGTCTTTACGTAACTTCTCACCCCCTTACAATACTTATGATAGATTGGGGAGAGACTTTCTATCTTGACGCAACTTCGCATCCTTTTACACTTATGATAGATTAGGGAGAGACTTCCTATACTAGGAGATCGACAAAGATAAAACAAGTGGTTTTATTGTGCAGTAGTATATTCCCGCAATGAATGATTTGCACTTCTTCTGTGAGACATGACTTGTTCACAATGAAAAGGCTAACTAAAATTATATTTTTAAAACTTAAATTCCACTGCATTTTGATAAAATCCTTGAGGATGTTGATTATGCCACGTGAACAAAGGAGAGCACAATGTACTCAGCACCCTTTACAGAGTAGTAACTAGATTGGGTCAAGGCTTGCCCAACCTCCCTAACATAAGCCAAATTAATTTTTTTATATATTCATCCAACATACTTAATTATTTATTCAATCATTCTCTCTCAAAGTTTCATAGTATTGCTCATAAGTTTAATCCGAAATAGTTAGTGCAACTTTATTTGTTTTATTTATTCTTATAAATTGGTTCCCACAGTACTTCTCTCCATTCAATTTGGCATTATCCTGGATCTTGTAATCTTGTTGAACAACTTTGTTAACTAAATACCTTTTTTTTTTTCTTTTTTAGAAATGGGCTAAGAATTTTTATTCATGAAAAGGGGCAGGAAAACAACTCATTCAAGCAGAACCACACACAAAAAGACCAGGCCCCACCTATCATATACTACGCAAGCTATACAAGACTAACCCCAAAAAAAAAAAAAAAAAAAATCCTCTACTTATGTACCCTCCAGCCACTAAAACGATTCAAGCCCGCTTAGCTCTTGCTCTTTCTTGTTACACCAATTCCAACACTATCCAACATCAGGAGACCTTGAATTTAGGTTGGAAACTCTAGAGTGTAAAGTTGTGTTAGGTTTTCTATTGCTTCCCATTTTCGCAAGAGCATTGGCCACCGCATTCCCTAATTCCCTCAAAATATGAACAATTTTGAGATTCAAATACTGATGCATTCGCTTTACTTCGCCCATCCTGTACCAAATATTCCACGGACCATTATCATCCTCTCTAGATGCCACTTTCACAACTATACGGCAATCTATTTCAACAATAATATTAGAGTAGTGTTGCTCCAAACAAAGATGTATACCATCCACTGGTGCTTGAACTTCTGCTATCATGTTAGTGACATGGTCGTAATATTTGTGGAAAGCAAATAGGACTCTACCTTGCTGGTTTCTACACACTCCACCTCCTCCGCCTTCACCCATGTTCCCTCTAGATGAGTCGTCCATGTTCAGCTTGACCTAGTTGGCTCTTGGTTTGGACCACTTTATGATCTGAAAACTATGTATTGTTGCTTTAGAGAAAGAAACACTAAGAGACTTGAGGGTAAGGTTGGTCATGAGCCAAGTCAGCTCGAGAAACTCGATCGAATCGACTCGAAAAAACTCGCCTCAACTTAGTGGGACAAGTCAAGCCAAGCTTCATTTAGGAGTTCGAGTCAAGTTCGAGCATTGGGTCACTCGACTCGATTCAAGCTCAACCTCAACTCGACTTGTTTCATATAGATATTTGTTATTAAAAAAAAAAAAAAAAAAAAAAAAAAAAAAAAAAAAAAAAAAAAAAACCCTAATCTTCTTATTTCTTGGCTCTCTCTCTCTCTCTCTCTCTCTCTCTCTCTCTCTCTCTCTCTCTCTCCTACTATTTTGTTCAGGTAAGAACATTCCTTGTTGAGCATACCTGATGGATTGAGTAATTTCAAGTAGAAAACATGGTGAGCACATAGTGGTTATGTGTTTTACACACTGCACAAAATAGGTGCTACGATAAGACCACAAACCATACAGATCTAAAAAACAGGGGATGTGGTAAGACCAAACACCATATGTAGCTCTTGATTGCAATTTTACGAGGGAGGTGGTGCATCTAATCCATGAATCAGCTGGGCCTCATCATGAAGATGGTCCGCACAATAATCAGGGCAGTCCATTCATGTGGTGAGCTATGCATGTACTGTGTTAATCTATGGTTCATAAAATGTTACTACTAGTCTGCATTCAATGCGTGTGTGACTTGGCCAATGAAAAAACCGATCAAAGCTAGGCCATTTAAATGATGGGGTCCCACCTATAGAAATACTATTCTCCCCTAATATATGTGTGACTTCTTGAACTTAATGCTGCTGACTTTTAATTTGTATTTTGTAGCAAAAATTATAATAAATTGAGGTGGGAGCAAGCTCGACTCGACTCAAGGTAAGCTCGCCTTGACTCGATCCACTAGCTCACCTCTTGCTTGCCTCAAAAGGTTTGACAAACAAGGCAAGCTCCAATCGTAAGCTCAAGGGTGAGCTTGACCTCAAGCTCGAACTCAAGGAGAGCACGGACGAGTCAAGCCAAGCTTGGCCCACTTCGACTTGACTCGGCTCGATGTACAACCCTACTTGAGGGATAGCATCTCGGAAAGGGATGGCCTTCCCTTGTCTGGGATCAAATTTCCTATCTCAGTTAGCCATTTTTTCACCTTCCCAACAATCTCCTCTGGCTTTACGTTTCTGCCTTCAAATCTAATAGCATCTCAGCTTAACCAAATTTCCCATAAAATGAATGCGGACGTCAGACCTCACAAACTCAGAAATTCCGAAGAGGGGGAGGCTCTAGATACCCACAATCTATGTCTTTGAGAAATCGAGGGCTTTAGGCCCAGTGCATGTTAAAAATCATGTTGAAGAAATTCCATACCTATGTGGTAAGGACGTTGTTGCAAAATACATGGTCCAAGAATTCTACATCATGGCGCCCCTGCTGAAGAAATTCCAAACCTCCATTGCTATACCATCTGGTCTAAAAGCCCTTTTTGTTTTCATCTTCACAATACTTCTTTTAGCTATTGTCATTTAATAAATTCGAAGAAGAACGTACCTGCCTTTCGTAGATTTTATTATGCTTTACTAGTATCCTTTGGTCATCATTCTTAATGCATTTAACATGATATGAGACGCTACTCTTCATTTGTCTTATTTTTTTCGAGTTTGAAGACATCTTTTATCCTTCTCCTGTCCCCTATCTATTTAAAGATTGTCATGAGCCTTAAGTTTGACTTCATTTACTACTTTCTTAGCAATCTTTTTGGTATTTTTATATTATTCAAAATTTTCTTCCTTTCTAGTCACTTGTTTGGCTTCATAAGTAAAGGTTCTCATTAATGTAATAAGTAAAGGTACTCATTAATTTAAATATTAAATATCGAGTCAAGTCTTCAAGTAGACCCGACCCAACTTCTGCATGTTGAACCATTGTTCGTGATTTAAAAACTGACTCTCGTTATAAGGTGATGGTAGATCCAGATAACTAGTAGGAGCATTGGAAAAGAGATTTGATAACTGACAACTGGTTGTTGGTATGGCTAATGTTTGTCTTCTGAATTCTTATTTTGAAAATATTAGATAATTTCAAAGGCAAACGATATTTGAAAATGGGTGTAAGGATAAGTTAGCCTATGGATCAGTTGTCTATATGCTTACTTGTCACCCCGGGAGGTGAACGTGCAAAGATGATCTCTTGATCAGAACCGCCCATGCCCTTGATACAATCCAACACGCAGAGAGGATGACTCCAACCATTTTTCGTGTAATAGGATTCCTGAAAATAAATTTCCATGGCTTACATCCAACTTATTATCGTTCTTACAACAAGAACCAAATCACAACCCATCCAAAATCGAGACCAGAAGGTGGACAGTTCCAATTCGTGGAACATCAATGCATGTGGGAGGATGGGGCTACACATGCTAGTGATTTAGAGTCGGTGCATAGGTAAAACAAACCTGAAAATCTCAAGTTAATTTAGAAATCCGCTAAGCTTACTAAGTCAGTGAACTAAGTTAGCTAGTCTAAGGAAGCAATTTTATTTCATAAGTAGGATTTTCTACAACTTTTATCAGACTCGTGCCAAGAGTACAACCGATGACCATGTGTCACACCCCATGCACATTGGTAGAACACGCTGGGAAACAAGTCAAAAATGGATGGCAACATCATGCCCTTGCTCGACTTGATCCTTGTGAGAAGGGTAGAGAAGTGGTCTCTTCTGACCAGGTTCATTCAAATGACTTTGTTAACTTTGAGTCAGGTGGGCAATCTAGACTTTCATTCAACTCAAGAAATCAATGGTCACCGTTCTTCCCACGTGAACCAAATCGCAGCTCAATCGAAATTGAAATCAGAAGATGGACAATTCCGATGGGTGGACCATGAATGCATGTGGCCCACGGGGCTACAAGTGCCAGTGATCCAGAGTAGCAGCATAGGCAAAAAAATCTGAAAATCTTAATTTAATTTACAAATACTTTGAGCATACCAGAGTAAATGAACTAATTTAGCTACTCTAAGGTTGCAAGTTGTATTTCACAAGTAGGATTTTGTGAAACTTGAATCCGAACCCATACACATTGGCAGGACAGGCAGTTCCACAAGTCAAAAATTGATGGCACAATCACGCCTTCGCTCAAATTTATCCTCGTGAGAAACAAGAGTAGCGGCCTTCGGTCTGTTTAAATGAGTTTGTTGACTTTCTGTCAGGTGTGGTGTGTGCGGCTTACATACAACTCAAGAAATCATGGTTGCCGTTCATATGAACCAAATCATAACCCATTCAAAATTGAGACTAGAAGACGGACAACTTCGATCAGGTTCGCATGTGCTAGTGTTCCAAAGTCGCTACACACAGACAAAACAAATCCAAAAATCTTAATCCAATTTTAGAAATCCGCCAAGGAGCATATGAGAGTAAGTGAACTAATTAAGCTACACTAAGGTTGCAGTTTTATTTCGTAAGTAGGATTTTATGAAGTAAAAAAAAAAGGATTTTATGAAAGGTTCGGAGTCAAGTCAAAATCTATGTCACAGTCATGCCCTTGCTCAACTTTTATCCTTGTGAGAAACAAGAGTAATGGCCCTCATCAGGTTTAAATGACTTTTTTTTACTTTGAATCAGGTGTGGAGTGTATAGCTTACATCCAACTCAAGAAATCTTGGTTCCTGTTCATACAACATGAACAAAATCATAATCCATTCAAAATTGAGACCAGAGGATGGTCAATTTCGATCAGGCTCACATGTGCTAGTGATCCAAAGTCGCAACAAGGTGTTTGGATCATAAGTTACTTAAGATAAGCTACTTATGCCCTAAGTAGCTTATCTTGACTTCTACTTATTAAACTAAAGTGATTAAATAACTTTAAATAAAAAGCTACTTATAATTGATCATAAAACAAACTAATTTATTTCAAATAAGTTACTTGTCTACTGCTATAAGTTGAAAAGTAACTTATTGGTGGTATCCAAATGGGCCCTACACAGACAAAACAAATCCAAAAATCTTAACCTAACTCTAGAAATTTGCCGAGTATACTAAAGTGAAGTACTAATTTAGCTACATCAAGGTTGCAGTTTTATTTCGTAAGTAGGATTTTGTGAGAGGTTTGGATTCAAGTCAAAAAACGATGTCACAATCATTCCCTGGCTCAACTTTTGTCCTTGTGAGGAACGAGGAGTAATGGCCCTCATCGGGTTTAAATGACTTTGTTGACTTTGAGTCAGGTGTGGTGTTTGCGGCTAACATCCAACTCAAGAAATCATGATTCCTTTCATACAACACAAACCAAATCACAGCCCACTCAATATTGAGACCAGAAGATGGACAAACCAAATCCAAAATAGCTACACAGACAAAACAAATCCAAAATCTTAACCTAATTTTAGAAATGCAACTAATTTAGCTACTCTACGGTTGCAGTTTTATTCGCAAGTACAATTTTGTGAAACTTGATTCCAAACCCATACCATGTCCGCATTGGCCGGACACACATTGACACTAAATAAAAATCGATGGCTCAACCATGCCCGACACCCCCAATTGCTACTGTAACTTTATGAGAATATTGCTCAAGTACATGTTCATGGCAAAAACTCAAAAAAAGGCATGCAGGCCAGGGTGCGCCAAGTAGGCAAGCATACAGCAATGTGCACCACTGTAGCGCAGTCATGATGCAATGTCCAATTTAAATCCACATGACGCTAGTAAATTTTTTATTATTATTATTATTTTTAGTTAAGTGCGGGAACATTAAAAATCATGCAATTTTTTTTGGAAAAAGAGGTGTAGCTCAGGGTTTTTTTTTTTTTTTTTAACAAAGTTAATCTAAATTGACCGGATAGAAGCTATACAAAAAAAAAAAAATTCGGCAGGCCCACCAACAAAAAGAGCGCAGGCCTGCCTATCATAAACTCACAGCCTAGCCTCTAGATAGAGGACCCAGCTATAACGCCCCAGATTTTTTGAAATTTATTTGAAAACTTTTGAAAAAAATTATTTTAATTAAATACTATACATTAACTTTGATTTGCAAATAGAGGGACCTCCGTATGAGATCTGATAGGGTACTCTTTATAAAAGTTACTTAGAATGATTCCATGAACGACGTAGAATGGTTAGATTTCTCAAAACTTACATTTTTCTGATAATTATGATAATGCCATTGGATCTTCTAATTTATGATTTTTGATCAATCAGATAGGTAGTTCTCAAATCCGTCCGAAAGATAAGAGTAATTTTAGATGTATAACAATATCATATAGATAGATTTTCAAGTAAGACCCGCGATCATAGAGATCTTAACCTAGGAGCATCTGTAACCGTTGATCCAAGAATATAGTTGGGAAAGTAGCCATACCAAACTAATTATCTTAGTGGTAAACCCTTATCTTAGAATTTGATTGATTATTTGAGGTGTATAGATATGAAATCTTAAGTGCCCAAAATGTGAATGACTCACATTAACCTAAAACCTTGATTTCTGGATCACATGGTTTCCATAATCCAATTGACTTGAAATTTTATACCATGCTTATTCATCACAAATTAACTATACACATTAAATTACATGCCTTAAATCATAATAAAAGTGGTCCAATTGTCAAATCAGCCCATTAACCATTTATTTTCGTGTCCATCAAGTGAGAAAAGTGAATAGGTAGTCATAGTTGAATATTCTCCTTCATGTAAATAACTTAGATCATTCTTATCATGGACCAATAGTTTGATTTGAGTGCCCACCTTAATAAATATCTTTCTTAAACGCTAAGTTATTTAGTTTTAAGAAATAACCAAATCGCCAACTCTTCTCAAATTTGGACCTTTCAATTTACTCATTTTCCACCATCAATTGCTTCTCAAATTTGGACCACCCATTTTTCTCATATGACTACAAGTTTACACAAAATTTGGATCCCGATTTATAATCCTACACCATTGAACCACAAAGTCAGCCCCTTTCTTTTCCGTCAAAAGTTGAAATTTCATATCTACTCATTTTTCATAATCAATCAACCACCAAATTTTGTCCAATCATTTGCCTATCATGACAACACATTTTCTCCAAATTTAGGCTTTGATCATCAAGCATGGACCGTTAATTGATATCAACCTTGTTTTGGCACTCGTTAGGCCATTTTTCAAGATCAGCCAATCTAAATTTCATATCACCATGAAAATTATATATTTCAACTCTACTCTTCATGCCCAACGTAGTGAACGGATTAGAATTTCTCAAAGATCAACAATTTAATCATTTTTTAGCAAATCCTAATGGGATTAGGAGATGTGCAGGTGCACACATCCCCTCTCATAATTCTCTTCATACATCTCACCTCAAAGCCCTTCTCTTACAGAAAGGGAGGTGTGAGAGAGAGAGAGAGAGAGAGAGAGAGGATGCCAAGCCTTTCTTACTTCTTCTTCTTCTTCCTTCCCTATCCACAAGAGTGGATCCCCATCATAACTCGAGTGCGTCACCATGGATAGTATAGACGATGCTCCTCCCTTGTTCTTCAACCTAAAATTTTTATTAGATAAATGTAAAGATTTTCCCTTCAAGCCAACATGGATAAAAATATAACTTTTTATATCTTCTTTATTGTTTATTGAATATCTTAAGCTTGAATGCACGATCCATATTAGACCATAATTAATATTAGATTTATGTTTTTCTTTAAGAAAACATATATTACATATTCAGACAAAACAAGAAAAGAATACAGTTATACGGGTAGGCCCAACAATGTTAGATTTACATTGAGATGATATTATGTGATGCTATGATTTCATGTTTAGATGTATATGTGAGAAAGCATGTGTATTTTTTCGCATTATTGTGAGAACCATGTGTTGATTTCTTTAATTTATATTTATGTATGATTAAGATTGTTATGATGATATATACATCATATGGATGATGATAATCATGTGAATATTACGCTTATGTACACCCTTGTCCCCATATTGATGAGATTAGTTGTTGTAAAGAGATATGCCCGTAAGAGGTGTCCATGTTGGAAAGATGATTTTAGCATAACTATGTTTATGTGTTGAGTATTTTCAACGCATCCTTGTGTTCACATGATGTTGTAATGGATCCATGTGTCGTATTTGTATGTTTCCTTTGGTTGGCCACGTTGGAAATTAATAGGCTATTTGTGGGACTTAGTTGGACTATAAGTGAGACAAGGAGTGGACATTAATGGTATATATTATCTCATGAGCCGGGGTTGGTGGTATGGACACTAATCCCTTATTGTCGACATATGCTAGGTTGTTTAAAACTCCCGATAATGACGATTAAGTTCTTTCAATACGGCTGGATGTAAAATTACTTAAATAAAGGTGAAACTAAAGTCATGCATTCACTTGGCTCCATGTGGGTGTACAGAATTGAGAATAGGCTAGAGCGTCCTACTTCTCACATATACTGTCACATGTAGATTTGGGCTATGAGTGTCCGTTTCTCACGTGGTCAGGCAAAACCATAGGCTTGTGTGTCCCAGGAACCTCTGCTGACTATAGTGGCTAGCGTGAAGTCGTAACAGGCAGTCTCCCAGTTCATGTATTATGATTTCTAGCCAGGGTGCCTTAGCCAGAGCATGCATATTATATATTGCAATAATAAGATTTCTCTTAGATGTTTTGGTCGATTATAATTATCATGCTTGCGTTATCTCTGTGTTATTATTATCATGATTGTAATCTTGGGGGGATATTCCCTACTATAATAGCGTTTAACGCTGTCCAACCACATCTTAGATAATCCAGGTGAAGATCCAGTAAGCGAATTGAGCACTAAGGCGAGGTATTTGAAGGTTCGTGGCAATAGATGACGGATGACATAACCAGAGCGGTGTCATGAAGACTTTAATTATTATGCATTCTTAGAATAGTTTACTATTTTATTTCAAAATTGTAATAAGTCTTTCATGATAAAGACAATGGTTATATGTTTTATTTGATATATTTTAAGGACATTTGTTGATAACTTAGTGTGAAAATTAATTGAATAAGATTACTTATCTTCCATCATTGTGCTTGAATGCCACAAAATATTAAATAAATGAATAATTAATGGAATGTAGATTAAATTATCCTTGGCGCATTCCAAATAATACCCGGGAACTCGGCTCATCGCAATATCCACGAAAGTCGAAAATCTTAAGGCGTTACACAGCCCCAGCCCCAGCTAGCCCAACCCTAAAATCATACAACATATTGATTAGGATGTAAAAGCCTACCTCAGCCTTTTACAACATTCTCATGAATATGAGATACAACACAAACCGGGTAATTCATGATTTGGGATAAATGCAAAAAGGCCCTTAGCTTAGGGTGCATATGTTTACACCTAATTTCATGCATTTGGTTGCACCCGATTTCATGAAATATCATAATGCTTTATAATTAATTAATGAAATATGATGCAAATTTTTGTGATATTTCATGATGTTGGTAATAATGTTCATCAACTTAGCTTTAGATAAGGGGCATTTTTCAAAAAGAAAAAATATTTTTTCACTTGTCTTCAAATTCAGGCATGTTATAAAAGATAGAGAGATATCCATTTTTCTTTGAAGCCTATGAGGATTTTCCCTTATGGCCCGTTTGGCACCATGGATTTGAGGAGAAGTGAGGAGAAACCGGTTGCTTTATTCTGTTTAGCACCATGGATTTGATGAGAAGTAGATTTGAGAGGAATCCAAGAGAATTAAGAAAGGAACTTTGAGCTCTTTTTCAAATCCTCTAAAAAGGTGGGATTTGAGGAGAAATCCTCCCCAACGTGGGACCCACCTGTAATGTGTCCCTAACTATGGGACCCAACATGATGAATATTTTCCATCCAACTTGTTGATAAGGTCACAAAGACCTGGATGAAGGGACTACAACAATTTCAGTTTAATCCAAAACTTTTGTGCATCATAAAGGTCCCACTCTCCATTTTTTCTTATTTTATGGTCCACTTTAGATGTGGATTTGCTTTATTTTTTGGATCCTAGCATAAAATGATCTGTAAAAATGGATGAACGGCATGGATTTAAAAATCGAGGCTAATACGAAGGGCATACAGTGGGATTAAATTTACACCATCCATTCCCTCATGTTTGATTTCTCTCCAAATCTTGGCTGCTAAACAAAAAATCTGGAATTGATAAGAATTGGAATTGATGAGAATTCATATCATGGAATCCACTTCTCCTCACTTCTCCTTAAATCCATGGTGCCATACGAGCCATTATAATAGTAAGAGTTTGAGGAGAGAGGGAGAGGGTTTCTCTCAAGAGAAGAGTTTTTCCAGTAGGTTTCTTCCCATGTATTGGCAATGTAGAGAGAAGAAGTGAGTGGTCTACCGAAGGTTTTCTTAGTTACTTGAATAGAATAAGTGGAATGGTTTTTTCAAAAGTTCTCTTAGAACATGAGATGACATGAGACATGTTTCTCATATGTTCATTGTATTTGATCGAGCATTGCCTCTCTTTTATCTTGTACTCTCCTTATATTTTAGTGGAATGATTTTCTTGTGCTTCCCCCTGGCTGTAGTCACATTGTAACAAATCACGTCTGTCTATCTTGTCTCTTTCTCTACTCATTTGCATGTATGCACAAATATAAGACTGATAGATATTTCATGTCACGCCCCGAAATCCGGGCACAGAGTGTGCACCCTCTAGCCCAGTTTACAGGGTAATAACTGGTGCACTAAGTGCAATAACAATATTAAACCATTAAGAGACATGAAATAATGAAAATTCTAAGTTATCATTTATTCACGAAATATTCAACTATAAACTAAGTTCACCCATTTGAAACTTTATTAGATGTATACTAATTATTGAAAATAACAAAATAAAATAAGAATAGTCTATATGTCTTGGTTTAGGGCCGCCACTTCTTCCTCTGTCAAATTAGTCTAATAATCCTGCGGTTCCTCTAGTAGTCCCATTTCATTATCTGGGATATTCTCTGAAGGGTCAATGTCCACATCATCTGTATATTTTAATCAACAACGTCAACTAGGAAAGCCTAGAAGTAACCCAATACGGTTCACATGCATTTCAACTGAGCAAGATAAACACATGCCATCAAATACAGGTAATACATGATTAATGCAAGAATGAATTTAGTATGATATGATGCATCAAGTGGGCATATATTCAGTATTCCATTTGCATCGATTGGATCCCATCAATCAGCTTCCCCTTCCTTGTAGGGCAGACTTCCACATGTTAGTGGGCTTCCAGGATAGTCCCTAGGTAACCGGGTACTTAAGTACCTACCGATCTTCAAAGTCGAACTCCAGGCACAATAACCCATGAATACGTGCAATAATTCACATCAGTACAATAATTTACATCCATACATTTCATTTCTCCTTTTGAGAGGCAACATTTCGTGACATTTATTATAAATCGCAATTATTTGAATAAAAATTAAACGAGCATCAATCAATATCACATATTATATTCATCACACAACCTACTTATTTAAAATGACTAAGAAACGTGTTGAGATGTACTCACATGTTGGTAGTGGCGATTACTCTGTTAATTTTGTCACGACCTTAGTAGAATCGGTCTTGGATCTACAATCAATGTAATTAATATTTATTCCTCATCAATATAGCCTTAGATATACTTATTTTTAATTGAAATTTTACTTTATTTAGGTTTGGTTCCCTAATGGACGGTCCAGATTCGATTATTGTGGCTCACTTTTCCAAAAGGAATGACCATTTTACTATTTTTCTAATGATACGGCCTACTTGACTAGTGGATCGTCCTATTCTTGGTCATAAGTTCCCCAATGATACAATACCAAAAATGGTTAATTAAATTTTACAAAGATCTTGTGGTGGGATATCCTAAAATGATCCAATCATGAAAATCCAAACTGTACCTCCCCACTATTTCTCTTGGCATGGCCCACCTGAAAATCTGATTGGGCCGATTTTTTGTCACAAAACTAACAACCCATTATTCAAGAGATTGGGTGGATCAGATTTTCAAAGACTACATAGTGGGGCCCACAAGCTCCCGATCAGTTGACAAGTATTGTCCCCACTGTTTGTCTCAGTACGGCCCACTGGAATATCTTATACGGACCATTTTTTGTCCTCAACCAGAAAACTTGTTTATTAAGATATTGGACGGATTAGATTTTTCAAAACACCTCCAAATGTGCCCCAAAAGTGGACAGCAATCAAAAATCGGACTTACTCAACCATGTATGTTGTTATCATTACTATTTCAAGTGGTGTGGGCTACTTGAGATTCGGATTTATCTGATTTTTGGACCCAAGCTATAAAACATCATGATACAATATATGATCAACTTGGATCTACTAATTTCATCACAGTGGGGCTCAGAATTTCTAACTTTTTTTTATTTTATAATTTTTTTATCATTAATTTGTTCAAGGTGGTGTGGCCCACTCGGACCTCAGTTTAGGTTCAAATTTGGACACCAGTCCTAAAATTAGATGGAGAATCAATTAAAAGGAGTGGATGTACAAAATACATTAAGGTGGGTCCCACGAGTGGGGGCCCCCACAGTAACTTTCCAAGTTTCCAACGCTGGACATCCAGCAACAAATTTTCTTTTTTTTCTTTTATTATTATTATTATTATTTTATTAAGACTAATATGTGGGGTCTACGAGAGATCTAGTCTGACCATTGGGTCGGCCACCTCATTGTGGGCCCAATAAAATTTTGGAATAATATAAATTCATCACAGTTAATTTAATAATGAAATAAAATAATAATAAAAGAATTTTAAAGACTATCATTTATTCAATCGATGTAACCCATCTATAGCTCCAATCGATCTGAATTTCATGGCCCATGTGCATTTTGGCCTTATGATTATTATGAATCATTCAGATTGATTCTGGCCCACCCAAATGGTCCCCACCAATCAAGTTTTTATATTCAAGGGTTGAAATAAAAATCGGGTCCCTAGATCCGTACAATGAATGGAGATCCAACCCGTTCATTGGTTGGGTTTTAAAATTCGTATTTAGAGAAAAAATATATATATATATTCTTGTCAGTGATGAGACTTGATCCCTAATATTTCCTCTCGCTTAAGAGAGCTTTAACCAACTAGTCCATGTTTTTCTTTTGTTTATTATCTCAAATTTATTTACTTAAATCCATTATTGTTCCTAAAAGAAAAAATTTCTACCAAATTTTGGGATCGTTACATTTCACATTATCTTTACATGGTCACCAACACACTTGACCAAAGTACTTCCACAAGTGGGAGCTTGGATCCTTTTTCAGGTTGGTGAGAGCTTATTATGACAACAAATTTGGTGAAACTAAAGACCACTTTTGTACCAAAACCAATGTTTAGAATACTAGAAAAAATATCATCTCGAGATGCTTATGACACTAAACTTATGAAGAAAGGTAATGAAGTATATTGGGATATCTTTTTTGAACTTTAACAGTACTTTATATCATGCCTTACAGTTAGACCTCGCAAAATTCAACCCGACCCGACTTGACCTGGTTTTTTCTAGTTTAGGGTTAAAAAATTTAACTCGAATTCAATTTTTGGGCTGACCTGACTTAGCCCGAATTTTTATGAGTCAAGTTAGGGTTAAAGGGACCCGACCAGGACCCGAATCATATAGGGGTTAAGTAGACTATTATATATTGATTTTCTTATTAATTAAATAATACATAGTTTTTTTTCTCACACACCCTGTTGGTAATGGTCCACACGTCTGTCAATTTAATAAACATGTGCACATCAATGATCACATTTTATGACATGTAGAACTAAAATATCCTAAGATTTTTTTTATTAATGGTGCTCATTTACTAGAGAACTAAAATGGTAGCTAATGGTCCATAAAATAAATTAATAAAATTATCTTAATGGTTATATTTATTTGATTGTTGATAGGAATCTATTGGACGGTTAAAATGAAAGGATCAAATGGTTCCATTTCAATAATTGTGTCCACAATTTAACTATTTAAAAAATTAAATCTCAAATGGTATTGTTGATTTGATCCAATGGTCAAAAAATAAAAATAGAATTGCTGGACATTAATTGGATGGTTCGGATGAAATGTCAATTTCAAAAAGTTTTATGTGCAGGAGTATCAAGCAAGATTCTCTGTCGATGCATTTAGAAAAAGCCATTATAAATTCTCTCTTTCTAAAACCCTTATCATGGGATGTAAAGAGATGAATACTTTCAGCCGTACGAGATAAAGAGAAGAAGCTACTCTATATCTTTCATTGCAGAGAGAGACACTATATGTTTCATCCATGCCCTCGCATCACTCTAACAACGTTGATGCTTAAAGAAGTATGTTTTAAACCTACGCTACATTTTATCTATTTATTTTTCTATTTCAGTATTGCGTAATAGAAATACTCTATAAAAAAGCAACGGTTATATATATATATATATATATATATATATATATATATATATATATATATATATATATATATATATATATATATATAGGGAAATGGTACTATGAGGTCGACTTCACCCGACCTGTAGCCCAGCTGGTTGAGTCCAAGTTTATCAACTAGCTAGTCTCAGGTTCAAGACACATCAGCAGCACCTTTAAGTGCTTTCAGTCGGGCTGGGTAGTGTTCGGGTTGGGTTATGTTCGGGTTCAGGTCGGGTCGGGTTCGGGCCGAGTCGTGTTAGAAAAAAAATTAAAAAATTAAAAAAAGGTCGACCTCATGTGAACTTGCCATGAGGTCAAGCTGTGTGGGCCCCACTGTGATGTGTATCAGACATCAACCCCATCAATCGGATGCACCATTCCATGTGGGGGTAAGAGCCTAAAAATCAAGTCAATCCATGACTTAGGTGGGCCACACCACGGACAGCAGTGTAGAGTGGTCACTCGCCCATTAAAACCATCATGATCATTTATAGGGCCCACTAGGATGTGGTTCTGATATTCAGACCATTCATTATGTGTGTCCCACTTGGATGAGTGGTCACAGCAAGTTTCAGCTCCATCCAAAACTCAGGCAAGCCCAACAAGTGATTCTAGACGTTTTAGGCATGATTTCAGACGGTTTTAGATGGTATGGCCCACTAGAGTTTTGGACATAGCTGATTTTTGGGTTATACCATAACCTAAAGGGGACCCACCAAATGCATGGTGTGGATGTCCGACACACATCACGATGGGGCCCACAGAGCTCAACCTCATGGGAAGTTCCCATAAGGTCAACCTCATTGTACCATTTCATATATATATATATTATATATATATATATATATATATATATATGAGTCACTCTCAAGTCCAAGCAGTTGGACCACAGTTTGCAGTCCACCCAGCAGATTTCTTCCAACTTGGTAAGTACTTGTGACATCCAATCCTTCTAGAAGGTTGGCCCCACCATGAGGATCACCTAGTGCAAAAATCAGCCTTATCCAATTATTAAGTAAGCCACAATATAGAAAACAACATATAGCCATTGGTTAATAGCAAAATATAAGTGTGATACATTGGGTCAGTGGATGTAGTTTCTTTTTGCATGAGTTGTTCCTCATGGTGGGGCCAACTATTTAGGAAGATTGGATGTAACAAGCACATAATAGGCTAGAAGCAATCCACTGGGTGGACTGCAAATTGTGGTCCAACCGTTGGACTTGAGAGTGCCTCTCTCTCTCTCTCTCTCTCTCTCTCTCTCTCTCTCTCTCTCTCTCTCTATATATATATATATAATATATATATATATATATATATATATATATATATATATATATATATATATATATATATATACACGTATGTACCTATTAAACATATATGGTTTGGTTTTCAATTGAACACTAGTGTTATATGCATCTAGTTTAATTTACAAATTAGTTAGTTGATCATTTAAATGCGGGTCAACCTGACCCGAAAATTTGGGTTGGGTAAGGGTTGGGAAAATCCAACCCGAATTCAATTTGGGTCGGATTAGGGTTGAGGTGGAAATGGCCCGACCCGAACCCAACCTGTAGAGGTGGGCAATGATCCGGGCCGAGCCGAGTTAGCCCTAGTTTGGTTTGGCTTGTTTTTGTGCCACCTTAGTTTGTGGATCGGCTTGGTTTGGGTTTCGGGCTGACCCATACGGCTCAAGTTTGGTTTGCTCCAAAAAAATCTGGTTTGAGCCGGGATCGGTTTGGTCGAAAATTTCAAACCGGGCCGGGCTAAGTTCAAACAGGTGGCGACTCTTTTTTTGCTTGCTTATTTAAATAGAAAAAGAATTTATAAAGTTAGGAAAAAAAAGTACAAAAGTATCTTACTACATGATGTGAACATAATTTTACAAGTGCAAGGAAAAAGGGTGCATTCACATATATGTATTATGTATTATCCGTGTCATCATGTATATGTATTATCCATACTGTCCATCTGTCTTACATATCATTTTAGGACATGATCCCAAAATGGAATCATATCCAAAGCTCAAGTGGATCACACCACAGGAAACAGTGTGCTTTACAATCTACGAGCTAAATCAAGCCAAATCAAACCGAGCTTAATCAAATCGAGCTTTAAACTGAGCCGAGCCAGTACTGCCCTAGTTTGAGCTTGGTTTGTTTTTTCAAACGAGCTTTGACTCCTTGGCTTGGTTTGGTTTGAACTTCCATTCGAGCCAATCCAAACCGAGCTTTTTCAAACCAATCTGAGCCGAGCTTTCAAGCTAGCTTGGTTTGTGCCCAGCTCTACCAACTCGACTCGACCCGACCCGACCCGAACCATTGCCACCTCTACTTACGATGTCTATAGTTGTGCCAAATATCATGAAAGTTCATGATATTTTGTACCAAGTTAGACTAATTAATCATGAAATTTTCATGGTATTTGGTGCAACCAAATATACCCTTAACTTTAGTATTTTATTAAGAATATTGTTTCAAGCGATGTATTACATAACATTTCAAATATTCCAATATTAAAAAAATTTATTTCTTCTTAGTTTTAAGTGAAAACAAAAAAAATATCCAAATAAAAACAGAAAAACAAAAGAAAACCAAAGATGAACTTATACATCAAATTATTAAATATACCCTTGCATATTGACAAGTGCATGAGATTGTAACGCTGCTGATGCATGGCACAAAATGGGTTTCTTTGACATGGACTAAAAGAATTAATGTAATTCCATGTGTTAATGTGCTCTCTGTGGGAGGAGCACGCTCACCCCTTGCTTCTTCTCCTTTTGGTGTACATAGAGGGGGTATGGGATATACTCAAGTTTCATGTTGCATTTGATTTGGAGTCGCCACTAACTAATGAAAGCTCATAATTTATTTCTGATGTCACATCATAGAGTTAGCTTATGAGTTGGAAAATTGCAAGACTCCCCAACTCGAGTGACTCCTATGGTTGGTCCGTGGTCGGAGATTTCAAGTAAGGGCTTCAATAATTAAAAAAAAATAAAAATAAATGGGTTACGCACCTTTCTTGGCCGGTGAAACTGTGAAATTTTTACTTCGTAAAATTTTGAATTTTTTTAGGGTTAACTAATTTCTAGAGTTGGCTTACAATTGGGTTTAAAACTGCGAAGAAAAATCGTTCAACATCAATCCAACCTATCGAAGTAGGAAAAGAAAACAAAATAGTAAATAAAAGACTATGAGAGCAGATATTCGATATTAATCTTACTTCATATCTAGGAAGGTAAGAAATTTATGGAATGCAAATGCAAGCTTGGATGGGATGCGAGAATGAAATGGAGAGACAAAATACTCTCAAGTAAAAGAGATGGTTAGGTATCTCCTATTCCAACCCTACTTAAAAATCTCAAGCAAACTTTTTCCTTTTTCTTCTCTTCTCCCGGAACTTTCTTTGATAATTCTAGCCCTTTACTTTTGACGCCGGGGAGAATTGGATTCCCAACATCATACTTTTCACATTTTTCAAGTTATGTTTTCCAACCAAGCCATTTAGGTGTCACGTGGCAGTTCCTAGTGGTCCTAGGCGATAGCTAGAACCGGTGCCTTTTTTGCTATTTTCGCACTAGGTTGGCTTGAGGAGATGATGAGGATACGAGAAGAATTTTGCTACACCCACGGTTGCTAATCCTAGCCGTGGGTGGGATCCGAATCTCCAGGGGCATAGAAGGCGGAGAGGGCGAGTCTCTCTCCTCTCCCCTCTCTCCGTCTGAGAATCTATCCAGCCTGGCAAGAATTGGAAGTCAGCTTCCTGCGAAAGCCTTTGGAGGCTTTTGGACGCTGGGAACGCAGGTGGGTCCCACGGCTGATGTTTGTGAGAAATCCACCCCGTCCATCCATTTTGTGAGCTCATTTTGAAAAAAATGGGCTGCATCCGTGAACCTAGTGGGCTTCACTAGAGGAAAAGTGGGCAGGGAAACTCCTACCGTTGAAACCTCTCTACTGGGATGAACTGAAAACACAAATATTAGCCTGATTCAACACTTCTGTGGCCCCCATGAATATTTCAATTGTGGACGTTCAATCATCATGTTTTCAGCCCACTCAAGTCTTTGATCACGCTCATTTTTTGTCACATGTTCTAAAATGAGATCACAGAACAGATAGATGGTGGATCTCTCACAATCATCATGGTGAGCCCCACATAAGCTTCCATAGCAACTATGAAAGGCTTTTGGAGGCCTCCATAAGTTGGAGCGTTGTTCAAATGGGCCCATCAGCAACTTGTTCAAATGGCCCATTGTGCAGTGATCCAAACCATCGATGAGAAGGGCCTCACCATAGATGGCCACACATAAAAAATATCCTGATTGGAACACCGTAAAATAGAATATTTAAGCTTTTTATAGATTGAATATGAATTGTTGTCTTCTTCTGTTTTTTTCCTTAACTATCTATATTGTACTTCTATATTGCAGGACAGTTGCTTCAAAAATTGAAGCACAAAAGATCAAGAGGACTATAACGGGGGAAATTGTGGGAATAATGATTTCCACCGTTGAAACCTTAGTAAGGCTGATGTTTATTTGTCATTAGACCTGTTGATAATATCACACACACACACACACACACACACACACACACACACACACATATATATATATATATATATATATATATATATATATATATATATATATATATATATATATCAGCTTGATCCAAAGTTTTTGTGCCCTTAAGAATTTTTCAATGGTAAATGTTTAATTCACACTGTTTCTGTGGTGTGATACACTTGAACTTCGGATATGCTTCATTTTTTGTATCAAAACCTAAAATTATCTGGTAAAATGGATGCACGGAGTGGATAAAATATATAAATCACAGTAGGCCCCATAGAGTCTGACTTACTCACAACACAATCCGCTTCCTTCCCTATCCACCTTCACCTTCAGTGTGGCCCACTCGGTTCACTTATGCAGCCCATTTATTGTCTCACGTCCTAAAATGAGCTCACAAAATGAATGGACGGGGTGGATTTCTCATAAACATCAGCCGTGGGACTCACCTGGTCCCATCGTCCTCATGAAACCAACTTCTAATTCTTACCAAACTTGATAGATTCTTGGAGAAGGGAGAGGAGAGAGACTCACCCTCTCCGCCTTCTATGCCCCTGGAGATTCGGATCCTACCCACGGACAGGATTGCCGCGTATGCAGCGTAAGCAAGCCGTGGGTGTAGCAAAACTCTTCTCATGAGGATGTTCTCTGACCCGTCTAGTTTTTCAGTGCTTTCTTATATTTTGAAGTTTGATTCAATTTCTTCTGCAAACTAGTTTTTTCTCATTTTAGGTGAGGTGTCTACACCTTCAAATTTCAAATTCCAATTTCATTAAATTCTATTATCAGTTGAATTAAGTCTACATCTGGCCGACATGGAAAGTTATTCGCGATTCAGGATTTCTATTGTTAATCTAGTTTAAAATTTTAAGGATAAGGGTGTGTTTGGTTGCACCTAATTTCGTAAAATATCATGAAATTTTGCAACAAAGTAAACTGATTAATCATGAAAGTTCATTGAAGTTCATGATACTTGGTGCAACCAAACCCACCCTAAGAATTGATCTATACCAGATCATTCCACATGGTGCATAATCACATGCATCGTACATGTGATGGTCCAATCATCGATATGGGCCGTCCACTCAGCTCATCTCACTAGCCAACATGTGAAAAATCACTCCAACCGGAGGATTCTTCCCATGGCTCACCTACTTTGCGATAATTGTTTAGTGGGCCATCAATCAGATGGCTGAGTCCATCAAGTCAAGTGATCCAAGTGGTGCCCCACAGAATGACCAACCCACATTCATAATTTCGCAATTTTTCCTAAACAATATAGACCGTCCATTTTGCATGCCATTAATAGATGGTTGAGAATGTTTGATCAGTGCCATTCTGGCATGGGAGCCCATAAAGAGTGCATGATTGGCGGAATAAAAGATTCAGATCAATGATCCAACCCTTCAAATCTCTGGAAAATGTGAATCTGAACACAATGGCAAGAGTGCCACACCAAACAGATCTAGAAATTATCCAACAACATTTTTGATGACCTGGAAGTGCTGACTCCTGCACCACTTTGAAAATTCAAACTATCATTTCCGCTATCTTGCTTCAAAATCCTACAGTATTTACATAATCATACTCTCTCACATCACTATCACCACCTTTCGGCCGGAGACGGTTGCAGAATTCGACCGGAAATGGCAGTGGCAAGAGCTGTTGTGAATCCGGGATCTTTCGAAAGAGTGGCAGCCATTTGTTCTGCTAAAAACCGTTGGAATTCCGGAGAACTGGTGTCCCGTTGAGGAGCTACCCCGGCATCCTGACCCAATCCGGTCTGTGTCAGATCGAGTGTAACGGTGGGGCCCGAAGAGCTGACCGACACCGAGCACGGGACTGGACTGGGAGCCCCACCATGGCTGGAGCCGCACGGCCTGTCGGGTTGGGACGGGTGGGGATGAGTGTGCTCCCCTTCATATGTGGCCACTAAAATGGACCTATCTTCAACACTTCTTTGGACCTGGATGAAGATAGAATTACAGAAATGATATTAGAAATGGGTTAGGATTCCATCAAACGGAGTGGATCTTTTGAATGGAGAAGATGGACGGTAGAGATTTGAGATGAGGTGGGCCTACCTTCTTTTTTACTGGACAAGCTGGGGCATAGGAGCACTTGAAATAGGCTCTTGGAGATGGATTGTCTCTTGTCACTTTTTGACCGTATTTCCTCCACTGGTACCCATCTTTTACCACCTGTTGTACGAAACAATGATAAGGATCCGTTGTTGTTGTTGTTGTTGTTGTTGTTGTTGTTTTATCTAAGGAAACGATCCAGTGTGGAATATCCACAAAGAGATCCTTTATGCAATTCTCATCACCATCTGCTCTAGAAGTGGGGCCCAATATACCACTTGGCCCCTGCATCTAAGTCATCTGGCAATGACCCTATGTGAAACACCCATACGAAATCTTGACATGGGTGAAGCTTATTATGATCCAAATCATCCAATTAAATTCAGATATTAATCAGAAATCAACCCGAGTTCATCGGATTAGCCAACCAAATCAGTGGGTCTTGCTATAGCGAAAGCCTCACCCGCAGCAAAATTTCACTGTGGTATTTCATGTAGCAATAATCTAATTAGCCAATTTCCTAAGGCAGTTCAATTTCGTAATTTCATGCCAAAATAATGGAATTCTGGTACATACCAAGGTTGAGTCGGATGGTTCGGTCCGCACATAGGCCTTCGAGATCTTCGTCTTGATCAATCGGCACTGTTTCTTGCACGAATCTTCGCTGGAACTGCTCTCCACATGATTAATATTGCGATTAATATTAACTTTATTTTCGTTACTCTTATTATCATTAATTTCATGGCTCTCTTCCTTCCTCTTCCTCGATGGCGTCTGACCTTCAGAAGCCTTGTTCGTCAACTCAAACACCTGATTTTGCAGGGTGCGGAAATTATGGCACACCACGCCTAAAACCATATTCAGTTTCTCATTCTCTTCTGTCACCCGATTCAGTTCCGCCTCTAAAACACCCGCCTAAAATCATAAACGAAATTTAATTAGAACTCTGTAGTTAAGCATGCTTGGGAAAGGGTAATACCAAAAATACCAAATTGATAGTAAAAAATAGCAAGTCTTATATACAACTAGTTGGATGATAGTGTTATTATCCAACTAATGCGATAAATGGCAAGGTATCAGGCATATACAACATCCAACATGTTGAGAAGGTTGGCCACACCATGAGGAGCACCTGGTGTAAAAATCAGATCCACTCATGTTGTGGGCCACACCGTAGAGAACAATGGACAATCGGCAATCTAGTCCAAATTACACATCCCAAACCACCTGATGAGTGGATCTGTTTGATGTTTTCACTCAGTGATCGTCATGGTTGAGCCAACCTGTTGGACAGGTTGGACATCACGCACACATAACACAGATAGGCAATTATGCGAAAGTAGGACAACAACACAACTAATCTTCTTGCCTAAGACCTCAAATAATAGAACTAATTACATTCTACAACTGCAAATTTCAACATAAGGAACAAATTGAAATCTACCCACCTCCCGTCTTATTGCAATCTTCGCCCCCGGAAGCATGAAATCGGTTGGTGAGCTCATCTGCGGCTCGAACGGCGGCTGGAGTGGCCTAGCGTTGAGATCGAAGCTAAGGGAAGTATCGACCCAGTTCGAATCCATGACCGTAGAACTCAAACACGAGGAGATGGGTGAAAATTCAGGACTGAATTCTCAAAGATTGGATGGAACCAGCTACAAATGAATGAACGAGAAAAGAAAGGGAGGGTGTGCTCATATATACATGAGTAATTTGGATCTATGCTGGGAAATTCTAAGGAAATTGGACGGATGTGGGGGATGATTGAATCTTTTGGACATCATCCAGAGTCGTCATTGAACCTGATGTCATCATCTTTATTAAAATAGCTGATGCCCCCACAAGAAAAATCGAGGGGAAAATCTTTCTCCATTCGGGGTGAAAGGGAACATACACTGAAGTTCGGTGTAAATAGGCAAGTCGGTCCTTCCCAAAAGTCAAGCAAGCAAACGCCAACTTGGAATATTATCTTGACACAAGCCCAGAACGTCAAACTCGTGGATTGCTTTCATGTCACGTTTGAGATGGGTTTTTTTTTTTTTTTTTTCTTTATCGTCGACTTCTATTGACTTGTGAAAATCCTGACTGGATTCCAAGCTGGTAGTCATGATCATGGCCCACTTGTTTGTTGGGGGTTGAGTGGTCCGTTGGATAATCGAATGTATGGGGCTATTGGGGTAGATTACTGGGTCTCATCATCTCAACCAAAGGGTTTGGTGATCCAAGCATGTGTTGTGGCCCACTGAGCCTTCATGATCAGTGGTCTGATGATCGGAACCGTCCATGTTGTGGAGAATTTGGTATGCGGGAAACCCAAAAAATTATGATGAATGGATAAATGTAATCGTCACCGTGAAAAGAAAATTTTCTGAGTGTGTATTCAATTCTATGAATCAAAGGTTTGGATCATTATGGAAGTGTTATTAGGAGGAAATGGTTTATTTACGTAGTACCAAGAGTATTAACAGTTCAGATCATTGGAACATTTCAGCATGTAGATCCAGTGGGTGGCAACGCACGGTGGATCCTGAGTCGATCTGTTTGCAGTTCACTCGTTAGGTGAACTCACTTCAGTAGATTGCGAATGGTATAAGAATCAGTAGTCCGCGAGACCATCGAATTAGTTAGACGCTTCTCGCCCACGCAAAACTTGTGGGTACTATCGTTTCCACCCATTGAAGCTGGGAAAACCACATGATTTAGTGGTCCAGTAGACGATCAAACTAGATTTTATTGTATCCAGGATTTATCTTGTGGAGAGCATCCGTGCCATTAAAACAGTGGGCCCCATCTTGGATTTATCTTGACGATCCATCATCCTTTGTTTTTAATGTGGGCCTCCTAATAAGTGGATTGGACTGATTTTTATATATGATTATCTTCATGGTGGGTCCTTCCATTTACATGGATCAGATGTCCTGCAAAGATGTCACGTTGGTGGAAAAAAGGGGGACGGCCAGGAAGCATCCGGGCTGCTGTGGACGAGTCGAGTCGAGTCGACTCGGAAAATATCACCCAGTATAGGTCAAGAGCCTGGTGAGAAGGGGCACTTTTGGTATATATGAAAGTTAGGAGTGGGGCCCACAGGTAGGTCCTTGACCAGTCAAGGCAGGACTAGACGAGATTTTCCCGGTCGAGCGACTCGCCTAACTATTCTCGTGCAACCTATTCAAGTAGGACAAGAGCTTTCAATTCCTTACTCTTTGGAGATGTAAATCTAATGATCAGAACCTCGAAAATGTGAAAATTAAATGATTCTCATTTTTTCAGATCCTTTAAGTGATCCACACCATCCATATGGTGGACCCACTATCGCTACACGATGGTACAGATCTAGCCAAGTAATATCTGGCCTTCTCTCAATTAAACGGGGATTATTGTTATAATTCTTGTTTTAACCTTAACCGCCAATTTGCAGGCCACCAGATAGATGCTCCAGATCATCCCATCACGGAGATTTTCAAGGCATGGCCACATCCACTGAGGGTGCTATTTAGATCAACTGTCAGGATCACCCAACAATAAGCCCCAGTTATAGAAACTTACCTGAGGATGAGGATAATAGACCTGGGAACGCTCACATGGTACGCAGTGGTACGGATCTACCATGGGACCCACATGGTGGGTGCATGATATCCAACCCATTCAATGGATTTTTCCACACCATGATCTGTGCTTAGAACAAAAATTAGGCCAATCCAATCATCAGGTAGGCCTCAGCATCGAAAAAGAAACCAAAATTCCAAAGTGAAATGTACTTTTATAGTCACACCGCCACTATTTACTTAATTAAATTTCAGTTCTTTTATACGTTTTTAAAACAAATACTTTCCTTATATGCTTTTATAGCTGTGGTGTACTTTATTTCCATAGTTAACAAAGCCATCAAAGATTGCAATTTGGAGATCCAACTAACAACACCATCAGCCAAAGAAAAAAAATATAATTAGTAATATAATTAGATCTCCAATATGATCCACATCTATGAACACAACCAACTATAAATTTTGCCCATTATTTTGCCCATCAAAAGTACTCCTTAAGTATGAAGGATTCACTTCACACTAGTCCAATGATCTCTTCTCTAGTTGACCATACTTATTGATTGCTTCCACTACTTGCACAATAACTGGTTTAGTACGCATCACAGTAAACATAAGATTCTCTGCTGTTAATGAATACAGTACACGAGACATATCTTCCTTATTTGCTTCTATGGTAGGACACTTATCTGAAAATAATTTGTAAGAAGTATGGAATGGAGTACTAATTGAATTAGATTAATTATATGCATTAAAACATTATAAGACTCTTTTAACATAATCATTTTAAAGTTATCTAGAGTTTTATAATCTTCTTATCTTTAAATATGGTCATTCTAAGAATTTGATTAACTATATTCAAATTCTCCATATCGAATTCTTAAGCCAAAGAAAGTTTTTAATGCTACAATAGTATTATAATAATACCTGCAACTAATATATCATCAGCATAAAAAAAAAAACAAGACAATAAAACCACAACTACCATATTCACGAATATAGGTATAATTGTTAGTGCACTTTTCTGTGGTATACTAGTGCACCTTGTTTGTCAATCACTTAGGTCAGTGAGTCTAGTGTCGTTTGAGCTTAATGAAGACGAAAATCGAAGACTCAAGTGGCCCTACTGCATCAAGGAAGAAGAAACAGGTAAAAGTGATGCCTTGATGTGCCTTAACCTTGACCAAAACCTAACAATTTACCTCTTGATGACTTTGACCTTATTAAGAATACCTTTAGTCATCATAGATTAGCCCTAAGTATCCCAAAAGACCACCCAAACCTTAGCCATGGAGGTTGAGTTGTAAAAGAGTTGGGTCAGCAAACTGTTAAGCTGAACACAGGCATGTCCGACCAGTCACAGCCGGTCGGCTAGACTGAATCGACCGGTCAGACTACCTTCCAGTCTAAGCAGCAGCATGCTGTAATGTGCAGGCCCTTAGGCCGACCGGAAACCGGTCGGACAGGCATCCCCTCTAGACAGCGAGTACATTGTCTTCACTAGCCATTGGCCGACTGGTCGGGACAGGTCGGCACTAGCCGTTATTTGCTCATTTTATGTCTGTTTGGACCACTTTTATAAAGGGGCATGGCTTATTTTGAGGGGTAAGAAGGGGGATTTTGAGAGGAGTGAAACCACCATTGTTGGAGACCATTTGAGGCTCATTCCCAACCTATGCAAGGCATCTTCCTTGTGCTTTAATATAAGATTGGAGCATTCCAAGCTCATGAAGAAGATGACCTTCATCCCATCTTAATCTCTAGAGTTTGGATCTTCCTTAATAGGCATATCCTTATCCAAAACTCGAAGATGAGATCGTTGTAGGAGAAAAACTCTAGGAAACTCATTCCTGATAGTTGTAGAGTTCTCAAACATACCCTCCTATCACCTTGGGCATCTTAAAGGCATCACAAGCAAGGTGATTGATCAAGTATAGCTGAGGCATTGGCGACGCAACGACAACACGATCGGGGGAGCAAGGGAAGCTAATTGAAGCACGGGAGAGCGGAGATCAAACAACCCGAACCGGCGCTGAACAAGGGGTTCATCCGACAAGTAAGGTTGTCTTTGTTGAGAGTCCATCCACTCAATTCCCTATGGAAGTTGAGTGTAGAGTTTGTTTGTCAAACTCGATCTAGGAACGTTAACCGTTCCTTGGCCTGTTTGTCGGCCTAAAGACTAGGGGTTGTTTGGCACTCATTGGCCCATTTTCGGGCCTAAACAAAGTCTCCAAGGGGGAGCCTCCGATACGGGAGTGAACATGCGTCAGGTTGAAAGTTAGCCTATGTCCAAAACTCCGTTTGGGTTGAGAGTTAGCCCTTTGTCCAAAACTCCGATTATGGTTAAGAGGTGAACCGGTAAAACCTTCGTGTAAAGGTTGAAAGGTGAACCTCATTTAAAACCTCCGATAATGAATGCCGGTGTGATCAAAGGAGTTGAGTACTTGAACCAGGAGTGGAGTAGACCCAAAGTCGAACCACTATACATGCTTGTGTTTGTGATTGATTGAGCACATTGATATCTTAGCATTATATGTTTAATTATTTAATTATAAATGCTTGATGGAAATGTATGCTAGGCACTAGATAGGCACATCCACACACAAGATGTACTTTCACTAGTTGTGTAAACTTGAGCTCATTGATCCATTCTCATAAGTCTACATAGGTTGCATAGATTAGGAGCTTGATTAGTTAAATCATTTGATTATCTATGCATGTTTAGAATAGGTTGTTTATTGCTTAAACCATATGTTAGTCTTGTGATTGGACCTACTTAGGCTTGGAAGCCGAAGTGTTCTTGCTTACTTAGTTTAATGTGTTAAATTGTGTAAGTAGGCGAAAAGAATTTCAAAAGGTCCTAATCATAATCCAAAAGTATACGATTTATACTTTCAATTACTCCATTCTATTATAAAGTCCTAAGGACCGTGTAATGTCTCTCAATGTCACGCTCACTAAAAAAATCCTTAGGGCATATTTAGTTTTTCAATTACAATTATGATGGGCCAGAAATGAAGAATGATTACTTACCCCTATGATTGTGGAGTGACATCCATTACATTTTACTACAATGATTATATTATATCACTATTTGTTTTATAAGGGTATTATTATAAAAATAGGTCTTTCGGTATGTAAAAGGTAATGATTATAATTTATTTTCCCTTACTACTTTACATGTGTATTAACTCTCATTTTGTATATTATGATTCTTTCTTAACCAAACACCTTAAAAAGATGACGACGGCTCGTTTACTTTAAATTATGCTAAAAATTGAAAAATTAAATAAACCCTTAAATTCTTTCAATATATATTTTCCTCTGTTGTTAGTTCTCAAACACTTGGTGTAATTTCTATTCTAGTTTTCAACTAATGCTTTAATCTTGATAGAACAAGTAAAAACATCACTTCATTTTCAATATATAAGTTCATACCTTTCTAAAAAATTTATTAATAAAATAAATAAAACAATCTAACCTCATAAGGATTCGACAAAAGCTACCTAAGTGTCAAAATGAATAAGATTTAAGATATCCTTACTTTTAGTAGTGGATGAAGAAAAATGAGTTATGTGGAGCTCGCCAAATAAAAATTTCTCACAAAAATCTAAATTATTATATTTTAAACTAAAAAGTAAATTTTAATAAAAAAGTGTAATGCCTTGAAAATCAGCACCCAAGTACAAAGACTCTGATCATGAGTTGCCGATTGTAAACTTAATAAAATGTTTATCTAAGAATGTTGCACGTGAGAAAAGCTCTCACATGTGCCCTCAATTACATGTAAATTCATTTCGTATACAAATAAATCAGAGTAACGCATTTCAACTAGCGGATCAAAAGAAAAATGGAGATCACTAAATCCAGAAATATGGGGCTAACAATCAAAAGGTACAATTTAAATGTAGTGTTTACCCATTTGAGGTTTATATAAATCACAATAAATGCAACAGGAAGGAAAAACACAATTACCAAAGAAATAGAGCTATAAGACTACTGAGGCGACCCGAGCGCACCACCAACTAGTCTTATTCCTGAGCCATCTGCATATGTCAAATGGAAGGTGTCAAATGCCAACATAGTGAAGAAATATCTCCAAGATTATACTCGGGACATTTTAGTTATAAATGGGTTCACATAAGTATCTTATTTCTAGCGCATAGATACTAAACAAGTTACACATGTTATCAACTCAAAAAAGTATAGGTAATGATAACATACAAAACAAAAATTTCTTAAGATAGTTGTTTAAGTGCATAAAATGCATGAGATGCGGATACATGTCACAGGAATAATAACAACTTTCGCACTTGAAATTAACAATAACTTCATCACTTCTCACCAACATTTCCAACACATATAATCATTACATCGACCACCACAACAAGTGCTTATCCTATTGTAATGTAGTCCCCTTGCCACCATTACGTGCCAATGATATGCCTGATTTGTCGAGTATTTTTTAATCCAAATTCAAGCAACAAATTGACGAAGCTAGGATACCGCCATTATATCACGAGTCTAAACTAAACCACCTAGCTCCTTGTAGTGTGTCATCAATCATTATCAGTGACCCCCAAATTCTTATTTTGGTTTTCACATTCATCTATTTATTTGTACAACAATCGAAGAGTAAAGGCTCATCTACTAAATCAGCTTAACATAATAGGGCTTATCAGCCAAATTAACTTAACATAAATAACACCTAGGTCCATAGCTCAAGTGGCAGACTGAGTGAAGATAGCTTCGTTTCAACACTGACATCGTGGTATCGATTCCCATGGTGGGGGTGGCTAACATTGTGATGTGACAAACAAGGGTGGGTGGGTGTACTAACAATGGGGTGTGTGAACTAACCCACAAAAAAAGCTTAACATAAATAAGGCTCGTCACTCTTACTAATGCTCACTGGACACTACGGGGAAGCTCGTCACCCCAACATAGGCCGACAGCTCGAACACGGTGTCCCATACTATCATACGCAGCCCATAAGACTTTGACGGGATCATATCGCACTAATGGTTATGAGTGGACTCACTTCCACTAGTAATAGTGGTATTCCAGATTCCATAGATTGTGAGTTATCGATCAAACATAAGAATGATTAACTCTAAATGGAACTTATCCAGTGGACCCAAGTGAGCAATGACAAACCGACATAAGCCATTATCGATCGACCGTGTTCCATCTTGGTTGATCGCATAAGTCCGTGATGGACAACCTAAGGGTAGGCAGTACAATATCTAGTCAAACGGTTGTCAGAGCTTAATCTAAAGTAACTTGATCCACCACAACAATAATTCATATTATCAATGCATAATTATAAACACAAAATAAATTTAATGCCACACCAAGGTATAACAATTAAACACATATACAAATGAGTACAATCTAACCTACATCAACATAATTTGACGTATATCAATTCAACATTTTAGATGAAATCACCATGTACAAGGTTCCAAGCACAAGACAGTCACATACAATATCATGATGAGGCAATTGGATCTACGCAAAAATATTTGAATAATAACCTAAACAAATTCTCATCATTACAATACATTTACAAGTATAGACGAATTCCACTATTGTAAATCAATACCATTCGGACATTTCATCGAGTATTTTATTCACTCATCAATAAATAGCAACGAAATTGTAATAATAAAGTGATTTTACAATTTATAACATAAGAAAACTCAACAAATTCAAGTAATCACTAATTAAAATTTGTTGAAAAGTAGCTCGAGGGTAGATCTTCACCTTAGATTCAAAAGCTCTCGATTTAATTGGATGTGGCCCGAGTGTCAAAAATTTGGATAAAACGCTTCAAACCTATATTAAAGTATAAATCTACTGTTAATGACTTAAAAATAATTCTAATTAAATATTTTATAAAGGATTAGGGCCAACCTTGTTCGATTAGAACGATACCACAACTCGATTCAACAAGTGGGGGCCTAGAAACGACACACAACCGAAAACCTAATCGAGCCACATACCACGGTCAATTACAACTCTCGCGGAATAGGGGATCATCCAAAATCGACAATTGAGACCCATAACTCTAACATACACAAAGTCTAACACTAGGGCTTTCAAAAAATAAAGAAATCCAAAGGGTTTTCTAACTTGAATATCTTCAAGACACAAAAAAAAAAATTGAGGAAATCCTCCAAACAAGATTAGAGACCTCTTAAGTAGGGAAATAATGATGAATCCAGTCAGAAATCGACATGGGATTGAGATGCATGGCCCCCAAAACGTGAGAGGAATCATCCAATAGATAGAGATTTCCTTCCCAATCACAATCTCTCTTGATCCTCTCCTCCATGTCCACTCTTTTCTCCCCAATCTCCCACTTTCTCTTTCTCTTTTTCTTTTCTTTTTTCATTATCCTTCTCTCTTTAAGAAAAATAGAGTAAATTCAGATTTGGAAAGGGGCTAGCAAAGAAAATGGTATTTACAGTGTTAGAAAAGGTTTAAATAGCGACAAAGGCTAGGCAATTGGTATTATAACCCTAGTTGAGGTTGTTTCTAGCTATTGGGGCCCACTTGGGTCCACATGGGTCAATCTAATCCATGAGATAGTTGATATAAGTGGAGTTCCACCTAAGGATATGATTATCTGCATTTTTTATGTGGCGATCAACAATTATAACGTAGTGTTCGTTTATGGTCACCAATCATTAATTGGGACCGTTGATTCAGGGATACTTATGAAGAAATGTTTGAGACTAGAATCCTAAGTTTCATTAAAATTTAACGGCTAGAAACTTATAACTTTGAATAAGTTCAAGTGTGCAAAATTCACTTAAGTTCTGAGAAATTCATCATAAATTCACACACCACATGCACCACTCTCTCAACTCCAAGTTGAGTGATTGAGTGTATAGTCTTAATTCAACCTCCCGCGAGGGTTGTCAAGCTAGCTAAGATAGATGATTTTCCTTAGTTTCGGGTTTAATAGCTCACTAATGAGCGGTCAGGGGCTTGTTTAATCAATCTGGCCACTTCTTAAATAAACTAGGCGGTGAGATTTTTTATTCGCAACAATAAGTATTTGGATTATCTAAGTTCACCATGTGGCCTATTCACAATTAATAAAAATAATGATTCGGTCCTAGTCGTCCTAATTAAGAGTCTTAATTCAACTAAACTATAAACTATTCGGAATGGTAAAATAATTAATTAAATAAATAAAATATAAAATCATAATTAATCACCCAAGATAATTCTTGATATGATTACAAACAATTTCTATTAAGACACCGAATATTAAAACTCTAAGATGAAGAAGATATGTTCGATCCATGGGCAACATGTAGTTGTAGAAATTTTTAATTTCAAATGGTCTATTGTTTGTAACATTTTTAGAATTTTTAATTATTAAATTATTTTTATAATTTTTATAATAATTACTTCTCAAGATTACTTTTATTCTATAAAATTTCAACTTATTTCGAGTTCTACAAAAATTATTAAAATTTCAAAAGTACTAGCTACCTAAAACTAAAGATTTTCTGAACAGTTTCCAAAGATTCCTAAAATCAGCCTCATTTAATTTTTTATTTTAGTTTTCTATGAAACTATACTCTTCAAGATTTAATTTGGCTTTTGAATCACCTCAATCGGAGTTATATCAAGGGAGATACAAATATTTGAGTTCAGTATACTGAAATTGACAGTGTTGCTTGGTGCGCCAATCATACCTTCGGTTCAATATGAAGCTCTCTAGACTGTCTTCGGTGCGCCGAAGCCTAGTTCAGTGTGCCAAAGCCCTATTCGATGCACCAAAGCCCCCTGGTAAAAACAAATCCCTTCGGTGCATCAATGGTTGGTTGATGCAAACCGAAGCCCTCTACTGGGATGTCTTTAGTGCGTCGAAGCCTTGTTCAGTGCACCAAAGCACCCTGTTCAGAAAAATTCTATTAACCCACTTTTTTCTGAAAAGCCACAGTTTCATTGAACTCTTTGGATAGTGTCCACTTGTCATATTTATCTTCACTTTTTTATTTACTTTGACTTATTTCATGTAAATAAGGAAGTACCCCCCACCCCCCAAATTGAGATTCAATAAAAATACTACGAAAATCTAATTCTCAATAACAAAAATTTCAACTTGTCATTCTAAAAACAAATCGCGACTTTTTTACAGTTTTTCTAAATGATAGGGTATTTTACAAATCCTAACTATTCATAAATTTTGATATATCAAAATTGTGTTAAAACGCAAAAGTCTGGTAAAAAAATATTTTAAATTTATGAGTGATGTATAGTGTTGTACACAAGCCAAGCTAATCGGTCAAAAAACTCTTCGGTTCATCAACTCATTAGACTAGAAACACTCGAGACCATGATTTTCTAGACATCTACCCCATAACATCCACCCCTGGGCTTCAACCTACCAAATTAAGTGGTTCAAGGTCGAACTCACGTGCACCAAGGCACACTTACTCGATACACCGATGTTTGCTGGGTGCATCAATGTTTCCTCAGTGCAACCGAACTCTGCTATCCATTTTTTTGCAAAAATTCACCCTTTTCACTTAGTGGAACCAAATTCTGCTGACTCATGTTGTCTAATACTTTCCCGACTTTAAGATTTTCTAACTCCTATTATAAGTCCTTCCTCCTCTTGATAAAATCATTCCTTTTGGTCCCCAACATGTGTGAATATACGCACAGACATGTACTCTAATCGAGAAATCAAAGGTAACACCTAAAGACATCTAATTCCCAAGTTGGTAAAAATCTGAGGCGTTACAGAAAGTAAATTAGTTCTCACTCATGTGACCCAACTGTTTATGCTAGATTATATAAATTTTCCTACACCATTAGCAACAATAGGACCACCAACCATAGTATCTTCGATCAACCGATATAAAACACTAATCAACTCTCCCTTCACAATTACCATCACCCCTTTGACAATTTTTAATTAAACAATTTCACTAAAAAGCTATAATCTTCCACAGGTCTGATATGTGTTGCACACCTGAAACTATACATGTAATAAATCAAATATATAAGTAATTTTGACATCTTTAACCTCCACAATTTTACACATGTTATCATCACCCATGTGGACTGCGTCATCATCATATAATCAATATGTGTAAAAATAATCTCTATATGGTATCATATGAAACAAAGTGCTTAAATTCAAAATCTATTGATGGTTCGGATTCTCTTCTGTAACTACAGATGACAATACTTTTTTGGCCTTAAATGAATCATTTTTCTTAACTAAGTTTCCTTAGAAACCTTTTGAATATAATGCTTGAGCACATGCAAATCAGGTTTAGAATTTTCTTGATTTATTATTTTGAATTCATAATTTTTGTACAAGTGGTCATTCTTTCCACAATTCCATCACCTTCTTATTTTGTGCCATTTCAACTTGAATCTTATCTGATTTCTCCCATAAGTACCTTTCTTAGTAGATTTTCTCTAACCGTCATGGCACCACTAAAAGATCCCTCTTATGTTTTTCTACGGAACTCTTAATTAGTAAATAACATGACACTGACTCCATATTGAGATCTCGACAGTTGCTAAGATTCATAATTGAACCATCCCATGAATCAGGCGTTGAACAAAGCAGATGTGCAGCATTTTCTTCATCATCAATCTTTACATCATACACCACCAATATGTTAATTATAGTATTAACACATTCAAGTGTTTTTGCAAAGAGAGTCATTCTTTAATCTTCACGTTATACAATTGGTGTTTAAAAAAAATCATTTTGACATTGATTTCTCTTTATATAGGTTTTAGAATTTGTTTTGCAAATCATTAGCAATGATTTGATCGACCACATTAAACAAAACCAAATTATCTAGTGCAAGAAGAAGATCCACTATAACTAATTGATTTTTCTCCTTAAATGTCTCATCTTACATATCTATGGGCATTTTATATTTTCCTTAAATCACAATTTCATAACCTTTCTTAACCAACACTATATTTATCTTTAATTTCCACAATGCATAATTGGATCTATTGAACTTCGGCACATTGAATCTAGTAAAACTCGATTCAACGATTTGAAACACAATTGCAACACAAATACTGACACTGATCTTATGCTAAAAGGCTTCTCAACCTTTGGCTCTGATACTAATAGTTGTGTAGAAACACCGCACTCAATCAATTTAAGTAAAGCAAAACAACAAAATAAAAAGTAAACAACCAAAATCCAAAAGTGAAAGGGAAAAATAAGAGACAAGTGGTACAGAGATTTACGTAGTTTGACAATGCACCTACATCCACATGGCAGTAACACAGAACTTTCTTCTTCATTAAAATAAGGGAAAACAAGAGATATAAGGCTTATTTCTCTCTCACTCTTCCTCTATAATAAAAAAAAAAAAAAACCCTTGGACTAAGGAATACTCTAGAAGAACACACTTCTTTCTACCTTATATATACCATAGGAGAGAGCATGTGATAAAACATAATGGAACTAAGCTTCACATAGGAAAATGCAGGGGGGGGGGGGGGGGGGGGGGGGGGGGCATTTCTCCTAATGGAAGGCGTCACCCACCTACCTTAACAAGTAGGCACAATATCATTTTTTTGGCCCACATGCCAATTGTGTAGGATATGTATGCCATAAAAATGGTAGGCCCCACTGAAAAAACCCTTTTAAAAAAATTAAACTAATCCTCCACGAGATAGGTGACAAATATATGCCCGGTTAGAAAATGTTGAGTAAGTGGATTGTCTATTAATCTTTTTTTGAAAAGTAAAACTTTTTTATTTTTTATTACCAACTAAAGATACCAAAATGACTCAAACTATAATATAAAAACATAAAAGCTAAAAGATAAAAGAAGAAGGAAAAAAGCCATCGTTCAATGAGTATATAAAGGAAAGAAACCATTGCACATTGAGTCAAGGAAAAAGAATCCAAACTCCACGTCACGGAAAGAAAACTAATTCATACTATTTGGATCATCGATGACAACAATAATGAGCTATAATGCAGGGTAAATGAGTAATGATTATTATTATTACCATAGTCAAAAGTAAAACAAGGATAATTGTCGTATGCAATACTCCTCTCACATCTCCACTTCCTGCTTGTATAGTACTTTCACTGGTTCAATCACTTTAATGTAATTTCATCAATATGTGTTATTTGCACACCGTTCATCCATTTTATGATATCATCTTAGGGCGTCCTAAAAAATGAGGAAGATATAAACCTTATGTGGACCTGAAGAAGTATTCAATGGTAGGCATTCAATCCCCACTGCTAGTTGTGGTGTGGTCTGGTTCCACTTTGGATCTACCTCATTTTTTTTACTCATTCCATAAGATGATGACGCAAGATGGATGAACAATGTGGATATAACACATACATCATGGTGGGGCCCACAAATCTATGTTCATCCATACACATACGGTAAGAAACAATGGTGTGTGCTTTACACCACCTTTTTATTGTAGTCCATGGTCACGTGCCTAAATTTTGGAAGAAAAAAGCCTGCACCCAAAACTAGCTAGACTAGGGATAGGAGTCAATACCCTAGGCCGGGGGATAATTAAAATAGCCCATACCCCTGGTCAGGGATATGGGGCCCACCACCGGATCAATGAGAGAGGAAGGAGAAGATCAGAGCAATACACATGTAGTACTGGATTTGAACCTAATGGATGAGTGGGATTGTCTACTGATAACGAAGGTCATGTGTCCACCTAATGCACGGAGCGAACTTATTTTTTGTCCCACGTGATATTGCATGGTGGCGGGAAGTATTGAATTCTACCACATGTTGCAGTACCATGCTCTCGCACGGTCAGGATGTGCTTATTGGGGCAATGCTTGAGAGATTCAGTCCGTTGGTCCGTCGTGCCTCACTGTGGATAGAACATGTCCAAGAAATCTTCTCGACTGGACAATCATAACCTTTCCATCTGTGGCCTGCACGTAGACGGATAATACGAGACATGCAGCCACGTTCTTCTCTGAACTTAAAACGTAGCCCAAGATGTGTGGCTTGTATTTTCCTATTTGAGATGTTTTTGAGATATGGTCCATTCTGGATTGATTTCAACCGATCAACGGTCTGGATCATCGAACCATGGGCCCCACTTGAGGAAACTGAAAACTCGGAGAACAATCGAGAATCAACAAACCGTCGATTTAGCAAGCTATGTTAGTCAAGGAATTCAATATCCGCGGGTTCTATATTGAAGACGATCCTGTGCTAAACGCATATATCTAAATTAGATATCAAGCACTCAAATTTTGGAAACGTAGAGAATATATGTAAGATCTGATCCGTTTATTTGTTGGGCCCCACTATGGATGAATGGTGCACGACAAATCACGCAAGTCTAATAGTTCTAGAGGGTGGATTTGGGGCATTATCTCAATGAATATTATTTGTTGGTTGGACTTCTTTCTAACCGCCCAATTCTAATGCTCAAGTCTGTCCCATCACCATTTTTTAGTACACCCAAAGCAAAGCAAAGAAGGGCATCCCAGATGAACGGTCTGGATTTTATAATTACATGATGTGCATTGAAAAAATGTACAAAGTACATTTTTTGTAATTTCATCAGCCATATTGCACCTACAACAGTGAAACAATGTGCCACATCAGGAAACCATATCTGCCCACGTGTAAATATGATGGCCGGTAAGTGCATTTCACGGTGGAGCCCACCTAAAAATGTTTCCTTGTGCACGAGACGTATGAATTGCAACAGAAAAGATGGATGGGGCTACCGTTATATCTTTGTGAAATCCACTCCGTCCATCAATTTTCCCAACTCATGTTAGGGGTAGATCTCTAAAGACAGTTTGAACCTTATCCACACGGGAATACACCAAAGGAAAAGTGAAATGACGACGCCCACCATTTAAACCTTATTGGGGCCCACCAAAGTTTTAGATCAGGCTACTATTTTTCTTATTCCTTCATCTTGGTAGGAGTCACTTAATGAACGGGTTAGATGAATATATACATCACGGTTGGGCTCACGGAGGTTTTCAATGATGGGTGCCCCACTTCCACTTTTTCCTGTGGTGTGGCCCATTTAGATTTTATAGCTTTATATTTTCTTAGATAATATCATATTATGATCTGTCTCAGATGATGGACAGATTGGATTTCATATAGAGTTCATGTAAGGCTCCACAGAGCATATCGTTGCACGGGCTCTATACAACAACCGTTGTAGGAAATTCGTGTCCGTCTGCTAATAATACATTCGACGGTGGCTGAATTCTGTGTTATGCCATCCATATTCCAATCAACCCATCCGAGTGCCTACCGTACATATCTATTATGTTTTATGATAATCCAAACCGTTCATTCATGACGTCTCTCATAAATGGACCAAATACTAAAAATAAATACACCGATACACAGAACGTCGATGATAAGATTTAGGTGTTTTTGGTGTACCAAAATTTAAACGGTTATAATTTTCCGATCACATTGATTTTTGGACCATGACAAAGGCACTACTTTCCAAAATAAATGAACGATTTTGATCATCAGATAAGCATGCCACGTGTGTGGGGTATAATCTTTGGAGGGTGATAATTCGGTCCACCTCGATGGACTGGATCCTATTTCATCACAAGAAAATATCATCCACCTGGTGGTGTCCTAGTCAAAAGTTTGGCACGAAGAAAATGTGTGAAAGGTGAAAGCGCCCAATCAAAATGTACGGTCTATAATCCAGCAAGGACTTCTAGATCAAGGCCCACTGACGCTGAACAGCACCCCTCGTGCAACACACATCCCCCATAGGAGCGGATTAGGTACGCTACCTGGCCTCACCAAAGACGGTGCGGCCCTTACCGTGGGGCCCACCTTGATGTATTTATTCTACATCCACGCCGTCCATCCGTTTTTCAGGATTATTTTATGGCATGAGCCCAAAATTGAAACAGATATAAATCTCAGGCCGACCATACTACAGGAAACAGTGGTGATTGAATGCTCCACCATTAAAAACTACAAGGGCCCACCGTAGTGTTTCCATAATGTTTATTTGTCATCCAACCTGTTCATGGCAAGAAGTTTGATACAAACTATTATGGCCCACAAGAAGTTTCTAATGATAAATTACTAATGTGTCCTCCTGAGATCTTGATCTGCTTCATTTTTTGTATCATGCCCTAAAATGATCTGAAAAAACGTATGGACGGAGTGGATGTAGAATAAATACATCAGGGTGGGCCCCACGGTAAAGGCCGCACCGTCTTGGGTGAGGCCGGAGCCGCACCAAATCCGCTCTCCACTCCATTGAGTAAGACACTCGCCCGTGGATATGCCCAGTCTACTCGGGTTTTCAGATAACGAATGCGAGGCCCAGGATCCAGCGATCCAGACCATTTGCCTACTTAGGCTCGCTGCGGATGCAACTTCCACGAAAACTACCTATATGGAACAATGTTAACCTTTAATTTTGTGGCCTACAAATAGACGGTTGCTAATGTTCGAACATGGCGGACGCTCAGCTTCAGGCACGTATCTTGTATATCCACATGAGTCACCGTGCAGCGGTTGGGAGTGCACATGGTGTGAAATTCGATGGAGCAGAGGCGTATTTTCTACGACAGGGAGTCCCTACCACCAAAGTCTCTGTGGGGCCCACATTGAATTTTTGTGTGATGTCCATGCGACCGTCATTTTCACCAGCTCATTCGATTACGTGAAAAGAAAAATAAAGCCACCTATTAAATTCAACTGGGCCACTTGACAGTGAACGGTATAAATGGAGATGTCCACCGTAGAAACCTTTGTGGGGCCCACCTTGATGTTTACATGCTATCTAACCAGTTCATTAGGTGAGTTGAATCGGATGAATAAACCAAAATCATCCTTACAAAATATAATAAAAACTTCGTTTCTACTCTCGTTTTCACTTTTTTTCTTGTGATGTGGCCCACTTGAGATTTGGGTTGATTTGATTTTTTGTCTCAAGATCTAGCATGAGCTGGCTCAGGTGATGGATGGATTGGATGTTACACACGCATCAGAATGGACCCTACGGAAGTTTTTGTTGCACGGGGGTTGTTGGGACGGATTGAAGAATACTAGCATCTGGATTGCTGACGCAATTCCGCCACAAATCAACATGTTGGATTGTCTCTGTCTGGTATTTTTTTTCAACCGTTGGTCAGCCACGATAGTGCACACCAAATGGACGGTCCAGAATCGCCAACCGTTCAGTGCATCAAAAGCAGGGGCTGTTCATTGTACGACGGCTCAGACTCGACCACGTCATGGATTTGATGATACATCGAAAGGCAATGGACTGAAAGGCGGTGCCGACGTGTCGTATATCGTAGTGCATGAATTGGAGTGGCCACATAGTCATCGTTCATGCACAGATAACCCAGGTCTGCGTCAATGTGGAGTCCAAGTCCTTGGCTCATGGTTTTTATCGGGGAGGAAAGTACAGCGGCCCACAGATTGCCGGTTCAGGGGGACCCCACAAGATTAATGGACGCGGTTTGTATAGAGACCCTGCCGATAGCCAACGGCTAGTGGTCAGTGCTCTTTGGGCCCATCATGACTTATGTCATGTTTCATCCATGCCGTCTATCCATTTTTCAAGATCATTTTAACGTATAATAAAAAATTTAAAAAAATAAAAAGAAGTAGACCCAAATGTCAGGTGGACCACATCACAGAAAACAGTGTTGATTGAACATCTGCCGTTAAAAACTTCTCAGGGCCATGAAGGCTTTGGATCAAGCTGATACTTGTTTTTCCCTTCATCCACGTTGGTATGACCTAATCAACAGGTTGAATGTCAGTTTCAATGGAAAACATTCAATCGCTGTTGTTTTCCTGTGGTTTTTCTCCAATTCAGTAGAAAAAAGGGTTCTCTCCGGGGGAATGTAGCCGGACTATTTTTAATATAGGTATGACTTAGGATACACATCAAACTCGACTGACCCAAACTGTAACTTGAACCGTGAATACTCGAACCGCCTGAGTTCTATCATGGTATTCTAAAAAAAATTAATAAAGAAAGAAAAAACATTCAAGCATGCCGTCCATGTTTAGAAATTGAAACTTTGTATGGTAAAGTAGTAAACATACCTGATTGTTTGCACAGTGGTTTTTTTTCATGAGGCTTGATAAAGAACTCCAGTTCATTTCCGTGAGACCCATGATTGGATTATTTAACCTATTGATCTGATGCCCCATCATAAGTACATTATCCCTCTAAAAAATATCTTAAATTGGAAGATTGTAAGCTCTAACTTAGGTTTCTTGTACTCTTCATTGAATGCGAACCATTCATTTGCATGCGAAGAATCAAAAAGCCACATTTGTTAGGTAACGGAGATTCTTTGGGCATGGTGCATCGATGATTGGAACCATAATCTCACTGGTTTGGATCACCAAATCATGCATCCCACCTATATGAATTCATAGGCATATTAAGGAAAAGGAATTTCTACGTGCAGTTGACTAGTTTACATCCATTCAAATCAGATGTGGATTTCCTATCAAAGCCTTTCGCTGAAAGTTCCTGCATTCGGAACCTAGGTGGAACCACCGTGATGTTTGTGATAAATCCAACCCGTCCATTCATTTTGTGAACTCAGTCCTAACCCAACTCGGCCCGACCCGATTCAGTATATAGGGTTAGGGTTAACCCTTTCGCAAGTTGGGTAGGATTAGAGTTAGGTCAGCCCAACTCACTCACACCCTGAATCGAAAATACGAACCTCTAAAATAAGTTTAGATTCCGTCTAAGATTGGGCCCAACCCGACCGTGTGCATGCCTAATCAAGCCCCGAAAAAATATGGAAAAATGGATGAGGGGCAAGAATGAAATACATACATCGTCGTGGGGCCCACAGCGCAACGACCGCTACCCACCTGGTTAGTGGCAGCGTCACAGCCAAACCGCGTCGGAAATCAATGAAAGAATCATGAAACAGGTGGGCCCCACCACGCGTTCAAATTGGACGCGGATTGCATACCGACACTTAACAATAGCTACTAGACGGTGATATGTGGGCCCCCATGATTTTTTTTGTTTTATCCACGCCATCCATCCATATTAGATCATTATTTTAGGTCATGACCCTAAAAATGAGGCAGATCCAAAACTCAGGTGGACCACACCGATGGAAAACAGCGGTGATTGAACTCCCACAATTCAAAACTTCCTATAGCCCACTGCAAGTTTATTTGCCATCTTACCTGTTCATCAGGTCACGTAGACCTGGACGAAGGGAAAACATAAATATCAGTTTGATCCAAAACTTTAGTTGCCCCATGAAGTTTTTAATGGTGGGAGTTCAATCGCCACTGTTTTCTATTGGTGTGGTCCATCTGAGATTCAGGTCTTCCTCATTTTTGAGCCGATGCTCTAAAATAATGAGCCAAAATGGATGGACCGGGTGGATGAAACACATACATCTTGGTGGGTCCCACATAGCACCGTCCAGCAGCGAGTGGCTACTGGCAGTGTCAGACTCAGTGTGCAATCCGCGTCGGTTCAAATTGGAGCTGGGAGAGACGAAGGTGATTCGGTGGTCTGGTGGACCACACTGCACCGATCATTGTGGTCCGCTAACATCCATCTGAGCCATCCAATTAGTGCCCCTCACATTTCTCGGCACAATGACCAGAAGTCGCACCGATCATGATATCCTAACCGTTTGATCGTGGATTAAAAAACGGATGGTCAAAATCGAATTGGGCAGCGTTCCACGACCGATGAGCGACGATCTTACGATTCATGATAGGGCCCACCGTTTAGACAGTCTCAATTGGCACGTGACTCAACGATTTGGCCACTTGTACATCAGAGACTCCTTGAGAAGAAAAATTGTCAAATTATTACAAGAAAAGTACAGAAAGGACAAAAGCGGCGGCGGCGCCGATTGCGTACTGACTCAGTGACCCTGCCACCATCAAGTAGGGCTCTCAGTGGAGAGCGGCTCAGATCCGAGATCCGATTCGCTCCGAATTCATATAATGCAGATTTGGATCTTAAAATAGGTCCGACTAGTTAAATGGACTGGATTTGGCCAAATAGGTCCGACTAGTTAAATGGACCGGATTTGGATCTTAAAATAGGCCCGATTACTTAAATGGACCGGATATGGATTCCCAGGAACATATCTGAGTTTGATTCAAATCCGATTAAGATCCGACTCATTGTCACCTTACCATATATGTTATATTCATGCTGGCTATCTTTTTTACAAATTATTTTAGGCCATGTCCACCATACTATAGTAAATAGTGGGATTTGCATCATTTTTCTACGAAACTAAATATATTATATTTTATATTTTATATTATATATTTTTTTAGATTTATAACCAGGTGGATTGAACCTAGATCCGACCCTAATCAGATAGTTATATGGATTTTGGATCGAAAATGGATCTAACAATTTATAAATGGATCGGATATGGATATCACCTTTTGGCTCCGAGTTGGATCCGAATCCTGGCTATAGATATACGGACTTGGAGCGGAATCCAACTGGATCCGATCCAGATCCGGCCCATTGAGAGCGTTACTATCAAGTTGCTCCTGGTCGGTGCCCTGGGGTCCCACCATGATGTATATGTCTTATCAACGCTGTCCATCCATTTTTTCGGTTCATTTAATGGCATGATCCCAAAATTTATGCAGATCCAAATCTAAGGTGGACCACACCATAGAAAAACAATGGTGATTGAATGCCCACCATTAAAAAATTCCTAAGGCACCATCCAACTTGTTGATTATATCACACAGACCTAGATGAAGGGCTAACACAAATATCAACTAGATCAGAAACTTCTGTGGCCCAAATAAGTTTTTAATGGTAGGCATTCAATCGCCACTGTTTCTAGTGGTGGGGTCCACCTGAGATTTGGATCTACCTCATGTTTTGGGCTAGTCGCCTAAAATTAGCTGGAAAAATGGTTAGACAGTTTAGATAAAACATATACATCATGGTGGATCACAAAGCACCGACCAGTAGCGACGGGAAGGAAGGAATTCGCGTCAGGACGAAAGAGACAGATTCCATTTCCTTGACCAACGACTGAAATTCCCCCTTCTTGATGCGAAACCCAGGCCCACCTAAGCGATATCTGCGCCATGCATCAAGTCGACCCTCAAAATCCAACAGATCTTTTAGCAGTTGTATGCAGATCTTTACTCATTTTGTCAACGGCTGTATATCAATGGACCACCGATCAGATAATTAGCATGGGAACGATCAAATGCGTTCAATATATTCTTGAGCTGTGTGGACCCACCTGTAACGTTTGTGTGGAAGCCAAACCGTGCATCTGGTGCGTCTCTTCATGGTCAATATACATACTAAGAATCATCCCTATCAAAACCTCAAGTGGCACACACCAGAGAGATCAATGTACAAAGACGACTAAAGTATTGACTTTTTGTGGCCCACCTAAATTTTAAAATGGCTTGAATTCCGGTATTTTATTTTATCCTGGTGTGTCTCATCTGATTAATGGGTTGGATGACGTATAAAAAACATTGGACCCTGCATTCCATCAAAAGTATCTACGGTGGGCATCTCGTTCCTCAATGTCGGCAATTATTCCTTTTGGTGTGGTTCACCTGAGTTAAGGATCAGGCTGGATTTTGAAGCGACGCCTAAGATTCGATTCGTACCTAGTGGACTGTTGGGTGCAACTCAGACATCACGGTGGCCATGCCCCACACGACACGTTAGCATATGATTGGACGCGGATTGCGTACTGACAGCTCACTACTGGATGATTCTCTGTGAGCCACACAATAATGTATGTGTTTTATCCACACCGTTCATCCATTTTGGATCATTATTTTAGGGCATGAGCCCAAAATTAGGCTGATTCTCACGTCAAGTGGACCACGCCATAAGAAAACAGTGGTAACTGAACACTCACCGCCCCTGTGTGGTTTATTTGCCTTCCAACTTCTTGATTAAGTCACAAAGATAAGGAAAACACAAATACCAGCTTGATGCAAAACTTTTGTGGTCCTAAAAAGTTTCTAACGTTAAGGTCTCATGGTGTAGTCGACCTGCGATTTCCATCAACCTAATTTTTAGGTTCATATCCTAAAACGGATGGGTTTATATTCATATTTTACACATCGGGATAAACTAATAAGAAACTGTCACATGTTAGGCACTATGAGTTTAATAATGATGGAATTGTACTTGTGCCAGAGGGTATCTTTTTCACCTTTTAGCGATAATTTTTTGCATAAATGTAGTAGCACAAAATTATTATACTTGGCCCTACTCGTAACCCTAATTCGTATGGCACATGACCAAAGGAGAGTACCTAGCATGTCTATAAAAGACTTATCGGGGTAAAGATCTTATAAAAGATCTGGATATACTCAGTAGGGTCAGTCTCTCATAATCCTTAAAAACGAGAGATTTTCGTAAAGGCAATTGGAACTCTTGTGGCAATTATAAATATTCTAAATATTTGAATATTAGACTAATATTTAAGTTAATGGGAACTAATGAATTGAGACCCAATTAGAATCTGGTGAGATTGGCTCCACTAGTTCTACGAATATTTAAGGTCACGATAGGGAATCTCTAAAGATGATCTGATCAAGCAACGATCTGATGAGACAGGGCCCTGAAAACGGGTTTTTAATATATAGAAATCTTTGTAGCCACTATAGCAAGAGATTTGAAAACAATTTCAGATCTATGAAGATCTCTTGTGGGAAGACCATATGAAAGTCGTGCCTGCAAAGGATCATAAACTAACAAGGAAACCCAATAAGTGTTTTGCTGCCTCCAGAAGCTATAAATGGAGAACGCAATGGAGATCTTCAAGTCCAAGCCAAACACAATTTATCTTTACATATACCTTTATCTTTTATCCTAGCATAGTCTAAGCTAGTCTTTGGATCGTTACCATCCAGCGCTACTACTATAGTACCTTAAGAATAACATAGATATGCACAACCTTCTATTGCTAGATCTCAATCACCTAATTAAGTTCTTACTTGAGAGATCAAACTGTCTAGTCACGTTCTTACTGACCATTTTCTTAGATCATTTGTCCATACAGATGATTTAGATATTTATCTCTTTTTATTCATTCTCTAGTTCATTTTCTCTTTGTCGATTTTTATGAGTATTATTCATAAATTAATAAAAATCATAATTATTTTAAACCTTCTTCTCTTTTAGTATATCGATCTTCTTTTTTTTTTTTTAGAAATACATTGGCCACAATTATTAGTGAAAGAACAAGTCCTTAAGATACAAGCACAAAGGGAATCCATCTAGAAGAACTAACCACTATCCATCTGCAAATCACCTGATCATTGTTACAACCGGTGACTAATGAGGGCGGCTGAGTCTAGAACTTGGTCTTAATCAGTCCACCTTCGTACAGGGGTCACCAGCATTCAATCACACATTGAGTCGAGTACGACTCTGGCATGCTCACACTTTCTAAATCGCACATGTTAACCAAATACAAGCCCTCATTAACATGAGTAGCCTCATGTTTGATTGAATTGCACGAACAATATTTTTTAGCACACCTAGTGGGACTCAATAAACTACCTTTAATATTTCTCAAAATAATAAGATGCCTCTTAAATCAAGAAAGGTTAGATTTGTTGCTAATGCTAGGGAAGAACCACAAAAACCTAGGCCATCAATATGAGTTTGTCGTCGATGTGGATGCAGAATCATCTTTCTAGCCGTTCTTCGACAACCTTGCTGCATATTTCAATATCCAAATGGGAGAATTTATGTAGCATCTTGCCAGAGGGTCCAAGGCACAACTAGAGATCTTGGAGAGATAGTTAAGGGTTTCCTCCAAAGAATCTCTATAAATAACATTACTTAGTCTCCCCCAATCATCCTGTTAAGCAAGTGACAAAATGATAAGCTGAACTCCCTACCAAAGCTAGCCAGATTGAACCTTAATGCCAACCTTTACCACCACCGCCGACGGTAACAAGGGACGACCGAGATGGGCGATCATATGGCCAGTTGGAATACCCCGACTAACAGAACTATTATGCACCCAGGGGAGCAATCCCTGGCAAGTTTTGACAATATGAGGGGGCAACTAGCTATCCAGCTAATGTCATTGTTTCATGGCAAAAAACTATGGGGCGCAACCTCCGATCATTCTTACCATCCAGAACATTTTTCAAAGGGCTGATTACCAAGGGGCAACCTCCAATCGACCCGACCATGTATCAAGGTTATAACATAATAGAGACGCTGGGAGGGCAACCTCTGGCCAGCCCGCCTATCCAAAATTCCCATCGTAGGGCAAAGGCGCTCAGAGGGAAACATCCGATCAGCCCTCTTCTAGCAGCCGCTAACCATACAGCACAAGGGTCATACCCTATGCAGTTGCAATCACATCCCGATCGAGATTACCTAATAGGCCCACAATGGCCACTCAGTCAGGACAAATATTGTAAGACTCATTAAAGAGTACGAGGTCTAATTAAACGGAAAAAGAATTGCTCAACCGATTTATAAAAAAAATCCTACCCCAAATGGGTCGATCAATCCTATGATGGAGGATTTTAGTTTTCTAAGTTTAACCTTTGTTCTCAGGAGAAGGGAAAACATCCACGATCGAGCATATCAGCCATTTCACCATGCAATGTAGCAAGGCATCCCATAATGATTTTTTAAAACTCAACCTATTTGGGAACTCTTTAATAGGAACAACTTTCACATGATATATAAACTTCTCAGCTAACTCGATTCAAGCTTGGAACAAGACCGGAGAGATTTTCATATGCAGTTCCACTGAACCGAACCCGAGGTATCCATGGCTGATTCGTCTAGGTTATGATAGATGCCTGAAGAGATGGACAAGAATTTTATTACCCGATTTAAGGACACCAAAACCCATTGCCCAGTGGTCCTTCCTGAGGCTGAGTTCACTAGGCTCGTCCAAAAAGGCATGGGCTTTGAGCTTCACAAGAATTTCGAGGGCATGCACTTCGGAGATTTTTTCAAGTTATCAACCAGGGCCGCCTAGTATGAACGAATCCTCCGAGAGTAGAAGCATTGAATGAGTGCATCATAGGGCAAATTTTTACCGTGACCTAAACTACGAGCTAGCCGTAGTAGAGATATTTCCCACACGCACGGCTGATAACCACGACACTTCTTATGAAGTAGTTGTGTCCGAGGTAGTGGGCACACGACCGTGTGAATGTTCGACTTTGAAAAAGGTCGAGTACAAGGCCTTGGCCATTGTTAATCCTAGAAAAAGTCCTTATGAACTGTCGAGGTAGTACACTTTCGACATCTCTAAGGTTGAGGAAATATTTGACATTCTTTTAGAGAAAAAATTCATCAAGCGCGTGCCTAGCACCAAAAGATGCCACCAGTTGATGAACTTAAAAGAGGAATCTACTGTAAATGGCAAGGTACCAAAACACATTCTATTAAGAATTTTATCGTGTTCAGGAATATTATATAAGAAAACATCGACAACGGTCTCCTCAAATTTTCAACCAAGGAGGCCATGGGGGTCGACCGGGATCCTTTCTCGAAGATTATCCCCATTAATAATGTCACAACTAAAGTAAAGACAATCGATCGATCGGCCGAGACGATGTAATCGATAGTCCCGCACACTATTGTCAAGAATACATCCCAATCCGTTTCTAAAGGAACCCAAAAGGCCACGAAGACTCCGCAATTGAATCAACTTATAAAACCACCTCCAGTGAAAAACAAGGGGAAGTACCTCAAAGAGAAATAAAAAGATCATATGGTCGTGTGCAATCAGTGTGCTAAGGAAATTAAGATTAACAAGTGACAGCCAGTTTCAAAAGACCGACCCAACACATCACCGCAACCTCATAACCTATTGACCACCGAATAGTTTCCCATGCGACGACGACCAAATGAATTGCATTACCATCAGTGATCAACCTATGAATAATGAGAAACAAGTCTAGGGGAAGGCAGCAACCCTTCGAAAGACCAAACCACAGACAACCCAAGTTTAGGTACCCAAGAATTGCGATCCAAGAGTTCGTGAGTGGCTGTGAAAGACCCCACAGGGGCGCATCGAAGAACATCTAGACCACCGTCAACTTTGACGAACTTTGACCAGACCAAGAAGCCAATGAGGCATTTACCGATCAGTGGACCATTGTAATCCATCGAAAGTTCCCTCGAGTTCCCTAGGGACTGACAATAACCCAGAGATGTTGGTTTCACAAATAGAGAGCGGCAGCCAGAGCCTTCACCATCGACAGACGCATTATACGAAGAAATTCATGGCCAGTTAACGAGAGACTAGAGACACTCCCTGATCCAATCTCTTCCCCTAAGGACGTGCCTGCTACAATCCGAAGATTGCACACCCAAGTGCAGGTAGCGAAGTAGTAAAATACTCGGTAAGATCGAGGTCGATCCACAGGGATTGGGGTTAAGAACACTTAGAGGAATTAGTTTAGGTGAGTGAGATGAAATCGGGTTTATCCACGAGAGTGGAGCAAGTTGTGTGTGGTGAAAGACAAAAATAGAAAAGGGGCTAAGGCATTAGGGATCCACCTTTGATTCATTCACAAGATTTGATTCATTGGTCCAACTATAACTCAACTAGAATTGAATAGAGATTCATTCCAACCGGAAGATAAAACAGTTAAAACATTTGCATATTTCATAAAAGATGGTGATCTGAACCGATTGATTTGACCATGAAGCACTCGTTAGTTGATCGCAGGGAATTCCAAGCATCCACTGTGCCCGGAGTCGACAATGGATCAAAGAATTGTACAGATCAACAACTTTGCCAACAAGTCAACCGATAAGATCACAAATCACACATACTTACAAGATAGGAGGCTTTGATTGACCGATCCAACCGTTAAGATCTCGTCTATCGATCGCAGGGAATCCAAAGCATCCAATGTGCCCGGAGTCTACAGTGGATCAAGGGATTTTACAGATCGATGACTTTACCTGCACTAGCTCGATGACCATAGGGAATCCAAAGCATCCAACGTGCCCGGAGTCGACGATGGATCAAGGGACTTTATCGATCATGAACTAGCTAATTGGTGTGCAAGGGATCCCAAGCATCCAACGTGCCCAGAGTCGACGATGGATCAAGGGGCTTGCACAACAATAGCGTCCGCCGAGGTGGATAACCAAACCAATCAACCAAAGAGAACTCCAACATTTACATACCACAATGTTGAACCAAAAGAATCAAAGCTTGTAAATTTCTTCAAAGGCTCCACCCCTAGCCTTAGCTAGAAGTTTAGCCAATCATGCTACAATGGAAGACTAAAACTCACTAAGAAAGAAAATTCTACACTACTCTACACTACAAATGAAAGAAAGAAAGAAAACTAAAGAGAAGAGAGGAGTTGTAGAGAATGGGATGATGAGAATGAGAGGGAGAGGAGCTTCTTTTATAGCCTCATGAGAAGCTCCCAAGCCTAGGTGGCACTCCAAAAGTTTCTTTAGGTTTGGGAATGGAGTTAGGCTTGGAGTGCCCAAAGCAAACTTTTCTTTTAGGTTTGGGCTTGGAGTTAGGCTTGGAGTGACATGTGGCAAGAAAAGTACTCCAATCCTAGGTGTCACTCCAAGCCTAAAGCAAACTTTTCTTTTAGGTTTGGGCTTGGAGTGAAGCTTGGATGATGAGGTGGCATTCCAAGCCTTACACATGTGTGGGGAGAGAGAGAGAGAGAGAGAGAGAGAGAGAGAGAGAGAGAGAGAGAGCTCCTCTCTTGCAGCCATGGTGGAGAAGAGCTGCTGCCTTTTGATGGGGTTCACCTTGTTGTGTGATGGACGGCTGGTGAAGTGGCTTCAGCTGCTGGACGTGATGGAGCTAAAGATGGACTGGACGTGAGGTGACCATGGATCCCACCATCTGGACGGTTGGAATGTGGCCTATCTTAATGGACGGCTGAGCTAGTTCAGCTGCACGTGCAAGGTGGCCAGGTGATGGACGGTGTGCTCTGCACGGTGCTGCACGTGTGGGCTGGAAGACTGATGTTGCTGGCCGTTTGATGATGGACGTCCAGCAGCTGGACAGGTGGAGTTGCAGCACTGCTGCACGTTGAGCTGCTGCTGGATGGATGGTTGATGCTGGTGGACAGTGTGATGTCCAGCTCTGGTGGACGGTTGCAGATGAACGGTGCTGGAGATCTCCAGCTACTGGACGTTCTTGAAGGTTTGGACTGTTGGCCGTCTGAAGATGAAGGTGGATCTGCCTTCCTTGTGCAGCACGTGTTGTAGCTTCTACTGGATGGATGGCTGAGGTTGGCTGTTGCTGATCAGCTGGCCGTTTGATGATGGTTGAGACTGGAGCTTGACTGGTGCACGTCTGATGGTGCAGGATGTGTTGAGGCCCACCTTGCTGATCTAAATGGATGATGTTGATGATCCAGAGGATGTCCATCATAGCTGGACATGTGATGGATGTGGGGTTGCTGATGGTTGATGACGTGGCTGAATTGCAGATGGTTGAAGACGTGCTTGCTGCAGATGTGGTCCACCATCTGGACGGTTGAAGGTTGGACGGTCCACGTGGCGTTGCTGGAATGGACGTGGATGGCATGTGGGGTCCACAGCGCTGGCCATTGATGTGAATGGACGTCCGGCAGCTGCTGGACGGTGGAGATTGGATTGCACGCTGAGCAGCTGCAACTGCAGCTGGACTGCTGTGTGGACCACCTGGTTGATCTGGCACGTGTGAGGCTGGTGGACGTCCATCCTTGCTGCACGCTGTACATAGTGGTGTCCACCTTGGCCAGCCCTACACAGATGATGGATGGTTGGATATGGACGGTTGTGATGTGCATGGATGACTGGTGTCCAGCTGATCGTGATGGATGGATTGGATTGTTGGAGATGATGGTATGGTCCAAAGTGCTAGTCGATTAGGGCCTTTGATTTGATGCTCATGAAAGTGTCGCCAGCCGTGATGCATAGTTGGTCCCAACTATAGACATCCAATCTTGACCATCCAAGCATGATCATCAATTTTTGTGAAGGCCTTGATCACGATCATCATAACATGTCTCAGATGGACCTCCAAAATATGTCGATTTGATGAGGCCTTCTGAGACTTCAGATCCACCACAGAATATGGTTCACTCTTTGATCTTTACGCCCTGATTTTCCTCAAGATTGCCACACACTTGACGTTGATTACTTTTGGGCACTAAATCGTCCTGATTGACTCGGATTTTGTCCAACCTCTCCTGATCACCTGAAGACAGAAAATTCACCTAATGAGAGATAATTAACCGAAAAAACAATGATAATGCCCTTAACAACCAGGGTTAATTATACAATATTAGGTACTTATTGTTGAACCTCCAATTTATACATTGCATTGCCCATTACACTACATGGTTTGCATGATTTTTATGGTTTAAAGGCCCACCTAACACAGGTTTTCGTGATTGTAGGGATGAGAGCAGACTTCATCCAATTGGAGCTTAACAAGAGTTATTTGGAGCTATTGCATGAAGTCCTAAGATAGACCAGAGAAAGAAGAAGAAAGAGGGAGAAAAGAGAATGAAGAAAAGAAGAAAAACTAGAAGAAAAGCAAGGCTGACCGGTCGTCCGACCGGTCAGCCACATCAAAGGAGCAACTAGAAGACAGGCCGACCGGTCATGACCGGTCGGCCATGAAGGCTGATCAAAGAGAAGACAGGCCGACCGGTCATGACCGGTCGGCCATGAAGGCTGATCAAAGAGAAGACAGGCCGACCGGTCATGACCGGTCGGCCATGCACACTGGATCAAGGCAAAAACAAGCCCGACCGGTCATGACCAGTCGGGTATGCACGCTGGATGTTGGGTAGGTCTGTCCGACCGGTCATGAACGGTCGGCAGCACTCCCTGGATGGTTTGAAAAGTTAGTCCGACCGGTCACGACCGGTCGGCCTTGCGTAAGGAAAGTCCTTTCTAATTCAGGACTCCGAAAATTGTTGCGCAATGCGTAGTCTTTCGCAGAATCCGACGCAATGGAGGTTGTTTGCTATAAAAGGACACCTAGGGGTTCTCCCTAGGGTATCAGAGAAGCTAAGGAACGTGGGTTTGGAAAGCGAAGGTGATCGTGGAGCGGCTGCAACTCTCCTATTCGGGTTTTCCTGTTTTTATGTTTTATTTCAGAGTTTTTAGTTGTAGCATGACTATGCTCGGCTAAAACCTCTCAGCTAAGGCTGAGAGGTGAAGCTTGTAGCTAATTCTATGTTGGTTTAAGTTTAATTCAAGTAATTTACATTCAAGTTTGGATTTTTACATGATTTAGTTCCAAAAAGTGGTAGTTTGAGATGTCTTATCTGAGTTTATGTGCTCCGGATATGAATTCCTTTTAATTCTCTGAGATTATCATGTTTGTTTATCTAAATTCGGATTATAGTAATCCTTGAGCAGGCCATAGTCCAGAGGCATGGCTGTTACTCCGCAGGCTATAGTTTTGAGTTTTGTATTGATTGAATGGAACTAGAACTTGGAAGTTCAACTTGAATGTGATGGAATGTGTGTGAATGCTTTATTTTCCAACTAGATGAGAGATAGGACTTCGATTCTAGTTGTGTTTTCTACTTGGATTGACTGAATTGGCATAGGATTGCTACAAGTGGATCCTTGAAAGCCTTAGTACTTATTATCTCTGATTTTCCATTAAGTTTCTGTTTTAAGTAGACACTTAATTAAATCTGATTTCTTTTAAAAAACTGAGTTGCTGGAGTGATTTGGGGGCTATCACTATTTTCCTGTGGATCGACCTCGGTCTTACCGAGTTTTTATTACTATATCGCAGCCTTACACTTGAGGCAAGCGAACAAGTTTTTGGCGCCGTTGCCGGGGAATTAGATAACGGTTTCCAAATAATTTCAGTGGCTGTAGAAGTAGCAGTAGATAGTTTTTCTGATTTTCTTAGAACTAACAAATTTTTCTGTTTTGTAGGAATTTTTCTCTAGTTCAAGCGCATTAGGTGATACCTTTCTAACTTAGCTTCTGCAGAATTTTTTTTTCAGATTAGTTCAGATTTCAGTTTTCTAGGATAGGATTAGTTCCAGTTTCTGGTTGAGTGGTTTATGTCCCGTTGGGAACGTAATCACTCAAATCGTCTCCAATCTGAAGGTGGTTTAGTTGGACCATTGTCAGTCCATAGACGAGTCCGGAATTATCAAGAGCATTGTGAAAATTTGGGGAATATGGATCAAACTCCCTTAAGGAATCCTCCCCCCCCTACTCCAACAACAAACGCAAATCAGGAAGGAGTAGAAGAGAATGAGGTACATAATGTTCCTCCAATGAGATCACTACGGGATTACCTACAACCTGCTCGTACAATTACACCTTCTTGCATAGTTCTACCAGCTAACGGTGGAACCCTTGACATAAAACCGGGAGTAATCCAACTTTTACCTAAATTCCATGGGCTAGACTCTGACCGCCCATACTTACACTTGCAAGAATTCGAAGAAGTGTTGGCCACCTTGCATTATCCCAATGTTTCTGGGGATACAATCAGACTTAAACTTTTTCCCTTCACTTTGAAAGAAAGAGCCAAAGATTGGCTTCACTCTCTTAGACCACATTCGATTGGGTCATGGGTTGAGATGAACCGGGAATTCTTGAAAAAGTTCTTCCCGGCTCATAAAACAAACACTCTTCGAAGGGCCATAATGAATTTCTCAGCTAAAGAGGGTGAATCATTCTTTCAGTGTTGGGAAAGATTTAAGGAACTCCTGCTTGCTTGCCTACATCATGGCTACGAGAGTTGGCGAGTTATAAATTTTTTCAATGATGGATTAAGTTCCAATATGCGCCAATTTGTGGAAATGATGTGCAATGGCGAGTTTATGAGTAAAAATCCAGATGATGCTTGGAGTTACTTGGACATGTTGGCTGAAAACGCCCAATCTTGGGATACCTCGGATAAACCCAAGAACCCCAAGCCCACTCAAGAGAAAGGAGGGATCTATGTCCTTAAAGAGGAAGACGACGTGAATGCAAGGATAGCCAACCTCACAAGGAAGGTTGAAGCCATGGAACTTAGCAAAAGTGGAGTTCCCAAGTCCAAGGAAGCTCTTGAAACTACATGTGGGATTTGCCTCACCGACTTACACGCTACGCAAGATTGTCCCACAATTCCTGCATTTAAGGAAGTGCTACAAGAGACAGCCAATGCCACATATGGTTATCAACGGCCCTTCAATGGACCGGTAGGTAATACGTACAATGAGAATTGGAAGAACCACCCAAATTTCAGTTGGAAGAATGCTCCTACGGGCAATCCTACAAACTCCCAAAGAGGGCCACCCATGCAAAATATGGCCCCACCTCAATTCTCATTAGAGGATACCTTGAAAATGTTTATGCAAGGGCAAGTGCAAATAAATGAATCGAATCAGCAAATGTTCCAAGAGCTGAAAGTCTCGGTTGATGAGATTAAGGGACGTTTGAATGCTAGGGAAGGGACCTTTCCGGCCCAACCTCAGCCCAATCCAAAGCAAGTACATGAAGTGAGCATCCCTAATCCTTCCAACCAAAACATGGAGCAAGCTAAATCCATTACCACCCTTAGAAGTGGTAAACAAATTGACAAAACTATTCCGGTGAAGGCCGATGAGCCTAATGATCCGGTAAATTCTGAGGATGAAAATGGATCTAACTTAGCCCTACAACAACCGGAACGCATCTACAAGCCCGTAGCACCATTCCCTTCGAGATTGGTTGCCCCAAAATCTCTCCCAAATTCTCAAGATATTCTAGAGATTTTCAGACAAGTCAAGATCAATATCCCTTTGCTTGATGCCATTAAACAAATTCCCTCTTATGCCAAGTTTCTAAAAGACCTATGCACAACAAAACGCAAGTATAATGTGCAGCAAAAGGCCTTCTTAACTGAGCAAGTTAGTGGCATCCTCACTCAAAAGATCCCCCCAAAATTCAAAGATCCCGGTAGTCCCACCGTCTCATGTATCATTGGAGACTACCGGATTGAATGTGCCTTGTTAGACTTGGGGGTGAGTGTGAACTTGATCCCACACTCGGTATATGAGCAATTGGGTCTTGGTGAATTAAAACCCACCAAAACCACATTACAACTCGCTGATAGATCTATCCGTGTACCGAGGGGGATAGTTGAGGATGGTCTAGTCCAAGTTGACAAATTCTACTACCCGGTAGATTTTATAGTCTTGGACACACAACCGGTTTTGGATGCTAGCACCCAAATACCGGTAATCCTAGGCCGCCCATTCCTTGCCACATCAAACGCAATCATCAATTGCCGGAATGGGGTGATGCAACTATCTTTTGGAAACATGACACTAGAGGTGAATGTGTTTCACTTGGGCAAAAGACATAGGGATGTCGATGATGATGAGTTCTTCGATGTGAACATGCTCAAAACTTTTGGAGAAGAAGAACTCCTCCAACTCGAACCACTAGAAAGCTTGGAGACATGCTTAGCACATTTCATGGATTCTGAAGATCCCATCATTAGTGAGATTGTGCATGCATTAAATATAGAAAGACCGGTAGTTGATACTAGCCGGTGGAGGCCCCATTTTGAAAAATTGCCACCAACCACATCAAGGCCTCTACTGTCTAACATCAAACCACCGAAGCTTGACCTTAAACTATTACCATCCGAGCTTAAATACGTATATTTGGGTCAAGAGAAAACGTTCCCAGTTGTCATTGCCTCCCACCTAGAGAAAGACCAAGAGCTTAAGTTGATTGAGTTACTCAAAGAACATAGGGAAGCCATAGGTTGGACAATAGCGGATCTCAAAGGGATAGATCCTTCGGTTTGCACTCACCGAATACACCTTGAAGAAAATGCAAAAATGACTAGACAACCTCAAAGACGGCTAAATCCAAACATGATGGAGGTTGTCAAAGCCGAGGTGTTAAAGCTATTGGATGTGGGTATCATCTACCCCATCTCAGATAACCAATGGGTGAGTCCTACCCAAGTTGTCCCCAAGAAATCCGGTATTACCATCATTGAAAACGCCAACAACGAGCTTATACCGACTAGGGTGACCACCGGTTGGCGTATGTGCATTGATTATAGGAAGCTCAACACGGTCACTAGGAAAGATCACTTCCCTCTCCCATTTATGGATCAAATTTTGGAGAGGTTGGCAGGCCATCCCTATTATTGCTTCCTAGATGGCTATTTCGGATACAACCAAATTGAGATAGCTCCGGAAGACCAAGAGAAAACCACATTTACATGCCCGTTTGGTACCTTCGCTTACTGAAGGATGCCATTCGGGTTATGCAATGCACCCGCCACATTCCAACGATGCATGTTGAGTATTTTCTCGGACATGGTGGGTGAGTTTCTTGAGGTATTCATGGATGACTTTTCTGTTTTTGGTTGTACATTTGATGAGTGTCTCGAGCACTTGAAGTTGGTCTTGATGAGGTGTGAGGAAAAGCAACTTGTATTAAACTGGAAAAAGTGCCATTTCATGGTACAAAGAGGAATAGTCCTTGGACATATCATCTCGTCCAATGGAATAGAGGTAGACCGGGCGAAAATTGACATAATTTCCAATCTACCACCACCCAAAAGCATACGCGATGTGCGGTCCTTCCTTGGACACGCCGGTTTCTATCGAAGGTTTATAAAGGACTTTAGTCACATCTCAAGGCCTTTATGTAACCTTCTACAAAAGGAGAACCAATTTGAGTGGAGTGCCGAATGTCAATTAGCTTTTTCAAAGCTAAAAGACATGTTGACAACCGCTCCTATCATGCAACCACCAGATTGGTCCATTCCTTTTGAGTTGATGTGCGATGCGAGCGATTTTGCTATTGGGACGGTGTTAGGCCAAAAGAAAGATAAAAAGCCCCATGTCATCTACTACGCCAGTAGGACCTTGAATCCTGCCCAAGTTAATTATTCGACTACGGAGAAAGAGCTCCTAGCTGTCATTTTTGCCTTGGACAAATTCAGGCCATACTTAATAGGATCCAAAGTTATTGTGTACACGGATCATGCGGCACTGAAATACCTTCTTTCTAAGAAGGATGCTAAGCCCCGCTTGCTTAGATGGATCCTACTCCTTCAAGAATTCGACTTGGAGATCAAAGATAAGAAGGGGGTAGAAAATGTGGTGGCGGATCATCTATCCCGCCTAGTCCTACCAAATTCCATTGACGAGTCACCTATTGAGGACTCATTCCCTGATGAGCAACTCTTTGTTGCTATGCATCCACCATGGTACGCTGATATAGCTAATTATCTTTCCACAGGTGCGATGCCGACTCATTGGACTGCGCAAGACAAACGTAAATTTCTAAGGGAAGTGCGCAGATTTTTCTGGGATGAACCTCTATTGTTTAAATATTGCCCAGACCAAATTATAAGGAGATACGTCCCCGATGATGAACACAATTCAGTCATCTCCTTTTGTCATGATCAAGCATGTGGGGGTCATTTTTCAGCCAAGAAAACAACTGCGAAAATTCTGCAATGTGGTTTTTATTGGCCCACATTATTTAAGGATACCCACGAATTTTGCAAAGCGTGCGAGCGCTGCCAGAAGCTAGGAGGATTATCTCGTCGAAATATGATGCCTCTCACCCCAATTCAACATCTTGAAGTATTTGACTGTTGGGGCATCGATTTCATGGGACCATTCCCCTCATCTTTTGGGCATGCCTATATTCTGCTTGCCGTAGACTATGTGTCTAAATGGATAGCGGCTATCCCATGTAGAACCAACGATCATCGTACGGTTCTCAAGTTCCTCAAAGAAAACATACTTTCTAGATTTGGGACGCCTCGAGCCATTATTAGTGATGGTGGTTCTCACTTTTGCAATAGACCTTTTGAAACTTTGATGAAGAAATATGGTATTAGGCACAAAGTGAGTACCCCATACCACCCACAAACAAGTGGGCAAGCTGAAATCTCCAATAGGGAAATCAAGCAGATTTTGGAAAAGACGGTGAAACCGGATCGCAAGGATTGGTCCCTAAGATTAGATGATGCACTTTGGGCTCACCGTACTGCCTACAAGACACCCATTGGAATGTCCCCTTATAGACTTGTTTATGGGAAATTTTGCCACTTGCCTGTGGAGATAGAACACAAAGCCTATTGGGCAATTCGGGCTCTAAATTTTGACATTGACAAGGCTAGCTCGCTTCGCAAACTTCAATTAAATGAGCTTGATGAGATCCGGAACGATGCATACGAGAATTCGAGAATTTACAAGAGCAAGATGAAGGCTTTTCATGACAAGCACATCTTAAGGAAATCTTTTCATGAAGGACAGAAAGTGCTCTTGTATAATGCCCGACTTCATCTTTTTTCGGGAAAATTACGATCTCGATGGACCGGCCCATATATTGTCAAAGAAGTTTTTCCTCATGGGGCTGTTGAGATTGAGAATGCAGCGAATGGTGAATGTTTCAAAGTTAATGGACAACGCCTTAAACCATTCGTTGAGAAATTTGATTCCGAGGACATGTCCATCTCCCTGAATGATCCTGTCTATCAGGATGATTGATCTCCTAGTCTGATGGAGGTATACCATAGGTAGGTTTAGTTTTGTTCTTCTATTTTAATAGGTTTTAGTTGTTGAGTTGGAGAATTCCATGATCGCTCTCACAGGTACTATTGTTCTCACTCTCTCATTGTTTACCATTGCTCTCATGTTCATACTAATTGACTATCTTTTTACATTGAGGACAATGCAAGATTTGGTTAGGGGGTGAGATGAGATCCCTCATCTAGCATGTGCAACATTTCGAGCTTCACATACGGCAAATTTTTTTCGAATTTTCTAATATCTCAAAAATCCTTTAGAAAATCTTGTTTCTATACATTCGAGAAGCTATGAGTAGAAGAGGAGGAGAAGAGAAGTGTGTGATGTTGTAGTCTTAAATTTCTCCCAACACAATGGTGTTATATGATAGTTCCCCTATTGTTGTGATTGATAGAAAAATTTGAACACTTTTTACACCTAGTTCACATTACACGATTTTCATGAGTGACAGGTTTATGTGATTTATGGATTAGCTAGACTTTGATTTAAAGGTGTTGAGCAGCCAAGCAGGGGTATTTTGTCCATCCTTGTCCATGGGAAAATAACAGAAGATATGGATTTCTAAAAATCCTATCTAATTTAAAAGAAAAAGGAAAGAAAGGATGAAATCGGGAAGGAAAGAAAAATGGTGAAAAATTCCAAAAAGGGCTACCTATTACCAACCGGGGGATGGTCGAACCGTAACCAAAGCCGGAAATGGGATGTAGTGTGAAAGGCGTCGGAAGGACGGTAAGGCAAATTCCTGTCATAGGCTTGCTGTTGCTCTGTGCACCTTAAAATCCTTGGTTTACTTAATCTATGAAGAAGATGATCCCAGGAACTCATGGGATGAACTTTCACTATGCACACTAGGTTGAATTTGTTCGAATTCTTCTATTTATCAATCAATCAACGGGAATTTTATGTAGACACCTTCTTTGTTTTGAGAGTCCAAGGGTTCAGCTTCTATCACCTAATTTTTTCAAATTTTATACTTATACATCTTGGAGTGGGTAGAATCATGGTTTCTGGAAGAGAGTTGGGTTTGGAGGTTTGAAATTGTTTTCACGCATGTTTTGCTCGGGACTAGCAAAAAGCTGGTTGGGGGGTGTGTTGAACCTCCAATTTATACATTGCATTGCCCATTACACTACATGGTTTGCATGATTTTTATGGTTTAAAGGCCCACCTAACACAGGTTTTTGTGATTGTAGGGATGAGAGCAGACTTCATCCAATTGGAGCTTAACAAGAGTTATTTGGAGCTATTGCATGAAGTCCTAAGATGGACCAGAGAAAGAAGAAGAAAGAGGGAGAAAAGAGAATGAAGAAAAGAAGAAAAACTGGAAGAAAAGCAAGGCTGACCGGTCGTCCGACCGGTCAGCCACATCAAAGGAGCAACTAGAAGACAGGCCGACCGGTCATGACCGGTCAACCATGAAGGCTGATCAAAGAGAAGACAGGCCGACCGGTCATGACCGGTCGGCCATGCACACTGGATCAAGGCAAAAACAAGCCCGACCGGTCATGACCGGTCGGGTATGCACGCTGGATGTTGGGTAGGTCTGTCCGACCGGTCATGACCGGTCGGCAGCACTCCCTGGATGGTTTGAAAAGTTAGTCTGACCGGTCACGACCGGTCGGCCTTGCGTAAGGAAAGTCCTTTCTAATTCAGGACTCCGAAAATTGCTGCGCAATGCGTAGTCTTTCGCAGAATCCGACGCAAGGGAGGTTGTTTGCTATAAAAGGACACCTAGGGGTTCTCCCTAGGGTATCAGAGAAGCTAAGGAACGTGGGTTTGGAAAGCGAAGGTGATCGTGGAGCGACTGCAACTCTCCTATTCGGGTTTTCCTGTTTTTATGTTTTATTTTAGAGTTTTTAGTTGTAGCATGACTATGCTCGGCTAAAACCTCTCAGCTAAGGCTGAGAGGTGAAGCTTGTAGCTAATTCTATGTTGGTTTAAGTTTAATTCAACTAATTTACATTCAAGTTTGGATTTTTACATGATTTAGTTCCAAAAAGTGGTAGTTTGAGATGTCTTATCTGAGTTTATGTGCTCCGGACATGAATTCCTTTTAATTCTCTGAGATTATCATGTTTGTTTATCTAAATTCGGATTATAGTAATCCTTGAGCAGGCCATAGTCCAGAGGCATGGCTGTTACTCCGTAGGCTATAGTTTTGAGTTTTGTATTGATTGAATGGAACTAGAACTTGGAAGTTCAATTTGAATGTGATGGAATGTGTGTGAATGCTTTATTTTCCAACTAGATGAGAGATAGGACTTCGATTCTAGTTGTGTTTTCTACTTGGATTGACTGAATTGGCATAGGATTGCTACAAGTGGATCCTTGAAAGCCTTAGTAATTATTATCTCTGATTTTTCATTAAGTTTCTGTTTTAAGTAGACACTTAATTAAATCTGATTTCTTTTAAAAAACTGAGTTGCTGGAGTGATTTGGGGGCTATCACTATTTTCCTGTGGATCGACCTCGATCTTACCGAGTTTTTATTACTACATCGCAGCCTTACACTTGAGGCGAGCGAACACTTATCAGTGCCTATGGACAAAGACTTTAGAAATAACTATGCGACTTCTAAAGAATATTATTCGACCGTGCAATTCATCCAATGATCGTCATGGTCGGAAAATTTCATGTAAAAGGTCAATCCATAGGGGGCAGTAAGCCTAAAGGAAGATGGGTAAACAACGACGGTATCCTTTGGGACATTACTACCCATCTCCTTCAGCTGCAATATGAAATTCATCTTACTAATGAAATTTTAAGCCCAACCAGACCAACTGAATCACATGGTTGGAGATGTTGAACAAGTAGGTAAGGCCTCTTAGCACAGGTCGACATCTAAGCGTACGCAGTTAATGACAATACGATCGAGGATCTCATTGACATTAAGGACGAAGAAGATGATGAGAAGCATGATGAAGCTCCTGTGTAGCCAGGATTTGAAATCCCCACAACTGACCACGGCCACAGGGCCAAAGGGATAGTCGCCATTAACGACAATGGGGAGGCCTAGAAGGTCATCCTTTTGAAACCCCCTGAATCGATGGCTAAACACCTAAAGCCCATGTACGTATCCACGCACATGGATCGAAGGCTATCCTATCCCAAGGGTCATGGTCAACAACGGTGCAGTGGTAAACATCATGCCAATGTCAATGGTCTGAAAACTCAAAAAGTCGTCCAAGGACCTATTGTCGACCTAGGTCATTATATCAAGTTTTCCAAGAGGCATTATTGACACTAAAGGGGTGCTTACTATAGAATTACAAGTTAGGAGCAGCAAGGTCATGGCAATCTTCTTCATGATCGAACCAACAACCAACTACAATGCACTCTTTGGAAGGCATTGGATCCACTCCAATTGGTGTATTCCATCATCATTGTGCCAGTTCCTAATCTTATGGAATGGAACTAAGGCCAAGATTGTTTGGGCCGACAAATGGCCTGTTTATGGTAGATTCGAATATGGTCGAAGTAAACTTTTATAATGGAAAATTCGATCCTTTACATCTGACCGTCCAGAATAAGAACAAACAGCCGGTAGGATTACAGTTGTGATGGACCCAGCGCAGGATCTTGACGTGATTATCGCGATAAACTCAAATCGAGACTAGGATTCTATTATTACAAAAGTAAACTCAGTTGGGACCCAAGCCAAGCTAGAACCTTTTGTCAGCAAAGTTACCACGCTATTAAAAGACTTGCCGATTGGGCAAGTTTCCACGCCAATCCAAAATTGGCCCTATCCATCGATTATTACAATAATAGAAGGTTGGTCCACAGAACCGACTATTACTATAATAGAAGACCCCTCAAAGTCTTCTGACGAGCTGAATGCGATTACCCTATATCGACAGTCTCCCCAATATTTCATCGAAGAGGTTCCCTAATGAATCTTGAGATCAAGAAAGATAAAGAGGTCGTATTTATAGCCATCATCCGTAGGCTCAAGCGGTATCTTAACACCACCATCAATCATGACGGGTTCCACGCCAACACAATAGAGTGCCTGATGGAGGAAGATACGGTGGTGGAAGACAGCACTCACCATGATGGATGACGCCAAGGCCAATGTTCAAGACATCCTCATCGAGGTGAATCTTATAATAGACAAATATCCTCGGCCTATGTATATCAACACAGAGCTTGATCCCTAGGCTTAGATGGAGATGACCTATCTTCTCAGGAAATACGCAGATTGCTTCGCCTAGGATTATCATGAGATGCCAAGGCTAGACTTGAATTTGGTCGAACATCACATTCCAATCAAAGAGAGATTCAAACCCTTCGAACACCCCACTAGAAAGATGACAATTCAGGTAACCCTCAAGACCAAGAAGGAGATTGAAAGACTATTAAAGGGAGGGTTTATGAAACTAATCAGATATGCATACTAGATCTCGAACATAGTCCCTATTATTAAGAAAAATGAAAAGTTGTGAATCTATATAGATTTCAAAATTTTGAATTTGATAACCCGAAAGGATGAGTATCCGATGTCGATTGCAGATCAGTTCATTGATAAGGCCGCCATAAAAAAATAATGTCATTCATGGACATTTATTCCTAGTAAAATCAAATTTTCATCGCTGAAGAAGACGTCCTAAAGACAGCGGTTCGATGTCCAGGGGCGATCGAGACTTACTGTTGGGTCGTCATGCCTTTAGTTCTCAAGAATGCCAGAGCAACATATCAAAGGGCCATAAATGTAATTTTTCATAACATGATTGGTGAATTCATGAAAGTCATCATCAATGACGTATTCATAAAGTCCATCGATCTCAAAGATCACTTCACTGACCTTATAAGAAGGTCATTCGAACGCATGAGGAGACACAAGTTAAACATAAATCCATTGAAATGTGTGTTATGTGTCTCATTTGGCAATTTTTCAGGGTTCCTAGTCCATTAGCAAGATATTGAGGTCGATCAAAATAAAGTGAGAGCAATCTTGGAAGTTGTTCCTTCTAAGAAGAAGAATAAGTTGTAGAAGTTCATTGGCCAAGTAAGCCTTTTGCATCGATTTATCTCAAACTCTGCTAGAAATGTCAATGCCTTTTCACGCTGATCAAGCTGAAGGCTGGCCAAGAGTTTGTCTAAAAACCCGAGCAGCAGGCCGCTTTCAACTACCTGAAGGAGTACCTCATGAAACTGCCAGTACTAATTGCTTAAAGGATTAATCTACCATTCAAGTTGTACATCTCGACTACTAATAAGCTAGTCAGAGTGTTGCTTGCACAACAAACGATGACTGGAAGGAACAAACAATATATTATCTGTCTTGCATGTTGTATGTGAAATTGTGTTGGGTAGGCTAATACAACACCAACATGTTATACGTTGCAGAAGCTTGGCAAAGCTTAGAATTACGGCTAAAGCCTAGAAGGGGGTGAATTGGACCACTTAAAAATTTATTCCTAATTAATTAATTTACTAAATAAACAAGTAACACTTAGGCTTCTAAGGAAAGTGAGTACAATCACATAGACTACAAAAGATGCAACATTATAAGAAACTAGTCTATAAGAGATTTGAACATACAACTTGTGTATGATTTACCAATCAAGTATCTAGCATACAATCTATTTAAGCATTCATATAATTCAACCATTAAACACATAAGCATAAATAGAATTGCAAACATTCAATCTCAAACACAAGCATGCATAGTGGTTCGACTACTTGTCTCATCCACTCCCGACAAATGCACTCTCCTCTAGTGTACCGTTATTCACTATCTCGAAGGTTTTAAATCAGGTATATCTCTAACATTTACAATGATTTCTACTAAGCTAACTACTAACCTACACATACACACTCGTGTCGATGGACCACATACTCACCCATGTTGGTGGCTCTAGCGAATACTTGGTTTTCTATTGGCTTAGTTCGATCTTAATCATTGATCTTGACAACTATATATGAGTCCTTTAGGACATTATTTACCATAGTTAAATCTAATGTTCCCGTAAATTTAAATAGTATGTATTATGTAAGGAGTACATACTCTAGTCCTTGAGAACTTGAGATTGGAAATGTGATCATTAAAAGAAGAGTTTTGTTCCTTGAGTCTTCATATCCTAGTGAAGCATGACCTGCACAGATGCGTAGAATCGTCTATAGACATCATTCTTTGAGATGTAGAATCATCCTATGTAAGGGGACTGATCTCAACCATTGGGAACCAACTTGGTGTCAATTGTGTCAGGATGGAAGGCCTCTACCATTGGGAACCAACTTGGTGTTGATTGTGTCTTTTGCCCTTACCTTACAGTAAGAATGTAAGTGTGCCATTGACATAAGATCTTTATATGGTATTTTGGACACTTACATTAGTGGATCAATGCTCAAGTCAATCGTCTGAGGGCCCATTAGCCTAGACTATAATTATCATGGACTTGATGGTCCACATAAGTTACTCAATCCTTAGACCCAAGGGAATGTAAGGTTCATGAATCTCGACAGGGTGACTTAATGATCCACGTCCATTAAGGTTCATTGATTCATACATGAGCAAATATGACAGTTACTAAATTTACTATGGAATTTGTTTATAGATTAGATCTAATTAGATAAGAGAATCATCAATTGATTTTTCCATCAGGCCCGTATTCAGAAGGTTTTAAATAGCTTTCTAAAGGTTTTCTTCTATGGTCCACATAAGTGGATGGATTGTGTCAATCTTGGGCCCTACCAAAGTATCAGAGTCTATCTTAGGATCCTTTTTATCTACAATAGATCGAGGAGATATCTCCTGGGTTGGAGGATTGACATGATCATCAACAAGTGTCACAATTGGAAGTTTTTGCATAATTAAGCACACATAGGTATGATCTAAACCATCAACCTGGTTTATTAATTATAGAAATCTAATGTCATGATGCACTGATCATTCCAAGGGCTAAATACACTTTAAATTATAAAAATCATGTATAACATTTGCATCTACACTTAATATACCCAACGGGATGTAAAAGACAGAACAAATAGGCCCTTAATGTAAACCATGATTACATGATTCCTCTATAACCCCAAGCTTTGTGAGGGCCTACAGTAATGTTTTTATTATATCCCCTACATCAATTTGTTCTGCTACATGACACAATTCCAATGACGATGAATATCCAAAACTCAAATGCACCATTCCAAAAGAAAATATTCGACATTGAGCACCCATGGAAGTTCTTGATCCGGCTGATATTTGTGTTTTTCGGGAATATGAATGATTTCTATGGTATATAAACATCATGGAAGGCCCTAAGGGGGTTTAATGGGGGCATTTCCAACCCTATTTTTTCATTCAGCCTAATTGACTTTTGGATCTTCGTCATGTTTGGGCTGGTATCTTAAATGAGCCAACTAAATAGAGTGGACAATATAGATATATGGCAAACTTCATAACAGCCAAAATCGTAATACCTTGGCTTGGGGTTATAGAATTTTCCTGTGACTGCCAGCTAAGCATTCTGAAAGGGAAAAAGGGACGCGAATTTCCTGGAAAAGGCTTTAGCTGGAAGTTCCGAACCCATCGAGGTGTTTATGAGAAATCCACTCCGTCCATCCATTTTGTGAGCTCATTGTAGGACATGTGACAAAAAATGACCCAGATCCAAGACTCAACTGGACCAAAAAATGTGAGTATTGAACGTCCACAGTTGAAATATTCATGGGGCCACATGAGTTTTGAATCAAGCTAATATTTATGTTTTCAGTTCATCCTAGTAGAAATGATATTATGAACGGTATGGATAGTATATAAACATCAATGTGGACCCAGGGAGGTTTCAATGGTAGGAACTTCCCTACCCACCTTTTCCTTTACTGCATACCACTTGAGTCTTGGATCCGACTCATTTTTTATCTCACGTCCTAAAATGAGATCAAACAACGGATGGATAGCGTGGATTTCTCACAAACATCACAGTAGGCCCCACCTAGATTCCCAGTGAATTTCCTGCGAAAGTTTAAGCAGGAAATCCGCGTGCGGAAGAAGGCACTTATTACCCATGCATGGAAGGATGCGGATTGCCTGGTGTGCACCACTGATCACCTTAGTGGTGGGTTGACATCACCAAGGTCTGTGGGCCTCATAATGATTTATGTGTTATATCGGCACTATCCATCCACTTTTTTAGATCATTATAGACAGGGTCCAAAAAATGAAACATATCCAAAGTTCAAGTGGACCACACCACAGAAAGCAGTGGGGACAATGACACTCACCATTAAAACCTTCTTAGGGCCCACCATAATGTTTATTTGCCATCTAACCTATTCATAAAGTCACACAGACCTGGATAAAGGGAAAGCACAAATATCAGTATGATCTGAAACTTCTGCACAGAGCTTTCCATAGCGCGTAGTATGGTCCACTTAAGCTCTGGATGTTCATCATTTTTGGGCCATCCCTAAAATGATCTCACAAAATGGATGGACAATGTATATGTCACAAACATCATGGTGGGGCTCACAGAACTTGGTGATGTCAACACGTACACCACGCCATCCACTTCGTGCATGGAAGGGGTTGCTGTAACGCTGACTTGATCAAGTGAAAACGTGCCACACGAACGCTGCTTGCGTTCTACCGTCGCCCGTCTCTGGCTGGGAGAGGAAAGGGGTTCTGAGTGGCTACTGTGATGTATGTGTTTTAACCCCACCGTCCATCCATTTGGCCTTACCATTTGATGGAATAAGACTAAAATTTAGGTAAATCCAAGGCTCAAGTGGACCACACCACAGTTAACCGTGATGATAATGATACTCGCCATTGAAACTTTCCTAAGCCCACTGTATTGTTTATTTGCCATCCAACCTATTCATAAAGTTACATAGACATGGATGAAGAAAAACACATATATCATACTCATAAAGTTACATAGACCTGGATGAAGGAAAATCACAAATATCAGCTCAATTCAAAATTTTTGCCCCAAGAAATCTTTAAGGGTAAAAATTTAATCCTCATTACGCAGTCCACCTGTATCTTGGATCTGCCTCATTTTTTGTCCAGTAAACTAAAATGATATGATAAAAAAAATGGATCAACTGTGTGGATAAAACTCGTACATCAATGTGGCCACTCGATGCTCCTGCACATTCTTAGCTGGAGACGTTCGTGCCACACATGCAGCAAGTAAAGCGGGAAATCTGAAAGTTAGACGCGGGCCCACCATGCAGGCCCACACGGTGCATTCCTATTGGACCACGACCAAGCATTCTTCAGGAAATGATATCTACACCCACACAATTGATATTTACACAGTTGCTTTACATTCCTGAGTAGCATCAGTGCACTTTTGGACATTCGTTTGGCATGGAATGATGGGAGAATCGGTCCCCCGTCCATTTAAAATTCAAGGTCATCGTATCCGTCAAAAAGGCTTGAAGACGGGATACGTCCCATCACAGCCGCCCTTTGAATCTTTTCCTGTTGCGCGTCCGGCTTGGAGTCATCCAACGGTCAATACCATCTAAGGGACGGATAGAGAATTGGGGCAGCTACTTTCCTCAGGCAATCACTTGATGATGTAAGCTCTGACGCCTATGCAAATGACGTACGATGGCATGTCATCCCATGATGTCAGTTGCCTTTTCGTGGTATATAAGGGTCGTCCATCTTTTACACGTAGGAAATCATTTGCGTAGAAAATCCACTCCGTTCATCACGTACATCATTCCTAGTTTGGCCCAGGATGATTAAAAATCTCTAAACTCATGTGGTGGGGCCCACATGAATTCTTTAATACTGTGATATATGGGTAGTTTTCTCATACTCATGAAGAAAATCAGATGAATGGGTTGGATTGCATTTACATTTAGTTTTCTCATCCTGATGATCAGGAAAATCGATGAATGGGTTAGATTGCATTTACACATCAATGGAGGGTTCAAATTAAAACTAATGCTGAGCGTCCCATACATGGCCTGATTTGTGGATGGTTATGATTTTCAGTTTCCAATGTGAATAAGATGCAACGTACCTGATGGACGGAGTGGATCTCACGAAAGGTCCACCCACATGTCTCTCGTGAGCGAGGTAGCTAACTCGAGTTACTCTAGCGCGGCTCTCCTTTCTCTACGTCATTGTGTTGTATGTCGACATTGGGTTTTGATAGGATATGGTGCCACCTCTCGCGACGCACACCTACCGTAGTACGGTCGTACGTTTCCACACTAGAATTATTTCAACGGTTCATGTTCACAGCACTTTCTACTATATAGAATCTGTGGTCTTAGTGTCATGCTTCATCGTTGATCCTGACCTCTAAATCTTGTATTTGAATATGAACCATTAAACTATCCACCTTCATGAAAAGTCAAGAATTCAAAAAATTCTTCTTACCATATATCGGGTAAAATAGATTCAAGAAAATCAACGGTTGAGATTATTATTTGGATTCAATCCAGGTGTAAAGCTGATAATGTTTACCGGTAAGATTGACGCGTACCATATCAAAAAGCATGTTGACATTAGATGCGATGGACGTGGACATGTGAGGCGCGTGTTTCGTAGGTATTGGGAAATGATGTCACGTTTCCCGCGAAAATACACGTAAGGATTCTACAGAATAGTCAGAGCACTCACGCTTGTGGTTTGGACTTTGAATTCATCGATAGGTGGGCCATGCTATGGATGTGCTACGTGGAGAGACTTGAAGGTGTGGATGATGATCATAACCGTTAAAAGTGAGTTGATTTCAGTTGTTGAATATGAACACTTGGGTGTACTTTCACTGCGATGAATGCATAGCCGGGGCGCACTTGCATGATATCAAAGTCTCTCATCATGTGATCCCGTCTGTCTGGAGTGAGAGTGATGGTTGTGGAAGATATGGAACGTGGATTGCATGTGCCCCGTGGACCCCACCATGATGTATGTGTTTTATCCATGCCGTCCATCCAGATTGCCAGCTCATTTTAGGGCATGTGCCCAAAATTGAGGAATATCAAAATCTCAGGTGGATCACACCACAGGAAACGGTGGGGATTGAACACCCACCGCTAAAACTTCTTGGGGGCTACAAAAGTTTTGGATCAAGCTGAAATTTGTGTTCTCCCTTCATTCAGGTTTCTGTGACATAATCAACGGGTTAGATGGAAAATAAACAGTACAGTGGGCCCTAGGAAGTTTTAAATGGTGGGTGTTCATTCACCACTGTTTTCCTGTGGTGTGGTCCACCTGAGATTTGGGTCTGCCTCATTTGTGACCTCATGCCCTAAAATGATGATCCAAAGTGGATGAACAGCATGGATAAAACACACATCTTTGTGGGGCTCACAAATCACCATCTAGTAGCCGAATCGCAGTGTCAATATGCAATCTGCGTCTGAAAATACTGGGAATTCGATCATCAGGTGGGCCGTGTGTGTTCATAATAAATGAATGGTTAATAGAAAGTGATCAATGGTTCCAGTTCGATTTCAATGTGTGGCTTCTTAACGATGGATTGGGCCTCATATCTCAGATTTGGAATTTCCCAATAACCAAATGGACTCAAAAAGGGTCTTCTCACTGACTTGTGATTATGAGTTGATAGCTTCTACAAGGCTGCAATGAGAACATACAGAGCGCTTGCATCAAGATGACGTCAACCACATACGCCACTCAGGGATATGAACCGTCGATGAGCAAATGGTTGGGGTTTGGTCAAGAAGAATCATGGAGGATCACCATCCATTTACTAGTCAGGTCAAAATTTTAACATCCGTCCTTCCCATGTAAATTTGGATTTGGTCTGAATTGAGTTTGAGAAAAAGAAAACAACAAGATAGGGATGGGTAGAGGACCAAGAACCATCCCTTTTTATCTCTTTGTAAGTTCTCCAGGCAGATGCGGGAGCTCACACAGTTGATGGTTGCTTGGAATGGATGTGGTGTGGATTCAAAATTGTGTTTTTGAAAGACCTGGAGCCCCTACTAAGCTAATGTAGACTTAGAATCTACAGTTAGCTAGACCTATAGATCAATTACCTTCCATCCCGTTCGGCATCTTGGATTTGGTAGTAAATGAGTGTATTTCAAATCCAAATAATTGTCTTTTGCGTTTAACAGCCTTAGATTTGGAGCTAAATGGAATCAGAGGTACTTTTTTTTTTTTAAAGAAAAGGCCAAAGATTTACAGCCATGTACTTTAAGTAGGCGCCACAAAAAACCACGGACCTCACCTATCATGTGACCCATGCACAACCTGCACGGTTTGAATCAGACCACGGAAACCAGCAATTCTCACAAGAATGACTTCTCAAGTTCAAGACCTGATGCCTCTCCCTTTCCTGATATTTCCCAATCCAACACTATTAAGGCAGACCAGCCCCCTAATAGCTCTAGGGAGATCCAACCGAAGAAAGATAGCGTGTATTTGGACAGCCTCCACTTCCCATCCTGCCCAAAGCATCCGCCACCGCGTTGCCTTCATGGGAAGAATGAGAGACTAAATCAAATGTATTTCAAATCTACCTTTTTAGGGTGTTTTGAAATCTCAACAAAATGTTGAGATTCTAGGGTAATTCAAAGGAAATGCCTTCTTTTTTTCTTTTTCTTTTTTACCTCCTTTAAAAGGGCAGGGAGAATTGTACATATAACAAAGGTGTCTTTAGGTTACTAATCCATTGGACACATGGCATGCAAATGATACCAAAAAATAATCCAATTATCAACTGCAATACTAAAATCACATAAATCGAATTATCTGAACCATCCAAATTTTGACATCTAAATGGACAATTAAAAAACATTAATGAGTTGCCTGCTTGTGATCCTTGCATTTGTTGCCCACCCAAGGCTTAGAATTTAATCTTTTTTTGCCAAAGTAAATATATTAGTGAGCGTATTACAATCATTATTCTATCAAATTAATATTACACACACACACACACACACACACACACACACACACACACACACACACACTAATTTGGGATGTGAAAGTTGATTTAGTTAAATCAAATCTAAGTCCTATGAGTATATCGAAGAATTCCAATGCCTTCCAAATACTACTCCCAAACAAAAGATTTGGATTCCAAACCATTTCAACCAAACACAAATGAGGATTTTGAATCTCCTTGAATCCAATGTAATTGTGATTTGGATTCCAATGCATTTCAAATCCAAGCTCCCAAACGAGCCCTTAGGTTGGGGAATCTTTTTTTTTTTTTTAAATTGATGATTTCATTCCAGAGAAAATTCAGTTATACAAGCTAAATTTGGGCGGTCCCACGAACAAAAATGGGTAGGTCCACCTATCATGTAATCAAACAAAGCTAGCCCTCCCTTAGCCTACCTAACCCCACTCTATCTAGGAACAAGAGCCCCCTAATGATAGGGGGTAGCTCTGTTGACGGACAAAACTCACGATGCTCTTGAGAGTCACTCCCCCATCAAGCCAGGCCATCTACTATAGAGTTAGTTGTTCACATGCCCTAAGTGTAGGGTTGCAATGTAGTAATAATCTCGGTGAAATCGAGGTCGATTCACGGGAAAGGAATATAAGTTCAAACACTCAAAGGTAGACTAGGATCTAAAATTAACAAATTAAATTAAATTTGAATGGAGGATAGATAAATCAACCGTAGAAATGAAAATTAGTATAATAAACACTAGAGCGTCAATGATCCACTTCTAGTTATTCATAATGTCAATTCACTTGATTCGATTTGATAACTTAACTGAGATCAAATTCATATCCTATCCAGTCGGATGATGGAGTGGTTAAATCACATATTAGCAATCCAACACAGTAAGAACATTCATTGATCTACTTCCCTCATTAAGAACCAAATTACTGATCACAGGGAATCCAATTCTATGAATTATATAAATCAATTCATTTCAAAATAGGTAAGATCGTATCTTTAATTTCCTAAACACCCTATCACTAGATGGAAGTAGAACCAAAACTAAAACTTTAATCAAACCAATATCAATGAACAAATCCCATCATTCAAATTTAAACAAAATAGATATATGAACTTCATAGATTAGTTTTAATTAAGAATCCAATGTCTCAACTCATGGAGAACTCGAAGCATTCACCTATCTAATGAATCTTAGGGTTTTAATGTAGGGAGAGAATTCCATGGTCAAGGCGAGGATCGACCATCTTCTTAGAGGAGATGGACTGGAAAAAAACAAGAGGAAATTAAGAAATTTTTAATTTTGGAGTTTCAACCAAATAGGAAACTACTATTCCTATTTTTTGGATTTCGGCCCAACTCGTGGGGCCCATCTTGATCATTTATGATGATCTGTTCCATCTATTTCGTAGGGCTGCTCGACGCCAAGAAAAATCAATAAGTTTCACGTCGATCCGAGTTACAGATTGATCGTGGGGTCCAAAATCGTACAAACTGTTAAGAAAATTCTGAATTTCGCCCATGAAAACTGGAGATGGTCCAGGTGGCCCACTACTACTAATATGGAGAATTTGAACCGACCATCTTGAAGAGTACGTCGATATCAGTAAAATCACAAAGTTTTGTGGTAATCAGATATGTGGATTGCTCGTATCAATGGAAAGAAGATGGCACTCGACAGGCATTATACAGTTTGCGCAGATTTTTCTGTTTCTTTTCTAATTGTATTAGGATTCTTTTCTTCCTTTGCAAGTTATTGTTAGGCATGAAATTAGTGTTAGGTTTAATCTATTTAAACTCTTTTTGGATCATTATTATGTAGCTTTTGATGAATTATTAATAAAATTGAGTTTATACTTGTTTGGCTCATGTTCTTCGAGTTGCCCATAAAGAAATCAAGGAAGATCGAGTGTCCTTCTCAATAAATTCATGGATTCGAATTAATTATCCGTGAGGGAGGCGGTACTCAATCTCACCCCCACCCCGGCTCCACTAAATTAGTATCAAAGTGAGGCTTTCCCTTAGGTGATGGCTTTTAATGGTGGCTACGGCAAAAATCCTGTGGACGGTGCTCCAGGGATCCATCCTCTCAAAGTGGCAGCTTTTGGGGCGACGCTTGAGACACTCCAATGGAAGAACCATCTAACTATGCAAGGGCTGCAGGCTAGGTTCGACTGCAAAATAAAATATCAAACGACTATGATTATTCCAGGCAGATGTCTGGGAGATCGGGCAGTTTGATGCTTCAAGAGGAGGGAAAACATTCCAAAATTCGATGGGTGGAGTAACTTCTATGACTGGATATTAGGGATCGAATATTTCTTTAGCTACAATCGGATTCCAGAGAAGATGAGAGTTAAAATCGCATTATGCCATATATTGGATGACGTTTGGGATTGGTGGTTGGACATTCAGATTGTCAGAAGATGGAAGGAAAACTACCACTTCACTCGTGGTCGCAGATGAAGCACAGACTGCTAGAATGATTTGGGTACAAAGGTTTTGAGATTCAGGCCTCTATCCCCATTAGAAGTGCGCATGATGTACCTGTAAAAACGAAGGATCATCAACCACTAGAGGTTCCTCTCGAAGCTTTTGAGGTGGAGGTCATTCATCCAAATACGGGAGTCTCAAAGATTTTGAAGAAGATGTCATTCATGCAGACACAGGAACCCCTCTCAAAAGACCTGTTGAATCAGTAGAGGTAGAAGCTATGGAGGAAGAGGAAAAGGTAGCACCCACCATCGTCTCAGAAAATATTCAAAGTTCTAAGAAGATGGAGGAAGACGATATCCCAGATGTGATGAACGAAGAAGAGCATGTTGCCGCTCCAGAAATTATAGATCGAGATTTGCAAGAGTCCATGAATGTGTTAGAGGATTTGCAGGAGCCCATGAATGTGTCAAAAGCTAGTTTTTCTCAAATTGAGCCAATCTTCAGTAGCACAGTTAGTAGAGCGGATCCATTTGCAATTTTTCGTGTTCCCGCTGAGAAGAAGACGACAATATTTGTTGTACTATGCCAGGGAATAGTCAAGGACAAGTATCCCCAATCACATCCAAGTACTATTCTCAAGTCGAGGCCATAAAAGAAGATAAAAGCAAATCTCCATCATGACATGAGGCAAAAGTCGAGGTCGAGCTTTCTTCAAGTGGAGGAGTTTGATGTAGGGAGAGAACTCCATAGTCAAGGGTGAGGATCGACCATCTTCTTGGAGGAGATGGACCGGAAGAAAAATAAGAGAAAATTAAGGAATTTTTAATTTTGGAGTTTCAACCAAACAGGAAACTACTATTCTCATTTTTTTTATTTTGGCCCAACTCGTGTGGCCCATCGTGATCATTTATGATGATCTGTTCCATCTATTTCATAGGGTTGCTCGACGTCGAGAAAACCGAATAAATTTCACGTCGATCCGAGTTACAGATTGATCGTGGTGTCCAAAATGGTACAAATTGTCCAGAAAGTTTCGAATTCCACCTATGAAAATTAGAGATGGTCCAGGTGGCCCACTATTACTGATATGGAGAATCTGAACCGACCATCTTGAAGAGTACGTCGATGTCAGAAAAATCATAAAGTTTTGTGGCAATCAAATATGTGGATTGCTTATATCAACGGAAGGAAGACGACGCTCGATAGGCGTTATATAGTTTGCGTAGATTTTTCTCTTTCTTTTCTAATTGTATTAGGATTCTTTTCTTCCTTTGCAAGTTATTGTTAGGCATGAAATTAGGGTTACGTTTAATCTATTTAAACCCTTTTTGGATCATTATTATGTAGTTTTTGATAAATTATTAACAAAATTGAGTTTATACTCTGTTTGGCTCGTGTTCTTCGAGTTGCCCCTTGAGAAATCAAGGAAGATCGAGTTTCCTTCTCGATAGATCCGTGGATTCAGATTAGTTATCCGTGGGAGAGACAGTACTCGATCTCACCCCCACCCCCGGCTCCACTAGGTTTCCACAAATCAAAATCCCATAAACTAATCTGATCAATCTCAAAAACTCATAAGCATCCCACTCATCTACAAACACAATAGATCTTTAGAATTATTTAAAATTATCAATTTTATTCAAACTAATCAATGCATAGTTCATCATTAAAACCAAAATACGAAATCAAAGAGAATTAGAACATTAAGAACAAACTAGAAGTATCACCTCTCAGTCTTAATTGAAAAACTAACCTAGCATAGCTATAAAGAACAGAAAAACTAAGAACTAGAACAAAAGAAGAAGAAAAACTAAAAAAAGAAAGACCCGAAGCCTCCTTGCTCTTAAACTCCTTGCTCCCCACATCCTTGAATGTTTCTGGAGTGTAGAAAATATCTCCTTATATGGGAAAAATCAAACACCGCCTCTGATTTGCATAAAAGATTGCACACCGACTTAAGTGTGTTGGCTGTCGGACCATCCGACAAAAGTGTCAAATCGTCCGACAAACACCTATTTTGTCCAACAATCTTTCAGAAAAAATCCAACTGTCTGTAGGGCGGTCCAACAGACTGATTTTTTTATATTATGTGAACTTTAGCTTCCGATCTTCAATGGTTTAATTCTCCACATCATAATGCACTTGAGGCTTGTTTCCTTCATCATCTTAAATCATCCTTTTTTGCTTTAAATTAGCAATATCTCTCTTTATTACCTACAAACATAGAAACATTCATAAATCCGTCACTTTAAGCGTAGAGTCTATGTAACTATATGATGAAATTGGAGATAAATATGTATATTTCAAGGCTCAACATTAGCCTCCCTAGGAGTATGTAATATGTTAACATTTATCCTGCTCCTAAGAGACTCGACCTTGACTCGCCAATACCACGTGGACCACGAAAAAGGAGACTGCTTTGAAACAAGGCCCGCCACTGTCTTTGAGTACTCATAACCTCCACCTACATGAAGTCAAGTTCCGCACACAGAGAGAAACCCTCAACCACAACCCTGATCTTAGCTCGAGTATTAGACCCAAAGACATACCTCGAGGAAAAGGTAAATAAAAGCTCACCCAAACTATTTCTACAGACCCCTCCCCCACCGGAAGGGCCCGGGTTCCCTTTCATTGATCAGCCATCTACATTTATCTTTATCCAATTGTGATATGGTCTGGACCACTTGACCACATTTACACACCCCTTATTAGACACACACACACATTAACCCCCAAAACTCTAAGAGTGTCCTACCTTGACGGCTTCACTCGCTTAGGAGTTAGACGGAAGGACTAATTAGGTAGATCCAATGGTGGACACGAGAGATCACCTTAGACGCACACATTGGGTAGCCTTCAAAAAGGACATCATTCCTAGCCAACCAGAGTTCTAAAAAAAATGAAAGTTGGAATGAGCCCCCTTAAGAGGAGGAAACGGTCAGCAATTGCAGCTGTTGCCCACCATCTGACGGCCCTACCGACAGCTAAGGCGAAAACAGAGACCCGGATATCAAACAACAACCCAAAAGTTCCCCATACCTTTGATGTCGTATCGCTCAAAGAGAATAAGTGATCAATCATCTCAATCTGGAAGGACGATGTTTGAGATGTCGTGCAGCAGGTGCATTTTGAAGCGATGTAGATCCCTTTCTCTTGAATTCTGGCGTCCATCGAAACAGCACTGTGGATCACCTTCTAAGTTAGGAGAGATAGCTTCGGCGGGAGCTTTGGGTTCCACACCCACTGTGACCATTCTTTCTCTCACCTGCAATTTTGATTAGCTACCAAGCAGAACTGACATCGAATTCACCCATAGAGGAACCTGTCCATATACATTTGTCTACCCTACTGGAGGTACAAATCTCCTCATTCGATATGTGGTTGAGCACCGCCTAAGAGAGGAGATGATGCACGCCAGCTTGAGGATGCAGGCCATTCAAACCAATCAACTCTTTAACTACTGTTGATTGTAACTGGGGAGGGGGCAGCTGCAACCTCTAGGCACTGAGGGGCCTTAAACCCAACCAATCAACCTCCTAAAAACTGCATCACCACTACTAATTAACCAGCGGGTGCAGACAGGTTGGGGAATCTGATTCTCTAACTAAGATGACTCCTGAATGATTCTAGGTAAAGATCTTAATGACGAAAAAGGGGTTAGACACCCTTTTCTGCCCTTACTTGCGCGCAGTCTCTACTTACACCCATTTTCGGTGTCCTGATGTGGACCAACGAAAAGTAACCATGTGTTGACATTATGGGTTTATAATTGGCGAAAATCCTACTCGCACGCTAAGAAATATTCAGTTGATCTTCCTTCGACATTACGCATTCCATTATTAATGCAATGGCATAGACCCGTACGCATGCCTTCAGAGGAATGAATCGACGAATGCCAAGTGGCCATAATTAGTGAGCTAATTAATGAGGCATCATACCCGACATATCTATAAAAATCCATTGAGAGATAAAAATTAATCCTATCAAGGATCTAGTTATAATACACTCAGTAAAGTCATCTCTCACATTCCTTCTATAATGGTAGATCTTCCGAGAGACGTTCGGAAGGTTTGCAAAAGATCATGAACATTCCAAATATTCGTAGATCAGACCAATGTCTAAGCAAATCCAATTACAATTCAGACCTAAATCAAGAGAGAATAGACATCAGCCAAATCGAGTATCTATCCGGTTATGGTTAGTCGTGGGTTGGCTTTGTATTTGGTTCTATATGATAGTCAGGCCCTGACCTTTTGTGGGGCTTTGCCCGAATGTCTGTGTATCCCCTTCCTCTGTTGATACATTTTCTCTTCCTTACCTAAATGGTGAGCAGTTTGGATAAAACACATACACATGGTTGGGTCATGAAGCTTTTACAACACCTACCAGTACGAGGTGGGTACCTGACGATGCAGATTACACGCAAAAGACTTTCACATGAACATCCTATGACGAAAAGCTAGGTGGGGCCCAACCTAATGTTTGTGTAAAATCCACTCCGCTCATCTGTTTTTCCAAACCATGTTAGGACATGGGCCAAAATGAGACAGATTCAAAACCCAAGTCAGACGTACGATTGAAAACAGCAAAGAACGTCCACCGTTGAAACATTCGTGGACCATATAAGTTTTGGATCAGGTAAATATTTCAAAAAGCATCATGAAAAGGTTTCTCCTTAGCCCCGGGCCCAGCATTATGAAAAGGAAAGGACGTGTATGGGCGTGTACCCGTGCTTGTACGGGACGCTGATTCCCTGCGAAGGGCTTCTCAGGAAGTTCCTGCGCTGGGATCCTAGGTGGGGCCCACCGTGATGAATTTTAGAAATCCACTCCGTCCATTTGTTTTTTGAGATCATTTTAGGATTTGAAAACAAAAATGAGCCGGATCCAAAACTCAAGTAGGGCGCACTAAAGGGAAAGGTGGGTATGGAATTTTTATTTTTTTTATTTTTTTTTTTGGGTTAGTACATACATCACACTGTCAGTACACCCACCTACATTGTTAGTCACACTTTAACGTTATCCACCTCCCACGTTGGGATTCACACCAGAGTGTTGAAACGAGATTTACTACTGTTGAAACCTCCCTGTGTCTACAGTGATGTTTATATGCCATCTATACGGTTGATAACCTCATTCCTATTGGGATGAACTGAAAGCAAAGATCCAAAACTTCTGTGGCCCCATGAATATTTCAACTGTGAACGTTCGATACTCACGTTTTTCGATCACTTGGGTCATGGATCGGTTTCATTCTTGTTCCCCCATCCTAAAATGAGCTAAAAAAAAACAGATGGAAGGAGTGGATTTCTCACAAACATCACGTTGGGCCCCACCTAGGGTCCTAGGCATGAACTTCCTGCAAAGGTAACACTGACGTCACCCACTCAGTGAAAACGTGCCACACATGCGGCCCAGCTATGGCCCACACGGTTTTCGTTGGAAATTGATATCTACACCCACATGTTGAACCGTACACACTGACTTCTCACTAGAAAACCTACACTTTTGGGAATAGAAACCGTACACTTTTGGATGTTCGCTTGGCATGCAACAATAGAGAAGTCCATAAGAAATCAAAGGCACAGTGATTCAAAATTCAAGGTCATCGGATCCGTCAAATCGACTTGAAGATGGGACAAGTCCCATCACAGCCGCCCTTTGAATCTTTCCACCAACCGTGCATCCCCCGCATTGAATCATCCGATGGTCAATAGCCACCTAATCCAGCCGGCGGGTAGGGGGACCGAACACGTACTTTAACGACGTAAGCACCGATGATGCAAGCTCTTACGTGTATGCACATGACGTATGATTGCGTATCATGAATGATGTCGGTTGCCGGCATGTAAGGACCGTCCATATTTTACACGTAGGAAATCACTTCCGGACCTCGCGTGGGAAACTAGTAGGGCTTCTTTCTCTAGCTCGCAGGAAAGGACTTGACCTCCACTAAGTGCTGCACATTGGTCGGGTTAACTGGGCCTGACCCAGTAGAAATTCCATTCATCTCGACTCGGCAAAGGAAATGGTCAATTTCTATGTGGCTAAATTGTTTTTAATTTAGTTATGGTTTAGGATACATGTCAAACCTGCTCGAACTGACCCATACCTGAACTCATGTATACTCAACCCATTCCACCAAACCCAAATCGCCCCTGGAACCTCCAAGTAGAAAGGTCTTGCATAACTTATTATAATTCCTAGTTACGTACCAGAGTAAGTTTCTCTCATGTGGGAAACCACTTAACATGTCTAAAATCTAGATGGTGTGAATTTCACGCCTTGATATTTTTTGAGAAATCCACCACATGCATTTGTTTACTCCTAACCTGACCTGAGCCGACCCGACCCGGTTCAACATATAGGGTCGGGTAAGATTAGGGTTGACCCTTTTGCAAGTAGCGTAGGGTTAGGATTGGGTCAGCCCAACCTGGTTAGAATCCAGACTAAAATCCAAACCTATAAAATATGTTTAGGTTCAGTTCAGGATTGAACCCAACCCGACCATAACCCAACCGACTCAATTCAGCATATAGGGTCGAGTAGAGTTAGGGTTGACCCTTTTGCAAGTAGGGTAGGGTTAGGGTTGGGTCAGCCCAACTTGGTCATAATCCGAACCAAAATCCGAACCTTTAAAATATGTTTAAGTTCAGTCTAGGATTGGACCCAACCCAACCTTAACCCGACTTGATTTAGCATATAGGGTCGGGTAGGGTTAGGGTTGACCCTTTTGCAAGTAGGGTAGGGTTAGGGATGGGTCAGCCCAACTCGGAGCATAACTCGGAACTGTAAAATATGTTTAGGTTTGGTCCAAGATTGGGCCCAACTGACCCGTGCGCAGCCTTCCTCTACGAAATCCACACCGTCCATCAGTTCCAGGAACTCTATTTTGGCCCCTACTCAAGTGAGCCAATCCTTGAAAGTACTATACCTTAAAACCAATAAATCCATGTAGTGTGGCCCACATGAGTTCTTTAATACTGTGATATTTTGTTATTTTTCTCACCCTAATGAAGAAAATCAGATGAATGGATTGGATTGCATATAAACACTACGGTCGGCCAAACACAAAACCAATGGTGAGTGTCCCATGGAAATTCGTTTCCAAAAGCATGTCCTATCTGAATTTTGGATGGTAATGAATTTTGGCCTCCAAGGTGACAATGATACAGTCTACCTGATGGACGGTGTGGATCTCATGAAAGATTCACCCACATGGCTCTCGGTGAGCGAGGTAGCTAGCGCGAGTTACCTTAGCGGTGCTCTCTTTTGTATGCGTGAGTGAATGCATGTCGACATTGGATTTTGACAGGGTACGGTGCCACACCCAACACGGTGCGGTGATCTGTAATATGTTTCCACCTCATACTGCATCTTAGAAATATTTCAACGGTTCATATTCTCACTAATTACTACCATATAAAATATGTAAAATCTATGATCTTAAAATCAAGCTTCATTGATGATCCTGACCTTTAAATCTTGTATTTGAATAAGAAGCATTAAATATCTGTCTTCATACAAAACCACCCATTCAACAATTTCTTCTTAATACATCCCCGGTAATATAGATTAAATGAAATGAACGGTTCAGATCATGATTTAAGATTCAATCCCGTGGTGTAAACCTGCTAGCGTAGCATACTGGGTAAGGTCGCATTCGTATTCTATGAGAAAACCTGTCGACATGAGATGCCATACATGTGAGGAGCGTGTTTAGCAGATGTTGGTAGTTGACGTGTCACGTTTTTCCCGCCAAAATCCATGTAATGATGCTGGGAAAAGGAGTGCACCCATCGAGAGCACTCAACATTTGTGGTTTGAACTTTGAAATCATCAACAAAGTGGGCCACACGAAGGATATGCTATGTGGAAAGACTTGAATGTGTGGATCATGATGATCATAACCGTTAAAAGTGGGTGGATGGTAGTTGTTGAATACTTGAATGGTTGAAAATGAACACTCATGGGCATACTTCCACTTGGTTGATAGAAACTGATCAATGGTTCCAGTTCGATTTGAATGTGTGGCTTCCTGATGAGCGTCTCTGATGTTGCACAGGTGGCCACCTTTGCCACGTGTGAGGCGAGTGGAATTTGCACTCCCCTTCTTTTTGAAGTGCCCCTCTTCAAATGGTTAGGGTTTGGTCCATGGTCTAATAATGGTGAGGCCGACCACTTGATTGGTCCTCAACACAGCATTGTCCTTCGTCTGAATGCTGAATGCCATAGCCTGTACCATTGTCGGTGTGGACAGTTATAGGATTCAATCCGCCTCCCCTTATCCAACTTTCTGTTTTCGGATGCATATTAGGTATTCCTTCAATATGGGTTTGATTGAACGGTTGACTAAGTACCAGAATGGACCACACAAAATAAGTTTGGAAATTATTGGGTTGAGTACACACTTGAGGGAGCTTGTGGCAAGAAGCGCAAAGCTACGTAGAACTTACCTTGATATTTGTGAGAAATCCACATTATTCGTACATTTTACTATGTTTGGGATATGAGCCCAAAAATGAAGCAGATCCAAAGTTCAAGTAGACTCAAAATGAGAAATAATGATGATTGCAAGTCTTGAAACATCCCTGGGCCATAAAAGTTTTTATTGGGGTTTATATGTTTGTGTTTTCAGTTCATTTCATTGAGAATGACCTTATAAAGAGTATGGATAGCATATAAACATCGCGATGAACCCTAAGGGTGTGTTTGGTGCGTCGAATTAAACCGTATTAAATTGGATTTGATGGGATGGGATTTGAAAATAATCCCAACCCCATGTTTGAAATGGTGAGGTGCTAAAAACATCTTCTACTTAGAATTTTGTGCTAGTGTATTTCCAGGTCCATAAACCGTGATGCGAATTTCTTGCTAAAGTCCTTAGGCATGAAGTCTTGCATTGAAATACTAGGTCGGGCCTGGCATGATGTTTGCTAGAAATCCACCCCGTCCATCCGTTTTATAAGCCCATTTTAGTACTTGCGACAAAAAATAAGGTAGATCCAAAACTCAAGTGAGCCACATGAGAGGGAAAATTAGGAGAATAAATAGGAACCATTAAAAAAAAAATTGGGCTCCATCTTGATCTTCATATGCCATCCAAACCATGTACACTGTCATTATCACTGGGATGAAGTGAAAACACAAAAAACTTAGCCTGTTAAGCAACTTTTGTAGCCATACAAACTTTTCAAAGATGGTCATTGAATCCTCACGGTTTCATCTTGTGTGACCCATTTTAGATTTGGAAACATCTCATTTTTTCGTCGAATGTCCTAAAATGAGCTCTCAAAATGGATGGACGGGGTGGATTGCTTGTAAATATCATGGTCAACCCCACCTAGCATACCGACATAGGAACTTTCCATGATAGGCTTTCCAAAGTTATGATGCAATTGTCTTCCCCATCAAGCTAACTCCGCACCAAACACGGTAGTAATCAAAATTGACATTTTGAGCAGGATTCTCATCCGTTCCAAACCTAGAATGGGATTGGGTGGTATTCCAGTAATTCCCCGACAATCCACTCGCACGTATAATCATAGTGCTCTGTAAATTCCATCCCAGCTAATACAACTTAATCCCTTGCGCCAAACATCCCCTAAGGAGGTTCAACGGTAAGCGCCCCCCCCCCCCCCCCCCCCCCCCCCCCCCCCCCCCCGTCTTTTCTAATTTTGGATCAGTCTCATTTTTCGTGCCCATGTCCAAACATGATTTGGCAAAATTGATGGACGAGGTGGATTTCTAACAGGTGTCACAGTGGGCACCACTTAGCTTACTGTCACAAGAAATTGGTGCAAAAGTAATTCTAGGCAATCCACAGTAGCATGCAGCTTGTCATCCAATCAAATTCTACCGCGTCAAGCCTAGTTATACCAATGTCCATATAGTACTCCATCCATGTACCATCTCTTCAAGGGGTGTGCACTATGGTGATAGTTCACTGCCATTTTCAAGTTGGTGGTGTGTAGTGGCTCATCCATCTAATACATGGATCTACATTGATTAGACAATCCTAATCATTCAATTCCACTTGTTGATCTTAGGCAGTTTTGTTAGGATTGGTGGAGCATGATCATCGAAGGTGCATTGCTAGTCCAACTATCATTTCTCATGGGTAATTTTGTAATTTCACATTAAATTTTATGTAAACCCTAGTTTGTTTAGAGTAATATAGATCATGTGTCGTGTGTGTGCGTATGTGAGAGAGAGAGAGAGACGTTATTGTATTGAGAGTTACTTTTTCATTTTTTACCTTTATGGATTAAGTGTGAATCTACATAAATCTTGTGTCGTGGTTTGTCTTTTTTTTCCTACTTTCTTTTCATTCCAATATTATTGTGTGTGTGGTCGAGAATGGATCTTTCTACCAACAAATTTGACCTTATATACATCTTATGGCCACTAATTGCATGGTTCGACCAATGTGATTTGCAAGCTATATATACTCCAACCCAATGGAACCTACAATTTGAACGGTTCAGATAATCTTACACGGAGGACATGCAATAAGTCATCACAATTTTAAAATTGTGGTCAATGATCTTATCCCTTTTTAAGTTGAGGTGAACTAGTTGGGTGGCAACAATAAAGAATCAAAGAGAGAGAAAATTGCCTAAGGGTGCTGATCAAGTGCGGACATGGGAAATCAAGCGCCTCAATGCCATTGCCACGTGTGAAGCATAAATGATCAAGATCCAACCGTTCATTCACTAGATCCAATATTTGGACGATCCTAGCCCTTCAAACGGCGGCATCTGAATGGACGTTAAAAGACAAGAAACAGCAATGACTCATATTCAGGCAAAGAGTTCATCCATTAGATGTTTAGGACAGCTCAATCAACGAAGCCTTTGGCTGGTGGCCAACTAATGTGTGGTTTGGCTGTATGAAGGGGGGCATTAGATCCCTTCCTCGTGAACAACCACAGTCGTTGATTTTGGAGAGGTGGGCTTGTGGGGCCCATTTAGGTTCCATTTCGGAATATATTAAAACAATAATAAATTAATTAATTAATTAAAAAAAATCAAGTTTCCTAGTCGTTGGTCACACTACTTAAAGGAGGGGTTTGGATTGCTTTATTTTATTGTTTTAGTGCACGCACTTGATGTTGGCTTGGCGTGTTCAACTTCAATACCTAAATTTTCTAGTATCTTTGTATTCATTTTGTATTAATTTCTCTTCTTGGTCTTCTTATTATAAGAAGAATGGTAGGCTGTCATCTCTTGAATAGCGTGATTGACTAATAACGACCGTTGGATATTGATTAGAAAGTTGTCCCGTTGTCATAAACGGTCATAAAACGGTCAAGCATGGACCCGACGGCCATGGTTAGTTGACTCAGGGATGGAAACTCGGATTGACTCATTTGGTCTAGAGTTGAGTCGTGACTCGTCCAAGTTGGGGTGAGTGGGTGACCTAGGGTGTGATGTAGAGCAGGCGGTATACACATTCCTGATACAACTTGACCAAAAGAAGCCCGAACAGAAGCGAAATAGTCCATCAAATCCAGGCCCAGTCCTATATAAGACACGACGTAACTGGTCCCAAGCATGTCCCGATCAAAGAAATTCACTACCGGTGGGGATAAATTATCGTTCGAAGTTTGGACCGTAAAACAGGTGTTACTTTTGATCTGGGTATTGTCACAAAACGGATGATCTATTGATCTTCATGTAGCAGGCCATCTAGGGTCAACCAACCCTTGAAGCAGATCGCATCTGTCCATTTTGCGAGAAAATGCTTCCTTCTAGTAAAAAATATGATTTTAATCAAAAATTATTATTTCTAATAATTTCTAATATTGATGCATCTCCTTTGTTTTAGAGTTCTAAGTATACGCATTCTTAAGAATTGCTTTGTAATTATGCTTTGTAATTAATTTAGCTGGGTCCTTTTTAGCCCGTTAATTAGGTGATTAGCCCAGCCCATCGATCGCCACCTCCATCCGATTATATATGAAGTTGCCACATGCTCTTGTTTAGGAAGTTTTCACGTGGAGACCACCAAATAAAAGCAATCAGGTGGGGCCCACCAATATGAGAATTGGGTTTTTCAGATTAGATCAGACGGTCTCTAATTACCTACATTATGAGAATTCGTCAAGAGTAATTACACCAGAGACTAGACCATTCCTCTTCTTCTAATTAGGCATTGTACACTGTTGAGACCGGAAGCCTCTATATTACCTTTCTGATTTTCAGTTAAAGTGGGTCCCACGATTCAATAATCAGAAACAGTTGAATTTAAAAATATCCAAACCCTTCAATAGGTGGCCAACAAATAGACAGCTAAAAAAATGCAACAAGGGTTGATGTTTACACTATGGGAGGAACTTTGTGTACGGGCCATCATCCATTGTGAGATTACAAGCCATTCATCAGGTGGGGACCACCATGAAAATGATCTGGCTAAAAATCTGGTGTATCCACTCATCAAGCGTGCAACATGTGCATGTGCGGACCCACCTCATCTGACATGCTTTTCACTCCAACGAATGATGGGCCTCAGTTGAGTAGATGAGTACAAGTGGGGCCCAGATTCAAACCCTCGAATGATGGACCTCACAACAGATGGTCCATGCACCAAAAAATAAAATAAAGTCATTATTGTAGAAGTCCAAAGCCCTCATCACGTGACCGTGGAAGCGACCATGACATGAGCAATTAAGAAAAGAGAAAAAGTAGCAATAAGTTCACATCCATGGCTAAGATTTTTCAATGGCAATCCACAATGAGACCCATCATACCAACAAGTTGGACTACCGAAACTGTGGACCCCACATGAACAACAAAATGGACTGTGGCGGCCGAAGAAAAATTATCATGCCTTTGATTCAGAGCTATTAACGGACTGGGCCCAGGGACAGCCCCAGCCTGGATTTCGAACCATGTGTTACAGGCTTGCAGGCGTCATTATTCAAAATTTGAATTGGCCAGAATCAACGACCTTAATAAAGGTTAAGCTTGAAAATAGGACTGCCAATGTGTCAGGCTGGCCCATCTGATAATGGGTCCGAAAGGTCCAGTAAAGGCCATCCATTAATCAAGCCAGACTTGGACTGTGTCTTGGAGCCCAGCCTGACCCATTAGGGGTTTTTAAGTGTATGACCATCTACTATTTACCTTCGTTTGCACAAAGGCGTGGTTGGCTCTTGGCTCAGGTGGGGCCCACTCCAAATATCAGATGGGTCAGCTCGTGTTAGGCCAAGGCCCAAAAATTAGCCGCATTCATGGTTTAAGTGGGCCACCCCAAGGGAAATAGCTTGTAGGGGATCCCCACCCCTTATGTTTTTTACTAGTAGCACTGATGTGTGTATGCACGATCTACTCTGAGAAACAGTTGTATCATCCACTATTATACTTAGGGGCCCAAAAATCAAGCTGACTTGTGATTCAGGTGGGTCACACCAAAGGAAACAATTGGAAGATAGATGTGCACCGTTGATTTTTTACCAGCTCACGATAATGATTATGTGAAATTCATGTGAAATATTAGATGCCACACAAAAATGTAGGCTTGGGGCTAAAAATAAGCCCATCCATGATTCAGGTGGGCCACACCATGGGAAAAGTTTGGAGGTTGGGTGTCGCCTTGTATAGTGTTTCCAATCGAGTTTGTTTTTTTTATACATGGGCTAAAATTGAGTCACACCCGGGAAGGAAGGAGTGGATGTTTTAAAAGCATAATGTTGGAGAGCAGACCCGTTTCCTACATAAATGGGCGGCACTGATTGCATGCAGAACCTGCTAGCACTATTGGTTGGTGCTCCCTGGGCCTCAGCATGATGTATGTGTTTTATCCATGCTGTCCATCCATTTTTCCAGCTAATTTTAGGACATGAACCCAAAAATGGGACAGATCCAAATCTCAGGTGGACTAGACCACAGGAAACAATGGTTGTTGAATGCCTACCATTAAAAGCTTCTTTGGATCCTATGTAGCTTTTAATGGTGGGCGTTCAATCACCAATGTTTTCCTATGGTCTAGTCCACCTGAGATTTCGATCTACCTCATTTTTTGGATCATGCCCTAAAATCAGCTGACAAAATGGATGTACAAAGTAGATAAAACACATACATCATGGTGAGCCATTGAGCTTTTCCAACACCAACCTAGTGTCAAGGTCAGCACGTAGTTTGTCTAGCTCGAGTGGGCCCCACCATCATATATTTCAAACATCCCCTCTGACCGACCATCAGGTGACTCAATTTTAGGCATAGGGCTGAAATACCAGCCTCATCTCTTATTCAGTTGAATCACAAAATTGAAAACAGTGTCAAGGGCGACACTCACCCTCCAAACTATTTCCCTTGGTAACCGTGTGCAGGAAACACTCATCCTCCAAACTATTTCCCTTAGTGTGGCCCACTTAAATCACAGATGGCACTGATTTTTGAGCACCAAGCCTAAAGTTTAGTATTGCATCTAATGGTTTAAGTGAATTTCACAAAATCACAAGTCAGCTTAAATTTCACATTGGCACATGTACTCTCTGTGTGTTTGTGTCTTGGGGATTGGAGAAGGTGCTCTCTCTCTCTCTCTCTCTCTCGTGTGTTGGGGATTGGAGAAGGTAATATGAGGTCAACCTCATGGGAAGCTTCCCCTAAGGTCGAGCTCTGTGGGCCCCACTGTGATGTGTGGCAGACATATTACACTACTATGGTACTATTGAGGTCGACCCATAGTACACCATTCATCATCAGTATCAAGAGTATTCCAATCCGACATCAAAGATTACTGTTAAGCTTCATCCATCCATGATCTTAAAAAAGAAATGTTTCGCTGTGTATCAAATAATATAAAGGATCATCGCTGGGGAAGAGCGGTTGAAGAGGTGAATCATAACACAAAAAAGCGTCACACAGGTTCAGATCCAAGCCATTCATTAGGCAGATACCAGCATGAACATGCCCTGAGTAAAAAACAAACCAGTATACATAAGATGCACCATACCCGTACAACAAAATTGGAGAGTTCGAAATATGGGCATACTCCACGGGAGGCCCATCTACCCAATTTTCAGGCAATGGGCATGCTCATGGAATTGGGCTAATGGCCCTGATCTCACAAGGTGCCGCAATTCACCTCTTTAATCCTTCAGCAAATCGTGTTAGCATCTCTCATTTCAATTACACATAGAACATTCAAAAAAAAAAAAAAAAGGCTCCTATTACAATCTCAACCGTTACATAGTGACTCTTCAATGAATACCTAAATAGCCCAAGATGATAATGTACAATAGATTTTGGAAAAGAAGTACCAACTTTTCAGTAAAAATTTAAAAAAAAAAAAAAAAAGAAAAAAAAAAAGGGTGAGGTCGCATGTGAAATAAATAATCATACATGCTGCAATGGAATCTCATATTCACGCGCCTTTTGAGAGAACTCCCGCTGCAAATAAAAGATTCCTCCGAGAGAACTGCCCATGAATAAGAACCAACATCCGTTCATCAGACTAATTCTCCATGGAGCTCTGCTAAGCCCAAACACCATTAACAGCAGCCACACGTGGGGCATTCCCTTACATGCATAAGATGGCCCCTGCCATGTAAACGATCCAGCCAAATGATTGGACCAGTCCACACATCAGAAAGGCCATGCAAGTACAGATACTATGGTCCGTTTAGAAATAGTCAATGGTCTACTTCAGAGTAAACGTTTGGCCCAACTGATGAGCATACCAACCTTGTTTTCAGGCCAAGGGATGCCATGCTCGGATAAACAAATTTGGCAGGTTGCTGCCACATCTGAGTAGGCACTCGTGGGCTTAGCAGAACTCATTTTGCATTAGCAAAAAGCAATATCCAAGATGAGAGCCTATTGGGGGGGCAGGGTCCTGATGCATCAGGATGTGAATATCATCCTAACGCCACATGTCCACGTTCTGTACAAGTGGGGCCCATGGTTTGGTGATCCAAACCATTGATTGATGAGCCTCAGGGTGGGAGGTTGCCTCCAAAATCTACCAATTTAGAGTTACATAGCCATTTAATCTTTGGTCTTTTTTTCTGGACCCTTATATTTTTCTCAACTAATTTCTGGACTGCTGATCAAAGGATCAGGATCTTCCAATCTGGAAAATATTTGGGGCATCTCTCATTTGGGGCAGGGCCCATCATAGACGATCACCAAGTTACTGGCCCCGTCAGGACACTACTCATCCCAACGCATTAGGAACTAAAAAGTAAAAACTACTCCAAAAAGAAAAAGACGATAGTTGCATTGTTGCCTCTATTGATGGTGATCAAGGATTTGCTCCTTACCCGCAGAGAATAGACAGGGGTGGACTTGGTAGGCAGAGCCTTCAATGATCTCAGCCTGTTTGCGCTTCCACTTTTGCTGATCAAAACACAGTAGGATGTTAGCTTCTCTTAAAGTGAAAGCTGACGTGCATGCAACCTTTGGTAATGTTGGTGACTCACCTGTCTTCCGTCTTTGGGGCCTTTGTGCTTGCAGTAACATCCCAGAGCTTTACAGTGCAATCTGCAGACCCGGATGCCAGCAGTGAACCTTCACAGCTGAGAAATACAAAAGAGGGAGAGGGAGCATCAAGACGCATGGCAATGTAATGTTAACAATGTGATTCATTAATGTCAACCCATATCCCGTGATAAAGATACATTTTATCAAATGTTCGATCAAATATTAGAGGTTCAAAACTACCATGATTGTGTTCAAGTAAAAGCCAATCAATGGCTAGAATCATCGAAATGCTGTATTTTTTTCTTTTACATATGGGCCTATCCATGGTAGGGTATAATAGATGGACAATCTGGAACCCATACATAGGTACCAGCGCATTGACATTGAGTACTTGCTAACTTGGATATTAATATTTGGCGTTAGACACTTCTCTTGGGGTTTCTGGATGGACCTTACCCTTACTATCATAATATCTAGGAGTGAAGAATCCAGCAACTTATTTATATTGATCCAAGTAATCCACATCCTTAATATCGATAATATCCAGGAGTAGTTGTCATTTGTTTGGTCATGCATCTAGTGATCCTAAAGAAGAGTTTAGGTACTATTCACATGGCATAAATCCAAAGTAACTTAAATCGATTTCTATTGCCAACAACTTCTGAGAATGTCCAATATTGGCTTCTTGTCATTTTATGGGAAGAAGAACCACAAAGAAAGTGCATTTCTTTCTTTAGGGTATCATCCAAATGAATAGATTTTGCTCTCGGAGAATGAAAAGAAAGATGTCCAACATGGAGCCTTGTCAAAAGCTGTCAGAAAAAGAAATGAAAACCCATTCCTGAGCATCTTGCCTGATAATATCAAGAAAAGTAAGAGAAAGAAGTCCAAGAAACTTCACCTGAAAGAGAGTGTCCATACGCAAGAGGTGTGCCCCATTAAAGGTGTAACACAGCGACCACTTGATAGATCCCACATCATGATCGTCCCATCTTCATCTCCAGATGCCATATATCGCCCATCTGGTGACATTGCTAATGACAATATCATACTCCGGTGACCAACGAAAATACGAACACATTCCCCACTTTGAACATCCCATAATCTAACCGTCTTGTCGCTAGATCCAGTTGCAATGTAGTTACAGTTTGCATGCCATTGAACACACTGAAATGACAAGATCCAATTTTTCGCAGAATCAGTTGACAACATTCAGCAGATGAATTACAAATTGAAGAAACTTGCAATCAGCTATTGAGATAAACTTGGGTAAGCTGCAAGTTTGGTGATGAAATAGAAAGATCCAATGTCTTTCCCCTTTGGTCATGAAGTAGATATCAGTTTTCCATTTGCAACATGCTATATTCAGACATCAAGTAGAAAGACTCCAACGCAATCAGGAGAAGAAATGAGGTAAGCAGATGTCAACCCTTGAAGGAGGCCCAAAATATAAATTTGAAGAATAACGCAAAGTAGTGGTGGGACCACTGGTTTCAAAATCGATAATATCAATCAATATAGAACCCGTGCAATACGAAATATCTAGGGAGTTAAAACTCCCTGGCATCATGCAATATATTGTCATATTGCACGATATATAGCATGAGGTATCGACCAGGGCCACATTCTATAATTCCCTGGAATTGTCGATACCATATCGATGGTATTGACGATACTTGATGGGGACATCACTGCACAGACACACCTACGTACGTACCAGAGGAGGAGGCAGGCCCCAGTCTCCCTGTGGCTTAGCGAGTAGCCTTTTTGAAGACCTCACATGGCATGTGTGCACATCTAGAAGACCCTACACTAGGGAGATGACGTGGGTTGTGAGAGGAAGACTTTTGGACCATTGGATTGCGTAGACATGACGATCGGACCATTGGATCGCGTGGAGGGCATGATCGGACTATTGATCGTGGCCATCATCAACTTGGGACATCTTCATCAGTTTTAGAAATCTTAGACTTTTAGGATCTATTTATTTTTGTTATTTAGTGGACAAGATTACATTAGTTTTGGATATCGAAATCAAAGCTCCAACTCCATGATTTTTCATGAAAAATATCAAGAACCAATAGATTTTTAACCATTTGACACTGATTTAACATAATTTCAACAACAAAAAAGGGGACTGAAATTTGAAAATGCTCACCGGATCGAACATGTGGGATATATCGGCACTACCTATGTGTTTCATATCGCACAGGTGGGATACAAGATATATCATGTGAAATATCAACCGATATCGTCAATATTTAAAACACTGCGCATATGCAGCTGGATCGCACAAGCCAGTATTGCATATATGATCTATATATGAACATGCGCATATGCGGTCACATTAACCAACACTAGGAAAGACTGATCCAGCTGGCTTTTGACACTCCCAACAATTTGGTGGGTAGTTTGGGGTGAAAGGAACGGAGGCGCTTCCGAAACTCTTCTCGATCCGCCGAAGCAATCATGGAAGTGGCTAGATAATTCCTTTCAGATAGGAAATCATTGTCCTGTTATCTTTAGTGAGCTAGCAGCTTGTTGCTCTTGGTTGTTTTTCCTCTCTTTTTGTATTCCTTTCCCGCTTTCGTGGGGTTATTTATGATAATAAAATTACATTAAAAAATTAATTATAATTTTTTTTTAATTTGGACTTAGTACAAATTGAGAGTAGTTGATTAGCAATAAGTTAATGCAAGTGTGTAACTTATTTTAGTGAATTAGATAAATATAAATGGAATACCTATGTTCCAATCATTTTGGGAGTTAATTAAATCGGATATTTTGGCTTTTGTGGAGGAATTTTTTATTTGGCTTCCCTCTCGAAAGAGTTGGAGCATACCTTTTTTTCCCTCATTCCTAAGCTCAAGTGTTGAGCCAACGGTTGGGGGCTATGCTCCCCAAAGTCATCTCGCCATTTCAGAGTGCCTTTTTTTCTAGAAGGCAGATCATCCATAGTGCTCTAATTGCCCATGAGTGTTTGGATTCTGAGGCAGGGGGTTGACGTGGTGAGGTCGATCACCATCTTCCTCACGGGATAACTACAAATCCACGGAGCTTCTGAGACTCCTCAACCGGACTTCCTCGAATCCACGAGGGAAAATCTCAAATCCACGAGAATTAAGAAGGCAAAAGTCAAACCTTTGATTAAAATAATGAATGATTATCACCATAAACGAGTTTAAAAACTATTTATAACCTAAACAAACCCTAAACACATAATAGGAAAGTCCTAATTGAAAACGGAAACAAAAATCGCAAAATCGCGCAAACTGTATAATGTTGCCAGTGGCACCTTAGGTAGCATCGAAGCCAACCGAAGGTAACTTCGGTGGCACCGAAGTTAGCCAAAACTTCACAGCGTGTAGCTCGTAATTCGATCGGACCGAAAATTGCCGAATTTTTGCCACTTTTCCTTGTTCTTTTTTCCGTCCATGTGCGATAAGAATGTGTCCGATCCTCGCCCTTCATCGGGGGGTTCTTGCTCTACATCAGACCCCTCCACTTCAAAATAACTCACCCTCAAGTTATGCTTCGGACTTGATCCAAAACACGTTCACAGCTTCGGGGTCGACATTTTCTATTCTTTCTCGGCTTCTGCTCCACATCGTATAAGAGATAGGGTTCATCAACTGAACGGCTCTCCCCTTGTTCACCTTCTTCTACACCGTCCTGTAACCCTTCCAACATTCCACAGCAGAAATTACCAAAGCATCATCTGGGACCACAGGATCACCATTTGTGTACAAAAACGACACAAAACCTCGGAGACTCCAACCCATTGTTGAAATCCGACTAATGGCTGGTACTTCAATAAAGTCCACAGGACCATTCTCAGATTCGGTAGGAATTTCCTGAGCATCCGTTATCATTTCATTGATTTCAATTGATGGCGGTGGAGAGTCTTCAAGAGTAGGATTTCTAGAACTTGGAGTACCCTTTGCTTCAATGCTTCCTAGGCTCATGGTGAGTCCTCCCAAAAACCTCAGCAGCAATACTCAGATTAACGATATTTTCATCAACTAGTGGGAACACCAAATCTTTAGAAAAGGCTTGGCTGATCACTGGTCTATTATCCATAACAGACTCATCATGTACAAACGAAGGAAGCGTCTCAACAAAAGACAGCTCCACATCCTTCGATAGGAAACACGCCTGTTCTTCGTGATGCTCGCAAGGCAATGAAATATGCGATGTCAAATCATCAGAAATTTTCAAGCATTCATCAGCCAAGTGATCACTCTCATTACCTTTAGGCTCTAATTCAGAAACTTCATCTGAAATTTCATTACATCCATCCGCACCCAATGCATCATCTTCAAATATCATGGAAAAATCATGTACGGTTACGGAAGACTGTCCCTCCACTTTAAAAGTTTTGGGTAGGTTTTCCGTCTCCACAAAGGCCACGCACAGGCCACCATAGAATCCAGTGTTCTGTCGCAAATCCGGCACAAAATAACAGGATTCTTGCCGCAAGTTGTAGGACTGCTGGGATAATACCTGAAGATCAATGGTGTATTGGAATCATGATAGCAGTAATCATTTCATCTGCAGCCATGAACGTATTGGCGCTTTGAACTCTTGCATTCGTTGATTTCAGAGTTGCTCCCATCAAGCCAAAGGGCCCCCCCTTCAACTTTAATGCCACATACTGAACATTTTTCTCCTCAGGCATCTACACGTAAACGAAGAGGCATTCGACCTCAAAGAGCCAGTCGTCGATGCGACTCCGGCCATTGTAGCTAGGAAGATCTATCGTCCTCCTGTGGGATCGATCTTTCCAATCCACCGGATCATAGAATCCAGCGAACGTCGGAAACGAATCGTCACCACGAGCAATGACTCGATCTAGTTTCTTCATGATACGGTCGAACCCAACCCGCAACTCTTGCATGGCTTGATGATTCTCCCGCTGATAAGCCTTACGCGTCGTCTCGAAAGCTGCCATTGTGAGAGAGTAGATCCCTTGATCACCGTCAATGGGATTTTTGTTCGTACCTTTGTAATGAGACATCGGCCCGAGAGGTGTCCTCACTCTGATACCAATTTGATGCAAAGGGTAGACGTGGTGAAGTCGATCACTATCCTCCTCACAGGATAAGTACTCTAAATCCACAGAGCTTCCGGGACTCCTCAACTGGACTTCCTCGAATCCACGAGAAGAAGGCAAAAGCCAAACCTTTGATTAAAATAATGAATGATCTGTCAAATCACCACTTGATCTAAAAGCTTGAGCCGTTAGGGGATGGCGTATTAATCTATATTAAGGAACTCTAACACTTCCCCGCACGTGCGGGGTGCAACTCCGCACAGGAACATACTGGGCAAGGGTGGAGGGACACTCACAACTCACACCATAAACGGCCCCCTATGGGAAAATATACTTCCGGTGGCATATTCACTACTCCTGGGATTTGAACACAAGACCTTCCGCTCTGATACCATGTCAATTCACTACTTGATCTAAAAGCTCGAGCCATTAGAGGATGGTGTATCAATGTATATCAAGGAACTCTAACATGATCATCACCATAAACGAGTTTAACAACAATTTATAACTTAAAACAAACCCTAAAAACATAATAGGAAAGTCATAATCTTAAACGAAAACAAAAATCATAAAATCGTGCAAACTGTATAATTTTGTCGGTGGCACCGAAGGTCACCTTAGATGGCACCAAAGCCAACTAAAGTTGGCCAAAACTTCGCAGCGTGTGTAGCTCCTAATTCGATCGAACCAAAGGCTAGTTCGATGGGACCAAAAATTGCCGAATTTCTGCCACTTTTCCTTGATCTTTTTCCGATCCATGTGCGATAGGAATGTGTCTAATTCCTCGCCCTTCATCAGGGGATTCTTGCTCTACATTAGATTCTTGTCACAAATTGGGTAATCAAGGTGTAATTTGCAAATTGGACCTCGAAAAAGCATATGATCATGTTAATTGGTCCTTTCTAGATTATTTGCTAGAGGTGATGGATTCGATGTTGCGTCCTCGGCTTCTTTCTCAGTTCTTATAAATGGGTCCCGTTTTGGTTTCTTTAAATCTTCTCAAGATCTTAGATTGGGGGGCCCTCTTTCTCCCTTTCTTTTTATGATTGTAAGCAGAGGTCAATTTGCAACGCTATTTAGGGGCTTCTTAGTCCAAAATTTTCCCCAGTCGATTAGTCATCTTCCAATTTGACGCCATCCTATTTTGCGAGGCGACTGATTCTTCCTTTTTAATCTGAGAACCTCGAACAGATGGTTTGAGGTTGTTTCAGGTTTGAATGCTAATATGTCCAAAAGTGGATTTCTTGGAATTAATGTTCCTAAGGAGGATATCTCGTCTTGCAGGGATACTCAGATTTCAAGTTGGGACCCTTCTCTTCCTCCCATCTCGGCCTCCCTCTGTATCTGGGTAAACCAGCAACCCGCCTTTAGGATAAAGTGTTGGAGAAAATGGAGAGAAAGCTAAGTCCCTGGAAGAGCAAGCTGCTCTAGTTGGGGGGTAGGCCAACCTTGATCAAATCGCCCCTCTCTAATCTCCCTTTGTATTTTATGTCGTTATTCTGGTACCCAAAAGTGGTCATCGAGCATATTGATAAGTTGCGTAGAGAATTCTTTTTGGTAGGTGGAGGCTTTAATGGTAAATTTCACCTTCTCAAGTGGAGAGAGGCTTGTCGTCCCTACAATGAAGGGGAAGTTGGGATCAAGAGTTTGGAGCCATGGTTCTGAATGACAATATCGGTCGCCGTATCAGCCAGGTGGAAAAATAATACAATACGACGTCACGTATCAGTAACGGGGCCGTATCGAGCCATATCAGCCTGTATCGGTCAGAATTATTTTTTTTTAAAGCAAAAAATTGGAGAAATATATTAAGGGTTGTTTGGCATATCTACTAATAAGAGATTATTTTCTTATTCTAAAAAATAAGCTCTTATTTTAAAAATAGACTATTTGGTAAAGCTCAAATTTTAGAGCTTATTTTAAAAAAAAAAAAAAAAAAATAGCAAAAAAGCTCTTAAAAAATAAGTGATGGGGAGGTCACTTTTTCTTTAAGAGCTTATTTAGCTTATGCGAGTAGACATTTTTGGTTAATTTTTAGATAAGTTGTCCTTAAACTTTTCAAGTAATTCCCATCTTGCCCCTTTCTCCTCTTTATAATCTCTCTAAGGTGGGCCTCATATGATCGATGTCCCACATCAAAGTGTGGCCCCACATGATGGACGACCCACATCAAAGGTGGGACCCACGTGATGGATGGTGGACATTGAAGGTGGGACCATATGATGGAAGGTTGACATCAAAGGTGGGCCCACATGATGGAAAATTCACAACAAAGGTGGTACCCACAAGATGGATGGTGAACATCAATGATGGGACCCACATGATGGATGGCCCACATCAAAATGTGGCCCCACATGATGGACTATCCACATCAAGTGGGCCCCACATGATAGACGGTCCATAGCAAAGGTGGGACCCCCATGATGGATGGTGGACATCAAAGGTGGGTCTACATGATAAACGACCTATATTGAAGGTGCCCCCACATGATGAATGGTCCACATCAAGGTGGGCCCACATAATGCACGGTTCACATAAAAGGTGAGCCCCACATGATGGATGGCTCACATCAAAGTGTGGCCCATCTTAATGGACCATCCACGTTAAGTGGACCCCACTTGGTGGACGGTTCACATCAAAGGTGGGATCTACATGATGAATGATGGACATCAAAGGTGGACCCCCGTGATGGATGGTAGACACAAAGGTGGGCCCACATGATGAACGACTCGTATTGAAGGTGGGGCCCCACATAATGAATGGTCCCCATCAAGGTGGCCCACATAATGGACGGAGTGAGCCTCACATGATGGATGGCCCATATCAAAGTGCGGTCCTTCATGGACTGTCCACATCAAGTGGACCCCACTAAATGGACAGTCCACATCCAAGGTCTTGCATGATGGATGGCCTATATCCAAAGTGGCCCAACATGATGGATAATCCACATAAAAGGTACATCAAAAGTGCAACACACAGGATCGACAACCCACTTCAAAGGTGGGGCCCACACAATGGACACATCAAATGCGGATTCCACATCATGGGTAGTGGACATTGAGGAGCCCCATATAAAGGACAATCAACATTGATGGTGGGTCCTACATGATGGATGACCTACATCAAGGTGGGCCCCATATAATGGACAGTCCACGTTAAAGGCCAACCAAAATAACCGTCAGGATTGCTCTTATAATGGAGTTGTTGTAATCTTTAAAAAAGACATCAATTATCCCTAAAAAAATCTCTTATTTGAACATTTTACCAAACGTGCTTATTTTAAATAGGAGTTTTTTATGGTTTCGAAAAGCTGATTTACCAAACGAGCTTATTTAAAACAAGAGTAAAAACAAAAAGAGCTTATTAGAGTAGCTCTTATTTGAAAAGCATTTGTTAGATTAGAGTAGAGATGCCAAACGAGCCCTTAGAAAATGAGGAAAAATGAGATATTCAAGAATCTATCTTTTTTTTGTGTTTTGACCATGTATTCAATGGCGTATCAGACCATTCTTTGGTAAGAATGTTGTCCTGATGGGTTATTAACCTGCTGTAAGGTGTTTTTTTTTTTTGTACAAATTGTTGATATATGTTAGAAATTGATATCATATATTGTTAATACGATTATCCATCAACTCATATAATTTTTCTAAAATTACTTTAGAAAACAAAAAAATGCCCAAAACTTAACTTGAAAATAGAAAATATGTAGAAAATATTTTTTAAATCAAAGCATGAGTGAAATCATTAGATCCATGGTCTTCTAATACTCCTCAAGCATCTTAACAAGAATTTGAAAAAATGATTTTAAAACTTTTTCATGAAACTTTTGGAAAATACATGCATAAATAAAAAAGAAATTAAAAAAAAAATCTTCAACAAATTAGTAGATCCATATTCTAGTACTCTTTAAGAATTAAAACGAGAATTAGAGGGAAAAAAAACCTAATTTAAATTTTTTCTAAAATTTTCTGAAAATTGCCTAGGGTACAAAAAAAGAGTCTCAAATCTTCAATAAATCAGTAGATCCATAGTCCTCTAATACTCCTCAAGTGTTATAACAAGAATCAGAAATATATATATATATATATATATATATATATATATATATATATATATATATAGAGAGAGAGAGAGAGAGAGTTTAAATTTGTTCTGAAATTTTCAGAAAATACCTATGTAAATCAAAAAAATTAAATTAAAAAAAAATCAAATCTTCAACAAATCAATAGATCCATAGTCTGTTGATACTCACAACCATAATAGCAAAAATCAATACAAAAAATTAATTTGAAAACTTTTTTTTAAAATTTCCTAAAAATAACTGCGTAAATAAAAAAAAATTAAAGAGGAAAACACCCCAAATCTAGATCAAATCATCCAAGATCCGATCCAAATAATTTATATTATTGTTTCAATGGGATTTAAAATCGAAACAACAAGAGAAATATTTTTTTTATTTTTGTAAAACCAAACCTGGGAGTTTTGATTCTTCGATTTGATGCAAAAATAAAAAATAAAAAGTTTCGATCTTCGAATTTGTTCGGAAATGCCTTTAAAACAATCCTTCTCTGGAAAGAAATTACGAGGATAAAAAGGGGGGGAAAAAAAAAAACAAAGAAAATGTAAAAATCTTTTTTAGCCGAATCGATTGAAACCACTGTGAGTATAGAATGTCGATGCCAATACGGCCGATACGGCACCGCTTTTTCATAACGGGCCGATACGGACTCGTATCGCGTGTCATATCCGACCGACATGGATATGATACAATTGTATCAGCCGATACGATACTGATATTCTGATTTATGATTGGAGGTTGTCAATTTTACCCTATTGGGCAAATGGGTTTGGCGGTTTGGTGTTGAGGCCTCTAGTTTGCGGAAGAAAGTTGTAGAGGCTAAATATGGCTCTTCCCCCACAAATTGGTGGATTATAGACTCTTCCCTATATTGTACTTCTTAATAGGGTTCTGTTGTATTAGCGGATTGGGCAGTGTGAATTGTTCTCTAGGGCTGCTCCACTGGGATTTTAGGTTTAGTTTGTTTTAGGTTGTTTCCTTTTATCCCTTTTTTTCTTTCTTTTCTTTTCGTTGTTCTATTTTGTTTTGTATCTTTTTCTTTTGGCCCTAATAAAGTGCTTCATTTTTCAAAAAAAAAATCCTGAGATCTGTCAATTTCTCACATTTTTCTCTTGTAGGTTCATCTATTGGATTTGGAAGAATTTGCACTCTAAGCTTGCTATCCCTATCGTTCCTCGGCCTACTATTCTCCAATCCATTACTTATCTTATGGAAAATGCTAATGTTCAAACTTTTGTTTCTCTTAGCAGGCCTTCTTTTCCTACCCTTGCATGGCAAATTTGGAGAGAGAGAGAGAGAGAGAGAGAGAGAGAGAGAGAGAATATCGTGTCTTTAATAACAAATATACGCCTAAGGAAACCATCCTTAAAAACATTGTCTACGATTTGATATCCAGGATCTTATTCCGTTTTGGGCCTATTGTTACTGCCAAGCCTCCTATTGCGGTTTTGGCAACCTAGGATCTCCCTACGGCCTATTCCATGGTTCAACCGCCTATTCGTCATTCTTATGTCCGAGAAAGAGTAAACTCGTGTTGGACTCTTGCCTGTGCTAAGATCTCTAGCACTAATGTTAGTTTCCTTTGCTATCCCCCCATTGACTGCCCAATTTGGGGGATTATCCAAGATATGGGCATACAAGAGACCTAGGATAAATGCCTCCAAACTCTTTTTCAAGGCATATCTAAATTTAACTATGATAATGTTGTAGGTGCTAGCATCCTGGTGCATAATAGTCAGAGCCTAGCAGCCATCATGGATCCTCACTCATCATCATGGGAAATGCGTCTTTTCGCTAAAGGAGTGCACTCATTTATTATTGCCTCCACTAGCCGCGCTGGTATTGCTTCGGGGCACTTTCTTATGTCTATTTCTAAGCTAGGCCTCTGCCCCCATGAGCTCCTCTCTCTGCATTATTACTGAGATCGAGGATTGTCAGCTTACTCTAATGCCTGGCCCAGGTTGTGGGTTCCCTTGTCCCTTCTTTTCCCCTTCTCTCCCTTGCACCTAGGGTGTGGGTGGCTTCTTTTTCTTTTAGGGGTTCCCCCGCTTGTTGTATCTTTTCATGCTTTGTCCTGGGGTAAGTAATAAGAGAGCATTACTACGCAACCCCCCCCAGAAGAAGTAAAAGAATAATAATAAAAAAATAAAAATAAAATAAAATCTAACATACTTTTTATCTTATGTGGCTGTATGGGGAAAAATGTGAACTCATTTTGTATAAAATTGTATCACTTCTATCAAATAACACACAGTTTAGGACCCTATCAAAGCAAACTTCTTATGCATAATCATGTCTCTTCCAACATCTCTTGAAGTTCATTGAAAAATTCTATCATTTTCCCAATGTTTCCCTCAAGACAATGAAACATCCCCTAATACATACGACATTTCCTTTGCAATACCGATGTGTTTTTGTATCCAAAGGGAGCAATTACATGCATATATGTTGATACTGTGAACACTGGATAGGAATCTAGTTGCACAAAGCGTAAAGTGAAAGCGGCAATACAATCGGGTGCAAAAGTAGGGAAGCGTCTGTTTCAAAATGTTTTCAAATAGGTAGGAAGCAGGAGCGCGGGTCTGAAGCAAAGCAGGAGTTAAACCTTGTTAGAAAGGATTGTGCAACCATGATTTGATGTTATAACTTCTACTAACATGGAACAATTCAATTATTTTTTTAGTTTTATTAAGCAAGTTACCATTTCTAAGTGTCTTTTTGTGAGCCTCTCCCATTGGTGGCTCTAGGGACTGGGTAAAAGAGTAAGGTTGATGTCTGATGGGCAGCTCATTGTAAAACTTTTCCCTACCATTTAAAAGCCAAACTCGAGTTGCTGGGAAAAAGGCTAAGATGACAATGATGATGACGACGACAATGATGTTGATTGTTTTAGATCTTTCTAGCATATGCTAAATTTAACCATAGTGTTAACGTTTGCAATTTAAGAAATGTTAATGTTTAATTTTTACACACATGAGCATGCACGCAGACACTCACGAACATACACGTGTGTGCACATGCATCTAGTTGTTTGAAATTCGAGAGGCACATTTATGCAAGTGCCAAGTAGTAGAGTGCTTTTTGTCTTGTCAACTAAGGGTGTCAAAAGGTTGGGCCTGGTCTGTTACGAGCTTGGTTCAGAGCAAAACTGAGGCTCAACGGTTTGAGCAGGGCAACTTAGGTCTAGAAGTTCATGCCCGATTAGTGGGTAGTCATCTGCTAGGCCAGGAAAATGTCTGAGGCAAGATAATGTATAGTCGACATTAGTATATATATTTACTGAATATTATTAACATGCATGGAGAAATTGCATAACAGGCCCAGCTCATAAGTTTTAGTTGGCCTGGCTCGGTCCCAGAAAAATTGGCACATCTTCGCCTCTGGTGGGGCTTTGTGCCTTGGACATGTAGAATTAGCTCAGGCTCGTGCCGACTGACTGGGCCAAGACCTGACCCATTGGCATCCTATCTTCAACATGCACTGAGAAACCATCATCAGCTAAGCCATATCCTAATTAATTGGGGTCGGCTGCCATGCAGTGAGAAATAACAACAAAAAAGCTTCTACTAGAAGATATTGTGGGACTTGTGAACATTGATGTATCCCTGCTTTGCATGGATCATAGTAAACAAACACTAGATACAGCAAAATAAGTGTGGATAATACAACAAGATAAGACAAAGGAAACTTATCAATACAACACAAGGTTTCTAGAAATTAAAAGGTCTTGAAAATGAAGATTCGGAACTTTAGAGACTTTAAAAAAAAAAAAAAACATGGAGGCGTGGTAAATATAATATACTCACATCAACATCAGATAAATGTCCAGCCATTATTCGTAAAGGCTGAATTCTATCCATGGACCAAATCCTAGCAGTTCGATCATGAGAAGAGCTGGCAAAATAATGTCCCACAGGACTGAACTGTCCAATTTAAACGATGGAAGAATGATTATGTGCCACCCAAAAACATAATTATGTAGAAAATAACAATTTTTGCTAATAATGCAGGTATCCAAACAAAAAGCAACTCAACAATTTAAATGACTCAAAAGCTACATGACAACACAGGAGCAGGAATGAGGAGGCAGCAATGATGGAGAAAAGGTATGCAAGGACATGATGTAAAAGGGCTTGGCAAGTACTATCAACACTAAACCCTCTTTTGCAAGCTCATCCTCTGTAGAATTAGTCTCCCTGGAAACATGAGAAAACAGATAGAATGAGAGGTGACTATCACTTGATATCATTAAGAAGTAAGTCCCATTTCCAAGGAGCTTTTCAGTGACAACCAGACAGAGCAACTGCATTCTTGGAATCAACTTCCAAAATGAAGAGACCCTCAAACCTTTGAAAAAAGATAAGTAGCCTAACCTTAACAAACATCATTCTTGCAAAACTAGAGTCCCCATTACCAATGGGCCCAAGAAGAGCTAAGCAAATAGACCCCATTACCAATGTACCAGAAAACTATTAAGTCTTCAAAAGAAGCATCTTATGGATATGTTGAGTCAAGGGTTTGAGCCATTACCAATGGGCCCAAGAAGAGCTAAGCAAATAGACCCCATTACCAATGTACCAGAAAACTATTAAGTCTTATGGATATGTTGAGTCAAGGGTTTGCAGCTAAGAAGTATGGATCTCTATGCCCAAGCCATTAGGTTTCGCATTCAAGTGACCATCTCCCCATATCATGAAGAGAAAGGAATTGAGAGGTGGTGAGATTTCAGTTTATTAACAGATAGTGTTTTTTTGTTTTTTTAGGAGTTGATAGACAGTGAAATATTAACTATAAAACATCTAACTTCAATAACATGACATATAAATATATACCTTCCAAACTACCGAGTTTGACAAAAAATTAAAAAGAGCATGATTTAAAAATAGAATTATAGAAGGGAGAAAAAAATCAGCACTTTTCAAGTGGCATACATAAGACACGAACTTAATATATTCATAACCAAATCTCCAGGACGGAAACGTCCTGTTGGATTCATAACCTAATCTCAAGAACGGGAACATCTTGTTCTCATGTCAAAAACAAATTTAGGCAGAAAACACACAAAAACATGAATGCAGGTTCCGGTTTCCATGTAGCCTAAACACCAGGTGCATTAAGCAGGCACAAGAAACCCAATCAACCACAGGTATGCAGTACACTCACTGGACTCTACGCTAGAGTCACACGAAATTCAAAACAAATGAAATGCAGATCATGGTTGAAGGCATTAAACAAGTCTAACCATCCTTCAATGTCAAGAGAATCTCATTACCATCAAAGGGCATCAAATATCAATTGCATTCAGAAAGCTCATTGCAGAATATCAAAATGTTTACCTGAACATCCCAAACTGGGTAATTGTGACCCTTGTAGCACACAAGATTTGCATTCAGCTTGGTGCTCCACAATCGAACTGAAGTAGGCGAGCATTAGATTAGAGACCCGATTGATGAAAAGAAAGTAAGATGACAGGAGAAGAAACATACTTGTTGAGTCTGAAGAAGAAGACAGAATAAAGTCCCCAAGAGGACTAAATGTAGTTGAATAAACAGGCCCAGCGTGACCCTGAAACAATGTATAAGATCTTTTCCCATCCTCCGAACCTAGCAATTGCTCGCTAGGAACAGATTCATTTTCTCCCTGCACATTAACTGAAACCAACACCATTTAATATACATTACACAGCCTCCTTAGCAGAACCATCTTGCCAAGATTAATACATACATACATACATACATACATATATGTAAAGAGGCTTGGTAGCCCCACAAACGCAGAAAACATGCCAACCCGGCAGGTGTGGGACATCAGAGCATCCATAATGTGGGATGCACAGTGATGATCTTGTACAAAAAATCAGGCCACTCCACTAATCAGGTGGGCCACACGTACTTTCAAAGTGGAATGGTTCCAAGTATTTCAAAAACCATCAATATAATAACACTGAATAATACGAATGGAAGGATCAGAGGTGAGAACCTACTAGTGTCAGCTTGTCGACCGATCTTTGACATGTCCCAAACCTGTAGAAAAGAAAGCAAGAAAATTAAAGAATAAATCTGTAAGAAAGGGAGGCGGTAATCATGAATCCATGATTAACAACAGGCAAAAAAACCTCCATGAAAATGTTCAAAAAAAAAAAAAAACCTTCAGTGAAGAGTCAGAGAATCCACCAGCAACCAGCGAGCCGTCATGGGAAATTGATGAACAGTTCAAACTAGCACACATTCAAGACAAACGTCAGGCACTGTAAGAGAGAACTGAAAGGCAAACAATACTCAATATAGGAAAGGTATGGATAAAAAGAGCAAAAACTACAAAAACCAGCAAAGGGCCGGAAGAAATGTGTGGCTAATAATGTTCAACAAAAAATCAATAATTTAGTATGAACCATTACCCATTATGTGTGTTTATAAAGGTATAAAAGCTGATAGGACGGCAGTGCCAGGCTACTCAACTGCACTCGGTTTCTTAGGTCCTCAAGAATAGAATGTTCCACTTCTGTTGACCTGAAATGCAGAGAAAATAACTAGCAATGACAACCTTGGAATCTCCCCCCTAGTGACAATGTAAATAATAGTAATGAATGCACTTTATCATAAACCAGAAATTAAGCTTCAGAGTCATAGCTTCATGCCTATCAATTTCTGGAAACAAGTATAACCAAATGCAAATATTTGATAATGAATGAGAACCAGCAAAAATGTAAAATATCAATGAGGGACACGATAACATGTAGACACTCACAGATCAATGTAATATGTGTAGAATACATCCAACCACTGGCAAAGAAACAATCACACTCTCATGAAACTTGAAAGATTTGTTTCAAGAAAATAGACAAACATAGCAAACATTCAAAAGTTCGTCATAATCAGGTCAGGCAATGTAAAAAATTTGTTCTGTTGTCTTATTTTAACTAGGAAAATGCCCGATTCTTTTTTCATAAATAAAATATAAAAAAAGGCACCAGAAAATCATGTGAGAGACAAGATAATCATTCATATAATCCTTATAAGATATATCATCTCTTAAAAAAAAAAAATAGGTGTTTGGATAAAAGAAACCTAAAATGGAGGGTGAATGGTTACCTGTTTCAAGGAAGAAGTGCAGTACAGATGGGAGGTTTTCATTATTCATGAGACGGTTTCCTGAAGAATGATTGGAAGTTGATCTGCATAGAAATTTCAGCAGATCCAGCTATGTGACAGACTTGGTCATACCCATAGCCTCAGCAATCATCCACAGCTTCGTGTTTGTTAGGTTCAACTCAAAAGAGGAAGCAGAGGATGTGATCACAAGGCTGGATGACAAATGGGTGAAGGGCAAATGATTGGAGGTTCAGTTTGCGTAGTCCACAGAAGCTGAAGAGACAGGCCGCCGGAACTACTAACAAGGAGCAGACACGGTTCATCATAGCAGGCCTGCCTCATAGGAGTGTTTTCTTGTGAGGTCAAACAAGGGGAGGGAGAGAGGGAGAGGGAGAGGGAGAGGGAGAGGGAGAGAGAGAGAGAGAGAGAGAGAGAGGGTAAACAGGTGGCCAGGGAGTTCAGCGATAGGTCATTCAGGAATGTGGTGAGTTGTGACATCATCACAGGCAACGAAGCGATGTGAGAGAGAGAGAGAGAGAGAGAGAGAGAGAGGTAAACAGGTGGCAAGGGAGTTCACCGATAGGTCATTCAGGAATGTGGTGAGTTGTGACATCATCACAGGCAACGAAGCGATGTCTCACTCATATCTGGAGTTGTGACTTACAATTTGTGGGCAGCGAAAATTTTGATAAAATTGATCAATCAGTTGTCGAGGAGCATAAACAGGTGTGGAATGTATCTTTTGTGCTCATAACCTGTTCAGATGATGTTTCGGACATGGTGGTGGCCAATTGGCAGACCTAACATGGGTGCAAGAGGAGTAATCAGTCAAAGCTTTAGATGATTTGGGCCAAATGAGTAGTGCAATCCAACATCAAGCCTGAGAGACTGCTTGAGTATTTGCGATCCCAGATGACCAGGTTATTCAGATCTGACAATGGACTGAGCAGATGCAGTGTGCTGGGATAGATTTTTGAGATTCCATTGGAGGGCTGGGAGTATGTGGCCCTGTTCGCAATTGGGTCGTTTATTAGTTCAGTGGTGGGGATCGATGAGAAATCAACAAAAAGGAAGTTCATTCTGCTAGAATAATAAATAAATAAATAACCCATAAGAAGCTAGCGGCGGTAGTGTCAAACTAAGTCAATATCAAGGTGGGTGTAGTAGTATTGAAAGGGGCAGTCTTTTATGAAGAAGAGGGGGTTTGGTTTGGAGAAGGTGATGGTAAAGAGGAGGCACCTGCAGGTCGCCGGAATCTTAGAGAAGAAGATGCAAGTTCTTCTGTGTTCCTTGGAACAAACAGTCAATGCCCTGATCTCAAGAATGCTATAAAGGCAGTACAAGTGTCCTCAAAAGATAGGTCCCAAATTTTGAATAATAAAGCAAGTTATCTTGTTGCTAAAGCAGTAGCCAGCTATCCAGAGTTGCCTCCCTTCAATTTGACACAGCAGGGTCAGACGGACTGTCTTGCCTCTTTGGACGGTAGCAAGGGTCTTGCCATAAATATTCACCCTTCTAAGGACACGTATTAGACGGCCTTTGCATGCCAGATGGAAGACAGCATGGCAGAACCATGTGGGTTATACATACAGGTAATTGTAGATGTTGGTGAGGGTGTTGGAGTTGGACTTCTAAGAATCTGCAAGTCACTTGAACAAAATAAATGCATTCAATCAGGTCTTTATTTTTTTATATCATTCTGTAGAGGGTCGCTAGCCCTCATAAGAGCCCACCATGCCCACATCTATAGTGGGACAGGCATCATCCATTGGCTGCAAATCTAAGAAGTGCATTTCTCAGCCTGGGGACTTGATTGAAAGACGTGCCCTTCTCCTAGCTCTTTTTTTTTTTTTTTTTGGAAGATACTGAATTTTAATGAAGCCCAAAGGGCAGAAAAAACAAAACAAAAGGGAGGAAACTAAAAGTACAACAGCCAAGAGGCACCCAACCCAGGAAAACAGTCAGGAAGACCAATCTCTCACAGGATACATCACCCTTCTACAAACCCCATTAGAAGAGCTACTTCTATTGTTGAAACAGTGGTCATTCCTTCCTGCCCAAATAGCTGAAAGGACAGCCAGGAGAGGGAGGTACCTGATTAGAGTACTTGACGCCCTTGCTCCCTTTCGACAGCCAAGATCTGAAAAGAGCTTCGATCAAAGCCGGAATCACTCAGAGGACTCCAAACGATAGCAGAATGCCGTGCCAAATCTCCCTCGAAAACTCATAGTGAATAAATAAATGATTCACTGACTCAGCTTCCTTACACAGCCGACAACCATTGGGAAGAATCATGCCTTTTCTTTGAAGATTGTCGACAGTCAGGATGTGTCTGATAAGAAGAAGAAGAAGAAGAAACTCTAGAGTATAGGGATTTGACAGAAAATTTCCCAGAAGAATGGAATTTCCAAACCATAGAGTCATCCACACCTAGACTTGGCCTGAACCCGTGAAGAAGGGCAAGGAGGGATCTCAGCTGCTCAACCTCTTCATCTAAAAGATTGCACTGACAAGGAGGAAGCCATGTTCCCATTTCCCCAGTCCTGCAATAACGGTCAGCAAGAACAGATAGCCGCAAGAGCCAGGAAAGCCTCACAAAGAGGGTTTTGCCAACCCAACTGGCCTCCCAAAATCTAATGCGATTTATGTTCCCTAGTGAAAAGATCATGCCGTCGTAAACATGCTGGGCAACGATCACAATAGATTTCCATATATGGGTCGCTCGATGTAGAGAAAATCCCTTGATTTTCCATCCCATAGGAGAAACCCCATATTTGGCTGAGAGAATAGACCTCCATATCCCAGCCCCACCATCCGAAAGAGGGGAGCACACATCATCCCAATTTGGAAGATGGGACTTGCTAGATAAGGCACCTCCACACCATAAAAAATCTCTTTTAAGTTTGTCAATCCATCAATGACTTTGGGCAATGAAAGAGAGACATGAAATACAAAGGAAGATTGGATAAGGAAGCTTTAATGAGGGTAATTCTTCCCCCCTAGAGAAACAAATTTGCTTTTCCAAGGAGAGGTTTTCCTCCCCATCCTCTCCATGACTTTATCCCAAATGAGATTAGGGGGTTTACCAATGCAGAGGAGACCCATATATGACGATGGAAAAGTACCTGGCTGACACCCAAACAAGGAAGCTAGACTGAGTAAATCTGAAGTGGGGAGGTCAATGCCCAGAAGCTCAGATTTACCTTAAGACCCAAGACCAATTCAAACAACCAGACTTTTTCTTTTTTGAGTTTATCTACCACAGAAGCATCTGATTCGCATAAAATTAGAGTGTCATCTGCAAATTGTAAATGAGTAATGTAATGTGAGATGTTAAGGACCCGGAGACGGCTTAGAATAACCCCACAGATTGGCCCTTAGACAATAAACGGCTCAAGGCTTCAGCAATGAGAAGAAATAAGAAGGGAGATGAAGGGTTGCTGAATACCCCTTGGGGCTTTAAAGTAGCCAAAAGGAAAGCCATTAATCATAATATAGAACTTGGGCAAGGAGATGCAGGAGAGGATACAACCTCTCCATTTAAGAGCGAAAACCGATATGGCCCATCATATAATCGAGAAATCCCCAATCTACATAATCAGAGGCCTTTTCAAGGTCTAGTTTACATACAACTCCTTTTCTTCCAACCCGTGACTTGAATCCACACATTCGATAAGTGCATAGTTTTGTTGCTCGAGGGACCAAAAGCCCTTGCCTGTTATGAAATCGAATCGAACAACGACTCTCTTTTTGCAATCCTTGTTTCAACAACATGAAGGCCATCCTAGAGCATGATCGTTGGTTAGTGATTCCTTTTTAGGATCCACCTTGTCAGGCCATTGCAAATCTTGTGCAGCCTAAGTCGAAAAGGGAGGAGATGCATAGTTCATCCAGGGGTCAGCCAAAGGCAACAGGAGAATCAATCATTGTCATGGGTGCAACGTTTAAAGATATGTTTCAGCCGAGGCAAGTGAAGATTGTTACTGGTGCGGCAGTAGCAATGCAGGAAGCCTAACACCCAGGTGAGTCATCTTCCATGTGTTGGGCCAATAAAGCAGAAGAAATGTTGGCTCTTAAAAATGTCGTTCTCAAGAGGATAGGAATAGTGACAAGGACAGGAAAATAGTCATATCCACAACTATGGTTGGTAAGTTGATTGGCATCTGGTTCGGTGATAACATTGATAATTTTCAGCTTCTGTTCAAATATATGCCAGCTCCATTGGCAGTGTAGAAGGTTTCCAACATGAAGCACAAAGGAGACAACGGAGGAGGTGAGAGCGAGGGTAATCGCAAAAGGTTACCCTTGAAGATAATCTCATGTAATGTGTGGCATTTACTTTGTCTGGAGAAGCGAGCGACTATTAAAGAGGTTTTCCACTTCTAGAAGGCTCAATTGGTTGCCTTGCAAGAAACAAGATGCAGTCGTTTAAGTTCTTCTTCAATCGGTTTTGAGGAAGCACTAATTCGAACTAGATTCAGCTAGACTTAGTAGGCTCAATCAATGGCATACCAGTGGGAGGCCAAATGTCTTGCAGAGAGTGGACTGAGGGGACTTGAACATCATTTGGTTGAAGGTGGATTTTCTGTCACTAGGTCAATCTTTATGAACTAATTGACTTGCCATAGGGAGTTGTCAGCTCACTTGGACCAACTATCAAGCTAATCTAGCAATGTCTATGTTGGACAGATTTCTGCAGTCAGCAAATTGGGAAGCACAGTATCCAGGAGTCTACCAAATTGGTATCCATCACCCAGTCTCTGATCAGTGCCTAGTTGTATGGTTAAAATGAGGTCTGTTGGAGATCAAAACCATTTTGCTTTGAACTCATTGGGTTAAAAGAAGAGGTCTACTGATAGGGTGAAAGAGTGGTGGAATTCCATCCAAATTAATGGATGGTTGGTTTCAAATTGGCAATAATGTAAACGAAACTAAAGGGGTTCACAACGAATGGAAGGAGCACTTGGCAACGATGGGGAATGTTAAGGTAGATAATCTTTTAGATTCAAGCTTTGGACACTAAACAAGAATCTAATCAGTTATCTGACAAGGAGAGAAGAAAACAAGCTACCTTGAAATAACGTTTTCAGTATCACAATATCATCAATATATCCCACGATATATCTGTTATCCCAGCTAGGCAATACAATATCCAGCTTTTGCATTCATTTTTCATGGTATCGTGCAATATATCGCATAAAATCATGATAGATCATGTATATCGCAATATCATGTGATATATCCACACTCCCCTTTTATAAATTCTTAATATATCGTGCGATATATTGATACCAAGTGCGATATCAAAAGGGATAAAAGGAAACCGGTAATATTTTGTCTGGAAAATCCTCAAAATTTCACAAAAAATTATTTTTCTACAAAAGAAAAAAAAAAATTACTAGTACATTGTAAGGTGATTTCGACCCATCTACTCTAGTTATTGAAAGAAAATCTTCAAAATTTCTCCTTAATCGCAATCAGAAATTTATTGGGGCCAGATTCTAAAAGGTACATATTTTTTAGTTTTAATTCATTTTTCCATCTCTTATATGTTGTAAATAGTGTCAAATGGTAAGAAATCCATGATTCTTCATGTTTTGGATGAAAAGAAATGAATTTGGGGTTTCGATTTCAAGATATGTGGGGGATGGGCCGAGTTGCGAAAAATTAGGGAGAAATAAAAAATTTCTCCAATTTTTCCCAAATTAGTTGCAATCTTAGTGCCTATTTGATTTTCCAATTTCCTATGAAATGCAAGGTAAATGAGCCATCATAATCATTTCCATGTGTTTGTTTAGACGGGAATTATGGCTCGTAAATCAAAAGTCAAATACACTTGTAAAGTTAGGAGGTAAAGTAAAATGCAATCATTACATTTTCACATTATAAAATCACCTTTTTTACCGTGATTCCAAGGTGAAACAAACAACGTAACAAAATCATCATTACAATCAAATGCATGTGATGTGACCAAACAATTACAAGAGTAAATAATCATGACCCATTTACAACCATTTACCGTAGTAATTAGAAAACCAAACAGGCCCTTAGTTTCCAAACATGAAATCAAACATGTATATAACCTGATCTACACATTCGTGGTAATTTGGAGATTTTTCAAAAAAAAAAATTATTTTTAATAAAAAATTAAAAATGTTTTTTTTTTAGAGGAAACAACAATTTATTCAAAAGGCCACAAAGCGGAAAAGAATACAAAAGAAGAACCCAGCAAAAACAAGGAAACCCACCCCAGTACCTACTGAGGAACACAACCCAACAATAAATTACTAATCTTCCAAATGATTTCGTCCATGGAAGAGCATCTATTCCTAAAACATCAGTCATTTCATTCTTTCCAAATGCTCCAAAAAAAAACAGCCAAGATGAGCAATCTCCAGGCTTCCTTCCCCTCTTTCCCCCCACCACCACCACCATGCCAAGCCCATAGAAGAGCATCGACCGACTTTGGCATTACCCAAGTGATGTGCAAAATCGAGAGGAAAAACTCCCAAATTGTTTGCGCAACGAGGCAATGAATAAAAAGATGATCAATCGACTCCACATCTCTCATACACATCAAGCATATGTTGGGCAAAATCAGGGATCTTCACTACAAATTATCGATCGTCAAGATTCTTTTTCTTCCCACTAACCAAACAAAAACTGTGACCCTAGGCGAGGCCCCATAATACCAATGCAGGATCTTCGCTACAAATTATCGATCATCAATATTCTTTTTCTTCCCACTAACCAGACAAAAACCGCAACCCTAGGCGGGGCCCCATAAACAAAAAAAAAAAAAAAAAAAAATTTGTTAAAAAATAATAAATAAAACTTTTGAAATCCACAGGTATATCTATAGTTTTCTACTTCTTTTGCTTTTGAATGTAATGCTTGTGTTTCCATACATGACTTCTTACATTTATAAATTTTATGAATTGACTTTGAATATAGTTGCATTAGTTCAGTCAAATAACGCATAAATTAGGACCTATACAAAGGAAACCCATTATGTGCACTTCTTTTTTGTGATCTTTTGATTTCTGTGTGTGTGTGCGCGCTTTTTTCTTTTCTTTTCTTTTTTTCTTTTTTTTTACAGATAACAGAAACTTTCAGTGAAAACGGCGTTGAGATAGTGCTGGAAGCAAAACAAGAAACAAAACAAAACAAAGAACAGAGGAGGCTAAATCAGCCACCCCTTACACCCAGCCCACTCTCGAACGTACTCCCAAACATGTGAGGCAACTCCCCTAACATTACAACACACATTCCAAAAACACCAACCATTCCTCTCACCCCAGATTCCCCAAAGACCAGCAAGGAGACAGCCTCCACACAGCCCGATGCTTTTTGCAAATATTAATCCCGTGCCACTCCATAAGGAAGTCTCCAATGTCCCACGGCATAACCCAAGCAACATTGAATCTGTCCAGCAGGGACTCCCAAATACATCTAGAGAAAGTGCAATGGATAAAAAGGTGGTTGGCAGACTCAGCATCAGACATGCAGAGGAGAAAAATATTCAAGATGACCATAGACCGCTTTTGAAGGTTATCTATCATCAACACTATATTTCTACCCACTAACCAACCGAAAGCTCCAATCTTAGAGGGCGCATCATAATGCCACACATGAGCTGTCTTTTCAAATTTCATCACGTCGGACCAAAGCATGTCGTAGAAAGAGCTAACCAAGAACTGCCCCAACTTATCCATAGACCACACATCAGTTGAAGGCCAACAAGGACGGAGGAATTCTAATAATGCAGCGAACACTTCCACCTCACAATCCATCAAGGATCAGTGACAAGGCGGAGACCCCACAACTGAACCACCAAGGACCTCAAAACAGTTATTAATGGTGACATGCCGATCTGGCGCAAGGCTGGCAATTGCCGGGAAAGAGACGCAAAGAGGCACATCCCCCCTCCAAACATCTTCCTAGAAACAAATACTCTCCCCATTACCCAAATGGAAAACAACACCTTTCGAGAAGATAGGCCTAGCGCACAAGATTCTTTCCAAGCCGCTGACGCCCTATAATTGGAAGAGTCTTTTGTCCACCACGTGCCAGAAGAGCACCCATATTTACTTGCAATGATCTGCCTCCCAAGGGCATCCTTTTCTGTATTGAACCGCCACCGCCACTTACCTAGAAGAGCATCATTCATCACTGCCAACTTTCGGATGTTTGCAGCAAACGGATTCTCATTGTCGACAACCAGCAGAAGAGATCTATGATTCTTCCGAACATGTCTTATGTGTATGTCTGATGCAGAGTCTATTGATCACCTATTCATACACTGCAGTTTCGTCAATCAGGTGTGGTTTCAGCTCCTCAAAGCCTTTGGATTGGCATGGGTGATGCCTTTCATTATCGACCAATTATTCAGAATGTGGCATGCGGTGCAGCTTCCTTAGGATAGGCAGATTCTGTGGAGATTATCCTTGTTAGCTGTTCTTGGAATATTTGGAGGGATCGAAACGCCCGGTGCTTCTGCAACAAAGGGGGTCCTTGGGAAGAATCATTGTGGAACATCAAGAGGGATATTATAGAATGGGCAGTTAACTCTTTTATGTGGACATCTCTATCACGCATTCTGTCTTTGGGCTGTAGTGTCTACTGTTTGCTTTCTTTGCTTGTTCTTTCAAGCTTTTTTAATAAAATTCACCTATTATCCTTCACGAAAAAAAAATGCCCTAAGCCAAACACCCATTTCATGATATGATGTTCCAGCGCCACCCATCTTTTGTGCAACGATACATTCATCTTCAAAGACAGCCCTATGCTCCGTCTTGAAGCCTAGCACACTTAACTAGTACTTTCACCATACTCTCATGAGTGCGTACCTTGGGCTGATAATGTCCTAGATACTCTATACTAGAATGGGTAAGTATTAAAATATTGTAACGGTATTCGTCGTCCTACCACATCGGTCGTGGGAGTCAAGGCTAATTGCTCATAGCGTATCTCAAGGAACATTCATGTATGCTCCAAACACCCCAGGTGGAAGAAATACACTTGCGCAGACTTGTATCACGCACATCATCTACACGGGACTGCTTCATCCTTCCTTCGTCATCATCCAGACCAGACTGGCTGGTTCTTTCGAATCATTGTCTTATAATCAAAGGTTATTCCCGTGTAATGTAATTAAGGATTTGTGCGAGACCAGAACCTGGAATGTAAGCAGATCTCAGATCATTACTAAAAGCTTTCTAACGTAGAATGATCTCTCTTTCTTATGTGTGTTTCGGCAATGTCTATAAATGCATTATGAATGTCCATGGAGATCATATCAATCAAAACAAGTAAACAGTGGCCGAGTTTTATGATAGAGGGAAGCTATCTTCAGAGCTAGGAGCTTTTTTCATCACTCTCATTCCTGGGATGTCACAGAATCCTTGAAGGACTTTAGATCTGTAAGTCTCATTGGGAGCCCATCAAAATCTTGGTGGTGTTGGTAGGAAGACTTGGGAAACTCCTTGTTGGATCATCTCTTAGTCTCAGGGGGCTTTTCTCTTCTGTAGACAAATTATCAATCGCGCTTTGGTGGCACACGAATGAATTGACTCCAAGCACAGGGAGGGAATGCCAGGCCTTATTTGCATTCTAGATTCGGAGAAAACATATGCCAACACAAAGTAGTTGGGATTAGGCTTAGATGATGATGATGGTGATTTGCAAAAGCATACGACCACATAAATTGGGATTTCCTTCAGTACATGCTATGCATACTAGAGTTTGAGTAAGATGGAGAAAGTGGATGGATGGATGAATTTAAGCTCTGTTTCTTTGTTTTGTTATGAGCTTTCTTTTGTTTGGTTTCAATAAAATGAAGTCACCATACAAAAAAGTCAAACTAAAACAAAGATATGCTTCAACATGGACTTATTTCATAACTGCAACTTAGATGAGAGTTGACGTTTTATATTTTTCTCTTTCTAGTGACAATCTTTATGTTGATAAAAGCATATTTTAAATTAGAAACCAAGTTGTTAAAAAATAAAAATAAAAGATCTTCTAAAGCCTTAAAAAAAGACAACAAGGTCCAAGTAATCATAGCAAATGTTCTGTATTTATGTAAATTACATTCGAAATAGAAGAATTTGGAGAATACATTGTGGGCAAGGCCAGCTCTGGTTTCACTCGAGGAGCCATGGAAATAGTGTTTGTCTCAGAGCGAACACTTTTTCCAGTTGCACCAACATTTTTGTCCTTCTTCAACTTCTTGACAGAATTTCCTTGCTTTCCTCCCTCCGGTAATTTCTTCTGAACAATAAAACCGTATATCAGAATTTAAAGTATGGATTGGATTGATGCCCTCATGACAAACAAGTGAAATTAATGGCCCTTGCTATGTTAGGAAAGCAGTTCCATGACTTAAGTGTGAAATATGCAATCAACCAGAGGTAGCAATATGTAGTAATATAAATAAAAGGAACACTTAGGCCAGATCCAATATAAAGCTTTGTAAGCCTCACGTACAAAATGCATCTAAGTGTGTCTAAGTGCATTTAAGCTCTTGTAAGTACATGATTGTAAGTGAATCTAAGTTCATCCAAGTGCAATGCACCTGGATGCACTTACAATGCACTTGGATGAACTTCAGTGCACTACTGCACTCAGACGCACTGTAATGCACTCAGATGCACTTTGTACATTAAGCTTAAGATGCAAAGAATTGTATTGGATCTGGCCTCATGGAACATTTCATGAGCAGGCGTCCAATGGTCTTTTTACTACTAGCATAATCATTCAAAATATGTTATCTATGCAGCATGGAATCATCCATTAAAATTCAAAACAGAAACATTAGACTAAATGTTCAAGCTTAGAAAGCCACTTCTTATACTCACAACAGTGAGGCTCTCAACATGAAAGCTAGATGAATTTCAAGTATAAAAAGCAACATCAAAGCAATGGATAACAGTGAATCTTCACAAGAGCACCAATGTATGAATCAAGGGGCACATAGAATTCAGCAGGGCTGGTATTCAACAAAATAGTTGCTATAATTGCCGAATGGGAAAGCCAAGACAAGTGCTCCAGTGGGATTCAGCAGGCACAGTTCTATTCCAAGTTCCAACTACGAGACTGTATTGCAGTATGGCAGAAAGTCGAGAAAGCCTTCTGTGGGATGGAGTTGCCTTCCAAGGGCCTGGTTTAAACCAAACTTCAACCAGTGTTTTAAATAGCTACACTATGCAGCATGTAGCTTACACTACGTAGCGTAGCTTAGCCTTAACGCTATGTAGCTCATGAAAATAGCTTAAGTCACGTGTAGCCTACGCTACATGATAATTTGTATAAGCTACACGCTACATAAACTAGGCTACACGCTGCGTGCCTCACATTACAAGTTTTTTTTATTACAACATTAAAATCAAATAATATTTTCAATGATTTGTTACATTTTTCTATTTTCAATATTTAATGCTTTTAGTAAACATAATATAAGTAATAGTATTAAATTAGTTTTGTTGCTCATTCTTTACCTTTATACTTAATGATTACCCTTTTTTATTGCTTTAAGTTGCGTTTGGTTGCACCAAATATCATGAAAATTTGTTAAATTTCATTATTAATCAGTCTAATTTAGTGAATATCATGGAATTAGTGCAACCAAGAACAACCTTAATTAAAAATCTAGAAGTAACGTGTAGCTTACGTGACACGCTATGTAGCTTACACCTCACGCTTCAGACGAGTGAACACTATGCTACACGCTATTCGCTATTTAAAATACTGACTTCAACATTGGGTTGGCAATGGCCCAGGCCTGGGGCAGGCAAAATCAATATTTTGAATAGGCCCAGCCTGACCAGTTCAAAATACGGGCCATCCCCAGGCCCGCCCATCACAAGGACTACACCAAAGAGTGCTCTAGGGGCAACCCAGGTCTGGTAAGATGTGGTGGAATAGTCAGAGAGTTAGATCTCTACCATACTGGAGTTTTATGATCCTCTCAGTATCGGTGACTCCAACTTCAAAAAAAATGCATGGCCCAGGGATTGGGATCGTCACAAAAATAAGTTAAGCTCAATCCTAATTGAATAGGGATTTGAGAAACTTAGTTAATTGGATTATGGTAGATTGCTTCCATCAGTAGGTGGTGAACAAAATGGAGGAAGCGAATAAGGATCTGAGAAGTGTAGTTACTTGGATTATGGTGGATTGCTTCCCTCAGCAGGTGGCGAACAAAATGGAGGAAGCCACTCAGTAGCATTGGTGAATGTGGTTTTCTCCCATGTGTATTGCTCAGTGAATCAGCGGGTGGATGCTCCTACATAGGAGGGAGTGCAGCTGTGGGGCATTACAATTACAAATTACAGCCAAGAAAGGATAATTGCTACATGCCTTTCATGGGGCCTAGGCTTTGAGTTGTAAGTTTTTCCTCTCTCTCTCTCTCTTCCCCTTTTTTTTTTTTTTTTTGTAGTTGCAATTTTTTGTTGGTCGGGCTTTTCATCACCCATTTGTTCAGGGTTGTATCTTCATTTTCTTCCTTCTAATAAATGATCACTGATCAAAAAAAATCCCTCCCCCAAGCTCCTCAACACTATCTTTTTTTTTTTTTGTAGTTGCAATTTTTTGTTGGTCGGGCTTTTCATCACCCATTTGTTCAGGGTTGTATCTTCATTTTCTTCCTTCTAATAAATGATCACTGATCAAAAAAAATCCCTCCCCCAAGCTCCTCAACACTATCCTTCACAAAGCTTCACAAAGCATTCGGTGTTTTAGGGCCAAGGGCTTATCTCTCTCCTAAACACCATCCTACAATCGAACTTTATTCCCACTTTTTACCACACCCCATCCTATGAGTTCTACTCCAAATGGCGGAACTATTACGTTTCACCCATTCTATTTCCCACCCATGATTGGTGACACCCTACTGCCCCCCACAACCTGCTCCATGGCCAATCTGATTCCCAAAAATTCCACCATTTCCAAGAAAGGTTCCAGTTTCACTCTTTGATCCCCCCACCTCTAAGCTCCTTGGACATTTGAACATCATCCCATTTTATGAAGTGATAATATGCTTTCCTCCCCTCCCTTCCCAAAAGAGTTGTTTATATGATTTTTTTTTCTTTTAGTTTTTAGACCCGAATCACACCCAAAATAAAACATGACCCATGGATGAATGGATCAGGTTTGGATTCTCTTAGACCAAATCAAATTCATCTATTAAATAGGTCCAGCTTATTTTTTATTTGAACCTGACCTGATTTTAATGAGTTGGGTCTACTTCTGAAACCAAACCTGATTTTTAATATTTTGGACTTGTAACTCAACCACCTACAACATGACCTGATTCGATCCATTTGCAACCCTATTTTGCATATGTGGGCTTGTACCGTCTCCTTGAGCTTTTTATGTAACTGGAAGTTGTCCTACATAGAGGTCGAATGCCACACCTTTGGATGTATATTTTATCTGATGTGAAAAAGTTGGTGTTGGTCTGAATCTTGCTTTATGGTTGAGTCATAGGGGGCGGTGTCAGATGATCAGTTATGAGAATTAGTAGATTAGCATGGCTTCTGTTCACCTATCTTGGTTGCCAGCTTCCAATAAATAGGTGGTTCCATGAGCTGAGAGACATGGTTGAATCTCTGAACTTGAGTGTAGTTGAACATTTTCGAGTGCATATGGCACACAATGACAGAAGAGAGATGTTAAGAGAGTGAGTTATCCACTAAAATGAGCAAAAACTATGACCTCAGGACCTTAAGTTTATGGTCGGACAGGAATAGTGGGTTGGTTATGGTCGGACAGGAATAGTGGGTTGGTCAAGAATGATTTAATGAACTGAGCACAATGACCAATAAAAACTGCCAGTCTAATTGAGCTGAAACAGGGAGCAGCCAAGCATTCTAAGAATGAGAGGACAGTATTGTTCAATTTTTCACCAGATAACGAATCTTTGGCAACTAGTACTCATGCTCTGGCCAAAAGAAGCAGTGCCTCAGAGTTCAGAATCACAGTGATTTTCGAAACACTATTAGATTGTCAAGATTCGAGAGAATTTTTTTTGTGAAGTGGAAGATATTTTTTACCCTTCTACATTTTTAAACTAAGCCGTCCAAATATTGTAATCATGTGTTTCCAACAATTCCAAAGCATTGGGTGCAGAAGCTGAGTAGCAAGAAATGTCACCAAGAGGGGAAAGCATATTATTGACTAACCTACCTTTCAAAAAAATATATATATTATAGACTAACCTAAAGGAACGGTTTAGTGCCTGTTTGGAATAAAAGAGAATCAAGATTTTAGATTTTTTGTTCTCAGCTGAAAGATTTGAATTTGAATAGGTGGGACACATGATTTCTCTAGAAGGTGCCAGGTTCCTAGGCCAAAGCAGAAACACATTACAAGGTTGCTTTGTCCAATACATTTCCTTTTGGTACCAACTGAAATGAAGCATGTGGGGCAATCATATCTGTTTCAATCGGTGCCACCCACACTGCAAACAGGCCCATAAGATGCGCATCTCAAATGCATCACAATATTCTACATGCTTAGCTTGTTAATTGCAAATGCTCACTTGCTAAGGGGAAAAAAATCATTATATATACCAAAAGATAAGACATCATAACTTTATATGCTTGATAGAATCTTTCGTGTTGATTGCTCACCTTGTTCTCTTCCACGTCCCCATCTTTGTTTTCACCTTCAACTTTTTCAGCAACTGAGAGCAAACCTGAGGCCTTTTCCAAACGTTCTTCTAAAGAATCCTCAAGCAACTACAATTTGGCAAGTGTATGTTAGATGGTAAAAGCATGGCAGCAGATAAATGAAAATGCTCATACGAGATTTGCAAAGCACACATTTCCAACAGGCGATAGTTGGTTCGAGTGCTAAGGAGACACTAAACTTACCGTGTGGGTGGGTGCATCAATGTGACTAACCGTGTGGGTGCGTTGCCCACCTAACAGGGGTGGGTGCGTTGCATGACTAACAGCAAAAAAAAAAAAAGTGAGAGAACTTCTAACTCCACCGAGCATGTGAAACTAAATAGAAAATGGAGATGGAAACAATGTAGTCAAAGGAGACCCTGCCAAACACACAGCCAGGCATTTTGGCCATGGTGTGCGAGCCTGGATCCCTAGCTGATGCCACTGACCCTAGGCATGCACCTGGGTGTTCCTAGGTGCGCCTGCGTGACTCACATGGGCCATTTGACATGTCTTTTTTAAGGTTTTTTTTTTTCTTTCTTTCTTTTTACCCACCCTCTAAGGGTGTAAATACATAAGAGAGGGTCTTTTTAAACCCTATTTCAATAAATATACTCCTTTCTTTTGAGATTAGAAGCTTAAGATTTCTTTTCCCCAAATTTCAACATCTTCTCTCATTTATTCTTCTTGCTTTCTTCTTCTAATAGTGAGCTTTTGATTAACGGTTATTAGTTTAGGCGGTTGACTAGTTTCCTGAACAGCTTGATTAATGATTAATGATTAGTTGATTACTAATACTAGTTTGATAAATAGATGGTTTAGTGTGTGAGTTCATTTTGCTTGTCTTGGCGTTTGGGATCTCTACAAATAAGAGCTTATTGGCTTATTTCTAAAAAAAATAAGCTTTTAGATTGTTTGTTAAAAGTCTAATCAAAGTGCTTATTTGTTTAGAAAGTAGCAAATAAGCTCCGATTTTATAAGTTGGGGATGGGTTACTTTTTGAAACGAAGCTTATTTGGCTTAAGCAGGGTAGACATTTTCGACTAATTTTTGGACAAGGTTGGTCCTTAAACGTTTCAAGTAATTCCCATCTTACCCTCTTCTCTTCTCTTTACAATCTCTTCGAGGTAAGCCCACATGATGAATGACCCATATTGAAGGTGGGCCCACATGATGAATGGTCCATATCAAAGGTGGGCCCACATAATGCACGGTCGCATCAAAGGTGAGCCCCACATGATAGATGGCCTACATCAAAGCGTGGCCCCACATGATGGTTGATCCACATCAAGCAGACCCTACCTGATGGATGGTCCACCTCAATGGTGGGACCCACGTGATGGATGGTGGACATTGAATGTGGAACCAAATGATGGAAGGTTGACATTAAAGGTGGGCCCACATGGCGAATGACCCATATTGAAGGTTGGGCCCACATGATGGACGGTCCACAACAAAGGTAGAACCTACATGATGGATGGTGGACATCAAAGGTGGGTCATACATGATGGACTATCCACATCAAGTGGGCCCCACATAATAGAAGGCGCACAACAAAGGCTGGGACACACATAATGGATGGTGGACATCAAAGATGGGCCCCTAGTGATGAACAACTCATATTGAAGTGGGGCTCCACATCAAGGTGGGCCCACGTAATGAACTGTTCACATCAAAGGTGAGCCTCACATGATAGATGGCCCGCATCAAATATGGCCCAGCATGACGAAACATGCACATCAAGTGGGTTTGATTTGATGGGCAATCCACATCAAAGGTGGGACCCACACGATGGATGATGGTCATTGAAGGTGGGCCCACATGATGGTCAGTTGACATCAAAGGTGGACCCACATGATGAATGACCCATAATGGTGCGGCCCCACACAATGAATGGTCCACATCAAGATGGACCCACATAATGGACGGAGTAGGCTTCACATGATGGATGGCCCACACAAAGTGTGGCCCCTCATAATGGACGGTCCACATCCAAGGTCTCACATGATGGACGACCCATATCCAAAGTGGGCCACATGATGGATGATCCACATAGAAGGTGTGTCCCACACGATGAATGGTGGATATCAAAAGTGGGCCCCACAAGATGGACAATCCACTTCGAAGATAGGGCCCACACTATGGACACATCAAATGTGGACTCCACATAATAGGTGATGGGTAGTGGACATGGAGGGGCCCCACATAAAGAACAATTAGCATTGATGGTGGGCCCCACATGATGGATGGCCTACATCAAGGTGGGCCCCTAATGATGAATGATCCACATCTAAGACGGGCCTTGTATGATGGACAGCCCACTTACTTTGAAGGTTTGGCTCACACAATGGACGATCCACATCAAAGGTGGGCCCCATATGATGGTTGATCCACATTTAATATACAACATAATGTGACACAGGACAGCCTATTCTAAGAATGTATGCACATGAAACATGTAGAGATAGGCGGAATAACAGTGATCAAATCAGTTTAACACTAAACTAACATCATCATAATCCAGAAAACATAAGGGAACATGCAATAGAAGGGACCATCATCACAAACACACTACACAAGGTTTAATTTCACTGCATGGATTGGATCCCGCGAGGAATAGAACCATCGCACTTGCATGGCTATGTCCAATCAATCAACAAGGATTCTCTAGTCCAAGAAATCGGGTGATTTCTAGGTTAAGGAATCACAAAAATCTAATAAAAATGATGTTTGATTTGAATTCTCAGGTTCTAGGATGATAGAGAAGGTGAAAGATGGTTTAGAAGAATGAGGAAGATGAGATGAATACCTTAAAAGAAGAAGATTCAATGGAAGAAGAAGAAAGGATGAGAATAGAGAGGAGGGAAGATCAGCAAGAGAGAGGGGAGGGAGCCACCACAAGGTTCTCTTTTCTTTTCATAACAATGCATCATGAATAGGGTTTAGGGCTCAGCCCCTTACATAATTCGTACTTAAAAAAAGACTAAAATACCCCTTAAACTAAAGAAAAATGCAACATAAAGTTTTTTAAAAAAAATAGTCCGTCGGGTTGTCGATCGATCGCCTAGGGTGGACGATCGATCGAGTGGTCTGGCAATCGATCGATCGACTGGTCTGTCGATCGATTAACAAGTCTGTCGATTGATCACTCGATCGATCGACAAATGTCACTGATCAATCGGAGATCCGTGGTCTCGTTCCAATCTTCAGCTCGCTCGTTCTTCTTCGCACCATGCCTTTCGTCTTTCCTCTTACACGTCTTCCCATAGTGGGGCCTTCTCAAATGTCCCGAACCACATGCGTAAAGTCTTCATTCTCCTCAAGTCCTCAAGTACAATCCAAAGCTCATCATCAAGCCATAAAGATACGGGCGTCACTCACCTCCTGTGCTGGTACACTCTAAAAGGCCAAATGTCTTCACCATCTCCCCTTGGCTGAAAAGAGCTCGACTCCGACGAGATAAAACTCTTATGCCTCTCCAACAAGTCTGGATCAAGCCTCTGTAACTCTGCTTCCATAAGTCATGTACACTCGAATGGTAGCCTATTCTTCCATTTAACCAAGTATCGTTGAAAGCCCCCATCTCGTGTGGATACAATCTCTTAATCCCTTCAATTTCTTCTTTTTACTCAAGTAAAGTTGGGATAGGTGAAATAGGTTGGGAAGAAAATTTTAAATATGGCCAGGTATAAGGAGAATGGTCTGTAGAAGGGTTTGGACAAAGCACTAGATCTTCCACATTGATTGTTTGATTGATTCCCATGTCAGGTAGAAGGTCTATCCTGTACGTATTGAAGCCAATTTTTCGCAAAACTTTGAATGGTCTAGCTACTGCGCGCCTATAATTTTCTAACGACACCCTGAGGAAACCGCTCTAGCCTTATCCGTACCATTACATAATCTCCCTCATTGTATTCTTGAATTTTACAATGCAAGTCGGCTGAATATTTATAACTTTCATTACTTACATTTATCCGCTTTCTAATGTATGAATGAAAATCATGAATATGACGGGAAAAAGCATTAGCTGACTCTGACGACCTACGTGAGACAGACGTAAATAAAACTAAAGGATGCTCTAGTGAAGTGATGAAGTCAAAATAAAAAACTCTATTAGCTATAACTTGGGAAATTTCAACAAAAGAACACTTCTTGCGGGTGACACATAAATTTTCACTCTTTAGAATTACACGAACCCACTCTAACTGATAGAGGTATTGCTCCTCGTACGTGTTATAAACAAGGATAATGTTCAAGTACCCCAATACTAGAGAACACGCACTATTGATACCAAGTCTTGAGCAGATCTTGGCATTGGCCATTATGTCCAAAATGTCATAAAAATGTGGGATAGGGGCTCTAGCCATCACATCCACCATGACGTGAATACAGCTGCAAGGTGAACTGACACTTAGGCTAAAATTTTGTGGACGGCCAGAATGTGCCCACATGTGAGCCATGTGCCATCGAACTTGAAACAGAAAAGGTGGGCACGGCACACAGAATAAGACTCAAACTTAAACTCTCTTGAGTGAACTCTTCGCTAAGAAATTTATCAAATTGCCTCTGCATTTCCGTGTGTTCTGCAGGGTTCAGCTTGATAAGGGGGAAAGCTTGACAAAATCGACCCAGGGACAGGATCGATTGCGTGTTGAATGTCCCGCTTGGGTGGATGTTCACCCCATAAGTCATCCATCATTGAATCCACACTAATCTCCCCTTCAATTTCACTCATGTTCACTATGGTAAGAGACTTAGATTGGGACTCTCCATCATTCAAGTCACACATGACATCTGGAAGTGGTGCAGTCTCAATCTCTTTGACCTTTTCATCACTAGTACACACTCCTTCATGCCCGACAATGATGAGTGATGCCTCAATTTCTTCTTCTTCATCACTATCGATTTCAGGCACGTACTCGACCACTTCATGAACAACCTATTTGGACCCTTCCAACTTGTCATTCACCAAGGTATAGTATTAATCATCTTTCCCATGGCCGAGGCTAGTCTGATTGGATGCCTCTAATTGCGTGGCAAGATTCTAAATGGCTTTAGTCTGGTCCTCAAGGTTATCCAGACATCAGAATAGGGCAGTCAAAGCCTCAAGAATCTGATCCTAATTCATAGTGGTGATGTGTAATCCAAAACTATGACCAGAACAAATTGGCACACAACGAAGGACATGTCCGAGGTTTACCCCAACACAACTCTACGGACTGGATGACTCACAATATGAATGCTATGATTCTAAACCTATGATGATGCATAAACTTAAAAAATTCAGATTTGATGACAACTAGGATACGAATCTGAAAAATTCAGATTTGGATCTAAACGATTCAAACCTGGAAAATTCATATCTAAATCCAGCAAGATGCACGATTGATATCTAAAATTGTGAATGCCAACGAATCTGAAAATTTCATATTTAAGTCTCTAATAGACACAAATCTGGAAAATCAGGATTATGCACTAAAAATCTAAAAATTCATATTTAGATCGCACGAAGATTGCAAATCTGAAAATTCAGACTTGTAGTCTACGTTAGACGCAAATCCGAGAATGTCCAGATTGATCTAGACTCATGCAAATCAGAAAATTGAAAACCCTAGGCTTCAGAAAACTCGATCTACAATAACCATGCAAGGATCCTAAGCTCTGATACCAAATTTGATGCAAGACAGCCTATTCTAAGCATGTATGCACATGAAACATGTAAAAATAGTGGAATAACGTAATCAAATCAGTTTAACACTAAACTAACATCATCATAATCCAGAAAACATAAGGGAACATGCAATAGAAGGGACCATCATCACAAACACGCTATACAAGGTTCAATTTCATGCGTGGATTGTATCCCGCGAGCAACAGAACCCAGGCATTTGCATGTTATGTCCAATCAATCAACGGGATTCTCTAGTCCAGAAAATCGGGTAATTTCTGGGTTAGGGAATCACAAAAATCTGAGAAAAGGGATGTTTGATTTGAATTCTCAGGTTCTAGGATGATGGAGAAGTTGAAAGACGGTTTAGAAGAAAGAGAAAAATGAGAAGAATAACTTAGAAGAAGAAGATTCAGAGAAAAAAGAAGAAAGGATGAGAATAGAGAAGAAGGGAGATCCACAAGAGAGAGGAGAGGGAGTCACCACAAGGTTCTCTTTTCTTTTCATAACAATGCATCATGAATAGGGTTTAGGGCTCAGCCCCTTATATAATTTGTACTTTAAAAAGACTAAAATACCCCTTAAACTAAAGAAAAACGCAACATAAAGTTTCTATAAATAAATTAAAAAAAAGTCTGCCAGGTGTCGATTGATCGCCCAAGGTGGCGATCAATCGACTAGTCGACCGGTCGATCGACAGTTCTGTCAATTGATCGCTCGATCGATCGACAAATGCCATCGATTGATCAATCGATCGACAAATGCCATCGATTGATCAATCGTTTGACAAATGCCGTCGATCGATCGGAGCTTCGTTGTCTCGCTCCAATCTTCAGCTCGCTCGTTCTTCTTCACACCATGCCTTTCGTCTTTCCTCTTACACGTCTTCCTATAGTGGGGCCTTCTCAAACATCCCGAACCACATGCTTAAGGTTTTCATTGCTCCTCAAGTCCTCAAGTACGATCCAGGCTCATCATCAAGCAATAGAGATATGGGCGTCACTCGCCTCCTACGATGGTACACTCTAAAAGGCCTGATATCCTTATCATAATGGATGGCCCAAATGTCTTAAAATATGAAGATTGTAGTCATCCATTCTTCTGTCATTTGAGGCATGGTTCATCATATGATGAGATCCACCAAAATAACCATTTGGATTGCTCATATAATAGAGGTTTTTTTTTTAAGGTAATCTTTAAAAAATGACGTCAACCACCCCTAATAAAAGCTCTTATTTGAAAGTTTTACCAAACGTGCTTATTTCAAATAAGAGCGTTTTTTGGACTTGAAAAAATGATTTTACCAAACAAGCTTATTTAAAACAAGAGCTAGAACAAAAAGAGCTTATTGGAGTAGATCTTATTGAAAAAGCTCTTATTGAATTAGAGTAGAGATGCCAAACGAGCCCTTAGATCTTTCCTTTGAAATTTGAAGTGGTGTTATTTTGATTGATTAGAAAAATCAACATGTCTATAAATATGTATATATTAATATTTATTATATATTTGATGTCAATATTAGTGTTTATTATACATTTAAAAAATTGCACCAGGAAATTCCAGGTGTGCCCCTAGGCATGCCTAAGTGTTTCAAGCAATCCAGAGGTAGGTGCCCCAAGCACCTTTAAGAACACTGGCTGGAACAGATCATGCAGGCCAAAAAATACTCGGCAGGACACTAACTTTTGTAACCCTTCTTCATGTACAATCCACATCAAAATTTAAAGTTTCAAAATATTCTAAAGATTAAACTTCTCTTTTATGTTTTGTTTCTGAAGAGTCAGAATCCTAAGGCTTTCCAGAGATCCTGACATAAGAGTTAACTTGGCACAAACTTAGACTATTATCTTGCTGCATCTCATCCCCATTCTTTGGTGGGCATTCCCTCGGGATCCAGTTGATATCACACAGGATTCCAGCAAGCTATGGTTCCCTTCTTAGTATAAAATACTGAAGAAAGGCATCATTGATAATGAAGTTGAGAATGAGTCTAAGAATGCAGTCTCCCTATAATCTACTGCACTTTTCTCCATTTTCTTGGAAGAGAGGATATCTCACAGAAGATATAAAGACAGACAAATTGACTGGGTATTATCTCCAATATATTGATATACTTACACACCTCAAGTAACAAAACTAATGAAAGCAATCAGAAAATCATGGAGAAGGCATTACATCTTTTCCAACACAGAGCTGATCACAAACATCAATTTATGGGAAATGGCAACACATCAAATAACAAGCAAAAATAAAAGCTAGTTGGCTTTCTTGACTCACCCCCCACAGTATTTCTTTCTGATTTATCTGATTAGCGGTATCCTGGCTATTCCCAATTAGAGTTACAACCTCAGCATCATCGGAAATTGAGCTGGGCTGTCCAGGAGAGACTGTCAACCAAAGATTATGAGAAAAAAATTCATAATAGAATACGCATGAGGTCTTTGAAAAGCGAAAGTGGAGACAAACATGATGAAGAAGAAATGGATGGTCATCCATGTTTCATGTTTATGATGAAGATTATAAGAGCAGAGGAAGGATTTTACCTTGGAAATTGATGCGTTCATTGATTATTCCAAGCATAGTTATGGACTGCGTCTTGTGTAGATATTGCAGTAGAAGTTCGTACGAATACTGAGGCCAAAATAACAGTCAGCATTTTCCATGTCTTGAAATACAATCCAGGCCAATGCAATCCTTCATTCACTGATGGTTAGCAATAAAGGAAGCTTATGATTCATGGCTGTAACTGATGTACCGAAAGGAGGGGAACATAAATAATATCTCAAATAGAAAACATAAAGGACTACAACAAATTCAACCACAGATGCATGCGATTCGTAATAGGAACCATGACATTTACAATGACTATACCAAGCATGATAACCATTTTCCTAATCTTAAAAAACAAATGCATAAAATCATAAACCATGAAATTAACATTGTGGGACCTAAATGCAATCCCTTCATATAAGAGTTTCCTCTTAACCTCAAAAGCTAACTTGTGCACTGAAAAGGGCCTCCTAAAGGATATTCGTCGTTGTCATAATCATAGCGTTGTCCAAGCTTTTTGGGGGCGGCTTCAGGAATTTTGTTTCACTTATCATTCCTAAGGCCCTATCCTCAGTAAATGTAGAAGAGTACAGATACCTTCTCACCACCTCAGGCCAACGTCTCTTAGGTCTTCCCCTCATCCTCCTTGCAGGCCCTTCAACCGTGATCAGAACTCCACACCTTACTGGGGCCATCTTCAGCTTTTATAGCACATGGCTAAACCATCGCAATTGGCTTTCCATCATTCGATCTCCTATTAGTGCCTCCTAAGAATGTTATAAAAGATTAGATTGATGCACTAGATCAGGCTCTCACCAAGCTTTGACTGACTTACCAACCACACCAAATAGCCTTCCTCCCTCCCCCTCCAGCTACTTATCTGGTGTTATGCAGGTTATACATTCTAGATATCTTGTCCTGTATGCCAATGTTTTGAGCATTGAATTTATACTGTTCAAAATCCCTATTGCACAATGGATATGCTATTTGTTGTCCTAGATTAAAACTTGACTAAGTCTCTGGAAGCAGGAGGCTTTCTGACAATAAATTTGGTATATTTATCCAATAATGCAGATCATTGCTTTGATGCATGATTTGTCCACTAGTTCTTAAGAGTTGCGATCTACAATTTGATTATTCGGATTTACTTGCCTGGAACATTTCAGATTGTGTACTTCTTTTTTTAATAGATTGTGTACTATTTTATTTAGTGCGTCCATGCTTTCTAGTTTTGTTCACATGTTTAGCTCTTTGCTTACATGCTTTCGGTCTGTAATCTGCATGTGATCAGTAACTGCTGACAATGACCATTTATTCATCCATTTGTTGATCTTAGATCGACTAATGTTATTAATTCATGAAAAGAGCCACATCTAAACTATCAAATCGCACATCACTTGTTTCCAATCTAACACTTTGAATGCTTTGTGTTCCATGCCCTATTGCAGTTCTCACCCAGCCGAGTTTGGTAATCGATATCGATGACTTTTGTGCTTTTAGAAATATTCTGATTACTAGATGTCAGTATTGTTCCAAGATTTATTTTTTACATATCAAATAGTGCACCCATTTGATCCTTAAAAATCTATCTTTTATTACACAGATCAGATTACTCTGCCATTGTGGCCGACCTGAAGAATGGATGGCCCTAATTCTTGTATCAAGGTGAGTTCATGTGACGGAACACCAAATGGACATTTCACATATGTGCAGGGTGGTGGAAAACACTGCCTTCCATGATTATTTTTGTGCAAAAGAGCTAAGAACTATTTTCCAGACACTGTCAGCCATGCACGCAGAAACCATTAAAAAAATGGTTTTAAGGTGTCAACAGGCCCAAAATAATCTGCTCTGCCCTCTAGTTCTTAATGTTGCAGTCTACATTTTTTGTTATTCAGGTTTCCTCACCTGGAACATTTCAGATTGTGTACTTCTTGTTTTAATAGATTATGTACTATTTTATTTGGTATGTACATTCTCTCTAGTTGCATTCACATGTTTAGCTCTTCACTTACAGTCTTACACACTTTTACTCTGTGATCTGCACTGTGATCAGTGACTCCTGACACCGACTGTTTATTCATCCATTTGTTGATCTTAGATCGACCCATAAAGGTCAGACCAATACAGGTTGATAAAGGCTATATCGGCACCTATACAGGGGCCGATACAGCCATGAAGATTCCCCTTCGAATCTCTTTTTTCCAATTTTTCTCTCGTTTTTCCACTTCTTCATTTCAACCATGGAGGAACTCACAAACTTATTCTAGATTAGATTTGGGATCAAAACACAAGATTTGAGAGTGAGATTCAACGAACCAAAGCATAATGGACCATTTTGGGACAAATTAGAAGGGGTAAACCATCACTTTTTCATTTTTTTATCTTGTTTTTTTTTTAATTCAGTGTAATGACTCTAATCACCAAATCGTGCTTGATTTGTGATTGATTAGGGCCTATCTGATTTACTATCTGCAAGCCAAGCCTACTGACAACATTCTTATCCAAGAATCACCTGATAAACCATTGAATAAACACAGTATCTATAGGCAGGTTTTGCTAATGTCCCCACCTTCATGGGGATGTTAGCAACGTCCCTATACCTTTTAAATGGCACACAGTTCAACCTATCATCAGTCTGAACCGTTCATGCATTCATACAACTAGAAGCAAGCCATGGTGCAATGATCACACCAACCAGATGATCCTAACCCTTTGAATGGGGCCAATTTGTTACAACTATCCATTGTTTACAAGCCATAAGTCAGATGGTTAGAATCATCAAATCAAAGTATTACTTTAGAATAATAAGAAATATAAAGTGGGATCTATCTAGTAGATGTTTTAAGATGATGATTGGACCTATTTTGTTTCTCCAGTCAATCTTGACTGCCCATTTTTATGCTATTGATCAGAAGCTCACGATCAACCAATTGGCATGATTTTGCATCATGGCTTAATCCTAGTTGCATGAATGAACAAACAGTTCGGATTGACAATAGGTCAACCCATGTACCATTTAAAAGGTTTGTACAAACATACATACATATTTACACATACATTCATATATACATATATACACATACATACATACATATGTGTGTGTGTTGTACATTTTTTCCCATTTTCTCGATAACTTCTCAAAAAAATTTGGGCCAGACAAAGTTTCAGCCAACACAGATCCAATACAACTGATATCCCCACATGGTATCATTTTTGGGCTCAACCGACATGACCCGAGATACATTCAAAAACCTTGTACAATTCATCTTTCACTTACTAAAGAGAGGGCATTGTAGTGTTTGGTGAAACAACCCTATAGCCTACCACAAATAGCTGGGACAAGGCTGTGATGACGATGACAATGACGATGATAGGGTCTCAATGCATGAAGAAGTTAGCAGTCTCAATGTACAAGTGAGGCCCATGGTTAGCTGGTCCAGACTGTTGAAGATAGACCCCACCATGGATAAGGATTGCCCAAAAATCTTGCAAGATAGAAGATATTGACCCTTCAATCAATGGCCCACAAATTGACGATAAAGTAAAGAATACAGAAACAGTCCAAGAAAGAACGCAAAATATTATACGGCCAGGTTCTACCAATCTGGAATATTTTAGGGGGCATCCACATCCATTGTGGGGCCTACAAGATCAATGGCCTAGATCACCTAACCATGGGAGCCACTTGTACAAATTGGATGCCTTAGGACACTGCTCAGCATTAAATATTTATATATATAGACGGCAGTGCACTTCACCACCAGGATAATGCATACAGGCAGCAAAACAGTATTCCTACTCCAACAAATCATACACATCTCAAATTTGGCATCCACATTGGATTATTTGGTATTAATTTCTGAAAATAATAACCGCCAGTGACTACGTTATCCAAATCATAATGACAGGATGAACAAAAGCATTACAGGAGTACAAGAAAGAGATTCTTCGAGCTAGCACAAAACCACAATTGCAAAATAATAAATTGAGAAGATTAGGCTAGCACCTGGCATATCTTTATGTTGACCTTGCTCTGCCTAAGAGAATGAGCAAATTCCATCTCCTGCATTGGAGTTATAAATAATAAGATTGTCAGATATCTAACTATATTGATCCTTTTTTTTTCTTTTCTTCTTTTTTTCTTTTTTTTTTTTTTTTTTTTTTTTTGTGATAGCTTGATCAATTCAATAACCTCCAAGTGTGAGGGAGAAAGAATCCCTTCCAATTTCTGAAGGTCCCGTAAATGCATCAGCTCGTGGTCTTCACGGAAGCTATTAAAAAAAGCTCGGGCTGCAAATACCAATCTCAATTAGGAAAATTAAGGACACAAATTAAAATGGCTATAATAACCATTCAATCCAAGATGCTTTGCCATCTATGAAGCAATTTAGCTTGAAAAACAACAAAATTGAAAGTATACCTTCCTGTGTATGCCCTTTTGCCACAAGATCCATAAAGCAATGAATAAATACAGGATACAACACCCGAAGCAACTCATGCTGCACAATTCAACCAATGTTGCATTAAAAGTGCTGCCTATAATTATCAATGTGCTTAAAAGTAGAAAGAAATTACACTTGCAGCCATGATCTGCTTGTTTTGAACTTGGTTCAACTCTTGAATAGCTCCATCATTTAATGGTGCAAATGGGTCTAGTCAAACCAACTGGTCATTGGACCCAAACCATAGTTAACAGATCTGTATATTAATCGGACCCACCGGGCTACTTTTGGGTCCAAAAATTGACTGGAATATCAAATGGGTCAGATCTTGAAACTCTCAAAGCTGACCTCAATATACCCACCCCCACTCCCTACCCTGACCTTTAAATGGGTCTGGTTTGGACCACCCAAAAATGGAGAACACCCAAAATCCAACCAGAACCCAATTTGCCTGACCCTCATTCATTTAAAGTAATCAAAGCAAATAGCTAAAACCTAAAACCCTACCTAAAGAAAACATGTCATAGAGTGCTTAAAACAAAATCAATCTTAAATAGGGAATCAAAATTAGACAAACCCAACATAATCCCTGCCCGAACCCAACCCATACATAAATGGCTCACACATAAATGGCTACCCAACTTATTTGATTTGAACCTGCCCATATATTAGGACTGGGTCTGGGGCTGAAATACAGGTCCGATTATTAAAGAGGTTTAAATGGAATTCCCCTTGACGCAATCCATTTGCACCCCTCCTGTGGTTACTGTTCTAACAAATAACAATAAGAAGAAGAAGAAATAGGGGAAACAATAAGAAAGCAAATCTGTCAAAAAACAAGTAAGGTTAATCAAACATAGATTGATACATTTATGGAAATAGCTAAACTTATAGCAATATAGTGGACATTAGTGGAAAAAACCTATGCAAGAGGTCTTCAAAGTCTCTCTGAAATGCAATGATATCATAACCCATTAAATTATCTCACACATGATTTAAACAAATAAAAGAAATATAAAATGCATAAGATATATGGATATATGCATGGATGAATGTGAAAAGAACAACAAAAAAGGCGTGTGTGGAAATATATATATATATATATATATATATATATATATATATATATATATATATATATATATAAATGAATAAATATATATATATATATATATATATATATATATATCGAGAGAGAGAGAGAGAGAGAGAGAGAGAGGAATGTTCACCTGCACACAGTTCTCACGAGAAATCGTGAGCACTTTTTCAGGACTCATCACACGTGATGTGAGCCCAAAATCTGAACCATCCACGTGATGCAACACCCCAAAAAAACCCCATGTCCCAACTTTTTCCTTGATCCAGAACTTTGGTGGGCCATGGCAAAAGGAAACAGTTTCCTCCCTTGATTTGCCTCTCTCTCTCTCTCTCTCTCTCTCTCTCTCTCTCTCTCTCTCTCTCTCTGCTACGGCCCACCAGAGTTTTGAATCAGGTTGAAAGTTCGGCCCTGGGGGTTTTTGGGGTGCTGCATCACGTGGACGGTTCAGATTTTGGGCTCACATCACGTGTGATGAGTCCTGAAAAAGTGCTCACGAGATCTCGTGAGAACTAGTGCACAGGTGAGCATTCCTCTCTCTCTCTCTCTCTCTCTCTCTCTCTCTCTCTCTCTCTCTCTCTCTCTCTCTCTCTATATATATATATAGAGAGAGAGAGAGAGAGATGCTGATTATCTCTAGTATATGGGAAGGAGAGGTTTGATAGCCCCACAAAAACCTCCAGAAACAGCCACAAGTGGAACCTAGCATTGAACAGGACATCCAAGCCGCATACCAGGTGGGGCCAACTGTGTACATCATTTTGCCAAAAAGTTGAGCTATTCGATTATCAGTTATTCACACACATGCGAAATAATAGGCAGTCTAAACAAACCTGCAAGCTCTTTTACGCTGTTCTTTTTTAAGGCAACGAATTTAGATTATTTAGTATTTTAACATGTAGGACCTACTGGACAGCTGAACATCCCAAATTTTTAGTTAGATTATATATACAATGGTCACAACTTATTCACGGCCTGGATGTCCTACCAATGCACAAGGTCGGCATATGTGACTGCATATTGAGGGGTGCATGTGGGGTTAGCAGACCTCATGGGAAGCACACTCTCGACATTCTTCGAGAAAATATTTTCAAAATATTTTGTGAAAAATATTTTCATCGAATCATTCAAATGTTCCATATTTTCCCACTACTGATTCAAGGTTGACTATGAAATGAAAAGGCAGACAATCGGTCGAGCAGATTCTTGTTAGTTCTAAATATACTACTAAGCTATTCCTACCTGAGGGTGTTTAAGCCGACTTCTTCCAAGCTAGGAGGAAGTGATGCATCCAGGCCTCACATCACATGTGTGCACCACAGGGCCAACGTGGACCCACCTGACACGTGAAGATCTACCTATTACAGAGAACAAGATTGGACTGTGGGTCTGCTAATCCAATTGATAGATCTATAGGCCAGCCCATTTGACTGCGGAGCCCATAAGTCCAATCGGATCTTGTTTACTTGACTATGTTTCAACTGATTGCCTAATCTGAGCATCGTATGCAACCATACAACTAGAATACCCCATATGGTAGTATAAAGAGACTCGTATGATTGGCATATACATTATTTTAGTAGCTTTTGATATTGGTCATTTGTTTGGGTTGCTTCTTTGTAGCAACTAGCAAGTTGAACTGGATCATACATGTAATAGGTGGACCAATGAGAGCAAGATCTAGAATGTTCTACAGGACTATTATGGCCTATAAAAAGGCATCCAGCCCATACATCGGTAGGAGACTAGTGATGATTATTGATTGAATGCAAAGTTCTTTCAAGGGCTCTTCTATTTATGAGTATGATGTGCATGTGATTGATAGTTCTAGGCTAGTATATTGTTGGGTATCAACTCACAGTCCACTATTTGGCTTGGTAATTCAAAATTGTGCCACATTGGTGAAGAATTTGTTCTTCAAACTAGATAAATTTCCTATATTCTAAGTTCAGATTTTTCCTCAATATTGTCCCATCAGGTCTTTAGGTGGGCAGACATGTGCAAACATCTTTAGTAAAATCTTAGTAATTTTATTCTGAATTCACTATTCAGGTTCACTGTTTGGTTACTCGTGAATTAGAGAAATCTTTTCAAAGGCATGACTTCAGTGAACCCAAGGATCACCAAGATTTGCACAAATTATTTCCCACCATTAAAGATGATAGGAATCCATGACTACTTCAAAATTTGAATTTCCAAAAGTCCATTTGAAATGCCCGTTAACATTCCAAACCACCATAGGAGTTCTGAGTATTGGTGTTAGTGTGTGTTAGTGGCTCTTTTAGCTCTTTTAGTGTAAGTGCATATGCACCTTTTCTTCTTCTCCTGCAGTGCACTACATGTTTTATTCTAATATAGCTTTGTGTGTAAGAGCATGTTGCTCCAACACAACATTCCCCCAAACTCTTTTCTTCTTTCTCACTTCTCACCTCTTTTCTCCTTATCCCAATCACCAAATCATCTTCTACTTAGTATCAGAGACAAGATTAGGCCATTCCGCACCAGGAAAGTTAAAAGGCGACATGTGAGCTTACCGATATTAGCGTTGTACAGACACATGGATCCCGTTTGAGCTGAAAGTTTAGGGGTTTGATAGATCTTGATTTTAGAGAATTTGTAATAATTTTTTGAAAAAAAAAATTGGAGCTTCTTTGATGGTGTTTTGGTCGAAATAGAAAGATTCGGAAGTCGGGCTGCCAATAAGATTTTCCTCGATTTTTCTCAAATCGGTAAGTTTTTCTCCAGATTCTTTCCTCAAGGTGGACCCAAATCTTCATCCCAAGCTATTCCTAGAGGAGGTTTGAACTATGATTGCTTTTTTATTGGGTTTTAACCCAAAATAGACCTACGGCCCTACCGTTTTTGGGGTTCCTTGCGTTAAATCTGACAAATTTTGTGATATTTTCAGAAGATTGGTGGTTGTTTTTCATTACCTTGAAGGATTGAGTGAAAAAGAGTTGCTTGTAGTGCCTTTTACTTGAAACCTCCCTCTCTTATGGAAGACAAAGGACCCTCTTCTCTTGGTATGGGTTCTCTTGAATCCAACCCCCTTCAAATCACCTCCATAAAGTTGAATGGTGATAACTACCTCCAATGGGCGCAATCTATCAAAGTGTTCTTGGGGGCCCATGAGAAGTTGTTATATATTTTGATGATCCTCCAAGCTCTACAGATGCCTCTTACAAGTCTTGGATAGAGGAGAACTATCAACTCATTGCATGGCTGTTGAATAGTATAGACTCATCGGTTAGCCACTCAGTGATGTTTTTATCCTCAGCTAAAGGCATTTGGGATACTCTTTATAATATGTTCTCTAAGTCTCAAAATTTCTCTCGGGTATTTCAGCTTATTCAAGACATTGGCCGGTTCCAACAAGACTCAAGATCCTTAAAAGATTACTATTCAACACTTCGAGGCATGTAGGATAAGCTAGATCTATATCAGCCTCTTCCTTCCAAACGTAAAGACGATCATGAACATGCTCGTAAACAGCGGGATGACACTCGCATGATACAGTTCCTAGCCAGGTTGAACTCTGATTATCTCCATGTTCGGGATCAGGTTGTTGTACAGGATCCACTTCCCCCGTTGACGACAGTCCATGCCATGTACCAGCGCGCTACGGCCTCTACTCGTCCTTCACCTTCATTTGTGTCACTCGAGAGTTCGGCATACCTTGCTGCAGATCGGTCTTCTCTTTTTTCTGGCTTTCAAGCACCATCCTTGAGTTCGGGACGTACTTTTAGTTATAGTGGTCATGGTAGGGGCCGTGAGGGAGATCGCAATAGAGGCGATCGTAATCTTCGTGGTCGTGGTAGATGTGGACGAGGACGTGATCGTTATCGCATTTGTTCGCATTGTGGTGGAACCAATCACATTATTAATTATTGCTAGCAGCTTCACGGTCGTCCTACATGTGCAATCGCCTCCGTTACTGCCACATCTAGTCTTGAGGGACAGCCTTCCATAGGCACCTCTGTTCCAATTGAGCAACCTTTTTCAGGAGAGTCTCTTATCATTTCTCAAGCTACATATGAGAATCTGATGCGGCTTCATGTTCGTAATGTTCCTGAGCCTTCTCGTGCAGCTTCGGCCCAGTCAGGTACCGCTCTTCTTGCGTCTTCCTCTCCTACCCCCTGGGTCATAGACTCTGGAGCTTCCTCCCATATGACTAGTAAGTCACAACTCTTCTGCTCTTATTCATCTTCCTCTCACTCTCGATATGTCACTGTCGCAGATGGAACCCAAACACCCATTTCTGGAATTGGTTCCATCTCTTTTTCTCCTTCCTTACCATTGTCCTCAGTCTTGCATGTGCCTCGTTTTCCATTAAACTTATTGCATGTTAGCTCTCTTACTAAATTGTTGAATTATTCTATTACCTTCTTTCCTTCTCATTATCTTTTTCAGGACCTCCAGACAAAGAGAGTGATTGGCGGCGGCATGAGCGAGGAGGCGTTTATCTTCTCAATGATACATCCGTTGCTACTTCAAGTACACTTTCTCTTGATCGAAACTCCATGACACAATGGCATTGTCATTTAGGCCATCCTTCCTTAGCTCAATTGAAACTTTTATTTCCATCCTTATCTATTACTAGACCCTTACGTTGTGATATTTGTGAATTGTCTAAACATCATCGTACTACGTTCCCTCCGAGTACTTCCGGGAGGAAACCTCACCCTTTTGAACTGGTTCATTCGGATGTTCGGGGGCCCGCCCTAGTTACCTCCATTTTTGGATTTCAATATTTTGTCACCTTCATTGATGATTATTCTCGCATGACTTGGGTTTATCTTTTGAAATCTAAGGGTGAAGTGTTTGATGTGTTTAAAGTGTTTTATCGTGAAGTATGCACTCAGTTTTAATGTTCAATCAAAACCCTCTATTCTGATAATGGAGGGGAGTACATGCCCACTGCTTTTGTGTTCTTCTTGCAGAAACATGGTATTTTGTCTTGGACATCATGTGTTCGCACACCTCAACAAAATGGTACTACAGAACTAAAGAATCACTATATTCTTGAAGTTGCTCATACCCTTCTCCTTGGTATGCACCTACCTAAACATTTTTTAGGTGATGCTCTTCTAACTGCTACTTTCCTTATTAATCGTATTCTCTCTCGTATCTTGTCTTACAAATCTTCATTAACTATGTTGTATCCTCGTGACAATCATTTTCCCTTACCTCCCAAAGTTTTTTGTTGTACATGCTTTATTCAAATTTTGGATAGTAGTAATGATAAGCTTAGCCCTTGAGCAGCTAAATGTGTCTTCTTAGGGTGCACTCGAAGCCAGAAAGGGTATAAGTGTTATGACCCCTTCAACTCGCAAGAAATATATCTCTACCGATGTAACCTTTTTTGAGGATGTTCCATTTTTCTCGGCTCACGGTTGATCCCTCTATGATCCTCTTGAGAGTCAGGGGGAGCATAATGCTTCTCCTCCTCCTCTTGTCACTAATGATCAAGAGGAGACTGTTCTCTCCCCTGTTCCTGATTCTGTTGGTGGTTTGAGTGACTCTAAGCTTCTGCAAGTGTATTATCGTCGAGATAAATCTTCACACGCTCAATCGTCCACCCTTCCACTCACTTTAGATGTTAGCTCAGGTGATTCTCCTATCTTAAGTCTAGATCTTCCCATTGCCTTGCGCAAAGGGTCACGATCATGTACTCAACATCCCATTAACAACTTCGTTTCATATGATCATCTTTCACCATCCTTTCAATTGTTTGCAGCTTCCATTTCATCACAGGCTATTCGTCGATCTCTCTCACATGCTCTTCAAAGTCCTGACTGGACGAAAGTGATGATGGAAGAAATGTTCGCTCTTGCAAAGAATCATACATGGGAGCTAGTTCCTCTTCCTCTAGGGCATAAACCTGTTGAATGTCGATGGGTGTACACAATCAAATTCCTTCCAGATGGCTACATTGATCGTTACAAAGCCCGACTTGTTGCTAGGGGATACACGCAGACTTTGGCGTGGATTACTTTGAGACATTCTCACCGGTGGCCAAGCTTAGCTCTATCCGAATGGTGATCTCCTTGGTCGTCAATTTATCCTGGCCCTTACTCCAACTCGATGTCAAGAGTGCATTTCTTCATGGAGATCTTGCAGAGGTCTACATCCATCAACCTCCTAGCTTTGTCACTTCTCGCCATCCTACTCTTGTATGTTGGTTGAAGAAGGCTCTTTATTGACTCAAACAGTCCCCGCGTGCTTGGTTCAATAATTTAGTCAGGATCTCATAGAGTTTGGCTTTGTTCGTAATCATGCCGATCATTCCCTTTTTATATGTCATCGATCGACGGGCATCATGATTCTCATTGTGTATGTTGATGATATTGATTCTATCAGCGAGTGATACGGTTGGAATGGGGGACGTCAAAACATTTTTAAAGAACAAGTTTGAGATCAAGGATCTTGGTCCTCTTCGCTACTTCCTAGGCATTGAGGTTGCTCGATCCAAAATCAGGGTGGTCTTGTCCCAACATAAATATGCTCTTGACCTTCTCACTGAAACTGGCATGTTAGGTTGCAAACCTGCTACCACCCCAATGGATACTTCGCAAGAGCTTCAGCCAGATGATGGTACTCTCCATGTTTCGTTGCCTTATAGGTCGGCTCATCTACTTGACTATTACTCGCCCAGATCTCTCTTCTGCGGTGGGTGTTGTTAGCCAATTCATGCAAGCTCCCCGTTCCTCACATCTTACAGCTATCTACCGCATTCTCCGGTATCTTAAATCAGCCCCGGGCCTTGGCCTTTGCTTTCAGTCTCATAGACATCTTCATCTTTTGGGCTATTCTGATGCCGATTGTGCGGGTAGTATTTATGATCGTGGATCCACCTCCGGCTGTTGTACCCTCTTAGGTAACAATCTTGTCACATGGAAAAGAAAGAAGCGGCCGGTTGTTGCTCGATCCTCGGCTGAAGTAGAATATCGTGCTATGGCTCATGCAACTTGTGAGCTCGTGTGGCTTCGCACTCTTCTTGCCGAACTTGGCTAGGTCCTATTCCTCTGCATCGTGACAACCAGGCGGCCATACATATTGCTTGTAACCCTGTTTTCCTTTACTGCACCAAGCATATTGAAGTGGACTGTCACTTTATATGGGAGAAAGTTGCCTCCAAGGAAATCATCACTCATTTTGTTCACTCTGGGGATCAACTTGCTGATGTCCTTACAAAGTCTTTAAGTAGAGATGGTCTTCATCGTGTTCGTGACAAGTTGGGCATGATCAACATCTATGCTCCAACTTGAGGGGGAGTATTGGTGTTAGTGTGTTAGTGTGTTAAGTGGCTCTTTTAGCTCTTTTAGTATAAGTGAATGTGCACCTTTTCTTCTTCTCCTGCAGTGTACTATATGTTTTATTCTAATAAAGCTTTGTGTGTGAGAGCATGTTGCTCCAACACAACATTCGCCCAAACTCTCTTCTTTTTTCTCACTTCTCACCTCTTTTCTCCTTATCCCAATCACCAAATCATCTTCTACTATGAATGCATTCGTTGCACAAAAAGCGAACCCAATCGTTACCCTTTTTATACATGACCCATAAGCTCTTCCCTTACCAATTCACATGCATTTTACTAATCATTTTAAGGAGAGACAAATGCCAACAATAATTCAATGCAGTTCAGTCAATTTCTGCTTTAATGAAGAATCTCCAGGCAAAAAAAAATTTCCTGCAGGTTGTGTAACCCCCTCTACACATTGTCAAAGCTACCCTTAGCATTATCCCAACCCTCCTCTCCACCTAGAGTCACCTATGTAGTTCCCAAAGGTTGAATTATTAACGCAGTCGCATCTCATCCCACACGTGTGCACAAGAAGAGGACCAATTTGTCCTTTTTGGATTGTTTCTAGTTTCCTTTTTTATATTTCTATGTTAGGAAACATACTAGGGAATATATGTGATCAGATTTTCTTCTTTATTAGGTTTCTTGTGTCAGACGTCTTGGCTAGCAAGGAATTAGATTCCTAGATTGTGCTGAGACTTTCTCAATAAGGAAGCCTTGCACGCCTCTCATTATAAATAAAGCACAGGCCTAGTGTTTTCGTTCTTTTTTTTGGTTTTTTTTTTTTCACAGACATTGTCCTTTCTCTTGTTTGATTTGAACTTTCAATCTGGTACATTGAAATTATTTGCAATTAGTTTCTTCCTGATGTAGTTGCATTAATTACCCCCCTTGGGCACGTAGACAACTGCCTATGCACTTCCACGAGTACCTCTGATAATGCCAGCTGCAACTGATTAAGCACATGATGGAAATGCAACCAACAAAAAAGTCCAGATGATAGATTAAAAACAAGCATACAGATATTCTAATGATAGTACACAAGAATAGAGCACAAGTCGCCATACAATGTCAGCTAAAGTCATGACCAACTTATGCAACATCTACTAGAAAGGACAAGGGAATAAGAACATGAATCAAAACTGTGTGGGGCAATTTCCTGAAGCCAAGATGCACAAGCACTTATAAGCATTCTGTACCAGCAATGGGAGTGGGGGAAGGTTCTAAAGTGGGTCAATAGCAGGGCAGTATCTTGCTTGGAAGAAACAAGTTCCTAAATAAACAAATAACTCATACCCATTGCCATCACAAAAATGAACCTAAAAATGGTCTGGCTCATGTACTTATTGATGAAGTAGTTACCTTGTACAAATCCAATGAACTATATGTCCATGATCGTAGTTTGCTATAACCATCCTGGTATCGCGCTGGACCATTCTCTGATCTGACAAGCAAGCACCAATTAGAAAGGAAAAACTATAGGTTGAGATACCATACCATGTGCTGATCATAAAAGTAGAACATGCCTCTAAGTCTTAACTATGCAACCATGAACATTGTATCAGTGAAATTTACCGTGCTAATACTATATAAAATTGTGATGAAACTTTCAAAGCCTTGTCAAGAAAAATACGATTCGTAAACAGCTAATGGGTGACAATGATTCACAGAGAAGGTATTTTACTGAACACTTGGTCATCAGTTCAAGAAGTTTTTGTTGGGATTGCCTGATCAATAGCTACTTTTTTTATCGGGGTATCAATAGCTACAGTTATGGAAACTAAAACTCTATTACTGTTTTATGCGAAGAAAAAAAGAATTAAACTCTAAAAAGATTTTCTGTAATTGGCATAGCAGAACAAAGAAAATTGAAACCTAATTGGAGATGAAAGCAGTGTGATTTCACTTTGTTGATAGCATATCACTCCTTTGATAGCTACTACTTTGAAAATATCTTCAGTTTTAGAAGAAAATAATAAATTGAAGGAATAACAGGATTAAATGTGGAACCACACCACATAGGAAACTCCATGGAGGCATACCAAAGGGATATAGAGGCACCACTAGATTATATAAGAATCTTCTCCTGATCTAAATTCCATCCCAGGAACCTAGAAAAAAAAGATAACTTCATTCGATCATTCAAATGATGCAGAATTGTTCCAAACATATGACCCAATAGGCCTATATACAGACTTCATGCACTCCTACAAAGCCTCTAGAAAAAAAACCCAAAAGACCTTTAAATAATCTCCTATTGGCTCATATAAGGTTTTCTACAGTAATCCACTAACATCCCTTTGAACTGTGAATAAAATAAAGAACCAAGATCAAATCAGGAAAGTTAACTAAGGAGCTCAAATTTCAATCATATAGACTTTGGCTTGTTCGATCCCATAGTTCAGCTTGTCATCAATCAAAGCCATCTAATTGAACCTGCAAGGTCTAACATAGGGAAGGGGTGTAAGATGAATAGAGGAAGAACACCGTCTCCTCTACGTAGTATGAACCTTGAATCCACAAGAAAAAAGAGATAAAACTTGAATATTTTATTCAATAATGTGTGTAATTGTCTATCAACTCTCGATTACACCATTATAAATAAATAAAAAATAAACCCTAATTCATAATTACGAAAAATAGCAAAATTCTAAGCCTAACAGAAGTAACCCAAATTAGTAAAACCCATCTAAAGCCTAATTTGCAAAAAATAAAAAGTCTAGATAAACCATACTAGAGGAATCCTAGCATGATTACAAGTAGTTTCTAAAAAAGATGAAAATCTAAAACTCTAAAAATAAGAAAATACTACGAAACTCAGAATTACTAAAAATAGTAAATTTTCTTAAAATCCCATTTTTGAACTAGAAGTGCGTCCTTTTCTTGCGAAACAGACTGATGCGACCCACTTTGTGGGTTGGTTCACCCCAATGGCCCACTACGGTAAAGATTGATAGGTTGTGCATCCCATAACAATACCCGGATCAAAAGTTATGCCTGATTTTCGTTTGGCCTTCTTTTGGTCCAGTCATGCTAGGAATGTACATGTGCCACATCCTACATCAGACCCCTCCACTTGGAAAAAACTCACCCTCGAGTTATTCAACAGACTTGGCTCATGATACTTGTACAACTTCTGGCGTCGATGTTTATTAACCTTTTTCTTATACTTGACATTAGTCTCTTGTAACTTTTTTTTTTATCTCGGCATACACTGTCACAATTCGGTTCGCAATATTTTATGTCCCAATACTCATACCCGGTAATTTAGGCAAAGGGACCAGGTTGAGTGTATGTTCCTCAAATGGGGATTCTCTAGTAGACCGATTCTGCATGTTATTAAAGACGAACTCTAACTAACCAAAAGAAATATCCTAGCGTGGGGGGTAATTCCTCGGGAAATTCATCATGTATAATCTCCTCAAACTCCTTGTAGCACTGGTTTCAACTCCTTGGTGTGTTCATGGGTTCTACTTCTTTTCCCTTTTCAACTAAGGCATTGATCTCTCCCATCTCCTCGAATTCTTTGACAATCTTTGGAATATTTGTGGGTTTTGCTTCTTTTTCCTTTTCAATTAATGCATTGTTTCGCCCATCTTATCAAATTCTTTGACGAATTCTCATATAATTACGCGAGACTACCCATCCACTTTAGAAGCCTTGAGTTGGTAATTCATACTCATAGGGGCGAGGATAATCTTTCTACCATCTTTAACAAAAATAAAAATATTATCCCAACCTCTATCCATGGCATTACAATCGTACTGTCATGGTCAACCAAATAACATATGACAAGCCTCCATATCAACCACGTCATACATTACTTCTTCCTTATAATATTTTACCAATAAAGAAAGGAATACGACATCGTTCCGTTACCTTTGTTTTGTTGACATTCTCGATCCATCCAATTGTGTACAAAGATGAGTATTTTTCTGCTTTCATTGCAGCTTTTCCACCATGGTTTTCAACACGAGATTCGCGTTGATCCTAACATCGATGATCACATTACAGGACCTTTTGGTTTACAGTGCACCTCGTTCGAAAGATGTTGTGCCGCTATAAATCTACCTCTACCTTTGGCGTGCACAACGGCCTCCTCACGATCTGAGTGGTGGACCTACAATTCACCATTATTGGGTAGTGGCCTATGATTTTCCACCGGTATTGCACCATGAACTTGGCGACCGCAAGCCCCAACGAGAACTTAAGGTCAGTTCATCATCATGAACATGGGTTTGCCCCTAAGGCTTTCGTCATACAATCAATCGTTGCCTGCAATCCTTGCATGGCTCATAGATTTTCCCGATGCGCCGCCTAAAACGCCAACTCAAACACCATCGCTAGTCAAAGGATAATTCCTTGGAATGCCTGTCCATAGGATTGTTGCCCAAACCTTGGTTAGATGCCATTGAACTAAGGAAAAGCCTCGCTCTGAGCCTTACCTCAACCAACTGGGATTAGCTACATGAATCCTGTTCCACCACACCACTCTATCGAGGGCCGTAACTTCAGTTAAATCATAAGTCATTTAATCTTTTCTTACTTCCTCCACCCATGTCCTTTTAGGCGTTCCCCTTGCGCCTATAGAGGCTTCAACTTGCACTAGCTCGCTTCTTCTAACTGACGCAGCCTTGGTCTCTGTTGCAAATGACCAAACCATCTAAGTCTAGTTTTCCTCATCTTATTACTTATTGGTGTCACTCCTAAGTTTCTTTGAATGCACTAATTTCTACTTCTATCCTTCCTCGTTCCACCACTCATCCATCTCAACATCCTCATTTCAACTACACCCTCATCCTATGAACATGTTGTTCCTTAACTACCAATTGTCCCATCAAGCATGGTTAGTCTTATAACTATTGTGTATAATTTTCCTTTCAGTTTGAGTGGTTCTCAACAATCATATAGAACTCCAGAGCAGTGTTTGAAATATTGCTATCGCGTTATGTATTGCACCCTTGGGATACAGATACATATCGGTTATCACATGGGATATATCGGTTGTATCACATTATGTATCATTGTTGTTGGAAACATGGGGAAACATTGGAAAACTAGGTTGAATTTTTCAATGAAACTTTAATAATTGTTAAAAAAGACATCAATACACACTTATAAATCAAAACATTACAAAAAATAAGTGCACATAATAGGTTTTCGTTGTATGGGGTCCTAATCCATGTGTTTTTGAACTGAATTGATGCAAGTATATTCAAAGTCTATTCATATAATTTATAAATGTAAGAAGACATGTGGAAACACAAACAATACATTCAAAAGCAAAGGAAGAATCACTAGATCAGGTTACATACATGTTTGATTTTATGTTTGGACACAAAGATTGCAATTGATTTGCAAGAAATTAGGAAATTTTGATTTTTCAATTTTCCGCAACTCGGCCCATCTCCTCCAAATCTCGAAATCGAAGCTCCCAATCCATGAGATTTATAATAATTTGACACTGATTTAACATGATTTATGGGGGGGGGGGGATCAAAATCGAAAATGCTCACCAAATCGAACATGTGGGATATATCGCATGACCTGTGCATTTCGTATCGCACAGGTGGGATACAAGATATATCATGGGATATATCGGCCGATATCGTCAATACTTAAAACACTACTCCAAAGGTACATCTCCATTCCTACAACTATCTTGAAATCTATGGGCAACATCCTTCTCAGCCTCTCCACTCTCTCAAATTATCAGCCCAGGATATTGAAAGTGATCATTTTGGGAAACTTCTTAGTCAACAATTTTAACTAATTCCTCATTTTCACTCATATTGTTACTAAAATTGTACCCCGTATACTGTTTTATTCCAACTTATAGTTGCCCAAAGCACTGAAGCAGCAACAAGGTATTCAATAACAGTATCGGTGGCTGTAATAACCACCATCATTACCATTACATCATGGGCCAATACGGCCTTTTCTCTCTCTTTTTATTGTATCAGCCCTATAAAGGCCGTTATGGCCCATTTTTCTGTAGCTGCTGTTACAGCCATGTAACACATAACGTTTCCCACCGTAACTGTTACATGACAGCTGTCACGGTCGTTGCCTAACCCTTTCTTTTTTTTTTACAAAATTGAGTTTGGGAGTGGGGAAGCGTCTCTTTCAAAATGCAAACAAGTATGAATAAGTTGGAGGAGGAAGCAACATGGACCTCAAACGATGTTCCTAGCATTTGAGCTCCCATCATTTCCATCGTCCTCAATAAACTTGTCATTCCTTGTTTCCACCGTGGATGGACCTTAAACCGTTCCTTGATGTTCTTCATGGAACATGTCAAGCTAGGCCCTTAAACCATTGGGATTGTAACATCTTCTCTAAATCAATCTCAAACATAGAAATCAGTCATTACAGCGCCTCTGTTACTTGCCAAAGCATAATTAAGCCATTACTTTCTGCGATAGTGTGATCTAAAGTGTGACTTTATTTTTTGACACATACACCCTCTCTTTCTATGTTTGGTATTAAAACAGTACACGTAAATTCGATACCAAAAAGTAAAAAAGGGCCTGTCTATCAAACAGAGAGGGCGTATATATAAGCGAAAAACTCCAATATTTCATCTTAGTACGGACATGAGAAGATGCGAAATTGAAAAGATAAAAGAAAGGAAAGGTATCTTCTGAGAAATTTCCAGTGACAAATCGCTATAACGAGATCGACATTGAAGGGTTTTTTAAGGGTTTGGAGGGAGCTTACTCGGCGAATGAGAGAATGCGTTTGGCAACGTCGGGATCAGTCTGTGAAGCGGATGAGGTATTCTTACTCTGCTGCTCTTCCTGGAGAGCAAGCTCTGTTTGCTTGAAACCCTTCTTCTTCAGGTAAGCTAGAACTGCCTTTTCGATCTCTTCCTCCTCCATTGCTCTTGCAGCGAGAGAGATGATTCTAGGGTTTCATCTTTCCGACGGCTAAGATGAGAGAAGAAGGCGGGATGGAAATTTCAGTCGTCTGCTCCCGCCATTTGCTCGCTGGGGATTTTGGAAGAAAGAGAATGGATTTGGGTACGGATTGGAGGAAGGAAAAAAAAAAACTTCATACTCTGGCGTAGTGCGAGGCGCGGATTGGGTACTAACCCCACCAGGGAAGCGGATTGCGTACAGAGTAAGTACTTACTAAACTCTGCGGGGTCCACCGTGATTTATGTATTTCATCCAATCCGTTCATCCATTTTAAAAGATAATTTTATGGATTTATAAAAAAAATGAAGAATATAAAATTCTTGAGTGAACCACATCACAGGAAACAATATGAATTGAACCTGTACCGTTGAAAAATTCCTGGGGGCCTTAAAATTCTTGGGGGGCGTTGGAAGTTTTGGATCAAGCTGATATTTGTTTTTTCCCTTCATCAATGTATGTGCGATCTTTTGAACAGGTTGGATGACAAATAAACATCACTGCAGGCCATTAAAAGGTTTCAACGGTGGACATCATTATACCCACTGTTTCTTATGGTATGGTCCATCTGAGTTTATATGCTTCAATTTTTTTTGTTTTAACCCTTTAAATGATCTGGAAAAGATGATGGACAATGTAGATAAAGTACATACATTTACAGTGGGCCCAACTGAGTTTAATTAGTACGATAAGTGCTTGCTTAGTAACTCAGGACGCAATCCGACTTCCCTCACCCGCGCCTAGCGAGAGACGGACGGTCTTGTCAAGGGATCTGTGGGGCCCACTGTGATGTAAATGTTTCATCCATGCCATCCATCTATTTTTAACTATCATTCTAGGGCATAAGCTCAAAATGGAGGCAGTGTGAAGGCTCAAGTGGACCACACGATAGGAAGCAGTATGGATTGAAAAATTTTGCAAAGACCCTGGTGTTTATTTGTCATCTAACCTCTTCATTAAGTTCACATAGATGGAAAAACATAAATATCAGCTTGGTCAAAAATTTTGTGGTCCCAAAGATGTTTTCAACAGTAAGCTTCCAATCCCCACTGCAGCACTGCTTCATGTGTATGGTCCACATGAGCCTTCAATTATCTCCTTTTGGGATTATGTCCTGAAATGATCCATCAAAATGAATGGACAACGTAGATAAAACACATGTAGCTCCATGGAGACCCTAACTTGGACCGTCCGTCTCTAGCTAGATCCTGGTGGGGTAGTACCCAATCCACACCCGGAGTGTGAAAGATACCTAGTATCAAAGATTAAACCATTAAAAGAATGGGTCTTGGTTTTAGATGTATCTGAACCAAAAGTTGCACTTTTATATCATGAGATTATCAGACGGTGAGGAATGAAAGATATCCAATTGTCCTATTTTACAACAAACAAGTGTCCGTTGATCAAAGGCTAGGATTGCTGTATCTATGGACAATGATTTCTACAATTTGATGGGTTTAATTAATACGTGCATGATGTGAAGCATTATACTTCCCTGGCAGGGTGGCAATGGGCCAGGCTCAGGTTGACGCTGGCCTAGCTCCAATCCCCCCTACGCCCTTGCTCTGGCTCAATCTAGGCCTAATATGTGGAAAAAGGCCTGAGTAGTGTCAGGATTTCAGCTTTTTAAAAATGAGAAATGTACATGTCCAACTAGTTAGGGTGGGGCCACCGTGGTGTTTGCATGAGAGGGAGCGGATTAGCTGTTACCCTAACCGTGTGGGGGCCAACTTGATGTATTTTTTGTATATCGACACCGTCCATCTGTTTCTTCGTCTTATTTTAGGATGTGATCCCAATCCTTACAAAGATTCAAATCTCAGGTGGACCATACCAGTAGAAATAGTGATGAATGAACATTAAAAGCTTTTTGTGCGCCACAAAAGTTTTGGATCATGATGATCTTTGTATTTTCTCTTCATCCAGATCTTATTGACATTATCAACCGGTTGGATTGCAAGTAAACATTATGAAAACTTACAATGGGCCCTTTGGATTTTTTAATGGTGAGACACTCAATCACCACTTTTTCCAGCTGTGTGGTCCATATGAGATTTGGATCTGCATAATTTTTGGGATCCCGTCCTAAAATGGGCTTTAGAAATGGATGGACACTGTGGATATACAATACATCATCGAGTTGGGCCCCACATTAAAGGTAACACCTTAGAGCTAATCCGCTCCCTTTATGACACCTCACTTGTTTAGCTAGGTTGTACCACCCTGAAAATGGGACATTCCCAAAGTCTGGTGGAACTAATTAACAAGTGGGGCACATCATGGAAAACAATGAATAGTTGGAAACCTCCACATTCATGTGGGGCACATTTAATGGGATGTTCCAATTTGAGTTTTTTTAATAAAGTAGGTCCAAATCTATTTTAATTGTGAAAATAAACCCCTTTTGAGGTTCTTTTTAGACCTCTGATAGTATTTTTATTTTTTTAGACTAAAATGCACCCACACATATTTCCAGTGCTATTAAAGGCGAGTGAGTGTGGCCAATTTTTGTGGGGTGTTCAAATGTCGACCATTGAAACCTTCCTTTTCGGTCCACTACATTTGCCATCTAGCCTGTTCAAATGGTCACACAAGTCTAGATGAGGGAAGGACACAAATTTCACCTTGATCTAAACGGCCCATTAGCCCACACATTATAGACAATGGTTGTTTAATCCCCACTATTCCCTAAGGTATAGTCCACCCTAGAATTGGATACCTTTGTGACTTTAGCCCATGTTCTGACCTTTAAAGACAAAATGGACAAATGATGGTGATGGGACTTGAACCTTATGGTGGACCCCATGGATAGTGATGAAGGGCATTTAGCGGGTGGAAAAAAAAAATGACGCATTTTTCGACAGTTGGGAGGAGAAGCAAGAAACAAAACTCCTCATTTTGAACCAACATTCTCTGACAATTTTTTGGTAACCTTCTTCGATCACTAGTCACTCGAACAACCTTCTTCCACCACTACTTACTCCGACATTTTCATCTCCAGCATTTTCTATGTCGAAAAACCCACTAGTACACTCTACTTGATCCAACTTCTCTCTAGATAGGATGATTCACTTACATGCACTTCAACCATTCTCTATACAATAAGTAAGAAGCTAAATATAGTTGTAGACTTAAATTTGAATGGAAAAAATAATAGAAAAAAACCTAAATCTAAACCCTAAAATAAATTGAAATGTTTCCCGAACTGAGAATCACAGAAGAACAGGGTAATTGTTGTCAAAAGTAAGGTTTGAGGGTGTAGGCTCAAGTTTATTGTGATGTCATTGGGATCGTTGTTCACACATGGTAGTGGTTTTAACATTATAAGAGCTTGCGGTTCTGACATTGTAGGAGTCATGGTTCTTACGTTGTAAGGGTCATGATTCCAACATTGAAGGGATCACAATTCTGACATTGTAACAGTCATAGTTTTGCACATTTGTGGGATTGCAGTTTGCATGATCTGCAACTCCTACTGCATTAAAACCTGAATCCTTACCATGTTGGAACAATGACCCCTACCACAATAGAATTGTGATCCCTACAACTTTGAACAACGACCCCTGCCACATTTGAACCGTTATCTTAACTACATCTACATGTGAATAGCAATCCCTACCATGTGTGAGCAACGAAACCCTTTTATTTATCTTTCATGATAATTTTGTATGTTGTTGGTAATATATCCAACATGTATTATTGCATTAGAAATTATTGCACCCTGCTTGGATTATATCAACACTCAGGTATCGATTAGGTGCTCAATTCAATTTTTAAGGCACGTGAAGGACAATTTTGATGATTATGAACCTTAAAGAGAATTGTTTAATCATAGATACTTTGTGTATTTGTTGAATTTTGATGAAACGAAATTTAAACTTTTAAGTCGAGTGATCTACAATCTTCTCTAAAGGCACATTGGTGACCCCAAATTTGATAAATAGGGAACCATTCTTTCTTTTATGAAGATAGAATTCACCTTGATTATGAGCGTTAGGTCTAAACCATTCTTTCTTTCCCATGCATCTTTTCTTGCTTGAACTTACAATCTTGTATTGGAAGTGGTTTTACATTGCATACTTATGAAGAATATTCTTTAGTTAGCTCTTGTCCTTGAGCATTTGTTCGGCGACTATTTTATTGGGCTCGTTTACTACATTTAGATATCTCGAAAGATTCACGTTGATGAATGCAACATCATCTAAACATGTGCATTGATCAATAGTCAGTAAGCTATAATATAAGGCAACCACGACGTTTAACGACAAGCTATGGGATAGAGCGACAACTATATCCAGTGGATTATGTCTCGATGGAATTAATGATTCGTGAATACATGCACATTTTTTACTAATCGATATGCTTAAATTCAAGTTCAATGACAATGGAGTGAAGTCAACTGATGAGTCATATCTCAATACATGTTGATGGCCCAAGAATATCTGCATGGTCTTTACTATATGGTAAGTAAAAAGATGGCCGCTCAAAGTTATTAATCTATGAATCATGTCTAGTTACATAGGTTAATGGCTTAGGATATCTTCACATTTTTCACGATCCAGCTGGCAAAAAGATGTCCACTCAAAATTGTCGATCGATGGATTATATCTCGGTGCATAGGTTAATGAACCAATGATATCTACACAATCTTCACTATCCAATAAGCAAAAAAATTGTGCCTCAAAATTGCCAACCAATAGATCTGTAGACACCACACCTAAGCTAATAACTCAATGAGGCATAGATGTTCTATAAAACCCTTAAAACCTAAACTAGCCTTAGCCAAAATTCCTAAAACCAAACCAAGCCTTAACTATTACTCAATCTAAACTAAGCCTTAGCTAAAATGTTTAAAGTCAAACCAAGCCTTAGCCAATATTTCTCAGTCCAAACTAAGCTTTAGCCATTGTTCAAGCCAAGCCAAATTGACCTCCCACGTCCTACATCACAAACCTTACCCATTACTCAATTCAAACCAAGCCTTAGCCATTACCCAAGCTAAACCAAACCTTAGCCAAAACCCCCAAAGCTAAATCAAGCCTTAGCCATTACCCAAGTCAACTGATAGCCTGAGAATATTTGCACATTCTTTACTATATGGCAAGTGAAAAGATAGTCACTCAAAAACGTTGATCGATGAATCATGTCTCGTTCATAGGTTGATGCCCCGGGGATATATTCACATTCTTCACTATCTAATAAATAAAAAGATGGCCTCTCAAAATTGCCAACCGATGAATTATGTATCGGTGCATAGGTTAATGGATCAGAGATATCTGCATAGTCTTTACAATCCAGTAAGCAAAAAAGATGTCTTAAAATTGTTGACCAATAGAGCCGTAAGCACCTATGTTAGTAATTTAATGAGGCATGGATGTTCTATAAAACTATTAAACTCGAACCAAACCTTAAAGCTAAACCAAGCCTTAGCCATTACTCAATCCAAACTAAGCCTTAACTAAAGCCCCTAAAACCAAACTAAGCCTTAGCCATTACTTAATCCAAACTAAGCCTTAGTCATTACCTAAGCTAAACGAAACTTTACCCATTACTCAATCTAAATCAAGCCTTAGCCATTTTTTTAACCAAAGCCTCAAAATTTGGCTAAATCCAAGATAAATAAGAGCTAAATTTAAAAAATTCAAAAAATAGAAATAAAAATCCTACACCTGTAATACCTCAATTTTTCTAGTGGCCAGCATCGTGTCCATGCATCTATCTCAGTTACCCACTTGTTGGCAATCTTCGTGTCCATTGTAGTACCCTAGTACCCCACTTCTCTTATGCGGACGAGTGTGCATCATTCAGAGCCCCAGAATGGGACTTGGACTGTCTATGCACAGTATACACTCAAGTGACCCGAACTTGAAGACTTTGAAACCCCCACCTTATCGACCGTCACGTTGCCTCGATTGCAGAGGTGCCACTCGTTTGTTCGTGTGATGCTCTATTTGTGAGATATGCTGCGAAGAACCCAAGAATATATGTGCACAAAGAATTGCACATACACACACCTCATGTGGGCTTAGGCCTTAGGCCATGGGTCATCCTAAACATCACATTTCATGGCTTTATAGAAAATGTCAACACTCTCCACCCACTTAACCCACATATCACCATGATGTCATGGTCCACTTATAACACATGCACCATATGCACATGACACCTTATTCCACTCACACAACATGCACATTTTCATGTGACACTTCACCCCACTCACACCACATGCAAATTCTCTTTATGACACATCACCCTCTTATGCATAAGCCATGGCTATATAATGTCAACATACCATCTCCCCCAACCAAGGGTTATCTCTCCACACAAAAGAAGGCTAATTATGGGAGTCATCAATTTTTAGCAAGAAATTTTTCAAAGAACGAGAGAGAAAATAAGAAGAGGAAAGATAGGAGGTGGGTCGCGATACCCCAATTTTTTTAGTGGTCGATGACACGTCAGTATGCCTATCTCGGCTACACGCTCATAGGCAACATTCGCACCTGTTATAGTACCTTAATACCCCACTTCTCTTCCGTGCATGAGTGCGTATCGTTCGGAGCCCAAAGCAAGACTTTAAGTGTTCGTGTGTAGTACGCACCTAGGTGACCTGAACCCAGAGACCACGAAACCTCTCCCATATCACCGCCGCGTTGCCGCCACGATCATGGAGGTACCATCCGTCCATTCATGCGGCTCTCCTTTTGTAAGATACATTATGAAGAACCCTGAAAACGTAAGTGCGCGAAGACCCACAAATATGCGCATCTCTTATAGGCTTAGGCCCTTAGCCCATGAATATATTTTGGGAAGCCCATTTCATGGCCTAGTGGAATATGTCAGCACTCTCCACTCACTTAACCCACCATGATGCTTGTTTGCGATTTAACTTGTCCAAATGGTCACATAGGCTTGGACAAAAGAACCACACAGATATCAGCTTATCCTATAACCTTTTTGTGAGATCCATTGACCATGGGCCCCACTATGATGTTCACATGCCACCCAAACATTCATATAATTATTTCTATTAAAGTTGAACCGAAAACACAAATATTATTTTGATCCAAAACTTAATGGCCACACAGTGGAACCCATTTGATATATATGTGTGTGTGTGTGTGTGTGTGTGTGTGTGTGTGTGTGTGTGTGTGTGTGTATCATATCATTAAGATAATTAATCTGACAGTGGACCTCACATTGATGATTATGCTTGGGCAGTGAACCTCAAATTCATGTATGTGGTCAAACTTGTGTAGCCATGATCGCGTACCCTTTTTATATAAGTGTTAGCCCTTTGAACGAGCCGATTCTAGCATACGTAATGGAATTGATGATGTGAACTCTTATCACAGGATATGTGTCAACCGTTGAATCGGCCCATTCAAGTAAGGCATGTAAATGTTAAATTTTATACCACACATTACATCTAGACCGACTACATAGTTAGCCGCTTGATGGGATGATGATGATGCTTGGTTATATTGATGTGTTCATGATGGTGATGATGATTGTGATTTTATAGTTCATTCGGCTCATTTGATATATTGTAATATAATAGTCATGTATGTAGTTAATTATCAATTGTTTATCGGACTCCGGGAGAGCCCACTTGCCTATTGGGCCTTGGAAAAGCCATTTGTCGATCGGGCCTTGTGAAAGTCCATAGCCCACTCTGTTCATGGGCCTTATGAGAGCCCACTCTGTTCATGGGCGTTGGAAACCACACTTGCTTACGGGTCTTATGGAAGCCCACAAAATGAATTGGGTCTCGCCATAAGCCCACTATAGATATGATGTGCATGAACTGAAGCCCAAATGACTTAGGTCATAACTGATTAAATTGATGATAGGATAGTACATGCTTATTTTACATATATTCGACAATAGCGATAGCATATGTAGCATATCTATGCATACATCCCAGGAAGATGAAGATCGAACTTTAGCTCTCGTATTGATCAAATGAAATATTATGCTCTCGCGTTGGCCAAGTGAAATATGTGATGTGATGTTATGCCCTCGTGACGCTCAAGCAAATATATGATATGGTATTTAACTATTATGTTGGCCATATGAAATATATGATATGATATTAGGCCCTCGTGTTGGCCAAGTGAAATATGTGACATGATGTTAGGCCATCATATTGACCAAGCAATGATGTGATATTGGGCCCTTGTGTATGGCCATGTGAGATATATGATACGATATTAGGCCCTCATGTTAGCCAAGGGGAATGTGTGATATGATCTTAGGCCATCATGTTGCTGCTACAAACTTAGGGTTGCACACTTAAGTGCGGGTTGCGAAGTAGTATTTACTCAGTGAGACCGAGGTCGATCCGCATAACTAAATTGAATAATATCACTTTCATAACTAAAAAGTGGATTAGAAATATGAGATTTTTGACAAAGTGGAGTGCGTAGAAACAATAAATAAAAGATAATTAAGAATTCACGGATCCACTTCTAATAGATTTATAATGATTGGTCTACTGATTTAACTTGATAACTCAATTGGAATCGAATAATGATTCCTTCCAATCGGAGGATGATTCAACTAATTCAAATATAATTCACCAATATAAGATATGAATCTCAATGAATTGATTCTCTTGTAAAGAATAAAGTGATTGATCGCAGGGAATTCCAAGCATCTACCATATCCATAGTTCACAATAGATCAAGGGATTTTACAAATCACTACTTCCACATAAATTAACTAATTGATTGTAGAAAATTTTAAGCATCCAAGGTGCCCAAAATCACATAATAGATCAAAGGATTATGCAATTCAATAGCTCTAATTCAAACCAATTTAATAAAAATTATCTTTTAAACCATTATATTAAGTTAAATAAATTAAATAATCATAAATCTATTAAAAGGTCTACCCCTTAGCCTTAGCTAAGAGATTCCATTGACTCTAACATAACAGTGTAGACAGACTATATTACATTAAGTGCTAAATTAAGATAAGCAACGTTTCATTGTAGGATTATATTGGGTTGGATTAGGTTGGGGAGAGCCTGGAGCTCTTCGACCTCCTTAACATTTATATAAGCAATAGCCGGAGAGAGATCTTCGTAGCCACTCTTCATGTTAGCTAATGTGAAAATAATTGTTTGGGCATGTTTATGCTATATCTAACCACATCATATTTAACGAATTAAATGATGTAATGTGGTAGTAAAAATCTAAACCAATGACAAATGAAAGATCTCTTTGGTTGCCTTAACGACCAAATGTGATAAGAATCTAAAAAATCATAAGTAACCCAAGAAGGGTAATCCCAATTGGTTGCAAAGATAAAATACGTGTCGCATATCTCACTTACTTGGCAGAGCCAACTATTCACCATAATAGCCTCAAACCGAAAGTGGGTATCGACCGAAGCATGGTTGTGAAAAGTGCCGAAATTGGTTGATGCACCATGGCATCACATATAAGTCCTTTTGGTCAAAAATATTAAAGGAGAGGAGTAACAATAATGTCAAGTTGGTCGAGTTTCATAGCATGTACTACATTCGTTCGTGTGGCGAAAGGGATAACTATCACTAACATGTGACATCTCAAGAGAAACTCTCATCCACGTAACAGGAGCATGATGTACGCATAACCAATGACCAACCCATGATAAAAGACTAACATACGTGGTGTTATTTGATAGACTATAATTGTCTTTAGGCCTAAATGGTTATTTAAACATCAACAAACTTGAGAAGTAATTATGAAGATTTCTCTCTAGCTACCACCTTAAAATCTTATAAATAAGAGAAAGATCACAGAGCTCCCGACCCTCACTAACCTAACACAAATCAAATCTACAGCGTGTGAAAAATTTAGTAATGAGGAATTTAATTTTTTTATTTTTCTAAATACATTAAGAGATATTTATAGTTATTAAGATGAGAAGAGTTATGTTATAATACAACTCTTAGTATGAGAGAAAATAAGTTGTATATAATAAAATTATTTACAAGGAAGAGAATTATCATAATCATATATAAACAAAACTTCAAGAATAGTCTTCAACACCCCCCTTCAAGTTGGTGTCGAGTATTGATGACCCCAACTTGCGCAATGAACTTTGTAACCTTAGTTTTTCAAATACTTTTGTAAAGCAATATGCTAATTGGTTCCAGTTCATATAAACGGAGTAAAAATCATCTTATCTTGAATATTTTCTCTAACGAAGTAACAATTTACTTCAATGTGTTTTATCCGTTCATAAATCACAGGATTAAATGAATAACTACCTGACTGTCACAAAACAAATCAATATGATTTTTATAATGAAACCCCACATCTTTAAGTAGAGCTTTTATCCAAACAAGTTCAATGTATTTGAGGCCATTGTTCTATATTCTTCTTTTGCACTGGAATAAGCAACAAAACTTTTTTTCTTATATTTTCAGGTAACTAGGTTGTTGTTAATAAAGGTACACATACCAGTTGTAAACTTTGTGTTAAATGGACATCCTATCTAATCTGTATATGAGTAGCCCTTAAATGAATAGATGATGGCATGTGCATGGATTGATTGACAAAAAATGGCTTAAGCAATGTCTGGACGGATAATAGTGAGATGTATAAGTGGTCCAACCAGTCGTTGATACTGTCCAAAGAAGGCTAATGTCCCTAAAGATTTTAAAGCCATGTGGCATAACCAATTGTTAATCTAGACCATTCATTCATTTCTTTATATAACTAGTGACAAGATCACTCCACATTGCTTTTGATTCATATGTTAAAATATTTTAAAAAATAATGATAGCAATAATAACAACAACAATATATGTATGGTTGTGGAGAATTTTGATACTTTCGCTGCATACTCGGGTTTGCATATCACAGATCGAGTTATGGCCAGAAAGAGGTGTTAGTGTCAACATTCTGACATGTCAACCATTGAGATAGAGAGCGAAAAAGAGTCTTACCCCGTCGGAGGCGTCATGCCGACACTGTCGATGAGAAGATTCTGCTAGGTATCATTTTTCAACCATATGAATCTAGAAGCGAAAGCGGAAGCGAATAAGGAGATGAAGAGAAGCAGAGATATGAGGAATTAAGAAGCCAAGTATCCCTTCATCTTTCTTTCTTCTTATTCTACTCACCCCTCCACTTATATCCTACGCATGACTTTATTGAGATTGAGAGTCGTTGCATTTATAAAAGGAAGAGAGGAGAAGAGATTACTCCGATGAGTAGATTTGTGCAGAGATTGTTGTTACCTACTTATCAAAATAAGTAAAGGACCTCGGACACGGATTGCATGCTTATGCTGCCAGTACCAACGTCGCACATTGGTTGGTATTCAGTTGGCCCCATCATGATGTATGTGTTTTATCCATTTTGCCAGATAATTTGAGGACATGTGGTCAAATGAGGCAGATCTAACTATCTGGTGGACCATACTACAAGAAAACAGTAGTGATTGAATGCTCACCATTAAAAACTTCTTGAGGGCCACAAAAGTTTTTGATCAAGCTGATTTGTGTGTTTTCCTCTCGTTTAGATATGTGTAATGTAATAAACATGTTGGATGGAAAATAAACATTAAGTGGGCCCTATGAAGTTTTTAATGACGAGCGTTTAATTACCATTGGTTTCTTGTGGTCTGGTCCACTCGAGATTTGAATGTCTCAATTTTGGGCTCATAAACTAAAATGAGCTAAAAAAATGAATGAACAACTTGGATAAAACATATAAATAAAGGTGAGGTCCACTAAGAACGAACCGGTAGCCAAGTGGGAATTGGCAGGGTCAATATGTAATCCACCGGATAGTGTAAATTCCACCGTGTCTGGCATGTGATCACAATGGACTACTGTATAGGAATGGTTGATTGTGCATTGCATGTAATTATTTGAATCATCTAAATCGGATGACCACATACATCCGACTACAGGCCTGCAAAATGTACGATAATATTATCTTTTAATCGTGCATTCATTTTTTCTAATGGTTATGATAATCCAATCATGATGATTGGGGCTATAGGAAATCAACATTCCATGGTGTTGTTGTCCTGTCTAACGATCATCAGTAACCGTAGGTGGGCCACTTGGAGCTACGGTGAAAGAGAGAATTTGATGTTATGGAGGAGCGTAATTAGGGTTGGCAACCGATATACCGTAAAAATAAGACATGGATGTTGAATTTTTAAATGATTTATTATATCTAAATACGTGTTTATCCAAGGTTAAATAACTACCTACTTTCCTGTATTTGGGCATGTTTTTTAAAATTCGGTTGCCCATTATCCGAGTATCATATCAACTTGATAATGCTAACTACATTAACCAATTTTCTATGAGCCATTTCTATCTCCTTGAGCAGATTTAAAGCATATTTCCTTTATTATAAGATTTTTTTTGAAGAAGTTACTTCTATATCCAATAAGTATTTTAATTTACTAAGATCTTTTATATTGAATCGAGTTTTAAGATCATGCTTTAATTATTAGATAACTTCTTCATTATTTCAGGTGATTATAATATCATTAACATACACTAAAACATCTATCCTTTTTGCACTTCTCTGCTTAACTAACATCGTGTAGTTGCTCCACTTTGGTTACATCTAAAAGTAATTAGGGTTGATCTCAGGCATGAGCAAAAAAATGAGGTCGATCTAGATCTCAAGTGGACCACACCATAGGAAACAGTGGTAATTAGCGCTCACCATTAAAAACTTCATAGGATTATGTAAATTTTGGATCAACTTGATATTTGTGTTTTTCATCTATTAATGTTTGTGTTCAATCAACACTTTCTTGTGGTGTAATCTACGTAAGATTTGAATCCACCTAATTTTGAGCCTTCAAATGACTGTTAAAATGGATCAACGGAGTGGATAAAACATTTACATCATGGTTGGGTCCATAAAAGCTTTTGTAGCACCATGCACCCAGTCCTTTTGAGAATGTCTGGGAGGTAGTTTTATGTATAATTTTTCATGAAGATCTTCATATAAAAAAATATTTTTTTAGGTTTAATTTATATAGAGAGGCTACTCTTGATTAATTGGAAAAGATAACAACATGTGCATAAAACTTATCTTAGCCATAAGTACAAAAGTTTCTTGATAGTTAATATCGCATGTCTGAGTAAATTCTTTTGCAACTAATATCGCCTTATATATTTCTATAGTACCATCACTTTTGTTAATTAATTTGCAAGCGTCTTTTTTCTTTAGGCAAGCATGCTATTTCCTATGCCTTTTTAATGAATGTTGTTAATTGCTTATCCATAGCCTTCTTCCATTCATCTTATGATCGCGCTTTTACAAAATCGTTAAGCTTGACATGGGAGGAGATGGAGCTTAAGAATGCTACATGTTTCTTAGAGTAGCTTTCAAGAAAAACATACGATTAAATTGGATAAGTAACTTGACATAAAAAATCAGATGAACGATTAAGAGAATGAATGATTGTGTGTTAATAAATTAGATTCTTTACTGTTTAATGATAATGTAATAGTCCAGATTGAAATTTAATGGTTGGATGACTTAATATATCCATAGGGAGTCTTTGCAATGATTAGATCGATATATGATTAAGTGGGTTATGCAATGTAAGCCTGATATATGTAGAGGTGTGTATATGTATACTATTCGTACATATAAGTAATGCTCTTAGATTGTGATTCCAATTGTAGATTAAACATGAACATAAGTGACGATCAAGATGAACAGATCAGAATCTTGATTGGATGTGTGTAAGAGCTGATATGCAGATGCCATAGTTGGTTTACTATAATCGGCTAGTGCAAAAGTGATGTCGACAATTATATGTCTTAATTTAATGCTGAATAGTTATTTTAACGTTGGTTTGGTGAACAATCGAGTATATGGAGATATGTGAACGCTTGTAGATTATTAAGTGTGTATAAGTGTGTGTACTTGTGCATTCATCTACATATCTTTAATAAAAAATCTAAATGTTAAATTACATGCGTGAATAAGCACTCATGTACCTTCTTGTGCGCAGATTTTTTTAGGTTATTACAATTTAAGAACTTTATGAATCTCCCTTATACATATAAGATTCATATTCATCCCACATTGAGGTGTCCACTAGCCCACAACATGGGGACTATTGAGATATTTTTTCTTTCTTCCCTTGTATATTTTAATCAAGTACTTGGAAACTACAATCCCATAACAAGGTAGAGTATTTTAGCACTTCATTGTTAATTGCTATATTCTCATTTCTTTCACCCCTCTGCTTTACTATATATTTGTTGCATTTGTTATTTAAATATACATATATATATTTTTTTATGAATCTTGTCTTAAGAGAACTAATATAAAAAAAAATTAATCTCATAAAGCAAACACCGCACATGTGGGAGTAGAAAAGTGTGCTTAACACCTTCTTTTAAAAAAACTTGAACTTTGCGAGGAGTCATACAATACATAAATTATATCATTGAGCTATGACCTTTGGGTCACATGGCTCTATGAACTATAGCACTGTTGAGAAAGATTGCACAAACCTTTGAATCTTGTAATTCCCAACCAACTGAATTATGGAATATGAATGTGAAACAACGAACAAACAATTACCACACACGACACAAAACACTTTTTAAGTAAAAACTATCTAACAGAGGTAAAAATCACGGGACCTTGTCCAGCCAACAAATCCACCATGTAAGAACGTATTATACAGTGATTACGAGCTTATAACACGCTCTAATCCGATTTTCTTCACCCTTAGGTAGATTATAATAAAAGAGAATATATAATAGAGAGAACTCACTAACTTCAAGAGACTTTTTGAATAAGAATCGGTGTCATGGATGAACGTCACGAGCCTGGCCTTCTTCTCTTTCTTCGAACTTCATCTCTCTCTCTCTCTCTCTCTCTCTCTCTCTCTCTCTCTTCTTCCTTTTCTTTTCTCTCCCTTTCTCTATAACATGTAGGATTTTTGTTCTTCCCCTAATTCGCATTAACATGTGTTTATATAACACCAACACTTGAAATTAAAAACAAAACAGGAAACTGCGCAAAGTAATAGTGCGATCGTTGATTGCCTTACAATGGCAAAAAATTGTTTAGGGAGCACAGAGGAAAATACCCGGAGTTTTGGTCTCTCAAACCCCAACTGTCAATCACCCGACGATCCCCGGTATGCACTTCTCTCCTCACTCCTGAGGAGGAATACCCCATTAAATCTTCCCCTTCTGACTCAGGAGGAGGGCTTCATGTCTTTAAGTCGGCTAGCTTTTATAAGACTCGAATCTGCCCTTGGCTAACGCCTTAATTATCATGTTTGACCCATTGTCATCCGTATAGATCTTCTCAAGCTATAACACCTTGTTCTCCAATGTATCCTTGATCTAGTGATACCGAACTTTTATGTACTTCAACTTGAGATGCTGGCTTGGATTCTTGCTCAAGTATATCATACTCTAGCTATCACAATAGATCATGTGTTTATCCTGCTTCAGGCTAAGTTCTTGTAGGAACTGTTTCATCCAAAGCATCTCATTGCATGCCTCTGTGACTGCAATATGCTCAGCCTCTGTTGTAGGCAACGCCACACACTTCTGTAGTTTGCTCTACCACGAGACCGCTCCTCTGCAAATGTAAACATGTACCTCGATGTAAATTTTATGCAGTCTGTGTCGCCTACCATGTCTACATCCGTATAACCCTTTAACATACGTTTTCCTTGACCAAAGCATACACTTAACTTTGAAGAGCCCATTAGATACTGTAGTATCCAATTCACTGCTGCCCAGTACTCTTTGTAAGGATTGGCAAGATATCGGCTCATTATGCCAACCGCATATGCTATGTATGGGTGCGTACACAGCATAGCATATATTAAACTTCCTACCGCTGAAGCGTAGAGTATCTTCTACATCTCTTCCAACTCTTCCTTGATATTGGGACACTATTTATCGCTTAATTTAAAGTGACCATCGAGTGGAGAGTTGATAGGCTTCGTTGTCTTCATATCGAATCTTTTTAGGACCTTTTTAACATACCACTCTTGTGACAGCCATAACTTCCCGCTGCTTTTGTCATGGGTGATTTTCATTCCTAAAATCTGTCTAGCTGGGCCCAAGTCTTTCATCACAAAGGACTTGCTCAACTCTTACTTTAGCCTTTCAATCTTTTTATGTCATTTTTCATAATGAGCATGTCATCAACATATAACAAAAGGATGAGAAAGTCACCATTCGAGAACTTCTGTATGAACACACAGTGGTTTGACTCCGTTTTGTTATACCTATGCTTCAACAAGAATGAGTCGAACTTCTTATACCACTACTTCGGAGCTTGCTCCATCCCATAAAAGCTCTTCTTCAGCTTACAGACCATGTGCTTATTACCTTTGATTTTGAAACTCTCTGGTTGCTTCATGCATATCTCCTCTTCAAGGTACTATGGAGAAATGTTATTCTCACATCTAGCTGTTTTATTTCCAAGTCCATACTAGCAGCTTAACCAAGTAACATCTGTATGGATGTCATCTTTACCACTGGTGAGAATATCTCGTCAAAATCAATTCTATTTTTCTATCCAAAGCCTTCCACTATGGTTTGCCCTTAAACCTTGGTTGCAAACTCTTCTGCTCCATCTTCTTTCTGAACATCCACTTGTTGCTTAGAGCCTTCTTGCCCTTAGGCAATTTCACCAACTGATACGTGTGGTTCTTATTCAATGATTTCATCTTCTCTTGCATAACTTTTAATCACTCAGTCTTATGCACATTGGATAGGGCCTCAATGTAATCCTTTGGCTCACCCCCATCGGTAGGCATAACGTACTCATGGGCTGAGTTCCTCTTGGACGACTGTCTTTTCCTAGATGACATCCTCACTTATGGCTCAACAGATGGATTAAGCGGGGGTTGCTCTCCTAGTTCATCTGCTGTAGGGATGTTATCATCCCCTGCATCATGCTGTACTCCCCCGTCATCAGGCACCACAGGATGAGTGATCAGATCTGTTTCAAATAGTTTTTCTGAACTAGGCTGTATCTTTTCTGCTTTGCCAATGTCCTTAACACATTGATCTTCAAAGAAAACAACATCTTTGCTTCTGATGAGCCTCTTCTCTACTAGATCCCATATTCTGTAATTGAACTTCTCGTTTGCATACCCCAGAAATACATAATGCCTGATATTCGTGTCTAGCTTGGACATCTCATTTATAGGAACATAAACGAATGTCCGGCATCAAAACACCTTGAGATGACTGTCCAATACATCCTGTTCAGTTTATACCTTCTCAGAAACCTCTCCATTTAATGGAGTCGAATGAGACATATTTATCAAATATACAGCTGTACACATTGCTTCTCCCTAAAACGTCTTGGGCATATTGGCATAGGAAAGCATGCGTCTGATTTTCTCTACAATAGTGTGATTCATTCGCTTCGGTACACCATTATGTTAGGGGGTCTTGGCTACCGTCTGTTAATGCCTATCGTATACTTAAGGTCTTACAGTATTCATAAAATGCCCTAGTACATTTACCTTAATTATTAGTGCGAATGCACTTCAATGGTTTATCCATCTCACGCTCAACCATTGTATAAATTTTTTTAAAAATCTCAAAGATATAGTCTTTGATTTTTAATGTATATGCCTAAACCGTCCTAGATGCATCATCTATGAATGTAACAAAATACAAAGCCCCACCCAAGATTTTTGCCTTTATCGAAACACATACACCAGAATAAAACAAATCTAATATGTTTAACTTATTAACATGAGAAATAGTTTTAACAAAAGATACTCTATGTTATTTTGTAGAGAAACAATCTATGCAGGTTTTATACCTGTCATGTTTAGGAGGAGCTGCTTCTTCACTAAAAGCTGAAGCCCTTTCTCACTCATGAGGCTTAGTAGCCTGTGCCACACGTATATAACTAAATTTTCTGCTGTGTTCAGTTCACCCTTGCAGATGGTAACTCTTATCTTGTACAAGGTCCAACACTTCTTTCCTCTCACCATGATTAACTAACCTTTCCAACTCCCATCAACAAATTAAGTGGTTCCCATAGCCATCATCATCCAACTTTTCTGTCGACATTAGATTGAAGCAAATGTCGGAAATATGCCTTACATCTTTCGGCACCAATGTGCAACCTACATTGGTTTTTGCATATATATATTACCAATCCCCACCATCTAGGATGTACCAGAATTTCCTATATTCACCGTGACATAGTCACCTGACCTGTAGCTTGTGAAGTATTGCCTATGTGGGGTAACGTGATATGACACTCCCGAGTCAACCATCTCATTTGAGTCCTGACACGTAGTGGTGAGACGGTCGTCATGTTTGGTCGAGAGTATAACAACCATGTTGCCATTTAAGGCGACCACAATAGATTCTGACTCATTCTTCTCCTTCCTTTTATCTTCTTTTCTCATTATTTTCCTTGCGGCATTCGTTTTGGTAATGGCCCATCTTGCCACAATTCCAACACTTCACTTATTTCCTTGATTTAGACTTGCCTATGGATTTGTCACGATTATTACCGCCATTCCTTTGATTTTCTCTCCCCCATTCTTCTAACACTAGGGCCTTTTGCTAAGACGATCCTTGAGATTTTCTTCTTGTTTCCTCATTGAAGAGGCAACTTATAACCTAGTCTATGGACACTTTCCATTCAGGTGCGAAGTTATTTAAAAACACGACCAATGTCTCCTAGCTATCAGGCAATGAGCTAAAAAATCCTTCAAATTTCACAGTGGAGCAACTTTACTAGATGGGCAAAATATTATATAAGCATTATTAGTTAAACATATAACTAGTGTTTTGAGCATTTCTGTTTACATATTTTTATCCTACTCTTCATCACAATAAGTGCCATCATGTAATCGTCTTAGGTCATGAAAGGGTCATGTTAATTTGTCTAAACTATGTATTCGGGTTTACCAAGAACTATTAATAAGCATCTTAATTTTTTTATTCTTTTCATGTAAATGTTACCCATTGGTGACTCAACAAAAACTTTCATCATTAACTTAGCTCAGGCCCAAGCCTAAATCTAAGCGTAAACAAATTGATAGGGCATGGCCTAGCTCTTTTATCTCAGGCCATGCTTTCACATACCCTTTATTATTATTATCATTGTTTCAATGACTTTATTATCGACTTAAGTGAGGCATTGCAATTCTTATGAGTCACCAATTCAAGTTTTGCTAAGTCCACACACAAGCACAAATCCACATATCACCCCATATGTTAATATAGGGTATTCAAGCCGTCATAATCAAAAAATAAAGTTGGTTTGTCTAATAAGCAATTAATAGGTTGTCAACAAGCCAGGCTAGGATTGACTTTAGTTAGGATTTTGAATTAATAGGGCTAGGTTTGATGGGATAGACTTGTTCTAAACTTTGATTTTGTCAAGGCCAAGCTTGAGCCACTGACGGCCCTATGAACTATGCCCCCATAACAAGTGGAACCACTTGATTCTTCGGTTGAGACATCTAAATTGTTGTACACCTCTAATGGATGGAGTGGATCTCATACCCACGTGCCATGTTGGCACACATACCTAGCACATGAGTTTCCTTATATATGCATCTTGGCTTAGCAAAACATTATTGATTGTTTGAAAAGTTCCGTGAATTAGTTGTTATGTAATGTGGTGCAAATGTAACAATTTCATAGTGTCATGTGTCCATCTAGTAGGGGTGGTAATGTGCAAGGGTTAACCTTAACTCGACCTTGGTCAACTGATTCACACCCCGAATCTAACTAAAAAGGCCTTCGCTCTGGCCATAGCCTTGTAAGGTTAAGCAGGCTAGGCCTCTGTTTCAAGCTAAACTGACCAGAAGGATGCATTATTGTATTGTTTACACTTATTAATTCCACATGCATGTAAAGCCATACACTCTCACAAAAAGTCCCACTTATAAGTATGAAACATGTATTGTATTTATGCTTTCTGTAAAGTTGGAAATAATGATTACGTATTTTATTTGTTTGGCTTGAAATTTGGATGTTGATACGCATGCATAATGCTAAGTATGCTAGAGCCTGATATTGTTAATCCTAACCAAATGCCTTTGACCCCAAGCACCGAAATAGACTAAGAGACTGATATCTTAGTAATTTGTTTATCAATTCGGCCACATGTAAAATAGGCCAGGCGATTTTAAAAGGGGAGGGTCCATCCCTTTAATGGTGTGTGTGTATATATATATATATTGCTTTTCAATTGAAAAAACTTTTTTTTTCATTGTGATACATCAATTAATACAGCATGAGATGATTAAAAAATAAAAGAAATTGTATTTATCAAGAATAAACACTTATAAATAAAAGAGGAGAAAATCCTTGATGATCTAAAAATTGCAGCGTAATTGGTGGGGTCTTAAACTATGGTCTTCCTTAGTCCAAGGAGTTGGGCATACATGAAGAAAATTATAATATAAGCTAAACTAAGTCGGTTTAGCATAGTAACGTAGGCTGATTAGATTACACTACACTTAAGTTAAAGTCAATCCAATATAACAGTGTAAACAGATAAGATTATACTAAGTGTTAAACTAGGATAAATATTGTTTTATTGTAGGTTTATGTTGGGTTGGGTTGGGGAGAGCCTGGAGCTCTTCGATCTTTCTAAAATTTATGCAATAGCTGGAGAGAGATCTTCATATCTACTCTTCATGTTTGTTGATGTGGAAATAATTGTTTAAGCATGTTTATGCCATATCTAACTACATCGGATCTAATAAATCAAATGATGTCATATAATAGTAAAAATCTAAACAAGAGACAAACAAAAGATCTCTTTGGTTGCCCTAACGGCTAAATGTGATTAGAATAAAAAAAATCATAAGTAGCCCAAAAATGGTAAGCTCAACTAGTTATAGAGATGAGACATGTGTCGCATATCTCACTTACTTGGTAGAGCCAACTATTCACCGTAGTGGCCTTAAATCGAAAGTGGGTATCGACTGAAACATGGTTGTGGAAAGTGGTGAATTTAACTGACGCGCCATGGCATCACACATAAGTCCTTATGATTGAAAACATTTAAGGAGATGAGTAACAATAATGCCAAGTTGGTCGAGTTTCACAGCATATTACATTAATTCGTGTGGCGAAAGAGTTAACTATAACAACACGTGGCATCTTAAGGGAAACTCTAATCCACGTAATAGGAGCAGGACATACTTGTAACAATGGCTAACCTACGATAAAAGACTAACATACGTGGTGTTACTTGATAGGCTATAACTGCCTTAAGGCCCAGATGGTTATTTAAACATCAACAGACGTGAGGAGTAATTATAAAGATTTCTCTCCGGCTACCACCTCAAAATCCTATAAATAGAAGAAAGATCGAAGAGCTCTCAGCCTTCACCAACCAACACAAATCAAATATACATCGTGTGAAAATTTTAGTAATGAGAAATTTTTTTATTTATTTTTATTTTTTTAAATACATTAAGAGATATTTATGTTATAATACAACTCCTAGTATGAGAGAAGAAGTTATATATAATATAACTATTTACAAGGAAGAGAATAATCCTAATCATACATAGACAGAACTTAAAAAATAGTCTTTAACACTCACCCTCAAGTTGGTGTCGAGATATTGATGACCCCAATTTACACAATAAACTTTGTAACCTTAATTTTTTAATTACTTTTATCAAGCAATATGCTAGTTGGTCCTTAGTTTATATAAACGAAATAACTATCATCTTATCTTGAATATTCTCTCTAACTAAGTGACAATTTATTTCAATGTATTTTGTCTGTTAATGAAAAATAAGCTTAGATGAATAACTACCTAATTGTTACAAAACAAATCAATATGATTTTCATAATGAAATCGCATATCTTTAAGTAGAGATTTTATCCAAACAAGTTCAATGTAGTTGAGGTCATTGCTCTCTATAATCTTCTTTTGCACTGGACCGAGCAACATCACTTTATTTCTTACTTTTTATATAATTAGGTTATCGTTAATAAAGGTACACATAGTAGTTGTAGACTTTTTGTCAAGTGGACATCCTACCTAACACGCATATGAGTTGCCCTTAAATGAATAGATGTTGGCCTATGTATGAGCTGATTAACCAAAGAAATGACTTGAGCAATGTTTAAATGGGTAATAGTAAGATATATAAGTCATCTAACTAGTCATTGATACTGTTCAAAGAATGCTAATGTCCATAAAGATTTTAAAGCCATGTGGTATAACCAATTGTTGATTTAGACCATTCATTTATTTCTTTATACAACCAGTGATAAGATCACTCCACATTGATAATGTGTAATGAAGGTGGGACATTAGCATTTTCCATACTTGTCTTGAAACCTCTATTATACATTATTATTCTAAAACTCGATGGGTTGACTTGAAACTTGGCTAAATCGTTCAAGTCGGCATAATTTAAATGCATTTGATTCATATGTTAAAACGTTTTAAAAAATAATGATAGCAACAACAACGATAATATATGTATGATTGGGAGGAAATTTGATACTCTAGCTGCATACTCATGTTTGCATATCACAGATTGAGCTATGGCTGGAAAGCGGTGGTGGTGTGACAATCTGACGTGTCCACCATTGAGATAGATAGAGAGGGAGAAAAAGATGTCTTACCCCATAGGAGGCATCATGCTAACATTGTTGATAAGAAGATTTCGTCTAATATCATTTTTCGGCCATATGAATTTGGAAGTGAAAGTGGAAGCAAAGAAGGAAATGAAGAGAAGCAACGATATGAGGAGTTGAAAAGCCAAGTATCCCTATAACACCCCGTATTTTCTCCTATTTAATTTCAATTTTTATTTTTATTTTTTTAGCCGTCGATCTTGAGAAATTTATATTTAATCAACCGTGGGAAATCTAAGGTGAGCCCATTTATAAAAGTTGCTCAAATTAACCCCTAAAACAGTCTAGAACTGCTCGTTCTTGTTAAACTCACCTTTTTTAAAAATTACGAAAATACCACTACCTAAATCCCACCATTTAAGTAACTTAGTTTCCATAATCAGTTTGGACCCTAAACTTCATGTATGGCCTACCTAACACAAAATAATTGTACACGTCGAAAATCAGCTCCTCGATCACTATGCAAGTGCCATAATAAAAAAATGGTCAATAGACGGCCCACCACAACTCGGATTCGACCCAAATTTCATGTCGACGGTCAATTTTATGTTGTTAACACATATAGTGGGCTGAATCAACTAGATCCACCTTAGTGGACCCCACCTACGGAGAAGGTAAGTCGCATGCGATTTTCGTACCCCGTGCGCCCGACGCCGCACCCCTCCCTTCCCTCTTCTTCGTTTGCGTCAACAGCGGACGGCGCTGTCCGTCCAGTGCGTTGCACGCTGCCCCTCCCAGTGGGCCCCACTGCCAAATCCACTCTGTCCATTCGAATCACGGGCCAGCCAAATATAGTCCGTTTGAAAACCTCCGCCGATCGTCACCTGTACAGCCCGTTCCAAACTACCGTCCGAAAGAAGAATGATCAAGATCTGATCCACCACTCTGCATGGGCACACGAGACCACTTCTAAAATTTTTTTGTGGACCCTACCTACTCTTTGGACTCCTCATGCATAAGGAGCCGATGTGTAGAGAGATCCGATCTTTCCACAGTCTTGTTGTGAACTACGGAACCAGAACCTAAAAGCTTCCTCCGAACCCTAGCCATCGGATAGAGTGAGTTATATAAAACCCTCTGCTCGTCCCTTCCGCCTCTAAGATCATCAGACAGAGAGAGAGAGAGAGAGAGAGAGAGAGATAGAGAGAGAGAGAGAGAAGCCGTGAGGAGAGAGAAAGAGAGAGAAAGAGATAGAGAGTGAAAGATTGAGAGAGGGAAGGGGTTGCTACTGCAACTCCTTCTAGGGAAGGAGAAGGAGGAGAAAAAGAGAAGAAAGAGAAAGGAAAAATGAAGGAAGAAAGAAAAAAATAAAGAGAGGAAGAGAAGAAGATCTTGACCAAAATCGAGTCGAACCGAATCGACTCAGCTGGGATCCGAATTCCTAAGAGGTAAGCCCTATTTACTATGATATTTATCCCCTATATCCAGCCTACACCTCAACATTATGATGGACTTAATCTTAGATGACCATAATATTGAATATCATGTTGAAATAATTCATAACTGTGTGTTTCCACAATCATATTAGGTTTAAGATCTAAAAGAGATGCACCCTATCAATAACTCATATCATCCGAACTCTAAGGTGAGGATTCTTTTTTAAGCCTAATTACAACAATATCGAATGGTATGTTGAATTGTGTCGTGGTGTTATGGTTTGTTGTATGTCACTTAAAAACATGAATGGTTGTGATCCTCTATGAAACCGTGTATTGATGAATATGTTTGACATTAACTCACTGAAAGTTTGTTTTATATAGATTATATGTTATATGTGATGGTTAAGGAAAAAATGGTGATTGATTTACATGTGTATATGAGATTATGTATGCACCATGCTTCAATATGTTTGTTCACATGTATAAGATGAATATTATGATTCATGTGTGAGAATGTTTATATGTATGGATGTCAGTCTTAATGGAAGCCCTTGCCCCATGGATAGTATAACTGTATATGTGTAGAATAATTGATTCGTAAGAAGCCCATGTGATGTATTTTGGCAAGACTATGAACGTGATGTTAATGAAGTGCCAATGATATATGTAAATGTGTAAATGATGGACTCTTGAGACAGATACAAGTGTTTTGGGTGCCATGTGTCTCATCTTGACTAAGATGTGTATGCCTTTTCGTGGTTGGCCCCTATTGAGAGGAAAATACTATTCTACGTCATGACAGACCATAGATGGGATAAAGAGCAACCTTGGGATGTTGACATCATTAAAACTACTGGATGATAAACTACTTAAATAAATGTGGAACTAAATCATGCATTCATCGCTTGCTAGTGAAAGTGTGCATGAGCCCGTTTCACTAACTGATTTGGTGTATGGGAAAAGTGGAGTGATGCCGTCCTAACTAGAACCTCTGGTAGCTAGTGACTGGTGAGAAGAGTGGAGTGATCTCGTCTCACTTGGTCAGGGTGTCTGAACCAGAGCATGCATTTCATGCATCGCATTAATCAAGATATTTCTTTTTGTGTGTTTTATTTGATATATGCATTGTGTTTGGATATTATTGTACTAGTCTTAGTGGGTGATCCTTACTGACTTGATCGTGAGCAACTCACGTCCTCCTGGGACGGTGTTTTTAAAACACCACCAGACATTGCAGGTGACGATCCGTTAGGTGAGCCCGATCTGCAGGGTGAAGAATATAAAGGCTCGTGGCAGCAAATGGCGGACGATGGAGCCTACGTAGCTTGATGATGATTCATTCATTTCTTTTAATAGAATAAATTTATTTCCTTGAATTCGAAATAAGTTTTCTTTTATGGAGACATTAAGTGAACCTTTTGTTAGACATATTTTATATTTGATTCCAAACTTAGAGTAGAAGATTATGGAATAAGATCTTTATTTCTTGTCATTTTGCTTGAATGCCATGAATGTATGTAATACAGTATGAGTGTGTGGAATAGTGACGTTAACACACAGGAATTAACACCCGAAAACTCGACCGATCGTATTGTCCACGAGAGTCGAAATTTCGGGGCGTTACAATCCCTTCATCTTTTTTTCTCCTTATTCTACGCATTCCTCTACTTGTATCCTACCCACGATTTTATTAAGACTAAGAGTCATTGCATTTATAGAAGGAGAAGAGGAGAAGGGATTGCTCCGATGAGTAGATCCTGTGCGGAGATTGTTGTTACCTACTTATCAAAATAAGTTAGGAAACTTGGACACGGATTGCATGCTTATCTTGCCAGTACCAACATCGCCACTAGTCGGTGTTCAATGGGCCCCATCATGATGTATGTGTTTTGTCCATAGCCGTCCATCCATTTTGCTAGATAATTTGAGGACATGTGGTCAAATGAGGCATATCTTACTATCTGGTGAACCACACTACAAGAAAATAGTGGAGATTTAATGCCTACCATTAAAAACTTCTTGGGGGCCACAAAAGTTTTGGATCAATCTGATTCATGTGTTCCTCTCATTCAGTAATGAACAAGTCAGATGTGAAATAAACATTAAGTGGGCCCTATGAAGTTTTTAATGGTGGGTGTTCAATTACCATTATTTTCCTATGATGTAGTCCACCTGAGATTTAAATCTGCCTCAATTTTGGGCTCATAAACTAAATGAGCTAAAAAATGGATGGACGGCATGGATAAAACATATACATCAAGGTGAGGTTCACTAAGAATCGACCTGTAGCCAGGAGGGTACTGGTAGGGTTAATACGTAATCCACCGGATAGTGTAAATTCTACTGTGTGTGGCATGTGATCATGGTGGACCACTGTATGAGAAGGGTCGATTATGGATTGCATGTAAGTATTTGAATCAACTCAATCAGATGACCATAGACATCCGACTACAAGCCTGCAAAATATACGATAATATTATCTTTTAATCGTACAATCCATTTTTCAAGTGGTTTTGATAATCTGATCATGGTGATTTAGGATATTAGAAAATCAACATTCCATGGTGTTGTTGTCCTGTCCAACGGTCGTTAGTAACCATAGGTGGGCCACTTGGAGTTACGGTGAAAGAGAGAATTTGATGTTATGGAGGACGTCGTTAGGGTTGACAATCGATATACTGTAAAAAAAAGACATGGATGTTGGATTTTTAAATAATTCATTATATCCAAATATGTGTTTATCTAAGATTAATCAACTACCTACTTCCCTATATTTGGGTATACTTTTCAAAATTCGGTTTCCCATGATCCAAGTATCATATCAACTTGATGATGCTAACTACATTAACCAATTTTCTATGGGTCATTCCTATCTCCTTGAGCATATTTAAAACATATTTCATTTATGATAAGAATTTTTTTTAAGAAGCTACTTCTATATCCAAGAAGTATTTTAATTTATCAAAATCTTTTATATCGAATCGAGTTTTAAGATAATGCTTTAATTATTGAATGACTTCTTCAATATTCTAGGTAATTATAATATCATCATCATACATTAAAATAATCATTTTTTTTTATACTTCTTTGCTTAATAAACATCGTGGAGTTGGCTCTACTTTGTTTACATCCAAAAGCAATTAGGGCTGATATCAGGTATGAGCCAAAAAATGAAGCCAATCTAGCGCTCAAGTGGACTACGCCATAGGAAACAGTGGTGATTGAACGCCCACCATTAAAAACTTCATAGGATTACCTAAATTTTGGATCAACCTGATATTTGTGTTTTCCATCTATCAATGTTTGTGTTCAATCACTACTTTCTTGTGGTGTGGTTTACATAAGATCTAAATCCACCTCATTTTGAGCCCTAAAATGATCTATTAAAATGGATGGACGGAGTAGATAAAACACATACATCATGGTTGGGTCCACAAAACTTTTGTAACACTACCCAATCCTTTTGAGAATGTTCAAGAGGTAGTTTTATGTATAATTCCTCGTGAAGATTTCTACGTAAAAAAATATTTTTACGTCTTAATTAATATAGAGATGCCACTCTTGATTAATTGGAATAGATAACAGTATGTGTATAAAGCTAATCTTAACCATAAATACAAAAGTTTTTTTTTTTTATAATTAATATCATATGTTTGAGTAAATCATTTTTCAACCAAACCTACCTTATATATTTCTATAGTACTATCACTTTTGTAGTTGATTTTGTTAATTCATTTGCAATTGCCTTTTTTTTTTTTTTTTTTTTCTTTTTTAGGCAAGCATACTATTTTTCATATATCTTTTTAATAAGCGCGTGTTTGGATTATCGAAATCCATCTTAATGCATTGTAAATCTTTAATTATTACTCCTTGTAGTTGGTTGGATATAGCAAGCCATCAATCATTGGAATTCGTCCAAATGCAATGTGCGGAGGGGCTTTGACGTGGCACAGTTTCGTGGGCCCCACAATGACGTATGTGTTATATCCACACTATTCATTCATTTTTTAAGAGCATTTTATGAAAATACACAGAAAATGAGTCACATCTAAAATGAAAGTTCACCACACCACAGAAGTAGCTATGATTAAACGCCTTTCATTAAAAAGCTCATATGGCCCACATAAGTGTTGGATGAAGCTAATATTTAGGGTCATGCCCTAAAATAATATTGCAAAATTGATTGATGGTCTAGATATAATAGATATTGGGTAAGCTATATCCACACATGTCAATTCACAGAAGTACATTACAATCATATAAAAAAATTAACGCCTTAAGTGATGTTGGAACATCAAGCTTTACTGTTGACTATCAGAGGGAGTGGTAATTATTATCTTTTTACGGTGGACTACATTATGTTACTGTGGATTCCAAGAATCCAAAAAGGCCATAAATGTTGTTAATTGCTCATCCATAGCCTTCCTTCATTTATCTTATGATCGCGCCTTTATAAAATCGTTAAGCTTGACATGGGAGGAGATGAAGCTTAAGAATGCTACATGTTGCTTAGAGTAGCTTTCAAGAAAAAAACATAGGATTAAATTGGATAAGTAATTTGACATGAAAAATCATATGAACGATTAGAAGAATGAATGATTATGTTTCAATGAATTAGATTCTTTGACTATTTAATGATAATGTAATGGTTTGAATTGAAATTTAATGGTTGGATGACTTAATATATCCATAGAGAGTCTTCATAACGGTTAGATCGGTGTATGATCAAGTGGGTTATGTAATGTAAGCCTGACAGGTGTAGAGGTATGTATATGTATACGTACATGCAAGTCGGGTTCTTAGATCGTGATTCTAATGATAGATTAAACACGAACATATGTGACAATTAAGATGAACGGATCAGAATCTTAATTGGATATATGTAAGACTTGATATGAAGATATCGTAGTTGGTTTACTATAATCGAGTGATTTAAAAGTGATGTAGACGATTATAAGGCTTAATTTAATGATAAATAGTTATTTCAATTATTCGTTTGGTGAAAATTGTGTATATGAAGATATGTCAAGGCTTAGAGGTTATTAGGAAGTGTGTGTGTACAATTGTGTGTACCTGTGCATTCATATGCATATCTTTAATAAAAAAATCTAAGTGCTAAATTACATGCGTGAATAAGTATTCGTTTACCTACTTGTGCGCGAAAATTTTTAAGTTATTATAATTTAAAAACTTTAGGAATCTCCCTTATATACATAAGATTAAGGATTTATCCCACATTAAGGTATCCACTGGCCTAGTCTAAGGAACTATTAGGACGTTTTTCTTTCTTCTCTCATATCCCTTAATCAAGTACATGAAAACTATAAACCCATAATATGGTAGAGTATTTTGACACTTCATTATTACTTGCTACATTCTCCTTTCTTGTACCCCTCTGCTTGATTGTATATTCGTTGCATTTGTTATTTAAATATACATATACATTTTTTTCTTATAAATCTTATCTTAAGAGAACTAATATAATTTTTTAATCTCATAAAGTAGATACCAGACATGTGCTTAACACCTTCCTCTAAAGTAGAGACCAGACATGTGGGAGTAGAAAAATGTGCCTAGCACTTTTCTCTAAAAAACTTGAACTTTGTGAGGAGTCATACAATACATACGTTGTATCATTGAGCTATGACCTTTGGGTCTGTGGACCCTCGCCGTTCCGCGCTCCCACACGACGTCCTTCCTTTCCCTTTCGAAAAAAGAAGAAAATGTGCGTGCGTGCGAATTGCCATTTGTGCCACTGGCTTGCCTCGTTCTCGAGGGCTTTGTTTGGTTGCTGTGTTAAGCTGGATGCATTTGAATGAGTTTATATAAGACCAGAGTCACCACTAGCCAGTTACTTCGAATCTACAGTCGGCTAGACCCCGTAGAAACGTTAGAAAAGGGGATCCGAAGATTCCTTTCTCTAAAATGACTCCTTTTGATCTGCGACCGAAGATTCGAGGTAAGTGATCACGGTTACAGGGTGGGAAGAGGTTAAGCACCCCACACACTGCCCGTACCGAAGTACGGTCTCTACTTCACAGAATCGAACTAACACTTGAAAGTCTGTTTTAATCCTCGTATATTCTCATAGATGACATGATGCATGAATGCAGGTCTGAACAGTAAGAGTTTCTGATGGGTAGGTTTCCATTAACAGGTAAGCCCAGAGCATACGCTCGAACTGACAGGTGCTTTATGCGAGATGCATACTGTGTGTTTGAATAATCAAAGTGCTTGTAGTGACTAATGTATGAATGCAGGTCTGAACAGTAAGAGTTTCTGATGGGCAGGTTTCCATTAACAGGCAAGCCTAGAGCATACGCTCGAACTGAGAGGTGCTTTATGCGAGATGCATGTTGTGTGCTTGAATGATCAAAGTGCTTGTAGTGAAGCAAGGGGGTTGGAAGAAAAGTAAATGTTCCACTTATGCTAGATGCGAATGAGATGATGTTGGAAAGAGAGTAGCTAAATGGACGGAGGTGTCGCAAGGATTGGCTTCGAGTGGCTGGATCAAGATTGGATGGCTTGGGAGACTTTGACCAATGGTCAGGCTGGGCTGGACCATGGGCTAGGCTCTCCTCACTCAGGCTCTCCTTGATGGAGGAATGGGCTAAGGGGTAGAGGGACAGATCGCACTCGGGCTGGATGACTTCGGAGGGATGTTGAAATGAGAAGGGGCGGGGGGTATTTATAGCGTTGGAGAGTGGCAGAACCCGTAAATATTTTTGAGCGGCCCTCAGGGGGCCGGACCGTACGGATGCTCCTCGGGTTCCAGCGCATGGTACGGACATGTCTCGGGGCTGCTGTTTAGACTCGGTGGGTTGACTCGGTGGGTTGACTCAGCGGGTCGACTCGGTGATTTGACTCGGTGGGTTGACTCGACGGGTTGACTTGGTGATTTGACTCGACGAGTTGACTCAGCGGGTTGTCAGCGAGTTGACTCAGTGAGTTTGAATTTTTTAGGATTTTTTTACTGTCTTTTCTTATGGGGATTTTTCAGGCTGATGTTTAGGGGCGAGTTGACTGGGTTCGGGCTTGATTTGGGCTATTGATTGGGGCTTACAAGGGTGAGTTTGGTTGAGTTTGGACATGGGATTTGGGGGTATGGTCCTCCACTCATCCAGCTATCTCTACCAACAGTGTAGCCTGAAGGTGGGGTGTCTATAGATGCCCCTCTTTGGCAGAGGTTGCGTGCAACCGAATGCCAAAGCGAGTGGACACCCCACTTCTGACCCGGTCATTCATGGATCATGGTCTGAAATCTTTGCTTGCCTTTGCATCTGTGCCAGTTGATTGTCTGGAAAGCGATCACTCACACATACCGCGGAAGTTTGGAGAAAACGTTGCTATTGTCCCTACAGTTTGCTGCAACCTGGGTACCCAATCGCAACCCTTCCATTCCTGATCGTTACTAACATCAGAAAGGTACAACAGAGCCTCTGCGTCGTAGTCTTACGAGGATGCTGACCCTGTGATTGATTGTATGTTCGATGTTTTCCCATATCACTCCAGGAGTACTTGTTTCGCTTGACTGTCAAGGTGGTTAGATGCCCTGCGTCATGTAGTCTTACGGGATTCTACTACACCGACTTGGACTCAGTCAAGGTACTTCAGGTATCCACGCCTAGGTATGTGCGGGTGGTCTTTTTTCACCCGATCTGCTGATTTCGATGCTTAGTTTGCAATTCATTCTTTCCTCGATTGTGGTCTGGAATCTTTGTTATCCTTTGTATCTGAGTCAGTTGATTGTTTGGAGATTGATAACTCGCACATACCGCGGGAGTTTAGAGAAAACGTTGTGATTGTCCCTGCAGTTTGCTGCAACCTGGGTACCCAATCGCAACCCTTCTATTCCCGATCGGTACTAACATCGAAAAGGTACAGCAGAGCCTCTGCGTCGCTAGTCTTACGAGGTTGCTGACTCCGAGACTGATTGTGTGATGTTTGATGTTTTCCCAGATTATTCCAGGAGTACTTGTTTCTCGCTTGACTGTCAAAGTGGTTAGATGCCCCGAGTCATGTAGTCTTACGGGATTCTACTACGTCGACTTGGACTCAGTCAAGGTACTTCAGGCATCCACGCCTAGGTATGTGCGGGTGAACTCTTCCCACCCAATCTGCTGATTTTGATACTTGGGTTACAATTCATCGTTTCCACCTGTTCAAATGGTTTCTTTGACCGAGCCTTTTGGCTTTCATCTTTTTGTATCTTGGCATGTGGTATGACCGCATTAACACTGGAGTTCAGTTCGACCGTACTTTGAGTGCATTGGATCCGATGGTCTCCGGAGAAACTGCGAGACATCGGATCTTATTTGATTTTTGCGTCTGCTCTTACCCAGAGATATGGAAGATCTCCTGGTGTTTTGGAGGTAGAACGCTCTACTGGAAAAATATTTTTGGATTTTTGAAAAGATACCCACTCTGGGGAGTGATACTCCGTGGGGTTTTTATTTGCAAATAGAAATATTTTTTGTCCTTTTGAAATGGAAATCTGGTTTGCATACGCCTCCACTAGGGATGCCTGTGGGGTCTTTAGCCAACCGACTTTTATTTTGAAAGCAGGTAAACATGATGATTGATGCGATGGATGCTGATGCATGGAGATGCATATTTGATGACTGATGCATGGCTTGGCTCATTCTCTTTCAGTTTGATGATTTTGCTTTTGCTGGAGATGCAGAGAATTTTGAGCTTATTGTTTGCAGGGTTGTGCTTCCCTGGGGTTTTTCTTTTTTCTTTATGCGGATGTTTGTTTAGCGGGTTGGTCAAGATCCCGACCCATGATTGATCAGGTCATCGTCCCAAGATGTTGTTTCTTTGCTAATGAGAATGTACGAGGATGTTATCCGACTTCAAGATGTTCTTCTGGGCATAAATGCAATTGAGACGGTGCTTGGTCGCCAGTTTTGGTCAAGATTCCAATTTGCGGGCGATTGGATCCGTCATCCCAAATTGTGAAGAGAGTGGAGTTCAAGACTCCTGAAGTGTAGTGCTGGGGAATAGTGACAAATTTTGTGATTTTTGCAAATATGTGGTCCGGATCTTTACCTGAGTAGTTAAGGTAGAGATCGGTTATTGAAAACCAAGGAAATATTTTTTGTGTTTTTGAAATTTTTTTGCTTGAAAGCAAGGGAAACATTTTTTTATGATTTTTGACAACATTTTGTTCGAAAGTAAGGGAAATATTTTGTGATTTTGAAAAGTGATTTTGTAATGTTTTGGTATTTTGTTGGATTTTTCTGAAATGCAGGGAAAAGGTATGGAATTTTCATCCATTTCCAGCTTCTACTGCTGGTAAGGCACCCGATCCATTTTACGTCAGCGAGCAAGACGAGTCTCACACAGTTAAGTGCCGTAGTTTTACATCTTCAGATGAGGAGATTTTGAGGGTTTTCAGTCAACACACCCACAAAGTTGCCTGTTCCTCATGTGCAATGCACATAGACCATGTATCGTCTGACGGACTCCTTCGGCCACAAAATGAGCCACACCTCACATTTCCCTTAGTCAATCCAGTTTGGGGCCTTACGTTGCTCACAATTCCGTGAGGGTGCGCTCCACCTCCCAACAGCCTTAATCCCCTTCACGAGTTTTAGGAACAGGGAACATCCGTCAGATTCAACAGCGACTAGAGGTGGGCAACGATCCAGGCCAAGCCGAGTTAGCCCTAGTTTGGTTTGGCTTGTTCTTGTGCCACCTTAATTTGTGGATCGGCCTGGTTTGGGCTTCGGGCCAACCCATGCTGCCCGAGTTTGGTTTGTTCCAGAAAAATCTGGTTTGAGCCGGGATCGGTTTGGTGGAAAGTTTCAAACTGGGCCGAGCCAAGTTCGAACAGGTGGCGGCTCTTTTTTTTTTTTGTTTGTTTGGTTAATTAGAAAAGAATTTAAAAAGTTAGAAAAAATAAAAAAATATATAAAAATATCTTACTAAATGATATTTAACATCCTCCAAAGTAGTGCAACTTCAAAATAAATATATTAGAGCCTTTTCCAAACATCGTACACAAGCATAATTTTACTATTGCAAAGAAACAGTATGCATTCATGTATGTGTATTATGTATTATCTATGTCATCATGTATATGTATTATCCACACTGTTAATCCCTTTTTACATGTTATTTTAGTACATAATCCCAAAATGGAATCATATCCAAAGCTCAAGTGGATCACACCACAAGAAACAATGTGCTTACATTCTACGAGCTGAATCAACCCGAATCAAATTAAGCTTCGAGCCGAGCCAATATTGCCCTAGTTTGAGCTTGGTTTGTTTTTTCAAACGAGCTTGACTCTAAGGCTTGGTTTGGTTTGAACTTCTATTCGAACCGATCCAAGCCGAGCTTTTTCAAACCAATCCGAGCCGAGCTTTCGAGCTGGCTTGGTTTGTGCCCACCTCTAACAGCGACTTCCAAATCAAGGTTGTCTATCACGGTGTGTTCAACACGAACAAGATTGGGGGCTCTGCCCGCCTCAGCCTTTACCTGTTTAAAAGATTCCGGACACCCGTACAATCAACTGGCAGCCATGTCCGGAATAGGTTAGGAAAGAAAGCCCTCGAGAAGTTAATCCTAGTGTAGTTTTAGGTCTTCGGACCACTGAGGATGAATTTGTGAAATTGATGGTGAATTTTTTTTAAATTTTTTTAATTTTATTTTTTTTGAACAAGTTCCAGACTTCAACTCAGGTAATCGAAGTTGATGCTTGTTTTATGGAAAGCTTGAAATCTTTTTGGTATTTTTGGAAATGATCCGGGCTATCAAACCTTGATCCCAGCGGTTGAGGCCGATGTCGGTTTTTGGTTGAAAGCAGGAAAAGGTCCCCCGAGAAATTAATCCCAGTGTAGTTTTAAGGTCTTCGGACCACAAAACTGTATAAAACAGGGCAAACACATTTTTTATTTTTCGAAAAATGTCCTAGGCCATCTGATCTTGATGCGAGCAAACAAGACCGACGCCGGTTTTTATTGAAAATCTCTCGTAGTTTAAGGTCTTCGGACCCAAAACTGTACAAGAGAGTGCTGGAAATGCATATATATATATTTTTGTGATTTTTGAAAAGTGTCCGGTGTCGTCGGATCTTGATTCGAGCAATCAAGACCGATGCCGGTTTTTATTGAAAATCTCTCGGGATGTCGATCCCGACGTAGTTTAAGGTCTTCGGACCCAATTTTTGTACAAGCTGAACATACATTCTTTTTTTGTGATTTTTTGAAATGATCCAGGTCATCAGATCTTGGCCTGAACGGCTGGGATCGATGCTGGTTTTTATTAAAATCCCTCGGGATATTGATCCGACGTAGTTTAAGGTCTTCGGACAAAAAATATATACATGCTGAAAATACATTTTTTTGTGATTTTTTTTTTGAAATGTTTCAGGCTGTTAAATCTCAATTTGAGCGATCAAGATAACACTGGTTTTTATTGGAAATCTCTCGAAATTTTGATCCCGACGTAGTTTAAGGTCTTTGGACAAAAAATATGTACAAGTAAACAGTAATCAAGGGCGGAGATTCCGGGGATTCTTCTTAGACTGGTTTAGATCATCAGGTCATGACTTTGAATGGTTGAGATCGCTGTTTGACCAAGTCAATTTTTTCTTTCTTTTTCTTAAAAATTTCATGGAACTTTTCCACATCATCAAGCCAATTTCTCACAAATTTCTCACAAGATGAGATTTTGGTGAGATTCCTTACTTTTTTCCTTCATTCTCTTCCATCACTTCATTCTTACATGGAGGTACAAGATTCACTTGCAACCACCCTTCCCAAGGAGGAGTTCTTCCCAAGGAGAGGGGGTGAGAAGTCGTTTCAACTAGAGGGAGGGTAGGATGGCCCCCTGGGGGCCGCCCAAGCCGTCCTTGCCCACTGGTTTTTTCAGTGGGTTGGGTAAATGGGTGCCTCTCTCCTTTTCTATATAACATGGAGCACCCTTGGCCCCTCCAACAGTGCAATCTCTCTCTTCTCTCTCTCTCATACTCTCTCTTTCTTCAAGTTTTTTCTCTCTTTTAGTGGTTCTTTGCTCTTTTCAAGTGGTGGGCCTTAGTGAAGCTTTGGGACAACAAGGTGGTCCCCCTTTGGTGAGTGGTGAAGGTATGGACCACTCCCTTTTCTCTCTTGTCCTTTTCCTTCTTCATTATCTTTTCTCATGGTTCCTTTCTTTTCTTCATGTAGCTATTTCAAAAGAAGTGAAGGTGGGCCCAAGTATTTTTGGCCATTTTCTAGATCTCAAGTCTCTTCCAAAGGTGGTGCATGGAGAAAGGCATTACAAGCTTCCATTTCATTCTTTCTTTTCTTCTTTCATACTCCCTTCATGTGTATGTAAAGGGTAATTTTGCCATGTCCATCAAGTATGCATGGCAAAATATCCTATCTTTCTTCATGGGAGTTGGGCCTCTTTTTATGTGTATCAAATGGTCTCAAAGTGAAGTCATGGCCCTTGGTGTATTTGATGGGCCCAATGCTTCATTTTGGGCTCCCTCATGCTTTCTTGCCCTTGTCATTTTTCTTAGAACTTTTTCTTTTCTTTTCCATCTTCTTTTCAAGTTTTGGGTCCATGGGCATGGTAGGGCCCACCTTAAGTTTTGGGCTCATGGGGCTCACTTTGGGTGGCCCCATCTTTCTTCACATGTGTATGGACAGAAGTGACTAGCCCATTCTTCACTTGGATCTCAAGTGGGCTAGATTCCCTAGTTGGGCCCTTATGGACAAGTAGCCCAAATCTTCCATCATTTCTTGATTATGATGCACATCTTTGTTCACAAAGTGTGGTGGGTTCCTTGGGATTCCTCCATGTAGATGGGCTTTCGGGCCTTCATTGAAACTTGGATTTCTTTGGACCATGTGTGCACCACTACACTTTGTTCATGTAAGATTTTTTCTTTTATGCTTTTTCTTTTGATGGATGGAGGACTTGAGTTGCTTGACCATCTACAAGTCCCATGAGTGGGTTGTTTCAACAATCTCACTAAGTTCAAATGTTTTTTCCATGTGGTAAGAAAGTGATTTCCAAGAGTTTCTCTTTAATGTTATCAACCTCAAATGGATTGATCCTCCTTCAAGTGAGCTATCTATGCAACCATAGCTCCTTGAACTTCTCTTGGGGTGTTTGGTGGGTCATCCACCATCATTCTCAAAGATGAGTGATTTTTTTTTTTGTGAGAAAGAATGATACCCATAAGTTGCCCAATTTTGTCCCATGCTTTGGGGCATTTTGGATTTTGATATTCAAGTGGGCTATGTATATCATTCTTAGCCATTTTCATGATGGTTGGGTGACTCACCAAGCCATGCCCTCTTGTGCTCAAATGGTCCCCCTTTTTTGTAAAGAAATTGGTGCACATAAGTTGCCCAAACTTGTCCTTGCATGGACATTTCCGACTTTGATTCTTCATGTGGGCTATGTGCATCAATTTTTTATTTTTTATTTTTACCATTGGCTTCTTTGATTCATATGTTTGTGGGTAGACCGCCATGTTGTACTCTCATAGTCAAAACTTTCATAAAAAATGTGCATATAGGGATGCCCATGGTTAACTCATGAACGGGTCCTCATGTTTTTCAAGTGGGCTATGTGCTCCTTTCAATCCATTGAGGTGAGGCATTTGGGTGGCTCTTGGGGCCCATTTCCTTCCTATTCCCCACTTGTCCATGTACATGTGTAAAAAGATAGAAACATCTTAAATGAGAATCATGGCCTTGGCATAAAAAGTAGATCAATCCTTGGCCACATATGGACTTTGAAGAGGGGCTTCTCATGTGACGTAGGATTCTTATCCCTTGTTGATCTCATGGCACTTGAGTGCATTTGTTGTCCAAAATGTGTCCTTGGATAATGGACTTTCTTTGCCTAAGGCATGGCATGCAACCTTCTTTAAGGTGGGCCTTGCTTTCTTTAATGGGCCCAACACATATCCTAGGTAACACATGGAGTGGGACTTTGGATTTTACATATGAATGTGAGCCCCATCCCATGGGTTTCCTGGATGATAATTTGGATTTTGACGGGTAAAGGATAGGGACTTACCTTGCCAAGCTTGTAGGATTCAATGGCGGACGGTACAAGAGGACGTCGGGTGATTGATGAGGATGATCCTGCCTTCATCATCCGCCAAGGGGCCCATATGTGTTCTTTGGCTCAAGAGCACTAACCTCTTCCCTCCATCAAGGGTCGAGGTACCAGAGACCACTGGGACAACTGGGTGAAACATCCACAGCCTTTGCTTGAACGAGTTTTGGCTGACACTCCTTTTACTGGCCTCCTTACCTTACGCTTCCATAACAACAGTGCCAACCTGCATGATGCTCGCGGCTCTTTGCGAGAGGTGGCGGGATGAGACCCACACCTTCCAACTCCCTTGTGGCGAATGGGGAATAACTCCCCTGGATATTTATATGCAAATCGGCTTTCCATTTCATGGGGAAGTTGTTCCCCAAGTCAGCTCTCTTGCTCCCATCACTTCCACTGACTAGCTACGGCTTGTTGGTGATGTCCCGCCTGAAGATGAATTCCAAAGCCATCAAGTAAAGATGCGATGGTTCTACAACACTTTTGCTTCCGTCACCCCCACTACCGAGCTAGAGGCCCTCCACAAGGCACGGGCCATGATTACTTATGCCTTCGGGTCCTTCCTCTTCTGCCACGCGAATGAGAGAGTCGATCCTAAATTCCTTCGTTTGGTTGAGGATCTTCATCATCCCTATAATTGGAACGGGGCTATCCTGACTCATATTTTCAGGGTCTGGATAAGACCAGTCGGAATAGTCGGTCCTACACAGGTTTCTGGCCTGTCGTTGAGGTACTTCTTCTTTCTCCTTTCTTGGAGACATTTACCTTCTTTCTCTCTCTGATTGTTAGGTGTGCCCTTGCCCAGACTTGCTTTTATGACCATTTTCCCACCTCGCGCCGAGGATGCAGGATGACATTGAGCCATCTTTGTATCGCCACATGTACTGGCATCAACAAAATCGTCAGCGGAACTCTCGAGTCTCTGGGGACAACTGGCGTGCTGACATAGACGGATTGACCGTTGAAGATGTAAGTATCTTGCTTTCCTTACCCCTCGTGCTGTACTGTAATTGATCGTGATGATCTCCCTTGTTGTAGCTTGCTCAGATGCCATACGCCAACTTTCCTCTCTACTACACCCCTCAGCGTGTGGAGACCTATGATGTTTCATGCCTCCGGATCATGCTTTCTGACATTGAATCATTTCGGTGGTATTTGGGTGAGAGGCTGCTTCGACAGATTACCGGAGTGGCTAGAGTCCCTTGTTCTGCACCTCCTCCAGCTGCTCAGATCTCAGCTTATGAGATAGCTAACGCTCTTGTGGGTCAGCCCGGGTTTCGTTTCATGATCCCGGATCGTGATTATGATGAGTGGTACTTGTTGTATGGCCAGGGGCCTCTGCTTCCTCCGCTCTATGTTCCTGGGGGCCATCGCAGATATGCTGGAGGCTCGGTGACAGCTCCTTTGATGGATCTTCATCGTCGAGAGCGGGACGAGAGGAGGGACGATGACGACTATGTTGGTGACCTGTAGCTTGCTTCTGTGTTCAGCTTACTTGACTTATGACCTTCTTCTTTTTGTTTTTACCTTCTTCAGTATAAAAAATCTTCTGAATGAATATACAATCTTCGACTTGTCTCAAATTCCTTGATGATGTCTGGATGCTTTGACTGGAGACTTCTTAATTGTATGGATGATGACTTGAATGGTTCAGATGGCTTGATTCGGCCCTGTGGGCCCACTTGAGACTTCGGCTTTACTTTGGAGCACCTTTTCTTGATGTTTTGTGAGGCTAAGAAGGCTTCTCATGGTGTGGATGATGACTTGAACGGCTCAGATCGCTTGATTTGGCCTTGTGGGCCCACTTGATGATCAGATCTTGGATTCTGACCCTTCTTTTGATGATCAAACCCTTGGTCTTACTATTTAATGACCCATGCGAGCTCTTCCATGGTTTGGATCATAATAATCTAATCTTCGAATGGCTCAGATTGCTTGTGGCCCTCTCTTGATCATCTTTCCCTCTCTTTGACTTGATTAGACCCATTCTGGCCGTAGTGCTTCGTGATTGGATAGGTGGGGTACCTTCCAAATGATTCTGATCAATCTCAATCGAAATCTGGAATGGATTGGAGCCTTGGGCGGCCCTCAGGGTGCCATCTGCTGATGTGGACTGTCAGCCTCACTTACCAACGACCATGGAGCCAATCCCGCGGAGAGAGAGGGAGCGCGTCCGTACGGGCGGCCCACAGTGGGCCGCCTAGGACTCGCCTCTTGTGCGGCCTGGGCTGGCTCGTGCTCGGACATTCTCTTCTGTCACCTGCTCTTGTCCCCACATTCTCTGTACTGGACCATTCGATTTCAGCCATGAATCTTCTATCCTCTTTGTCTTTGCTCCTCATCTTGTCCTCATCTTGCTTTGTCCTTTCTTGGGCAATGGATGGTGGAGATTTAGGGGTTGTGGGGGCTGTCCATGGTGGGTCCCACACTTCAGAAAGTGTTGAAGGCTTTAATGATGGAGAGATTCCTTTAATAGATGGTAGAGATGGAGCATTGACTAGGGTCATTGATGATGGATTAGGGATGGTGGTTGGTGGAGCTTTGAATGGCCTCATTAATGGCAGCCATGCTGAAATTTCTGATTTGAATAGGGCTTTGATTGTGGGAGAAATGGATGGTATGGATGAGATGGGAAGATGGGACATAGGTGAGGCTATGCATCCCTTGAATGTGGGCCACCTAGATGATGTGATTGATGGTGGTGATGGGGGTATGATGGACATAGATGGGTTGATCTCATGTCTGGACGGCGTGGATGGTTTAGATGATACCTTTGATGGTTTGGATGCTCTTGATGATGGCCAAGATGTGCGGCATACTTGTTTGGGTGGACTTGATGTGATCATTGATGATGTCCCCCTGATGATGGACGGTGTGGATGCCTCGATGATCCCTTTGATTGGCCAGGATGATGATTGGATTCATGATTTCCTATTGGAGAGGGCCGCATGTCCAGATCTGACCGTTGATTCTTCGATCGGGGTTGTCGGGACCCTTCTTGATGGTTCAGATGCATTCTTTGACGGTCAGATTGGCACGGATGCCACGATGTGCGGTGTGATCTTTGCTGATAGCCCTTTTGCTAGAGAGTATCGTCCTTCTCCTGATCGTCGGTCTTTTACGCACTCTGTTCATGAGGTGGGTGAGTCTTCTCATGCGGCTGAGGTCGTGACAGTTTCAGACAGTGATGCGACTACATCAGACATAGCCGTTACTGAGGGCAGGTCGGGGGCTGTCGAGTCTGCAGAGGTTCCAGCTTTTCCTTCTCCTTTGCCCGTTGATCTTCCGATCCTTGATGAGCTGTCATTGATTTCTAGGCCTTTTGTTCTGGAGGGGGTACCCGTGAGGACTTGTCAGCTGCTTCCTCGTCTTTCTTGCTCGCCACGACTGCTTGCTTGGCTTGACAGTTTGTCGGCTTATGAGATTCGGGATTTGGAGTCTTATGGCTTCGGCAGTCTGATCCATATGGCTAGAGTTGACGTTGACTGGAGGATGCTCGGAGCTGCATTGATTGACTGGGTCCCTTCGTTGAACTTGTTCGCGTTCAACGACATGGAGATGAGACCCTCTTTGGAAGAGCTTGCGCGCTTGACAGGCCTACCTTGGGATTATACTCAGTATTTTTCGCCGAAGACATTGCCGAAGACTGCCACACCGCAGAACTGGTTTAGGATCCCCTATCTGGTTCAGCCTGCATCTGCCGGCCTAGGATGCTGTAGTGTTCTCCTTGGACTTGCTGTATGATCTTTTTTCGGGTCCTCGGAGTGTGGCCAGATCTGTTCTTGCTCGAACGCACTGATGTTCTGCTTGATAGTTGAGGTGCTATTCTAGAGATGGCGCAGGTCCAAGACTCCTTTGCTTTTTGAGGTGATGGGCCGAGCTACCCAATGGCAGGGGATCATTTCTCTCATCCTGGCCGAGCTGTTTAATGGGCTGACTGACTGTGCCCTGGGCCGCACTCGTGTCCTTCGCGGCTGTTGTGCATTTCTTCAGGTATCTTTTCTGCACCCTTCTCTTCTTGATTTTTAGGAATTGCTTTGCTTTAGCTGAACTTCTTTTCCTTCTTATGATCAGGTCTGGCTATGGGAGCGTCTTTTGCTGACTGTTCATGTACCATTTCCTGACACCCGTCGCCCGGACCTTATGCGACACATCATTGAATTTCTTCCTCATACGGCTAGGATGAGTGAGCCCTTGTATCGTAGGATGTTTGCCGATCTTCGTGACTGGAATGTTTGTTGGGAGTCATCTTGGCTTTCACTTCCTCCTAGTGCTTTGTGATGCGCACCGCCTTCCTCTTCTGCTGGTAGGCTTTCGATCTTACTTTTCTTACCACCCTATCCGGTTCCTGCGGCAGTTTGGGTATGAGCAGGATGTTCCTCTTTTTGCTTTCACGGGTATCGGGCGTCGAGCACTTCCATCTAGAACCTCTGACTTTAGGACTCGGGTCAATGGATCTTGGGCGAGTTACTTGACTGCCGATTTGCTTGGTTTTGAGCTGCGGGCTTTTCCGACCGCGACCGCCCCATATCAGTACCGGGTTGCTGAGCAGTCTTTGTATCGACGTATCCCTTGCTGGCACCAGACTGCTGATGAGGATGAGCAGGATATCCTCGGAGATGCTGGCTCTTCATCTGGTTCATATGAACCCTTTGAGGAGCGCCCGTTCATTGATCCTGGTTTCCTTTTGGCCACTCATGGCCATTTGCTGTCTGAGATTTCCGCACTTCGGTATCATTGTGAGATAATGTCGAGGAGATTGGCTGTCGATCAGAGGTTATCTGATGAAGAGGCCACGATTCGTACCCTTGAGCGCGATGAGGTGCATTACCTGCGTATGGAGGTGAGCAGGTTAAGAGCGAGACTATTTCATTATGAGTCAGGGGACTTACCTGATATGGCCGAGGAGGAGGGTAGGGATTGATTGTATTGGCCACCTGCGCATTCCTTTTTGCATATATGATTGATGATGATGCATTTTTTTGTATTTTTTGAAAAAGATGACATGATATGTGTAAAAGAAATATGATGCTTTTAATGAAAAAAGAAGAAAACTTTTTTGAGATTTTATTGTGCCGTGAGTTGTCTTGTGAGTGTGTCTGGATTTTGTGTCGGGATATAGGAATCAGAACTAGGGCTCGGCCAATGCTTTGACCGATGTCTCGAGATTTAACTTGTGTGCTCCTTTGGTTCCCTAAAGGTGTAGGTAATGAAACTGTTGCTTCTTGAGATTGTCGGAATTTGTAGAGCTCTTCGTTCCTGACTACACTTATTCTTGTTCTTGAACTGTGACTGCTTGAACCGATCTGGACTATCTGATTTCTTGGTACCTGCACTTTTCATTTTTTTTCTTTTTCTATTTGAGTCATTTTTGCCTGCAGCGCTCTTTCGAGTTTTCACCACAGCCGGCCTTTTCCCGTCATTTTTGCCTATGGCGCCCTTTCGGGTTTTCACCATGTCCTGGGTGTTTGATCTTGCCTGCCCCTTGGCAGCTATGCTGTTTTTACCCTCGGCGCCCTTTCGGGTTTTCACCAATTCGCTGTGTGCCCAATGTTTTTACTTGAAGCGCCCTTTCGGGTTTTCACTCCGCCCTCTTTGTTTAGGCACACATTTCCCTTTTTTTTTTCTTTTTTCTGGATCTTTGGATAACTGTGGCGGCTAGAGGTCGGGAATCCATCGTTGCCGGCCGATGACAGTTTTTCAGCCCTTATCCTAAGTTACGATGATAAAGCTGTTGGTCTTAGCTACCGACCCTTCTGAGATGAATGGATGGATGACTGTGTTTCTTCTTGGGTTTTTTCTCGGGTGCCTTGCTTTGGCTTCCCTTTTTCTTTCTCTTTTTTTTTCTTTTGTATTCTTTTTCTCTTTTTTTTTGTATTATTTTTTTCTTTTTCTTTTGAATCCTCTTATTTGAAACACTTGTTGGTGGACGGAAATGATTTCTCAGAGGTCTTAGCTTCGATCTCTTGACTTCAGCTCTATTAAACTAACTCTTGATAAAGTCAGAATGACTTACCCGTGAAAGATCTTCACTTTGTTGGCGTTGATTGGCTCAGGAAGATCCACCCCTCTCATGCTGGTGAGTCTGAGGGCGCCTCCGGGAAGTACTTCTCTGATGATCAGCGGCCCGTCCCACGAGGGTTTGAACTTTCCTCTGGGATCCGGAAGGTGCGACTGATAGAATCTTCTTCATGACCATGTCGCCTACCTTGAAACTTCTTTTTCGGACTCTCTTGTTGTAAGCCCGAGCGATCCTTTTCTGATAACACTGAGAATGACTTAGCGCACGCATGCGCTTTTCATCTGCTAGCTGCAACTGATCTAATCTGGCCCGTTGCCATTCTCCTTCTTCAACTCCGCTTTCTAGTAACACCCGTAGTGATGGTATTTCCACCTCGACTGGCAGAACTGCTTCCATTCCATAAGTAAGCTCGAAAGGGGTAACGCCCGTAGCAGACCGTACAGACGTTCGATAGGCCCAAAGTGCATATGGGAGCATATCTGACCAATCTCGATAGGTCACGACTGTTGGGGTCCCAAAAGTCAAGGTCTTCGAAACAATGATTATGAGTGCCCAAATCATCACCTGATTAGAAATAGGGCCAGTGCATCGACATCCATCGCAAAGCGGGCCCTGCAAGCCCTCCGTTTCGCAAAACCCAAATTTTGCAAAACACGAGTAGGTCAGCGCGTCACTAAAGTGCCCCAAGCGCATCATGAAATTCAGTGTTATAGTCGAAATAGCGATGATCGTATATCATCACGACGTCCTGATCTTGCGAGCAGCTCTGGTCTCTGGTCTCTGGTCATGCGAGCAGCTCTGGTCTCTGGTCTCTGGTCATGCGAGCAGCCCTGGTCTCTGGTCTCTGGTCATGCGAGCAGCCCTGGTCTCTGGTCGCTGGTCATGCGAGCAGCCCTGGTCTCTGGTCATGCGAGCAGCCCTGGTCTCTGGTCTCTAGTCATGCGAGCAGCCCTGGTCTCTGATCGCTGGTCATGCGAGCAGCCCTGGTCTCTGGTATGCGAGCAGCCCTGGTCTCTGGTCTCTGGTCATGCGAGCAGCCCTGGTCTCTGGTCTCTGGTCATGGCGAGGACGTCCCTCAGCTCATAGTACCAGCAGCCTATATATGCGAGCAGCTTGTCTCGCGAGCATCTTCCGACGTGCGAGCAGCTTTAACTACTAATGATCAGCGATGACATCCCTTAGCCTATAGTACCAGCAGCACGTATAGGCCGATTTTGGGCTTATCTTCATCTACGGCTCCGTGTCTCAAGGGGTCGCATCTGCGGTCGTTGAAAGGGGTCGCATCTACGGTCGTTAAAAGGGGTCGCATCTGCGGTAGTTGAAAGGGGTCGCATCTGCGGTAGTTGAAAGGGGTCGCATCTGTGGTCGTGAAAGGGGTCGCATCCCGAACATGTGAGCAGCTCGGATCGTGCTCGTTAAAAGAGGTCGCATCCCGAACATGTGAGCAGCTCGGCTCGTGCTCGTTAAAAGGGGTCGCATCCCGAACATGCGAGCAGTTCGACTCGTGAGCACTCTCGTCATGAGCACTCCCGTCATGAGCATCCTGAATATGACCACTCCCGAATATGAGCACTCCGGATATGACCACTCTCATCATGAGCACTCCCGAATATGAGCACTCCCGAATATGAGCACTCCCGTCATGAGCACTCCCGAATATGAGCACTCCTGGATATGACCACTCGTCATGAGCACTCCCGGATATGACCACTCTCGTCATGAGCACTCCTGAATATGAGCACTCCCGAATATGAGCACTCCCGGATATGACCACTCTCGTCATGAGCACTCCTAAATATCATTCAACGGCAAAACAACGGTGACACTATTTTCTATGGTATGGCCCACCTGAACATCTGATTTGCCCCAAACTTGGGACCACCTCCTAGAATAGCACTCCCGAGCTGATGAACGGTTTCAATCTTAAACCCATGCCCTGTAAATGGGACCCACCTAAAAGTTTGCCAAACACGTGGAAGCATGCAAACATGGAAAAAGCCACTGTCGTAAAGACATGCGCCCAAGCGCTGATTGAGAATCGGTTACTGGTTGAAGACGTGTGGGGCCATCATGATGCCCTTTGAAACATCTGAAACATTCAGAGAATCACAAATGCCCACACGTGTCATATGCATAAATGCTAGCTTGATCTGATACTTCTATGGCTCCACATAAGTCTTCAACGGTGATTGAACGGTGGAACTGTTTCCTCTCGTATGGCCCACCTGGAACTCAGATTTAGGTGAAACTTGAGGCCACCTCCTAAAATGATGACCCTGAGCTCATGAACCGATCAGATTTGGGGCCTTTGAACTGTAATTGAGATCCACTAATTAAATCTCCAAAAGACGTACTAACCATGCAAACTCATGGTACATACGTATTGTCAACATTAACCAGCGTCCAGCACCTCCAAGAGCCCACCATCTGAGTGATTTGGAGAATCTGACATGTTCACAGGATCAGTGTGGTCCACACGTGCCAGAGTACACAAGATTAACCTGATCCAAGTTTCAAGTGGACTACACCATAAGATGATATATATGAACCGTTACAACTCCCAAACCAACAACTATATAAAGAGGTTGCGTGAGTGGCATTCAAGAAGAAGAGAGGGAGAGAGCAGAAAGAGAGAGAGAGAGAGAGAGTAGAAGAGAGAGAGGAGAGCGGACGAGAAGGGGCGATTTTTTTGACGTGCTAGCCCTTCAAACGGAGCGATGCGCTAGCCTTTGTAGCGTGGGGCGATTTTCACCACGCGCTGGACATAGAGTGATTTTCATCACGTGCTGGCTCCAAAAGTGGGTTTGCACTAAGGTTTGAAGCGGGGACGCGCTGGCTCTAAATAAAGCCATGCGCTGTTAGCCCTTTGCACCATACGCCGCCTATAAAAAGCCATGCGCTGCCAGCCCATACTATCATGTGCTGCCGGTCCTTAGTAGCATGTGCTCCCTCTAAAATGGCATGTGTCCTTGGCTGGAATGCATCCGCCCCTCTCCAAACATATGTACCCCTAACCAATGAGCATGCGCTCAGCACCAGCTGCCATGCGCTTAACTTGATTTGTCTCAGTTGAAGTGTGCTTAGACTGCACTTAGCCTAATTTAACTTAATTGCACATGCACCCAACATGATGTGGCTTAGTTACATACTCATTATGCATAACCCCATCTAATCTAGCATTCTCTCTACGTAATCTAACATGCACTATGTCTCATTCCGCTTAATCTAACATTCACTCTATGATATTTGGCATGTACTAAAGACTATCTCACTTTGTTTGCAATGTCCCGCATATTTGTGTATACAAGCAGACCTCAAACCAAGCTTCTATTGCATATCGACTATCAGCAAGTGGACAGAAGCCAGAACGCACCCGAAGACAAGCCACCAAATTCCAGCACGCCTCGATAACTACTTGTAAAAACTTCATATTTACTGTATTCATTGTACAAATATGTCTTAGCCCAGATTAATGCTCTTGGACTAACCAAAGGGGACTATGGTTAACACGATAAACCATACCAAGAGAGTTCTAAACTACTACACACAATTTGTTAAAGAGTGGCATTTCGAGAACAGTCGATGCCCTACCCGTTTAAACGGCATCCGCTGGTTGAGCTGCTCAGGTACACATAACTGTGGAATGGACTTCCCGAGGTCACCTGTCCATACATTGACAGGCGCGGGCCCATAGTCGTCCTTCCTGGTCGTAAACCCTGACAGTCTTAGCCCGGATCTCCGGTCAAAACATGGGACATAGACATCCGACTCGTACAAAGATGGATCAGTCCATAACAGAACACAGCAAATACAGGTCTACGCAACCATACAAATACAGGTCTCCACGACCATACAAACACAGGTCTCTTCGACCACACAGAATACAGGTCTCTACGACCATGAACTCTAAGGCCATAGTCCCTGATTACTTGGTCTTCTGCCCATCGATTTGGGCTTTTTCCTGAATACTCTACCTCATGTACAATTGCTAATTCATAGTGGATTTTTGTCGCTTTGTGCCGTGGTTTTCTCCCGCAAGGGTTTTCACGTAAAAATCTCTGTATTCTTTGTGACGTGCATGATTTATACTTATGCTTCCTTATTTGCTTTATTTAATTTGTCCCTAAGGCTTATTTGTTTACTTTTGCCCTTTAATCAAGGGTGATCGATCCATTCGATGTAATTAAGGGCTCGTGCCAGATCACGGCCTGGAATGTACAAGATCTCAGAATCTTTGAAATAAAATTCGCCTTGCGATATCTCTTCTTGTGTACCTTTTGTGAATGCTTGTGATTGTCTATTAATATTTCTATTACTCAGAACCCCAGAACAACAATACATCCGGAAAAAGACTGCCAACGAGCGGTTGATTTTTCTAGTTCTAACAACGACCATCTTCTCGAGTATCCTGACGATTGTTTTGTTTGCGGCTTCTACCCCACCATTCATCTGAGGACGGTATGGGCTTGATCGATGACGTTGAATCTTGAATTTGCTGATGAAGTCATCCATCTTCTTGTTGACGAACGGGGTCCCATTATCTGTGATGATAGCATTGGGGATTCTATACCGACATATGATGTTGTTTTTCATGAATTTAATCACCTGGGATGCTGCAATCGTGGTGCAAGAGGCTGCTTCTACCCACTTAGTGAAGTAGTCGACTGCCACAAGTATGTACTCATGACCGTTTGATGCTTTGGGACTAATCTTGTCGATGATGTCGAGTCCCCACATGGAGAAGGGCCAGGGGGTGGTCAGGTTGTATAATTCTGATGAGGGGGCATGGATTTGATTTGCATGCTCCTAACATTTGAAGCATTTTCTGACGTGCTGGCAGCAGTCTGTCTCCATGGTGAGCCAATAGTAGCTGAGTCGTAGAATCTTTTTTGCCATCGTGTGCCTATTCATGTGTGGGCCACAGATTCCTTCGTGTATTTCTTTCATGATCTTTGTAGCTTCTGTTTCATCGACGCATCGAAGGAGGATGTGATTATAGGATCGCTTGTAAAGAACTTCGCCACTGATGGTGAACTGGCCGGCCAAACGCTGGATGGTTCGGCGATCTGTTGCTGTTGCTTACTTCGGATACTCTTGGGTTTCGAAATATTGCTTGATGTCGGCATACCAGGGTTTGTCAGGGACAACTTCAGCTTCTTCTATTTACAGGCAAAAAGCAGGTTCATCTTGAGTTTCGACCGTGAGCTCTCATTCTGAAGCTCCTTTCGGGATCTCGAGCATTGATGCGAGTATAGCGAGAGCATCTGCAAACTGATTCTTGGCTCTGGGCATGTATGAGAAGGTGATTTCTTTGAATTCTTCGATCAGATTTTCAAGATGCACATGATATGGTATCAACTTCTTGTCCTTGGTCTTCCATTCGCCATTGGTCTAATTGATGATAAGCTGTGAGTCTCCAAATACTTGTAACTTCTTGACTCCCAAGATTATGGCTTCCCTTAAGCCAGCAATGCATGCTTTGTACTCTGCCATGTTGTTGGTGCACTTGAATGCTATGCGCCTTGAGATAGGAATAGGGACATTATCTGGAGAGTAGAGGATCGCTTCAATACCACTCCCTTTAGAATTTGCTGTGCCGTCGAAGAATAATGTCCACTCATCTTTTTTCTTCTTTTCTTCACCTTCGAGAAGCAAGAGATCTTCATCAGGGAAGAATGTCTTGAGCGGTTGATAATCCAGGAGAGAGTGAGCGGCAAGATGGTCGGCGAGGGCCTGCCCCTTGATTGCCTCTGAGTGACATAGGTGATGTCAAACTTAGACAGGAGTAGCTGCCATTTAGCTATCCTTCCAGTGAGTGCCGGTTTCTCAAACAAGTACTTGAGCGGATCCATGTGAGTGAGTAGGAGAATAGGGAATGCAATCATATATTGACGGAGTCACTGAGTTGCCCAGATTAGGGCGAGGCAAGTCTTCTCGATCGGGGAATACCTGGTCTCGTAGTCGGTGAACTTTCGGCTCAAATAATATATTGCTTGTTCCTTCTTCCCAGTCTCGCCATGCTGGCCGAGGACACAGCCAATGGCTTCTGCTGCTCCCTAGATGTATAACAATAGTGGACGTCCAGGAGTGGGCGGCACTAATACTGGAGGATTCATGAGATATTTCTTGATACGGTCGAAGGCGACTTGGCAATCATCATTCCATTCTTTTGGAACGTTCTTCCGAAGGATCTTGAAAATGGGCTCACAAATAGGTGTGAGCTGTACGATGAAGCGACTGATGTATTGAATTCTGCCGAGGAAGCCATGAATTTCTTTCTCTATTCTAGGAGGGGGCATCTCGATGATTGTTTTGGTCTCGTCGACCCTGATGCCATCCTCGCTCACCATAAAGCCGAGGAGCTTGCCTCCCATTGCACCGAAGACACATTTCTGAGGGTTGAGACGGAGCTTGTACTTTTCTAATGTGTTGAATAATTTCTTCAGATCTTCAAAGTGTCTTTCGATCGTGCGGGATTTGACGATTATATCGTCCACATATACTTCAAGCTCTTTGTTCATCATGTCGTGAAATAGTGCTGTCATTGCTCGCTGATATGTTGCTCCTGCGTTCTTCAGACCGAACGGCATTACCCTGTAACAGAAGGTTCCCCAGGGGGTGATAAACGATGTCTTCTCGCGATCTTCGACGGCCATCTTGATCTGATTGTAACCTGAGAACCCGTCCATGAATGAGAATACCTTGTATCCAGCAGTGTCATCGACCAGAGTGTCGATGTGTGGCAAAGTGAAGTCGTCCTTAGGACTGCCTTTGTTGAGATCTCGGAAGTCGATGCACATTCAAACCTTGCCGTCCTTCTTTGGTACTGGTATGATGTTGGCGAGCCATTCAGGGTAGTTGGAGACTACCAAGAATCTCGTATTGTACTGCTTGATGAGTTCATCTCGGACTTTCAGAGCCCATTCTGTCTTCATCCTTCGAAGTTTCTGCTTCACTGGCTTCATATCTACCTTGGTTAGCAGATGGTGTACCACGAGCTCTTCATCGAGCCCCGGCATGTCTTCATATGAGAACGCGAAGTTGGACAATCTTGGAGCTAGGAGCTCTATCATTCTCTGCTTCATCTCTAGTGGCAATGATTTTCCAATGCGTACTTCCCTAGGGATCTCAGGTGTCCCCAAGTTTACTATCTCGAAATCATCGGCTACAACAATGGCTTTAGATTCGAACTTTTTGAGGAGATCCTCTAGTTCGAGAGTCGGGTCATCATCTTCCTCATCTCGAGCTTCGTCCAGACCCATGAGCTCGAAGTCTAATTCAATGTTAAAGTCGTATGATTCGACTTCAAACTCATGCGACTCTTTAGACGAACTTGGCACGCTATTGAATGCAGGAAAAGAAACGTTTTTTGGTTTTTTAGAATTTTCTGAAACGAAATGCTAGATGTTTTTTGCTTTTGAAAGTTTTTTATTTTTTTGGATTTTTGAAATTCATGGGACTATGAACAAAGCGGGCATTGCAGACCATGATGATCCCAACTTGTTCCAAAGTTCCAATCGCTGCTTAAACAGGCGTTTTTTTTGGAAGCCAGATCCCTCAGATGGCTCTTTGGCTGATTTAAAAGTTAGGGGAACAGATGACCATTCAGGACCCCACACTTCCTCCCCTGAAGAGGTGGGGGTTGATGATTCGGGCGAAGAATCACAGTCTGGCCCAATGACAATGATTTCTCGCTGGTCGGGTTCGAGATCTGAGTCATACTCAGTCCCTCCCGGATCACTTACCTCGCATTGCAGTTCGTCTGGTTCCACAGTGAGACACAAGTTCGGAATCTGGACATCAGACCAATCCAGGGCTGGCCATTTCCCTTTCTTGGTCCAATGGATGGGCTGCTTCTGCCCCTGGCTGATGATTGTCGATGTTGATTCTGCAGAGATGGGTGGGCTGTGCCCTTTGCTGATTGATGTTGAGATGGACAAGTTGTGCCCCTAGTTGATTGATGCTGAGGTGGGCAGGTTGTGCCCCTGGTTGGGAGCAGGTATCAGAGTACCCTGGTCCTGAAGCTGTTGTATTTGACTTTCTTCTTCATCTTCATCCTTTCCTTCTTTTGGAGGCTTAGACGGTTCGAGAATCTGATCCCATCGAATGGGGGGCCACGTGGCCCAAGCTAGGCTCATCGGGAGGCCTTTGTGTAGTGCAGTCGGTTGATTCCCTCCCGGGTCTTTGCAAGGTTCTCCTGGCTTGACGAATTGGATGGGTGAGCACCGAAATTTCTTCCTTCTTTTGTCCATGAAGATTGCCTTGTATCCGAGTCCCCATTTGCGTTGGTTATATACCAACGGTACCTTTCTAGACTTGAAATGATTCTTCATTCGGTATTTGAGGCTCAGACGTTCTGCTGGTGAAAAGACACGGTCCACCCTTATCGGTTCCGGATTGGCGATAGAGTTCACAGTCTCGAATTCGAAACTATGAAACGGGACGTCCTCTTCAGAGTGCTGGATATCGATGACCGGGATGTCTGGTTCAGTGGCAGCAGCATTGGAAGGAATGATGAGCTCTTTCTCTGCATGGATAGAGATCACTTGATTTCCACAGATGTATTTCACTCGTTGATGTAGGGTTGATGGCACAACTCCGACCTCGTGCAGCCAAGGTCGTCCGTGCAACATGTTGAAAGAGGCTGATATATCCAGAATTTGGAATATGATAGTGGAGACTTTCGGACCTATTTGTACCTCTATGTCGACCTCCCCTTCCACTGATCGGCGGGTGTTGTCGAATGCTCTGACACATATGGTGCTGAGTCGGAATGAAGAAGGACTGATTCCCAGACGCTCTGCAGTCTTAAGTGGGCAGAAGTTTAAGCTTAAGCCATTATCGATAAGGACCAGCGGGACACAGAGGTCTTTGTATCGTAAGGCTATGTTGAGGGATAGCCCATGATCTCGTCCTTCTGGTGGCAACTCATTATCGGTGAAGGTGATGGCGCGCGGAGCCAGGAGTTGTCCAATCATCAATGCTATCATCTCTGGTGCCATATCGGAGGAGACGTGAGCATCGCTTAAGGTTTTGGCAAACATTTCTCGGTGTATGCGAGATGTGCAGAGTAGCTCCCATACTGAGATTTGGGCAGGGATTGACTTGAGCTGAGTCGCCACATCGTATGCGGCTTCATTTTTGTTGCCGAGGCCTGAGAGAGAGCCTTTGGGATCTCCTCTGTTCTGATTATCTCTTCGGATGCAACGCCCATTGGGATTCATATTCCCTACTTCCGCACATTCTGGATAGTGCCATGGGACCTCTTTATAATTTTCCTCACCTTTGCCTTCTAGGACCACCGGTTCTTGCAACGGTGCTGGTGTGGGTACCAGATCTTCCTCGTATGGAGCTTTTGCCTTGAGGACTACATTGTTGCCTGTGCTGAAGGGAAAATATCGAGGCTTGTCTTCATAGATCACATAAGGTCGCGGTCCTGGCTTGACCATTCCTGGAGCAGGAGGCTCCCATGGAATGAATACTGGTCCTCTTGATATGGCAGGAGGTTTCTCTGTTCGTCCCAGCTGTCGTAGTGTGATTGACACGCCTCCAGGATTGGCCCCTTACAATATGACTGGCTCATCTGGAGGAACTCCTTCCAAGACAATGGGCTCTTGCTGCTAATGAGTATGGTTCCTCCATTGCGAATTGTATTGTTCCTGTGCTGGGATTGCCCATTGCAAGATGACAGGTTCATATGTGGGCTCGATGTATGATTGTGCTCCTTCCTAGAATGACTGGTTCCCAATATGAAGGGCTGCAAGATGCCCCTTGCACAACTGGCACATCATATGGAAGTGTTCCTTCGAGTACTACTGGCTCGAAGACTGGAGGGAATGGACTTGCCCCTTGCATGATCGGAGGAGGATTTGTTGGCCCATAAGTGTAGGCATGAATGGACTGGATAGGGGAGAAGGAGCGATCGAGGCGCTCTCCTTCTTCTATGCTGTTGACGGTGGGCCCTCGAGACGAAATGGGGTCCGTCTAATGCTGAGGCAGAGGATTCTGAAGGATGTTGGTGGAAGCTGCTGGAGGAGTCCCAGGGACCGAGATGACGATCTTACGGTCATCAATCAGATCTTGTATGGCATTCTTCAAAGTAAAGCATCGATCAGTAGTATGGCCATGTCCTTGATGGTAGGCGCAATACTCATTTTCTCGGTAGTTTGGTGGTAGAGGATTTGGAGGAGGCCTGGGTGCCATTAGAGTGAGTAACTGCTTTTGTACTAGCATAGTCATGACTTGACTAAGTGGTTGAGTGAGTGGAGTGAACTTCCTGAGCTCCCTGTAATTCTGCCTATTCTGGTATGAGTATTGACCATTCCCTCTAAACTGCAGCTGTTGTCGAGGTGGTTGTAGCTGTAGATTGCGGATTCGGTCGTGGTTGATACCTCTGAGGTTGGTGCTGAGCCTGATTCTGCTGATGCTGTTGATGTCCCTGTGGGGGAGCATATTGATTACCCTGAGCAGTGGTGTTGATGTTGTTTACCTCTGTCGGGCGGGGAGGAGAACCGCTGTGGTTTCCATTCCCATATCCGATGGGTCTTCCCTCCACTCTGCTCTTCTTGACTGGAGTGGCTTGATGAGGCCATGGGGAGATTGTCTCGGCACGGATTCCTGCTTCGACTTGCTCTCCAGCACGGATCAACTATGAGAAATTCGCATATGGATGCGAGATGAGATATCCAAATATGCCCGGATATGTTGAATGAACAATCATGGAGATTTGTTCTTCGTCGTCGATAGGTGTCCGCATTCTGGCTGCCATAGCTCGCCAACTATAGACACCCCACCTTCGGCTACACTGTTGGTAGAGATAGCTGGATGAATGGAGGACCGTACCCCCAAATCCCAAGTCCAAACTCAGCCAAACTCACCCTTGTAAGCCCCATTCCATAGCCCAGTTCAAGCCTGAACCCAGTCAACCCAGTCCTAAACATCAGCCTGAAAAATCCCCCATAAGAAAAGCCAGTAAAAAAATCCCAAAAAAGTCAAACTCACTGAGTCAACCCTCTGAGTCAACCCGCTGAGTCAACTCGTCGAGTCAAAACACCGAGTCAACCCGCTGAGTCAAACCACCGAGTCGACCCGCTGAGTCAACTCACTGAGTCGACCCAGCGAGTCAAACAGCAGCCCCGAGGGTGCGACCGTACCTCGTTGGAAATCGAGGAAAGGCCGTACGGGCGGCCCATAGCAGGCCGCCCAAAAATATTTACGAGCTCTACCACTGCTTGCTGCTATAAATACCCCCCTCCCCTTCTCATTTCAACAACCACTCAGCCAGAGAGAGCCCGTCTGTCTGAGTCACCCTCTTTCACCCCTTAGCCCATTCCTCCACCAAGGAGAGCCCGAGTGAGGAGAGTCAAGCCCTGGTCCAGCCCAGCCTGACCACTGGTCCAAGCCTCCCAAGCCATCCAAGTCTTGATCCAGCCACTCGAAGCCAACCCTTGTGACACCTCCGTCCATCCAGCTACTCTTTTTCCAGCATCATCTCATTTGCATCTAGCATAAGTGCAACATTTACTTTTCTTCCAACCCCCCTGCTTCACTGCAAGCACCTTGATTATTCAAGCACACTGCATACGTCTTAAATTAAGCACCTGTCAGTTCGAGCATATGCTCTGGGCTTGCCCGTTGTTGGAACCTGCCCATCAGAAACTCTTACTGTTCAGACCTGCATTCATGCTTCACTATAAAGCACCTTGATTATTCAAGCACACTGCATACGTCTTAAATTAAGCACCTGTCAGTTCGAGCGTATGCTCTGGGCTTGCCCGTTGTTGGAACCTGCCCATCAGAAACTCTTACTGTTCAGCCCCGCATTCATGCATCATGTCATCTATGAGAATGTACGAGGATTAAAACCGACTTTCAAGTATTAGTTCGATTCTGTGAAGTAGAGACCGTACTTCGGTACGGGCAGTGTGTGGGGTGCTTAACCTCTTCCCACCCTGTAACCGTGATCCCTTACCTTGAATCTTTGGCCGCAGATCAAAAGGAGTCATCTTAGAGGAAGGAATCTTCGGATCCCCTTCTCTAACGTTTCTACGGGGTCTAGCCGACTGTAGATTCGAAGTAATTGGCTAGTGGCGACTCTGGTCTTATATAAACTCATTTAAACACATCCAGCTTAACACGACAACCAAACAAAGCCCTCGAGAACGAGGCAAACCAGTGGCACAAATGGCAATTTCGCACTCACACATCCTCCTCTCCTTCTTTTCCCGAAAGGGGAAGGGACGAGAACGTCGTGTGGGAGCGCGAAAACGGAGAGGGTCCACACCAACGTCCCACATAAGCTGATAGTGTTTCATTACTCCTTTGCCTGAGAGCCGCGAGGTCGGCTCTTCTGGGTGCCATGTTGAGATTGTACGTTAATCTGTCGACGAAAGCCTGGGAGAGTTGTTCCCACGTCCTGATGCGGTGGCATGTCCAATGAGGTGTACCAATCTAGGGCATCGCCCTTCAGAGAATTTTGGAACAAATGAATGAGGGCCCCTTTATTTCCTGAGATTGCACTCAGCTCTCCACAGAAGGCCTTGAGATGTGCTGTGGGACAACCGCTGCCATCGTATCTTATGAATTTTGGTACCTCAAAGTTTTGAGGTACTTGAGCATCTGGGAAAGGACACAAGTCTCTGAACTTGGTCGAAGGTAGATCGATTCCTTGTTGTCGCTGAAGCTGATTTTGCAAGATCTGGAACTGCTCCCGCAACTCGTCCAGTCCTGAGTGATCTGTTCGAGCGACTGGTGCCTCTTGGAGTAAGGCACAGTTCTTCTTCGGCATAGTGGTCGATGTCTTCGACCCTATGGGCTTGCTGAAAAGCAACCGCGGGTTGCTGAATTTGATTTGATGACTGAACTGGATTCTAATGAACTTGTGCTTGAAAGGATTGTAACTGAACTGGAGACTGTACTGAAGGTTGAACTGGAACTTGCTGGAAATTGACTGGAGACTGCTGAATTGAATATTGCTGAAAATTAACTGGAGTTTGCTGAATTGAAGATTGCTGAAAATTAACTGGAATCCCATCGGTGGGGATGTGCTGGAATTGAAAAGTGCTCCTGTTTGCAGGAGGTTGAGATGCTGGGAAGTGACCCCCTTGTTGGGTATTCGCCACTGTCCGCTGATTGATGTGGGCTTGACACTGACCCCCATTGTGGGCATTCGCTAATGCTGTCCTTGTTGCTGGAAATTGAATTGAAATTCCATCGGCGGGGATGTGCTGAAATTGAAAAGGGGTCCCATCGGCGGGGACATGCTGAGATCTACTGAGACTGTTGTTTGCAAGATTGACTGGAAGCTGACTGAAAGTTCCTGCGACAGGAGTGCTTTGAGGCGGCCTTGTCGTCGCGGGAAGGTACTGAGGAGGATGCCCCATAGCGAAGGGCTGAGATGGGTGCTGTCGGTAGTCTTGGGCAGACTCTGATAGTTGTGTTTGATTTGAACTGGAGGCCGGAGGGACCCGGTGTGGCTGCTGAGATTGCTGAACTGGGCTAACCTGATTGTTGGCTGCTGCGGTGGCTTGTGTTTGCATGAATTGCAAGAGCATTTTTTGCATTGCTCTCATTCCTTGTCCTAATTCTTGCATGATTGGCGTATTCTCAATTGGCTGTTGCGCTGGAGGTTGCGCTTCGGTCATCTCAAGGGCGGGGAAGAGGTGAGTTTCCTCTTCGTGGTCAGACATGGCTTGTTGAGCCCGAGTGCGGATTATGCTGCGGAATGGAAGTTGTTTCCGAACACGTTGAGCCCGAGGAGACGCAATGGTGAGGACTAGACTCTACTTTTTTTGGTTTTTGGCATTTTCTATTTTTTTTGGTTTTGGGTAGAATGCTATGCAGATGAGATTGTATGAGGATTAGTGACTTTCAAGTATGGGAAGGATTCTGTTTTTCAAGTCGGATCACGACTAGTGGAACTAGCTAATCCCCAGTGGAGTCGCCATTCTATGGACCCTCGCCGTTCCGCACTCCCACACGACGTCCTTCCTTTCCCTTTCGAAAAAGAAGAAGATGTGCGTGCGTGCGAATCGTCGTTTGTGCCACTGGCTTGCCTCGTTCTCGAGGGCTTTGTTTGGTTGCTGTGTTAAGCTGGATGCGTTTAAATGAGTTTATATAAGACCAGAGTCGCCACTAGCCAGTTACTTCGAATCTACAGTCGGCTAGACCCCGTAGAAACGTTAGAAAAGGGGATCCGAAGATTCCTTTCTCTAAAATGACTCCTTTTGATCTGCGACCGAAGATTCGAGGTAAGTGATCACGGTTACAGGGTGGGAAGAGGTTAAGCACCCCACACACTGCCCAGTACCGAAGTAGGGTCTTTACTTCACAGAATCGAACTAACACTTGAAAGTCTGTTTTAATCCTCGTATATTCTCATAGATGACATGATGCATGAATGCAGGTCTGAACAGTAAGAGTTTCTGATGGGTAGGTTTCCATTAACAGGTAAGCCTAGAGCATAGCTCGAACTGACAGGTGCTTTATGCGAGATGCATACTGTGTGTTTGAATAATCAAAGTGCTTGTAGTGACTAATGTATGAATGCAGGTCTGAACAGTAAGAGTTTCTGATGGGCAGGTTTCCATTAACAGGCAAGCCCAGAGCATACGCTTGAACTGAGAGGTGCTTTATGCGAGATGCATGTTGTGTGCTTGAATGATCAAAGTGCTTGTAGTGAAGCAAGGGGGTTGGAAGAAAAGTAAATGTTGCACTTATGCTAGATGCGAATGAGATGATGTTGGAAAAAGAGTAGCTAAATGGACGGAGGTGTCGCAAGGATTGGCTTCGAGTGGCTAGATCAAGACTTGGATGGCTTGGGAGACTTTGACCAATGGTCAGGCTGGGCTGGACCAGGGCTAGGCTCTCCTCACTCGGGCTCTCCTTGGTGGAGGAATGGGCTAAGGGATAGAGGGACAGATCGCACTTGGGCTGGATGGCTTGGGAGACTTTGACCAATGGTCAGGCTGGGCTGGACCAGGGCTAGGCTCTCCTCACTCGGGCTCTCCTTGGTGGAGGAATGGGCTAAGGGATAGAGGGACAGATCGCACTTGGGCTGGATGACTTCGGAGGGATGTTGAAATGAGAAGGGACGGGGGGGTATTTATAGTGTTGGAGAGTGGCAGAACTCGTAAATATTTTGGGCGGCCCTCAGGGGGCCGCCCGTACAGACGATCATCGGGTTCCAACGCATGGTACGGACATGTCTCGGGGCTGCTGTTTGGACTCAGTGGGTTGACTCGGCGGGTCGACTCGGTGATTTGACTCGGTGGGTTGACTCGATGGGTTGACTCGGTGATTTGACTCGATGGGTTGACTCAGTGAGTTGACTCAGTGAGTTTGACTTTTTTAGGATTTTTTGACTGGCTTTTCTTATGGGGGTTTTTCAGGCTGATGTTTAGGGGCGAGTTGACTGGGTTCGAGCTTGAGTTGGGCTATGGATTGGGGCTTACAAGGGTGAGTTTGGCTGAGTTTGGACATGGGATTTGGGGGTATGGTCCTTCACTCATCCAGCTATCTCTACCAACAGTGTAGCCGAAGGTGGGGTGTCTATAGGGTCACATGGCTTTATGAACTATAGCACTGTTGAGGAAGGTTGCACAAACCTTTAGATCTCGCAATCCCCCAACCAACTGAATTATGGAATATGAATGCGGAACAACAAACAAATAATCACCACACACGACACAAAACACTTTTGAAGTGAAAACTCTCTAACAGAGGTAAAAACCACGGGACCTTGTCCAACCAACAAATCCACTACATAAGAGCATATTACACAATGATCATGAGCTTATAACACGCTCTGATCCGATTTTCTTCACCCCTAGATGGATTACAATAAAAGAGAATAGAAAATAGAGATATCTCACTATCTTGAAGAGGCTTTTTGAGTAAGAATTGATGTTGTGGATGAACGTCACGAGCCTTGCCTTCTTCTCTCTTCAAACTTCCTCTCTCTCCCTCTCTCTTCATCCTTTTCTTTTCTCTCTTTTGTTCTAGAATGTGTAGGATTTCCTTTCTTTCCTTAATTCGCATTAATATGTGTTTATATAACACTTACTCTCGAAATTAGAAACAAAACAAGAAACTGCGCAAAGCAGTCATGTGGCCATCGATGGCCTGACAATGACAAAAAACTATCTAGAGAGCACAGAGAAAAATACCCAGAGTTTCGGTCGTCCAAAACCCTAACTTTTGGTCACCTGATACTGTCCGAAATAGTCCAATAAGTAACTAAGTAAACTTGAGGAATTTTGGTTGCCTGACCTGACATGGTCGGTTGCTTAATGATCCTCGATCTGCACTTTTCTCCTCAATCTTAAGGAGGAACACCCCATCAAATCTCCCCCTTATAACTCAGGAGGAGGGCTTCATCGTCTTCAAGCTGGCTAACTTCTACAAGCCTTGAATTTTTCCTTGGCCAATGTCTTAGTTATCATGTCTGACCCATTGTCATCCACATGGATCTTCTCAAGCTATAACACTTTATTCTTCAACATATCCTTGATTCGGTGATACCGAACTTCTGTGTGCTTTGACTTGGAATGCTGCATTGGATTCTTGCTCAAGTGTATCGCACTCCGGCTATCATAATAGATCGCATGCTTATCCTAATTCAGGCTAAGTTTCTGTATGAACCGTTTCATCCAAATTATCTCCTGACATGTCTCCGTGACTGCAATATACTCGGCCTCTATCGTAGACAACATCACACACTTCTGTAGCTTGCTCTGCCATGAGACCGATCCCCTTGCAAATGTAAACATGTACCCCAATGTATATTTTCTAGAGTCAATGTGGCCTGCCATGTCTGCATTTGTGCAGCCCTCTAACACAGGTTTTTCTTCACCGAAGCATATGCTTAACTTTGAATAGCCTCTTAGATACCGCAGTATCCACTTCATTGCTGCCCAATGCTCTTTTTCAGGATTGACAATATATTGGCTCACCACACCAACCACATATGTTATGTCTAGTACGTACACACTATAGCATATATCAAACCTTCTAGCGCTGAAGCATAGGGTATCTTTTGCATCTCTTCCAACTCTTCCTTGGTCTTGGAACACTGCTTATCGCTCAATTTAAAGTGACCATTGAGTGGAGAACTGATTAGTTTCGCTGTTTTCATATTGAACCTTTCTAGGACATTTTCAACATACCGCTCTTGTGATAACCATAGCTTCTTACTACTTCTGTCATGGGTGATTTCCATTCCTATAATTTGTCTAGCCTGAGCCCAAGTCTTTCATCTCTAAGGATTTGCTCAACTCTTGCTTTAGCCTGTCAATCTTTTTAATGTCATTTCTCATGATGAGCATGTCATCAACATATAACAAAATGATGAGAAACTCACCATACGAGAACTTCTGTATGAATACACAGCGGTATGACTCCGTTCTGTTATACCCATGCTTCAACAAGAATGGGTCGAACTTCTTGTACCATTGCCTCGGAGCTTGCTTGAGTCCATACAAGCTGTTCTTCAACTTACACACCATGTGCTCCTTGCCTTTGATTTTGAAATCATCTGGTTGTTTCATGCATATCTCTTCTTTAAGGTCACCATGGAGAAATGTCGTTCTCACATCTAGCTATTCTATCTTCAGGTTTATACTAGCAGCCGAACCAACCAACATTCGTATAGATGCCATCTTTACTACCGGTGAGAATATCTCGATGAAATCAACTCTATTTTTATGTCCAAAGCTTTTCACTACGAGTTTGTCTTTGAACCTTACTTGTGAACTCTTTTTCTTTATCTTCTTTCTGAACACCCACTTGTTGCTCAGAGCCTTATTGTCCTTAGATAGTTTCACCAACTGATATGTGTAGTTCTTATGCAAGGATTCCATCTCCTATTGTATAACTTTCAACCACTCGGTCTTATGCACATCGGATAGGGCTAAGTACCTCTTGCATAGCTTTCAACCACTCTGGCTCACCCTCATCCGTAAGCATAATGTACTCATGGGCTGAGTACCTCTTGGACGACTGTCTTTCCCTAAATGGCCCATTTTTAAGTCCTTGGCTCTTTCCCTAAACCTAGGGTTAAGATGTCGAGCCAAACTAACAAGGCACGAGTTCGACTGTCAAACCTTCTACAACAGACATCGTTTGCAGGAGCAAAAGCTATTGCAAAGGCCATGACATCAGTTCTCGGCCGAGTTTGAGCTGAGCCCCAACTCTTTAAAGGAATCTATAGTGCGAGTTATGAACTCGGGGAAAAGCTCGAATACCGAGCTCTACATTTTATGCCGACCTGGGCCGATCACCGCCTAAGGAGCGGGCGATGAGTCCAGGATGGTCCCAGATAGGGGTGCACACGGTTCGGTTCCGGTTCTAGGATGAAACCAGAACCAAACCGTTCCCAACGGTTCCAAGAAAACTAGAACCGAAACCGGACTATTTGCACCCTAGAACATAATCGGAACTAGATCGTAAAAAACAGTTTGGTTCTACGGCTCTGGGCTTTTTATAATCTAGCCCAATTGCATGTTTTTTTTTTTTTTAATAATCCACCCCATCCATACCTTAGGGCCCACCATGGGCGTACCTTGATGTGTTTGTTAGATCTACACCATTCATCCTCATTGTTAGGCAATGTTTAGGTGGGCCACATTTTAAAAAAAAACAGTTAGATCCAAATTTTAAGTGGATTACATGACATGAAACGTTGAGGGTTGAATACCCAGGGTTTAGTGAGGGTTGAATACCTAGGGTTTGGTTCTAGGGTTCGGTTATGTGGTCCGGTTCCACGGTTTAGTTCTACAGTCCGGTTCATGATCTACTTCGGTTCTACAGAACCCAAACTGAGAATCGAACTGAACTAACCGGTTCTTTGATTTTTGAAATCGAAATCGATGCACTTTAGAACCGGACCAAACTGAATTGAACTAAACGGTTCGAGTTCGGTTTACTAGTTCCGCCAGTTCCGTGTGCACCCCTAGTCCCAGATGGTTCGGACTAGACGAGTCCCCGGCTTAATCCAAGCGGGGAACCTCTCCTATTATTATGGAACATTACTCCTATTCAATTGTGATTCTCCTAACATATCTTAAATTGACTTTCTGCCTTGATGATCCACGTCATCCTCTCTACCTTTATCGGTTTATCCTCGGCAGGTTTGAGGAGCTAAGAACGCCACCGCTCATCTCCTCAACGGACTGAGAGGATGATAAGGCCGGGATCAGCTGATAATACCCCGTTGTCCAAATTCCAGGCGACATCAGCTACTATTTTGGTTTTGCAGGAATGACTTTATGAATGGTTTGGATGGCATATAAACATCTAAGGTGTACGCGTGAAGGTTTCACCTGTGAGAATTTCCCTACTTCTACTCACTTTTTTACTGTGGTGAAGTCCCTTAAGTCTTCAATCTCATTTTTTGGATGGATGGATGGATTTCTCAGTGGTCCACCTAGCTTCTAAGCGTGGTGACTTACTGCTGACAGGGAGTGACAAGCAATTCGCTTCGATTATCTTCCTAAGATGATTCTAGAAGTGAGTCAGTGATGTATGCGTTTCAACCACCTCTATGCTCGGCTGTGTTTAGCGAAGAATTTCTCCCCGCATCCTAGCACTGTTTTTCTCAAGAAAAGAAAATAAAAAACCCAGTAATCGCCACCTGCTTGACTCGCCCGCCAGCTGGTCCTGCCCTGCCCGATGCCTTGCCCTGTGCGACTGCCTGCCACTGCCTGACGCCCCTGCCCATCGCCTCTGCCCCACTGCGCCATCCCCAGCCTCAAGCTCCTGCCCGACGCCCCGGTGCGACGCCTTTGCCCTACCGCACCATCCTCAGCTCAACACCTGCCCAGCGCCCTGCTTCTGCCTGACGCCCCTGCCTGACTCCTATCCTAGGCTCCGTCCACCCAGCTCCAAAGGCGATTTCCCTTGCTACCTCCAATACCAGTGGTTTGGCTCTCCACAGCCTTGATCGCCAAAGGAACTTCCACTTCTCAATCTCACAGACAATTCTCATAGAATTGGTGGAGGTTATGGCTCTGGCTCACCTGGAATTTTTCATGTCGATGATAATTTTTCTGCTCCTACTAACATTCACCTTACGTCTCATGTGTGCAATCATATTGGTCACATTGCTGTGGATGGCCATCGAAGGATGGATGATGCTTATAGGGGATGCACTCTACCTAAGCGCGCGATGATAGCCGCTCATGCTTCTCCTTCTCCTTCTCTTCCAGATGTGGTATACTGGTGCTACAAATCATGTTTCAGCTCCATCTGAGCATCAGGAAAGTAACAAAATCTCTGTAGATAATGGATGAAGTTTGCCTATTTCAAACCTTGGTTCCTCCTCCCTTACTACTGTAATGACTGTTTTCATCTCTCTGTTCATCAATACTCTAAAGATAACGACTGTTGTGGTTTTTTGTTTAAATCCTCTTCTTATTTTTATACAGAAGAAAACACATGGGAGGACGCTTTTCTGCAGGTGGAGTCAGAATGGGCTTTTACCCATTTTGTGCCTTTCCAAACGGACACTTTTATGGTTGGTTTGGTCGTTCCCTTCTTGTGCATCCCTAATCTTTTGTGTTACAAAGTTTTTCCATCTTGCCTATTCATTGTCTTTTTCCAAAAATTCTAATTTGCCATTCATATCCACAAGGAAAGAGTATATATATGTGCTAGATTAAATGGGCCATACATGGCATTGATCGTCCAATGATGGAATGAATGGCCTGGATCATTAAAGCGAACACCAAGTGGGCCCCACAAAGTTGAGCTGTATACACCCATTCGTAGGACTATTCTTTTTGCAAGAGAAGCATGTGTGTGAGTTTCTTCCTCTTGGAGAAGGGCACGGTGGAGACGGGAATGAGGAGTTCTGTTGAAATTGATGTCTTTAGTCTGCACAAAAATAGGGGAGTTTGGTCGATTAACCTACCGGCTCAATCGATCAAAACTCCGGACTTTTATTTTGAATTATTGCTGGAACTATTTGGACGATTTATAGCATGTTCGGTTGATCGAACATGTGGCCGTCGAGCAATCGTTGGTCGATGTCGACCGATCGATCAAGCATTTAACAGTTCGCGCTGTTTTGTGCGGTTTTATGTATTTTGTTTCTAATTCTGATTTAGTGCTATATAAGTGTGTCTAATTGGGATTAAGGTTAATCCAATGATGTCTAAAAGGGTTTAGAGGGTTTTGGGAGAGAGAAAGCTAGAATTTTTCTTTGGGGTTTTGATTCGATGAGTGATCCATCCCTTATAACTTTGTTTTCGTAGTGGAATTGTCGTTTTGTGCCGTGGTTTTCCATGTAAAATTCATGTATTCCCTGGTTGACTTTGTTTGTGGGATTGTGATTGTCTTGTTTGATTCTTCTTTGAATTGCTTCGGCAGTCCCAACAAGTTCGACAATGGGAAGGATTCTTCCACCGCCTCTACTGACCACAAATAAACAGTTGTGATCCCCTTTCCAAATACACTTCATTCAAGTGAAGAAAGCCCCGTCCCATGGACAGAGAGTGTGAGGGAGCGGAAGGCAACAGCACACATCATCTTATCTAGTTAGTTCTTCAATTGGAATCAATGACGGACCCAGGTACAAATGTCGTTCCCATGCTTGAAGGATGATACTCTGATCCTTACACATCTTATGGTTGGTATCAGAGCTGATACTGTCCCTTTAATCATGGCGAATCCGGGATCATCTTTCCTTTTCTCCCTTCATCTATGGTTGATTCAGTTGCTGTAGATGTTGCCGCTGTCTATCATGAAGATAGAATGATCAGTCACTGGAGATTTACACCGGGCAGGCCCACCATGACATACGGCTTTGCCTACTTGTTGGGCCTTTGGCAAATGCCAGGTGCAAAAATCTAGCCCTCAAATCACCCAAACTCAGTTGGAACTTTCTTTTTTGGATCGACTAATTGGTAGGCGATTTTATGAATGGGCCAGGTAAAGGATATCTATGATGGCATGTCTCTGGTCAATTTATCAACTCTTCTTGACCATTGGTCTAAAACTTCCGATTAATATTCTTAGTGAACTCAGATGAATCTGAGAAAAAAATCCAAATGGGGGTTTTGATAAGCCTGGCCACACCCTCCATATACACCTTTGAACACGGCCAACCTCTGGAATGTGCACCATTTGGGCAAAGCATTAGTTGGAGCCCTCTGTGAAGATGGCCATATGCATTGATCAGAACGGCCGCCCATACACCAATGCAAAAGGACCATTGTGAAAGACTTGCCAATGGTATACGTGTGGACTTCCTAATGAGTGGACCAACACCATCTTCTTGAATCATGATTGGGGCAATGGCTGGTGTCTAAGCTAGTGTGCGGGGGGGGGGGGGGGGGCCTCTTTTTGTGATTATAGATAGTTTTGCATTGAATGGTCCGTTATACGGCTGCTACAACCAGTGATGTGTCCCAACCGAATCATTACTCTTTTTTTTTTTTTTAATTTAATTTTTTAAAGTTTTTTTTATTATTATTGTGAAAAGTGAACGATGGGTAAAATAAAAAGTCCCATCTCGCTAATTATAAAAATATACTATAATGAAAAGTGAAACCTGGTGCACCTATTTATGCCTTAAAAGGATCAAGCCATAACAAATGAGAAGCTATATGACTCAACTACCATAGCCCTGGTGTACTAGCCATTGTTGCACACATCAATATACATGAGTTCCTGCGCTTGGGGGCTTGCTACCTAGTCTGCCCCTTAATAGCATTTAGCAATGGTCCGATACTAATGAACGTATTATCTCTTCTAGATGAATCATGAAGTGGACCCCACCCACATGATGTAACCCATCTTTTGGGTTACAATTAGACGTGGAGAGGTTCTCTTAAATTGAGCTCAAGACTTGATTTTGGGTCAGTTGGGGTCCTTCTGATGCCCATTCCGAGGATCTAGATATATATTCTGTTGCATGTTCTAAAGGTCCATGATCAAAGAATGATAATTGCCTGGGCTTTTTCAATAAAGGGTTTTGGGTATGTAGTAAGTTATTGTGAGTCGTTTGTGATTTTATTTTATTTTATTATTTTTTTAAGTTAGTCATGCAACACACCCACCCTCTCTGTTAGCTGGGCAACGGACCCACTTGGCTAGTCACATGATGCACCCACCCACCAGTGGGGTTAGTGTGTCTCCTTAACACTTGAACTTGAAACCTGTTGTTGAAATTCGTAGGCATCTTCCAGCTAGGCTAGCAGGCGAGACACTTGTGATGATAAATCCATAAGGTTATTTTGTTCAATAGGACATGAATTATACACACCAAGGACAACTAAATAGATTTAGTGTAGACAACTAATTAAATTATATATGTATAATTAATGAATTAAACCAAATTGATGCAACAAATTAGCTCTCTATGTAACTCACAGCTTGACCAAAAATCCTAAAGCCATAGGTCACTTACCAAAATATTCTTGTGGGCCGGTCACGAAAGTTTTGGATCAAGGTGATAGTTTTGGATCAAGGTGATATTTATGTTTTCCCTTCATCCAGGTCTGTGTGACCTTATCAACAGGTTGGATGTAAAATAAACATTACCGTAGGTCATTGGAAGTTTTTAATGGTGGGCATTCAATAACCAGTGTTTCATGTGGTGTGGTCCACCTGAGATTTGGATCAGCTTCAATTTTGGTATCATGTCCTAAAATGAGCTGTAAAAAAGGATGGACGGCATGGATATACAACATATACATCGAGGTGTGCCCCCAATGTCGAGGCATCACCCAAGTCGGTGGGGGAGTTATTTGATACTCTGGCAGAGTATGATGCGTGATACGCAGGCAATCAGAAATTGTACAAGTGGCATACAACAACTCAAACTAAACGGATTCGTGGATACTTGTCTGTTGAAATCTGAACATTGGATTTTTTTTTCCTCATTTTTATCCGTCGAATATATGTCCACCAATCTGGTAGTCAAGATAATAAAATAAGGTGTAATTTTCGTTAATGACAGATCTAAAATGGGCCCATAATTTGAACAGTTGAATTTGGATATAATTATGCAATTTCTCACGTAATTTTCTACGTGCCTGCGTATCATCCATCACACCGCCGGAGTATTAAAGGTTTTCTCTATAAGAAATAGGCCACGATCAGATGTGCCACGTACCATTTTCTAGTATACAAATAAAATAAGGGGATGTTATTCATAGCTTGACTAAGATTCGTAAATAATATTTAGACTTTTTACTTTCTACAAGTGGGGCCCATCTTACATAATATTAAAACAATTTTTTTTTGTGTCCCTCCATTTATTTCATATGCTGTGGTCCACCTGAGGTGTGAAGTGGCGTGAATTTGAGGCCAGAAGATCTAAGGGCCTGTATATCAATCACTAAGCTTGTGACACGTGGCATATTGTAAACGGATCATTCAAGACCGGCCCGTAAAATTGCACTCCTAGGGTCCTGATTTCTTCCTTACTAGCAAAAGAGAGGTTTTGGGGACCCATATAAACCACATGCCATTGCATGTCATTAAGGGTCTAGACTACTACAAATGGCGACGAACGTTCGACCGTACACATGGCAAGATGGTATAGCTGGACGACTGCGGACCGTCCAAATTAATCATGGCCCAATTGTGGGCGGAAAGAAGAAAATTACACTGGTAGGTAAGGCTAGCAATGTGCCGAACTGGTAGGCTGATGGCAACCGACGCGGATTAGCTATGGGGCTCACCAAGTTCTGTGGGTCCCACCGTGATGTATGTGTTGTATCCACACCGTCCATCATGGTGGGGCCCACAGAACTTGGTGATGTCACTTCAATAACGGTCACTTCAGTAGCGAGATAGCTATTGAAGCCGTCCGTAGCTAATCTGCGTCCGATAGTAACCATCGATTTTTTTTCTTAGCCATGCAAGTTGCAATGCACCACTGTCTGTTATAGGGCTCTCAATGGGTCCGATCTACTTGGATCCGGCTCCAAGTCCGCATATCTGTAGACGGATTTAGATCGGATTTGGATCCAACTCGGATCTAAAAGGTGATATCCATATCCAATCCATTTATAAATTGTTAGATCCATTTCCGATCTAAAATCCACATAACCATCGGATTCAGGTCAGATCTAGGTCCGAATCCACCCCATTACAAATCTTAAAAAATCTATGGTATAAAATATACAACATAATATATTTAATTTAGTAGAAAAATGATGCAAATCCCACTATTTACTATGGCATGGTCAACATGGCCTAAAATAATTTGTAAAACGGATGGCCAGCATGAATATAATACATACAGTAAGGTGACAATGAGCCGGATCTTAATCGGATTCGGATCAAACTCGGATATGCTCCTGTGAATCCATATCTGCTCCATTTAAGTAATTGGACCTATTTTAAGATCCAAATCTGGTCCATTTAACTAATCGGACCTATTTTAAGATCCAGATCCGCATTATATGGATTCGGAGTGAATCGGATCTCGGATCTGACCCGCTCCATTGAGAGCCCTAGTCTGTTAGCAGTAACACAGCCACTCGGTTAGTCACACGGTGTACCCACCCACCGTGGGGTTAGTGTGTCTCCTTAACATTTCGAACATGATACCTGCTGTTGAAACGCCTGGGCGTCTTCCAGCTGGGCTAGCAGGCGAGACACTCCTATATTTACCATCTGATTTCACCATTTGTAATTTGGACCTTTTACTATTTTGATTTTAACCAACCGTTGGATGGACATCAATTGAACAGCTATGATTCAACAGCATGGTTTTGGAGATATCATCCATCCACAGTGTGCCCCACTATCTGGATGTCCTGGGTAGATTACATCCTCCACGGGAAGCTTTGCACACTATATTGGGGTTTTCAGATCTGACACGTGGAGCAATTTATATGGACCATGCCCTAAAAATCTCACGAACTGGAGCATCCTAGCCGTTAACATTAGGACCCTTAAACATTTATCTGTCGGCGAGTAGATTTTTGAGGCTAGTACACCCAGAGTAGGTTGCAAGATAGCAAATGGTCTAGATTACCAGCCAACGGACTAGGACTATCAATAGTCTGGGCCCGGCCAGGCTGTGGTGATCATGCACAACATTAGCCCGAATCTGTTCACCTATTAACCTGGGCTGTTCATTAGGAGAACCCCATCATACACTATATATGAGAAAGATGCTGAAGGCCTAAGTGGGCTCAGATCAGGCCGCCCAACGTGCCATATATACAGACCGAAACTGGCCCGTTCAATAAATGGGCTTAAAGTTTAGACCACGGTCCAGCTTTCGGCCGTAGAAATCTAGCCCAAGCCAGGCCGGAAATGGGCCAGGTCCGAACCCAATGGCTCAGCCCGTCCAGTGACACCGAGTACACCGAATACCAATGTATTTTATTGTATATCCAGACCGTACATCCGTTTTATGGGGTAAAAAATAAAGCAGATACAAATTTTAGGTGGACCATACCACAGGAAACAGTGGTGATTGACCATTAAAAACTTTTTATGGGCCACAAAAGTTTTGGATGAAGCTGATATTTTTGTTTTCCTTCCTCCAGGTCTTTGGGACATTATCAATAGGTTGGATGGTAAATAAACATTACGGTGGACCTTAGGAGGTTTTTAATGATGAAAGCTCAATGATCCACCTAGATTTTGATATACTTCATTTTTTTTTTACCATGCCCTAAAATGAGCTGGAAATACGGATGGACGGAGTGGATATTAAAAAAAACATCTAGGTGGGCCCCACAAAAGACCTGATGGTACTGGGCGAGGATTGGCTAGTGACCCTGTCACTACCCATTGGCTTCGGTGCTTGTGGGTTCTACCATGATTTATGTGTTTTGTCCATGCTGTCCATCCGTTTTTTCTGATCATTTTATGGTATGTTCCAAAATATGGGATGCTTTAAAATCTCAAGTGGACCACAACACAGCAAACAATGTTGATTGAATGCCCACCATTAAAAACTTCGTGGAGGCTAAAGAAGTTTTGGATCAAGTTGATATTTATTTATTTTCCCTATGTATAACATAATCAAAAGGTTGGATGTCAAATAAACATCACAGTGGGCCATAAAAAGATTTTAATGGCAGACATTCAATCACTAATGTTTTCTTATATGTGGCCCACCTAAGATTTAGATATACCTATTTTTGGAATAAATCCCGAAAATGATCTGGAAAAATGGATGGACGGTGTGGATAAAACACAAACATCATAGCGGGCCCCACAGAGCACCGACCACTAGCGACCTGGCTTGTGTCTGCGTCACTAGCCAAACCGCCTCCTCCGACGGTACTCGATCAGCTCCCGAATTGACTGAATCCGCGCCCGATGCGGGGGATTAGGTGAGACCCCGGATCCACCAAGGTGGGTAAGACCCCTGACTGCGGGGCCCACTGTGATGTATGTAACTACATCCACGCCATCCATCCGTATTGAAAGCTCATTTAGGGCATGTTCCAAAAGAATGAAGCAGATCCAGATCTCAGGTGGACCATAATACAGAAAACAGTGGTAATCAACCACTAAAAACTTCTCGTGGGCCACAAAAGTTTTGGACAAAGCTGATATTTGTTTAGTATCTTCATCCATATCTTTTTGACCTTATCAACAGGTTGGATGAGAAATAAAGATTCCAGTTTCGGACCAAGCTGATATTTGTATGTTCGGCATGAGATTGGGATCCGAGTCATTTTTGGGATCATGCCCTAAAATGAGCTTTCAAAACGATTGGACGGTGTGGATTTAAGTCACATACATCACTGTCAGCCCCACAGTCAGGGATCCCACCCACCGCAGTGGGGCGCGGATTTCCTGCGAAAGCCTTGCACAGAAGTTCCTGCGCTGGGAACCAAGGCGTGGTCCACAGTGATGCTTTTTGATAAATTAACCCTGTCCATCCGTTTTGGGAGCTCATTTTAGGACATGAGATAAAAAATGAATGGAATCCAAGACTCAAGTGGGCCTCACTAGAGGAAAAGGTGGGTAGGTAAATTACTACTGTTGAAACCTCCCTGGGTCCACAGTGATGTTTATATGACATCCATACCGTTCATAACGTCACTACTACTGGGATGAACTGGAAACACAAATATTATCCTGATTCGAAACTCCTGTGGCTCCACAAATATTTCAACTGTGTACGTTCAATCCTCACGTTTTCGGCTCACTTGAGTCTTGTATTCGGTTCATTTTTTATCTCATGTCCTAAAATGATCTCCCAAAACGGATGGACGGGGTGGATTTATCAAACAACATCACTGTGGGCCCACCTTGGTTCCCAGTGCAGGAACTTCCTGCGCAAGGCTTTGCTGGAAATCCGCGCCCACCGCAGTGGATCCGGGGTCTCACCAAATCCGCTCCCCGATGCGGGATCCTTCGTAATTTCAGCCAACGTGTGGGTTGTTGCCACGTGCAACAAATTAATACAACTTACTGATGTGATGGTTCATCATGTGGACCACTGAGAGGACACATTGCATTATTTACTTGCTATCCTGTGACAATCAGATCAGATGGTGAACAAAGATTTCTACTCTTGAAGAGTGTGATGGTTCATGCTCATGCATCCTGACACTGAACACATGCTGTACATATAAATCAAATCAAACCGTCCAAGTCGTGGGACCCACTTTATGCGGCATATAAAGTTAAATTTACACTAAACCGGTGTCCTAATTGGCCGATTGGTGGAAATAAATGGAACGGTGAATTGTTAAATTGTGGACAGTACAACTTAATGACTTATCTAAAACGTGTCCTATGATTTGGATGGTCGATTTATTCCACATATTTGCCACGTATGCAGTTGAGTGCATGCGTATGAATGATCACACCCTGCAGAGTTTCAACCAGGAGTCTCGGTCTTGAATCCCGTCAGAGTGAAATTCCCGCTGCTGATACCACCAGTGGTTGCCTGACTGACCAAAAAAAAAATAAAAAATAAAAAATGATCACACCCTTTCGGCGTATGTATCAAACAACTTCCCTTAAAAGACACGCCTGTGATTTATCTGTTTGTCGCTTGTCTTATCATGGGATTTGATTTGGAAAAATTATGGAAAAACACTAAAGGAGAGGATTAAGTGCCCATCTTTATTTGTTTATTCAGCATCTAGGTTGTCCATCTGCTTTACCATATCATTTTAGGGCATGATCCCAAAACTGAAAAAGATCCAAAACTCAGGTGGACCATACTCCCTTCCATTAAAAACTTCTTAGGGCCCACCTTAACCTTTTCATAATGTTTATTTGCCATCCAACCAATTGATAAGGACGCATGAACCAAGATGAAGTGAAAAAATGAATATCAGCTCCATTCAAAACTTATGTGATCTGTTAATAGTCAATCACCACTATTTCTTATGGTATGGTCCACCTGAGAATGGGATCTGCTTTATTTTTGGGTAGGGCAAAATGGAGGAATGGTGTGAATATAGAATACATACATTAAGGTGGGCCCTGCAACAAGGGGCCACGCCATCTTGGGTGAGGCCTAATACACTCCCAACCACCTAAGGCCTTGGTTTGGCTCAAGTAGTTACTAGTGTGTATAAGTAATAATGATTTACTCCACTATTTTCTCAGGTAAGATTTGACAGGTAAAGTATTTCTTGACTTGCGTCACATCTTAATCACATCATCTGTGTGGCCTGTAGACCCATCATTTTAAGACATGAGCTAAAAATAGAACATACACAAAACTCAAGCAGACTAAAGAAGTTGCAGGAATAATATTGATGCTCACAGTTAACCCAATATTTTTTTTATGGTGTGGTCCTCTTGGGCTTCCTGTCGGCCCCATTTTTGAGCTTTTGTCCTAAAATAATTTGAGAAAATGGACCGAACATGGTAGAAATAACACACATCATAGTGGGCCCCACAAAAGTCTTGCTTTTAGTAGGTTTAATTTCGCTCGAAGTTCGAAATGAAATTCCCTTATATTTCGAATGGTTGGCACTTGTCATTGCGATGCTTTTACTATAATTTATTGGTTGGCTCTCAATTGACTATCGGCTTAATTTTTGGTCACGTGTGCATGCATGAGGGCGTGCAAGAACTAATTGTGCGGCTCGATTCCAACTGATCAACTTTGACCCCAAGGGTCAAGATAGGTAGTTACGTCGAACTCGCCCGTATATTACTGACATATGAGGAGATCAATTGCTTATTTAGTCACTTGTAAGATATTGTTTAAGATGATTAAGGATTTTATCGAAGGGTGGGATTTGTCCTCCACAAATAGGTTGCACCTTACCTTTATGTAAGAAAGGACTTTTCAGATAAATAAAAAGGGACTACTTATAGTTGACCATGAGGAATATCAATTGCTAACGGTTTCTTCTAAAAGAACATTGTTTGTATTGAGATAATGTCATCTAGCGTATGAGCGTAAACTTGGATTACAGCTAAAATTATCGTTACTCCTAAATAACTAATTAGTTAAGGATATGACAAGGATAAGCTAAGAGATAAGTTTAATTTAATTTAGTTGGTGTGATGACTTTGTTAATTTCCTTCAGTATTTACAAGCTCTCTTAGAGAGAAAAGAAGCATCCAAATTTCTTCTTTACTCATGATGGTTCAGAATCCTTGCGTTTTTCTTATAACTTTTCTTCTTCCCCAATTGCTTGTACACCATGCTTGGCCACCACTTACCTTTAAATGACATATTCCATCAGCTAAGGCCAGCTGATGTCCTGTGAAATTCGCTTCATGTGTTTCCGTAGACAACATATGTGTCATACTCGTATCGTGGCGTGTATCCTTTTCTAATTGGTTCCTCTAGGAAACATCACCTATATTTACACCAAATCAAGCATGCCCTAAAATTACAATATAATTGTAATTATCCACCAGCAAATCAACTAATTATAGCCATATCCTAAGACCTTGTTTGGTGGATGCCTAGAAATGTGTTAATCTCATTTAAATAAAATCTAGTTATGTATTAAAGAACAAAATCTCTCATATTGATATTAACATCAACTCAGTATGTATTAGAAATCAAGATCTAAGTATAAGTTAGTGTTGAATAAAACAAGATAAACACATTGTTTTTGGCATTTTCACCAAACGGCCTAACTGTTTTATAAAATTTTCTTTTATAAACTTGGTCAAAAAATCAACAAAAGAAGTAATTTTAAAAGAACAAAGTATTGTTTTTAATAAACTTAGTCAACAAAAATGTATAGAATTAAAGGACCAAAGTATCATTTTTAATAAAAACAATCCTCCCCTTGCGAAAACGCGTGGGCATACAGGAGCATGTCTACTACTATCAAGGACGGCGTGTGGGGATCAAAGCACATTACATCCACCTCGTCCATCAGGTATGTCGCCTAGTGTTTGTCCTTGAACAGAAAATCCGTGTAAAATTAGGAAGGCAACAACATAGGGAAGAGTTGAGATGGGATGCTCATCACTAATTGAGTGTGGGCCCACCGTGGGACCATCTAATCCATTCGTTCATCTGATGAAAATGAGGGGAGGAACCTTAGTTTCAAAATTCAGGTGGGCCACACCATGATGTGAATCACCGGGATGAAGGGTAGTTAAAAAATCATACGGTTGAAACTCATGTGGGCCACGCTGCAGAAATTTCGAGGTTTTAGGCATGATTTTACTCTGTTTCAAATGGTGAGGCCTGTTGGGAAAAAGCCGGCAGCGGGAGCGGAACGCCAGACGCGTGAAGCAATGCGAAATCAAACGGGTAACAAGATGCAATCAAACACACACAAGCATTCACCACAAGAGACTCCAAATTTTACGTGGAAAAACCCCAAAACGGGTAAAAAACCATGGCGCAAAGCGATCTACTATGAATATAAGAGATTACAGAGATTGACAGCCCACAAAGCAAGGAAAAACAGAAAAAACTCCAAGTTTTCTCTCACACACACCTCTCCCCTATTCCTAGTACGAATAAGAAACCTTGGACACCTTAGGATCAATCTCTAAGTTGGATTACAACACCTTAAATAGGAAGAAATCCGAAAATAGAAACACCTTGCGCAGTACTGCGGATTGCGCAAGGACTCCGCGGGTACAGCCGACTGGTCGCACATTGCACAGAAACGTCCAGGGAGAAATCCATCAACACTGCCTCATAGCTGACCAGTCGTACGACCGGTCATAGCCCCCTCCAGACCGGTCGCACGACCGGTCTAGGGTCAGACAGGAGTCTAATTCTGTCTTCACGTGCACAGGGCCAAACGGCCAGACCGGTCGTCAGACCGATCGCCCGACCGGTCGCAGCACCTTGTCCAGCACATAGTTTGAAGACTCTCCAACAAGGCCCACATGACTTTTGTATGGGTGTGGTGTGCATGATCAAGGCCAAACACAGGCTTGTATGGTCAACCACCTTGTATATATAAAATTCACTCCGTCCATGAGGTTCTATCCTTGATTCTAGAACCTAGGGAAAAAAAAAATCAGTGGACCACACCACATCGAACAACAGGGATGGGATGCCATCTATAGGTTTGTGTGTGGGGCCTCCATGATGAGTACCATCCATTAAACCCCTTTAATCAGGTGTAACTCACTAGGATTGAATGAAAAATACAAAATCAAGCCGATCCAAATATCAAGTGGGCGACACTGTAGGAACTTAAAAGAGTTTTTAGGAGCAGACATTGACATGGCCCATCAAAGATTTCATTGGGCTGATCTTTGTATTATGGATAAAATAATAGTCCTCACCTAATGGGCAGAGTGGCTTTAGATATAAAACATGGTGGGCCCCACAAGACTCATGTGTTTCATGCAGTTGTAAAATAGAGGTCGTCGATGACTCTGGTGTGAATCTAAATACTGAATGCGGAATAATCGGATCTTCTATGCATCAAATAATGGAGATTCCATACTGTAATCTTAAAGCCATACCTGATTGGGAAGACATTCCCGATGCCGCCGTGTTGCCGAGAAGAACTCTTGGTCTTCCGCACCTTACACCTTTAGGAGAACCTCTTAATGGGACTAGGGTTTTCTCTTGTATGTTGGTGAGGGGACCAAGACGTATATTTATAGGAAAGAGGGCCACAGAAGCTTACCCATCACACTTCTCTCCTCTAGGGTCTCCACACCGTAGGTTTCCATATCTGGCTTAATAACCGCGCATAGGGACCACGGTTCAAGCGTCCCGCCCCAAACCTACTTGCAATGATCACAACTGTAGTGGGGCCCACTGAATCGCTCAATCTAAATAATCCAACGGTCATGATCTAAACCGATGATCATGTGTGGCCCACCCAATGGAGTCTTACATTCTCCCACTTGGGCTACACTGATCACCAAAGGAAAACAAAACATTTTATTTTATTTTGTGAAAAGCATTTCATAAAACATGTTTGTTTCAAAAGTTCTTAATGGGCGCCCTACTAATTTCAAAACAATACCGTTGGATAATTATGAGCAACGCTTGTCAGATCCGGTCCATCAAGACCACTGATATTGAATCATGGTAGTCAACACAACATTTCATATTTGTTCGAAGTGTGACGAGTCACAATCACAAATACCAATAGCCTTAATGACATGGATCACTGATATGGGGTGTGGTATGAAGATTACACGTCCTATGTGATCATACGTGTTTATCTTCAAGTGGTCCTACTGAACGTGTCTCCAAGACACAAACCAAAGTCTTGCTTACTCAAAACTGAATGTGCACACTGAAGGAGAAGCAAGATATAAACTGAAAAAACAGAATCATCAATGCATAAAAGATATCTAAAAAAAATGTCTGGACATAATCGGATCATACATGAAAACTCCCACTACTGAAATACATCATTGGGATCAACAACTCCCATAGATGTCACATGCTCCTTAAAGAGCGTGATAGGAAGGCCTTTAGTGAGAGGATCCGCTATCATCTGCCTTGTGCCGATGAGTTCCACAGACACTTGACGATTCTGAACTCTCTCCTTCACAACAAGATATTTGATGTCAATGTGCTTTGACCTCAATGAATGCTTGTTGTTGTTGGAGAAGTTAACTGCAGCTGAACTATTACAATAGATTTTCAATGGTTTCGGGATCATCTGCACAACCTGTAAACCAGAGAAAAAACTCTGAAGCCAGACCGCCTGATTCGTGGCTTCATGACAAGCTACATACTCTGCTTCCATGGTAGATGATGCCGTAATTGACTGTTTCACGCTTTTCCATGATACGGCTCCACCAACCATCATGAATACATAGCCCGAGGTGGACTTCTTGCTGTCGAGACAACCAGCAAAATCTGCATCTGTATATCCTACCAACTCCAAATGGTCGGATCTCCTGTATGTGAGTTCGAAGTCCTTTGTCCTTTGCAGGTAGCGCAACACTTTCTTTACAGCTATCCAATGATTCATTCCTGGATTGCTAAGGTACCTGCCCAACATTCCAACCACAAAAGCAATATCTGGATGCGTACAGACCTGAGCATACATGATGCTCCCTACTGCTGACGCATACGGAATAACTTTCATCTTGTCCTTCTCTAGGTCATTCTTAGGACACTGAAATTGACCAAACTTGTCACCTTTTACAATAGGTGCTTGGCCAGGAGCACAACCTTGCATGCCAAACCTTTCGAGAACCCTATCAATATAGGCCCTCTGCGACAGGCCAAGTAATCCACGTGATCTGTCCCGGCTAATCTGAATGCCGATGACAAAGGAAGCATCACCAAGATCTTTCATCTCAAAATTTTGAGATAGAAATTTCTTAGTCTCACGCAACAATCCAATATCACTACTGGCCAATAAAATGTCGTCAACATACAAGACCAAAATGATAAACTTACTCCCACTGATTTTCACATATATGCACTCATCCGCAGTGTTTTCAATGAAACCATATGAGGAAACAACTTCATGAAACTTTAGGTACCACTGTCGTGATGCCTGTTTCAACCCATAAATGGACTTCTTAAGTTTGCAGACCAGATGTTCTGAGCCTTTGGCTTTAAAACCTTCTGGCTGCAACATATATACGTTCTCCATTAGATCTCTATTGAGAAACGCAGTTTTTACGTCCATTTGATGTAGCTCTAAATCCATATGAGCCACAAGAGCCATAATGATCCTAAATGAGTCTTTCTTAGATACAGGTGAGAAAGTCTCCTTAAAGTCAATGCCCTCACGCTGAGTGAAACCCTTTGCACCTAGCCTGGCTTTATACCTTTCGATATTGCCCTTAGAGTCCCGTTTGGTTTTAAATACCCATTTGCAACCAATCGGCCTAATCCCTTCAGGCAATTCAACAAGGTCCGAAACTTTGTTGTCCTTCATGGATTTCAATTCATCCTTCATAGCATCGAACCAATGAGAAGAATCCGCACTTTGTTCGACCTGTGAAAGGGATACAGGATCCTTTTCAACCCCAATGTCAAACTCATGCTCCTGCAAATAGACGATGTAATCATCTGGTATTGCAGATCTTCTCTCTCTATGTGATCGTCTTAATGGCTCATTATTCTGAATTGGGTTTTCCATTTCCTCATCAGTGGGTTGTATTTGAGGTTGTACATGGTCGTCCATAGAGATCTCAGGGTCCACTGCTGGACGGACAACTATGCTACTCTGAATGATTGTGGTGGGAATCACAATCCGCTCTTCCTCAAATACAATATCTCTTAAATTTGTGCTCCCACTATCTTCAGTGTTCTCAATAAACCTAGCATTCCCAGTCTCAATGACTCTCATGGAATGTGATGGACAATAAAATCTGAATCCTTTTGACCTTTCTGGGTATCCAATAAAGAAGCAACTAACAGTTCTAGGGTCAAGTTTTCTTTCATGCGGGTTATACGGTTTGGCTTCCGCAGGACAACCCCATACATGAAAATATCGTAGACTAGGCTTTCGGCCTGTCCACAATTCATATGGAGTTTTCATTACAGCCTTACTTGGGACCCTATTAAGGATATGCACAGCTGTTTTCAACGCATCACCCCACAAAGATTCTGGCAACGTAGAATTACTAATCATAGATCGCACCATGTCCTTTAGGGTGCGATTACGCCTTTCCGCTACACCATTCTGCTCTGGAGTACCAGGCATGGTGTACTGGGCGACGATGCCACAATCTTGTAGGTATCTAGCGAATGGACCTGGATTACGTCCAGATTCGTCATACCTTCCGTAGTACTCACCACCACGGTCGGATCTAACGACTTTGATCTTCCTGTCGAGTTGATTCTCGACTTCAGCCTTATAGATCTTAAATGTATCCAGGGCGTCTGATTTTTCGTTAATAAGGTATAAGTACCCATAACGAGAATAGTCATCTATAAAAGTGATAAAATACTTCTGCCCATTCCAGGATGCTGTAGGGAACGGTCCGCAGATGTCTGTATAAATCACTTCTAAGAGTCTTACGCTCCTAGTGGCACCCTTTTTCCTTATTCTAGTCTGTTTACCTTTAATGCAATCAATACAAACCCCAAAGTCTGAGAAGTCTAGGGAGTGAAGAATTCCTTCACGTACAAGCCTTTCCAATCTCTCACGAGAGATATGGCCTAATCGCCTGTGCCATAGCATGGAGGAATTCTCACAATCTAAACTTCGTTTGATGCCTTTAGTGTTTCCATGTGATGAGTTAACGCTGTATACATGTGAAACATCCAAATCTAGCTGATAAAGGTTATTAACTAAAGTGCCAGAACCAATCACAACTGAATCATAGTAAATGCTTAATTTTCCATTTGCAAATTTAAACTCATAACCAAATTTGTCCAAACGAGAAATGGAAACCAAATTGCGCCTTATAGAAGGCACACAAACAGTATCTACTAGATCAAGAAAGTGTTCTGACGATAACCTAAGCCTACAGACTCCAATAGCTTCTACGTTTGCCCTAATGCCGTTCCCCATATAGACTGATCTCTCTGCATCAGTTGGTGTCTGGCTTTGGAGCATATCCTGCATAGAATTACAAATGTGAATAGTAGCACCAGAATCTATCCACCAGGAGTCTGTGGACATATCAGCTAAATTTGATTCAAAACAGACTAAAATATGGTCCTTACCCTTAGAAACGAGCCATGCTTTAAAATCTTCACAATCCTTCTTCTGATGACCAGGCTTCTTGCAGAAGAAGCAGCCATCATTAGGACCCTTCTTTTTCTTCTTAAATGTCTTTCCAGACTTAGGCTGATTGCCACCCGCAGGACCCGTAGAACCTTTTCCTGAAGTTTGCTTTCTTTTCTTATTTCCTTTTCGTCCCTGACCAGATGTCACTAGGTGCGCACTTTGTGTCTTGCTCGACCTTCTGAGTCTCTCTTCCTCCTGAACGCACTGAGATATCAGTTCGTTCAATGTCCACTTTTCCTTTTGAGTATTATAGCTGATTTGGAATTGACTGAATTGTGGAGGGAGGGAGTTCAGAACCAAGAAAATCAGGAGTTCATCCTCAATCTTAAGGTCTAATGCGCGGATTTTAGCCACCACATCAGACAATCCACCAATGTACTCCCTGATATTTCCTTGACCGTTATAGGTGGCTTGAGTCAATTTATGTAAAAGTGAACTCAGCTCAGCTTTATCCGATTTCTGAAATCGTTTTCCTATTTCAATCAGGAAATCTTTAGCTTTCTCAGTGTCGGGCATGACACCCTGCATGGTCTCAGAAATCGAGTTCTTTATGATTTTGAGACACATCTTATTTGACTTGGTCCAGGCCTTGTAGTGAGCCTTTGCTGAATCCGTACTAGAATCAGTTGGAGTAGGAGGCTCTACTTCCTCCAGGGCCAAGTCCAAGTCCATGCAACCTAGGACTATTTCAACGGACGACTTCCATTTGGAATAGTTGGACCCAGTAAGCAAAGGTATGGAATTGAATTGTGTTGGAATATTGGAAACAGTCATAGCTGGACATTCAAAAGCATAAAACTCACATTAATAATCAAGTCCCTTATAACAATGCATGAACATAAACCACAAATATCATGCATGTATGAAACATTCGATTGATTTGGGCCTTCAATCAAATGACCCAGAATGATGATGGGCCATAATCATCAAATCTGGCAAGAGCCCAACGTATCATCACGATTCCTCCTTTGGGCGAAATCATAACATACATGAGGCTCTACTGAATCATGAAGCTGACCAATGTTGGTGAAATAAATCTAAGACGCCCATCACCTTTGGGTGAAATGAATCTCTCAGACCTATATCACCATCACCAAACACTTCATCCCGCTCACATCCAGCCAAAACGATGATACTTCTTTGTTCTGACCACCGCTGTCTGGCTATGAACGCAACTGAATGCAATCCTATAATGGAAGGTCACTGAATTCCAAATACAGAAGTCTAGAAGTAGAAATCTTTGCCAATTGAGGTCACTTTGGTGGCTAACACAATAAGCTTCAATCCCACTTCCAGACTCAAGGATTGCTACATGGTCCTGCCCACAACGGACCATACTGTAGAAGCTTTGACTTGGCTCAAAAAATGGCTGATGTTGGCCGCTCGAATGCCTAAAACATATTCTAAAGTAATGGTTGGATTGCATACTAAATAGTCAACAACTAAATGTCAGCCATAAACATATGGGTAATGGCCCTATTTTAAACCAAATCAAAGCTCAATAGATATAACCATATATATATAATTGCTTGGTCCATCTAATAAGTGAAACCCACCAACCATCAGTACATTTATTAAGGTTCTACTTGTATCTAAAAAATGACCCAAGTATAGTGTATGTAAATGGCAATATCAAGTCTTAAGTTGGGCCTAAAATAAGCATCTAATGGGCCTCCAAAATTGAAAATGAATTTGATTAAAAAAAAACAGGCCCACTAAATTTATATGAAAAGGCCCAAAATCAGGCCCATAGCCTGCTGAAAACGGGTCAAAAAACAATTGTGGTTTGAACCCAATAGACAGGCCCAACGGCCCAATACACAGGCCCACAGTCCGCTAAAATAGACCTAGCAACTGGACTGGGCCTGAACATTAAGTGGGCCTGTCTCAGCCCGCTCGTCAAACAGTAGAACTCGCAATATAGCAGCCCCTTTCCATCTCTGATACGCCCTAGCAGCCCGAAATAGCAGCCTTCCAAAACAGCCGCTGGCACCGCTGCCCGCCGTCACCTCCATCAGTCCCTGCCGCACGACGGCCATAGCTCTGGGTTTTGCGGCGGCCATAGCTCAAGTTTTACTGCACGACAGCCATGGCTTAAACGCTGGAGGAAGAGAGAAGATGGGATTTGCGGCGGCCATAGCTCTGGGTAGGTTTGGGGCAGTAGAGTTCTTCCGATGGTGGCTGCCGCGAACAATCGCCGATCTCCATAAACATCTGTAATCAGATCCGGCCATGGCAGAGGAAGAGAACGGCCATGGCAGAGGAAGAGAACGGCCATGGCTTCTGGGATCAGATCTGGTCATTCGTTTTTTTTTTATTTTAAATCTGAATGGCTGCGATGGGTGTTAACCCTCGATGCACCAATTGCAGGCGATCGGATCTCAAGAATAGGGCGGAGACCGGCTGTAAGTGGCCAGCGATTTCGGATGCGGTGACCGCTACTGTCGATCTCCATAAACAGAAACCCTGTTTGCAATTGGGGTTCTGACGGCCATGGCAAATGGCGATCGGCGGCGATAAGCTGGCCTCATGGCTGGAATATCCAGCGGCTGACAACGTGATCTAATAGATCTAGGTTTTGGAAAACCCCTAGAAGATAATAACAGAAAACATCTCCTATCTCCAGGCCTTGGGTGTGCGGATCAGATGCCAATCATCTTTGAATATGGGTGACTTAATGCCCATCCGAAATCCTTCTAAATCTTAAGATTACGAAGGAGATCTATAACTTTGAAATCCCTAAGATCAATGCATAGCAAGGCTCTGATACCAACTGTGAATCTAAATACTGAATGCGGAATAATCGGATCTTCTATGCATCAAATAATGGATATTCCATACTGTAATCTTAAAGCCATACCTGATTGGGAAGACATTCCCGATGCCGCCGTGTTGCCGAGAAGAACTCTTGGTCTTCCGCACCTTACACCTTTAGGAGAACCTCTTAATGGGACTAGGGTTTTCTCTTGTATGTTGGTGAGGGGACCAAGACGTATATTTATAGGAAAGAGGGCCAGAGAAGCTTACCCATCACACTTCTCTCCTCTAGGGTCTCCACACCGTAGGTTTTCATATCTGGCTTAATAACCGCGCATAGGGACCACGGTTCAAGCGTCCCGCCCCAAACCTACTTGCAATGATCACAACTGTAGTGGGGCCCACTGAATCGCTCAATCTAAATAATCCAACGGTCATGATCTAAATCGATGATCATGTGTGGCCCACCCAATGGAGTCTTACATCTGGTTCCGTGAAGAACCACACCATTTATTTGGAGCCTAGCTACACATAGTCATATGGGATTTGCAGCACATGGGGGAGAGCGTACATATACTACACTGCCTCATGCTCACTTTGAAAACAAACGAGTAGGTCTGAAACTCATTTAGGCCATACTATAAGTAAGAGTTAGGGTTGAATGGCCACCATTAATTGTGTATGGGGCCCCCTATGGTTTATATATGCCATCCAATCCATTTTTATGACTCTTTGCATTAAGATGAATATAGTCTTGAAAAATCATACTATGCCGACATGGGAAGGAAATTTTACGTGGAACAAATTAGCTGATGCCTTTCCCGCTTTCCATTACGCGTTTTCCTTCTTGAGACTTTTTTTTATTATTATTTTTTTAAATTTTTTTTATCATCACAATGTGAATTTAGGATGCTTTGTATGGTGAGGCCCACCTGAGTTTTGCGATGTTGGGGTTAAAAGGCTAACATGGGGTGGTGCACTTGATGGACGGTATGATCTCATCCCATTTGATTTTTCCGTTCAAGGGTGTGTTAAGCTGCACCAAACATCAAGAATTTCATGATATTTTATTATCTCAATATAATTTAAGTGGTTGGTGGGGGCATCATGATCTCACAACCATAGGATATTCTAACTAGTTTTCTCTTAGAGGTGGGCCCGCCCTACATTTGTTCTCCTTAATTACCATTAGACCAGGAACAGGTGTGATACTATGATGGGCCTTCAAGAAAGAAAAGAAAAAAGGCATTGCAGCCATTGGTATGGTGGGGCCCACCCAGCAGAAAGTGAAGTCATTGTCTTGAGATAAATATTGAGGATGTAGCTCTATTTGATTCGTTGTGATTATATTATTTGAATGATAAGCTAGAATAATGCCACTTAAGGCTGCTGCTGTTGAATGTTCTATCCTATCACATGATGATCTTAATTATTCATCTTGACCATCCTATTGCATACAAGATCAAAACAAAAGAAATATTAAAAAAAATCTTATATATGGCCTGTTGGGTTGCCACTTAAAAATGACTTCATCTCATTTTAGTCGATCACAGCCATGCATGAAGATTATGGTTGTTGGCTATCAATTACTTTTAGTCCTTACTAAAAATAAATGTGATCTCTTAGATAAAATAATCATCAATTAAAATGAGCTAAAACTCATTTTGAAGTGGCAACCAAACAGGCCCTCTGAGTTGTTACTCTTGACTTTCTTCTTGCTGGGTTGCCACCTCAAAATGATTTTATCTCATTTTAGCTGACGGTAATTAGAGGCTGAGTTTCCTGTTTGCCGTGAATAAAGTACTTTCCTATTTGGTTGGCCACTATCATGGATGGACCAAATCTCTTCATTCGGTCAACTTTGACTATGCCATTGTTGGCATGGTTAAGAGGAAATGAACCAACACATTCAATGGAGAAAAGACAAGATTTGATGGTTAGCTTCTTTGAATTTGAGAGATCTTTTAGCTACGGTTCATTCATGATATGAGACATCATATCGATTGCTTAAATAAACTAATTATGGATCCCACACATGCAAAGATTAGGTACCAAAGGAGAGTGGAGGTTCTTATCCTTGCCTTGGTGGTAGACTCCCAGGAGTTTCAACACGAGGTGTGGGGTTCGAGTCCCATAGGTTGTGAAATCCCACTACTGCAAGAAATTTAACTTTCAACAATCACATAATTGAGGTTTTGGTAAGATTTAAAAATAATCTTGATAACCATAATTTATATAAGAGCAGAACAGGTGGCAAATGACTTCATGGACAGTCAGAATCTAAAGAAATTGAATCCCAAGGCTTGAAATAGTGCATACGGGCTAGTTATCTGTTTCACATGTATAGTATATTGTTGGAAATCTATTGACGAGTTCTATGCCTTAGTCAATTATCTAACTTTTATTGGCTTCTAAAAAGCTTCATAAAATTCAATTCTTTTGAGAGTTAAATTAGGTTTTAAGCAAAAGTTTACTGTTTTAAGTAAGTTGTGTGCTATTTTTAAGATTTGAAGAATCCAGTTGTGGTCAAGAGCTTTAATTTGGTAAGAGTCTAAATAGGTATAGGTACATTTTTACGATTGTAGAAAAGTTTCCTAGTTTTATTTATTTATTTATTTTTTTATACACACACGCACTCATGCCGTAGTAGTATTTCACCACCTATGGATACTCAACCCCAAACCTAGTGTTGAAATTCCTGGGAGTCTACCAACGAGGCAAGGATAAGGACTTAGAAAAGTTTCTTAGCTTGGGTTGAACTAAGAATCTAAAGCCATTTTCATTTATATAAGCTTAGGTGGATTGTAGAAAGCAATTTTGGTTCAACAATATCAAATTTACTCTCATTTTAGAGATTCTCTCTTTGTATGTGGATTCAAGAGCTATTTTTGAAAATAAGAGGGTGGTCTTCTTCCTTATCCATGCACCCGCTACGTTAGAGCCAGTATCAAGGTGAGTCACAATTTGCCAAACAAATGTACAACTACGAAAATTTTGGCTGGTTGTCCACCTGTTTCTAATAATGGGACCCACTTTTGAGTTTATGAGATGTATTGGTAGGAAAACATTTATAAGGCCAGACACTAACTGGATGGATGGATTGGATCTTGCAGCTATGTTTCATGCTGGCACATATATGGCATGTACATGAGCTGCATTGCACATGCGTGTGACTTAGCAAAGCTTTTCTTATAAACCATGGTCTCTGATACACATTATAATGAGGGTTTTTTTTTTTTGTTAATGATAATCAAAATATCATGAAATTGTATGATATTAGGTGCAACCAAACACCTAATTAACTCAGTGGCAATTAAATAAGACCATTTGGCACCATTTGGCACCTAAACTAAACATGTAATGCAAGCATATATAAGTTGGTTGCAGCAACCCAAAAACCATAGCCCAGTTGTGACTCCCTGTTTGACCAAGTTGGTGAAATTGGAGTACGGCCCAAAATTCATAAAATTATGACAGGCCCAAGTAAGCTTCAATAGCGATTGTCCACATCGCCATTGTTTCCTATGTCATAACTCACTTGAGTTTTGGATGTGCTTCATTCTTTATCATGTAAAGCTAGCAAAATTGGTGTGATTTTCTAGACTCACTAAGTACCTTTAAAAAAAAAAAAAAAAAAAAAATCCTCTCATGTCTTTTAAGAAGGTAAGACGTTACTTTCTCCAAAAACTAATTGTAAATGCCCGTTTGGCACCATGGATTTGAGGAGAATGTTGCGCAGCACGCTAATAACGCCGGTGAACCGAGATCCAATCTCTGGTCTCACCCACAAACGATAAACAAGAAGAAAATAATAACTAGAAAAGAATCACACAAACCAACAATCCACAAGACAAAGATTTACGTGGAAAAACCCAACAAGGGTAAAAAACCACGGGTGCAAACTTCACTATGAAGAAAAATGAAGTTACAAGCAATACACTTACCTTCTCCTATGCTCTCATGCACAGAGATGGCCCTTTTGCTAATCTTCTCGCATTTTTCTCACCTTGGACGTATAGAAGCCCTAATCCCTTTTCTAATCCCACTTTATAACCCTTTATATAGTAAACCCCGCAATTAGAACAAAAAATAGGAAACCCGCGTCTTAAGCCCGCGGCCGGTCGGGCGCCCGGTCACTTTGATCGTCGGGCGCTCGGTTACTCTCAAAACAGTCCAGTGACTGAACAGTAAAATGGCCTGAATTTCGGGCGCCCGGTCCACAGACCGTCCGGGCGCCTGACCAGGCTCAGTTGAGTTTTGTCTCCACACTCAACAGAGAAGTGGATTCAATGATATGAATTCTCATCAATTCCAATTCTTATCAATTCCAGATTTTCTATTTCGCAGCCAAGATTTGGAGAGAAATTATACATGAGGGAATGGATGTTTCAAATTTAATCCCACCGTATACCCACCGTATTAGCTTTGATTTTTAAATCCATGTCGTTCATCAATTTTTACAGATCATTTTATGCTAAGATACAAAAAATAAAGCAAATCCACATCTAAAGTGGACCATAAAATAAGAAAAAGTGGAAAATGAGATCTTTATAATGCACAAAAGTTTTGGATTAAACTGAAATTTGTGTGGTCCCTTCATCCAGGTCTTTGTGACCTTATCAACAAGTTGGATGGAAAATATACATCATGTTGGGTCCCATAGTTAGGGACATGTTGGGGAGGATTTTTCTTTAAATCCCACATTTTTTAGAGGATTTGAAAAAGAGCTAAAAGTGCCTTTTTGAATTCTCTTGGATTCCTCTCAAATCCACTTCTCCTCAAATCCATGGTGCCAAACAGCATAAAGCAACTGATTTCTCTTCACTTCTCCTCAAATCCATGGTGCCAAACGAGCCATAAGGGTAAAATTAGAGCACAGATGCATTAAAATCATTAAACCAAATTCTCAAAGCATGTCTTTTTCTCATCAAGCTGTACATAATCGCCCTTAGTGAATGAAATGTTCCGATAATCATGCCCATATGCCACGTCTGCCATATCGAAAGTGAAAGGATTGGATTTTGTGGGAAGTCAGGCAAAGAAATTGTGAACAACTGTCAGTCCCTCTCTCTTTTTTAATCCTTTTTTTCTTTAGGAAGGTGAAAGCTCGCCACTTGTAATATATTGATAGCACCAAAAGCTTGTAGTTTTTTAAAATTGCACCGACAAGATAATTGTCACCATTTTTTCCCTTTGAGTTTGGAAGGCCCACTACTTTTACTGTTGACCATCCAATTAATAGATGGGTAGGATTGCTTGATTAGTGTGATTTCAAGCATATGCTTCATCCATAATGGAACCGAGAAATTGAATGGTCCAGATTGGCTGTATCCCTGGACACGTGCGAGGAGATGAGTCCTCATCATACTCTAAATTGTGCAAACTAACATAGAAGTCTAACACAAAAAAGTTGCATTCCCACTGCTGACTAAAATCTTATGGACAAGCATGCACATGCATACATTCTGAAAATAAACTATCCCAACCATCAGCTGAATTTATAGATCGGACATAGCCCCAAATCCCTTCGGTTGGATGGTCTAAGTTCATCTGAACTTAGGCAAAGGTGGACCGGACCGAAACTATTTTTCATTTTGGCCGTCCATTTTGATGGACACCAATAAGTTAGGATCCTCCTATCGGTTTGATTGAGTCAAGAAGAGAGGAAAGATGGTGTAATACCATTATGAAGACTGAAGGTTAAAAAGAATTCGATCAACCTGGGTGGTACCGTGTTATTACCCTAGGGCCTGTTTGGATTCACTGAAAGGAAAAGAAAGATCATTTTCCATTAAACCACTTCTCTATTATTTGTGAAGACTATTTTTTTTTTTAAATTTTTTAAATGACTTAAATTTATTTTCATACCTCTTTCTAAGAGAATAGATTTTTCTTGGTCAGTCATGCAACGCACCCACCTAGCCAGTCATGCTACGCACCCACTGATGGGGTGTCATTGGCATGGATATTTCACCACTAATGGGTTTCGGAACCAAGACCCTTTGTTGAAACTCTGCATAATCTACCAAGGAGGTAAGGGCCGAACCCTGCTACCATCCATTTTACTTGAGCTCCAAATGTAAAAAGCACCTCAACTTTGCTGCATGTGCCTCTTTATATATATATATATACTTGCACACCCACACACAGACACAAACCACAATTGCCGTACTCAAATCCATGACTTTAGTGTTGAAACTCTTGTGAGTCTACCACTAAGCATGTGCCTACTTTCCATTATCCATCTTATGTTATATGGCACATGTGTCACTATGCCACATGTGCCACCTTCCCTCTTCACTTGGGCCTCACATGAATACCTCTCTTTACTTGTAACCTTCCTTACATGGTCACAGAGGTAGAGTATGTCACCAAGCTTTAGAGAAATTGAGCTTCACAATCTCTAGAGATACGTGTGTACGTACCATCTCTCTCTCTCTCTCTCTCTCTCTCTCATCCTTATCTCCCCCTAGCGGCCAACGCATAGCTCACCCGGCCTCTGTTGCTCTCCTAGACAGCCAAATGACCCCCCCTCTCTCTCACTAGCTGGAACTCGGCTCAAAAGCTTAACCTAACCCAGCCGAACTGGCCAGCTTGGCTTGAGTACCAAATCGAGCCAAGCTCGAGCCCTGGTAGTTTGAAAGTTGGCCAAACGCGCTGTGGGTCCACAGGGAAGCCAGACATTTGAAAGTTGTTTGGTTGACTATGTACGGGACCGGCCCATCTCTGAGAAGCAGGTGGCCTAATAAAAAAAGGAAAGCGGATTGCATAGTGAGTAAATCAGGGGGCTAATAAACTCTGTGGGGCCCACTGTGATTTACTTATTTTATTTACTTTGTCCATTCATCTTAATAGATAATTTTAGGCTTGGATCCCAAAATGAAGCATATAAAAATCTCAAGTGGACCACACAGCAGGAAAAGTGTGAACTAAATGTCGACCATTGGAAAATTCGTGGGGGCACAGAAGTTTTGGATCAAGCTGATGTTTATGTTTTCCCTTCATCCATGTCAGTGTGATCTTATGAACAGGTTGGATGACAAATAAACATCACTGTGGGCACTAGGAAGGTTTCAACGGTGGAAATCATTATTCCCACTGTTTCCTGTGGCATGGTCCACTTAAGCTTTTGATATGTTTTAATTTTAGGCTTAACCCCTAAAATGAGATGGAAAATTGGATGGACGGCATGGATAAACCATATACATTCAAAATGGGCCCAACAGAATTTACTCGGTCCGATAAGAGTACTGAATAACTCGGTAGGCTCTCCGATTTCCCGAATAAAGAGGCAGGTCCACGTACCAGGTGGGCGACGTGTGGAGAAATGGATGGTTCGGATGTTCTACGTTCGAAGCGGAACCCAATTTTCAAGATCTGACACATGCCGTACGCTGATCGTCATGGATCGACACACGTGTGCCACTTCGGCACTTGCGGAGATGCTTTTGTTAAGCTCTTGGAAATATCATCATCAATTCATCAGTTCTTGCTTGGATTTAGGGCTCTCTGTGGGTCCGATCTGGATCGGATCCAATGCTGGATCCGACTCCAAGTTGAAATAGATCCAAAATTTATATAGCCATCGGATTGGGATCGGATCTAGGTCGTCTGAATCAACCCCATCACCTGCACTTATGTCTTAATTTTGAGGGGTGGCCTAAAATAATATGAAAAATGGATGGCCTGGATATAACATATACAGTAATGTGACGATGAGCGGATCTAGATCCAAGCCCAAGTCCTAGAAGCTATAGACAGATTCGGATCGGACTTGGATCCATTTATGTGAATTCAAATCCATTACTTGGACCTATTTTAAAATCAAAATCCGCAAGCGAATCGGATCTCGAATCTTACCCGCTCCATTGAGAGCCGTACACGGATTCTCGTGGACGTGTTACTCGTTGGACCGGAATCTTGTACAACACCTCTTGTTAGAAGAGTAGGTACACCCAAGCTTTGTGGGGGGCGCACCGTATTGTTAGTATGACATCCACTCCGTCCATCATCTGGGACACCTTTTGATAGTGCCCGAGGTCAATAGTCACGAGGTTCCATACTCAGGTGGGCCAAAATAAAATGAACACTGGGAATGGGACACCCACCATAGAAACCACCTTATGAGACCCACAGTGTTCCAAAGATCATCTCGATTACAAGCTTAGGTGGGCCACATTGTTAAAATTTGAATTTCTAGTCGTGATTTTACATTATTCCAGTGGTGGAGCCCGCCTGAGTTCTGTTAAGTAGGATGGGCATGAGAGTTTTGCAACTGATGGCGAAGTGTACGTCATGCTCAGGGTGGCCCACAGAGCACGTGCATCGCACTTCCTTCTTTGTTACTTTATCCCTCTTCATGGCTCTCTCACCTACTTGAGGCTCACCTTTCAGAATCCTTGAAAGTGAAGTGACAATGACCGTCCACATTTCCTCCTGCAAGACAAATAAACTCCAATGGACCCGACTGACCGGACCCATGTGGTTGCGCCATGTGTCACAACTTTTGAAAAGTTGACTGAGGACGTGTCCCTCGGTTTGGGGCGCGGATTTCCTGCGAAAGCCTTGCGCAGGAATTTCCTGCGCTGGGAACCATGGTGGGGCCCACAGTGATGGTTTTTGATAAATCCACCCCGTCCATCCGTTTTGGGAGCTCATTTTAAGACATTAAGATAAAAATGAACCGGATCCAAGACTCAAGTGGGTCTCATTAAAGGAAAAGGTGAGTAGGTAAATTAGCACCGTTGAAACCTCCCTGGGTCCACAGTGATGTTTATATGACATCCATACTGTTCGTAACGTCACTACTACTGGGATTAACTGGAAAAACAAATATTATCCTGATTCGAAACTCTTGTGGCTCCACAAATATTTCAACTGTGGACGTTCAAATCTCACGTTTTCGGCCCACTTGAGTCTTGGATCCGGTTCATTTTTGTCTTCACATCCTAAAATGAGCTCCCAAAATGGATGGACAGTGTGGATTTATCAAAAACCATCACTGTAGGCCCACCTTGGTTCCCAGCGCAGGAAATTCCTGCGCAAGGCTTTCGCAGGAAATCCGCGCCCCTCAGTTTGGGAAGCGGATTGACTCATTCGCCCAAGCGTACGGAGTAAACTTTGTGGTGGGGGGGGGGGGGGGGGGGGGGGGGGGGGTGTACCGTGATTTGTGGTTTTTATCCACTCTGGGTCTATCAATTTTAGTTCTTTAGCTGAAAAATGAAGCATATTTAAGTTCAAGTAGACCACACAAGCTAAAATAAGATAAAATAATGTGAATTGAACATCTACCATTGAAATTTTTTTTGGACCACGGAAGTTTTGGATCAAGTTGATATTTATATTTTCCCTTAGTTTATGTTTGTGTGATCTTATTGTAACGCCCTGAAAATTTCAAACGTCGAGCCTTGAAATTATTCGAGCGTCTTTAGAAAATTTTCTGTTTTAATTCTCAAATGAGAATGCATATGACTGATTTAGAACCAAGAATCTAGAAGATTTGTACATGAAACCCTAGTTTCAATGATCCGATTCGATCAAAATCTCGTAAGACAGTAGACACATAAATCTAACCGTATATTCTTTGTTAGATATTATGGATAGCCACGGATTCCTTTTTAATTGTCTAATCCTTCATCCGATCCGTTAATTAACGAATCTCAATTTATGATTTACTGAAATCACAATGGATTAACCTATATAACCGACTCATAATGCAGATCCACCGTAGACTACCCTAATCAATGAATCAAATCTCGATTATATTGAGTTTAGAAATCGATTTGACAAAAATAGCCATTTTGACATGTAAAATTATACGAATGAGATTAACCGCCTTTAACCTGCAAATAAATGCACCCCATATATCACATTATGTACCTATCTATGCCCGCTACAACGTAGTGAAAGGATTCGCTGAACTTTGTTTTCTAAATCATTTAAATGGTGCCCTGAAAACTTAGAACAACTATAGACCGTTCGTTAGTGGAGCCGTTGATCACGAATCTATGCGGAATTGATTGCCTTAGTGGGCTTGACCTTTCCCCTATATCAGATACTCGACACCTTATTCCGAACTGTACAACTTAGATCAAGACCAGAGATGGTGAGTTGTGTGATTCACCTCAACCTTAGACCATTTGGAACTATAAATACCAAGCCCATTTGAGAATTCCATTTGAAATGGAATTTGGGTGTTTTGCTTGGGTTTTCTTCTAGGGTTTGCTCAAACCCTTCTACTCTGTCGCTATTCTTTTTACTGATCGTAGGCGGGCCGTGCCTTGAAGTAAGATACCTCTTCTATTGTAGAAATTAGGAAGTTTCATTAGGGGTTCTCATTTCTAATTAGGGTTTTTGTCAAAATTAGGTGTTTTAGCTGGATTTTCTCCAAATCCTTGAGGAATATTTATTCCTAGCTCGTGGATTCGTCAATCAGGTGAGGACTATTCTTTTAAGTTGGCTATTATCAGCCCATGAGGGTTTCAGATAGTGAAAATTGAATTTTCTTGAATTCCATTCAAAGTTAAGTGTCGAATGATTTATGTTTATGATTGATGTTCTGTATGTGTTGATTAATTACATGTTTGCTTCGATGTGTGGATTGATTGTCCATTTGAATCAATTTTATGAAAAAATGAGATTTGATGTGTTGTGCATATAAGTGTTTGATGAAATTCCTGAGTGAACAGAAGTTCACATATGCTTGAGTAAGTGGATTAACACCCACCTAGGCTAGTGCTTGATTGTGAATTTGATGCATGCCAAGTGTTTGATTTTACGCCCATATATGAAATGAAGTATTTCGTATATCAACTGTTTGATTTTATGCCTAATTGAGACAATGAATGCTATGATGTTCTATTCCTCTTACAATATGTTTAGTATATTATTTAATTGACATGATTGTGATTAATATATGAAAATCACAATTTATGGACTGCCTACTTGAGTTTGGCCATCACGGACTTGTTTGGTTAACTTGGGAGTAACATGATCGACCGACCCTAGCTACGCTGGTTTGGTTGATGTTTCGCTCGGCTTTCCAAATCAATCAATTTTAGGGTTAATCATATTTGTTTGATTATTGTTACATATTCTGTAGAATCTCGAATACCACAATTATCATTGTTGTGCAGTCACTTATAACTGTACGTATCAAGTCTCATGAGCCAGGCATGGATATGAGTAACTGTGTTTGTGCTGTCTTTGGCTAGTGTGGGTGATGAGACCTCCAATAGCCTTGAGCATTGAATCTTACATACTGAAGCTCATGGGACAGCCATGGTATATGGGTAACTATACTTGTGCTGTCTTTGACCGGTATTGATCCTGATGGTCTTATCGAGAGTCTTGAGCACCGATGCTAAGTGACGAGCCTACCATCATTGATCTTGGGTGATGACCCATTACCATGTATATGACATTTTAGGGCATCGAGACCCTTACCGGTTTATTCATTATTCAGTTATGTTGGGTGACAGACCCAAATTGGGATTACAGGAGCCAGGCATAGGACGCCCCGGCCTGGCAGTGGACCCCGCCTGGTAGAGGGTATCCCGACCTGTCATTGTCCAGTGTTCGGTAAGGCCACTGTCCAGTGTCCGACTTTCCTCCCTATTCAGTGTTTGGTCGTGTTCCTGTCGGTCGTGTTCCTGTTTATTAGAATCTTGATAAAATTGAGGTATTTTGGCATCGCCAATACTGCTGATTGGATACAAAATTAAATAAATACTTGATAAACATGCATACATCACATTTTCACGTGCGTTGGTCCGATGCTGCTGCTGGATGGTAACTCCACCGTTTATTTTTCCGGAACATAACATTTGCATATCATAGTTGCATGCATTATTCAACTAGAATAGGAACTTGATTGTGAAGTTATGTTATCTTCTAATGCTGGGGTGGTAGGTGTGAGAGCTCCACCATTTGTTATGCTTCATTACCTGTATTTAATTGTGTTGATAACATGTTTAACTTAGGAAATGATAACACTGAGTATGATTACTCATTCCCACCTAGGGGGGGTGTTTAAAACACCAACCAGTTATTTTGATGCAGGAATTGCTGCCACTTGATGCATGAGATGCAGGGCCTGTTGGCTTACCAATGTCGTGCGTTTCATTTTCTGCCTTGAATTGGACGTCTTGGGTTGATATTCTTAAAAACTTCATTGTACATGTATAAAATTAAGCTTAGCTGAGTGGACTTCTTGATTGTGTGGATAATTGTATGTATTTGCACTTTGAATTCAAATTGAATTATACATTGTTTAGCTTAAATCTCTATTTATGAGTTGATACCATCGATTTGTGCCATTAAACTATACTTCCGTAAAATACAGTCACCTCGGAAGAGTCGGGAGTCGCGGACCCCGACACCTAATTTTCGGGGCGTGACACTTATGAATAGGTTGGATGACAAATAAACATCACTGTAGAGCCTAGCAAAGTTTCAACGGTGAAAATCATTATTCCTACTATTTCCTGAGGTGTGGTCCACTTGAGCTTCGGAAATGCTTCAATTTTAAGCTCAGCCCCTAAGATGAGCTGCAAACACGGATAGACAGCATGGATAAACCACATACATTCACAATGGGCCCAACAAAGTTTACTTAGGACAATAAAAGTATGGGTGTGCACAGTCGATCGTTTTGATTCTGAGGTGTTATATCCCACCAAACCGACTCAATCGGTTTTGAATATTTAACAACCAAACCGAACTGATGAAGCCTCGCTAACCAAATCGAGCCGGATAAATTCTTGTTAATTTGATTTTGTCGTTTTTGTTGGTTTCATAAAAATGTTCAAAAAATTAAAAAGATTAAAATCTTTGATTAACCATACTAATATAAAAACTAGTGAATGACTATTAAAACTTTTTATAATTATATATTACAAAAGTTTTGAATCAAGCTGACTTTTCCTTTCACTTAGGTCTGTTTGGCCTAATCAACGAGTTGGATGGCAAATACATACTGGAGATCTTTTTCAAGTGAGCCGAAGGACATTTTTAATAGTGAGCGCTCAATCAAGACTATTTTCTGCGGTGTGGTCCACCTGAGGTTTGAATTTCATTAATATTTTGAAACACATTCAAAATGAGATAAAAAAAACCAATGAACGGGGTAGATATACACCACCTTATTAAGGTGGGCCAAGGGGTAATATATGTATACACACACACAAACCGACAGTTGAATTGTCATTCCTAAATTTTAACATAAAATATCGAACTGGCCGATTCGATCTGGTTCGATCGGCTTTATTGATTCAGTCGGTTTTCTTAATTTATCAATTTAGTCTATTTCTTTTTAACCGCCATAGATAAAAGAACACTGGCTTACTCGATATGCAATCAGATTTATCGCGTTGGCACGCGTTACTCCGGGAGATTGCCACGCGGTGTAGATGACTGATGGAGAATCTACAAGGTGGGCCCTACATCAACCATCTTACTTACATGCATCTGTATACAGGACGCGGATTGCGTGACGCACAGCGTCCATGCTGATACGTGTCGGGGCACCATGATTTATCGTTTTATCCACACCGTCCATACGTTTTCTAAGATCATTATAAGGTACAATACCAAGAATGGGTCATATCCAGAGATCAGATGTACCACACCAAATAGTGAGCTTGATTGCATTAAATGCAAGAATCATCTCTGCTGTGGTCCATCCGATCGTTGGATCTAACTAACTCTTGTTCTGACTTCCTTAAAATGATCTTAGAAAAGGGATGGACGGACTAGATAAACAGATATATCACGGAGGGCCCTTCCCCATATCAGCATGGATGCTTTGCGTACATACTGAGGAAGGACGCAATCCACGTCCCTGTACAGACATTTGGCGCATTGACACGTGGTTCGCTGTCGGTACCTTTTTCAACGTAACACGGCTCCACGTATACTGGGTGTAGAAGTGAAATGCATTGCATTATTGGTGTGTGGCCGTTGTAACTATTTAAATGGTAGTGATGGAATGACGAGAATACGGTAGACCCATCCATCTAGTGGGCCCTACTATAGAGGAAAATTTTGTTCAAGGTACGGATGGATCAAATGATCCTAGCCGTCTGAACAATGGTATTCAAAGTGATGGTAGATGAGATGGGAATTTAATGGTCAGTATTAACTGTCATAGCGTCAAGAAAAATATAGACGTTGTTTTCTGATGAATTGGATTTTTGAAACATAGATCACATAATATTGGTCCCACTAAATGGATGGTCTAGATTGATACATGATACTGACATATGCAATATACAGAGATGGGTGTACCATATTCCATTGCTCCTGGATCGTACCGTATCGTCACCTTCCAATTCCGATCGTTATCTTGCGTCGCGACAGCCGTTTGTCTGATGCAAGTACACAGTTGTGTTTGTTTTTCAGGAGCTTTTCTAGGCCCACTCGCGAGTACAAGTGTGACCATATACCCGCACATATATGCCAAATTGGTGTTTACATGCAAGATCCAAGACGTCCATTAGATGAATCCCACGTCTGAGATTGATTTGATAAAAATATTACCTTTTTAGTGGTAATTTTTTCTCAAATTTAAGAAGAGAATGGACGGCCAATATAATTAGCCGAGTTTTCTACGCCATCTTGTACACGCATGTGGGACATGCAATACGTACTTGCGTTCTCGGAATCATAGTTTGTACGAGCAAGATACCATCCATTGATATCATAGTTTTCGTTCTCCCAAAATAATCCGTATCTGAAGATCTCAGCCACACATCTTGTGTTTTTACCATTTGAACATGGACTGCTGCTGTAGATCTCTTCTGAGCCGTCTATTTACAGATCAGAAGTTGAAGATTATTCTAGATTTTTTGGGCATGGTCATCCATGGTGGCACCCAACATGACTAATGGAATGGATCATGGGCCCCACTTGTCGTCAATGAAAGCCCGGGTACAGATTATTTTAGCTTTCATAAATAAACGATAGAGATAAAATGAAAAAGATAGTGTCTATTCTGAAAACGAATGGTCAGGATGACGGTCCTTTTTGCTTGTATTGGAGGGTTTGGTGATGATTCTTTTTATGCTGTTTTAACAAATTATCGTTGAAAATGTGGGTCACCAAATGAGCAAATGAGCTGTTCTTTGTATGCTTGGTCAACCCAGACCTTCCATCATGATGATCCAGACCGTTCATCTTTGAAGTCTCACCTGGATAAGACACATGCCATGAATGGACCAAACTGATTTGTGGGCTAGGCAAGGATGTTAAGATTCACTTAGCAACCATGAGCCTGATTATGCTCTTTCACTTGCATGCATGGTTCAAAAACCCGAAAACTCATCTCAACAAATATCATTCCCAACTGAGTTGACTCAAAGGCTTGACTGGGTCTCTAGTTGACTCAACTTCGTATTTAATAACTAAATCAAAAATACCTAAAGCAAGTTTAAGAATTAATTGGTATTGGTATACCATTTATGGACTGAAAAGTGGAGCCCATCATGAGTAGTCCACAATATTGTTTCGTTCTCTTTTGTCGTGGATCTTTTTTTTCCTCTTATTTTTGTCATAGATCCTATTCCTTAAAATAATCATTGATAGGAGAATCTTAACCTTGCAATTTGTAGCCAGCATTTATCTTTATTGCATATAGTTAGGAAAGTACTTGAACTTCTAGCTTTTAATATGCAGTTAACCTTATGTGATGGTGTTTTTGTCATTTCAATCCTGCGTGACTTACTTCAACATCTTGTCTTTGCATGCATTTCAAGCTTGTGGAACAAAGGTTACTTGTGGCCTAATATAATAACTTTGTGACATTCACTTTATATATATGTCGTACACTTATAATAAGACATTAGCTAAAAAATAAAGTACATCTAAACTCGAGTGGTCCATAGAAGATCAATTGCCCCCTTTAAAACCATTCTAGTCTACGTGCATGTAGATTACTTGTAGGTGTCTCTTTTAAGTACATCTAAACTCGAGTGGTCCATAGAATTAGAAAAAAGTCCAGATGATCAATTGCCCCCTTTAAAACCATTCTAGTCTACGTGCATGTAGATTACTTGTAGGTGTCTCTTTTTCTCGGGGATCGCCGCTAGCCCAGCTGGTAGACGCTTGGGTGTTTCAACTGCTGTTTTTGGGTTTCAAACCCACTGGCTCTACTAGTGGGTGGGAGGATCGTATGACTACTAGGTGAGTGTGTTGCGCATGTAACAAGGTGTGTGGCTGTGTGTGTTGCATGACTAACTCAAAAATAAAAAAAGAAAAGAAATGATGTCTTTTCTTATATCTTTTTTTCATCTTTTCTTGCATGTGCCATGCCATGCCATGGTATGATCAACCATTCATATTCGGGTTTGTAGTTTTCTTAAGAATGCTATACTCTTATGCTAGTGTTGCATCATCTGAAAACAATGGCGACTCATTTTCTTTACTTGTTCAACTACCCAAACCATTTAAATTGCGGGTCTCATCATGAATTGAGCATATCTCTAAAATCATACTATAATCCCGCGCATCCACTTCTATCAAATGAACGATTAGAAGATACAATCAAATGGTAATTAATATTATCTTGTGTGATTGTTTTTTTATGGTCAATCTACAATTGAGTTTGTGATTGCGACGGTCTAGAATCTTTGGATTGCTGTACAATTATTCTTACGTGTAAAATTGAAAGTCATCACCATTTTTTTTTTTTTTTTCCATATATTATCACACCAACACAGAAGTCTGCTCTGATTTTTCAAATCGAATGGTTCAAGCAAGTGGATGGTAGGCAACTTAGCATACCGTCGAGCTTTCGTGGGCCTCGCTTGACATGTGTTGCATCCAAACCGTGCATCAGGTGTACCCACCATGAAAATATTAAAGAAAAAAAAAATCAGGCTGATCCAAAACTCAGGCGATCCACACCATATGAAACAATGTAGAAACATAGTGGGGCCCACCTTAGTTTTGGATCATCTTAACCTTCTGGGCGTCCATTAATTTTTTTAGCAAGCCTCTTTTATTAAAAATAAATAAATTTACTAAAACACTGTATAATCCGTAGCATAGATATTTGATTTGTAGGTGTAATATTGGAAGGAAAAATGCCTTGAAACTATCTGTTTTTATAGGAGTATAGAAAAAGCAGGGCCTATGGTTTGGTAATTCAAACAATCAGTCTAAAATAGCATCAGCATGGATGGTGGCTCAAAATTCAGCCACCATTCTTTTGAATGTGGACCCCACAAATCGTGGAGATAGGATTGTCCAATTGCAATGTTTTTTGGAACCACCCTTCAACAGTGATACATAACAAATCAATGGTCCAGTTAGAAATGGAAACCCAAGCAATTTGTGCAATACCTACAAAATATCTATGATTCCTCTTTCATTGATTGCATGATTCTTGTCTGTTTTGACAAGATCATATGGTGAAATAATCCGGTGGACTATGATGAATGGTTGAACTATTCCAAAATTGAAAATCAAACAAGTAAGTTGGGACTAATGTTGAAGACCACTGATCCAATTGTGCCAAAATTTGACCACCATTCTTTTGAACGTGGACCCCACAGATCATGGTGTTAGGATTGTCCACTTGCGATATTTTTCGGGACCAACGATCAACAGTGATACATGACAAATCAAAGGTCTGGTCAGAATTGGAAACCCAAATAATCCGTGGAATCCCTACAAAATGTCTATGATCCTTCTTTCATCGATTGCATGATTCTTAGATGTTTTGACAAGATCATATGGTGCAATAATCCAGTGCTTTGTGATGAATGGTCGAATTATTCCAAAATTGAAAATCAAACACGTTCAATTGGACTAGTATTGAAGATGAATGATCCAATTGTGCTAAAATTTGTCCACTGTCCTTTTGAATGTGGACCCCACAAATTGTGGAGTTAGGATTCTCCAATTGAGGATTTTTTCTGGACCACCTATCAACAGTGATACATAACAAATCAATGGCCTGGTCAGAACTGAAAACCTAAATAATCGTGCAATGCCTACAAATATCTATGATTCCTTTTTTTTTTTTTTTTTAATCGATTGCATTGTTCTCATCTGTTTTGACAAGATCATATGGTGAAATAATCCGGTGCTTTATGATGAATGGTTGAACTATCCCAAGATTGAGAATCGAACAAGTTCAATTGGACCAGTTATGAAGATGTATGATCCAATTGTGCTAAAATTCAGTCTACCGTTCTTTTGAATGTAGAACCCACAAATCGTGGGGTTAGGATTGTCCAATTGAGAATTTTTAGCAATGCCTACAAATCAATGGTCTGGTTCGAATAATTGTACAATGCCTACAAAATATCTATGACGAATCAATGGTCTGGTTCCAATAATTGTGCAATGCCTACAAAATATCTATTATTCCTCTTTCATTGATTCCATGATTCTTTTCTTGTTTTGACAAGATCATATAGTGAAATAATCCGCTACTATGTGATGAATAGTGGAATTGGTCAAAATCGAAAATCAAACAAGATCAATTGGACCAGTATTGAAGATGGATGATCTAATTGTTTTAAAATTCATCCTGTTGATACCAAAAGAGCTAGGGAGGAAGCTTGGAGTTCTCTGGGTTGAGGGAAAGGGATGTGTTTGTCCTCCTCATGTGAGAATTAGCTTCGGGTAGCTTGGGATTTCTCTTGTAGGGCTGTGATCCAGGGTATTATTCTGTAATCTTTTGTAACTTCTGATTCATAGTGGATTGGTGTCGCTTTGTGCCGTGGTTTTTTACCCGTGAGGGGTTTTTCCACATAAAAATCGGATTGCCTTCTTGTGTGTGATGATTTGCTTGTTGATTGCCATTGTGGTGTGTTCCTCGCCTACTTTGATTGCTTCCGCTGCGGGGCTCCTAATCCCAACAAGTGGTATCAAAGCTAAAAGTTGGGAAGGAGGCAGAGAAAATCTGAGGCGAGACATCAATGACGTCTTCTAGCATGAGATTCGTTGTGGAGAAGGATTCCGTGAAAGAAAAACATGAAAAGCGATTTACATATATGAAAGAAGTAGAGTTGAGGATGGTGGATCGGTACGCCAATATCTCAATCAAGTTTATCGACTGCGATCGGGTTTGATCGAGAGCACTATTCATGATGGAGTTGTGCGATTGGCAGCGGGATCCACGATTGCTTGTGTGTGGCATGCGCAAGGGCCACATAAGGGAGCGGGTGATGAAGGTGCAAGTTTGAAGTTGATGAGGCATGAGAAGTGGTGGAGCTATGATGACGACGAAGTAGAGATGAAGATGGTGCGTGGTAAGGTGTTGCATGAAGATTTGAGTCGTGGTGGAGTTTGTTGGGATTAGACGCCTCAAACCTTCAAGCATGAAGACCACCGACCGGCCGGCCAGCCGGTCGGTCACGTTTGGATCAAGACAGCAGGACTTCTGGAGAGTTTTCAGGCCATCCGACCGGTTGGCCGACCGGCCGGTGGGGGGGTCCGACCGGTCGGGCAGTTTCTTTTTTAGACTTGGTTTCTTGCGCGGTTTTACGCAAGGAGTTTTTAATTCTGATTTTTCTTCTATTTAAGGAGATGTAATCTGAGATTAGGGTTGCCGCCAGTGGCCGCCAATGGGCCAAGGGATTGAGAGGGTTCTAGGGTAAGAGAAAGAGCTAGGGAGGAAGCTTGGAGTTCTCTGGGTTGAGGGAAAGGGATGGGTTTGTCCTCCTCATGTGAGAATTAGCTTTGGGTAGCTTGGGATTTCTCTTTGTGGGCTGTGATCCAGGGTATTCTTCTGTAATCTCTTGTAACTTTTGATTCATAGTGGATTGGTGTCGCTTTGTGCCGTAGTTTTTTACCCGTGAGGGGTTTTTCCACGTAAAAATCAGATTGCCTTCTTGTGTGTGATGATTTGTTTGTTGATTGCCATTGTGGTGTGTTCCTCGCCTGCTTTGATTGCTTTCGCTGCGGGGCTCCTAACCCCAACACATCTGCCTAACTTTTGAATGTGGACCCCACAATTTGTGGAGTTAGGATTGTCCAATTGAGAATGTTTTCCGGGACCACCCATCAACAGTGATGCATAACAAATCAATGACATGGTCAGAACTGGAAACCCAAATAATCTATTCCAAGCCTACAAAATATCTATAATTCCTCTTTAAACAATTGCATGATTCACACCCAATTGCATGATTCACACCCAGGTCCATGGCTCAAGTGGCAGCTTGAGCGAAGTTAGCCTCATTTCAACAATGAGGTCATGGTATCGAATCCCATATAGTGAGGGTGGCTAACATCGTGATCTGACTAACAGGGGTGAGTGGGTGTCCTAACAATGGGGTGTGTGAGCTAACCCAAATTCTTTTTTTTTTAAAAAAATGCTAAGAATAGTGTGAAATTAGAGATGAATGGTTTGATTTGGCTGATATTGAAAATAAATGGCCGAATTAGACCATTCTTTAGAATCACAGGCAATTGTTGATGGGCCTCAACAAATAAATGGATCCAATTGTTAATTAGAATTATCTTTGTATAATCAATCTTGACCATTCTCATTAGATGCTATTGGTCCAATGTTTAATATTTTCAAATTGGTGTAAATTTTGCAAGGTAGCCCGTGGAATGACTTTTGGACCTAATGAACGGTCCAGATCATTCTAATGGACTGTCTATATGTACCTATGCAACTAAAAGCAACATAACTTTCTATGTATCCCACCATCAGTGATCAGGAAGATTCTCTGGTGGACACTAAAGTGGATGGCCCACCCTGACAAATAATCACCATCATTTGCCAAATTCACTAAATTCTGGAACCCATTAACTATAACCCAAAAATCATATTGATTGTAAGATCTCAAACGTCTGATTTCATCCTTCTAATTTGGTCAGCAGATTATTTCTTTTGGACCGTTCATTTTATGGTCATTGTTTTGGTGGTCAAATTTACCAGTTAGTTGATTTTCAGGATACGCTACACCCACGGTAGGGCCATGATTTGGACGGTCTGGATTGACGTGCACGGATCTCTCATGTACTTTTGATGAAAAACTACAACTTAGTAGTCAAAACCTGAGTTGGAAAACTCCAATAATACAGCTGTATGATGGACGACCGGTAGGCACTGAGAATTTGTATGCGTCGCATACAAGTAATTTAAATTGAAAGGGAGAAGTCATTTGTAGCCGTTCAAATCTATCATAGGCCAGAATTTATACATTTGCTTTTAAATAAGATTTTACTGAAAATTATTTGTAGCCATTTACATCTATCATAGGTCTAGGTGGGCCTTAAGATCGAGATGTGGGGCCCACCATGATTTGTGTTAGAATGTGAACTGGGCATCTACCAAGTGATTGCTCTCCAGATGATGGGCTGTCCCAAGAACCAGCCATATCAGATGTTCAGGTGGGCCAAACTATCCAGAATAGTGAAAAATAAAATCATTTTGTGGGGCCCACTTGAGTTTTGGAATAGGCTGAAATTTCGTGGGACCACTCACTCAGGAGGGAAAAACATGATGGATGGGTCAGATGTCTAAATCACATCTCGATGGCTCCAGGAATAATTATGAAGGTTTTAATGGGTGGACGTCCACTCTCAACTGTTTGCTGTCGTGTGGCCCACCTAAGTCACTGATCGGGCTCGATGTTGGGCTGTAGGCCTGGCGTGGGAGATGTATGTTGATGATATATAACTATCACATTGATGAACATTTATCTGACGGTTGAGATGAAAAATGTCCAGTCCTTTTCAATGATCCAAATCGTCTACATTATGCCCCGTTGCATGTGGGATCCTCTAAAAATATCAGATTATAATACTTCAACCTTTTTATTATTCAAAAGCTAAGAAAGCTGTCCATATTCAAAGCAAAAGAGGAAAATAATCAAAAAGTTGAAATATTCCATTTAAGAGTTTTATTTTTATTTTTACCATCCATATCCAAGGTGAGATCTGTCATGTAAACCGGTTTGGATCATTGCAAGGGTGATCCAGAATCAACAGCTATACTTGCGATGTATTCTGTACAAATACATCGGGATGTATTCTAGCAAAACATCGTGAACTTTCATTAATCACTTTGCTAAGCCTACACGCATGGACAAGGCAGAACATCTAGACCGCCACCTCGCATGTCAGCATGGAATGGTACAAGATCCAAGATCCAAGCCGTCCATCAGGTGAGACCCATTATCAAAATTCTTTAGAACAAAAAAAAAGGAAAAAAAAAGACTACTCCACGTTTCAATCCTGACCGTTCACGAAAAAAATGGATGGCTGAACAAAAACGGTCAAAGTTTTACTGGGCCCTCTGCCTGTTTATAACTTCGGGGCCAATCTATTTTTGGTCTAGATGACCAAACTGGTAAGGCCCATCTAATGGACGATTTGGATCTTGCTCTTCTACGCCAGACAAGCACAGGTAGTGGCGAGTAGATGGGATGCTTGTAGGGTTTAGCAAACCTCTTGAACTATTAGTAATTTAGGATGTGCTTGATCATGTGATTCTTTGGTACTGATGGTCCACCTTACTTGGATCATTAGAAAGGAACGGTTCCGATCAACTTAGGAATATTGCACCTGTATAAAAAATGATTGATGGTACAACAGCGACTTGCCTTTGAAGTCAGAGAAAGACCATGGAAAAAGATTCTTTGAGAATCTTCTTTGCATCTACAGACTACAAGACGAGGTCTACCACTATTGTAGAATAAGGTTAGTTTGAAATCAGGTGTGTGGGGTCCACCGTTATGTAGGAACGAAATCCACTCCGTCCATAAGGTGGGCCCCTTCGACTTTACTCTGTATGCAAAAGATCAGGCATATGAAAAACACAGTTGGGTCACACCACAGGGAAGAGTTGGGATTGGGATGAAACCCACTGAAACCATTTTGATTTTGTGTGGGGCCCAACGTATTTTTGTATGCCACTCAATCCATTCGAGAGATGATCTCCAACGGATGAATGGACTTCCCAAAAACATGGCCATTCCAAAACTCAGGTGGGACAGAACACGATTTTTGAGGTATTAAAGCATGATTTCACATAGCATGGCCCACTTGAGCTGTAGATCTTCCTATAACTGGTATCTAAAGAGAAAGATGAGGAGATGAACATGATGGACGGATTGGATGTCATTCAAACATCACAGAGGGCCCCACACTTGTAAAATAAGCTTATTCTACAAATATTTATGGTCAAGCCGGCGCCAAGAAAACACTGCCCAAAATAGACTTTGAAAGATTTGAGATAAAGGGTGTCTTTCCACACGCTAGGTCAAACCACACGTGGTTAAATGAAATACGTGCAAGGTTCGAGCTTTCCATCTGGTGGGGATCATTGATCAGATCAAACAGGTCAAAAAAACCCAGCCACTATTCAAATGGGCCATGATGGACTAGCCAGCTAAACCATTTTTTCTAGCCGTCCATTTATTTTATGAGAATGTCACTTGTGTAGGACATTAGCATCATGAAAACGGTAGGCCCAACCGTGAAAGATCACCTAGCATGAAGATCATGCTGGTACTCTCATATGGTTGGCCACACCGTTGGATTTAATGAGATAGCGGCCATCATATGGTTGGCCACACCCTTGGATTTAATGAGATAGCGGCCATCAGATACAACATAAAGGTGTGACCCACCTTTGTTTATTTATTTATTTATTTTTTACACACCCATTGTTGGGGTTGTCTTCAATCTTGATATCGAGAGGGTTTTGGACGACCGACAGAACTTGGTTGGGCGTCCAAAACTACCCTGGATGGGCTTTTGGAATCTGAACCACTAGATCTGTTTTTCAAGGGCTGTGAGGAGCCCAATGGATGCTATAGGGTGCCTGAAATTCCTATGATTTTTGCTGAAACTCTTTGGATAGAATTTGGCTCTGTCAGGCGCCTAACAACCGGCGAATTGTAAGGTCAGTTGCGTGGTTTTGCACATGATTTGTTTCTATTATTGGTTTTATACTATTTAAAGGGGTGTAATGTGAGATTAGGGTAACACAATGAGTCCTAGACGTGTTCAAGGGGTTGAGAGAGTTCTAGGGTGAGAGAAAAAGCTTGTGACACTTGGGTTTCTCCTATGGGGCTTGGATCCAAGTAAGTTTTCTTCGTTCTCTTCTAACTTTTGATTCATAGTGGATTATTCACTTTGTGTCATGGTTTTTTTACCTGTAAGGGATTTTTCCATATAAAATTCGAATTGCATTCTCTTGCATGTTAATTTGCTTGATCATTGTGATTGCCTATCATTTGATTTTCTCGCTTTCGCTGTGACCGGTCTCTTTCCTTCCCAACAAGTGGTATCAGAGATAACGTTGGGAGGTAGATTGAAATCTGAGACGAGGTTTCAATGGGGTTTGGCATGAGATTTGACATAGAGAAGTATTCCGAGAAAAATAGCTTTAAACTGTGTAAGGTAAAGGTGGAAAGCCTTCTAGTTCAGCAAAGGGTCGAAGAAGTGCTCATTGGGAAGCGACCGAAGACTATAAAAGAAGAAGAGTAGAGAATAAGGTGGATTAAAGGCATGGTCTCAATGCAGTTGTGCCTAAAGATTGAGGTCTTGTATAATTACATGAGGGAGAAGACTGCGATTGATAAGTGGATGAAGTTGGATATTATCTACACTAAGAATCTCTTGAGAATCGTATGTATTTGATGATGAAGTTGTTCAATCTGAAGATGGTGGAGATGACTGATGTTGAGAGCCATTTTAGCACATTCAATAGGCTCGTTTGCTAGTTGTTGGATCTAGATAAACCGATGAAAGACAAATATTAGGTATACATCTTGTTGAATTCGCTTCCTGAATAATGAGTCGTTCAAGAACTCTGTGTGCAGGCAAGGAGATCATTAGCGTTGAAACCGTTATCTCAGCCCTCCAGGCAAAGGCGATGAGAAGGAAGAGCGGTAATGTGGGATTGTCCTCTAATGAGGCATTGGTTATGAGAGGAAGGAATTCTGAGCGAGGTAGGGGATCTTCGTTATCGAGATTTACATCCAAGGGGCAATGAGAAGAGCAAGGTGAGGTGCTGAATTGTGGGGAAGAAAGGAACATGAAGAGGGATTGTTAGAATCCCAAACCAAGGCAAGAGAAGTCTGGAGATTTTTTTAGGCAGGGGGCTAATACCATGAAATTTATAGAGGATGGTTGTGATGATAACGATGTGTTGATTGCATGTGGTAAGGGGTCTCTCGGTGGAGAGTGTTTCTTGGATTCAGGTGCATTATATCACATGTGTCCTGATCAGAGTTTAATCATGACATACAGTGCATATGATGGTGGATCAGTGTTCTTAGGAGATGGTTTCGCTTGTAAGGTTGTCGATATTAGTCCAGTGCGCATTAAGATGTTTGATGGGATCGAACGAGTCCTGAAAGATGTGAGGCACGTCCCTAGACTGAAAAAGAATTTGATCTCTCTTGGTACACTTGAGGCGAAAATATACAGGTTCATCACCTGCGATCGGATTTGTAAAGTGACGAAGGGGGCACTCGTATTGATGAAAGCACAAAGGTGCGACAATCTTTACAAGTTGATCAGGGAGCACTTCTCACGGTAGAGCTACAACGGTTGTAGTGGAATCCACGGTTGCTTACATGTGACAAGTGCACAAGGGCCACATGAGAAGAGCAGAGGGCGTGAAGTTATAGGAATAGAGTCGGTGAAGGCATGGGAAGTGATGGATGTTGGGGTCCCAAAAGTGAGGATCCCCGAAACGATGATTCCAAGTGCCCAAACCATCACTTGGTCAAATTTAAGGCCAGTGCATCGGAAATCGCGGCACGAATCGCGACACACACACACCAGACTTGACCAAAAGCAGGGAATTGGGCCAGTGGTGGACCCCACCGGTCATCATGATCAAAACTGTCAAAATTTGGGAGGATTACCTCAATTATGAAGAGATAGGAGCAGTGCATCGGCATTCATCGCGAGGCGGACCCCACAAATCCCCCAATTTGCAAAACCCAAGATTGGAGGGACACGAATACGTCCAGCGCATTCAGAAATTAATTTAAGGACGCACTGATCCCAGCGCATCACAAAAGTCCTCCAGCGCATCAAGAAATTCGGACGACTTGAATTTCAGGACGCACTACCTGCAGCGCGTCCACAAATTCACCCGGCGCATCTTGTAATTCAGTCATTTTGGATTTCAGGACGCACTGTCTCCAGCGCGTCCGAAAATTCGTCCAGCGCATCCAAAAAATCAACCAATTTCAGGGCGCACTGATAGCTGGCGCGTCCTGCAAACCAGCCTCCGAACTCAGCCATTTTGAGACGCGCCGAGTGACTTTAATCGACGCGTCGACCCAATTTCTCGACGCGCTACACGTGTCGACCGCCTATTGGACGACTTTACCTATAAATACCCCCTCCCACCACCTCATTCGGACGATTCAGCAAGAGAGAGAGAGAACCTCGTCGCCGGAAAACCTTTTTTCGATCTCCGGAATCCTTTTCTGATCACCGGATCCCCTCGCCGGAAATCGCACCTCCGACTATAACAGGTCTGGAGATGAAATAACTTAAATTACCCTCTTCGACGCGCTGATCCCAGCGCATCATAAAAGTGATCCGGCGCATCAGAAAAACCATCGGCGGATTGTATAAATCATAAACAAAGTTATTTTTCGGACGCACTGGCCCCAGCGCATCGCAAAATAGGCCAGCGGATCGGATAAATACACAATCATAAATAAAGTTATTTTTCGGACGCACTGCCCCCAGCGCGTCACAAAATCCTCCAGCGCATTAGTAAAATCAGTCGTCTATAAAACAAGTCATTTTTGGACGCACTGGCCCCAGCGCATCGCAAAATAGGCCAGCGGATCAGAAAAATACATTTTTGAGACGCACTGGTCCCAGCGCATCACAAATAGGCCAGCGGATCAGAAAAATACATTTTTGAGACGCGCTGGCCCCATCGCATCAGTAAAATTAGGCCAGCGGATCGCAAAAATCAGCACCTTAAGCGTTCATCTCAGCACCCTTAAATCCTCATTTTATAACGTTTTCAATCCCCGTTTGATCCTATTTTGGGTATTTCGAGCATTCCGGACACAATGGAGCGGTCAAATGACCCATCCGGGCCACTCAACAAGCAGAACGCGAGCCTTCGGGATCCAACCCTATCCGATGAAACGAATGGAGCAATCCTCCCGAAGAGAGGCCACCAGTGCCCAGAGCCATACTGATGCATCATCATTACATGTACTACCATAATATGACTCGGATTCAGGCCCGGATTAAGCAAAAGGGACTATCGGTTAACACGATAAACTATACCAGGAGAGTTCTAAACTATCACACACAATTTGTTAAAAGCTGATACTTCAAGAACAGTCGATGCCCGACCCATCCAAACGACATCCGCTGGTTGAGCTGTTCAGGTACACACAACTGTGGAATGGACTTCCCGAGGTCACCTGTCCATACATTGACAGGCGCGGGCCCAGAGTCGTCCTTCCCGGCCATAAACCCTGACAGTCTCAGCCCGGATCTCCGGTCAGAACATGGGACATAGACATCCGACTCGTACGAAGATGGATCAGTCATTAACAAAACACAACAAATACAGGTCTCCGCGACCAATAGTCGACATACAATACAGGTCTCCGCGACCATACAAATACAGGTCTCTACGACCACCAAAACACAGGTCTCCGCGACCATGAACTCTGAGACCATAGTCCCCGCTGACTAGTCTTTTGCCTTTTAATCAAGGGTCATCGATCATTCGATGTAATTAAGGGCTCGTGCCAGATCACGGCCTGGAATGTACAAGATCTCAGAATCTCTGGAATAAAATTCGCCTTGCGATATCTCTTCTCTTGTGTACTTTTGTGAATGCTTGTGATTGTCTACGAATGTTTCTATATTCAGAACCCCAGAGTGGCAACAAAACCCAACATTCCAGAGAATGTTCATTCTCTAGTTCTAACAATGGAGCTATGAAGGAGACGACGTAGAGATGGGGAATGGAGCTTTGGAGTAGTGGAGTTTGAAGATTGAAACCATGATGAAGATTGTTGTGGTTGTCTTCAATCTTGACACCGAGAGTAGGGCTGAACGTAACGTCCTGAAAATTCACGTATCTGGAGTGACGTTATAAAAGTTGTACGCATAGTTATATACCCTTCCAAACCCGTATGTGGCCTTTCCCACTCACTACATAGGAGTCAAAACTCCGGTTTGACATGTCTAGCCTTGAAATACTCTACCTATTTGTTACCAATTTCCACTGGTACCTAGTGGGACCCTGAATAGCCTAAAACATCCGTGTAGTTCTTGATAAATCACCAAATGATGCAAGATTAAGCGTGGTCCTCCGCCTTAGCGGGCTTGACGACCCACGTGGACGTTGAGCCAAGGCGAGGGGCTGGACCGCTCGAGTTGTGCTCCGAATGGGGGGCACATGAGATGTGCAAGTTACCTAACATAAGTAACTTATGTATGTCATTTTGAACATTTTTCAAGTGGTTGAATCTAAACCGTTGAAATGTAGTGAGCTTTGGGCCCCCTATCATAAATAAATTCATATGTGATTCCCTAGAGCCGCTCCAGCGATCGAGAATCGATGACCATTAATCGCGTATCGTGCGGTGGCGGTTGATCACCACACCTGATCTATGAGATGGTTCGGCCCATGGTAGATCTCATGTTGTTGATCTTTTGACCGGTTCTGTTGGGCTCATGCGGGACTTGATGGGCCCCTACTAAGCAAATTAGCCATCCTAAAGGCAATATTCTTGATGTGATAAGAGCTAGGGCCATCCAGGTCATTATGGACCTACAAATAGATGATGTTAAGGCATTTCTTTCCAACACAAGTTCAACCCTTTGCTATAGAGAGAAAATTTAGAATGAAGTCACCTAAGGGAATTGATATTTGGAATGCTTGAGTTGAAGCAAGGATTGTAGTTTGTGATCCTATCTCTTGCTTGGTCTTCGTCATCGTCTTAAGCTGCCGATAGTCATCTTAATATGTTGTTGAGATCGTGGTGACTTAGAATTCTCGTACCTCTTATCGAATTCATTGTGAATTAGTGCTACAAACCCTAACCCTACCAATTTCGTGCTTATGGGATTGTAACCTGTCATCCCTAATCTAGTTTGCGAAATCTTACGAAATCTTAAACCCTAAGGTGTGAGATTATGCTTCTAGGTTTGTATTTATCAAATTCTGATGGTTTAGGATTGATGTGGTTGTTAGAGTTAAGACGAAGTGTTGTTAATCGCTTTAATATGAAATTCATTGCAACTATACTGTTTACTGAGTTTTGTAGCCAAGATGTTTGATGAAATATCCAAATGAATTAATCTATCATATGATTGCATTTTTCCTGATTTTTAGTTATTGAATATGCTCATATATGATTAGGACAAAAGTAACTTTGTATATTTAATTGTTAGTGTTTTTCCTAAGTTTTCGATGGAATGGAATTGCAATTAGGTATGAGAAGAATTTTAATATGAGATGATTGGCCACACCTTTTAAGACGGATAGCCCAAATATATTGGCTACCTGAGGCGTACCCGACTGAATGGGGAAAACAGATAGTTGACGGTAGTCTAATTATGTAGGTCATTTGTGCCCACGTCGGACCAAACGGAAACTTATGTATCAATCAGTTCCATCTAACATATGACATCAAGGATGACTGATGATTGTAGTGACACGGTCCTTTGAATTCAGGGTACCCAGGGGTCTCAAACGTGTCAAGTCCATTAATAATTGAAAGTGTGATGCGATCCCAACAAGTCTCTTGGACTGGGCATGGCGGTATGGAACACCGTGTCCGAGTCGTCGGCTTATGTTAGGGTGATTCACCTTCCCATAGTGTCCTTAGAGCAATTTGGAAGGTACTAGCCTTATCGATATAGCCGAGACGGTTGGCAGGATTCCATGATTATCAGGAAGAAGGGAATCGTGGGCCACTGGCGATGATTGGCGACGAACCGTTGGAGCTAGATAGCTCAAGTTAGGACCAATGGTTAGACACGGTACCTTGGCTTTGTCAATATGCTGTTTGAGAATAAACTGATAATTAAAAATTTAATCATGTATGCATGTCATGGATTCCTTATGTAACTGTCTGATTGTTAAAGGCCAGGATACTGAAGGATGATCCTAGTTCATCTTCATTTAAAGGTTCTTGGGTGCCTGGTTGCTTGATATGGCGCCAGCGCTATCTCATGTTCCTCATTGTTATTCGGAACATTCATGATTTGCGAAATTATGCCATTCATGCATTAACCTACTAGAATATGAACCTTGTTATTTTGTATGTGGTCGATGCCTAGATTTGCTTTATTTGATAATATGTTAAACCTTAAATTATAATTCTCATTGAATTGATTACTCATACCCGCACTTGGGATGGTGTTACAATTCATCACCAGATGAAGTCATAATTGATTGAAGTATGCTAGAGGAGGAGGCTCTGCAGAAGAAAGCAGCCTAGCTTAGCAGCATACAAGAAGGTGAATGTTGCAAGACCTCGCTCCGCAACCAAGAGACAATGGCAACCAAAACAAGGGCAGAAGATCTCCACCAACTGTCAGGCCGCATCAACCACGTCCTCGGTGCCTGCGATGACGATGGAACAGTTTTCGCCATTGTCCAAGACCACCCGTGCCACACATAAATCAACCAAAACCGCGATTGCGAGGAGCTCCAAGCCCGTGATAATTACCAAGCCAGGACAGGGGCAGGTTCAGAAGGCCCGACCAGCGATGATCGCAATGGTTCAGGTAGCAGAGGCAGAGGAGGGATCATACGAAGCAGACGAACTGCCTACGGTCCAAGATCAGATCGACAGATTAGTTCAGGCTAATCGGGAAACGAATGAACGAATGAGGGTGATTCAGGAAGCATTGACCACTTTAATAGCTCAGAACACTACTCGAAGTCTTGCACCACCTACGCGCCCGTCAGCCGAAGAATCTCAGGGGGCAGCAGAAGAGCCAGCTAGTGCCGAACCACTTACCCAGGCCAAGAGAGTTCCAGCGGAACGAATAATAGTCCCGACTACGCAAATGACGAGAGAGGAACTGTCGCAAACGATTACAAATCTCATGCGACAAGAGAAGGAGAAGGAAAGAGGAACCGGGTATAAATATCAGGTCCCATACCCTCTGGAAATAGAAGAGATACCATTTTCGGTCAACTTCAGATGTCCGGATTTTGAAAAATTTGACGGTAGGGGGTCTCCAGAGGAACATATCACTCGCTTCCTCACAGCATTGGGAAATTGGTCGACCGTCCCAGTACTGTATGCGGTTATTCGGGTCAACGCTGACGGGGAAAGCTTTACAATGGTACATGTCGCTACCAGCCGGATCAGTGAAGTCGTGGGAGCAAATGCGAGACAGTTTTATTTCAAAATTCTTCTCTATAGAAGAGAAACATTAGTAACAGATCTGGCATTGATCAGGCAGAGACAGGGCGAACCCGTGGAGAGGTTCATGGACCGATGGGGGACGATAGCCGCTCAATGTCAAGAGTTACCCAGCGAGAAAGAACAGATAAAGATGTGCATGCGAGCCCTGGACCCAATGATATCATACGGGTTGTCAGGGAATAGTTTTCACTCTTTCCGAGAATTGGCCACCAAAGCACACCTGGTAGAAGAAGCCGCAGCACGGGTGAACCTCAGGCCAGAAAGGCAGAAAAGAGGAGTAAGGATTGCCGAAACACACAACATAAGCAAAGGTAAAAGTACGATAGATCGGAAGCGGCCCGCCGTGGAACCTAAGACAGATACGAAACCAACGCCTACCCAAGACAGAGGCAAGAGGCCCTACGCTTCTCAAAGAATAACAATAGCTGAGAGAGAAAGAGCCAACGGCCCATACACCTTCGACATGGCTGACCTGATCCCCATCATGGAACAATTGGTGGAAGAAAAGGTAATCCGCTTGCCAGAACCGATTCGGCCCCATGAGGTTGGGAAGGTAGATGATCCCCGGTATTGCAAATACCATTGGTGTCTGAGCCACAAGACAGAGGACTGTTTTAGTCTAAAAGGAAGAATACAGGGGTTGATCAACCAAGGGGTGATCAGTATGAAGGCACCGGAAACGACAACGAAGGAAACAGCGGGGGTAGTTTCAGCCTTCCCCTCAGACGAAAACACCCAATTGTACATTCCGTTCCCCGAACCTGAAGAACCCTGGACTTTGGTTAGCAGCCAGAAAAGGCTCGAGAACCGAAGAAGACTCCTCGACCGCAAGAAGAAAGAGACGAAAAAGAAGGGTAGCCAAGAGAAGAGCCGACTTATAGAGGCTCAGGTACATTGCGCGATGGTGTCATTTACAGAACAGTCATTAACAGAAGAGACATTGCAGGCAAGGTAAAGAAGAAGTCAACGCCAGTCATCCTTCGATCCGGAAGGCAAATGCCGGAGCGCATCCGGCCAGAACCAGTCGACTCGATGCAAGAAGACGGAAACCCGGATATACCCTCAACAAGGCCCTAGGGGCAGAAGTTGAAAGAGAAAGTTGTCGAGGCCACGTCCAGTCGGCCGGAGCCAAGACAAGGGGCAGCACCACTAGTGTATGATGTCGTATCACACCTGCGAAGGGTCCCGGCTCGCCTGAGTATATACGACGCCTTGTGTCTCTCAAAGGCATACAGGGAAATGTTGATCAATGTGCTGCTAGACAGTGAAGCCAGAGAAATGATGATGACAGAAATTGAAGCAGAAATGAGCGATCCAGATAAGTTTTGGGAAGGAAACGCGCCAATCTAGCAAGCAATGCAGATAGATCACCCCTCTATAATTACATTCTCCGAAGAAGACCGCACAATTGAGGCAACAGACCACAACCGTCCGTTGATGGTCACGGGAATGATTAGAGACGCGGAAATTAAGCGATGCATGCTTGACGATGGGTCCGCGGTGAACATCATGTCGTTGAAGACACTACAGAGATTGGGTTATAGACCATCAGCCCTGCGACCCAGCACCATGGTCATTCAAGGGTTCAATCAAGACAGCCAGCGCACTCTGGGGTCAATCACTGTGACGCTAGAAATTGAGAGGCTGAAGACGAAAGTAACATGCCAAGTAATCGACGCGGTAACAACGTATAATCTTCTGCTAGGGAGGCCGTGGCTCCATCAGAATCGCGTCATTCCCTCAACCTATCATCAGTGCTTCAAATACAACAGAGAGGGAGTTCAGTACAGAGTGGCAGCAGACCCAAAGCCATATACAATCGCAGAATCATTCTTAGCCGATGCCCAGTACTACGACTTGATTGACGAAGGGGAAGTCACAAAGAAGCCCGATGAAACGCAGAAAGGGGAAGGGGCGAAACCGAAAGACAACAAGTTTGAACAGAGAGGCAAACCTCGGTCCATTGCTCAGAAAGAAGCCGCAGGTCAGCCAACTGAAGAACCTCAAAGGACTACCAAGAAATTTTACATAATCCCGAAGCACTTGCGACAGCCCGGGCAGTCCGTCTTAGAGATGATATCGAATCAGCACATGAGTGTGCTCAAATCTAGCTTTAATATGCCAGTGCCGAAAATAGGAAGGGTTAGACCTTTCCCAAAAGCTCCTAGCCAGTTTGTAGTACCGCCGAATGCCGATACAAAGAGAGAAATCAAATTCTATTCAGTGTCAAGTGAATCCACGCAGTCTAGAGACGAGGCTGAGAAATCACTCTGTTTACCTCAACCGATAGAAGAGGGAAGATACAGTGAAGCCAGCCGTAACATCATGAAGAATATGGGCTTCTGTTACTCAGAATCAGCCTCGAATGGTAGAATGTTAGCGCCGTTCGAAGAAAACACCAAAGTTCACGGAGGAAGAGGAGGATTAGGGGCAAAGATGAAGATTAGGCATGTCAACATGGTGACAATCAATCCTACGGAAGAGGTACAGCCACAAGAGGTAGTCGACGTCATCCAACCCAGTGCCTGCACCTGCACAGATAGAGGACGGGGGACAGCCCACGATAGATGAGCTCGAAGAAATAAATTTGGGAACCCCAGAAGACTCCAGAAATACATACCTGAGCAAAAATGTCCCAGGAGAAGAGAAAAAGAAATACATTCAACTGTTGAAAGAGAACCGGGACGTGTTCGCTTGGACATACTCAGAAATGCCGGGGCTTAGTCCAACAATCGCAATGCACAAGTTGGGCATCCTGAAAGGGAAGAAAGCGGTCAAACAACCTCAACTGACGATTCCACCCAGACATAGTGCCCAAAATCGAAGAAGAAGTCGAAAAGTTAATCCAAGCCGGGTTCATCCGAGAGGTCAAATACCCACAATGGATCTCAAACATTGTGCCAGTCATGAAAAAGAGTGGTCAAATCCGAATCTGTGTAGACTTCCGGAACCTCAATGAAGCATGCCCTAAGGATGATTTCCCACTGCCTATCCCGGAGCTACTGATCGACAGCACAACAGGGTACGCGGTGATGTCCTTTATGGACGGTTACTTAGGGTATAATCAGATTCGTATGGCCCCAGAGGATGAGGAATCGACAGCATTCCGTACAACGCTGGGCATATACTCTTACCGCGTGATGCCGTTTGGGTTGAAAAATGCAGGGGCAACGTATCAGCGTGCGATGCAGGTGATCTTCCAGGACATGATGCATAAACATGTCGAATGCTATGTAGACGATCTGGTAGTGAGGTCGGCCGGGCATGAACAACATAGAGAGCATCTAAGGCAAGTGTTCCAAAGACTGAGAAAGAAAAGCCTTCGCATGAATCCATTAAAGTGCGCATTCGGGGTTTCCTCTGGCAAGTTTTTAGGATTTGTTATCAGACACCGAGGCATAGAAATCGACCCTACGAAGATTAAGGCGATCAGGGAAATGCCACCCCCGAAGAACCTCAAAGAACTAAAAAGCTTCTAAGGCCGGGTCGCGTACCTAAGAAGGTTCATCTCGAACTTGTCCGGTCGTTGTCAACCATTTTCGCGCCTCAACAAGAAAGGAATACGGTTTGAGTGGGATGACGCTTGCCAAAAAGCGTTCGACTCTCTGAAGGACTTACTCGAAAAATCTCCAGTCCTTGCAGCACCAATCAAAGGGGAGCCACTAATCTTCTACATTGCCGTCGGTGAAATTCACTTGGAGCCCTCTTAGCCCAGAAGAACGAAGAAGGGAAGGAAAGCGCACTCTATTACCTTAGCCGCACGTTGGTGGGAGCCGAGTTTAATTACTCAGCAATCGAGAAAATCTGTCTGGCACTGATCTTTGCTGTAAAAAAGCTTAGACATTATTGCCTTTGTCACCAGATAACGTTGATATCCAAAGCGAATCCCCTCAAGTTTCTCATGAACAGGTCCATGTTGTCTGGGCGGCTGGCCAAGTGGGCCCTGCTCTTGTCGGAATTTGACTTGACATACATGCCGGCTCGGGCCGTCAAAGGGCAAGCTATCGCAGATTTCCTTGCCGCACATCCAGTACCAAGCGGTGAAGAAATAGAATACGACCTCCCAGACGAGCAGGTCATGGCGACTAATGAAGCACGCCATTGGGAGATGTTTTTCGACGGCGCAGCCAGAGCGGTAGGATCAGGGGCAGGAGTTATATTCATCAGTCCGCAAGGGGACCTGCTACCCTATTCATTCACGTTAGTCCCGGCATGCACCAACAACGAAGCAGAGTACCAGGCTCTTATTATTGGATTACAGTTGGCCCTGGAAATGCAAATCAAGGAAATACGTATCTACGGTGACTCTAGGCTTGTCATCGGACAATTGACGACAGAGTACGAAGTCCGCAAACCCGAATTATCGCCCTATTGTCACCAGGCGCAGTCCATGTTCAATCAGTTTCGAAACAGCAGTATCTCGCATATACCGAGGCAGGAGAATGTGCGAGCAGATGCACTCGCCAGTTTAGCCGCTGCTTTGGCTAACCCCGGAGGCAGCCCACTTCAGGTAACGATTGAAGAAAGAAGAATCCTGCCGACGACCGCGCTGCGCAATGGAGAATCAAGTTCCAATCCCGTTTGCTGCTTTGAGATCACAGCGGAAGATGATTGGAGAAAATCATTCATTGACTATCTGAAGTACGGATTTCTGCCAGAAGAGCCCAAACCGCACACACAAATCAGAAGACGCGCCAACTCATTCATACTCCAGAATGACGTACTTTATAAACGATCGTACGAGGGAATGCTGCTGCGGTGTCTAAACCAAGATGAGGCACGTAACACCTTGAAAGAAGCTCACGGAGGAGAATGCGGTGCTCACCAGGGAGGGAAGAATTTACATCATCGCGTGCGACACATGGGTTACTACTGGCCTGCTTTGGCAAAAGACGCGATAGAATACGTAAAGAAGTGTCACCAGTGTCAAGTTCATGCCGACATCATACATTCACCACCGGAAGAATTGCATCAGTCGGTAATGTCCTGGCCTTTTGCAGCCTGGGGCATGGACGTGATCGGGCCGATCAGTCCACCATCCTCCCAGGGGCATCAGTACATCCTTGCAGCGACCGACTATTTCTCTAAATGGGCTGAGGCAGTCGCCCTGAGAAACGTGAAAGTCAGACATGTTGAAGGTTTCATCCGTCACACCATATTATACCGACATGGTATCCCCGAGAGAATCACCACGGACAACGGGACGCCCTTCAAGAATGCTACTGTCGATAAACTATGCGCAAAATTCAAGATCAAACATTGCTACTCATCGCCCTATTATCCTCCTGCGAATGGATTGGCCGAAGCATTCAACAAAACTATTGTGAAGATTCTGAAAAAGACAGTGGGAGAAAATAAGAAGGACTGGGACAGACGGTTGCCCGAAGCACCGTGGGCTTATCGAACTACACACCGCACGGCCACCCGGGCTACGCCCTACTCACTGGTATACGGTACAGAAGCCGTGATCCCAATGGAGATACAAGTTGAATCGCTACGGGTCGCTCTCCGACACTCCATGACGACCGAGCATAATGCCAAGAGCCAGATGGTCGAGCTCAATGATTTAGACGAAAAAAGGCTCGCCGCACAACAAAGACTCGAAATGTATCAAAAGCAGATTTCAGCCGCATACGATAAGCGCGTCAGGGGCAGATCATTCAAGAAGGGCGATCTCGTACTAATGATGAAGCGTCCGGCACCGACCCAAGGGCTGAAAAGTAAATTCGACCCAAAATGGGATCCCGTCTGCATCATCGACGAAGTATATTCCAACGGAGCCTATCGGGTAATAGATTGCAAAGGGCAGGGCATCAGTTCGCTAGTGAATGGCCGATTCTTGAAAAGATATTACACTTGACATAAACTTATCATCGCAAGTTGTAAATACCCCAGTAGAGGGAATGTAATAGAGTAGATGCCAAAAGAAAGGATGCCATGCAATGGCTAAACTAAAATGCTAATCATCTGCTTTATGCTTACGCAGGTATTGAAAGGGTCACCAAGGCTCGAGACACGTCAAGCAGGACACCATGCCTTTTCGAGATTATTAAAATCAAGAAAAGCCCTAAGCCGAGGCTCGGCTACATCCTCGTGCACATGCGTAGGTTTAAGTCCTGACACGGGGGCGTTCCTTTCTAAATAGCACAATCTATTTTGCATTCGAACTCAAGAGGAACAACAAGCAGGCTAAAAAGCACAATATGAACTCAGCATCACAATAGTATACATAATGATACGACATTCGTTACAACGTGTTTTAAATTACAAAAGAATCATCATTATTACAGCCTAACCATCTAAAGTTCTCAAACATTGCTCCAATAGATTAACTGCAGACTCCGTAATCGCCTTCTGTCTTGCCTCAGCCTCGGCCAAGACTTGGGCAGGGTCAGGAGTATCTTGAAGAGATCGACGTAGCTCCGTAATTCGTGCCCTCACGATGTTGGTCCATGGAAGACTGCAGGCTTGCTTTCTGACCACCAAGTTTTGAAAGTTTGAAATGGACGACAGAATGTTCAGCACGTAATCGGGCCATCTCATCCTCAATTTCTGCGAGATGCCTGGTGGCCTCTTGGTGCTCAGTATCTACAGCCTGCCAATCCTTCTGCACTGCGGCCACATCCGCCTCGTGCAACTCTAGTTCCGGAAGAAGGGACCGCAACTGACCGCGTTTTTCTTCAACAGAGGGGTCAGTCTTAAAGTGCCTCGCATCGTTCACTCGAGCCACACCATCTTTGAATTGTGACACATGGCTGACTATCGAAGAAATGTCGACTCCAAGCCACGTAGCAGTGAGTTCCAACGCCTGCAGTGCCTCATCCAAGATAGACCCTTCGTCTCCTTTCCTAAGCGAATCGACGATGTCGGACAGTAAGCTCTTTAGAAGGTTCGCCTTGGTCCTTGATAAGCCTCGGAGAGATGAGAGGAATGCCTCGGGCAAGACTACAGGAACCGGGACGCTGGCAGGGGCAGTGGCTGGTAAAAGAAACAATAAACATTAGCACACTAGAGAAAGAAGAGAAGCAAGCAAACGATAAAGGAAAGTAGTATACCAGTAGGGATTTCATCACCCGGTGCACTAGTTGAAGCAACAGGTCTCGACGAGCTAGGGGCATATCCAATCGCGACTTCCGCTGCCGACTCAGGCATTTCAGGGGAAGAAAGAATAACGACCTCAGGGGCAGAGATAGCTTGGACTGGTTCGGTAGTCAAGGATACTTCGGCAACAGGCTCTGGTACGCTAGCAGCATCTGCAGGCATGGTTCCTCGGGAAGGGAGTGGCGCCTCTTCCGCAGCAACAACAGATCTCGCCTCAGGAGTGGGGCTAGGATTCGCTGCAGCCTCGGTTGTATTGACAGGATCGGCAAGAGGGGGGTCTTCAGCTCACGGCTCACCATCGATATCCATAGGGACGGGTTCTATGTCTACCTCAGGAACAGATCGCTCATACACTGGCTCGCTACCTTCACCTCCCTCCACAGGACGATCTCCGCTGAGGCCCGCCTGCGAGCTCATCTCCCCTTCCTCCCTTGGCCCACTTGCATCATCGGTCGGGACGCTGCCGGTGGCATGGGAGAGTCGACTCCGTGCCTTCTCATCCCTGAAAAGCATCAATAGGTCCTTTATTTTCTTGCCTCCGTCAGAAACAGAGACGCGATGAGCAGTCTTTATGCGAGGCCCAGAACGTTCAGGAGACGGTTCGGAATCACTATCCCCGGAAACAGAACGTCTGGACAGGCTCGTCCGACCTGCTGGGCTCTGGCCGCGACCTCCCTGACCACCGGACGGCGGAGTACCTGCGATCGCAACAATATCTCCCTCGTCGCCACCCTCTCCACCCTCTCTGGTGACCTCCTCACCAATATCACCCCCTCCATCATTGCCATCACCAGCGTCATCATCATTTTCGTCTCCTCCGCCGTCATCAGCAGCATCTTCCTCGTCACCATCCTCATCACCGGCGGCCTCGCCATCATCATAATCGCTAATATCATAACGCTCCCTCTGCCCCTCTGCCATGGGACCGACGAGTGGGGAATCCGGGTTCCCTTGTAGCGTGATCCTCTGGTCATAATCGACCCACCCTTTGAGCGTGTGCTCGGGTTTCTCATGATCTATTATAACGTTCAGGGAGGTCATGAACTTCTGCACGCCCGGAGTAGCCAGTTGGCGGAGCGGCTCTGCCACATAACCTAAGCCGTCGGCAGGAGTAGGATTGACAATCGGAGGGGAGACGAAGACAGAATCAGTTACGTGTCGGTTGTTGTGGATCAAGGAATATTGGTGAGCCCACCACTGCATCCATCCATATGTGGCGCCGGGGACATACTCTGTGCCCGGGACAATGAAAGAACAACCCGACCTGGTAAGCAGAAGCTGTCGCCATATCCACTTCCAATGGATCGGTCCTGTGCCGTATGCCCGCTGCTCTCTCGTCACTGGTTCGAGCGACTCCGGTACCCCTTGATCATAACCGAACTGCCTGGCAAATCGGTTCGGGTAGTATGGCTCTCTCCAAAACTCAGCGCCCTCTCTTAAAGGCAGCGAGCTCGGGCGAATGGACACCAAGAACGAGCGGTGATAAGAACTGAGGCTCTCGTCATCGTCGAGCAGGTCTGGATCCTCACTGTTGGTCCCCGAGAAGAGGAAGAAGTCGACGTCATCATGACGAGCTATCTCTGCCTCGATAGTCGCCAAGTTTCCGCTTATCATCTTCCGTTTCTGAAAAGTGTGTAGCGGAACAGATCCCCTCTGGATAAAGTCCTTGAGCTCCATGCCATAGACCCATGGGAAATAGACTCCAAGCCATCCCGAGAAGAAATGCCACCCACAGTAAGAAGAATTTAATCCGAAGGAAGCCGAACCCTTATTGCTGATGACGCCGCCAAAGGCCCGATATATGGAGCACAATACCACCGGGGCCAATGCGTAGCGATGGCCGTTAGCCAGACTCCCTGCAACAGCAAAGCAGGAGACCCTCACACTATCCGCCTGCTTGGAGCTCGGGAGGGCCACACAGCACAGCCAGTAGGCTAAAAACCCAGCGAGTTCGCAGGTGGGAGAGAGCTTGTTTGGCTGTGGGAACTTCTTTTTCATTTTGGCCTCCAGAATCAACTTGTCCTTGCGACCTTCATCGTATGGTCCGTAATTTAAGCTGAGACAGGAGGAAAACCGTCAGCGGAAGAAAAGAATGAAATAGGACGCGAACAGTGCAAGACAAGAGAAGAAACTCACTTCAGACCGTGACTAAAGTAAACCAGCCAGTCCTCAAAGGGCACCTTATCCTTGGAACCCAAAAATTGCGGAAGCTCCGTGAATAGTTCGTAGCAGGCTTCTGAATAAAAGCCTTCATCAGCACCCTTCTTCTTCTTGGACAGCTCCTCATCACTAGGAGTCCATTCATCGTAGATTCTGCCACGGATAGGGAGACCTGCTATCCGATACAGATCCCAGAGGGAGATACTCATTTCTCCGCAAGGTAGATGGAAGGAGTTGGTGATGGAACTCCAATGGTTCAGGAACCCCTTATAGATGCAAGGTTCCCGATGAAAGTAACTCGACGTCGCTTGGATGGCCCGAAGGAGACCTACTTGCTTCAAGGTCTCTTCATGCTGAACGACTATCCGATTGGCCCAAGCTTCATAACCGGGATGAGGACTTAAATGTCCTTGGGTCCTGAAACCCCCGGTCGGCCAGATTTCTGCATCAGACAGAGGACGAAACCTTTGGCGCAGGGTCTCGTAGTAGTGTGTTGGAAATGGACAGATGAGGGTCGTGGTTTGGCTCCAAAAATATCATGTCCTTCTCCCCGAGGACAGACTGTAACGTGCCATTCTTAGATATAGCACAGTTAACGAACGTCTCCGGAATGGACGTCCAGGAGTCGACGCTGTAGAAAGAATTTGCGCGACTTATATCAGAGGGCTCAATGCTTGGCAGAGAACGATATCTCTGGAAGCTTTTAGGAAAGCGGATGAATTGCTTCGTGAAAGGGTTGCGAATCATGAGAGATGATACTGGCAGCTTCACAGAAGACCAGACAACCCTCATCCTATCGGACTTCGACCTAGTCTGGTTCTCTATATAGATATGCTTGGCACTCTTCCTAGTCGTCTTTGGACGACCTCGCTTAGCAGACTGGGCGGGCACAATCGGGCTCGCTTCGCCCTCTTCAGACCCGACAGCCTCATCAGTCCGGAAACCTTGCAAGGGAGCGTACCACGCATCCCATTCCTCCTGGGTACCCTCATCAGGAGGGGGCGGTAAGGCCTTATCGCAGAGTATCTTCCGCTGGACGTTCTTCGGAAGGGTCAGAATACATTCGTAAAAGTTGAATGTCTCTGGCGGGAGAAACCACTGCGGATTCTCAGCTGACGGCCTAGAAACCTGCTTGATGGCAGCACGTTTACGCTTGGATGGAGTTTGAGGCGGACCCGAAGGACCGGCTTGCGAAGGATTGCTGGCCATTATAATCTGCAACGGCATAGAAAGGGTTTAAGTACAGAGTAAATGAAAATATCCTCATAAGGACCAATCAAACATTCACAAAATCCAAAGACATACGAAGCAACAAGCAAACAAAGAACGAGAGCCGATCCAGGCCACTACGCAACATCATCAACCAATGAGAAAGGAAATGAAACGACAACATCTGCAACAACATCATCACAAACACACAAACTTTCGAGAGGCAGAAGTAAAGCGGAAAAAGTATAATTAGCATTCATTAAATCATGAGGGCTATGCCGAAGCCCAAATCGTCAAATGTCAATTGTTTAAAAACGAAAAAATCGACAGTCAATATGAAATGACTCAAAGTTTTGGGGACCCCTCCCCGAAGATAGAAAATGAAGATTTCAGTCCTGCACCAGAGGAAGAACTCGAGCCCTCAGCTCATCGACCTTCGCTTGAATCTGGGCTTCCTTGAAGACCAAGTCCACCAGGATGGAGATGCATTGTTGCACAAGATCGAAGTTCAAGTGCTCAGCATTGGCGTAATTCCTTATCGCAGACAAGTCAATCGCCAGGTCGTCGTGCTCCCGGATAGCCGCTCTAACCATTCTCCAAATACCGGCATGACAATCCGGGTACTCGGCCTCCGCCAAGGGGATAAGCCAAGCCAGGAACCTCCTGCTCTCCCTCTTCTCATCCTTTAGGAAGTGGAGACGCTTCGAGAGGGATAGGAAGGAAGCATCCAGAGAAGGCTCCGCCGCCTCCAGGACCGCCAATTCCTCCAGGAGGGAAGAATCGCCGATGAAACCAGAGATAGCCTCCTTGCGTTCGTCGGAGATAGAAGCCATCGCCGAGATATTCTGAAGAGCTCGGAGAATGGGGCGGGATTCAACACCAAGATGAGTCAGGGCTTCGGCCACCTCATCGCATTGACAAGCAAGAGATGACCAAGCCTTGGGGTGGTCTAGATCGTTTAGGAGCCGCCCCATGCAGTCCCGGGCCGCGCGAAGGGAAGCACGGGTTATGACCATTGTCTGCTAAAAACAAGACGGATGAACCAGATAAGGCAGTCCGACAAAAGAAAAGCGCGCAAAGCCACTCGCGTAAAGTCAGAGAAGCCGAGGAATGACATGCAAAGGTATGCTCGAAACATCATTTTAAATCACCTCTCGAATTGCCCATTAAATTAAAGCAGCTAGGAAGTCTCCCAAGTGCGTGAGACCCTACGCCTCCCTAAGACAATTGGCACGCATACGCGAATACGAAACAGAGGCATAGGGGTTCACACCCTTTGAAGACATGGCGGACCGCCGGTGCGGAATTCGCAGAAACTACAGACTCCACCGAGGCCCGCGGGCTAGGTGCGCGAGGTTTCACATACCCTGGTGATGCTCAAAGCAAATCTAGTTTAATAAAGAGGGTGCGTGAGACCCCGCGTACCTGGAACAAGTCCCAAATATCGTGAGCAACGGTCAAATGAACCCGCAGGTGAGTGTGTTAAGCCACGATAAGCACACTAAAGTAGGACACTGGAATTGGACAACTTCTCAAACTCAGAAATCAGTGCTCGTCGGCTTTAATACGCTCAACAATCGGGCCAATTAAATAAGTCTGGAAATATGTGCGGGAGCCGGTTTACGTGACAATTCAATAGATTTCAACAAGTCCCAAAATCGCACGCGTAGAGCCCAGCGCGTCGCGAAAATCATGCAAATTCACAAGTCCAAAAAACATGACGCGCCGGGCCCAGCGCGTCCAGGAAATGGTAAATTCACTAAAGTCATGAATTTTGACGAGCGCCACACCTTAGCGCGTCAATTAAATAAGCTATCCCAGGCACGCTGGTACGCGCTGGGGCTAGCGCATCGATTAATGAGATAGTGGAACCACGCAGGGGTCAGCGCGTCATGAATGGGTTTCCACAAAGCACGAGAGGACGCGCTGACCCTAGCGCGTCGATAAAATGCAAGATTTCAAGTTAAACCGACGCGCTGAGTCTAGCGCGACCACTTATTCTATGCGCTGTCCTATGGCGCGTTTAGAAAGTCAGAAATTCTCAAGTATAAATTGATAGCCGCGCTATGCGTAGCGCGTCGAAAAAATGCCCAAGTTCGAATAACTCGACGCGCTACCTAATTTTTTGATGCGCTGGCGACAATAGTTCGATGCGCTGGCGATAAAATCGATGCGCTGGCCGAGAGCTCTGGTCGTCGAAAATGAACAGTGAAATGACGAAATGACCTGGATTTTCCTATTTATAGTGGGACCCGAAAAATCCGATGCGTCCCAATGGATCGCCGCTCCTCCATCCCAACGCATCGGAGGGGCATCTGTTGGGGTCCCAAAAGTGAGGATCCCCGAAACGATGATTCTAAGTGCCCAAACCATCACTTGGTCAAATTTAAGGCCAGTGCATCGGAAATCGCGGCACGAATCGCGACACACACACCAGACTTGACCAAAAGCAGGGAATTGGGCCAGTGGTGGACCCCACCGGTCATCATGATCAAAACTGTCAAAATTTGGGAGGATTACCTCAATTATGAAGAGATAGGAGCAGTGCATCGGCATTCATCGCGAGGCGGACCCCACAAATCCCCAAATTTGCAAAACCCAAGATTGGAGGGACACGAATACGTCCAGCGCATTCAGAAATTAATTTAAGGACGCACTGATCCCAGCGCATCACAAAAGTCCTCCAGCGCATCAAGAAATTCGGACGACTTGAATTTCAGGACGCACTGCCTAGCAGCGCGTCCACAAATTCACCCGGCGCATCATGTAATTCAGTCATTTTGAATTTCAGGACGCACTGCCTCCAGCGCGTCCGAAAATTCGTCCAGCGCATCCAAAAAATCAGCCAATTTCAGGGCGCACTGATAGCTAGCGCGTCCTGCAAACCAGCCTCCGAACTCAGCCATTTTGAGACGCGCCGAGTGACTTTAATCGACGCGCCGACCCAATTTCTCGACGCGCTACATGTGTCGACCGCCTATTGGACGACTTTACCTATAAATACCCCCTCCCACCATCTCATTCGGACGATTCAGCAAGAGAGAGAGAGACCTCGTCGCCGGAAAACCTTTTTCCGATCGCCGGAATCCTTTTCCGATCACCGGATCCCCTCGCCTGAAATCGCACCTCCGATCATAACAGGTCTGGAGATGAAATAACTTAAATTACCCTCTTCGACGCGCTGATCCCAGCGCATCATAAAAGTGATCCGGCGCATCAGAAAAACCATCGGCGGATTGTATAAATCATAAACAAAGTTATTTTTCGGACGCACTGGCCCCAGCGCATCGCAAAATAGGCCAGCGGATCGGATAAATACACAATCATAAATAAAGTTATTTTTCGGACGCACTGCCCCCAGCACGTCACAAAATCCTCCAGCGCATCAGTAAAATCAGTCGTCTATAAAACAAGTCATTTTTGGACGCACTGGCCCCAGCGCATCGCAAAATAGGCCAGCGGATCAGAAAAATACATTTTTGAGACGCACTGGTCCTAGCGCATCACAAAATAGGCCAGCGGATCAGAAAAATACATTTTTGAGACGCGCTGGCCCCAGCGCATCAGTAAAATCAGGCCAGCGGATCGCAAAAATCAGCACCTTAAGCGTTCATCTCAGCACCCTTAAATCCTCATTTTATAACGTTTTCAATCCCCGTTTGAGCCTATTTTGGGTATTTCGAGCATTCCGGACACAATGGAACGGTCAAATGACCCATCCGGGCCACCCAACAAGCAGAACGCGAGCCTTCGGGATCCAACCCGATCCGACGAAACGAATGGAGCAATCCTCCCAAAGAGAGGCCACCAGTGCCCAGAGCCATACTGATGCATCATCATTACATGTACTACCATAATATGACTCGGATTCAGGCCCGGATTAAGCAAAAGGGACTATGGTTAACACGATAAACTATACCAGGAGAGTTCTAAACTATCACACACAATTTGTTAAAAGCTGATACTTCAAGAACAGTCGATGCCCGACCCATCCAAACGACATCCGCTGGTTGAGCTGTTCAGGTACACACAACTGTGGAATGGACTTCCCGAGGTCACCTGTCCATACATTGACAGGCGCGGGCCCAGAGTCGTCCTTCCCGGCCATAAACCCTGACAGTCTCAGCCCGGATCTCCGGTCAGAACATGGGACATAGACATCCGACTCGTATGAAGATGGATCAGTCATTAACAAAACACAACAAATATAGGTCTCCGCGACCATACAAATACAGGTCTCCGTGACCATACAAATACAGGTCTCTACGACCACCAAAACACAGGTCTCCGCGACCATGAACTCTGAGACCATAGTCCCCGCTGACTAGTCTTTTGCCTTTTAATCAAGGGTCATCGATCATTCGATGTAATTAAGGGCTCGTGCCAGATCACGGCCTGGAATGTACAAGATCTCAGAATCTCTGGAATAAAATTCACCTTGCGATATCTCTTCTCTTGTGTACTTTTGTGAATGCTTGTGATTGTCTACGAATGTTTCTATATTCAGAACCCCAGAGTGGCAACAAAACCCAACATTCCAGAGAATGTTCATTCTCTAGTTCTAACAATGGAGCTATGAAGGAGACGACGTAGAGATGGGGAATGGAGCTTTGGAGTAGTGGAGTTTGAAGATTGAAACCATGATGAAGATTGTTGTGGTTGTCTTCAATCTTGACACCGAGAGTAGGGCTGAACATAACGTCCTGAAAATTCACGTATCTGGAGTGACGTTATAAAAGTTGTACGCATAGTTATATACCCTTCCAAACCCGTATGTGGCCTTTCCCACTCACTACATAGGAGTCAAAACTCCGGTTTGACATGTCTAGCCTTGAAATACTCTACCTATTTGTTACCAATTTCCACTGGTACCTAGTGGGACCCTGAATAGCCTAAAACATCCGTGTAGTTCTTGACAAATCACCAAATGATGCAAGATTAAGCGTGGTCCTCCGCCTTAGTGGGCTTGATGACCCACGTGGACGTTGAGCCAAGGCGAGGGGCTGGACTGCTCGAGTTGTGCTCCGAATGGGGGGCACATGAGATGTGCAAGTTACCTAACATAAGTAACTTATGTATGTTATTTTGAACATTTTTCAAGTGGTTGAATCTGAACCGTTGAAATGTCGTGAGCTTTGGGCCCCCTATCATAAATAAATTCATATGTGATTCCCTAGAGCCGCTCCAGCGATCGAGAATCGATGACCATTGATCGCGTATCGTGCGGTGGCGGTTGATCACCACACCTGATCATCTGTGAGATGGTTCGGCCCATGGTAGATCTCATGTTATTGATCTTTTGACCGGTTCTGTTGGGCTCATGCGGGACTCGATGGGCCCCTACTAAGCAAATTAGCCATCCCAAAGGCGATATTCTTGATGTGATAAGAGCTAGGGCCATCCAGGTCATTATGGACCTACAAATAGATGATGTTAAGGCATTTCTTTCCAACACAAGTTCAACCCTTTGCTATAGAGAGAAAATTTAGAATGAAGTCACCTAAGGGAATTGATATTTGGAATGCTTGAGTTGAAGCAAGGATTGTAGCTTGTGATCCTATCTCTTGCTTGGTCTTCGTCATCGTCTTAAGCTGCCGACAGTCATCTTAATATGTTGTTGAGATCGTGGTGACTTAGAATTCTCGTACCTCTTATCGAATTCATTGTGAGTTAGTGCTACAAACCCTAACCCTACCAATTTCGTGCTTATGGGATTGTAACCTGTCATACCTAATCTATTTTGCGAAATCTTACGAAACCTTAAACCCTAAGGTGTGAGATTATGCTTCTAGGTTTGTATTTATCAAATTCTAATGGTTTAGGATTGATGTGGTTGTTAGAGTTAATACGAAGTGTTGTTAATCGCTTTAATATGAAATTCATTGCAACTATACTGTTTACTGAGTTTTGTAGCCAAGATGTTTGATGAAATATCCAAATGAATTAATCTATCATATGATTGCATTTTTCCTGATTTTTAGTTATTGAATATGCTCATATATGATTAGGACAAAAGTAACTTTGTATATTTAATTGTTAGTGTTTTTCCTAAGTTTTCGATGGAATGGAATTGCAATTAGGTATGAGAAGAATTTTAATATGAGATGATTGGCCACACCTTTTAAGACGGATAGCCCAAATATATTGGCTACCTGAGGCATACCCGACTGAATGGGGAAAACAGATAGTTGACGGTAGTCTAATTATGTAGGTCATTTGTGCCCACGTCGGACCAAACGAAAACTTATGTATCAATCAGTTCCATCTAACATATGACATCAAGGATGACTGATGATTGTAGTGACACGGTCCTTTGAATTCAGGGTACCCAGGGGTCTCAAACGTGTCAAGTCCATTAATAATTGAAAGTGTGATGCGATCCCAACAAGTCTCTTGGACTGGGCATGGCGGTATGGAACACCGTGTCCGAGTCGTCGGCTTATGTTAGGGTGATTCACCTTCCCATAGTGTCCTTAGAGCAATTTGGAAGGTACTAGCCTTATCGATATAGCCAAGACGGTTGACAGGATTCCATGATTATCAGGAAGAAGGGAATCATGGGCCACTGGCGATGATTGGCGACGAACCGTTGGAGCTAGATAGCTCAAGTTAGGACCAATGGTTAGACACGGTACCTTGGCTTTGTCAATATGCTGTTTGAGAATAAACTGATAATTAAAAAATTTAATCATGTATGCATGTCATGGATTCCTTATGTAACTGTTTGATTGTTAAAGGCCAGGATATTGAAGGATGATCCTAGTTCATCTTCATTTAAAGGTTCTTGGGTGCCTGGTTGCTTGATATGGCGTCAGCGCTATCTCATGTTCCTCATTGTTATTCGGAACATTCATGATTTGCGAAATTATGCCATTAATGCATTAACCTACTAGAATATGAACCTTGTTATTTTGTATGTGGTCGATGCCTAGATTTGCTTTATTTGATAATATGTTAAACCTTAAATTATAATTCTCATTGAATTGATTACTCATACCCGCACTTGGGATGGTGTTACAATTCATCACCAGATGAAGTCATAATTGATTGAAGTATGCTAGAGGAGGAGGCTCTGCAAGGCGAGTTCGAGGACTTCGTCGAGTCCTCTTTCTTCCAGTTTGTTAGTGACCAGGTCTAGCTGAGAGAGCTAGCCGTTTTGTCATATTTTGGGAGCCGTGGCTCTTATCTGTAAATGATAATGTTTTATTTTGTTTCCTCTTATGGCTAGGTGAGGTTGCTCGTGGTGTGTGCGCCTCACATTTTGGGTGTATACGTCATGTTGATTTAGGTAATCTTTCGTTTCTAGATCTTACTCATTGCTTTACATTGGTTCCACTCTAGCGCATTGATGCCGTATGGTTAATCGTACTTAAATCACGCTTCCGTAAAGCATTAGTAATACCTGAAATATCGATGTCTGACGTCACATTTGGGTCTCGAAATTTGAAGCGTTACACTGAAAGTCGGGCGGGTTGGGTCGGGTTGGTGCTCAACCCTAACCCAACCCATGGTTTCTATACCTTAACTCTAACCCAACCCAACCCAACTCATGGTTTCTATACCTTAACTGTAACCCAACCCAACCCAACCCAACCTCGGGTTGGGAATTCTCAACCCAAGCCCAACCCAAGCGAGCTCGGTCGGGTTGATCGGGTTGATACATGTTAATATTTTCGTTATTACATTAGTCTATTATGTTTTGATATGCGTCTTATTTTTTGTACTTACAACTTTATTAATTATATACGTAGTTATTTATTGTAAAGACTTTCACTTTTTCTAAACAAATAAGCTAAAATGCAAGACAACTACTCTTTTAACATTCAAGCATTTCAAACGCAAGCATATCAAATTTCAAACATTTTAAGTTTACTTATTAAAGTAATATAAACTAATAAGTTTACTTAACTAAAGTATAATAAAATTATAAGTAACTTGTATATAGATCGGGTTCGGGTTGGGTCGGGCAACTTGAGACCTCAACCCAGGCCTGACCTAAACTTCATCGGGTTGGTGTTTTCATAGCCCAAGTTTGAGATCGGGTTCGATACTTTCTGCCCAAGCCCAACCCAATATCGGGTCAGTCACGGGTTGGTCGGGTTGAACCCACCCAACTTTCACCTCTAACCAAGAGGGCTTCGGGCGACCGACAGAACTTGGTAGGGCACTTGAAATTCTTTTGATTTTTACCGAAACTCTCTGAATAGAATTTATTTCTAATCTTGGTTTTATAATATTTAAAGGGGTGTAATGCGGGATTAGGTTAACACAGTAAGCCCTAAACGTGTTCAAGGGGTTGATCGAAAAAACTTCTCTTTGCGTTGTAACTTCTAATTCACAGTGAATAATTCACTCTCTTGTAACTTCTAATTCATAGTGAATTATTCGCGTTGTGCCGTGCTTTTTTATTCATGAAGGTTTTTCAACCAAAAATTCGGATTGACTACTCTTATATGTTGATTTGCTTGATCATTGTGATTGCCATTGTTTGATTTTCTCACTTCCGCTATGAGTCGGTCTCTTTTCTTCCTAACACCCACACCCCCAGGCACTCCCCCTACCTCACATGGGCTCAATCCCATGATCTCAATGTTAAAGTAGAGTTTGTCTGCGACGGGTCTATGGAGACAGACCCACCTAGTACATGAATTAGTCTAGAGAAGCGTAATCTTCATGGTGGGGCCCATAATTAGATTGATTAAAGGCACCGAGATAGCGCCAAAAGCAAAACAAACCAAACAAAGTGAGGACAGATAGCAGAAATAATTACACCTTGACGTCCCAGTCCTTTTCTACGGTCCACTTCACGACCATCGACACCACTGTGTTTTCGTCACGGAAGCACCTTCCATTCCTTTCTCCCCCATATCGACCATAACCCATCCTTCAGATAGCTCTGACACTTCTGCAGAAGGACATCCCATGCCAAGTCAGAAAAAAAAAAATCTCTGAACCGGGAAGGAAAAGATTAGGCTACCTTGAAGCCAGAGAGAATAGAAATCCAAAGTTGGCTTTCAAAATGACAATGAATGAATAAATGGTTAACAAGAGGTGAAATGGCCCAGTTTTTATGCCAAAATGTCATCACAGGCCCACCTAAAGGGGTCTTGGGATTTTGTACACGTATTGCGTGTGGATGGGCGAGTATCCACACACGTTGGGCTTATTGGACGGTGCATGGATTAGGTGAGTCCCGAGTAACAACTTAGCGGGTGAGTCCCTGACTGTGGGGCTTACCTTGATGTATGTGTTGGATATCCACACCATCCATCAGTTTTCCCAGCTTATTTTAGGGATGATTCCAAAAATGAAGTAGATCCAAATTTCAAGTAGACCACACCATAAGAGACAGTGTTGATTGAGCATTAAAAACTTCTTGTGGGTCACAAAATTTTTGGATCTAAGTCTAGGACTATTTGACCTTGATGGTAGGTAGATGGCAAATAAACCTTATGGTGGGCTCTAAGATTTTTCTTAATGGTAGCTGTTCAATGACCACTGTTTCTTGTATAGTCCACTTGAAATTTGGATCTACTTCATTTTGGACATGCCATAAAATGAGTTAGAAAAACTAATGGACGGAATGGACATACAATACATACATCAAGGTAGGCTCCATGGTCAGGGACTCACCCACTAAACTGTTAATCGGACTTACCTAATTCACGCCCTATTGCACGAGCTACGTACCCGTCAATGGACTATGTTTTCTAAAAACATTTCCATAGATATAGAAATTTTGATACTATACTTGAGCATGATGTTTCATATGCACTCTCACATAAATTATACAAATAGAATAGATGCAAACATAATTAAATAGTCTAAATATAAGGTCCTGCACTAGATGAGTCTAGGGTTGTCAATGGGTCAGGTCTTATGATCCTTGTACCTAAGCTAGCCAGGTTGCGTCTTGGCTCTAAATCTAATTCTTAATACCTAGACCCCGATTCGATTGCGTTCAGGTATTGGATGGTACCCATCAGCTCTTTAAATCCAAGAAATGTTTGAATGGTGGAAAAAGACAAGACAAGAAAAGAAATGAAAATGAATTATTTTTCTCATAATGAGACCTGAACCCCAGTAGCTTTGACTTTAACCAGGTCCCAAAAGGCAAGAACATGACTCGACCTGATTGATGGGTTCAAAAAAATTGGACCCAGACGCCCTATAATGGGTTTGGGTTCATCGGGGGCCTACAATTTGACTGATTTCACTGCAGGAATATAAAAGTATGGGAATTACAACTTCTGTGTGAATGTGTACAGGGAGCATCATATTCCGCCAGTGTATCAAATATTTCCTTTCACTTGTGGAAGCCACCATTTCCAAAATGTGGGGAGGTTCGGATGCAGCCAAAGAAAATATGAGACACCAGATTCTGGAAATTACATTATCTTGAAGAGATAAGATCTTTTGGTACGTGACAAAGTAGAAATGTCTACAAAGTTCTTGTTACCTCCAAGAAGACCATTTTTTCCCATGTTGAAAAAAGGGGCCTCATTAATTGGTGGGCCACCTATAAATGCCACGTTGGCATGTGAATCATGATTAGTAGGGTATAGGTCTGAGAATGTGCTGGGGTGTGGCCCATCTAGGTTCTCTCCATGATAGTAAAACACCCGAACTCTGTGGGGCCCACCATGTTGAATATGTAAAAAATCCACTCCGTCAGTCAGGTTCTATCCTTGATTTTAGGTCCTGTGGTAAAAAATCAAAGAGACCCAAAACTCAAATGGGCCACACAATCGGAAACAACATGGATGGGATTCACCATGGCGTGTGTATTTCATCAAACCATTAATCAGTTTTAACTCAGCAGGATGAAGTTAAGATAAACAATCAGTAAGATTCATAACTCAGGTGGGCCACAATGGGTTAACTTAGAGATTTGAGGAGCAATTTTGCATTGTTTCCATTAGTGTATTCCATTGGAGTTGTTTTATAGGGATGATATTTTGTAAGCACAGTTCAAATAAGGTTCTCACCTAATGGATAGAGTTGATTTACAGGAACAACATGGTAGACCCCCACTTGGGTGTTGATAATATCGATCCACTTGGATGCCACCCACTCTTCATTATTCTGCAAGTGGGATGTATACGTTGAAAAGGGACTTAGATTAGGTACTACCTCCACCGGGATGCTGAGGAGACCGACGGGGTGCGTGACACCTCATCATTGGTGGAGAGCAGTGGGGCCGCAATGATGTGACCGGGCTGTCAGTGCACCACTGTTACATCTGTAAAGGCCCGACCGGCTCTCAACCAATGACGAGGTGCCAAGCACCCCATTGTGGGGTAGTACCTAATCCGAGCCGTTGAAAAGCTACTACCCATTTTGTTGTTATTATTATTATTATTTTTTTTTTTCTAAAATTGAGGTTAGTAGGGCGTTGATTAATCACGTCTCACATGCATGATTTAAAATATGAGATGTTTGAAAAGATTTGAACCACTGATTAGACCGCCCCCAGCTGAAATTTCACACACAACTGTAAAATAAGTGTGTTTTGGTAAGGTTTTTGTTTCGTCTCATGTTAGGTAGTGAAGAGAATTTTAATCTCTTCATGAGATTAGGGCCAGTTTGGTTGCAAAACCCAGATGTTAGAGAAAATTTAGATTTTAATGTTGGAATCCAAAATTGCAGAAACTAGAGTGGAACCCAGGTTTCACCTGTAGCTTGCTGTTTGGTTGAAATAGGTGCAATCCAGATTCTGTTCCAACCGTTGCTTGTGGCATGGCCCACTTGGGCTTCAGATCCACCTGAGAACCTTACCCCCGGCCTATTGTAGTCCCGCAAGACAGATGGCTAGGTTGGATGGCAAATAAACATTATAGTGGGCCCTAAGAAGTTTTTAATGGTGGACGTTCAATCAGAACTGTTTTCCTGTGGTGTGGCCCACTTGAGATTTAGATCTGCCTCATTTTTTGTCCAATGCCTTAATTGAGATTTCAAAACTAATGGACTATGGAGATATAAAACACACACAACATTGATGTACACGGCATACATGGAGGTGGTGACGCTCACTTCCACTTCTTTATCCTTCCGCAGAAACGGTCGCCCCCCACCGTTTTTACTAATCCCTGGTTCCACTCAATTTAGGTTTCCAACGGAATTCTATTTGGCTAGAACTTGCCACCAAACACACCAGTTAAAATCGAATTCTGCTAGAATCTAAATTTTAAGCTGGAAACGGGTTTTCATATGCCAACCTAAGGGGCCCTAACCTTCTCATACAGGACTTGAGCCCCATTGTACTTTGGGAAGGTTTTTGTTTTGTCCCATTTTAGTTAGGAAAGAGAATTTTGACCCCTTCTTAAGATAACCTTCTTAATAAAGGGGCTTGAGCTCTTTCTAAAGATTATGTTTAAATGAGTTTCTAACATTTAAATCCGTTAATTTTGTAATAATTTTTCTCTTAATTCTTTTAGAAATTTCTAACCGTCAAAGGCATAGAGAAGGTCCTTACTCCTTATAAGAGCCTAAATGGGCTTATCGAAAAAATAATAATAATCTGCATCTCTCTTTTCCCATTAACACCCTCATTTTAAGGGCCTGTTTGGATACAATCAAATAAGTTGCTTTTCTTGCTGATGGCAGCAATTCAGTAACTTATTTGAGATAAGTTAGTTTGGTTAATGAATAATTATCATTACTTATTTTATGAAAATTGGTTAAGTACTTAAACACCGTTTTTTTTTTGCTTTTTTAACTTTTATCCACCGACTACAATGAGAGGTGGTGCTCGGGTGCTGGTTTTTGTGGCAACTGCCCAGCCCATGTTGACCATCTAGCTTGTTGGGGCCCACTGTGATGTATTTGATCCGCGTTGTCCATTTGGCCAAGATGTGAGTGCGGCTAGCATGTGAGACAGATCTAACCCTCAGGTGGACTCCACATCATGAAGCAACAGTGATAATGATCATACCGTTTAAACCTCCCTAGGCCCAACATTATGCGTTTTACTCATGCCATTCATCTATTTTTCCAACTAGTTTTGGGTGGTCCACTAGGTAGTGGGGCCACATGCCGTGCACATGAAATCCACACCATCCACCCTTGTTGGTCTAGCCCAAAAATGAAACAGAATCCAATCTCAACAAGACTGCACCTTGGGAAACAATGGTCATTAACGCTCACCATTGGTCGGCCCTAATGATGAGTGGCCCATAACCAAGGCAGGCTCCACATGATGGATGATCCACATTAGAGGTGGGCCCCACATTTGGGATGGTCCACATTAAAGGTGGCTCCACATGATAGGCAATGGATATTGATGGTGGGCCCACTTGATGGATGACCAACATCAAAGGTGGACCCTACATAATGAACAGTGCAGGTTAAAGGTTGGCCATAATGATGAATGACCCACATCCAAGGTAGGCCCCACATGATGGACTTCCCATAGCAAAGGTGGGGCCCACACAATTAACAATTCACACAAAAAGTTGGCCCCAAATTATGAATGGTGGATGTGGAAGGACCAAACAGACTCGAGGGATAATTACATAGGACGTCGGAAACAAACATGTTTTTCTACTTTTTGGTTAATAAGGATGTTGTTTACCAAACATACTTATTTGCTAATTAAGTAGAAATCAAGATAAGTTACTTATATGATAAGTAACTTATCTTAAGTAACTTACTATTGGAGTTTTCCTCGTCATGTCAGAGGAGAGAGGAGTGCAACCTTTTGGTCATCGACCGGTCGATGCCCCCTGGCTGATCGGTCTGAAATTCGGCTGAAATAAGGATTGAACGCTGGATTGTTTTATGTCCATTCCGACCAGTCGTCGACCGATCAGGGGTCTTGGTCGACCGGTCGACAGACATGTCTGAAATGGCAGTTCTTCTCACAACGACTCTCTAGAATGTTTTTTGGTGTGGCCGACCGGTCAACGCTGCGCGCGGACTGCTATACACAGTTTCCTAATCGGGCTCTAATTCTTTCATGGGACTATAAGAAGGCTTCCAAATCGAGATTAGCTAACCTAATTCGGAGTTCTACACGTCCAAGGTGAGAGAGAGAGAAAAAGAAGAAGAGAGGAAGAGAAAGAGAGAGAGAGAGAGGAAGCTTGTTGGAAGAGGAGGTTTTGCTTGTGAAGGTGATTCACGGTGTAATCGATGTCTCGACTCTTTAACGTCTTCGTGCTCGGTGAGATCTCTCAATTTCTAGTCCTTTTATTGTTTATCCACCCATGCATGGGTGAAGAAGGTTAGATCCAAGCGGGTTGTGCTTGTGATTGAGGTTGTAAACGGTTCTATTAATAATGGATTGTTTGTCTAAAGATGTTTTGTGGTTTTTACCTCTTTGAGGGTTTTTCACGTAAAAATCTCTTGCGTCGTGTGATTGGTGATTTGCTTTAGATTATTGCATTATCATATCCTATAATTTGAGTGGTTTGAGGGGCGAGATCCTAAGATTTTGTGCAACGCACCCAACACTTACATTCCAAACGGGCCCTAAATTTCCTTTGCAAGCTAGAGTTGGAGTTACACTTGCGTGGTAAGCGCAAGTGTACCTGTGTAGGGCGATACTATTCCTAAAAATAGCCACTAGGTTGTGATGGGGCTCTATGTGGTTTGTGACTCAACACGCCCACACATTCTGTGGTCAATCACACCCATCTCTGAAGATGGTAACCTTCTCTGACATCATTTTCTGTTCTTAACCATCTGTCAAACTAATACTCGAACGTGTCACCAATCTCAAATTTAATTCTAGTAGTTGACACGCACCGCTTCTGCACCTGTCACGAGAAAAATACATTAAAACGAGAGCGGATTAGGTGGGACCCCGGGCTCACCTAAGACGGTGCGGCCCTTATTGTGGGTTACCGTGGGGCCCACTTTGATGTATGTATTATGTATCCACGCCGTCCATCCATTTTGCAGATCAGTTCAGGAGATTATACCAAAAAGTAAGCAGATCCAATCATCAGGTGGACCATAACATAGGAGACAATGGTGATTGACCATTAATAGGCCACAGAAGTTTTGGATGAAGCTGAAATTTGTTTGTTCCCTTCATCCAGGCTCATGTGACCTTATCAACAGATTGGATGGTAAATAAAAACTACGGCAATACGAAGGTGCATCCTGAAAAGTTTCTAATGGTAGGATGGTCAATCACCACTGTTTCTTATGGTATGGTCCACCTGATAATTTTATTTGTTTCAATTTTGGGATAATAACCTAAGATGATCTGGAAAAACGGATGACGGAGTGGATACATAATACATACATCAAGGTGGGCCCCACAGTTACCCCACGGTAAGGGCCGCACCATCTTAGGTGAGCCCGGGGTCTCACCTAATCCGCTCTCTTAAAACACATTTTTAGTGACATCCAAACACCCTTAGTTCATGCCTAGCCCAGGGACCTATAGCTGGCTAGGTCAAGTCAGCACATGCTAGCTGGTTCTTTGTCATCAAATGATCATTGGCCTTGATCAAATTTTTGGATGCACAGTGCCACCAACCTTGCCGTCTTTGACAATCTAACCCTTCATCAATGGTCCACACACCAAAAATTAATGAAAAAAAAAAAAAACAAGTGAAAAGAAGGAAAAGGGACAACATGGCTGGCTATTCTTGGAAATTATTGGACCACATACGGTCCATTCATAATTTGGTCCAGCATGGCTTGGACGTGTACCAGCAAGAATGGTACACATCATAATGACTTTATCCCAAAGAAAAGTTGTGTCCCCACAATGAGGTGTTTGGATGTGTCACCAATCGGTATTTTATGGTGGAATTCTTTTTGCCACATGCTGAGAGGGTCAGATGATTGGAACCACTCACTGTCTGGTTGCTATTCTATAAGGCCCACCCTTGTGAAACTCAGGCTGGAAGGATGATTTAGCATCAGTACTGTTCTAAAATGCATCTATGTCGACGTTGTTGGAAATAAATTTTTCAATGGCTCACATTCAAAATCCAAACATAAGGAAAAAAATCATCACTAAAAAATGTGATTATTGGACCATAATTTAGTCATGGTAGTGAAGAGAAGATGGATGATGACACTATCAGGCCATCTCAGCATGTGGGCCACACATGCATGCCAGCAATCCTGAGTGATAGCAAAACCAACTCACTTTCTCTAATACCATCCAGGCTTCTTTAAACTCCACATTCATCGGGGGTACTACTGAAACCCTCCTAGGGACTTATGAGTTTTGATTCAGGCTGATATTTGGGTTTTTCTTTCATCATGGATGTACTCACCTTGTAATGGGGTTGGATGTCACTTAATATAATGATAGTCCCAAGAAGGCATCAATGGTGGGTGTTATCATTTACATTGTTCTCTATTGTCTTGCCCACTTAAAGTTTATATCTTCATGTGTCCGAATATGATTTGTCGCAATTGATGGAAGGAATAGATTTTACACAAATCTATTGAACCTTGGGTTAGCAATAAATTGATGGGGTGTTCCTCCTCAGGAGCAGAGTAGAGAGTGCAGCTCGACGATCGTCAAGCACCCAACTAGATTGGGTTGGGTGATCGAAACTACGTTAGATAAGGCAGTTGGTTGCTGGACTATTTCAGACAGGTTTGGGCGACTGACAGATTCGTGATTGGGCAGCCGAGGCTCAAATTGGGCAATCGAAGGTGAAGTTCGGGTGGCTGAAACGTGGCAGTTTTTTTAGTTTTCTCTCTAGACAGTTCGGGTTATTATTAGGCACACAACAGTGTCGGGTCGGGCGACCGACAGCCACACGGACTACATTATGCAATTTCTTGTTTTAGCTTTAATTCTTACGAAGTATTATATAAACATTTCGAAATTGAGATTAGGATTGAAATAGAGACTCTATGTCCAGAGAGAGAGAGAGAGAGAGAAAAGAGAGAGAGAGAGATCGAAGGAAGAATGAGATCCGGGTAAGTGACGTACATTCACAACACTGGTTCGTTCTTAGAATCTTCAAAGTTCTCAAATTGATGAGATCTCTTCGTTGTCTATCTCTTTGATTGTAATATGCCCTTGGGGGTGAAGAAAATTGGATCCGAGCGTGTTATAAGCTTGTGATCGTTGTGTAATACTATCTTAGATAGTGGATTGTTGGTTGGACGAGAGGTCTCATGGTTTTTACCTCTATTAGAGAGTTTTTCATGTAAAAACTCTTGTGTATCGTGGTAGTGATTGCTTGTTTGCGTTTCCGCATTATCATATCTCATAATTCCCAATAGTTAGGATGCGAGATCCTGAGCTTTTGTGCAATCTCCCCAACATGAAAGTGGGCCCACTATAAAAAAAATCTGACTGTTTCTTACATTTGGCTCTGATTCTAAACCTTTTGAAAGAATTTCAATTCACATGATTTTACTGCATTTCATTTCACATTGATGCCAATTACAACTATTTACTATCAACAAAACAACTCTTTTTCCCTCATGTGCTTCAATATACAACCTAACCATCAACCAAACGACCATGAAGTAGACTTGAAGCTAACAACGATGTCTTTGCCATATCGGGCGTGCTAGAGTTGGAGAAACCAAACATTTCTCCATAACTGATAGGATTTGCTCCACAGGTTTTACTTCTGGTTTGCCAAACATGTTTATTAGGTTGACAACACCAAGGCGGATATTTTATGGACTTTCAAGTTACTTAGACATAATTACTTATCATAAAAATGTTTTAGCAAGATCCTTAGTAAGAACACACACATGTGCAATAACATGACTCATGTACATGCATGCCACATAGTGCTAGATCATTTCATCTATTAGGTGTTGGGGTTATGAGCCCTGCAGCGGAAGCAATCAAAGTAGGCGAGGAACACACCGTAATAGCAATAACACAAGCAAATTGACACATACAAAAATGCAATCCGAATTTTACGTGGAAAAGCCCCTCACGGGTAAAAAACCACGGCACGAAGCGACACCATTCCTCTATGATCTTAGAAGTTACAAAAAATAGAAGAAACACAACCCACAAGAGAAATCCCAAGCTAATAAAGCTAATTCTCACATGAGAAAGACAAACGCAGCCTTTTTCCTCATCTCAGAGAACTCTAAGCTTCCACATAGCTTTTTCTCTTGCCTTAGACCTTCTCAATCCCTCTAGGAAACCTTGGCCTATTGGCGGCAACCCTAATCCTGTATTACATCCCATTAAATATGAGAAAAATCAAGATTAGAAACTCTTTGTGTAAAACCGTGCAAGAAACCAACTCCAACAAGGAAACCTGTCAACCAGTCGGAGCACATCGTCGACCGGTCGAGGGCCCCTGCCGACCGATCAGCTGACCGATCGACAATGCATAGAAAAAATCCTGAAACTCATTGTCTTATTCTCCATTGTGATTGACTGGTTGTCTGACCGGTTGGTGGCCCATGCATAGAGATTTGAGGTGTCCAATCCCAACATTAGGTTTTCTGACCTTGTACATGTTTGGAAATTTTGTCTATTAAGAATGTGACCCTTAATATTGGAAATGGATAGATGGCTAAGAAAACCTCAACCAACATTCTTCAGAGCCATGCATTTGCTTTGTCAACCTCGGCCTAGGTACCTGGTCAATGGATTGACAGATAACTCCAAAACTCAAAAGACTCAACTCAACTCAACTTTTATATATATATATATATATATATATATATATATATATATATATATATATATATATATATATATATATATATATATATATATATATAGCCGACTTGGGTCAGCTTAAGAAGTAAACAAGTCTTTACTTGATATTTAATAATTAAGTTTAAAAGTAGTATCTAGCGTATCTAATCCAATCGAAATAAGTCCTAGTATATAATATACACCCTTCCAAACAAGAATATGCATCATAGCTTACCGGTAGCGAACATTCTCTCCTTAGGAGAGATCATAGAACAATGGATCAACCTGATTCTCGAGCCTGATCATCAATACCGTCAAACCATGGACCAACTTGAATCTTGGGCTAGGGCATCAATATCGTGATGCATTCCGATGGATGAATTGAATCTTAGACCTATCATGCCATACCATGTTGACCATGTGTGGTATGTACATGAAATTTATTAGACATGTCTGAGACAACATAGCTTAATATGAATTCAGTGGTATCTTGTCTGTAGTAAATAGAAAAACAAACACCAGTACTAGATTGTTATAAGAGGAGAGATCATGCATTAAGATACTCTTGAACCTCTGAAAGGTTGGAAGATCCCAACCACTATTATTATGATTTTTTTTATTTGAATGTTGACGGTTGATATATTTCTAGATGTCCCACCGTACATAGTTTCACCGGATTGGACATGAGTCCAAAATGAGTCAATTACATAAACCCATTGGGCCACACGACAAGAAACAGTGGAGATGAAATGACAACCGTTGAAAGCTTCTTGGGGGTCTACCGTGATATTTTATATGCCATCCTAACTGTCCATGGATTATTTCCACTTTAGATGAACTTAGGCTCTAGTCATGGTGGGCCTTTCCATTCCCACTTTCCTGTCATGTCATGTGGCCACTGGAGTTATGGATTTGCCTATTTTAGGCTCCTGTCCATACTGATGGACGGCGTGGATGTCATCAAGACATCACATGGGCCCCACATAGCATTTCCCTTTAGAAATTTCCTGTTGGCGCGGGCCGGACGGTTTTCCTTGAGGAAAACCATGTGCGTTGCGTGAATGCTCCATGGACTGAAATAGAAGTTGGAAAAGCAGATCGCGTCCTGCCGCCGTCTGCACAGACTCCGTGCAGGCAGGGGCTCTGTGGAGCCACCGTTATGTATGGGTTCTATCCACACTGTCCATCTATTTTTCTATCTGATTTTAGGTAATGAGCCAAAAAATGAGTCAGATCAAAATGTCAAGTGGACCACACCACATAAAGCAGCAATGATAATGACGTCTACCGTTGAAACCTTCCTATGGCCCCCGTGATGTTATTTGCCATCCAACCTGTTCATAAGGTCACATATACCTGGATGAAGGAAAAACACAAATATCAGCTTGATCGAAAACTTCTACGGCTCTCAAGAATTTCAACGGTGGGCGTTTAATCACTATTGTGTGGTCCACTTGAGCCTTGAATCTGCCTCATTTTTTTGCTCATACCAAAAATGGCCCAGAAAAATGGACGGCGTGGATAAAAGCCATACATTACGGTGGCCCCACAGAGCCCCTGTCTGGACGCAATCCGCTTCCTGTAAATTGGACTATCTTAGCCGTCAATAGTTCGTTCAAGCACGTCTCCCACAGATGTGGACTCCTGTGAAAGTCCACCACCATTTTCAGAATACTCCGCGGATACTCTCCAGCTACAATTTTGATGATCTGGCCACCTGTACATCACTGCCACATCCGAGGATGAACCCCGGAATTTTCAAAACGGTGTTGAACTAATACAGCAGTCTCTACAAGTTTGAATTTCCTATTCAAAATATGAAAGTCTTTCATACTTTTGCAGAGCATGATAATTTGTGCACATTCACGTAAGAATCTATAATTTTTGTAAGGGTAAATAAGATATAGACCGTCCAGATTGTAGGAAACACCTATATAGATTTCTTGATAAAATATTATACTGAAATAATTTTCCAAATTTCCGATTGTCTGGTGACCAATACGGCTGTAATGAAAATATAGAGGTTAGGCATTTCAGATCATTTTTATTACCGTTTGATGATGTATCTACAACTATTCCAAAGGTTTGGACGGTTTGATTTGAGTTATGTGTGGACCACATTCTCTAATATGAGTGCATATGTGTGAACTATATTCTGCTTCGGTAGACCATCATGTAACTCTTTCAAATCAAAGTCAGGAACGGGATATTTGCTAAATCCACGCGCCAATCTTCAAGCGCCAAATACGATGGCACCACACGTGTTCATGTGTCAAGTGTGCGGGGAATCTCGGATGTCCATTAAGTTTTCAAGTAGACCATGTTTTCAATCCTCAAGATCAGGCACTACCAATGTAGAAAGTTGGTTGTCATTTATCGACCGTCCATCACATCTACATGTGTGGTGCACTTGATAAATGTACCATTTATCGACCGTCCATCACATCTACATGTGTGGGGCGCTTGATAAATGTACCAGAAAGCCATTTTGGCAGAGAATTATTCACCATAGGGACCACATAACTAACGTTCCAGATCCCTTACACATATACCAAGTTGGCACGTGCGTTGCGTTTGAAGATGATGCACTACACGCGTCTTTGCATTGTATATGCAAGTTATCACTTCTAGAAAGTGTAGCGCCGTAATCCAGACCATTGATCTGTTTCCCATTATCGTGGATAGACCATCACCTGTCTAAAATGCAAACTCCTGCATATTCTGCAAAGAAGGCGGTGTGCAGCGGGAGAAGTTCCTGTAGTCGGAACTGTGTGGGACCCAAAGAGATTCCTGTAAAAAATCCAATCCGTCCATCAGTTGTGAAAGACCACAATACGATATAGCTAGAAAAATCAGGAATACCAGAAGCTCATGTGGGCGACACCGCACGAGAAAGTGGGAACGGAAACGTCCACCGTTGAAACATTTCTGGAGCTGATCATGATGTTTCTATGCTATCCAAACCGTTCAAAGGATTATTACTACTCAGATAAAACGAATGCAAAAAATATCATCCTGATAAAGACTCTATGGCTTCCACAAAGTTTTCAATTGTGGGCAATCAATCTCGGCTGTTTTGTGTGGTATCGCCCACAGGAGTTTTGGATCTGCTTGATTTTTAGAATTCTCTACTACTCTGGTCTTGTAAAACTGATGGACGGAGTGGATTTATCATCAAAATCCCTGCGGACTCCACACAGCTTCCGACTACAGGAACTTGGGCAATATCTGATCCATTAAAAAGGTTGACAGTGAAAATCTGGCCTATACACTCAACGGCCAAGATACAACATTACCATCAACGGACAGTCAGTGGTATGATTACGTGTACATGTGTGGCCCATCCAACAATTGGATTCTCCTGATTTCAGATCAGGTTCTAATCATGTCGTGTTCCACCTTTTCTAAGGATTAGACATCCTAAAGTTGTGACATGTTGTCGGTATAGAAAAACAGGGGGCCTTTCGCAGGCATATCCTGCGCTCGGAATCTAGGTGGAGCCCACCGTGATGTTTGTGAGAAACCTACACCGTCCAATCGTTTTTTGAGATTATTTTAGGCGTTGAGACAAAAAATGAACAGGATCCAAGACTTAAGTGGGCCGAAAATGTGACGATTGATATTCTACAGTTGAAATATTAGTGGGTCCAAAGATCATGATAATATTTGTGTTTTAAGTTCATCTCAGTAGGAATGACATCATGAACGGTATGGATGGCATATAAACATCACTTTGGACCCCATAGAGGTTTCAACGGTAGGAATCTCTCTACCCACGTTTTGCTTTAGTGCAGCCCACTTGAGTCTTGGATCCTGTTCATTTTTGGTCTCAACAATTAAAATGATCGTACAAAACGGTTGGACGGCGTAGATTTCTCACAGACATCAGGTTGGGCGCCACCTAGATTCTGAGCGCAGGAGATGCCTGGATCACAACTTACATCTTGGCAATTATCACTTATGCTTTCATCTAACCCCGTCTTGTCACTGCGGTGCGGATTTGGTGAGTACACGGTAAAAGCACAGTGGTTGAGTCCTGGATAGTGGGGCCCAACTCGATGTATGTGTTGTATATCCACGCCGTCCATCCGGTTTGACAGATCATTTTAGATATGTGTACCAAAAATGATGCAGATCTTAATTTTAGGTGGATCACACTGCAGGAAAAGTGGTGAATGACCATTAAAAAAATTTGTGGGCTACAAAAGTCTTAGATCAAGCTGATATTAGTGTTTTCCCGCCATCCATGTCTGTAGTGACCTTATCAACAGGTTGGATGCAAAGAAACATTACGGTGGACCCTATGAAGGTTTTAACGGTGGGCGTTCAATGACCACTGTTTCGTGTGGAGGGTCCACTTGAGATTTCTTCCGTTTCATTTTTGTGACCATACGATAAAATGATATGAAAAACCGGATGAACGGAATGGATATATAATACATACATTGAGGTATGCCCCACAGTCAGTGACTCCCCTACTAAACTGTTACACCGGATTCACCTAACCCGCGCCCTTATCATGTTCTCAAATGAGCTGGTGAAACGGATGGACCGACTGCAAATAAGAGTGTCAATGGGTCAGGTTAGGGCCGGGCCAAGCTCTTTTCAAGCCTAGCCCGCTTATCTCCATATATGCCCAAACACGGCCCGGACTCATAACGCGCCTAACAGTCTCGCTCCGGCCCAGCCCAAGGTACCATCACATTATAAAGAAATTATAGTTTATGAAAAAAATCAACCATCATCACACTATGAGGAATAAAAGGAGTTTTAAGAAGGAGATGAATTTTTAAGAACAATTTGTATACAATTCAAAATTTTATGAGGAAAGATATTTTAATTTAAATTTTAAATTAAAACATATATTTGGGTTGAGCCGAATTGTTGGGCTTTTGAACAGCTAGTCAAAGTCCGGTCCGTTTGAAAAACAGACTTATACTTTAGGTCCGTACCTGACCTGTGGGCCTGATACTCTAGTCTAAGGTGGGCCAGGCCCGTAGCCCACGGGCCAACCCGGTCCATTGACAGCCCTAACTGCAAATGACACAGACATCACAGAGGACCCCCCCACAGTGATTCTTCGAACCCGTCACACCAAATGCACGGTTTAGATTCCACATGCCCATCATGGGTGTGCCCCACGCAGTTCTGGGAGCTCATTACGTGCGGCCCACGCAGTTCCAGATTATACAAATCTCATCTGGACCATACAACATGAAGCAGTGGTGATTAAATACATACATCAAGGTGGGCCTCACATTCCGAATCGCACCGTGTTTAGTTCGACCGAGGCTGTACCTAATGCGCTACCTAATTTTCTCCAAAGTTATAGCAATAGCGTCAAGATCTTGACACCTTATTTCCTTCCATTTGACGTTTCTTGACAGCAACCCTTTCGGAGAAAAAAACGCATAAAATCCCATCCCATTCCCACGCGCTCACTCTCTTCTGTAGCAGTGGGCGTACGTATTACAGCCAACCTTTGGAAGTCTGGAGAGAGGGGAAGAACCACTCCAAACTCCCCTATGCACGTGTCACTCCTGAATTAGTCCAGATCCCCATTTCTTTAAATCGCGATATTTCTGTGTGCTTGCCGCTCTCTCCACGCCCTAAAACCAGGTGCTCCAATCGCATCACGACAATCAATCCCAACCGTTCCTTCCCACTCTCCCTCTTCGTTTTCTCGCCTCAAGACCAGACCACATCTCTGCGAGAATCTCTCATTCTCTGTACAAATCCCACTCTCATTTGAACTTCTCAGTCCAGGTTCTCGACTTTCAAACCCCAAATGGAAGATCCAAACGCTCAAAATCCGAGAAATCTCATCTTTGGAAAGTACGAGATGGGCCGGCTTCTAGGGCAGGGAACGTTCGCGAAGGTTTACTACGGAAAACACCTTAGATCGGGCGAGAGCGTCGCCATCAAGGTCATCAACAAAGATCAGGTGAAGAAGGAGGGCTTGATCGAGCAGATCAAGCGCGAGATCTCTGTGATGAGGATGGTCCGTCATCCCAACGTTGTAGAATTGAAGGAGGTGATGGCTACCAAAACGAAGATCTTCTTCGTGATGGAGTACGTCCGCGGCGGGGAGCTGTTCGCCAAGGTCGCTAGAGGGAAGCTGAAGGAAGACGTGGCTCGGAGGTATTTCCAGCAGCTGATCTCAGCCATTGATTTCTGTCACAGCCGTGGGGTCTCGCATCGGGACCTGAAGCCTGAGAATCTGCTGCTGGATGAGAACGAGGATCTGAAGATCTCGGATTTTGGCCTCTCCGCCCTGCCGGAGCAGCTCCGTAACGACGGACTACTGCACACGCAGTGCGGGACACCGGCTTACGTGGCCCCCGAGGTCCTGAGAAAGAAGGGCTATGACGGGGCGAAGGCGGATTTATGGTCCTGCGGAGTAATTCTATACGTGCTCCTCGCCGGATTCCTCCCTTTCCAGGAGGAGAACATCATGAAGATGTACCGGAGAGTCTTCAAGGCGGAGTACGAATTCCCGCCGTGGATCTCGTCCGACGCCCGGCGTCTGATCTCGAAGCTCCTCGTCGCTGATCCGGAGAAGCGGATCACAATCGCCGCGATAATGCAAGTCCCCTGGTTCAAGAAGGGGTTCTGCCGGCCGCTGGCGTTCTCGTTCGTTGAACCAACGACGGATAGATTTGAAGAGGAGGAGTTGCCGAAGGGCGAATTGACTAGCCCGGCCCAATCGGTGTCGGTCCCGCCCTTCTACAATGCGTTTGAACTGATATCGTCAATGTCGTCGGGGTTTGATCTCTCGAATCTGTTCGAGAGCAAGAAGAAGGCGGGGTCCATCTTCACGTCGAGGTGCTCGGCGGCGGCGATCATGGCCCGATTGGAAGGCGTCGCCAAAGGTCTGAGCTTTCGGGTAATGAAGCTGAAGGAGTTCAAGGTGCGGATGCAGGGGGCCGTCGAAGGCCGTAAGGGCCGGCTCGCAGTGACGGCGGAGGTGTTTGAGGTGGCGCCGGAGATTGCCGTAGTTGAATTCTCGAAATCCGCCGGCGATACGCTGGAATACGCGAAGTTCTGCGAGGAGGATGTGCGGCCCGCCTTGAAAGACATCGTGTGGACATGGCAGGGAGATAACTGTAATAACGGCATTGGCAATGGTGGCAGTGAGGATTTTGATCATGGCTGTAGTTGAGCGTCTATGAGGTGTGGGCCCCACTTGATCAGGACCGTGTGATCTTCGCCCCCATACCTGATATGTGTGCCGGGTACGGAGGAGGCGAATCCAGACCGTCCGTCTGGTCAGTTTTCCTCTTTACGTTTCAAGGCTTTGCTACTACTGTTTTTCATTGTGATTTTCATCAGTGGTCCCTTCCAGATGGGACCCATTAGATGGACAGTGTGAATCTACCGTCCAATTGCCACGTGTCAGGCATCCAGGCCTCTTTTTGTACAGGGATGTAAATATGATGTGCAGCCGCGGGGGGAGTGGAGTTTGTTGTTTTTCTTTCGTTTTTGTGCTGTAAATGAGCATGCGATCGGATTAAAACAGGGGTTGTGTTTTAATTTTTGAGAGGGTGCGTTTGGATGTACTCCAAATCGTAATCGGTAATGCAGAAGAGGTTTATACAATGAAAAATCAGAGTCTGAGATTGTGATTTTTTTGTCTCTCCTAGTTGGGCCCCCACAATCCGTGGCCCCCATCATGGGATGGGCGATGCCCCATGTCCACTTTTGAGGGGGCCCAAATTGGATGGTCAGGATTGTCTCTAAGGGAAGGTTTCCCATCCATCACGCGGCCAAACATACAGGAATTTCTATCACCAGAAGGCGGGTCCCACAGTTTTTCTTTTGGCAAGGAGGTATCCACGTCAGCAGTATGCTGGGCCACGCAAAAGCTCAAGTGTTTTTCTCAACGGGCGGATGGAACCTGGTTGCATTTCAAGGGCAAGAGAACGGTAGAGCCATATTGCTACAGCTGCAGTACACGTGGCAGGGCTTCAATCCGGATTGTTCATCTTGTTGGGCCCACTATGGATGGAAATTGATGATCGGATGATCCGAGATATCTAAGCAGCGGACTTATATCAACGGTGGGAAAGAAAAAGACGAAGGGATGGCCATAGTAAGTACGAGTTTAGGAAAATCATTGAGGCCAAGGTGAGGGAGGCCCACTAGTTGGGTCTACAAGAAGGTATTTAATAATTGCAATGGCGACCATAACGACCGCTGCCGATACCGTTACTATGCGGTTATTATGACTTTTTTTTTTTTTTTTAATTGGTCTATGATCGAGCAGATTAGCTGTTACCCTGGTAACAGCTGAGTGGGTGTTACCATAACCTGCGTGGGGCCTACCTTGATGTATTACTCCGTCCATCTGTTTTCCCATCTCATTTTATGAAAGACATGATCTCAAACTTTAAGAAGATCAAAATCTCATGTGTACCGTACCAACTAGAAACAGTGATGAATGATCATTAAAAACTTTTATGAGTCACAAAAATTTTGAATTGTATTTTCCCTTCTTGGAGATGTTCTGAAGTTATCAACAGCTATGCCCTTCAGAATTTTTAATGGTGAAGCACTCAATCACCACTGTTTCATGTGGTGTGGTCTACTTGAGATTTGGATCTACTTAATTTTTGAGACTCCACCCTAAAATGAGCTGTAGAAACGAATGGACAACGTGGATATACAATACATCAAGGTGAGCCCTAGGTAGGGGTAACACTCACTACACTATTACTCGTGTACCAGCTAATCCACTCCCCTATAATTGACTACGAGCGGGTTAGATCCGAAATCAGATTAAGTCTAAATCCGTATAATGCGGAGTTGGATCTTAAAATAGGTTCGATTAATTAAATGGACCAGATTCAGGTTTATAAAAATAAATCTGAATCATATTCAGTCAAATTCGGATTAAGGAGTGAGATTCGATAGGACCTCACTATTGCATTTCCAACCTTCAACCGAGTCCTTTTTAGAAATGTGGTCTTAGGGCTCACTCGTGGGGCCCATCATGATGTGTATGTTACATCCATAACATTCATCCATCTTAATAGATCATTTAAGGCCATGGGCCTGAATGTAGAGAAAATCTAAATCTTAGGTGGATTATACAATAGGAAATAATGAAGTTGTGTGTCCACTATTGAAATCATTCCATGCTTACTGTGATGTGTACACGCTGCCAAAAGCTACCCAATATAGGGCTCTTTGGGCCCTTCATGAGCTGACCGAGCTGATGAACAGAGAAAATCATCCATTCATAGACCCCACTTAGCTAAAGATAAAAAAAAAAAAAAGAAAAAGAAAGAAAAAAAAGAAGTTCAACTTCATATGCTGGAATAGTCAACATCAAAGGACGCTGCTCATGCCCAGCATCTGCGAGCGGAGGTGGATGCCCTTTTTGGGCGTGGATGAGGTGCCAACCTTGATGTATATGTTATATCCACGCTGGGTACCTGACTCTCCTGATTATTCTAAGGTCAAGTCCAAAAAATGAGACATCCTAATCTTAGGTCGACTACACGCCAGTAAACAGTGGGATTTATACGATTTTGCTGCTAAATTAAATATGTTCTATTATCTACTTCTTAGATTTTTGATGTGGTGGATTTGGACTTCGATCCGACCCGAATCCAATAGCTATATGGATTTTTGGATCGGAAATGGATTTGGTTTTTTATAAGTGGATCAGATATTGATATTACCTTTTGGATCTGAGTCATATTTGAATCTAGGTACAGATTTTTGGACTTGGAGTCGCATATAGATCCAACCCATTGAGAGCCTTATATTTGACTGCTATGGATTATTATGGAGCACAGCTTGGCTACAACCCCGGAACCAGCCATGTAGGTTTGATCCTGCCGTCCATATGTTTTGCCAACTTACTTTAATATGCAGTCCCAAAAAAATGAAGAAGATACAAATTTCAGGAGGAAATAATGGTTGTTCAACGCCCACCATTAGAAACTTAGTAGGGTTCACTGTAATGTTTGTCAACCATCTAACCTTTTGATAAGGTCAATCCGAACCTGATGAAAGTGAAAAGCAAATATTAGATTATCCAAAACTTCTGTCACTACGCCAAAATCGCATTTTTGCGACGAACCAAGTCCGTCGCAAATCTGTATTAGCGACGAACTTGGTTCGTCGCAGGGGCCGTCGCAGTTTACTATGTGGCAAATTTTAAACGACGAATTATGTCCGTCGCTTTTAAACGACGGATTACGTCCGTCGCTAAATTATGTAAAGCGACGGACTTAGCGACGGACAGCGGTCCGTCGTACAAAATTGTTGCGACGGACATCGGTCCGTCGTACAAAATTGTTGCCACGTAAATTGGTCCGTCGTTAAATTTATGGCCGACATTTATTTAGGAATTTTAGCGACGGGTTAGGTCCGTCGCTAAATTTTCTGCACGCACACCTGCTACGTTTGAATTTATTTTTGAATCTATTGCACCTGATAGTCATCCAAATTATTTAAAACAAAAAAAAAATTAAAACCTAACAAATCATAATTATATCATATATGAAACTTAAAGTCCTTACATTTCTAGTGAAAAATAATATTAATATTTGTTACAAATCTACACATTGAAGTGAACCATTCTCCATAGAATGAGCAACTAGGCTTTATTTTGTTCCCAATATTGAAACCAATCTCTTGACCATACGTGAAGCTAGCCTTCATTTCTAATCTTTCCTTTGTAGCTACTTCCACCTCATACGTTAGCAAATCCATCAACTGGTCCACCTGCAAAATCCAGAATATAAAACATAAAGAGTATCAGTATTATAATGTAAGAACAAAAGTTATATGAAACATACATAATGTTTTCTTCACATATGTGATTAAGAATCAAAATCTTAATCGGGCTTTCCTTGATCTCCGTGTAGTGAATAAGATAATCATAAATTTGTATTTGAAGAAATTTCATTCTTAAAAATTTTAAACTGACATATTTTGTTATGCTTCTGCTGAAGAGCCCGATGGGAAAGAGTAGATGACATGACAGGTTAGAATGCAGCTCGCAATAGGTGTTCACTTCTGTAGAAGGAATTAATTGAAATCCACAAATCCGATGGTGTAGACAGCAATCAAATGGAGTTTTTCCTTGATCATCAGATTGCCAAAGTTGAACCACACATTCCTCTCTCTATGGTTGCTTGGAATTTTGTTCCTAGCATTTTATTTCCCATGAAAACCATTAACAAGTTAACAAATAATAATTAAAAAAAAAGGTTAACAACAATTTTGAATTAGAAATCTTAGATCATGTTAACGCTAATTATATACCAGAGAAGATTATTATTAACTAAAATAAGATGAACTTAATAATAGGCATCCACTGAACGGGGCTGATCTTGTTTCCTTTTTTTTTTTTCACTGAAGATACCTCTACCAGATAAGAGGCAATCATACTCGAGAGATCTGAAACATTCACTAAGTGAAACGCTTGAAGTATGGGCCTGCCTAAATTTTGGCCCATGACATTATAACTATTGATCCTAGCCATTTGACTAATTGCTAGGAAAGTAGATGGTTAAAAATCTAGAAGTAGTATGTAGCTTATGCTACATATGCTATGTAGCTTGCGCCTCACACTTCAGCGGGGTGCATGCGATGCTACACGCTATTCACTATTTAAAATGCTGCTTAGTGATTTGTTGGAGTACTGAAATATTGATGGTCAGTACAGAACAGAGAACAGGCAACAAGTCCTCTTGAATTTAATTCATAGATTCAATCAGTCATAGGGTATCATAGCTGGATTTTTTCTTTTCTTTTTTTGAAAGGCAACTAAAATTTCATTCAAGAGCTAAAAGAGAACATCATGACATGTGCACCAACAGATCAATAGCAGTAATCATAAAGATGATTCAACTTTTATTACAGATGATCAATACTCAAATAATTACAGATTACCAATACTCACTGTAATTACCAATCCTTCTCAAAAAAGAAAGAGAAGGATGAAAGAGCAAACATATCAATGTCTCATGAAATTTATGACCAGCAATTATAAAAAGAAATGTGCATCAAACTTGTGTTCCTCAACAAGCATATTTAAAAAAAATAAAAAATCACACACACATACGCACACAAACAAATTCCTAACGCCATCAACATCGTAGCCTTGTACCAACAATTTAGCCTGGCTAAAGAACCTTCTTACAATAAATCCAAATAGCCAGGACAGGGAAATGATAAACATGGGTAGTGCAACCTGATGTAGAGGATTGTTCATGGATATGAGATGAACCATTGACTCCTCTAGTTGATTACCAGATATCACTTGTAAAACCCCTCTATTTCTCTTCCTACAAACACACGAGAACTTCTCCAAAGAATAAAAAAAAAATCTTTTTTTTTTTTTCTAATTTCAACAACCAAGAAAATACCCTCACACGTCTATATATAGGCTTCAGAAAAGAAGAAAGAAGAAGAAGAAACTAATGATATAGGAATTACCCAAAACGCCCTCACTTATGTACTACTTTGCTCAAATAGCTTTAGGCGAGGGTATTTTGATCTTTTACTCCTATGACAAACATATGGATTGATGGCAAGCAGATCACACTCACAGAATGCTGGTTTGTACCGCTGGTTCAGGCCAAGAATTGCATAATACCTATTTTGAAAAATTAAGCACTTCAGGCATTCGCAGAGGCTACTGAGAATTGAATAATTCATCCGACAAAGTGATCGTTTATCATTTCATGCAATCCATCTCAAACATCATCAGTTCTAGGTGAAATGGGTTGATCTTACTTCAATGACATTTTGCTGCAACAGTACAGAAACAAATCTCATGGTGGTTGAAATTCATTCAGGGTAATTTGAAATTCATAGAACAATGTCTACCATAAACATGTATTACTCCTTTGGTCCAATTGTCACCCAAACACTAAAATCAATAAAATCTCTTCCTCTAGAAAAATCAGAAGGTGTTCTCACCAAGAAGAAGACTGAGTGCAGCACACATGTGAGCATATTTTCAGTCATCGGACCATGAATATTCCCTCTCCCAAAAATTAGGATGATCCATTCAAAATGTGGACTACAAGTGTATATTCAATGTTGCAATTGATCAAATATGGTTCACCTGATAATTGAATCTACTTAATTTTTGGTATAATGCCTTTAAATGATGTGAAAAAACGGATGGACGGCATGGATACATAATACATACATCAAGGTGGGCCCCACAACAAACTCACGATAAGGGCCGCACCCTCTTAGGTGAGGCCGGGGTCTCACCTAATCAGCTCTCATGCGCCAGAGGCGTGAATTAGGTGTTACCCGGGAACAGCTGAGTGGGTGTTACCCCAGCGTATGGCCCACATAGATGATATTTTGTATATCCATGCCGTCCATCTGTTTCTACGGCCCATTTTAGGACGATTTTCCAAAAATTATGTAGATCCAAATTTCAAGTGGACCATAACACTAGAAATAGTGTGATTGAGTGCCCCACCATTAAAAATTCCAAAGAGCACATCGTAAGGTTTTTGTAATGTTTATTTGCAATCCAAGCTCTTGATAATGTCAATAAAGTCTTGATGAAGAGAAAATATAAAGATCAGATTGATCTAAAACTTTTGTGGCCCACAAAACGTTTTTAATGGTTATACATCACTGTTTCTAGTGATATGGTCCACCTAAGATTTGGATCTTCTTAGGATTTTGGATCACATCCTAAAATGATATGAAAAAAGAGATAGACGGTGTTGATATATAAAAACTACAATAAGATGGGCCCCACACGGTTAGGGTAACACCCACTAAGCTGTTCCTGGGGTAATACCTAATTCGTACCCCTTGGCTATGGGGCCACTGGCCGGTGCTTTGTGGGGCCCTCCATGACGTATGTATTTTATCCACACTGTCGAGCCATTTCTGAAGATTGTTTTAGTGCTTGATCCAATAAATGAGTCAAATCTAAATCTCAGGTGGACCACACCACAGGAAAATAGTATTGATTGAATGTCCACCATTAAAAACCTCGTAGGGCCCACTATATTAATTATTTGACATCCAACCTCTTAATTAGGTCATACAGACCTGGATGTAGGTAAAAAACAAATATCAGCTTGTTCCAAAACTTTCGTGGCCCTCAATAAGTTTTAACAGTGGGTGTTCAATTAAAATTGTTTCTTGTGATGTGGTCCACTTGAGATTTGGATCTACCTCAAATTTGGGCTCATACCATAAAATGATCTACGAAAATGTATGGATAGAGTGGATGAAACACATTCATCATGGTGGGGCCCACAGAGCACTGATCACTTGGCATTGACTGGTGACCCTGTCACTAACCAATCCATCTGATATATTTTATGTATATCTAATCCATCTATCTGTTCTTTTATATCATTTTAAGATGCAATAGAAAATATTAGAAAATATCAAATTCTCAATGACTAGATTAGAGTTTGGGGTCCAATGACTATACATTTATTAGGTTTTCATGAGGTCAACAAGTTACAGCGCAATTTGGACCTAAAAATTTGGCCTAATTTGGAAATCTAATCCATTCACTCTATTATATTCATCAATAACTTTGATTTGACTGGTCACTTGCCCTGATCAAGTTTAAGATGAGAAAGATACTAAATAAATAAAATTGATCAATGATGGGCCATATCTTGTAACCTAACCATTAGATTTGAGTGAAATTTAATCTAAACATCTAAAGTCATTTACTTTTCAATTTGGACCAATCAGATTGTCCAAAATTTGTCTAGCTCTAGACAAATTGATTGTACACATTTAAAGAATCTTTTATACGGATATGATTCGGGCTTAATTTTGTTTTCAATAATAATTACCACGTTCTAAACATATCTGACCATTCAGATCAAGTTTAGGATGACTTGATCATAGAATTTGATCAATCTCATCATTATAAATTTTCCTTGCAATTAATTAACACCATTATATTAGGGCCTTCATTTTTTGCACCAATGAACATGTATGTATGCATAAACCAATCTGATAACCAGTTAACTGAATGAGTGTAATTTTTCATTTTCAACTATCCAATAAATGTCCACCAATAAATTTGGCCCACTCATTTCAAATTTCTCGCTTTTATTTAAACCACAATTTTTTTCCAACATTTTTTTTCAAAACCAGTAAAATTTCTTTTTTTTTTTTTTATCAAATATTTCAACTTTTATTTCTTTTGAAAATATCATTTTTTTAATCAAACTTCTTAATTTTTTCGAAATACAAAATCTTAATTTCTTTATAAAAATTTCAATTTTTTTACGAACTTATCAATTTTATTCGAACTTCTCAACTTTTTTCAAATGGTCATTTTTTTTTTTAAATCTCAATTTTTTGAATCTTATTATTTTTCTAAATCTTATCAATTTTAATTTATTTTCAAACCTCTCAACTTTTTTTGTTTGAAAATTACAAATTTCTTTTTTAACTTCACAATTTTCTTTTTCAAAATATTTAATTTTGTGAAAATTTGAAAAGAAATTTCAAACATATTAATTTTATTCAAATTTCTCGATTTTGTTTTTAAAATCTCTTAACATTTTCTTTCAAATTACTAAATTTGTTATTTTAAATATCAAATTTTTTAATTTTTAAAAAATATCAGTTTTTTTCAATATCTCATTTTTCTTAAATTTTATTTTCCGACGGACATTATTTGGGGGGCATCTTTTCGGGCTGAAATTAGCGACGGGCCAAATCCGTCGTTAAATAGCGACGGGCTAAGTCCGTCGGAAATTAAAATTTTGCGACGGACCCCGCGACGAAATCCCGCCTTAATTTCGCAAAAGCGACGGAATATTTTCAAATACGACGGATTCGGTCCGTCGTTAAACCAAGCAATTTTTGCGACGGTCAATGTCCGTCGCAAAATCCGTCGCAAAAATGCGATTTTGGCGTAGTGTGTGAACGGTAAGGTTTTTAATTGTTGATAACCACTATTTCATGTGATGTGGCCACCTAAATTTTGTATCTTTTTTTTTTTTTTTTGGGATCATGCCCTAAAATAAGCTGACAAAGCATATGGACCACGTGGATATACAATGCATGCATTGAGGTGGGCCCTACGGTCAAGGTTGGACCCACATGGCTGGTTGTGGTCAAGTTTTGCTTGTTATCATGGCCATTACTGGCTAGTATGGAGTGCCATTGGGCTGTTGCAGGATATTTTTTTCCATAACGGCCGTTAATTATTACTTTGAGGCACATCTGAGACTGGTCGAAGGCTAAAAGCATCAGCTCCATTCATCTTTCCAAGGTCACCCACTACAAACGTATGAGTTTCAGACCTGACTTTGATGGTCATTTTTCCAGCTCATTCTAGGGTATGAACCTAAAAACGTGATGCGTCGAATTATTTAGACCATACCATAGGAAAAATTGGTGATTGAATGCCTACCATTAAAAACTTCCTAGGGCTTGTTATAGTGTTTATTTTTCATCTAACTTCTTAATTAGGTCACACAGATATGGATGAAGGAAAATACAAATACACAGCTTGATCCAAAACTTTTCTAGCCCTCAATATTTTTTTAATAGTGGGCGTTTAATCACCACTGTTTTCAGTGATGTTGTCCATCTAAGATTTGGATATGGTGTGGATAAAACACATTCATCATGGTGGGGCCACAGTGCTTTTTTCAGCACCAACCACTACTGAGCTCAGTGATGTAGGGGTCACTACCGAATCGAGTTTCCCAATGTTCAGGTTGGTCTTTGTCCACAGCAATGAAAAAGTAAGCTTGAAACTCTCTTTTGCGGATACCACGATGTGAATCCAAACGGTTCCTAACCACATTTAGAAGAAGGAAGAAAAAAAAAAGAAAAAGGATAACATCTTTCCTGACAAACGCCGTTCTCCACATACTCAAAAGGAGACAAAAAAAAACTTGTGGCATACAAACGCGCCCTAATTATTTTTATTTTTGGGTATTGTTTGGTGGATGTGGTTGGAAATGGATTGGAAAAATGACCTCATGTTGCAGGTTGAGACATCTCTTTCTCTAACCACCAAACATACAAGCTAAGGTTATATCTGGGGGAGTAGATTAGGTGTTACCCAAATAACAACTGAGTGTGGGTGTTAACCTTACCATGGGGCCCACTTGATGATTTGTTGTATATCTACACCGTCCATCCATTTCTCCATTCCATGTTACGTAGTGGTACAAAAAATTAAGCAGACCCAAATCTCAAGTGGACCACACCAAAGGAAAGAGTGGTGATTGAATGCTCCACCATTAGAAACTTCCTAGGGCCTATTGTAAATGTTTATTTGCCATCCAACCTGTTGATAATGTCAACCAGACCTGTATGAAGGGAAAATACAAAGATCAGCTTGACCCAAAACTTTTGTGTCCCACAAATAGTTTTTAATGGTCATTCGCCACTGTTTCCAGTGGTGTGGTCCGCTTGAGATTTGGATCTGCTTAAGGTTTGGGATCATGTTCTAAAATAAGATGGAAAAACAGATGCACCGCGTTAACATACAACATAGTCATCAAGGTGGGCCCCACACGGTCAGTGTAACACCTAACACCTAATCCGCTCCCTATATCTGGTATGTGAGGTGGAGGTTAAGAGACTTTGGGAAGGAATCCCAATCCTAGGATATGTGGTTATCTGTTTACGTGCAAGTAGGCCCGATGGTTCAGTGATCAGAAGTTGGTCATGAGGCCCACCATTTTTAGACCATGCTATAAAATTCTATCGGGTTGGATGATCCTGGTCACCCATCTTGGGCTCATTTTCAATGGAGAACTGATCACATAAAACTCAAGGTACCGAAGGTTGGGGTACCTCGTCATCTTTCCTGTGTATTTGTCTCTTGTGTAGGACATCAGTTCCATGAAAATGGTAGGCCCCACCATGATGATTACTTGTGACAAAAATCATGGATTTCCGGTCATCAGGTGGGCCAGACCTTTGGAATCAACCTGATTTTCAGGAAAGGTGATCTTAATGCTGGGGGCACTGTTTTTCATGGTAGTGATGTCTTATACGTGGCATGTGGGGGTGAGAGATTTGTACCGTACCGCAAGTTCCTGTACATTTGCCTGTATGGGACCAGCTTTCTTATGGTAGAATGAAGTCAGCCCTCCTATTTTGTCCTCCAAACCGTCTACTTGCCGACCTCAGGTGATTGAAGACATTTTTGGGTTGCATTCCATTGATGGGAGCCAGAGGTCATGACTCTCTTGTCATTTAAAAGGTGGGCCCCACTTTGTACAAAACTGATAAGCTGATTGGATGATCATGCAATGCCTGGTATGAAATCAACAGTCAGGACTCTCTTTCAGGTCTCAGAGTCTTAACTTCCAAAATCCGTTCTCGGCATTTTTTTAGCTGAGTGTATTTTCCAATCAACGAATGTTCACGTACAACATCTTAACGTTTAACCATACAACTTTCTTTTTGTTGTTAGTCATGCAACGCACCCACCCTGTTAGCTACACAACGCACCCACACGGTTAGTCACAAGATGCACCCACTCACCAATAGGGTTAGTGTGTCTCCTCAGCACTCCAACCTAAGACCTGCTGTTGAAACACTCGGGCGTCTTTCAACTGGGGTAGCAGGCCAGACACAACCATGCAATGTTTTTATTTTCTGCCGACATATGTAAAATATCGGGACCCTCGGAAAAGGTGGCCACATAACAAAGAAAAACTGCTGCATGCTAAGTTCACATACAATGTTGCATACGAACTTTTATCTCTTTATTTATCGTTTATTTAAAATTTCAAAACATTCGAGAGGTAGATTAATTAGGCTCTTGTGTCCTTTTTTCCTTAAAAAATCTAATCGCTGAGATTGTCCACTTAATTCAATTTAATTACAAGCCTTAAAGCTTGAAAAAATAAATATTCAATAAATACAAAGTAGAGCTAATAGTTTTGAATATTATTATTATAATCAGGATATTATCGATAGAAATTAGGTAGCGGCAACTTACTTGTCTTCGAGTGAAATGGTCGAAATATCTCAAAATTTTAAAGAGATGAGAGTCACAATTGAGGAATCACAAATAAAAATCTGCGCATATGAGCAACAACCGGTGAAAATAATGCGTTTCTTGGGTAGCTACCATTATAAAATCACAAAGGAAAAGTTGGGTGGTCCAAAAACTTATAAAAATATTGTTTCTAGGAGTATGGCCATAAGAATAAAACCAATTTCAGTATAGGTCGATGACTATGTGATGCATTCTGCTATAATGGCCAAGTGGTAGATTCTGGCTTGTGGACATGCGCCCTCATCCAAACGGATCAATATTCCTTAAACATTTTAAATACCTTTTCAAATTAAATCTATCTTAGAGCCAAAGGTGTCCCCAATGAGGAGGCACTTTTTTGCTTGTAATGGAGGATAAATCTCACGAAGGGTTGCAACCACTCTTTGATGAGTTGCATCAATGCCTTAGAAAATCCTCATTTAGAAGAGATTCTTGAAAGACGGTCTGGATGAGTTGGCTTGTAAGATCTAATCGTCTACAAGATCTCGAGACCTTCATAAAAGCAGAAGATGGATAATGAACGTTCAATAATCCACCTAACCACTACGAGAGCATAGAGATCTAATCACTTGTATAATTCAACGGCTAAAATTGCTCTAAATTACAATCAATAACTTAAATAGTATAAAAATGGGATAGATGGACAAAATCCATGAATACACTATTTGTCCCTTTTCCTATCTCTATTTATTGATTAATGCGATTTATAAGAGATCCCTTCCTCTTAATAGAGAAGGGTCGGTAGCTTTGCATGACTGTTGAAAGTTATGCAATCTCATCCAATTTTACTATATCTCAATCTTATCTTATCTTATACTCAATAATCATTAATTCAACTATTTACATGGGAAAAATGTCTTTTACTTGTTTTCTTTGTAATGAAAAATCTATTCATACCGTCATGTCTCACTTCTCGGGACATTCCCAGCCATATAGGCCAGTTTAGTTGTCCACCAACTTACAATCTACCTCAATATACAAATGCGGCCCATGTGATGAGTGGATTATAACTGAAGTCTATAGTCACTAATGCAATGAGATCAAGGTTAATGCTCTCATCTCACCGGTGAATACAGTCCTCATGGCTCTCTCTTCTTATTGGTGACTAGACTCCCAATAAGATCTGTCTGATTTTTGACATAGGTGATCTTCATCGCGGGGCCTATCTTTCTCATGGCTGAGATCTCCTCCACATGCGCACCCAAGTGAGAAAGATGGGACTTGATGCTATGTTAGCATACATCATGCTGCAGGTAGATATTTTTCAAGGGCAAAATTGGAAACAAAAGATTCTAGGGCATTAAAAAAAAAAAAAAGGTTGTAGCATACAACTGGTTGTAGGTAATGGGTAGTCTACGAAAATAAGGGCTTTTTAATTTCATTTCGGTTGTATAATACTATTTACTGGACTTTAGCAGCTTAGTGGTCCAATAATTGCATTTTTCAAAGGTTTATACTTAGAAAATTACGTATGCATGTTTCCTATCTTTTTCGTGTTTCATGTCAGGTGGTTCGGTACAATGCATCCCTACGTACGGCTATTTTCTCGCTGGGACTATATCATTCAGATCTTGGGTCAAGTTGCAATGATCTACACCGTCTATATGATGGGCCTCATCCTATTTGTGGTATGTCCCAAAAAGAAAAAAACTCTCGAATTGGAATTTTTAACTCTTTTTTCATTTTACACATTTCTTTTGAACATGCAAAGTCCTCTTTAATCTTTGTATCATGGGCCATTGATGAAGTTTTTTTTCATGAATTTTTTGTGGGTATCACCATACAGGATGGGGTCCATCATATGAACGGTTTGGATCATTTGTAATATGAAACCAGGTGCTGCTGATACATTCCAGAGGTAAATTTATTGTAGGAATCCTATTACGACATATGCTACTCTATCTCGCTTATGGCCTCCACGTGGCGTTGTTGTCGCATGATGTAATCGTTACATCCCATCATGGATGGGACACCGTTCATAAACATCGTTGATGATCTGGCCACCTTATTACGGTCTGAAATTTCGTAGGTTGATGATCCGAACCAGTAGAGCGTTTCTCTAACCATGGGGCTCACCTTAATGTATGAGTTGTATATCTACGCCGTCCATCAGTTTTCTGAGGTATTTTTATGGCATGGTACCAAAAATGAAGCAGATCCAAATCTCAAGTGGACCACAAAGTAGGAATTGAATTTACACCGTTAAAAACTTCTTGGGGGCCACAATTTTTGGATCAAGATGATATTTGTGTTTTCCCTTCATCCAGGTCTGTATCAATAGATTGGATGGCAGATAAAAATTACGTTGGGCTTTAGAAAGTTTTTAATGGTGAGCTTTTAATGATCACTGTTTTCTGCAGTGTGGTCGACTCTGAGATTTGGGTGACTAATGATCGAGTGAGACATTTTTGGGACCGTGCCCTAAAATGAGCTGGAAAAACTGATGGACGGTGTGGATATAAACTACATATATCAAGGTAGGCCCCACAATCAGAGAAACACCACTACGGTGTTACCTGGGTAACGCCTAATCCACTCCGATCCCCGGACTGTCCAATTGGTGCTATTTAAAGCAACGGTTTAAATCAGAGAATGTAAGTGGTTCATATTTCGTTGGAAGCTTTGACATTTGTTAAGCTCAAATGCGTGTACAAGTGGGACCCATCTACATGCCGCCCCATGTACCAAACAGCTTAACTGTGTTAAATCCAAGCCGTTCATTACATGTGTCTCACCATGCAGATGCATTTGAGGAGAAATCAGTTCCGTCACCCGATCGTTTGAGCCACAAATCATCAAAATAAATAGATGGATAAGATAGAATTAAAATTCTAAGCCGTCCACTTGCAAGTAAAAGAAAGAAAGAGAGAAAAATGTGGCTTGCTTGAGAATGAACTGGAGTGTTTCTACAAGATCCAAACCGTCTAACGGACGGCTTGGACCTCACACATCCGTGCTACTTCAGCCATTGGTTTGCGTGTTAATGGGGACTCTTATAACAAATCCCGTTTTCCATCTACGGCCCACCAAATGGTCGGCTGGGATGCAGCCATACTGGTGCAGCTGACTCACGTAAAACGAACCTTCTGATTTGATTTTTCTATAATTAGATAGGATTGACCAAAGTTAGTGGAAGGATACTTCCGTCCCAAGGCATTAATAAGGTCCATTCATTTTTTATCCACCCAAATAGGTGGGGCCCACTCGATCCTAGAGTCAAGGGACGCGGCTTCGGTGGATCCCTGACTGTGGACCCCACCGTGATTTATGTGCCTTACATCCATGCCGTATATCCATTTTTACAGATCATACTAGGGTATGATCCAAAAAATGAAGCAGATCCAAATATCAGGTGGACCATATCACAGGAAACAGTGGTCATTGACAATAAAAACTTCATGTGGGCCACAAAAGTTTTAGATCCAGCTGATATTTGTGTGGTCCTTCATCCGGGCCGTATCAACAAGTTGGATGGAAAGTAAGCATTCAGGTGGCACCCAGGAGGTTTTCAACAGTAGGTATTTAATCACTACTCTTCCCTGTGGTATGGTCCACCTGAGATTTGAATCTGCTTTATTTTTGGATGATATTGCCCTAAAATAATCTTCCAAAATAGATGGACGGTGTGGATGTAAGGCACATATATCAAGGTGGGCCCCACAGTCAGGGATTCACCGAAGCCGCGTCCCAGGGCATGATTTTTTATGGCGGACGATTTTAACTTGTGCTGTCCATTTCCAGGCTGCTACTGTTCGAGTAGTTAGGTATACTTCGGTTTCAGTGTGACTTTCAACTGGGGTCCGTCCAAGGTGGGATCCACTAGATGGACAGTCTGGCTCCATCGTCCGCCTGCCACGAGTCAGGGGAAGATGTATTCTTTGAGAGCGAATCAGGTGAGAACCCGGGCTCACCAAGACAGTGCGGCCCTTACCGTGGGGTTACAGTAGGGCCACCTTGAAGTATTTATTATGTATCCACACCGTCCATCCATTTTTTGGGATCATTTTATAACATTATTGGAAAAATGAAACAGGTCCAATTATTAAGTGGACCATACCATAGAAAATAGTGTTAATTGACCTTTAATTGGCCACAAAAGTTTTGGATCAATTTGATATTTGTTTTTTTCTCTTCATCTAGGTTTCTGTGACCTTATCAACAGATTGGATAGGGTAAATAGACACTCCAGAAACATTAATATATGTCTAAGAAGTTTTTAATGATAGGACGGTTAGTCACCACTATTTCTTATGATATGGTCCACCTGATAATTGAATGATTTCTTATGATATGGTCCACCTGATAATTGAATCTGCGTCAATTTTAAGATAATGCCCTAAAATGATTGGGAAAAATGGACGGTGTAATTTTAAGATAATGCCTTAAAATGATCTGGAAAAAATGGACGGAGGCCGTGGATACATAATAGATATATCAAGGTGGTCCCACGCTAACCCCATAGTAATGGCTGCACCGGCTTGAGTGAGGCCTGAGTCTCACCTAATCCGCACTCTGGTACTCGGCCTCACCTAAAATGGAGTGGCCCTGACTGTGGCCCCACTTCAGTGTGTATCTATATTGTATATCTATGCTGTTTAGATGGAAAATAAATATACTTAAGGCAAAGCCTGAAAAAGTAAACAACAGAGGGGGAAGAAAACCTTAAGAAAAAAAAGAAAAGGAGAAAGTGACTCACATCGCCACTGTTTTCTACGGTGTAGTCTACATAATGTGTCCGGATACTCTGTTGGTTTCAAACAGGAAATCACTGCTTGAAGCCTTTTCATTAGTCCACCTCATCACATAGGTCTGCAACCCTGTCACATCCTCAATGTAACCTGGTCACACCTCAGTGCAACCTAGGCATGACCTCATGCAATGCAATGTGGACCAATGAAAAGGCTCCAAGCAGAGATTTTCTGCTTGGAAGCCAACGGAGTATCATCCATATGTTGATCTGCCGTGAAATGAGGTAGTAAAACCGACGGACAACATAGATACACAGTACATACATTAAGTTGGGCCGCTTGAGCCCCTGGCCTCACCTAATCCACCCCATATTCTTCATTTCACGGAGTGAGGGGCCAGCTTTGGGCTAAAAAGCATCATGTCCGTTCATCTCTCTAGGCTCACCCAATGCAATCTGATGGCGTGTTTGGGTGCCACTGAGAATGAATGTTTAGACCATTTTCTCGGAAGCAAGCATGCCAATGACTGATTACTTCTTAAGATGATGGCCTGCCAAGATGTTAAATAGGCCTGAAATTTCAGCACAACTAGTTTTCTGTGATGCTGAATTTGATAAACCGTTAGGATTTTAGAACTCATGGCACATATGTACATGCATGGAGAGACCGTGAATCCCCACTTAAGCTAACCTCTTTTTTGTCCGAGTACATTGGGGCAACAAACTTTTCAGACAAAAGCCAATATCTACAGATTTAATGAAAGATAAATATGGTCTGCTCGGCAGGTGGGTCCCAATGTTGGAGATGTGTGGATGTGCTGGGAGACTTTGGCTAAGTTCTTCAGAGCCATTACATTCATTTTGCAAATTGGATTTGGACTGGCCTACACGTAAGAAACATGTTTGAAAGTTACTCATCTGAATTCTTACTCAATTGGGCCTGATCTTTGATAGCGGCCATCTGTCCAATCAAATCTCACTCCATAGACGGGCAGTAGCCACTCAAGTCCAGGCACGGATTGAGTACTACCCCCCACGACGATGTAGTTAGAGACTGAGGATCATGTTTGGAGCTTTGTGGGACGTATCGTTATCTATATGTTGTTATTCATGCTGTCCATTTATTTTGATAGATTATTTTAGGGAATGAGTCAAAAAAGGAGGCAGATGAAGGCACAAGTGGACCACACCACATGAAGCGTAGGAGATTTAAAGCCTACATTTGAAAACTTCTTAGGGCTACAGAAGTTTTGGATCAAGCTAATATTTATGTTTTCCTCTCGTACAGGCCCATGTGCTTTATGAACAAGTTGGATGGCAAATAAACATTGCAGTGGGCCTTAAGAAGTTTTCTACAATAAATAGTTTAATCCCCACTGCTTCATGTGATATGGTCTACTTGATCCTTCGATCTCCCTCCTTTTTGGGCTCACGCCCTAAAATGATTCATCAAAACAGATGGTCAGTGTGGATAAAACATGTTGATCATGGTAGGCCCCACAGTGCCTCTAACATATCCCTCCATCTCTAACTAGGTCCTGGTGAGGGTACTACCCAATCGGTCTCTAACATATCCCTCCATCTCTAGCTAGGTCCTCGCGAGGGTACTACACAATCCGCTACCCTCATGTCCTTGCAAACTGCCTGCCTCCTCACTTCCCCAGTGGGATGCGCATTGGGTACTACCCTCATCAGAACCTAGCCAGCCAGAGACCATGGTCTGTCAGGGCTTTGTGGGGCCATCTTGATATATGTGTTCTATCCATGTCGTTCATCCATTTCAACAGATCATTTTAGGGCATGAGCCAAAGAAAGGGACAGATTGAAAGCTCAAGGGAACCACACCATGGAAAATAGTAGGGATTAAATGCCTACCATTAAATACCTCTTAAGGTCCACATAAGTTTTAGATCAAGCTGATATTTATGTTTTCCCTTCATCTAGGTCCATCTGTTCTTACCAATAACAGGTTGGATGGTAACTAAATATCACAATGGGCCATAAGAAGGTTTTAATAGTGGGTTCATGTGATCTTATTAACAGGTTAGCTGGCAAATAAACATCACAGTGGGCTCTAAAATGATCAGTGAAAATGGATGAACAACGTGGATAAGATATGTACATCACAGAGGGCCCCACAAAGCCCTGCCAAGATTGTCCATCTCTAGCTAGGTCCTGGTGGGGGTAGTAGATGAACCTGATTTCAACAGTAGGTATTTAATCACTACTCTTTCCTGTGGTATGGTCCACCTGAGATTTGAATCTGCTTTATTTTTGGATGATATTGCCCTAAAATAAGCTTCCAAAATGGATGGACGGTGTGGATGTAAGGCACATATATCAAGGTGGGCCCCACAGTCAGTGATTCACCGAAGCCGCGTCCCATCTTAGGGCATGATTTTTTATGGCGGACGATTTTAACTTGTGCTGTCCATTTCCAGGCTGCTACTGTTCGAGTAGTTAGGTATACTTCGGTTTCAGTGTGACTTTCAACTGGGGTCCATCCAAGGTGGGATCCACTAGATGGACAGTCTGGATCCATCGTCCACCTGCCACGAGTCAGGAGAGGATGTATTCTTTGAGAGCGAATCAGGTGAGAACCCGGGCTCACGAAGACAGTGTGGCCCTTACCGTGGGGTTACAGTGAGGCCCACCTTGATGTATTTATTATGTATCCACACCGTCTATCCATTTTTTGGGATCATTTTATAACATTATTTGAAAAATGAAATAGGTCCAATTATTAAGTGGACCATACCGTAGAAAATAGTGTTTATTGACCATTAATTAGCCACAAAAGTTTTGGATCAATTTGATATTTGTTTTTTCCCTTCATCCAGGTTTATGTGACCTATCAACAGATTGTATGGGGTGAATAGACACTCCAGAAACATTAATGTATGCCATAAGAAGTTTTTAATGATAGGATGGTTAGTCACCACTATTTCTTATGATATGGTACACTTGATAATTGAATCTGCTTCAGTTTTGAGATAATGCCCTAAAATGATATGAAAAAACGGACGGACAACATGGATATATAGTACATACATTAAGTGGGCTGCTTGAGGCCCTGGCCTCACCTAATCCGCCCCCATATTCTTCATTTCACGGAGTGGGGGCCCAGCTTTGGGCTAAAAAGCATCATGTCCGTTCATCTCTCTAGGCTCACCCAATGCAATCTGATGGCGTGTTTGGGTGCCACTGAGAATGAATGTTTAGCCCATTTTCTCAGAAGCAAGCATGCCAATGACGGATTACTTCTTAAGTTGATGGCCCACCAAGATGTTAAATAGGCCTGAAATTTCAGCACAACTAGTTTTCTGTGATGCTGAATTTGATAAAAAGGCTCGGATTTTAGAACTCATGGCTCATATGTACATGCATGGAGAGACCGTGAATCCCTACTTTAGCTAACCTTCTTTTATCCGAGTACACTGGGGCAACAACTTTTCAGACAAAAGCCAATATCTGCAGATTTAATAAGAGATAAATATGTTCTGCTCGGCAGGTGGGTCCCAATGTTGGAGATATGTGGATGTGCTGGGAGACTTCGGCTAAGTTCTTCAGAGCCATACATTCATTTGGCAAATTGGATTTGGATTAGGCCTACACGTACAAAAACATGTTTGAAAGTTATTCATTTGAATTCCTACTCGATGGGGCCCATCTTTGATAACAGCCATCTGTCCAATCAAATCTCACTTCGTCATAGACGGACAGTAGCCACTCAAGTCCAGGTACCGATTGGGTACTACCCCCACGAGGATGTAGTTAGAGACTGAGGATCATGTTTGGAGCTTTGTGGGACGTATTGTTATCTATATGTTGTTATTCATGCTGTCCATTTATTTTGATAGATTATTTAGAGAATGAGTCAAAAAAGGAGGCAGATGAAGGCACAAGTGGACCACTCCACATGAAGCATAGGAGATTTAAAGCCTACATTTGAAAACTTCTTAGAGCCACTGGAAAGTCTTGGATCAAGTTGATATTTATGTTTTCCCTTCGTATAAGCCTATGTGACCTTATGAACAAGTTAGATGGCAAATAAACATTACGGTGGGCCTTAAGAAGTTTTCTACAATAAAGAGTTCAATCCACACTGCTTCATGTGGTATGGTCCACTTGCGCCTTTGATCTGCCCCCTTTTTTGGCTCATGCCCTAAAATGAATCATCAAAATAGATGGTCAGCAACATGGATAAAACATGTTGATCATGGTAGGCCCCACAGTACCTCTAACATATCCCTCCATCTCTAGCTAGGTCCTAGTGATAGTACTACCTAACCCGCCTCTAACATTACCCTCCAATCTCTGGCTAGGTCCTAGTAGTGAGGGTACTACCAAATCCGCTACCCTCAGGTCCTTGCAAACTGCCTGCCTCCTCACTTCCCCAGTGGGATGCGCATTGGGTACTACCCTCATCAGAACCTAGCCAGCCAGAGACCACGGTCTGTTAGGGGCTTTGTGGGGCCATCTTGATATATGTGTTCTATCCATGTTGTTCATCCATTTCGATAGATCATTTTAAGGCATGAGCTAAAGAAAGGGACAGATTGAAAGCTAGAGGGAACCACACCATGGAAAATAGTGGGGATTAGATGCCTACTGTTGAATACCTCTTAAGGTCCGCATAAGTTTTAGATCAAGCTGATATTTACGTTTTCCCTTCATCAAGGTCCATGTGATCTTATGAACAATAGGTTGGATGGTAAATAAACATCACAATGGGCCCTAAGAAGGTTTTAATAGTGGGTTCATGTGATCTTATCAACAAGTTAGCTGGCAAATAAACACCACAGTGGGCTCTAAAATGATCAAGTGAAAATGGATGAACAACGTGGATAAGATATACACATCACAGAGGGCCCCACAAAGCCCTGCCAGGATTGTCCATCTCTAGCTAGGTCTTGGTGGGAGTAGTACCCAATCTGTGTCCCCTAATGGATGAACCTGATTTTTCGGCCAGTATATCAACACAGTGGATGGATATAGAAAATAAGGCAAACAAGGATGGATTGGATCATCTGATCAGTGCAATTTTTGCTTCGAATGCCGTGAAATGTGTTCTGGACTTAATGAATAGTTCAGATCCATCGATTGGGCCGTCCAAATTTACCTTTGCAACTAGGAGCACTATAACTTATATCATGCAATGAAAGCGCTAGAACATTTCTCTAAATTATGATTTGTAACCCATAACAATCACTGCTGATGAAAATGAGTTGAAATCATTTCTGAGTGGCAACCAAACGAGCCCATGTGGTTTTTCCTTTTGGTGCATGTATGGTTGGAATAATTGGAAAATTATAAAATTAACAAAAACAAAAAACACTTTCCAATATAAAATACCTTCCAAAAAAATCACGACAAAATGTTGCATGATTCGTCTATTTTCGAAGCGGATTGCCTGTGCGCCAGGCATAGAGATATTCCAGTGCCCCTATTGTCAGAAGCTGTGTGGGGCCCACAGATATGCCCGTGACAAATCCATTCCGTCCATCAGTTTTATAAGACCTCAGTAAGAAAGGAATAAAAAAGCCAAACAGATCTAAAACTCAGGTGGACGACACCAAACGATACAGCAGGAGCGAAAACGTGCACCGTTGAAACCTTCCTGGTGGCGTGGATAAAAGACATACATCATGCTGGAGGGGTCACTACTGAATACGAGTCCTGGATGTGTGGTTCTCTTTTTTATGTACAAGTGGGCCTGATGGTTTAGTGATCCCAGGTTGGTTTGATGAGGCCAACCATGCCACATAAAAACCTCCCAAATTGGAAGATCCTATTCACCATCTTGGCCTCTCATTTAATGTGGGCATCTTGAAGAGATTTTGGGTTATATCCCAACGTTGGGGGCCCTATAAATCAACAGTCAGGATTCTCGATCAATTAAAGAGGGTGGCCCACTTGAACAAAACTAAAAACATGAACATATGTATATGTTTGGACCAGCTCATCAAGAAAAGGAAAGCCCAACGAGAGTACATCCTCTTTGGACCAGGTCTTCAACTTGGAAATAATGGCCGTCCTTTCACATCTTGTAGTCAACTTCTAAATGAAAACGATAGACTAGCGTACGTAGAGATTCCAGCTAACATAGCCCAACCCAGCGCCAAATGAGGAATGGGCTAGACATTGTTTGTACATAGAAACTTGGCTGCTACCCCATGACCAGTTATGTGGGTAAGACCCTGACCGTACGGCCCACCTTGATGTATGCATTCTATATCCATGCCGTCCATCTGTTTTTTCAGCTTATTTTAGGGCATGGTACTAAAAATGAATCACATACAAATTTCAGGTGGACCACACCACAAGAAACAATGGTAGTTAAATGCCTACCATTAAAAACTTCCTAGGGTCCACTGTAATGTTTGTTGACCATCCAACCTGTTATGGGTAAAACCCGAGCTGATTTCCTGAGGCTCAAAGGCTTGTCTGACTACGCAGGCCATATGCCTAGGCGGAAAGTCCTCAGGCCCGGCTACAGCAAATGCTCACCTCGATGAGATGAGGATGGGAACAAAGCCAAGGACAGTAGTTGAGCTGACAATAGGTTGGGCTCAGTGATAGTCAATTTAGATATATCAAAGACAGAAGCAACTGGTCATGTGATAGTGGCAACCTGACTCAAGGCGCGGCCTCGGCCACATATCGATAGCCCAGCCGCTCCCAGAAAGATGGAGATACGGAGCCATCCCCAACGGAGGCGGACACATTCCCAACCATTACTCGCGTGATCCCCATTCTCCGAGGATCACGCCATCACCGGGTCTCACTCCCGTAATCCTAGCCACAATGTTGGCCCACGATTAATCCTCCAATAGCTATATACAGGGGTTCACCTCCGGAAGAAGGTACGCAACACCTCTATCGCTAAAACCTTTATTCTGTTAGCCATTGGACAATCATTTGACTTTGGCATCAGAGGATAACGGCCGGTCCTCGACCACCTCCAAGCTCCCCTGTGTTTCGTGCAGGATTCCAGGATTTAAGGTTCGTGATCCAAGTCACTCATCACATGGGAAGTAAGTCATTAACTCTACCTAGGTGGAGATCTTCATCTCACCTTGTCTGTTACCTAGAAATCGGTAACAACAGTTGGCGCGGTCTATGGGAATTCAAAAAATCTTCCACTTTGCTTTTCCTCCCTTTAATTTCTTTGCCTAAAAGAAGCTAATGGCTAGTGGAAGAAGAAATAGAGGAAAGGGGCATACTAGGGTCGGACCATCTAGAGCCCCCCAATATGAAGAAGACGAAGGTGTTCTCGAAACAACTGCTTACCGAATTACAAGATCACCCCAACACTCTGCTTAGCAGAGTGGTCAACACAGGTCGCGCAATCGTGGGGCCAGATTGACTGCTCTCGAAGAGTAGGTAGGAGGGGTGACCCAGACAGTTAAAAATGTCACCCTAGCAGCTGGATGAGATCAAAGCCATCCTTGCTAGCTTAGTTCTGCCTCCACCTCCATCCACTCATAAGGCTGTTGAAAACTCGTGTACGGACCCACTGTTGAACCTCCAATTTATACATTGTATAGGCCATTCCATCACATTATATGCATGATTTGCATGTTTAAAAGGCCCATCTAATGCAGATTTTGTGATTGTAGGAATGAGAGCAGACGTCACCTAATTGGAGACCAAAAGGAGACATTTAGGAGCCTTGGATGAAGACCTAAGGTGGGCTAAAGAAAGAAGAAAGCAAAGAGAGAGGAAGGAGAGAAGAAAGGAAAGAAGAAAGAATGCAGAAAATGGGTCCGACCGGTCATCAAGACCGGTCGGCCAAGAAGGCCCAACCAGTCGGCTGCACTCCCTGGACACTTAACAGACAGGCTAGACCGGTCAAGACCGGTTGGCCATGCAATTTCAGACTTTCAGATTTCAAAGAGCAGGCTATTCCCGTTTTTGAATTTTCGGCCCAGTTTTCAGGGGCCATCTTGATGATATTTGAAAATCCAAAACATTCATGTCGAAGAGGAGCCCGACGCCGAAATAACCCAAGTGGTTTCGTGTCGATCGGAACTACGGATTGACCGTGGTGGCCAAAACAATACGAACTGTCCAGAAAGTTTCAGATTCCGCCTACTCCACTCTGGGCCTGTCCAGGTGGCCCATCATTGATGATATGAAGAATTTACTTTGAACATCTTCTAGAACACATCCATATATGAATAACCACAAAGTTTCAGATAAAAAGAAAGTGTGGTTTGATCGTACCGGTTGAAGAAAGATGGACCATCCAGAAAGATTCAACTGCGCCGATTTTATAAAAGACCTAAGTGTTCTAATTTTCGGACTATATTATGAAATTTTTTTGGACAATCTAATCCATCTATCATGTATAGGAAGAAGTTTTCTACCAATGTTCAAAATTCGAAATCAATCCGACCTCTGTACACTCCGGAGCGTTGAAAGTAAGATGACTGGTTCTGAAGGTACCTGAATTGCGCGATTTTGAGAGGCTGTCGCTGATCTGATTGGTGGGCCTATTCAGAAGATAATTTTGGAAATCTAAATCATCTATGAGGAAGATCACATTACAAGGAAGCTACAAATCAAATTTGAAGGCAATTCGACCGTTGGTTAAGCTATACGAAGCAAAACAAAATATGTTACATTGCGGTACTCTTGCTGTATTATAAAAGGAGGTGCTCTTTTCTATTCCAAGGCAAGCAAGGACATGGGAAGCAAGGAGTTCAAGTCCAAGGAGGCTACCTAGCCACCTACAGCTAGTTTTTCTTCCTTTTCTTAGTTTTAATTCTAGTTTTAATATGTTTTTTCTTAGTTAACCTCTTAGCTAGAGCTAGAGGTGAAATTTGTAGTTGGTTTCAATGCTTTAATTCTTTTATTTCAAGTACCCTTTTCTTAATTTTGGATTTTGAACTTCTAGTTTGAATAAAGTTTGGTTTTTTAGAAGTTTTGTCAGAGTTTGTGTGCTCCGGACATGAGTTCCTTGCAATTCTCTGAGATTACCATGATTGGGTTGTTTGAATTAGAATTGTAGTAACCCTTGAGCATGCCATAGTCTCTTGACATGGCTGTTACTCCGAAGGCTACAAGTTCAAGTTCTATGTACTTCATTAGAACTAGAAATCTAACTTTTAGATTTAAGTGGGATTGTTTGTGCTTGAATGTTATATCCTCCAATTAGATGAGAGATAGGACTTTGATTCTAATTGTGTTGTGCTTGGATGAACGGATTAGCATTAGACTACTACAAGTGGATCCTTGATGCTCTAGCTCTTCTTAATTTCAGATTTTCCTATTTTATGTGAAAAATTATTCTCCTAAACTTCTTAAATTCTAGTTATTAGAGTAGTTGGAATTGTTTACCTCTTTCCTTGTGGATCGACCTCGGTCTTACCGAGATTTATTACTACTTCGTAGCCTTGCACTTGAGGCGAGTAAGCACCCACCTATGCAAGGTGACTTGTCCCATAGATCCCGTCCAAATCAGCCCCGAGATGACCATCGGGATGATGAAGTCAACACCGCGCTACAGTAGTGGGAGCGTGATCCGCCGCCGATCTGCCCATAGGTGACCTGTGGCACCGATTAGAAGAGTGTCGTTCCACTCAATTAAGTCAAGCCCTAGATCAGTTAGATGATAACATCAACCCGTGGGAGGCCGAATTGAAAGAACTCCGAGAGCGCATCATTGACCTGCAGAGGGCACAATGTGCCCGAGTCTTGATCGTCGTAGATGCGCTAGTCAACTCGTCAGAGTCTCCCTTCACCGACGACATTAGGGGGGGAGCCCCTTCCGAAGGATTTTCGAATCCCTCAGCTTAAGCAATACAACAGATAGGAGATCCTGCAGAGCATCTGGAAAACTTCAGAGTTTGGATGGAACTCCTCGGGGTCAACGACCATATCATGTGCAAAGCCTTCCCACTGTCTTTGACAAGCTCGGCCTGAACCTGGTTCCGTAACTTGAAGCCGAGGTCCATCAGCTCATTCTCGCAACTCAGTTGAGCCTTCGCGACTCAATTCATTAGCATCACTGATCCTAGGAAGCATTCCACCCACTTGGCAACTATCAGACAGAAGGACGGTAAATCACTAAAGGTTTACCTCACACGGTTCAATGCCTAGGTGATCCAAGTAGAGAATCTATCATAAGATGTTGGTAAGGCTTTGCACATAATATGACCGTTGACCCCTAGGAGTTCCATCCGAACTCTGAAGTTTTCCAGATGCTTTACAGGATCTCCTATCCCATTGTATTGATTGAGCTGAGGGATACGAAAATCCTTCGGGAGGGGCTCTCCCCTAATGTCGTCGGTGAAGGGAGACTCTGATGAGTCGACCAGCGTGACTATGGCGATCGGGGCTCGCGGGCACACTATGTCCTCTGGAGGTCACTGATGCGTTCCCGAAGTTCTTTCAATTAGGCCTCCCACAGGTTGATGTTATTATCTACCCGGTCTGGGGCTTGACTTAATCGAGCAGAACGACGCTCTTCTAATCGGTGTCGTAGGTCACTTGTGGGCAGATCGGCGGTGGATCGTGCTCCCGTTGCTGTAGCACGACTATTGACTTCATCATCCTGAGGGTCATCTCGGGGCTGATTCGGACGAGATTTATGGGACAGATTGCCTTGCATAGGTGGGTCTGCACGCGAGTTTTCGACGGCCGTATGAGTGGACGAAGTTGGCTGGCGGAACCAAGCTAGCAAGGATGGCTTTGATCAAGTCTAGTTGTTGAGTGACATTTCCAACTATCTGGGTCACCCCTCCTACCTTCTCTTTGAGAGCAGTCAATTTGGCCTAAAGGATTACCTCGTACGGTTCAATGCCGATGCGGTCCAAGTAAAGAATTTGTCACAAAATGATTTGCTGCATACGATGATTGGGGGATTACGCGATTGAAAAATTCCTCTAGTTGGTCGGGGAGGAACCACCCCAGTCAGTGGCCGAGTTCCTGGACCGAGCTCAGAAACATATCAATGCAAAAGAGTTGGTCAGTGCTCATGAATCATCCTAAAAAGGAAGGATCAGAAGAATGACTCTGGCTCGAAGTGACATAAGGACAACCATGAATTGCCTCAACCAAGGCAGTGCCCCCCGAGGGGCCAAAGCCTCCACAAAAAAAAATTGAACGGTACACGCCGTTGAATACGCCGGTCAAGCAAGTATACTTGGCAATGAAAGATAAGCAGATGTTCACCAAGTAAGAAAAGATGAAGATGGACCCCAATAGAAGTTCTAAGTCGAAGTATTGCTAGTTCCACAAGGATGATGGTCATAACACAATAGATTCCTATGACCTGAAGCAATAGATTGGAACCCTTATCCGGTAGGATTTTCCACGTGAATATGTCGCTTAACGTCAAGATGACCAGAGGGAGACGGCTTGGAACAACCCTCCAGAGGAGCAAGTTGTTAGTGCACTTTTTTGTGGCATACTAGTGCACCTTATTTGTCAATTACGTAGGTGTAGACACCCCACCTTCGGCTACACTATTGGTAGAGATAGCTGGATGAATGGAGGACCATACTCCTAAATCCCGTGTCCAAACTTAGCCAAACTCACTCTTTGTAGACACCCCACCTTCGGCTACATTGTTGGTAGAGATAGCTGGAAGAATGGAGGACCATACCCCCAAACCCCAAGTCCAAACTCAGCCAAACTCACCCTTGTAAGCCCCATTCCATAGCCCAGTTCAAGCCTGAACCCAGTCAACCCAGTCCTAAACATCACCCTGAAAACCCCCCCATAAGAAAAGCCAGTAAAAAAATCCTAAAAAGTCAAACTCACTGAGTCAACCCACTGAGTCAACCCACTGAGTCAAAACACCGAGTCAACCCGCTGAGTCAAACCACCGAGTTGACCCGCTGAGTCAACTCACTGAGTCAACCCAGCGAGTCAAACAGCAGCCCCGAGGGAGCGACCGTACCTCGCTGGAAATCGAGGAACGGCCATACGGGCGGCCCATAGCAGGCCGCCCAAAAATAATTACGTAAAATGCCACTGCCCGCTGCTATAAATACCCCCCTCCTCTTCTCATTTCAGCATCCCTTCGAGTCCAGCGAAATTCTGTCTGTTCCGAATCCCTCTCCAATCCTTAGTCCATTCCTCCACCAAGGAGAGCCCGAGTGAGGAGAGTCTAGCCCTGGTCCAGCCCAGCCTGACCACTGGTCCAAGTCTCCCAAGCCATCCAAGTCTTGATCCAGCCACTCGAAGCCAACCCTTGCGACACCTCCGTCCATCCAGCTACTCTTTTTCCAGCATCATCTCATTTGCATCTAGCATAAGTGCAACATTTACTTTTCTTCCAACCCCCCTGCTTCACTGCAATCACCTTGATTATTCAAGCACACTGCATATGTCTTAAATTAAGCACCTGTCAGTTCGAGCGTATGCTCTGGGCTTGCCCGTTGTTGGAACCTGCCCATCAGAAACTCTTATTGTTCAGACCTGCATTCATGCTTCACTATAAAGCACCTTGGTTATTCAAGCACACTGCATACGTCTTATATTAAGCACCTGTCACTTCGAGCGTATGCTCTGGGCTTGCCCGTTGTTGGAACCTGCCCATCAGAAACTCTTACTATTCAGACCCGCATTCATGCATCATGTCATCTATGAGAATGTACGAGGATTAAAATAGACTTTCAAGTATTAGTTCGATTCTGTGAAGTAGAGACCGTACTTCGGTACGGGCAGTGTGTGGGGTGCTTAACCTCTTCCCACCCTGTAACCGTGATCCCTTACCTTGAATCTTTGGCCGCAGATCAAAAGGAGTCATTTTAGAGGAAATGATCTTCGAATCCCCTTCTCTAACGTTTCTACGGGGTCTAGCCGACTGTAGATTCGAAGTAACTGGCTAGTGGCGACTCTGGTCTTATACAAACTCATTTAAACACATCCAGCTTAGCACGACAACCAAACAAAGCCCTCGAGAACGAGGCAAGCCAGTGGCACAAACGACGATTTCGCACTCACGCATCATCCTCTCCTTCTTTTCCCGAAAGGGGAAGGGACGAGAACGTCGTGTGGGGAGCCCGGAAACGGCGAGGGTCCACAGAATGGCGACTCCACTGGGGATATGCTAGTCCCACTAGTCGTGATCCGACTTGAAAAACAGAATCCTTTCCGTACTTGAAAGTCACTAATCCTCATACAATCTTATCTGCATAGCATTCTACCCAAAACAAATAAAAAAAATAGAAAATCCCAAAACCAGAAAAAAATAGAAAATCCCTAAAACCCAAAAAGAGTAGAGTATAGTCCTCACCATTGCGCCTCCTCGGGCTCAACGTGTTCGGAAACAACTTCCCTTCCGCAGCATAATCTGCACTCGGGCTCAGCAAGCCATGTCCGACCACGAAGAAGAAACTCATCTCTTCCCTGCTCTCGAGATGACCGAAGCGCAACCTCAAGCGCAACAGCCCATTGATAATACGCCAATCATACAAGAATTGGCACAAGGAATAAGAGCAATGCAAGAAATGCTCTTGCAATTCATGCAAGCACAAGCCACCACAGCAGCCAACAATCAGGTTGGCCCAGTTCAGCAATCTCAGCAGCCATGCCGGGTCCTTCCGGCCTCCAGTTCAAATCAAGCACAACCATCGGAGTCTGCCCAAGACTACCGACAGTAGCCATCCCAGCCCTTCGCTATGGGGCATCCTCCTCAATACCTTCCTGCAACGACAGGGCCATCTCAGAGCGCTCCCGTCGCAGGAACCTCCAGTCAGCTTCTAGTCAATCTTGCAAACAATAGTCTCAGTAGATCTCAGCATGTCCCCGCCGATGGGACACCTTTTCAATTCCAGCACATCCCCGCCGATGGGATTTCAATCCAATTTCCAGCAACAGGGACAGCACTGGCGAATGCCCACAATGGGGGTCAGTGTCAAGCCCACACCAATCAGCGGATAGTGGTGAATACCCAACAAGGGGGTCACTTCCCAGCATCTCAGCCTCCTCCAAACAGGAGCACTTTTCAATTCCAGCACATCCCCGCCGATGGTATTCCAGTTAATTTCCAGCAATCTTCAATTCAGCAAAATCCAGTTAATTTCCAGTAATCTTCAATTCAGCAATCTCCAGTTAATTTCCAGCAAGTTCCAGTTCAACCTTCAGTACAGTCTCCAGTTCAGTTACAATCCTTTCAAGCACAAGCTCATCCGAATCCAGTTTAATCATCAAATCAATTTCAGCAACCCGTGGTTGCTTTTCTGCAAGCCCACAGGGTCGAAGACATCGACCACTATGCCGAAGAAGAACGTGCCTTACTCCAAGAAGCACCAGTCGCTCGAACGGATCACTCAGGATTGGACGAGTTGCGGGAGCAGTTCCAGATCTTGCAAAATCAGCTTCAGTGACAGCAAGGAATCGACTTACCTTCGACCAAGTTCAGAGACTAGTGTCCTTTCCCAGACGCTCAAGTACCTCAAAACTTTGAGGTACCAAAATTCAAAAGATACGATGGCAGCGGGTGTCCCACAGCACATCTCAAGGCCTTTCTGTGGAGAATTGAGTGCAATCTCAGGAAATGAAGGGGCCCTTATTCGTTTATTCCAAAAATCTCTAAAGGGCGATGCCCTAGATTGGTACACCTCATTGGACTGCCACCGCATCAGGACATGGGAACAGCTTTCCCAGGATTTCGTCGACAGATTCGCATACAATCTCAACATGGCACCCAGAAGAGCCGACCTCGCAGCTCTCAGGCAAAGGAGTGATGAAACGCTATCAGCCTATGTGGGACGTTGGCGAGCTATGGCAGCTAGAATGCGAACACCAATCGACGACGAAGAACAAATCTCCATGATTGTTCATTCAACATATCCAGGCATATCCGGATATCTCATCTCGCATCCATACGCGAATTTCTCACAGTTGATCCGTGCTGGAGAGCAAGTCGAAGCAGGAATCAGTGCCGGGACAATCTCCCCATGGCCTCATCAAGCCACTCCAGTCAAGAAGAACAGAGTGGAAGGAAGACCTATCGGGCATGGGAATGGAAACCGCAATGGTTCTGCTCCCCGCCCAACAGAGGTAAACAACATCAACACCACTGCTCAAGGTAATCAACATGCTCCCCCACAGGGACGTCAACAGTATCAGCAGAATCAAGTTCAGCATCAGCCTCAGTGGTACCAACCACAACCGAATCCTCAGCCACAACCACCTCGACAACAGCAGCAGTTTAGAGGAAATGGTCAATACTCATATCAAAATAGGCAAAACTACAGGGAGTTCAGGAAATTTACTCCCCTCACTCAACCACTCAGTCAAGTCATGGCTACGCTGGTGCAGAAGCAATTACTTACTTTAATGGCACCTCAGCCTCCGCCTCATCCTCTGCCACCGAACTATCGAGAAAATGAGTATTGTGCCTATCATCAAGGGCGTGGCCACACCACTGATCGATGCTATACTTTGAAGAATGCCATACAAGACCTGATTGATGACCGCAAGATCGTCATCTCGGTCCCTGGAACTTCTCCAGCAGCTTCTACCAACACCCTTCGGAATCCTCTGCCTCAGCATCCAACGGACCCTAGCTCGTCTCGTGGCCCCACCGTCAACAGCATAGAAGAAGAAGAACGCCTCGATCGCTTCTTCTCCCCCATCCAATCCATTCATGCCTACACTTATGGGCCGACAAATCCCCATCCAATCTTGCAAGGGGCAAGTCCCCTTCTTCCTTCGGTCTCCGAGCCAGTAGTACTCGAAGGAACACTTCCATATGATGTGCCAGTTGTTCAAGGGGCATCTTACGGCCCCTCATGTTGGGAACCAGTCGTCCTGGAAGGAGCACAATCATACATCGAGCCCACATACGAACCTGTCGTCTTGCAAGGGGCAATCTCAGCACAGGGACAATACAATCGCAAGGGAAAAACCATACTCATCAGCATCAAGAACCCATTGTTTTGGAAGGAGCTCCTCCAGTTGAGCCAGTCGTATTGCAAGGGGCAAATCCCGGAGGTGTGTCAATCACACTACGACAGCTGGGACGAACAGAGAAACCTCCTGCCATATCAAAAAGACCAGTATTCATTCCATGGAAACCTCCTGCTCCAGGAACAATCGAGCCAAGACCACGACCTTATGTGGTCTACGAAGACAAGCCTCAATATTACCCCTTCAACACAGGTAACAATGTAGTTCTGAAGGCAAAAGCTCCATACGAGGAAGATCTGGTACCCACACCAGCATCGTTGCAAGAATCTGTGGTCCTAGAAGGCAAAGGTGAAGAAAATTATAAAGAAGTCCCATGGCACTATCCAGAATGTGCGGAAGTAGGAAATATGAATCCCAATGGGCGTTGCATCCGAAGAGATAATCAAAACAGAGGAGATCCCAAAGGCACTCTCTCAGGCCTCGGCAACAAAAATGAAGCCGCATACGATGTGGCGACTCAGCTCAAGTCAATCCCGGCTCAAATATCAGTATGGGAGCTACTCTGCACATCTCACATACACCGAGAAATGTTTGCCAAAACCTTGAACAATGCTCACGTCTCCTCCGATACGGCACCAGAGATGATAGCATTGATGATTGTACAACTCTTGGCTCTACGCGCCATCACCTTCACCGATAATGAGTTGCCACCAGAAGGACGAGATCATGGGCCATCCCTCAACATAGCCTTACGATATAAAGACCTCTGCGTCCCACTGGTCCTTATCGATAATGGCTCAAGCTTAAACGTCTGCCCACTCAAGACCGCGGAACGTCTGGGAATCAGCCCTTCTTCATTTCGACCCAACACCATATGCGTCAGAGCATTCGACAACACCCGTCGATCAGTGGAAGGGGAGGTCGACATAGAGGTACAGATAGGTTCGGAAATCTCTACCATCACATTCCAAATTCTGGATATATCAGCCTCTTTCAACATGTTGCTCGGACGACCTTGGCTGCACAAGGTTGGAGCTATGCCGTCAACCCTGCATCAACAAGTGAAATACATCTGTGGAAATCAAGTGATCTCTATCCATGCAGAGAAGGAGTTCATCATTCCTTCCAATGCTGCTGCCACTGAACCAGACATCCCAGTCATCGATATCCAGCACTCTGAAGAAGACATCCCGTTTCACAGTTTCGAATTCGAGACGGTGAACTCTATCGCCAATCCAGAACCGATAAGGGTGGACCATGTCTTTTCGCCAGCAGAACGTCTAAGCCTCAAATACCGAATGAAGAATCATTTCAAGTCTAGAAAGGTACCTGCTGATATACAACCAACGCAAATGGGGACTCGGATACAGGGCAACCTTCATGGACAAAAAGAGGAAGAAATTTCGGTGCTCACCCATCCAATTCGTCAAGCCAGGAGAACCTTGCAAAGATCCAGGAGGGAATCAACCGACTGCACTACACAAAGGCCTCCCGATGAGCCTAGTTTGGGCCACATGGCCCCCCATTCGATGGGATCAAATTCTCGAACCATCTAAGCCTCCAGAAGAAGAAGGAGATGAAGAAGGAAGTCAAATACAGCAGCTCCAGGATCAGGTTACTCTGACACCTGCTCCCAACCAGGGGCACAACCTGCCCACTTCAGCATCAATCAACCAGGGGCACAACCTGCCCACTTCAATTTCAGCCAGCCAGGGGCACAACTTGCCCATCTCAGCATCAATCAGCAAGGGGCACGACTTGCCCATCTCTGCAGAATCAACATCAACCAGCCAGGGGCAGAAGCAGCCCATCCATTGGACCAAGAAAGGGAAGTGGCCAGCCCTAGATTGGTCTGATTGTCAGATTCCAAACTTGTGGCTAGCCATGGAACCAGACGAACTGCAATGCGAAGTAAGTAATCCGGGAGGGACTGAGTACGACTCAGATCTCGAACCCGACCAGCAAGAAATCATGGTCATTGGGCCAGACCATGATTCTTCGCCCAAATCATTAACCCCCACCTCTTCAGGGGAGGAAGTGTGGGGTCCTGAATGGTCATCCGTTTCCCTAACTTTTGAATCAGCCAAAGAGCCATCTGAGGGCTCTGACTTCAAAAAAAATGCCTGTTTAAGCAGCGACCGGAACTTTGGAACAAGTTGGGCTCAATCATGGTCTGCAATGCCTACTTGTTCAAAGTCCCATGAATTTCGAAAATCCAAAAATCAAAAACTTTCAAAAGCCAAAAACATCTACCATTTCCATTTCAGAAAAATCTCAAAAACCAAAAAACATTTCTTTTCCTGCATTCAATAGTGTGCCAAGTTCGTCTAAAGAGTCACATGAGTTTGAAGTCGAATCATATGATTTCGACATCGAATTAGACTTCGAGCTCATGGGTCTAGATGAAGCTCGGGATAAGGAAGATGATGATCCGGCTCCCGAACTAGAGGATCTCCTCAAAAAGTTTGAATCTAAAGCCAATGTTGTAGCCGATGATTTTGAGATTGTAAACTTGGGGACACCTGAGATCCCTAGGGAAGTACGCATTGAAAAATCGTTGCCACCTGAGATGAAACAGAAAATGATAGAGTTCCTAGCTCCAAGATTGTCCAACTTCGCGTTCTCATATGAAGACATGCCGGGGCTTGATGAAGAGCTCGTTGTACATCATCTGCCAACCAAGGCAGATATGAAGCCAGTGAAGCAGAAACTTCGAAGAATGAAGCCAGAATGGGCTCTGAAAGTCCGAGATGAAGTCATCAAGCAGTACAATGCGGGATTCTTGGTAGTCTCCAACTACCCTGAATGGCTCGCCAACATCGTGCCAGTACCAAAGAAGGACGGTAAGGTTCGAATGTGCATCGACTTCCGAGATCTCAACAAAGCCAGTCCTAAAGACGACTTCCCTTTGCCACACATCGACACTTTGGTCGACAACACTGCTGGATATAAGATCTTCTCATTCATGGACGGGTTCTCAGGTTACAATCAGATCAAGATGGCTGTCGAAGATCGCGAGAAGACATCGTTCATCACTCCCTGGGGAACCTTCTGTTATAGGGTAATGCCGTTCGGTCTGAAGAACGCAGGAGCAACATATCAGCGAGCAATGACAGCATTATTCCATGACATGATGAACAAAGAGCTTGAAGTATATGTGGACGATATGATCGTCAAATCTCACACAATTGGAGGACACTTTGAAGATCTGAAGAAGTTATTCAACAGATTAGAAAAGTACAAGCTCCGCCTCAACCCTCAGAAATGCGTCTTCGGTGCAATGGGAGGAAAGCTCCTCGGCTTTATGGTGAGCGAGGATGGCATCAGGGTCGACGAGACCAAAACCAGAGCAATCATCGAGATGCCCCCTCCTAGAACAGAGAAAGAAATTCGCGGCTTCCTCGGCAGAATTCAATACATCAGTCGCTTCATCGCACAGCTCACACCTATTTGTGAGCCCATTTTCAAGCTCCTTTGGAAAAACATTCCAAAAGAATGGAATGATGATTGCCAAGTCGCCTTCGATCGCATCAAGAAATATCTCATAAATCCTCCAGTCCTAGTGCCGCCCGCTCCCGGACGACCACTATTGTTATACATCTCGGTAGCAGCAGAAGCCATTGGCTGTGTCCTCGGCCAACATGACGAGACCGGGAAGAAGGAACAAGCAATATACTATTTGAGCCGAAAGTTCACCGACTATAAGACCAGGTATTCCCCGATCGAGAAGACTTGCCTCGCCCTAGTCTGGGCAACTCAGCGACTCCGTCAATACATGATTGCATTCCCTATTCTCCTCCTCGCTTGCATGGATCCGCTCAAGTACTTGTTCGAGAAACCGGCACTCACTGGAAGGATAGCTAAATGGCAGCTACTCCTGTCTGAATTTGACATCACCTATGTCACTCAGAAGGCAATCAAGGGACAAGCCCTCGCCGATCATCTCGCGACTCACTCTCCTGGTCTATCAGTCACTCAAGACGTTCTTTCCTGATGAAGATTTCTTGCTTGTCAAAAGTGAAGAAAAGAAGAAGAAAGGTGAGTGGATGTTATTCTTCTACGGCGCAGCAAATTCTAAAGGGAGTGGTATTGGAGCGATCCTCTACTCTCCAGATGTCCCTATTCCAATCTCAAGGCGCATAGCATTCGAGTGCACCAACAACATGGCAGAGTACGAAGCATGCATCGTTGGCTTAAGGGAAGCCATAATCTTGGGCGTCAAGAAGCTACGAGTATTTGGAGACTCACAGCTTATCATCAATCAGACCAATGGCGAATGGAAAACTAAGGACGAGAAGTTGATACCATATCATGTGTATCTTGAAAATCTGATCGAGGAGTTCAAAGAAGTCACCTTCTCATACATGCCCAGAGCCAAGAACCAGTTTGCAGATGCTCTCGCCACACTTGCATCAATGCTTGAGATACCAAAAGGAGCTTCAGAATGGGAGCTCACGGTCAAAATTCAAGATGAACCTGCTTTTTACCTGCAAATAGAAGAAGCCGAAGCTGTCACTGACAAACCCTGGTATGCCGACATCAAGCAATATCTCGAAACCCAGGAGTATCTAGAGTCAGCAACAGCGACAGATCGCCGAACCATCCAGCGTTTGGCCGGCCAATTCACCATTAGTGGCGAAGTTCTTTATAAGCGATCTTATAATCACATCATCCTTCGATGTGTCGATGAAACAGAAGCTGCAAAGATCATGGGAGAAATACACGAAGGAATCTGTGGCCCACACATGAACAGGCACATGATGGAAAAGAAAATTCTACGACTCGGCTATTATTGGCTCACCATGGAGACAGACTGTTGCCAGCACGTCAGAAAATGCTTCAAGTGTCAGGAGCATGCGAATCAAATCCATGCCCCATCATCAGAGTTATACAACCTGACCACCCCCTGGCCCTTCTCCATGTGGGGACTCAACATCATCGACAAGATCAGTCCCAAAGCATCAAATGGTCATGAGTACATACTTGTGGCAGTCGACTACTTCACCAAGTGGGTAGAGGCAGCCTCCTACACCACAATTGCAGCATCTCAGGTAATCAAATTCATGAAGAACAACATCATATGCCGGTATGGAATCCCTAATGCCATCATCACAGATAATGGGACCCTATTTGTCAACAAGAAGGTGGATGACTTCCTCAACAAATTCAAGATCCAACGTCATCGATCAAGCCCCTACCGTCCCCAGATGAATGGTGGGGTAGAAGCCGCAAACAAGACAATCGTCAGGATACTCGAGAAGATGGTCGTGACCTATCGAGATTGGTCAGATATGCTCCCATATGCACTTTGGGCCTATCGAACGTCTGTACGGTCTGCTACGGGCGTTACTCCTTTCGAGCTTACCTATGGAATGGAGGCAGTTTTGCCGGACGAGGTGGAAATACCATCGCTACGGGTGTTATTAGAAAGCGGAGTTGAAGAAGGAGAATGGCAACGGGCCAGATTCGATCAGTTGCAGCTAGCAGATGAAAAGCGCATGCGTGCGCTAAGTCATTCCCAGTGTTATCAGAAAAGGATCGCTCGGGCTTACAACAAGAGAGTCCGAAAAAGAAGTTTCAAGGTAGGCGACATGGTCATGAAGAAGATTCTACCGTCACACCTTCCGGATCCCAGAGGAAAGTTCAAACCCTCGTGGGACGGGCCGCTAATCATCAGAGAAGTACTTCCCGGAGGCGCCCTCAGACTCACCAGCGTAAGAGGGGTGGACCTTCCTGAGCCAACCAACGCCGACAACGTGAAGATCTTTCACGGGTAAGTCATTCTGACCTTATCAAGAGTGACTTTAATAGAGCTGAAGTCATGAGGTCGAAGCTAAGACCTCTGAAAGATCATTTCCGTCCACCAACAAGTGTTTCAAATAAGGGGATTCAAAAAGAGAAAAATACAAAAAAAGGCGGGGATTCAAAAGGAAAAGACAAAAAAAAAGAGAGAAAAAGAATACAAAAGAAAAAAAAAGAAGAAAAGAGAAAGAAAAAGGGAAGCCAAAGCAAGGCACCCAAGAAAAAAAAATCAGTCCAAGAAGAAACACAGTCATCCATCCATTCATCTCAGAGGGGTCTTTAGCAAAGACCGACAGCTCTATCATCGTAACTTAGGATAAGGGCTAAAAGACTGTCATCGGCCGGCAACGACGGATTTCCGACCTCTAGCCGCCGTAGTTATCCAGAGATCCAGAAAATAAAAAATAAAAAAAAGAAAGAAAAGAAAAAGAAAATGTGTGCCTAAACAAAGAGGGCGGAGTGAAAACCCAAAAGGGCGCTCCGAGTAAAAACAGTGGGCATACAGCGGACTTGGTGAAAACCAGAAAGGGCGCCGAGGGTAAAAACAGCATAGCTGCCAAGGGGCAGGCAAGATCAAACACCCGGGACGTGGTGAAAATTCGAAAGGGCGCCACGGGCAAAAATGACGGGAAAAGGCCGGCTGTGGTGAAAACTCGAAAGAGCACTGTAGGCAAAAATGGCTCAAATGGAAAAAGAAAAAAAATAAAAGTGCAGGTACCAAGAAATCAGACGGTCCAGATCGGTTCAAGCAGTTACAGTTCAAGAACAAGAAGAAGTGCAGTCTGGAGCGAAGAACTCTGTAAATTCTGACAATCTCAAGAAGCAACAGTTTCCATTGCCTACACCTCTAGGGAACCAAAGGATCAAGCGAGTCAAATCTCGAGACATCGGTCAAATCATTGTCCGAGTCCCAGTTCTGATTCCTATATCCCGACACAAAGTCCTGACACATTCACAAGATAACTCATGGCACAGTAGATTTTCAAACAGTTTTCTTTTTTTCAATTAAATGCATCATATTTCTTTTACACATATCATATCATCTTTTTCAAAAAATACAAAAATGCATCATCATCAATCATATATGCAAAAAAGGAATGTGCAGGTGGCCAACACAATCAATCTCTACCCTCCTCCTCGGCCACATCAGGTAAGTCCTCTGACTCATAAAAAGATAGCCTCTCTCTCAACCTGCTCACCTCCATACGCAGGTAATGCGCCTCATCGCGCTCAAGGGTACGGATCGTTGTCTCCTCATCAGACAATCTCTGATCGGCAGCCAATCTCCTCGACATCATCTCACAATGATACCGAAGTGCAGAGATCTCAGACAGCAGATGGCCATGAGTGGCCAAAAGGAAGCAAGGATCAATGAAAGGGCGCTCCTCAAAAGGTTCATATGAACCAGATGAAGAGCCTGCATCTCCAAGGATATCCTGCTCATCCTCATCAGCATTCTGGTGCCAGCAAGGGATACGTCGATACAAAGACTGCTCAGCAACCTAGTACTGATATGGGGCGGTCGCCATCGGAAAAGTCCGCAGCTCAAAACCCAGCAAATCAGCAGTCAAGTAACTCACCCAAGAACAATCAATCCGGGTCCCGAAGTCAGAGGACCTAGAGGGAAGTGCTCGACGCCCGATACCTGTGAAAGCGAAAAGAGGAACATCCTGCTCATATCCAAACTGCCGCAGGAACCGAATGGGATGATAAGAAAAGTAGGATCGAAAGCCTACCAACATCAGAGGAAGACGGTGGGCATCACAAAGCACTGGAGGAAGTGAAAGCCAAGATGACTCCCAACGAACGTTCCAGTTACGAAGTTCAGCAAACATTCTGCGATACAAAGGCTAGCTCATCCTAGCTGTATGCGGAAGGAACTCCATGATATTACGCATGATGTCAGAGCTAGGAATGCCTGGAAGGGGTATAGGAATGGTCAAAGAAAGATGCTCCCATAACTAGACCTGATCACAAAAAGGAAAAGAAGTTCAGCTAGAGCCAAACAATTCCCAACAAAGCAAGAAGGCAAAAAGGTGTGGAAAAGATACCTGCAGAAAGGCACAGCAGCCGCGAAGGACACGAGTGTGGCCCAGGGCGCAGTAAGTCAGCCCATTAAACAGTTCGGCCAAGATGAGAGAAATGATCCCCTGCCATCGGACAGCTCGGCTCATCACCTCAAAAAGCAAAGGAGTCTGGGACCTGCGTCATCCCGAGAACAGCACCTCAGTTATCAAGCAGAACATCAGTGCGTTCCGAGCAAAGGTAGAATCGGCCACACTCCAAAGACCCGAAAAAAGATCATACAGTAAATCCAAGGAGAACACTACAGCATCCTGGCCGGCGGCTGCAGGCCGAACAAGATAGGGGATCCCGAACCAGTTCTGCGGTGTAGCAGTCTTCGGTGAGAAATACTGAGTATAATCCCAAGGTAGGCCTGTCAAGCGGGCAAGCTCCTCCAAAGAGGGTCCCATCTTCATATCGTTGAACGCGAACAAGTTCAACGAAGGGACCCAGTCAATCAAGGCAGCTCCAAGCATCCTCCAATCAATATCAACTCTAGCCATATGAATCAAACTGCCGAATCCATAGGACTCCAAATCCCTAATCTCATAAGCTGACAAGCTATCAAGCCAAGCAAGCAGCCATGGAGAGCAAGAAGGACGAGGAAGCAGCTGACAAGTCCTCACTGGCACCCCCTCCAGAACAAAAGGCCCAGAAATCAATGATGACTCATCGAGGATCGGAAGGTCGACGGGCGAAGGAGAAGGAAAAGCTGGAACCTCTGCAGACTCGACAGCCCCTGACCTACCCTCAGTAACGACTATGTCTGATATAGTCGCGTCACTGTCCGAAACTGTCATAACCTCAGCCGCATGGGAAGACTCGCCCACCTCATGAACAGAGTGTGCAAAAGACTGACGATCAAAAGAAGGACGATACTCCCCATCAAAAGGGCTACCAGTAAAGATCACACCGCACATCTTGGCATCCTGACCAATCTGACCGTCAAAGAAAGCATCTGAACCATCCAGAAGGGTCCCGGCTACCCCGATCGAAGAATCAACGGTCAGATCTGGACCTGCGGCCCTCTCCAACAGGAAATCATGAATCCAAACATCATCCTGGCCGATCAAAGGGATCATCGAGGCATCCACACCATCCATCATCAAGGGGACATCATCAATGACCACATCAAGTCCACCCAAACAAGTATGCCGCACATCTCAGCCCTCATCAAGAGCATCCAAACCGTCAAAGGTATCAACTGAACCATCCATACCATCCAAGCATGAGATCAGCCCATCTATGTCCATCATACCCCCATCACCACCATCCATCACATCATCCATGTGGCCCACATTCAAGGGAAGCATAGCCTCACCTATGTCCCATCCCATCATCCTATCTATACCATCCATTCCTCCCATAATGAAGGCCCCATTCAAATCAGAAATTCCAGCCATCCCACAATTAATGGGGCCATTCAAAGCTCCACCAACCACCAAGCTTAAGTCTTCATCAATGCCCTCTCTTAATGCCCCATCTACCCCATCCATTAAAGGCATCTCCCCATTATCAAAGCTCAGTTGAAAATCTGAAGTGTGGGACCCACCTTGGACAGCCCCCACAGCCCCTAAATCTCCACCATCCATTGCCCAAGAAAGGACAAACCAAGAAAAAGACAAAAGGAGAATGAAAGAAGAGACAAGGAAGAGATTCATGGCTGAACCGAAGAATCGGATGCAGGTGATGAGGGAGACAGTAGCCAGAGGAATATGCTCACTGTCCGAACCAGAGCCAGCCCAGGCCGCTCAAGAGGCGACCTTGGGCGGCCTGCTCTGGGCCGCCCGTACGGACGCGCTCCTTCTCTCTCCGCGGGATTGGCTCCAGGGTTCTTGGTAGGTGAGGCTGACAGTCCACGTCAGCAGATGGCACTCCGTGGGCTGCCCAAGGCTCCGGTCCACTCCAGATTTCGATTGAGGCTGATCAAGATCATATAAAAAGTGCCCCACCGGTCCAATCACGAAGCAATGTAGCCAGAACATGGTTGATCAAGTCAAAGAGAAGGAAAAGCGATCAAGTGGGGGCCACAAGCAATCCAAGTCATTCAAAGACTAGATCATCATGATCTAAACCATTGAAGAACCTGCATGAGCCATCAAACAACAAGATCGAAGGATTGATCATCAAAAGAAGGGCCAGAATCCAAGATCCAACCATCAAGTGGGCCCACAAAGCCAAGTCAAGCAATCTGAGACGTCCAAGCCATCATCTGCACCATGAGAAGCCTTCTTAGCCCCACAAATCATCAAAAGAGGTGCCCCAAAGTAAAGCCAAGGTCTCAAGTGGGCCCATAGGGCCGAATCTATCAATCTGAACCATTCAAGGGCTAAATCATCAGGATCCAAACCATTGGAAAGCTTACCCAAGTCATGGAGCAGCAAGATCAAAGGTTCGATCATCAAAAGAAGGGCCAGAATCCAAGATCTAATCATCAAGTGGGCCCACAAGGCCTAATCAAGCAATCTGAACCGTTCAAGTCATCATCCATGCAGTTAAGAAGTCTCATATTCCACAAATCATTAAGGAACAAGTCAAAGGTCAAAACATCCAGACATCATCAAAGAATTTGAGACAAGTCAAAGATTGTATATTCATTCAAAAGAGCTTGATACAAAAGAAGACAAAAGCAAAAGTACAAGGCCATACAAAGCAGAATACCCAAGCAAGCTACAAGTCGCCAATATAGTCATCATCATCCCTCCTCTCATCCCGCTCCCGACGATAAAGATCCATCAAAGGAGCAGTCACCGATCCTCCAGCGTACCTGCGACGACCCCCTGGAACATAAAGCGAAGGAAGCAGAGGCCCCTGGCCGTACAGCAAATACCACTCATCATAGTCACGATCCGGGATCGTGAAGCGAAATCTGGGCTGGCCCACGAGAGCCTCAGCTCTCTCATCAGCCGGGATCCGAGCAGCTGGAGGAGGTGCAGAACAAGGGACCCGAGCCACCCCGGTGACCTGCCGAAGCAACCTCTCACCTAGATACCACTGAAAGATTCAGCATCGGAAAGCATGATACAGAGACATGAAGCGTCATATGCCTCCACACGCTGGGGGTGTAATAGAGAGGGAAGCTGGCATACGGCATCCGAGCGAGCTGCAGCAAATGAGGTCACCACAATCAGTTATAGAGCAGCATAAGGGATAAGGAAAGCAAGACACTTACATCTTCGATGGTCAGCCCGTCTATGTCAGCACGCCAATTGTCCCCAGAAACTCAGGAGTTCCGTTGACGGTTTTGCTGGTGCCAGTACATGTGGCGATACAAAGAGGGTTCAACATCGTCTCGCATCCTCGGCGCGAGATGGGGAAAATGGTCATAAAAGCAGGTCTGGGCAGAAAGTACACCTAATGATCAGAGAGAGAAAGAAGACGAAAGCCTACAGGTAAGGTGAAAGAAGAGATACCTCAACGACAGGCCAAAAACCTGTGAAGGACCGGCTATGCCGACAGGTCTTGTCCAGACCTTGGAAGATATGGGTTAAGATAGCCCCGTTCCAGTTATAGGGATGATGAAGATCCTCGACTAAACGAAGAAACTTAGGATCAACCCTCTCATTCGCATGGCAAAAAAGGAAGGACCCGAAGGCATAAGTGATCATGGCCCGGGCTTTGTGGAGGGCCTCTCGCTCGGTGGTGGGGATGACGGAGGCAAAAGTGTTGTAGAACCATCGCATCTTTACTTGATGGCCTTGGAATTCACCTTCAGGTGGGACATCACCGACGAGCCGTAGCCAATCAGTGGAAGTGAGGGGAGCCAGAGAGCTGACTTGAGGAACAACTGTTCCATGAAACGGAAAGCCTACTTGCATATAAATGTCCAGGGGAGTTATCCCCCATTCACCACAAGGGAGCTGGAAGGTGTGAGTCTCGTCTCGCCACCTCTCGCAAAGGGCCGCGAGCATCATGCGGTTAGCATCGTTGTTACGAAAACGTAAGGTGAGGAGGCCAGCAAAAGGAGTACCATCCAGTACTCGTTCAAGCAAGGGTTGTGGATCCTTCACCCAGTTGTCCCAGTGATCCCTGGTACCTCGACCCTTGATAGTGGGAAGAGGTTGATGCTCCATAGCTAAGGAACACATGTGATCCCCTCGACGGACGATGAAGGCAGGATCATCCTCATCAATCACTCGGCGACCTCTGGTACCATCCGCCATTGAATCCTACAAGCTTGGCAAGGTAAGTCCCTATCTCTTTACCCGTTAAAATTCAAATTATCATCCAGGAAACCCATGGGATTGGACTCACATCCAAATGCAAGATCTAAAGTCCAACTCCATGTGTCACCTAGGATATGTGTTGGGCCCATTGGAAAAAGTAAGGCCCACCTTAAAGAAGGTTACATGGCATGCCTTAGGTAAGAAAAGTCCATCATCCAAGGACACATTTTGGATAACAAATGCACTCAAGTGTCACGAGATCAACAAGAGATAAGAATCCTACTTCACATGAGAAATCCCTTTTCAAAGTCTATATGTGGCCAAGGATTGGTCCACTTTTATGCCAAGGCCATGATTCTCATTTAAGGTGTTTCCACCTTTTTACACATGTACATGGACAAGTGGAGAATAGGAGGGAAGTGGGCCCCCAAGAGCAACCCAAATGACTCATCTCAATGGATTGGAGAGAGCACATAGCCCACTTTGAAGAACATGAGGACCCATTCATGGGTTAACCATGGGCAACCTTATGTGCCTCATCTTGATGAAAGTTTTGACCATGAGAATACAACAAGGAGGTCTACCCTCAAACATATGAATCAAAGAGGCCAATGGTAAAAATTTTGATGCACATACCCCACATGAGGAGTTAAAGTTGGAAATGCCCATGAAAAGGCAAGTTTGGGCAACTTATGTGCACCAATTTCTTTACAAAACAAGGAGACCATTTGAGCACACAAGGGCATGGCTTGATGAGTCACCCAACCATCATGAAAATGGATAAGAATGGTACACATATCCCACTTGAAGATCAAAATCCAAAATGTCCCAAAGCATGGGACAAAAATGGGCAACTTATGGGTATCATTCTTTCTCACAAATTGAAGAAGAAATCACTCATACTTGAGAATAATGGTGGATGACCCACCAAGCCCCCAAAGAAAAGATCAAGGAGCCATGGTTGTATGGATATCTCACTTGAGGATCATCCATTTGAGAGTGATAACATCTAAGGAAACTCTTGAGGACCACTTTTCCTCCCACAAGGAAAAACCATTTGAACTTAGTGAGATTGTTGGAACAACTCACTCATGGGACTTGTAGATGATCAAGTAACTCAAGTCCTCCATTCATCAAAGGAAAAGAGCATGAAAAGAAAAAGCCTACATGGACAAAGTGTAGTGGTGCACACATGGTCCAAAGAAATCCAAGCTTCAATGAAGGCCCAAAAGCCCATCCACATGGAAAAAATCCAAGGGTCCCACCACACTTTGTACAAGGATGTACATCATAATTAAGAGATGGTGGGAGGCTTGGGCCATTTGTCAATAAAGGCCCAACTAGGAAATCTAGCCAACTTGAGATCCAAATGAAGAATGGGCTAGCCATCTTGGTCCATACATATGTGAAGAAAGATGGGGTCACCCAAAGTGAGCCCCATGAGCCCAAACTTGAAATGGGCCCTACCATGCCCATGAACCAAACCTTGAAAAGAAGATGGAAAAGAAAGGAAGAGCATTAAGGAAAAATGACAAGGGCAAGAAAACATGAGGGAGCCCAAAATGAAGCATTGGGCCCACCAAATACACCAAGGGCCATGACTTCACTTTGAGCCCATTTGATACATATGAAGAGAGGCCCAACTCCCATGAAAAAGATAGAGTATTTTGCCATGCACACTTGATGACATGGCAAAATCACCCTTTACATACAAATGAAGGGAGTGTGAAAAGAAGAAAGAAAAAATGAAGTGGAGAGCTTGCAATGTCCTTCTCCATGCACCACCTTTGAAAGAGACTTGAGATCTAGAAAATGGCCCAAAAATACTTGGGCCCACCTTCACTTCTTTTGAAATAGCTACATGAAAAAGAAAAGAGTCATGAAAAGAGATAATGAAGAAGGAAAAGGACAAGAAAAGGGAAAGGGAGTGGTCCATACCTTTACCACTCACCAAAGAGGGACCACCTTGCTGTCCCAAAACTTCTCTAAGGCCCACCACTTGAGAGAAAGCAAAGAACCACCAAGAGGAGAGAGAAAACTTGAAGAAAGAAAGAGTATGAGAGAAAGAAGAGAGAGATGGCACAGTGGAGGGGGCAAGGGTGCACCATGTTATATAGAAGAAGGGGGTGCACCCTTTTACCCAGCCCACCGAAGAAACCGGGGGTCAGAGACCGTCCAGGCGGCCCATAGGAGGCCGTCCTACCCCCTACCTAGGTGAAACGATTTCTCCTCCCCTCTCCTTGGGAAGAACTCCTCCTTGGGAAGGGTGGTTGCAAGTGAATCTTATACCTCCATCTAAGAATGAAGTGATGGAAGAGAATGGTGAGAAAAAAGAAGAGATCTCACCAAAATCTCATCTTGTGAGAAATTGGGGAGAAATTGGCTTGATGATGTGGAAAAGTTCCATGGAATTTTCAAGGAAAAGAAAGAAAAAGATTGACTTGGTCAAACAGTGATCTCAACCATCCAAGGGTATGACCTGATGATCCGAACCATTCCAAGAAGAATTCCCATAGTATCCAACCTGGATTGCTGCTCTCTTGTACATGTTTTGGGTCCGAAGACCTTAAACTACGTTGGGATCAAGATCCTGAGGGACTTTTTAATAAAAATCGGTAGCAGTCTGGATCGTCGAATCAAGATCCGCTGATACCGGATATTTTCCAAAAAAAAAAAGAACAAAAATAGGTTTTCCTGTCATGCACAGTTTTTGGTCTGAAGACCTTAAACTACGTCGGGATCAACGTCCCGAGAGATTTTTAATAAAAACCAACATCGATCCCAGCCGTTCAGGCCAAGATCTGATGATCTGGATCATTTCGGAAAAAACAAATGTGTTTGCCCCCTTTTGTACAGTTTCTGGTCCAAAGACCTTAAAACTACGTCGGGATCAAGATCCCGAGGGACTTTTTAATAAAAACCGGTAGCAGTCTGGATCGTCGAATCAAGATCCGCTAATACCGGGCATTTTTCAAAAAATAAAAAAATATATGCTCTGTTTGTATAGTTTTGGGGTCCGAAGACCTTAAACTACGTCGGGAACAAAATCCAGAGAGATTTCCAATAAAAACCAGTGTTAATCTTGACCGTTCAAAATTGAGATTTAACAGCCTGGAACGTTTTTTGGAAAATCACAAAAAAATGTGTTTGCCTTGTTTTTATAAAATTTGGTCCGAAGACCTTAAACTACGTCGGGATCAAGATCCGGAGGGACTTTCAATAAAAACTGGCATCGGTCTTGATCGCTCGAATCAAGATCCGACGACGCCGGATATTTTCAAAAATCACAAAAAATATATATATACATTTCCAGCACTCTTTTGTACATTTTCGGGGTCCGAAGACCTTAAACTACGTCGGGATCAGTATCCCAAGGGATTTTAATAAAAACTAGCATCGATCCCAGCCGTTCAGGCCAAGATCTGATGACCTGGATCATTTCAAAAAAAAAAAGAGCACAAAAAGAATGTATTTTCAGCATGTACAGGTTTGGGTCTGAAGACCTTAAACTACACTGGGATTAATTTCTCGGGGGACCTTTCTCGCTTTCAACCAAAAAACGGCATCAGCCTTGATCAAGGTTCGATAACTCGGATCATTTCAAAAAAATACCAAAAATATTTTAAAGCTTTCAACAAAAACCAGCATCAATCTCGATCACCCGAGTTAAAATCTGGAACTTTTTCAAAAAAAAAAATACAAAAAAATATAAAAATGAAAAAAAATTTGCCATCAATTTCAACTACACAAATTCATCTCCAGCGGTCCGAAGACCTAAAACTACACTGCGATTAACTTCTCGGGGGCTTTCTTTCCTAACCTGTTCCAGACATGGCTGACACTTGATCATACGGGTGTCTGGAATCTTTTAAACAGGTAAGGGCTGAGGCGGGCAGAACTCTGCAATCCTGTCCGTGTTGAACGCACCGTGATAGACAACCTTGATTTGGATGTCGCTGTTGAATCTGACGGATGTTCCCTGTTCCTAAAACTCATGAAGGGGATTAAGGCTGTTGGGAGGTGGAGCGCACCCTCACGAAATTGTGAGCAACGTAAGGCCCCAAACTGGATTGACTAAGGGAAATGTGAGGATGTGACTCATTTTGTGGCCGAAGGAGTCCGTCGGACGATACGTGGTCTATGTGCATTGCACATGAGGAACAGGCAACTTTGTGGGTGTGTTGACTGAAAACCCTCAAAATCCCCTCATCCGAAGATGTAAAACTACGACACTTAACTGTGTGAGACTCGTCTTGCTCGCTGACGTAAAATGGATCGGGTGCCTTACCAGCAGTAGAAGCTGGAAGTGGATGAAAATTCCACACTTTTCCCTGCATTTCAGAAAATCACAAAATACAAAAACATTGCAAAATCACCTCTTCAAAAATCACAAAAATATTTCCCTTACTTTCAAACAAAATGTTATAAAAAAATCACAAAAATATTTCTCTTGCTTTCAAAGAAAATGCTTCGAAAATCGCAAAAAAATATTTCTATTGCTTTCAAATCAAATACTTGCAAAAATCACAAAAAAATATTTCCCTTGCTTTCAATCAAAATATTGTCAAAAATCACAAAAATATTTCCTTTGCTTTCAGCAAAAAATTTTCAAAAACACAAAAATATTTCCTTTGTTTTCAATAACCGATCTCTATCCTGACCACTCAAGTAAAGATTTGGACCACATATTTACAAAAATCAGAAAAATAGTCACTAGCCCCCAGCACTACACTTCAGGAGTCTTGAACTCCACTCTCTTCACAATTTGGGATGACGGATCCGATCACCCGCAAATTGGGATCTTGACCAAAACGGGCAACCAAACACCATCTCAATCACACGTATGCCCAGAAGAACATCTTGAAGTCGGATAGCATCCTCGTACATTCTCATTCGCAAAGAAACAGCATCTTGGGACGATGGACCTGATCGACCACGGGTCGGGATCTTGACCAACCCACTGACCAAACATTCGCATAAAAAAGAAAAAACCCCAGGGGAGCACAACCCTGGAAGCAATAAGCTCAAAATTCTCTGCATCTCCAGCAAAAGCAAAATCATCAAACTGAAAGAGAATGAGCCAAGCCATGCATTCATCATACATCTCCATGCATCAGCATCCATCGCATCAATCATCATGTTTACCTGCTTTCAAAATAAAAGTCGGTTAGCCAAAGACCCCACAGGCATCCCTAGTGGAGGCGCATGCAAACCAGATTTCCATTTTAAAAAAAAGAAAAAAAAATATTCCCATTTGCAAATAAAAACCCCACGGAGTATCACTCCCCAGAGTGGGTATCTTTTCAAAAATTCAAAAAATATTTTCTCAGTAGACCGTTCTGCCTCCAACACACCAGGAGATCTTCCATATCTCTGGGTAGGAGTCGACGCAAAAATCAAATAAGATCTGATATCTCGCGGTTTCCCCGGAGACCATCGGATCCAATGGACTCAAAGTACGGTCGAACTGAACTCCAGTGTCAGTGCGGTCGTACCACATGCCAAGATACAAAAAGATGAAAGCCAAAAGGCTCGGTCAAAGAAACCATTTGAATAGGTGGAAACAAAGAATTGTAACCCAAGTATCAAAATCAGCAGATTGGGTGGAAAGAGTTCACCCGCACATACCTAGGCGTGGATGCCTGAAGTACCTTGACTGAGTCCAAGCGGCGTAGTAGAATCCCGTAAGACTATCTGACACAGGGCGTCTAACCACATTGACAGTCAAGCGAAACAAGTACTCCTGGAGTGATCTGAGAAAACATCAAACATCACACAAACAGTCTCAGGGTCAGCAACCCCGTAAGACTACGGACGCAGAGGCTTTGCTGTAGCTTTCCTATGTTAGTACCGATCGGGAATGAAAGGGTTGAGATTGGGTACCCAGGTTGCAGCAAACTGCAGGGACAATCGCAACGTTTTCTCCAAACTCCCGCTGTATGTGCGAGTTATCAATTTTCAGACAATCAACTGACTCAGATACAAAGGACGACAAGGATTCCAGACCACAATCAAGGAAAGAATGAATTGCAAACTAAGCATCGAAACCAGCAGATCGGGTGGAAAGAGTCCACCCGCACATACCTAGGCGTGGATGCCTGAAGTACCTTGACTGAGTCCAAGTCGGCGTAGTAGAATCCCGTAAGACTATCTGACGCAGGGCGTCTAACCACTTTGACAGTCAAGCGAAACAAGTACTCCTGGAGTGATCTGGGAAAACATCAAACATCACACAAACAGTCTCAGGGTCAGCAACCTCGTAAGACTACGGACGCAGAGGCTCTGCTGTACCTTTCCGATGTTAGTACCGATCGAGAATGGAAGGGTTGCGATTGGGTACCCAGGTTGCAACAAACTGCAGGGACAATCGCAACGTTTCCTCCAAACTCCCGCGGTATGTGCGAGTGATTGGTTTCCAAACGATCAACTAGCACAGATGCAAAGGCAAGCAAAGATTTCAGACCATGATCCATGAATGACCGAGTCAGAAGTGGGGTGTCCACTCGCTTTGGCATTCGGTTGCAAGCAACCTCTGCCAAAGAGGGGCATCTGTAGACACCCCACCTTCGGCTACATTGTTGGTAGAATAGCTGGAAGAATGGAGGACCATACCCCCAAACCCCAAGTCCAAACTCAGCCAAACTCACCCTTGTAAGCCCCATTCCATAGCTCAGTTCAAGCCTGAACCCAGTCAACCCAGTCCTAAACATCACCCTGAAAAACCCCCCATAAGAAAAGTCAGTCAAAAAATCCTAAAAAAGTCAAACTCACTGAGTCAACCCACTGAGTCAACCCGCTGAGTTAACCCGCTGAGTCAACTCGTCGAGTCAAAACACCGAGTCAACCCGTCGAGTCAACCCGCTGAGTCAAACCACCGAGTCGACCCGCTGAGTCAACTCACTGAGTCGACCTAGCGAGTCAAACAGCACCCCCGAGGGAGCGACCGTACCTCGCTGGAAATCGAGGAACGGCTGTACAGGTGGCCCATAGCAGGCCGCCCAAAAATAATTACGCAAAATGCCACTGCCCGCTGCTATAAATACCCCCCTCCCCTCCTCATTTCAGCATCCCTTCGAGTCCAGCGAAATTCTGTCTGTTCCGAATCCCTCTCCAATCCTTAGCCCATTCCTTCACCAAGGAGAGCCCGAGTGAGGAGATCCTAGCCCTTGTCCAGCCCAGCCTGACCACTGGTCCAAGTCTCCCAAGCCATCCAAGTCTTGATCCAGCCACTCGAAGCCAACCCTTGCGACACCTCCGTCCATCCAGCTACTCTTTTTCCAGCATCATCTCATTTGCATCTAGCATAAGTGCAACATTTACTTTTCTTTCAACCCCCCTGCTTCACTGCAATCACCTTGATTATTCAAGCACACTGCATATGTCTTAAATTAAGCACCTGTCAGTTCGAGCGTATGCTCTGGGCTTGCCCGTTGTTGGAACCTGCCCATCAGAAACTCTTATTGTTCAGACCTGCATTCATGCTTCATTATAAAGCACCTTGGTTGTTCAAGCACACTGCATACGTCTTATATTAAGCACCTGTCACTTCGAGCGTATGCTCTGGGCTTGCCCGTTGTTGGAACCTGCCCATCAGAAACTCTTACTGTTCAGACGCGCATTCATGCATCATGTCATCTATGAGAATGTACGAGGATTAAAATAGACTTTCAAGTATTAGTTCGATTCTGTGAAGTAGAGACCGTACTTCGGTACGGGCAGTGTGTGGGGTGCTTAACCTCTTCCCACCCTGTAACCGTGATCCCTTACCTTGAATCTTTGGCCGCAGATCAAAATGAGTGATTTTAGAGGAAAGGATCTTCGGATCCCCTTCTCTAACGTTTCTACGGGGTCTAGCCGACTGTAGATTCGAAGTAACTGGCTAGTGGTGACTCTGGTCTTATACAAACTCATTTAAACACATCCAGCTTAGCACGACAACCAAACAAAGCCCTCGAGAACGAGGCAAGCCAGTGGCACAAACGGCGATTTCGCACTCACGCATCATCCTCTCCTTCTTTTCCCGAAAGGGGAAGGGACGAGAACGTCGTGTGGGAGCGCGGAAACGGCGAGGGTCCACACTCTTGTAAGCCTCAATCCATAACCCAACTCACCCCTAAAAATCAGCCTGAAAACCCCCCCATAAGAAAAATCAGTCAAAAAATCCTAAAAAAGTCAAACTCATTGAGTCAACCCACTGAGTCAAATCGCCGAGTCAACCCGCTGAGTCAACCCGTCGAGTTAAATCACCGAGTCAAATCATCGAGTCAACCCGCTGAGTCGACCCACCGAGTCAACTCACTGAGTCCCAAGCAGCAGCCCCGAGACATGACCGTACCACGCGCTGGAACCCGAGGAGCGTCCGTACGGAGGCCGTCCAAAATTATTTACAGGTTCTGCCACTGCTCGTTGCTATAAATACCCCCCTCCCCTTCTCATTTCATAATCCAATCCTTCCGAAGCCAGCCCGAGTGCGATCCGTCTCTCCACCCTTTAGCCCATTCCCCCACCGAGGAGAGCCCGAGTGAGGAGAGCCTAACCCTGGTCCAGCCCAGCCTGACCACTGGTCCGAGTCTCCCAAGCCATCCAAGGTCTTGATCTAGCCACTCGAAGCCAATCCTTGCGACACCTCCGTCCATCTAGCTACTCTTTTTCCAGCATCATCTCATTTGCATCTAGCATAAGTGCAACATTTACTTTTCTTCCAACCCCCCTGCTTCACTACAAGCACTTTGATTATTCAAACACACTGCATGCATCTCGCATAAAGCACCTGTCAGTTCGAGTGTATGCTCTGGGCTTGCCTGTTAATGGAAACCTGCCCATCAGAAACTCTTACTGTTCAGACCTGCATTCATGCATTAGTCACTACGAGCACTCTGATTATTCAAACACACAGCATGCATCTCGCATAAAGCACCTGTCAGTTCGAGCGTATGCTCTGGGCTTGCCTGTTAATGGAAACCTGCCCATCAGAAACTCTTACTGTTCAGACCTGCATTCATGCATCATGTCATCTATGAGAATGCACGAGGATTAAAACAGACTTTCAAGTATTCGTTCGATTATGTGAAGTAGAGACCGTACGTCGGTACGGGTAGTGTGTGGAGTGCTTAACCTCTTCCCACCCTGTAACAGTGATCCCTTACCTTGAATCTCTAGCCGCAGATCAAAAGGAGTCATTTTAGATAAAAGAATCTTCGGATCCCCTTCTCTAACGTTTCTACGGGGTCTAGCCGATTGTAGATTCGAAGTAACTGGCTAGTGGCGACTCTGGTCTTATATAAACTCATCTTAACACATCCAGCTTAACACGACAACCAAACAAAGCCCTCGAGAACAAGGCAAGCTAGTGGCACAAACGGCGATTCGCACGCACACACCTCTTCTTCTTTTTCCGAAAGGAAAGGGAGGACGTCGTCGGGAGTGCGGAACGACGAGGGTCCACAGAATGGTGACTCCACTGGGGATATGCTAGTCTCACTAGTCGTCATCCGACTTGAAAAACGGAATCCCTCCTATACTTGAAAGTCATTAGTCCTCATACAATCTCATCTGCATAGCATTCCATCCAAAAACAAAAAAATAGAAAATCCCAAAACCCAAGAAAAAAATAGAGTAGAGCATACTTCCCCACCATTACTCCTCCAAACCAAATCACCTTGCCACGTCCAATACAAAACCGACATGGCTCTCCCATTCCCTGCCCTTAAAATACCTGAGGCTTCCTCTCCACAGTTAAACTTGAGAGAATCCATGTCAATTCCTGGCATCCAAGAGCTACAACAAAGCATGAAGGCCATACAGGAAATGCTTCTCCGATTCACAGAAGCCCAGGTTTTAGCAGCCAGCAATCAAGCTGGTCCAGTTCAACAACCTTAACAACCATCGAAGGCACTCCCGGCCTCCAATTCATCCCAACTACAACCGCCAGGGATCACTCAGGACTTTCGATACCCTCCTAACAGGGGCCTTCAATCAGAACAACCCTCGACCTCTTTCAAGCAGGAATCATAGGAGCATCAATGACACCAATTATTATGAAAGGGGGCCAGCTCAGTCCTGGCAAAGGACAAGATCTCCTTCATCTGGTCCCTCTGAAATCGAACAACTCCGAGAACAGATGCGAGAGATGAAGAGAAAGTTGCAGAAGCAGCAAGGGGTGGATCTTCCATCCACTAAGTTTAGGGACCTTTGTCCATTTCCCGATGCAATGGTACCTCAAGGCTTTCAGGTACCAAAATTTAAAAGATATGATGGGACAGGGTGTCCTATAGACCACTTAAGATCATTTTGTGGTGAACTAGATGCTGTGGTAAGCAATGACGGAGCGTTGATCCGTCTGTTTCAAAAGTCTTTGAAAGACGATGCCCTAGACTAGTACACATCATTGGACGGTCATCGCATCAGGACTTGGGAGCATCTCTCCCAGGCTTTCATCAATAGGTTTGCATATAATCTTAACATGGCACCCAGGAGAGCGGACCTCGCAGGTCTCAGGCAAAGAAGTGATGAAACATTGTCAGCTTACGTTGGACGGTGGCAGGCCATGGCCGCTAGAATGAAGACTCTCATCGACGACGAGGAGCAAATATCCATGATCGTCCACTCGACAAATCCAAGTATCTCTGGATACCTTGTCTCACATCCATATGCGAACTTCACCCAACTCATCTGCACCGGGGAACAAGTCGAAGCTGGAATAAGGGCTGGGATAATCTCCCCCTGGTGGCCTTATCAAGCCTCTCTTATACAACCGACAGTGGAAGAAGAGCCTACCGAATACGAGAATGATAACGGAAGTGTCCTCATCCCCCATCTAATAGAAGAAGACGACCTTGTCGCCTCTACCGAAGGTACACTATTCCTCCCTCAGCACGGACAACCGCAGCAACAGCAACAATCAAGATGGAACTCACAGTTCCCTAATCAAGGTTGGCAAGGGGCACCCCTAACCATTCCAGTTTTAGAACCCCTCATCCTGCAAGGGGCATCTCTAGTCGATCCAGTCTCCGCAATGCAAGGGGCACCTCCTGCATATCCATCTTTCATCAATCAAGAAGAGCCTCCTCTCCAAGTTATCCGTGCCATCGACTCTAGTTCAGAGTTCGAACCTCTCATCCTGCAAGGGGCATCCTCAACTATTTCGATCCCGGAGCCCATCATCATGCAAGGGGCACCTTCAGTCGATTCAATCTTCGCACCCATTTCTAACCATGGGCACATTCATCCCATCTCAGTCAACCAAGGGGACAATCTCCCTAATGCAGCATCAGCAAACCAGGGGCACAACCTGCCCGTCTCAGCAATAGTCAGTCAGGGGCACAGCTTGCCCACTCCAGTTTACCAGGGGCAAAGCCTACCCATCTCTCCATCAAGCAATCAGGGGCACAACTTGCCCGTCGCACCTATCTATTCGGCTTCTACTTCAGCCATCATCCTCCAAGAAGAAGACCCTTCCTTGGACAGCATGCCACATACCCTAGCAGAATTGGGGCCCAGCTTCAATTATGTGGCCACTATCGAGGAGGTCGAAGGGGAGATTGATGTACAGGTTCTGATCGGTCCAAAAACATCAACTATCACTCTTCAGGTCTTGAACATCTCAGCTTCATTCCATCTCCTTTCCAATCGAACCTGGTTTCACAGAATCGGTGCCATCTCTTCAAATCTTCACCAAAGGGTCAAGCACAGCTTCAGAGATAGGGCGATCACCATCATTACTGATCCCGGACAATTTCCAATGGTAGAAGCATCCAACCTTCGAGAGCCTACCATCCCAGCCATGGATGTACAACGCTCTAATGGGGAGGTCTCATACCATCACAATGCAAATTACTTCCCTCGTGCATGTCCCATCGGATCGAACTACGTCTTCCTTCCTGCCGAGCATCAAACCTTTTACTATCAGCTCAAATATCAAGACTCGACCCGAATCATAGGAGTTCGAGAGAATGTGGATAGAGAAAGACTGCGAAATCGGCCTACTCGGATTAAGAAACCAAAGCACGGAAGTATGAGAAGAAGACGGGGTCATCAAGAATAAGGCAATCTCTGCATCTGCACACCAATCCAGTTTATCAATGCAGGGATTATCTATCCTGATGATGGACTGGATTCCACCTTTGATGATCAAGCGAGCAGATCGAGTCTGATAGAGTTGCCCAAAGAAGACTCAAGCAAGGGGCAGGAAATCCCCCCGATTGACTGGACCGCAATCCTAGTCCCACCTCAGTCAGATGAACCCGAAGAGCTGCAATTCATCGGGGACGAACCAGGAGAAATTGCATCCGACACCGACTCGGAGCCCAATTCCAGATCTATCCTAATGTTTGGGCGCAACGATGAGGATTGGCCTACTGATTCCTCTGGCCCTGCCTCCTGAGGGGAAGGAGTGCAGGGCAGTAACAGGTTTGTAGTCCCCATGATGGCACAATAAAAGCTGACACTGCTCGGCTCCCCAAGCCGAATTAGGCAACACTTGGTTCACATCGCCGTCTTGTTCGGGTCCTTTACAAAAAAAAAATTAAAAAAAAAATCAGAAGATTCAAAAACCCAAAACACCAAATATTTTAAAATTTCAAAAAAAAAAAATCAAATTTTCACAAAGTCCAAAAGTTCAAAAAAACCAGATATTCACAAATTTTAAAAAAAAAAAAAAACCAGAAAATCTTTGAAAACAAAAAAAATATATTAATTAGAAATCTTTTTTAATAAAGTGTCAAGTCTGTCTGTTAAAGCACTTGAGTATGGATTTGACTCATAAGATTTTGATCTAGAGTTGGACTTCAAACTCAAGGGTCTGGACAAAGCCAAAGGGTGTGGAAAATGATGAGTTGACTCCCAAACTAAGAGGGTCTCATCGAAAGTTCGAACCAAAAGCCGATGTCCTCTCAAAAAGTTTCAAAATTATAAACGTCGTCCTCCAAAAGGTACTTGTACGCACAATTCGTCCAATCATACATGATGAAATTGTAAAGAATTGGAAACTACCCTAATCTAGAAAAAAGAACAAAAAGAAGAGAGATGGGGAGATGTTACCCAATAGAGTAAGATCTATGTCAGCAACAACGTCCTACAAAATCAAACAAAAAATTGTTAGAAAAAAAATCAGAAAATCTACTTCTATAAAAACTGAAAATCCTACCTAACTACAACTACTTTATAGCTACTAGAATAATTAGAACCGTTTAACCTTTTCCCCGGCAGCAGCGCCAAAAACTTGTTCGCTCGCTTCAAGTGTAAGGCTGCGATGTAGTAATAAATCTCGGTAACACCGAGGTCGATCCACAGGGAAAGAGGTAAACAATTCCAAGTACTCTAATAACTAGAATCTAAGAAGTTTAAGAAAACCGTTTTTCACATGAAATAAGAAAATCTGAAAATAAGAAGAACTAGAGTATCAAGGATCCACTTGTAGTAGTCCAATGCTAATCCATTCATCCAAGTACAACACAATTAGAATCAAAGTCCTATCTCTCATCTAATTGGAAGATATAACATTCAAGCACAAATAGTCCCACTTAAATCTGGAAATCAGATTTCTAGTTCTAATGAAGCACATAGAACTTGAACTTGTAGCCTTCAGAGTAACAGCCATGCCTATGGACTATGGCATGCTCAAGGGTTACTACAATTCGAATTCAAACAACCCAATCATGGTAATCTCAGAGAATTGCAAGGAACTCATGTCCGGAGCACACAAACTCTCACAAAACTTCTAAAAAAACCAAACTTTATTCAAACTAGAACTTCAAAATCCAAAATTAAGAAAAGGGTACTTGAAATAAAAGAATTAAAGCATTGGAACTAACTACAAATTTCACCTCTAGCTCTAGCTAAGAGGTTAGCTAAGGAAAAGCATATTAAAACTAGAACTAGAACTAAGAAAGGGAAGAAAAACTAGCTGGAGGAGGCTAGGAAGCTTCTTATGACTTGAACTCCTTGCTTCCCACGTCCTTGGTTGATTTGGAATAGAAGAGAGCACCTCCTTTTATAGTGCAGCAATAGTACAGCAACATAGCAGAATTTGTTTCGCTTAGTACGGCTTAACCAATGGTCGGATTGCCTTTAAATTTGGTTTGTAGCTTTCTTGTAATGTGATCTTCCTCATAGATGATTTAGATTTCCAAGATTATCCTCTGAATGGGCCCACCAATCACATCACCGACCGCCTCTCAATATCGCGCACTTTGGGTACCTTCAGAACCAGTCATCTTGCTTTTAACGCTCCGGAGTGTACAGAGGTCGGATTGATCTCAAAATTTGAACATTGGTAGAAAGCTTCCTCCTCTACATGATAGATGGATTAAATTGTCCAAAACAATCCCAGAATATGGTCCGAAAATTAGAACACTTAGGGCTTTTATAAACTCTGCGCAGTTGGATCTTTCTGGATGGTCCATCTTTCTTCAACCGGAACGATCAAACCACACATCCTTTTGATCTGAACTTTTGTGGTTATTCACATATGGATGTGATCTAAAAGATGGTCAAAGTAGATTCTTCATATCATCAATGATGGGTCACCTGGACTGGCCCAGAGCTGAACAGCAAAATCTGGAACTTTCTGGACAGTTCGTATTGTTTTGGCCACCACGGTCAATCCATAGCTCCGATCGACACGAAATGACTTGGGTTATTTCGGCGTCGAGATCCTCTTCGACATGGATGTGTTGGATTTCCAAACATCATCAAGATGGCTTCAGAAAACTATTCTGAAATCCCAAAACGAGAATAGCTTGCTGCCTGAAATCTGGAAGTGCAAAATTGCATGGCCGACCGGTCTTGACCGGTCTAGACCTGTCTGGCAGGTGTTTAGGGAGTGCATCCGACCGGTCTTGACCGGTCGGGCCTTCTTGGCCGACCGGTCTTGACCGGTCGGACCCAGTTTTACCTTTTTTTCTTCTTTCTTTTCTTCTCTCCTTCCTCTCTCTTTGCTTTCTTCTTTCTTTGGTCCACCTTGGGCCTTCATCAAAGGCTCCTAAACATAGTCTTTTGGTCTCCAATTGGGTTAAGTCCGCTCTCATCCCTACAATCACAAAACATGCATTAGATGGGCCTTTATTCATGAAAATCATGCATACCATGTCATGTAGTGGGCAATGCAATGTATAAATTGGAGGTTCAACACACCCCCCAACCAGCTTTTTGCTAGTCCCGAGCAAAACATGCGTGAAACAATTTCAAACCTCCAAACCTAACTCTCCTTCAGAAACCATGATTCTATCCATTCCAAGATGTGCACGTATAAAATTTGGAAAAATTAGGTGATAGAAGCTGAAATCTTGGACTCTCAAAACATAATAAGTGTCTACATGAAATTCCCGCTGATTGATTGATAAATAGAAGAACTCGAACAAATTCAACCTAGTGAGCATAGTGAAAGTTCATCTCATGAGTTTCTGGGATTATCTTCTTCATAGATTAAGTAAACCATGGATTTTAAGGTGCACAGAGCAACAACAAGCCTATGACAGGAATTTGCCTTACCGTCCTTCCGATGGCTTTCACACTACGTCCCATTTCCGGCTTTGGTTACGGTTCGACCATCCCCCGGTTGGTAATAGGTAGCCCTTTTCGAAATTTTCCACCATTTTTCCTTCATTCCCGATTTCATCATTTCTTTCCTTTTTCTTTTAAATTAGATAGGATTTTTAGAAATCCATATCTTCTGTTATTTTCCCATGGACAAGGATGGACAAAATACCCCGGCTTGGTTTCTCAACACCTTTATATCAAAGTCTAGCTAATCCACAAATCACATAAACCTTTCAACTCATGAAAATCGTGTAATGTGAACTTGGTGTGAAGGTGTTCAAATTTTCTATCAATCACAACAATAGGGGAACTAACATATAAAACCATTATGTTGGGAGAAATTCAAGACTTACAACATCACACACTTTGTATCTCCTCTTCTTATACTCATATCATCTCGAATGCATGGAAATAAGGTTTTCTAAAAGAGTTTTGAAATTTTAGAAAATTCGAAAAAATTTGCGCATGTGAGGCTCGAAATGTTGCAAAATGCTAGATGAGGAATCTCATCTCACCCCCCAACCAAATCTTGCATTGTCCTCAATGTAAAAAGATATGTAATTAGCATGAACATGAGAGCAATGGTAAAATATGAGAGAGTGAGAACAATAGTACCTGAGATAGCAAGTTGATCAATTCTAGCATCTTCCATTGTCTCGATGAGACTTATTTAATCATAATTGCAGAAAAATAAATCCTAACCTACCTACCTACCTTTGATTAGTCCGATCAACTACATGATCAAAGTTGAGCAGGATCTTCATGAATTTAAATAAATTTCTCATAAGGACCATCCAAAGTCCTGCTCGATAGTAAACATGTGTGCTTCTTATCATTGAAGTCCAATCGTATTGTGCACCACATGCATAAAAGGAGGAGATAAGAGCAGCAAAAAGATATCTCCTCAAATTCTGATTTGGGTTATGATTGATTAAAAATGGGTCATCCCAATCAGAATTTTCAATGGGCTGAAGGACCCATGACGGTGGAGAGACATTCATCGAGTTTTCATTAGTTAAAGTTGTCTCTTTCACAATTTCAGAATTGTACGGTGCTTCCACAAACAATGGTAAATAGTGTAAATCAGTGGAAAGGTGTTCTTCAGGCACTGACACCGTATCTAACAAAATATCCAACTCCTTAATCATCTCATCATCAAGATCATAAGAGTGGGCCAAGCATTCCTCTAGAAAATCGAGATAGTCGGATGAAGGGTCCTCATCCTCCCTTAATGATTGAAGAAATTCTGTTTCAATGGTAAGGAATTCCTCCTCTATAGAGAGGAGGTCTTCCAAAGAGAATTCTTCAGATTCAGTGGTAAGCACATCATTTAATATTGGTTGATCTTTGAAAATTTCAGATTGTGCCACCTCATCATCCAAAGGAATAGAATTTTCAATCAAAGGGAGGTCTACCACACTAGAATTTGGCATGTGTTGTTGGTAGAAGGACTCAAAAAGATCGACTTCGGCCATCTCTCTAGCATGCATATCCTCTAGAGACTCATAATCATTATGCCCATTGAAAAAAGAAACCATAGGCTCATAACCATTCACCAAACCCTCATTGTAGGCAACCCCACTACCACTTTCAAATTTTATGGATTCCTTGGGTTCGTCAACCGTCATTGAAATCTCTTCATCATTAAGTTCAAAGCATCCAAAAGAGATAGTGGACTCACCATAATTGATGATGACATTGAGATCATCGAAATCAATCTTCTCTAAAAGTTTAGTCATTAAATCGGAAGAGGGTTGGGCTTGGATAGCCTCATCCTCTTCATTGTTGGGGATTGATTCGGTGTTCCCAATGTTGGGTTTAATATTTTAAGATGGCGAGAGGTTTTGTATGCATTGCTCAGTTATTTCCATAAACTCTCGCAGCACATCCTCAAGAGTTCGTGTCAGTTGCGGCTCATGAGAAAGAAACTCTTGAGGATAGTTGTTGGCATCCATGGTTGGCTCATCTTCCAAGTTGAAATTTTGATGCTCCCACCAATTTGGATTATGCATGTCATATGTTGGGCTTTTAGATGGTTGTTGATATGTGTAGCCATACAAGTGATCATACATTGTCCTAACCGGTGGAACATTATTCATCTCTTTCCGATACTCTCCCATTGTCTTACGTGGGGGAGTATTAGAAGAAGATTGAGTCTTAGGAAAATATTTATGCTTGTAATGGTTCCAATCATAATGATTTTGGGTCTCCCAATCCAACGTCTCATCCTCCAAAAGGTACTTGTACGCACCATTCGTCCAATCATACATGATGAAATTGTAAAGAATTGGAAACTACCCTAATCTAGAAAAAAGAACAAAAAGAAGGGAGATGGGGAGATGTTACCCAATAGAGTGAGATCTATGTCAGCAACAATGTCCTACAAAATCAAACAAAAAATTGTTAGAAAAAAAATCAGAAAATCTACTTCTATAAAAACTGAAAATCCTACCTAACTACAACTACTCTATAGCTACTAGAACAATTAGAACCGTTTAACCTTTTCCCTGGCAGCGGCGCCAAAAACTTGTTCGCTCGCCTCAAGTGTAAGGCTGCGATGTAGTAATAAATCTCGGTAACACCGAGGTCGATCCACAGGGAAAGAGGTAAACAATTTCAAGTACTCTAATAACTAGAATCTAAGAAGTTTAAGAAAGTAGTTTTTCACATGAAATAAGAAAATCTGAAAATAAGAAGAACTAGAGCATCAAGGATCCACTTGTAGTAGTCCAATGCCAATCCATTCATCCAAGTACAACACAATTAGAATCAAAGTCCTATCTCTCATCTAATTGGAAGATAAAACATTCAAGCACAAATAGTCCCACTTAAATCTGGAAATCAGATTTCTAGTTCTAATGAAGCACATAGAACTTGAACTTGTAGCCTTCGGAGTAACAGCCATGCCTATGGACTATGGCATGCTCAAGGGTTACTACAATTCGAATTCAAACAACCCAATCATGGTAATCTCAGAGAATTGCAAGGAACTCATGTCCGGAGCACACAAACTCTTACAAAACTTCTAAAAAAACCAAACTTTATTCAAACTAGAACTTTAAAATCCAAAATTAAGAAAAGGGTACTTGAAATAAAAGAATTAAAGCATTGGAACCAACTACAAATTTCACCTCTAGCTCTAGCTAAGAGGTTAGCTAAGGAAAAAGCATATTAAAACTAGAACTAGAACTAAGAAAGGGAAGAAAAACTAGCTGGAGGAGGCTAAGAAGCCTCTTATGACTTGAACTCCTTGCTTCCCACGTCCTTGGTTGATTTGGAATAGAAGAGAGCACCTCCTTTTATAGTGCAGCAATAGTACAGCAACATAGCAGAATTTGTTTCGCTTGGTACGGCTTAACCAATGGTCGGATTGCCTTTAAATTTGGTTTGTAGCTTCCTTGTAATGTGATCTTCCTCATAGATGATTTAGATTTCCAAGATTATCCTCTAAATGGGCCCACCAATCACATCACCGACCGCCTCTCAAAATCGCGCACTTTGGGTACCTTCAGAACCAGTCATCTTGCTTTTAACGCTCCGGAGTGTACAGAGGTCGGATTGATCTCAAATTTTGAACATTGGTAGAAAACTTCCTCCTCTACATGATAGATGGATTAAATTGTCCAAAACAATCCCAGAATATGGTCCAAAAATTAGAACACTTAGCGCTTTTATAAACTCTGCGCAGTTGGATCTTTCTGGATGGTCCATCTTTCTTCAACCGGTACGATCAAACCACACATCCTTTTGATCTGAAACTTTTGTGGTTATTCACATATGGATGTGATCTAAAATATGGTCAAAGTAGATTCTTCATATCATCAATGATGGGTCACCTGGACCGGCCCAGAGCTAAACAGCGAAATCTGAAACTTTCTGGACAGTTCGTATTGTTTTGGCCACCACGGTCAATCCGTAGCTCCGATCGGCACGAAACCACTTGAGTTATTTCGTCGTCGAGCTCCTCTTCGACATGGATGTGTTGGATTTTCAAATATCATCAAGATGGCTTCAGAAAAATGTTCCGAAAATCCCAAAACGGGAATAGCTTGCTGCCTGAAATCTGGAAGTGCAAAATTGCATGGCCGACCGGTCATGACCGGTCGGACAGGGCTGGCCGACCGGTCGGACAGGGCTGGCCGACCGGTCTTGACCGGTCTAGACCTGTCTGGCAGGTGTCCAGGGAGTGCATCCGACCGGTCTTGACCGGTCGGGCCTTCTTGGCCAACCGGTCTTGACCGGTCGGACCCAGTTTTGCCTTTTTTTCTTCTTTCTTTTCTTCTCTCCTTCCTCTCTCTTTGCTTTCTTCTTTCTTTGGTCCACCTTGGGCCTTCATCAAAGGTTCCTAAAAATGGTCTTTTGGTCTCCAATTGGGTTAAGTCCGCTCCCATCCCTACAATCACAAAACATGCATTAGATGGGCCTTTTAATCATGAAAATCATGCATACCATGTCATGTAGTGGGCAATGCAATGTATAAATTGGAGGTTCAACAGCAACGACGGATTCCTGACCTCTGGGCGCCGCAATTATCCAAAAAAAAAAGAGATTTGTGCCTAAATAAAGAGGGCGGAGTGAAAGCCCGGAAGGGCGCTCTGAGTAAAAACAGTGGGCACACAACGGACTTAGTGAAAACCCGAAAGGGCATTGAGGGTAAAAACAGCATAGCTGTCAAGGGGTAGGCAAGATCAAATACCCAGGACGTGGTGAAAACCTGAAAGGGCGTCATGGGCAAAAATGACGGGCAAGCCGGACACAGCGAAAACCTGAAAGGGCGTTGCGGGTAATAATGGCTAAGAAATGAAAAAAAAATAGGTACATGAGAGATCCAAGCGACATGAAGATTCAATGGAAACAAGGATGGCGGCTATGAGTCGAGAATTCTTTCAATACCTACCCAAATTGTAGGGGCAGGATACCATTGCGCACTATCTTAAGTGGACCAGGACCCATGGTGAATAATTAAGAAAATCGAGTATGACATCAGGCTGAGTCAAATATTCTGATTCCTATATCTAAAAGCATAAATCCAAATCATGCATAGACAGACAAGCACTTGTCACAAATTTTCATTTCATGCATGATTTGCATACATATATTTTTCAAAAAAAAAAAAAATCATTTTTCCTTATTTATAAATATGCAAAAAAAAAAAAAATCTTACAGGGCTTTCAAAATAAACGTCCTCCAGTCAACTAATGGGGTACTTTCCGTGAGTGCATTTCTCCCGATCATTTTTCCAGAAGGTAAGTATCTCTCTTCCTGCTTTAATGCTTCAATCCTTTTGCTAAAGTGTTTTCTCTCCTCATAGGTACCAGAAGGCAATCTAAGATCAGCCCATCAATGTCCATCATACTCCCATCACCACCATCAATCACATCATCCATGTGGCCCACACTCAAGGGATGCATAGCCTCACCTATGTCCCATCTCATCATCCCATCCATACCATCCATTTCTCCCATAATCAATGGCCCACTCAAATCTGAAATTCCAGCATGGCTGCCATTAATGGCGCCATTCAAAGCTCCCCCAACAACCACCCCTAATCCCTCATCAATGCCCCCATTCAATGCTCCATCTCCACCATCTATTAAAGAAAACCCTCCATCATTAAAGCCTTCAACACCTTCTGAAGTGTGGGACCCACCATGGACAGCCCCCACAGCCCCTAAATCTTCACCATCCATTGCTTGAGAAAGGACAAACCAAGAAGAGGACAAAAAGAGAATGAAAGAAGAGACAAGGAAGAGATTCATGGCTGGATCGAAAATTCAGGTACAGGGATGAGGGAGACAGCAGCCAGGGGAATGTTCTCACTGTCCGAATCAGAGCCAACCCAGGCCGCACAAGAGGCGAGCCTTGGGCGGCCCGTACAGACACGCTCCCTCTCTCTCTGTGGGGTTGGCTCCATGTTCGTTGGTAGGTGAGGCTGACAGTCCACATCAGCAGATGGCACCCTGAAGGCCGCCCAAGGCCCCAATCCACTCCAGATATCGTTTGAGGTTGATCAGAATCATTTAGAAGGTACTCCACATGTTCAATCATGAAGTGCTGCGGCCAGAATAGGTCTGATCAAGTCAAAGGGAAGGAAAATCGATCAAGAGGGGCCCACAAGCAATCTGAGTCATTCAAAGACTAGATCATCATGATCTAAACCACGAAAAATCTCGCATGGGTCATCAAATAGCAAGATCAAGGGTTTGATCATCAAAAGAAGGGTCAGAATCCAAGATTTGATCATTAAGTGGGCCCACATGACTGAAAAGAGCAATCTGAGCCGTTTAAATCATCATCTGCACCATGGAAAGCCTTCTTAGCCTCACAAAATATCAAGGATAGGTGCTCCAAAGTAAAGGTGAAGTTTGGAAAGGGCCCACATGGCCCACTCAACCAATCTAGACCATTCGAATCACAATCAGCCCTATCAAAAGCTAAACAAAGCAAGGTAAGTATGCTCAACCACAAAACCGCGGTCCGAAGACCTTAAACTACGTCGGGATCGACATCCCGAGAGATTTTTAATAAAACCGGTGTCGGTCTTGTTTGCTCACATCAAGATCAGACGACTCCGGATATTTTCCAAAAAATAAAAAAAATGTGTTCGCCCCGTTTCGTACAGTTTTGTGGTCCGAAGACCTTAAACTACGTCGGGATCGACATCCCGAGAGATTTTCAATAAAAACCGGCATCGATCTTCATCAAGATCTGATGACTCCGGACATTTTCTAAAAAATAAAAAAATGTGATTTCCAGCATCGCTTGTACATATTTTTGGTCCGAAGACCTTAAACTACGTCGGGATTAAAATCCCGAGAGATTTTCAATAAAAACCAGTGTTAATTTTGATCGCTCAAATTGAGATACAACAGCCTGGAACATTTCGAAAAATCACAAAAAGAATATATTTTTAGCATGTTCATATTTTTGGTCCGAAGACCTTAAACTACACTGGGATTAATTTCTCGGGGGACCTTTTCCTGCTTTCAACTAAAAACTGGCATCGGCCTCAACCGCTGGGATCAAGGTTCGATAATTCGGATCATTTTCAAAAATACAAAAAAGATTTCAAGCTTTCCATAAAAACCAGCATCAACCTCGATCACTCGAGTTGAAAACTGGAACTTTCTCAAAAAAAAAAAAAAATTCACTATCAAGTTCACAAATTCATCCCCAGTGGTCCGAAGACCTAAAACTACACTGGGATTAACTTCTCAGGGGCTTTCTTTCCCAACCTGTTCCGGACGTGGCTGACACTTGATCGTACGGGTGTCCGGAATCTTTTAAAACAGGTAAAGGCTGAGGCGGGCAGAACCCCGTAATCCTGTTCATGTTGAACGCACCGTGATAGACAACCTTGATTTGGAAGTCGCTGTTGAATCTGACGGATGTTCCCTGTTCCTAAAACTCATGAAGGGGATTAAAGTAGTTGGGAGGTGAAGCGCACCCTCACGGAATTGTGAGCGACGTAAGGCCCCAAACTGGATTGACAAAGGGAAATGTGAGGATGTGGTTCATTTTGTGGCCGAAGGAGTCCGTCGGACAATACGTGGTCTATGTGCATTGCACATGAGGAACAGGCAACTTTGTGGGTGTGTTGACTGAAAACCCTCAAAATCTCCTCATTCAAAGATGTAAAACTACGGCACTTAACTGTGTGAGACTCATCTTGCTCGCTGACGTAAAATGGATCGGGTGCCTTACCAGCAGTAGAAGCTGGAAATGGATGAAAATTCCATACATTTTCCCTGCATTTCAGAAAAATCCAACAAAATACCAAAACATTTGCAAAATATTTTCAAAAATCACAAAAACATTTCTCGTGCTTTCAAACAAAATATTTTCAAAAATCACAAAATATTTCCCTTGCTTTCAAACCAAATATTTTCAAAACCACAAAAAATATATCCTTTGTTTTCAATAACCGATCCCTATCCTGACCACTCAGGTAAAGATTCAGACTAAATATTTGCAAAAATCACAAAATTGTCACTATCCCCAGCACTACACTTCAAGAGTCTCGAACTCCGCTCACTTCACAATTTAGGATGACGGATCCGATCGCCCGCAAATTGGAATCTTGACCAAAACTGACGACCAAGCACCGTCTGAATCGCATTTATGCCCAGAAGAACATCTTGAAGTCGGATAATATCCTCGTACATTCTCATTAGCAAAGAAATAGCATCTTGGGTCGATGGACCTGATCGACCGCTGGTCGGGATCTTGACCAACCCGCTGACCAAACACCCGTATAAAAAAAAAAAAGAAAAACCCCAGGGAAGCACAACCCTGCAAGCAATAAGCTCAAAGTTCTCTGCATCTCCAGCAAAAGCAAAATCATCAAACTGAAAGAGAAGGATCCGAGCCATGCATTCATCATCAAATATGCATATTTATGCATCAGCATCCATCACATCAATCATCATGTTTACCTGCTTTCAAAATAAAAGTCGGTTAGCTAAAGACCCCATAGGCATCCCTAATGGAGGCGCATGCAAACCAGATTTTCATTTCAAAAAAAAAAATTCCTATTTGTAAATAAAAATCCCATGGAGTATCACTCCCCAGAGTGGGTATCTTTTCAAAAATCCAAAAATATTTTTCCAGTAGAGCGTTCTGCCTCCAAAACACCAGGAGATCTTCCATATCTCTGGGTAGGAGCCGACGCAAAAATAAAATAAGATCTGATGTCTCGCGGTTTCCCCGGAGACCATCGGATCCAATGCACTCAAAGAACGGTCGAACTGAACTCCAGTGTCAGCGCGGTCGTACCACATGCCAAGATACGAAAAGATGAAAGCCAAAAGGCTCGGTCAAAGAAACCATTTGAACAGGTGGAAATGATGAATTGTAACCCAAGTATCAAAATCAGCTGATTGGGTGGAAAGAGTTCGCCTGCACATACTTTGGCGTGGATGCCTGAAGTACCTTGACTGAGTCCAAGTCGGCGTAGTAGAATCCCGTAAGACTACATGACGCAGGGCATCTAACCACTTTAACAGTCAAGCGAAACAAGTACTCCTGGAGTGATCCGGGAAAACATCAAACATCACACAATCAATCTCAGGGTCAGTAACCTCATAAGATTATGACGCAGAGGCTCTGCTGTACCTTTCTGATGTTAGTACCGATCGGGAATGGAAGGGTTGTGATTGGGTACCCAGGTTGCAGCAAACTGCAGGGACAATCGCAACATTTTCTCCAAACTCCCGCGGTATGTGCGAGTTATCAATCTCCAAATAATCAACTGACTCAGATACAAAGGACAACAAAGATTCTAGACCACAATCTAGGAATGAATGAATTGTAAACCCAGCATCAAAACCAGCAGATCGGGTGGAAAAAGTCCACCCGCATATACCTAGGCGTGGATGCCTGAAGTACCTTGACTGAGTCCAAGTCGGCGTAGTAGAATCCCGTAAGGCTACATGACGCAGGACATCTAACCACTTTGATAGTCAAGCGAAACAAGTACTCCTGGAGTGATCCGGGAAAACATCAAACATACAATCAATCACAGGGTCAGTAACCTCGTAAGACTACGACGCAAAGGCTCTGCTGTACCTTTCCGATGTTAGTACCGATCGGGAATGGAAGGGTTGCGATTGGGTACCCAGGTTGCAGCAAACTGCATGGACAATCCCAACGTTTTCTCCAAACTTCCGCGGTATGTGCGAGTGATCGATTTCCAGACGATCAACTGGCACAGATGTAAAGGCAAGCAAAGATTTCAGATCATGATCTATGAATGACCGGGTCAAAAGTGGGGTGTCCACTCGCTTTGGCATTTGGTTGCACACAGCCTCTGCCAAAGAGGGGCATCTGTAGACACCCCACCTTCGGCTACACTGTTGGTAGAGATAGCTGGATGAATGGAGGACCATACCCCTAAATCCAGTGTCCAAACTCAGCCAAACTCACTCTTATAAGCCTCAATCCATAGCCCAACTCACCCCTAAACATCAGCCTGAAAAACCCCCATAAGAAAAATCAGTCAAAAATCTTAAAAAAGTCAAACTCACTGAGTCAACCCACTGAGTCAAATCGCCGAGTCAACCCGCTGAGTCAACCCGTCGAGTTAAATCACCGAGTCAAATCGCCGAGTCAACCCACTGAGTCAAATCATCGAGTCAACCCGCTGAGTCGACCCACCGAGTCAACTCACTGAGTCCCAAGCAGCAGCCCCGAGACATGACCGTACCACGCGCTGGAACCCAAGGAGCGTCCGTACGGGGGCCGCCCAAAATTATTTATGGGTTCTGCCACTGCCCGCTGCTATAAATACCCCCCTCCCCTTCTCATTTCATAATCTAATCCTTCCAAAGCCAGCCCGAGTGCGATCCGTTTCTCCACCCTTTAGCCCATTCCTCCACCGAGGAGAGCCCGAGTGAGGAGAGCCTAGCCCTGGTCCAGCCCAGACTGACCACTGGTCCGAGTCTCCCAAGCCATCCAAGTCTTGATCTAGCCACTCGAAGTCAATCCTTGCGACACCTCCGTCCATCTAGCTACTCTTTTTCTAGCATCATCTCATTTGCATCTAGCATAAGTGCAACATTTACTTTTCTTCCAACTCCCCTGCTTCACTACAAGCACTTTGATTATTCAAACACACTACATGCATCTCGCATAAAGCACCTGTCAGTTCGAGTGTATGCTCTGGGCTTGCCTATTAATGGAAACCTGCCCATCAGAAACTCTTACTGTTTAGACCTGCATTCATGCATTAGTCACTACGAGCACTTTGATTATTCAAACACACAGCATGCATCTCGCATAAAGCACCTATCAGTTCGAGCGTATGCTTTGGGCTTGCCTAGTTAATGAAACCTGCCCATCAGAAACTCTTACTGTTCAGACCTGCATTCATGCATCATGTCATCTATGAGAATGCACGAGGATTAAAACAGACTTTCAAGTATTCGTTCGATTCTGTGAAGTAGAGACCGTACTTCGATACAGGCAGTGTGTGGAGTGCTTAACCTCTTCCCACCCTGTAACCGTGATCTCTTACCTTGAATCTCTGGCAGCAGATCAAAAGGAGTCATTTTAGAGAAAAGAATCTTCGGATCCCCTTCTCTAACGTTTCTACGGGGTCTAGCCGACTGTAGATTCGAAGTAACTGGCTAGTGGCGACTCTGGTCTTATATAAACTCATCTTAACACATCCAGCTTAACACGACAACCAAACAAAGCCCTCGAGAACGAGGCAAGCCAGTGGCACAAACGGCGATTCGCACGCACGTACCTCTTCTTCTTTTTTCGAAAGAAAAGGGAGGACGTCGTCGGGAGCGCGGAACGGCGAGGGTCCACAGTAGGTTAATGAGTCTAGTGTTGGTTGAGCTTAAAGAAGATGAAGACCGAAGACTCAAGCGGACCTGCTACATCAAGGAAGAAGAAACAGGTAAAAGAGATGCTTTGGTGAGCCTTAAACCTTGAACCAAAACCAAAACCCAAATCTCTAGATGACCTTGACTCGTTAGGCATATTTGTAGTCATCTTAGATTAGCCTTAGGTATCCCAAAAGATCACCCAAGGAATGGCCAAAGAGGTTGCATGTGTTGTTGAAACACACACTTAAAAGTCAACAGAAAACATGCCTTAGACCTCTGTGTCGATCAGTCAACAGAGGCCCCAAATGGGACAACAACAAAATAAATTCCTTGGGCATTTATCGACCGATCGGTGGGGACCAAAATCTGGACAACAACATTAATGAATCCAGGCCATTTATCGACCGGTCGGAGACCCCCTTAGACCGGTCGATCAACTGGTCGATAGAGAGCCATTAGTGCCCATTTTCTATCCATTAGAGCTCGATATATATATATATATATATATATATATATATATATATATATATATATATATATATATATATATATATATATATATATAGAGAGAGAGAGAGAGAGAGAGAGAGAGAGAGAGCTCGGTTTTGGCACATTTAAAGAGGGTTTTGAGAGCCTATTAGCCACACCATTTGCACATCATATATGGCCTTAAAGAGGAGGTGATTTAAGTCATATCCCTTATGTTTAATCATAAGTGAGGGCATTCAAATGTAAACATAGAGATGACTTTATTTCTCTCTTAATCCTAGAGGTGAGGCACTAAACCACAGTAGTAAAATCTCTTGTCTAAGACCTCTAGAAGACCCTCTAGGTGAATATCCTATTTAGAATAAGCTACATATCCCATGTAAGAGATTCAACCATCCTCACATCACCTTGGTCATCTCGAAGAAGATCATATGCAAGGCATTTGATCGATGGAGCTGAAGCCTTGGCAAAATGACGACATCATTGATCGGTCGGGGGAGCATAAAAGGGAGCTGACTGAAGCACGATAGAGCGGAGATCAAGCAACCCAAGAAGCCGCTGAATAAGGGGCTCAATCCGACAAGTAAGTTGTCAATTTAGGAGTCCGGTTTCACTCCTTCCTCGTGGAGGATTGAGTGTGAGAATTTGGATTGACAAACTAATCAAGTCTCCAAGGGGAGCATCCAGGAGAGAGTATACGTACACTAAGTTCTTAGATTGGAACCGAAGGGTAGGGATGATCCTTGTCTCTTGGGTTGGATATAACCCATAAACATCCTGGTTGAGAGGTGAACCGATAAAACCTCCGTCATAGGTTGTGAGGAACCTTGTCAAACTTCCTGGTAGGGTGGAACCGATTTGAAACACCTAGGTTGGGAGGAAACCTGATTTAGAATTCCTAGTGAATGCCGGTGTGCTCAAGGGATGAGTACTTGAATTGGGAGTGAAGTAGACCCAAAGTCGAACCACTATACATGCTTGTGTTTGTGATTATCATTTGAGTCATTTCCTTTCATGCATTCTCTTTCTATTATGATTATATGAATGTTTGAATGATTTACATGCTATGCACTTGATTAGGTAGATTCATACATAAGATGTATGGTCACTAAGTTGTGTAGACTTGAACCTTATGATTCAGTCTCATATAGTCTACTTAGGTTACATAGATTAGGTGCTTGATTAGTTTAATTATTTGATAATCTATACATGCTTAGGCTAGGTTGTTTAATTGCTTATCTTATGCTAGCCTTGTGATTGGACCCACTTAAGCTTGGAAGTTAAGTGTTCTTGCTTAATTAGTTTATAATTGCTAATTAGTTTACTTAGGTGAAAGGTTTTTAAAAAAGATTTTTAAACGGTCCTAATAACCCCCCTTTAAGACTTAACTATAGTTCTAGTAGATCCGCTCTAAGCTTCCACACGCTTAGTGTCTACAAGTGTGGGCTATAGACACAATTTCACAAGTCGACAATAATCCAGTGGAAGAAATCCACGTGATATTTGGTGGTCCCACCAGAGGAGATTCCAGCAATTCACGGAAATCATACGCCTGACAAGTCCGAACGTTGGGTCTCAGACTTTCTGTCAATGTCACGAGCCGACCCTGGAAGATGCTTAAGGTTGACTCTCGTGCTATCACTTTCACCGAGGAGGATGCCTGAGGGATTATTCACCCCCATGACAACTTGCTTGTATGCTCCATGGTGGTCGCTAACAAGAAATCGTTCAAAATAATGGTCGACACAGGAAGTTCGGTAGATATCTTGTATATCGCGGCTTTCGAGAAATTGAAAATTGATCGCGCATGACTTAAATCGTGTGTTCTCTGTGGTGCTTGGATTGCTTTTGTTTATCGCTTATTTGATTCTACTTGGTGTTTGCTTTCGCGGCTCCCAACAGGGCTAACTTTGGATGGATCATAAATTAACATAAAATAATATTTTAATTATCAGATTTGCTGGTGTAGAATTGACATTACTTTTACTTTTAATTTAAATTATAGAATAGCACATTAGTTTAAGAAATATAGGTTAAAATTGTTCTATACTGATATGTGTTTACTAAGTTTGGTTAGCATTTTGTACTGAACCATTATTTTAGTTCTGTCTTCTTTCTTACCGTTTTATTGTATCCAAACAGCCTCTTGCAATTTGAAATCAAGTCTAACAAATTAAAATATAACTTACCGTTCCCTCTCAATGGATAATTTCTAACCTTCATGTATGCGTGACATCAAATCTATCCAATAGATTAGCCCCACTGCAAGGTTCACCTTATGCAAAAATCAACCGTATCCACTTATCTAATGGTCATAAACTTGTAATTTTTTTACTTAACAATAGCAAGAAATTGTTTCATAGTGTGGCCCATTTGATGAGTAGATATGCCTTATCTTTTTGCTAGATGATTCTCTCAAGCAATGTTGTCAAAATCATTATCGTATCACAAATTGTAGTGCAGGTTGAATCATACCGAATTGTAAATTGTAAGATTTTTTTATATTTTTCTTAAAAAATTAAAAAAATATGAAAAATGTTATGGGTTAATTCGGGATATACTGCTATTGCATGGTCAAATCTTTGCACGAGTGTAAACTGACATCCTCTACCCCTGTGCCCGAGCACTCAAAAGTTCGGATTGACTTCTCCCGTATTCCGTTATGCTTGGTTATTTACTAAGCATAAGCAGTCGGCATTCCCTAGAACCCGAACCGACTTTCTGTGGGCTTAAGCGGTCAGTATCCCTTGAGTTTCTCGATCGCGCTCGAGTGGTCGTCTATTCTTACTACCTGCGGCCGACTCCTAACGAGCAAACTATACTGACCGAGCACTACTTCCCGAAAGGTTAAGACTCTATCACGTGTCCCGTAAGTGACGGGATTCATTTCTTCACTCAATAGGAGAGATATTCGTGTTGCGCAGATAATCTCGCTAATATCTCTAAGGCAGTCACATATCTGGCACAGATTGTGACCCATCCTAAGTGAGAGATGAATCTTGACAGCAAGTAAGATCCTACTCAAATACGGTAACGATTTACGTTATAAATATCCCTCCATGCTGCAATCGAAGGTATGCATACAGAAATATGGAGATTCATTCCTCTTTGATAATTATCCTACGGCTCTAACTTAGGCATTAGAGGGCCATTAGCCGGAACCACTGATGGCCATCCTAACTCTTGGTGGTGTTTGCAGGTTCCTAATTATCAATCCGACGGCAAATATTCAAGTTGGTCCCTGATCAACTAGTTGGTCCTTGATTAACATCTGGTGACATGATTCAGCGTCAACAAAAATATAAATAAGTCAATTTTTTTTTTAAACTCATCAATCTTCCTTGTGTCATCAATGTACACCAAGTAATACCATTCATGATAAATGATTCTTATTCCATTTTTTTTTTTTTTGTCTTTCAAGAAATTTTTCTTAAAAAATATACAAGGGTCCTTTAATAATTTATATTCTTGTTACCTTTCTTGAATGTAAAATCACAATGGAAAAAGCGATCATTGATATTATAGACCGATGAAAAAGATATTTTAATTTTTAAACATCATTCTATAATACATATAAGTTAGCATGATCGTAACCATCCATAAAAATATTATAGGTAAGTCATACATCAATTTGGTGTTTTCACCGCTTAAGAAGTAAGAAATCACAAAATATTATAGGTAAGTCATACATCAATTTGATGAGCATTCCTCAAATAGAGAGAGAGAGAGAGAGAGAGAGAGAGAGAGAGAGAGAGAGGAATGCTCACTTGTGCACAAGTTCTTACGAGAACTTATGAACACTTTTTGAGAACTCATCTCACATGATATGAGCCCAAAATCTGAACCATTCGTATGATGCAACACCCCAAGAAACCCCTAAGGCCCAACTTTTACTATGATCTAGAACTTTGGTGGGACATCTCTACAAAGAGAGAGGCAAATCAAGGGAGGAATTGTTTCCTTTTACCTTGGCCCACCAAAGTTTTGGATCAGGGCAAAAGTTGGGCCCTGTGGGTTTCTTGGGGTGCTACACCATGTGGACTGTTGAGATTTTGGACTCATATCACGTGACATGAGTTTTCAAAAAGTGCTCATGAGTTCTCGTGAGAATTGGTCACAGGTGAGCATTCCTCTCTCTCTCTCTCTCTCTCTCTCTCTCTCCATAAGGTCGAGCTGTGTGGGCCCCACAGTGAAGTGTGATTGGCATCCACATCATCAGTCAGATGCACCATTCCATGGTGGGCCATGGGCTTAAAAATCAGGACAATCCATGACTTGGGTGGGCCACACCATAGACAACAGTTAAGAGTGGATATCCACCCATTGAAATCTTTATAATCATTTATAGGATCGACTGAGACGTGTTTGAGAAATCCAGTCCATCCGTTGTGCATGTCCCTCTTAAACAAGAGGTCACATCAAGTTTCAACCGTATCCAAAATTCAGGTGGGCCTCAAAAAGTGCTTTTAGATGTTGTAGGCATGATTTTACACTCTTTTAGTTTGTATGGTCCACTTGAGTTCCAAATACAACTAATTTTTGGGATATCTCATTACCAACAGGGGACCCACCAAATGGATGAGGTGAATGCCAATCACACTTCACTATGGTGCCCACACATCTCGACCTCATGGGAGGTCAAGCCCATAGTACCTCCCCCCCCCCCCCCCCCACACACACACACAGAGAGAGAGAGAGAGAGAGAGAGAGAGAGAGGAAGGCTAACCTGCACACTAGTTCTCATGAGAACTGTGAGCACTTTTTCAGGGCTCATCACATGTGACGTTATCACAAAATCTGAGATGTCCACATGATGTAGCACCCTAAAAAACCCTAAGGGCCTAAATTTTAAATTGGTTCGGAACTTTGATGGTCCATGGTAAAAGGAAACAATTTCCTCAATTTTCCTCTCTCTCTCTCTCTCTCTCTCTCTCTCTCTCTCTACTATGGCCCACTGGAATTTTGGATTAGGATAAAAGTTGGGCCCTGGGGGTGTTTTGGAGTGCTGCATCACATGGATGGCTTAAATTTTGGGCTCACAGCACCTGTGATGAGCCCTGAAAAAGTGATTGCGAGAACTTGTGAGAATTGGTGTGCAGGTTAGCATTCCTTCCTCTCTCTCTCTCTCTCTCTCTCTCTCTCTCTCTATATATATATATATATATATATATATATATATATATATATATATATATATATATATATATTATAAAGAACAAATAAAATAATTTACTTTTTCAAAACAATTCTTAAAGCCTCTACCAATTTAAAAACATATGATGAAAGCCAAGTTAAGCTTAAAATAGAAGAGAACAATTATAATTTGGATTGTAAATTGGGATTCGAATGGTAAATCGTAGGATTTGATTAATAGAATCGTAGGATTCATATAAAATGGGATTCAAGGTTGGGATTCAAATTTTTTTGCATAAGATTTAACTAAAATTGTATATTGTAAATCCTAAATCATAGGATTTTAACAACACTACTCCCAATGGATCCAGATTGAGTAGTGATCCCTTCACTACCTAAGCCGATGGTGGAAAATCTCTACGGGCCCTACTATGACGAATGTGTTTTATCTGTGCCCTCCGTCCATTTTGCCAAGCTCATTTTAGGACATGAACCACACCACTAGGAACAATAGGGATTGGACACCTACCGTTGAAAGCTTCTTGAGGGCTGCAGAGGTTTTGGATCAAGCTGATATTTGTGTTTTTCCTTTTATCAAGGTTTATGCGACTCTATGAACAGAGTGGATGGCGAGAAGTTATAGTTTCCAGCGTAAGCATTCAATCCCCAGTGTATCTAGTGATGCAGTCCACTTGTGCTTTGAATCGACCACATTTCTAAACTCATGACTTAAAATGAGCTGGCAAAATGGATGTACAGTGTGGATAAAACACACACATCAAGGTGGGGTTCAAAGAGCTTTTCCACCACTGATTTGGGCAATGGAGAGGCCACTACCCAATCTGAGTCGCTCCCAAATCATTGAAAAGGTTAGCTATAACACGCACTTGCTACTAATAACTCATCATCATCTCAACCGCTACTACCTTCGAATGGTTCACACAATATCTATGGCGATTTTAAATTTAAGTTTAATTCAAAATTGTAGTTTATCCAAAAGGTGGTATACAAAAGAATCCATGAGATCCAAATATATCAACCTACAGAGTAAAGGGAATGTTATATATATATATATATATATATATATATATATATAACATCCCCTTTACTCTATAGGTTGAAAAACTCTCTCTAGTCCTTGCTCATGCTTTGATGGATACTCATAGGAGTTTCAATATAAGGTCATCGGTTTGGGTACCCATTGTGGTGAAATCCCACTGTGTTGTGGGTGCATGAGTGTGAGGGGGTGTGAGTGCGAGTGCGCCTGGTAAAAAAAAAAACGTTGAAAACTCTCTGTTGGGTGACATGCCTTGTGGTCCATGTTAGATATTATTGGGCCACACAAGGCATTAGTGATGCATGTAGTGCCATGAACGGTTTGGATCATTGGAATTTTCATCAGGTGGGACCCACAGCAGTGGGCTATATATAGCCCCATGATGGACCACAGGAGTAACATACGGCTTAAGAGGAGTTGCCTAGGGCAGGGCATCTCCTTTTCTATCATGTTAAAGGCGTGGATGCGACTGTTTCAATCAAGCTTACATCAAATGGCGAATGCAGTGGGTATGATGTTTCTGGTCATCTTCCTCCTAGGTTCAAAAGCATGTGGTCTTGGATTTGTGGAATCACTCCAACAGTCCAACCAGTTGTGGCGTGGTCCTTAGTTAACGAGCTATTTGCTCCTCAGGCATAGTATGAGACTTGTATATACATGTTCGATCGCCTGCTCGTCTTTAACCGGTTTTCCTGCTTCCAGCCAACCTTATTTAATGCCATTAGTGCTGATGTGTGCTGAGCTGGACCAATGAGGGTGTCGGGGAAATGGACACGAATTAGGTGTTACCCTGGGAGCAGCTTATTGGGTGTTACCCCACCGTATGGCCTACATGGATGATATTTTGTATATCTACGCCGTCCATCCTTCTCTACAGCCCATTTCAAAGAGGTTCCAAAAATTATGCAGATCTAAATCTCAAGTGGACCATACCATTAGAAACAGTGTTATTGAGTGCTCCACCATTAAAAATTCCAAAGATCCCATCATAAGGTTTCGGTAATGTTTATTTTCAATCCAAGCTCTTGATAATGTCAATAAGGTCTTAATGAAGGGAAAATATAAATATCAGATTGGTCAAAAACAATAGTCGCCCACAAAATGATTTTAATGGTTTTCCATCACTGTTTCTAGTGGTGTGGTTCACCTAAGATTTGGATGTTCTTAGGGTTTTGGATCACATCCTAAAATGATATGATAAAATAGATAGACTGGTGTCAATATATTACAAATACATCAAGAAGCACCCCCATATGGTTAGGATAACACCTACTATGCTTCCAGAGTAACACCTAACTCGCACCCTCCGGAAACAGGAAAACCTTATTAGAGACGGGCGTCGGATATCCTGAGAAAGCGCTGGGAATCGAGGTGGGCCAAAGTGATGTTTTTTTGATAAATCACTCCGTTCATCCTCCGCTTTGAGAGATCATTTTAGGATATAAGAACAAAATTGAACCGGATCCAAGACCCAGGTAGGCTGAAAAACGTGAGGATTGAACGTGTTGAAATATTTGTGGAGCCATAGGAGTTTCAAATCAGGATAATATTTGTGTTTCTAGTTCATCCCATTAGTAGTGACGTTATGAACAGTATGAATGTCATCGGCAGTAATTTACCTACCCACCTTTTCCTTTAGTGAGGCCCACTTGAGTCTTGGACCCGGTTCATTTTTGTTTTCGTGTCTTAAAATGAGCTCCCAAAACGGATGGACAGGGTGGATTTATAAAAAAAGATCACTGTGGGCCCCACCTTGGCACCCAGCGTAGGAACTTTCTGCACCAGGCTTTGCGGGAAATCCGCGCCCGTCAGGGGTTAGGAACGAGCAGACAGTCCAAATTCATGCAGGTTGCCATGACTTGTATGCCTTGTTGTAGTCATTGTCGTTGAGTCCAAAAATGCCACTAGTTGAACACTCATAGCCTTTATTTGGACTCCAACGTCTCCCTCGTGCCAACTGTGAAATACTTTACATGGGTCTCACATTTAATATCAACATCTCATCCAATCAAATCCTATCATACTGCTTTGCGACTCTCATTTAATGTTAACAAGTGGTTCTTTGCAAGATTACTATAATTGGGACCATTTATTTGAATTATTTATATGCTACATATGTAACTTTTAAGTAATTTAATGGACGCGGATTGTGTGCAAGGCATCGGAATCTATGTGGGCCCACCGTGATGTTTGTGAGAAATCTACTTTGTCCCACAGTTTTGTGAGATCATTTTAGGCGTTGTGACAAAAAATTAATGCAATCCAAGACTTAGGTGGGCCGCACTAAAGCAAAAGGTGGGTAGGAAATTCCTACCGTTGAAACCTCTATGGGGTCCATAGTGATGTTTATATGCCATCCATACCTTTCATAATTTCATTCCCACCGAGATGAACTGATAACACAAATATTATACTGATTCAAAACTTCTATGGCCCCACGAATATTTCAATGGTGGAAGCTCAATCATCGCATTTTTTGCTCACTTGAGTCTTGAATCCTGTTCATTTTTTTGTCGCAACGCTTAACATGATCTCACAAAACAGTAGGACGGAGTAGATTTCTCACAAATATCACAGTAGGCCCCACATAGATGTCGAGCGCAGGAGATGCCTGTGAAACATTTTTGCAGGCAATCCGCGTCTCAATTTAATGGTGCCAGCATGTCATCCACTGGGCGCGGATCTCCTGCGAAAGCATTGCGCAGAAAGTTCTTGGAAAGGGAGCGAATTAGATGTTACCCTGGTAACACCTTAGTGGGTGTTACCCCTACCGTGTGGGGCCCATCATGATGTATTTTTTATATATCTATACCGTCTATCTGTTTTCTCATATCATTTTAGGTATGATACAAAAACTTAAGAAGATCCAAATCTCAGGTGGACCATACCAGTATAAATAGTGATTACTAACCATTATAAACGTTTTGTGGGCCACAAAAGTTTTGGATCAATCTGATATTTATATTTTACCTTCATCAAGACCTTATTGACATTATCAAGAGCTTGGATTGCAAATAAACATTATCAAAACCTTACCATGGGCTCTTTGGAATTTTTACTGGTGGGGCACTTAATCAAACTGTTTCCAGTGGTATGGTCCACTTGAGATTTGGATCTGCATAATTTTTGGAAAATTATTATAAAATGGGCTGTATAAACGGATGGACGGAGTGGATATACAAAATATCATACATGTGGGCCATACGGTAGGGGTAACACCCACTAACCTGTTCCCGGGGTAACACCTAATTCGCGCCCTCCTGGAAACTAAGGTGGGCCGTAATGATTTTTTTTTTTTTTTTTATATAAATTCATCCTGTCCATCTGTTTCGGGAAGTCATAACAAACATGAACCGGATCCAAGGCTCAAGTGGGCCTTACTAAAAAAGAAGGTGGGTAGGTAAATTACTACCGATGAAACTTCCCTGGGTCCACAGTGATGCGTATGTGACATCCGTACCGTTCATAACGTCACTACTACTGGGACGAACGGAAACACAAATATTATCATGATTCGAAACTCCTGGCTCCACAAATATTTCAACTGTGGACGTTCAATCTCACGTTTTCGGCCCACTTGAATCTTGGATCGGGTTTATTTTTGTTCTCATGTCCTAAAATGAGCTCCCAAAACGGATGTATGGGGTGGAATTATCAAAAAAAACATCACTGTGGGCCCCACCTTGGTTCCCAGCGCAGAAATTTCCTGCGAAGGCTTTTGCAGGAAATCCGCGCCCGTCATCCACCACACTCCATCAGAGTATAAAAGTTTTTTCTTAATTAATATTTGGATTCCGATCGAATATTCTTTTTCTAAAAGAATAAAGTGAAAGATTCCTATATAATTGAGATGGTTGAAAAGGATTACGATATTTTGCGGAAATTCATCAACCGATGTGATAGCGAGAATATCAAGAGACTTTAAAAATCTCACAGCTTTTAACTTGCACGATTTTATTTGAAGTTTTTGTGAATTTAATGATATAAATATTTAAATGTAAATTAATTCATTTTTATTCATATTTTAAGATCTTAAAAAATATTTATCATTTTATAATAAATGTTTTTAATATTTTGTTTATAGAAAGGTTTTTTCACGAGAAAAACGTCAACATCTGAAAATATCACAAGAAATTCCTCCACCGAGATATTGACGAGAACCAGATTTGTCGCGGATTGCCTGTGAATGTTTCTGTGCCCAGGGCTATGTGGGGGTTCACAGAGATGTATGTGACAAATCCAATCCGTCCATCTGTTTTGAAAGACCACGATAGGTCATGATTCTAAAAATCAGACAGATACAAAACAAACGTGGGCCACAAACAAAACAGTGGGAACAGAAAGATCCACTGTTGAAACCTTCTTGGAGATGACCGTAATGTTTATATGCTATTCAAACAGTTCATAGAATTACTATAAACGGTAGGAACAAATATCATCCTGATACAAAGCTTCTGTCACCACCAGGGGTTTAATACCCACTTTTTTCATGTGGTATGACCTGGATGATTTTTGAATGACTGATTTTTAGAATCTTGTCCAATGATAGTCATTCAGAACAGATGGATCCAAATTGATTTGTCACAAACATTTCCTATGAGCCTCACAGAGCTTCAGGCACAGAAATGTCTCAGTGCCGCGGGTCACAGCCAATCCACTCTCTGTTGAAGTGCTCGGATTAGGTACTGTACCAACCAGGACACAGTTAGTGACCTACAGGTACCAATCACCTTGGCATTGGTTGAGAGTAGGTAGGACCCAGCTGATCTAACAGGTCTGTCAGCTCTCCATCATTACCGAGGTGCAGGTCCCACTTACTCTCCACCAATTCCTAGGTAACACATACCGGCCCATCTCCAGCTGCATCCTGGTATGGGGTGGTACCTAATCGCATCCCCGGGAATCCGCTCTAGCTAATTCGGTCAGAAGACCAAATTGTTTGAGCAGTCACAATCAGTTCCATCAATGATCTGGGCTTGGGCTGGGCAAAGCAAATTTTTGAATAGAGTGGGCCTAATAGGCCCACCCTATACCATCAAAATCCAGGCTAAAGCCAACCCAGCCCCAGCCCACTAACAACCATTCATAATCTCTTATTGGTGGCCACTTGTTTATTAAAATAGGTCCAGATATCCAATAAAGATTTATTGAGGACTTATTTGTTTTATCTATCATTGAAGTAATACTAAAAAAGAATAATAAATACAAATTACTTTATCCATATTATGACAATATCTACGTTTGATTGGCTCTTCCCAATTTGGATTATAGACAGTAAAGCTGCAATCGAAGCATTTTTACTTTACTTTAATGTCAAATTATTACTTATGAAATGTGTTGAAAAATCATTGAACAAGACAATAATTCTCAATATTTAAAAGAATCAGAGCTTAATATGAGAGAGAGCCTCCTCTCCAAGTGGGCCACCAAGTGTTTGATGAAAGCTTTCAATGGTAGAGTGTCGTTAATAGATAACAAGTGTCTTATAATCCGCTCCCTTAAGCAATGGGACACGTGTCTTCTACCGACAACTGTGGGGTACACATTGATTATGTGTTGTGTATCCATGTGGTTTATACACTTCTCTAGCCAGGATGTGGTCCCATAAATTAAGTAGATCCAAATCTCAGGTGCACCACACTATAGGAAACAGTGGTGATTGGACGACTACCATTAAAAATTTTCTGAGGCCCACCGTAAGCAAATCTGTAATGTTTCTTTGCAATCCATTCATCAACGTGGGCTCCACATGGTAAGGGTAACACCCACCAAGGTGTGACCAATCTTCTCCCATGTCTGAAATGGTCATCCAATATTTGCTTTTTCATTTACCACCATAAATAATAAATAATAATAAATGATTAATGATAATATTTGAATGTTGTTTAGAAAAGTTGGTAATTTTTATGCACTGAGCCTCAATTTTCTTGCTCTTTTTTTTTTTAAAAAAGAGATAGGGAGATAGTATGAGTGAAACATGTTTCTCACTGTGATATATATGTCTAATCCATGCAGTCATTCATTTTATTAGCTCAATTGAGTGCATGAGCCCAAAAATGAGATAGAGTATAAGCTTAAATGGACCACACTACTAGAAATAGCGTAGATAGATAATGACCTCAACCATTGGGACTCTGGAACCTTTCTAGGGCCCCATGATGACTTGTATTGATCATCCAACCTGTTCATAAGGTCAAACAAGCATAGATGAACGGGTAAACAAAAATATCAGCTTCATCCAAAACTTCTGTAACCTGAAAGAAAATTTCAACGGTAGGCATTCAATGCCCTTGTTTCAACTGGTGTGGTCCACTTGCACCTTGAATCCTTCTCATTTTTGGGCTCACCCCCTAAAATGAGATGATAAAACCGATGGAAGGCATGGATCAGTCACATACATCACGGTGGGTCCTAAAGAAATTTTCCTCCTTGTGGTTAGCCTAAAAAGCCAATGGCTGTCAATGGAGTGGCAGGGCTGGCATATTTACAAGTAAACGGAAAAAACAAAAAACCCCCTAGAGAGAGAGGAAAAAGGGAAGCTTATACAGGGAAGAATGCTTGACAGAGGACTGGGGCGTCCACCTCAAACACCCACAATTCGATCCAGAGGGGGCAAGGATCGTGTCTAAGAGAATCATCACTTAAAAGCAAGCTCACATCAAGGGCGTTGCTGAATGGGAAAAACGGTTACAAGACATCAGATACATGTTCGGCGAAATGCCTAAACGAGACCAACTACAATTTCAGGCAGCTGAAACCCAACAACCGATGGTAGAAGAGGAAATTGAGCTTCATATAGTTGCCACCAGAGTCAACAGCGAGGGTCCAGATCTTCCTTCTGCATGGTCTGTAGACAAAGGCCTCAAACTCTTGTGCAACAGGGTTGTGGAAGCAAGTGAGCATTGCACATCTGTAACCATCTCTTAGAGAAAACTAGATGAATCTGTCTTCATGAAAAAACCCAGTACTCTGGGTGGACCTTAGAGAGGAACCCAATATGGAAGAAGTGACTCCTTCCATTCCAGAAGCGACAATGAAGATGGAGAGGATCTAACTTTAAAGAAAAAGTCCCAGAGGACAAAAGGAAAAAAATGCTGCTGCCGAAGAGAAAAGTGGGAATTAGGCAGTGCAAGCGAAGGTGTCGAGCTATGCAATTCAGATGGTTCTCAGATGATTAGTATGATATCTTAGAATGCGAGGGGTGTTGGCAATGGACCAACCATAAGTTGCATTCGCAAACTAGTGAAGAAACATAAAGCCTCTATGCTTTTCCTTCAAGAGCTTGTGTTGAGTTCATCTAAGCTACCACTAGTAGTCCATAATTTGGGCTTTAAATAGATGGTAAATGTCCAGCTGTTGTACATAAATTTCCTTCACATCCACGAGGTGGAAGCTTCTTGGCGATGTGTCATGATGAAAGTCAAAACATAAGGCTCAGAAGCAGAGGTGGTGGCATTGGTTGTCTATGCGAAATGTGATAGAGTTGAGAGGGGTTTATTGCGGTACAAAATCTTCTTTGTGGGTAATCTTATCAGTGGCAGTGACTTCAATATTTTTATAGATGTAGAGGAGAAATTTAGGGGAACCGAACCAGACATTAGAACAATGGAAGACTTCAGGAGGGCAATTGATGATGTTGGGCTTATTGATGCGGACTATTAAGGGCTCGAGATTCACCTGGTAGAACAACACTCAGGAGCCGAGGAGGGTATGGGCCAGGCTGGACAGAGTTCTTTTCAACTCGGATTGGATTAATGAGTTTCCCACCTTCAAGGTCTCGCACCTCACTTGTATTATCTCCGACCACTACCCTGTTATGATGACCATAGTAGAGGGCTTAGAGAGCATCCTGAAGCCATTTTGGTTCCAAAGATTGTAGACCACCTATCCTAGGTTCAAGGAGATAGTTAGGAATAGTTCGGAAGTGGGGGTAGACACCCCTCCAATGACGACGGTTTATTTATTTATTTATTTTTTAAGTGCAGCGACTCAAGTTTGTGCTTAGAGATTGGAACAGAAAAGAGTTTGGAGATGTCTTCAAAAACTTCAGAATAGTAGAAGATGCAATGCTGAAGGTTGAATTTGAGCTGAACACAACTTAGCAAATTCTAGATAAGGAAGAGGTCCAAGCAGCTGCCTCTCTATCTTAGTGGACAGTACTCTGGGCCCCACTGGTTTCTCAATTAACTCTCTCAACATGCTAGGACATTATTGGCGACAATGTCCATAGAGTGGCTTGTGAATTTCCTGTGGGAGGGGAAACCCCATGCTTGTTTGGAAGCTCATTGATATGTCTGATTCCCAAGATAGCGAAACTGGAAAGGCTCTTGGACTTTCAGCCAATCAGTCTGTGCAATTGCATTTATAAGGTATTCTCCAAGCTTATGGCTTTGCAGATGGCTAAAATTCTTCCCAAAATTATTTCCAGGAGCAAGGGGGCATTCTTTTGAGGCCGTAGTATCGCAGAAATCATTTCCCTAGCCGGCGAAATGGTCGGTGAGATTGATTGCAAGGCAAGAGGCAGCAGTGTCATCATGAAACTGGACATGGAAAAGGCATTTGATAGGTTGGGTTAGAAGTTCATAGCCTGGATAATGGAAAGGCTTGGATTTGCGGCACAATGGGTGGACCTAATGAACAGGCTTTGGCCTGTTTGGATATCACCAAATAAGTTACTTTTTCTACTTACAGCAGTAGATAAGTAGCTTATTTGAGATGAGTAAATTTGGTTTAGGATCACCTGTAAGTAACTTTTATTTATTTATTTGAAGTTACTTAATCACTACAGTTTAACAAGTAGAAACCAAGATTAAGCTACTTGAGGCATAAGTAGCTAATCTTAAGTAACTTACGATCCAAACACCCCCTAAATGATAGAATATTGGGTTTCTTCAAACCATTCAAGGTCGAATATGTTCATCCTAGCAGAAAACGCTCTTAGCAGAGGGCTAGAAAGGATATACAGGAGGGGCTACCTTACCATCTTCCGTGCTCATGTCCGCAAGTGTCGAGCCTTTTATTTGCCAATGATACGATAATAGAGGGTTGGTCTCACCTAGTAACCTAATGGAATTTCTGACTTATGAAAGAGCGTCTGATCTGTGGATTAATCAATCTAAAAGTTGTTTCATAGCTTCAAAGGACACTTCCTCACCTCATTTGTGCAAGATAGAACAAGAAATAGGATTCATGCATGGACAGCTCCCATTGATATACCTAGGAGTCCTGATTACAAAGGGATGGCTAAGGGCCATCCATCTCCACCTCATAGTCGAAAAGATGGTTAGAAAAGCGGCTATATGGAAAGTGAAGCTCTTCTTCCCGGCAATAAGATTGACTCTAATCAAGCACGTGGTCGCTAGCTACCCGATTAAATCAATGGTCACCATTGATCTCGTAGCCCGGATGTGCAAAAAAGATGGAATCGATCTTTGCAAACCTTCTCTTGGGACGAGAATGAAGCGAAGTGGAAGAGACAATGGGTGAGTTGGTTGAGAATATGTCTCCATATGTCAGAAGAGGGGCTAGGAGTGAGGTGGCTAAGGGATGTCATGAAAGCCTCAAGATGAAGATGGGCTTTTCTCTTCTCCAAGGATCTTCTATATGGGCGAGGTATTTGGAGGCTCGATATTGTGCTAAATTCTTGTGAAACCCGACAAACTACAGGATGTAAGGCTCAAAGCTTTAGCATAGCCCATATCATATCGCTTATAATTTGCCATTCGAGATGGCTAATTGGAAGAGGAAATATGAACTTCTGGTGTCAAAACTGAATGGTTGGAGGGCTACTATCAGAAAATGAGAGCATTTGAATCCTAGAAGACCTAAGGGGAGCACAGATTGTTTATTTTCCATTGGGCCAAGGTGAGCGGAGTCTAAACAAGTTGAGTCATTTCTGAATGAGCTGGTCCAATAGCTCCAGGAAACCTGCATCAGAGTTGGTGCAAGAGATGATCGGCTTGTCTAGACAACATCAACATCCGGGAGTTTTTCCACAAAGTCAATATGGAATCGAATTCACTGTAGTGGTACCAAGGTCCCTTGGGCTAAATGGGCTTGGCACAAGTAGATTCATCCGGAAATATCAATTTTTGTTTTCAGGATTTTATCAGTTGTACCAGCCAACGCAATTGCCCAGAAAGCCAGAATTTCCCTCATGTCCAAGTGTGTTTGCTGCAAGGACAACAGATCAGTCTGGCCGCTGAATCCCGACCATCCGTCTGTTCAGATGGATGTAGAAACATCTGTTGAACCTTTAGAGATGAGGACTGTTGGCGATGCCTTAGCAAATCTGACGGTTCAAGAGAATGTTCAAGCTGCTCCATGGTTCTATGCAGCCCCGTCTAGAGTGGAATTGTCTCCGAATCAGCAGCAGGCCACCACTACAAGGCTAAGGCCCCAAAACAGAGAATTGAAGCAGGGTCATTTTGATCATGATCTTATGGTCAGCTTGGGCTGATGTGGGGAGGTTAGTCTGGAAAATAGGCATGTTGAATTAAGTGGTAAAAGTGCAGATGAAAGGAGTAATCAAGCAGCCCTATATCAAGAAGACATTCAGCTAGGGCTGTCAATGGGTCAGGCCTGAGGTTTGTCTTCAGCTTGGATTTTGAATTGTTCAGGCCAGGCCTGACAGGCCGGCCTATTCAATTTTTTTTTTTTTATCTTGCCTAGCCCAAGCTCGACCAATAGACAGCCATACATTCAGCAGGACCAAGGACACGATCAACTACCTTCTTTCTCTTCACATTAGGAGCAGAGCCTTTGAACATGATTGTTTCATGTGCCATTGAAGACGCTGCTCACCTGTTCAGTGAAGGTGCTCTGGCCTCTACAGTATAGAATCATTTTAACACCATTTTCGACATCCCATCCTTGTGCGGACTTCCAATTTCTCAAAAGGATCCTCCTCTAGTTTTGCCAAGCCCACAATTCCTCATGGTTCAAGATTTTGAGAGGGATTGTTCCTTGTATAATCATATGGGAGCTTTGGCTTGATACAAACAATCATTGGTTTAAAGGAAAGCGCATCCCGACAAAGGAGCTTATCAAGAGGTTTAACGGGTGGATTAGGGAAATTTCCGTCCAGCTTCCAGGTGACATTAATAACTCTTTCCTTGAGAAAAACGAGCTGATATAAAAACCCCCTAGATGGATCAGCTAGCTGATGTACTCTTGAATGCCCATGTTTCAAACGGTTATTAAGAAATTCCCTACCACTCTCTTTCTCCATGGGCCCGTTTGGATACCACCAAATAAGTTACTTTTTCTACTTACAACAGTAGATAAGTAACTTATTTGAGATAAGTAAGTTTGGTTTATGATCACTTATAAGTAGCTTTTTATTTAAAAGTTACTTAATCACTTCAGTTTAGTAAGTATAGATCAAGATAAGCTACTTAAGGCATAAGTAGCTTATCTTAAGTAATTAATGATCCAAACGCCCCCTTAGCGTGGCATTTTAATCATGTGGAAGCATTAGAGTTCCTCATTAGTAATGTGGTCACTTTGGCCCACCTCGTGAGTGGATCGTGCTGTCATATGGGCCATGGCATGTACACAGTGGGCCCATACCGGCAGAAGGCTGATCAGGTCCAATTGCATTGTGTATGTGGCGGACAGGTCTTATTGTCCTTGTGCTATGATCGGTGGAAAGCATGCCCCACCTGGAAGAGAGATGTGGCTCTGCCTGCTGCAATACAAACTCCAAAACCTGTAACTTCCGATGGTGATGGGTAATTGGCCTACTCCATGAGGCAACTGATCATGGAATTGTGACGATTTGGATCTAAAAGGGGAAAGGTTGATAAGAAGACCAACTGGGCAAAAACAGAGAGATTCAAATCTGCAATCATTCACATCAACGGCTGGATAGTTTTACCGCAAGCATAGCTGAGCCTTCTTGATTGTTTACCCCTAACCATCATATGCTGATTCTTCTCTATTGAATATTGCCAATGTCAGCTTCGTTGATGGCCAAGAGACCTCTCACGTGTTCGGGGAGGGTCAGATCTGTTTCTATATAGACAGTTGTTAGCTCTGGAGCTTTCAATTCAAGCCAAACAGTCTGTGAAGGTATTGTTTTCTCTAAGGGTATGCTGATCTTGCGGTTTATTCCAGAAAGTTCCTGCTCAATCTCCACCATAATGTACCAAGTGCTCCAATTGCTGTTCCGATGATGATTTAAAATAACTTCCATAACTTTTTGGGAATCCAATTCAACAACCATGTTTTGGAGACCTAAACTACAGCAAAAACAAATCCCATCCAGCATTGCTCGTCTCTGCTACATTGTTAGACACTCTGCCATTGCTATGGTGAAGAATGCAAACGCAAAGCTGCATTCGTCATCTCTGCAAACACCACTATTCACCCTTCAATCTCCTTTATTCACCCCTTGACTTTTCTATTCACATCCTCTGCTCGAGTTTTTTCCCTTCAAATTTGAGAGCATTCTTACTGAAGCAATTTGAAATTAGACGAGTGTTTAGCTACACTGCCCCAATGTAGGATCCTTTGCTGGATGGATCGTTGGTTTAGGAAGCAGACATTAAAAAAAAATTGCTGAAAAAAAAAAAATCTATACTTCGATTGCTGCAGAATAAATGATTTAAATATTCAATGTTAGCAAAATTTACATCAAGAAAAGCTCTGGAGCTCTCATTATTGTCCACAATTGGAGTCCTCACCTCCATTGGCTAGGCATGGTGGCCATCCCTGGCCCTGCTCCTCCTGCTGTCCACCACTCCAATGACAGATACTGCACTTTCCTGCTTAAACGGATTGCCATTCTGCAGATTGAGATTGGGTTGTAGCTGTTGTGAAGAAAGGCATGATACTGGCTAATCCTGAACCTAACCCTTCCGATTGCTTCTTCCGACACTCGATTGGACATGGCTGGACTGGGAAATAAATCAGGATCCTCCATACAACACACATTTTAATGCCAGATTGACTCCAAATCTTTGAGCTGCAACTTCAATTGGGACTGGATTATTCATGATTCTCCAAACCAAAAGAGAGAGTTTCGGAGGAGTGAATTTATTCCAAACCCACTGCAGTCCAAAACTCCTTGCTATTTTTGGCTTGAATCTGGCTCCCAACAGCTTTCGTAGTGAAATCCCATCAGTTGATGAAGACCAAACTAGACGATCTTCTCTGTCACTTATGTTCACCCCCGATTCTACAATTTGTTGAGCCAATCCATTGGGCAAGCACTCTTCAATGCCATCAAAGTTCCAACCTCCTTGCCTAGAGAAAAAATGGGCTACTGGTGCATCATTACGCCATCTTTGGAAGAACATAGAGCAACGCTTGACTAAATATGGAACCAAAAGCTAATATTCCCTTTCCTAATTAGCCATCTTGAATGTTGTATGATAAAAGGAATGTTTCGGACAATGCTATGCCAAAACATGTAGACGCTGGGAAGATGGATTACGAAAGTACATGTGCAAGTATTGAGCTCCCATGTATTTGGCCTGAACAGAGGAGCCTTGAAATAGGGAAAAGCCCATTTTAACCCTTAAACTCTACATAACATCCTTGATATGCCTAACTCCCAACCCTCTGTCGTCGCCGACAGGAGACAAATCTTTTTCCAACAAACCCAATACCTCTTCCCTCTATTTTCTCCCTCACCTAAGAAGTTGGCAAGATCATTCCATCCTTCATGCATTGAAGCTGTGTTATTAGTGTCTGCCATTATTTGCAGAGGGTAGCTAGACAAGACATGTTTAATTAGAGTTAACCACCTTTCTTGTGTGAGAAATTTGGCCTTCCATTCTACAATTTTGTTGGTTATCTTCAGAATGAGATGTTAGAAATGGACAGCACTTAAACGTCCCGTAGAGAGAGGGGTTTCAAGGTAGGTTATGGGGAGTTCGGCCTGCTTGAAACCAATCAAATGCTCTATTAAATTCATGCAACCCGACAGAATTTTGGAGGACGTTATAAAGCAACTTTTGCATCTGTTTTTTTTTTTTTTTCTGATCAAAGGCCTGTTCATACTTGGAGAAACTTTAAAGGGCATAGAATTGATGACTTCCATTCCAAAACAGGATGTGCCATCCACAAATAATAGGTGAGAAACTTGCAGGCAATTTCAAGGGATGTGGAAGGTTAACATTTTCCCTTAATTCACTAAACAACACACCTCTCTCCTAAGCATGTCTACCTCTAGGATAAACAAGTCAGGAGAGAGTGGATCAACTTGCTTGAGGCCTCTTGATGGTTTGAAGAAACCGGAACTCCTAACGTTCACCATGATCGAGTACCAGCAACAACTCCAGCATTTTTCCACAAGCTCGACCTATTTATTTGTGAACCCAAACTTTGTGAGAACCCTAGAGAAGAAGCTCCATTTGACTTTGTCGTATGCTTTCTCCATATATAGCTTGAAAATCACATTTACTTGTCTCACTTTATGATCAAACTCATTCACCATCTCATTTGCCAAAGCAATGTTTTCCTCAGTGTTCCTTCCTTGAACCAAAGCCTCCTATTCCTCAGAGAATCTTGGGGAGGATTCTGGCTAGGTGAAATGCAACTGTCTTGGAGAGAATCTTACATATGTAATTGCGAAGACTGATTTGCCTAAAATCAGACATCCTCCTAGTCATTTGAGTCTTGGGAATCAAGCATATTAGGTGCTTCCAAAAGCTCTTGGAATTCCCTTGCCTAAAAAGAACTCACATAAGCTTCATATATATTCTCTCTAATGAAGTCCCAACACAGTAAAAACACTTCCTGAGAAACCGTCCGGCCTGGTGTGCTATTATCATGGATACTAAAGGTCACCTCCCTAATCTTCCATCTATCCAAGAGCTGCAACAAGTCTTCATTGTCCTAAGCTGAAACTATGGATGGAATGCATCCAATGATCTCATTTGAATTTATGCTCCCTTCCATTCAAAAAGCACACTGTAGTATTTGACCGTCTCTTCTTCAATTTTTGCCTGAGTATTAAGAGTCACTCCTGAGTCAGTTTTGACGAGGTTATTAGAGGATCTACGTCATCTCTCTAGAATTGAGTCATGGAAGAATCACGTGCTTCTTTCACCCAATTCTAGGTATTAATTCCAGGATTTTTTCATCCAAAAGATTTCCTCTTGAATGGGCGCTTTCCTGACTTAGACATGGCCTCTTCTAGATTATCAAACACATGCATGATTGGAATTTTACGTCTCATCATGTTTTTCTATTTGCAACTCTTCCTCCGTGAGTTGGACGTTCCAGAACACCTCCCCCAAATACTCTCCTATTCCATTCCCATAGAGAAAACTTTAATCCTCTCATTTTAGGAATACATTAGTCATCAGGCTTCGCATCAACCCCCATTAGGGCTGTCAACGGCACGGATCATGATCTGTATCCGATCCAGATCTGCTCCGATTTAAACGGATTCAGATCAATAATCAGATCATCGGGTCGGATTCGGGTAGAAAAATTTCGACCCGTTTAATATTCGGGTCGGATTCGGAATCGACCTTGATCTGGCCCGTTAACAACCCGATTAGAGACTTATAAAAGAAAAAAAAACCCTAATGCCTCTGCTCTGCTCCTCGCCTTCTGCTCTCCACGCACCACCACCGCACCACACCTCTCTACTCTCCTCCTTGCCTCCTCAGCCCTCGCCTATCTGCTCTCCATGCACCACCACGCCTCTGCTCTCCTCGCCTCCTCGCCTCTCTGCTCCGGTCTGCTCCCGTCCCACTGTCTCGCCGTCTCACCTTCTCGCACCACTTCAGTAACTAATCTGCCTCATTAGGTGAACAGAGCTCTCTCTCTCTCTCTCTCTCTCTCTCTCTCTCTCTCTCTCTCTCTCTCTCTTCCTTCTCTAAAATTTGGATGGCCAGTCTCCAGTTGCCGGCTGTTGCCATTTTCCAAAACCCCATATCTGAGCATGAAAGTCCACAAATGGATAGTCTGAGTGTGGCCTAGAAAGTCCATGAATGGATGTCTAGGTCTGACCATTGATATCCAGGAATGGAGGGTCCTGATCTGACCACGAAAATCCATGAATGGGTTGTATCATATTCAGATATTGGGTCGGATCATATTCAGATCGGATACGAGTTTCGAAATATTTAAACGGGTCGGGTTCAGATCATATACTTGTGATCCGAGTCAGATTCGGGTCAGATATATCCTTTAATGGGATCAGATACGGATCATCATTGATCCGGCCCGTATCCGATCCGTTGATAGCCCTAACCCCCATTTCCCGATTGCCCTCAAGAACCTATAAAACCCTCATGGGTGGTCCATATTCTCTTGAATTTGAAAGGGTTTGGAAGTTTATCTTGGTCTTCCATTAGGGACATGACAAGAGGGGAGTGCTCTAAGAATAAGTGGGGCAAATGTGTTACTCGAAGAGATGGAAATTCTCAAACCCATCTTATGTTGATCAAAATCTTATCCATTCTTCCCACTCTCCTTTGCCCAAGACTCTCTTATGTTGATTTTCAGACAAAATAAAGATAATTATAGCTTGTAACTACAAAATGCTTGATATTCTGGTGCATTTTTCTGGATGGATAACGCTCTAGGTCTGGATGGATTTTCTGGTGCATTTTTCTTGGGTTACCGAGATATTATTGTTGAGGTGTGGAGCCAGCACACTAATTATGTCAACCAGGAGGTGGTCGGGCACCCGGACGGTTTGTGACTGGGCGCCCGATATTCACACATAGGAGATAAAAGTCTCTAGACTGTTTCAGACACAGTCGAGTGCTAGGTGCCCAAGGCGGGTGCCCAACCAAATTCGAGCAGTTTCTCGCTGAGCTCGCTGGACATATTTTACACTGGGCGGGCACCTGACCAAGCCTGACCAGGCGCCCGACCGGACATGATCTGTTTCGTCGGGGTTTCCTATTTTGAGTCTAATTTCTGTATTATGCTATATAAAGGGGTAATTTGGGATTATGGTATAAGATTAGGGTTTTTATACGTCCAAAATGAGAAAGAGGGAAGGGGTTAGCAGAAAGGGCCGTCTCTGTGCATGGGAGCATAGGAGAAGGTAAGTATGATCATTGTAACTTCATTTTATTCATAGTAGAACTTTGCACCCATGGTTTTTTTTTACCTTTGTTAGGGTTTTTCCACGTAAATTCTGTTTTATGGATTGTTAGTTTTTTTGAATTCCACTTCTAGATATTATTTCTTCTTGTTTATTGTTTGTGGGTGAAACCGGAGATTGAATATCGGTTCACCGGCGTTGTTAGCTTGCTGCACAACAATTGGTATTAGAGCTATTGGTTTAATTCAAGTGGGAGCGATGGCGGAAGAAGGGAAGACACAAATTGAGAAATTTGATGGTTCAAACTTTACCTTCTGGAAGATGCAGATAGAGGATTATCTGTATCAGAAGGACCTCTATATTCCTTTAGAAGGAAAAAAGAAGAAACCAGAGAAGATGACAGATGACGAATGGTCTTTAGTGGATCGGAAGGCTTTAGGAAAGATCCGACTCTCTTTGTCTAAGAGCGTTGCCTTTAATATATCCAATGTGAAGACCATAAAAGAATTGATGCAACCTCTAGCTACGATGCATGAGAAACCCTCAGCGTCCAATAAGGTTCATCTCATGAAACGGCTATTCAACATGAAGATGTCAGATGGTGGGGGCGTGGCTGAACATCTAAACGAGTTCAATACAGTCACGAGCTAATTGGAATCCGTTGGCATCAGTTTTGATGATGAGGTTAGAGCGTTATCAATCTTGTACAGTTTGCCAGACATTTGGGATGGTTTTGTGATTGCCGTAAGCAATTCTTCAGGATCGACGAAGTTGAAATTCAATGATGTGGCGGGTCTAATTCTCAGCGAAGAATCTAAAAGGAAGGCATTGAGAATTTCAGGAGGTTCAGGGAATACTCTAAACGTTGAAGGAAGAGGAAGATCATTGAACAAAAGAGGAATAAACAAGGGCGTTCTAAGTCGAGAAAGAAGTTAAAAGGGATCGAAAGACAAGGACAGGTGTTGGCATTGCGGGAAGAAGGGGTACATGAAGCGTGATTGTAGGACGCTCAAGAAGCAAGAATGAAGCGCTCAAGGTGGGAAGGATTTAGTGAATCTATTCGAGGAGAGTGACACAGAGGCGTTGATCTTGTTTCTTGATGCACGGAATAAGTCTTAGGTTATAGACTCGTGTGCTTCGTTTCATGCCACTTCGTCAAAGGAAGTTCTTCGTGATTATGTGTCAGGTGACTTCAGAAGAGTTTACCTTGGTGATGATGAGTCGTGCAGTATTGTTAGCAAGGGAGACGTTCACATAAGTCAGAAAGACGGAACGGTCTTGAAGTTGAAGGATGTCAGACATGTACCAAGACTGAGAAGGAACTTGATCCCAGTAGGGCAGTTAGCCGATACTGGATATGTGACGACATTCACTAGTGATTTATGGAAGGTCACAAAATGTGCCTTGGTAATATCTCGAGGCAAGAAGGAAGGTACTTTGTACGTGACTTCCGGATCATATAGCTCACTTGCAGTCACATCAACTAGAGTGAATGAGCAGTTATGGCATCAGAGGTTGGAACATATGAGTGAGAAGGGGATGAAAGTGCTATTGCTAAAAGGGAAGCTACCAGGCTTGAAGTCTATGAACTTGGAATTTTGCGAGGACTGCGTGTATGGCAAGTAGAAGAGAGTAAGCTTCAAGAAAATAGGACGAGCCCTAAAGACGCATCTATTGGAGCTTGTACACACTAATGTTTGGGGACCGATCTACACAGGTATCATCTCTTGGTGGATCACGTTATTTTATTTTTTTATTGATGATGCTAGTAGAAAACTATGGGTCTATTTTTTAAAACATAAATCTGAGGCGTTTGATGTATTTATGAAGTGGAAGGTTCTGGTAGAAAACAAGACAGGAAAAACAGTAAAATGTATTAGATAAGATAATGAGGGAGAGTATTGTGACAAGAGATATGAAGAGTATTATGCAGCACATGGAATCAAACATCAGAAAATGATTTTAGGGACACTGCAGTCAGAACGGTGTGGCTGAGCGCATTAACATGACTATCTTTGAACGCGCCATGAACATGAGGTTACAGGCAGGGTTGCCTAAGATGTTTTGGGCAAATGTTGTGAATATTGTCGTATATCTCATCAACAGAAGTCCCTCAGCACCATTGGATGGTGGGTTACCAGAAGAAACGTGGATTGTGAAAGAAGTGAACCTTACACATTTCAAAGTGTTCGGTTGCACTTCATATGTTCACATTAATGCAGAGCATAGAAATAAGGTAGATGCGAAGTCCAGGGGGTGCACATTAATAGGCTACGGGTAACATAATTTTGCCTATCGATTTTGGGATACAAAGAACCGAAAAATTATCAGAAGCAAGGAAGTAGTCTTCAATGAGAAAGTGATGCATAAGGACGGTTTGCAGCAAAACGAGAATAAGGCCGATGAGAAAGAATTCGTAGAGTTGGAAGAGTTACAGGACGTAGGTGTTATAATGTCACATGATGAGCATGCATGCACAGGAGTATGATGAGGTAGAGCCGCATACACTGATTGTGAGGTCTACTCGGGAGAGGAGACTCAAGTTTCGATACTCACCCTCCTTACATTATCTACTGCTAACAGATAATTGTGAAACATAGTGTTTTGAAGAGGCATTACAGTCAGATACACGGATTTAGTGGGAGCAGGCCATGGATGATGAGATGGACTCTCTTGAGTCCTAATCATATGTGGGAGCTTGTCACTCTACCTAAGGGTAAGAAAGCTCTTCATAACAAGTGGGTTCACAGACTGAAAGAGGAGCACGATGGTTCGAAGCGATACAATGCTAGATTGGTTGTGAAAGGGTTCCAATAAAAGGCAGGTATCGATTTCACTGAAATATTTTCACCAATGGTGAAGATGTCTACGATTCGCATGGTCTTAAGTATAGTGGCTATGGAGGACTTATATTTAGAGCATCTATATGTTAAGATAGCCTTTCTTCATGGGGACCTTGAAGAAGAGATATATATGCATCAGCTGACATGATACGTGGCACCAGGAAAGAAAAATAAGGTGTGTAGATTGAGAAAAAGTCTATATGGCTTGAAGCAGGCTCCGAGGCAGTGGTACAAGAAGTTCGACAGTTTCATGCCGGAAAACGGGTTTAGGAGATGTCACGCAAACCACTATTGCTATTTGAAGAAGTTTGATACGTCGTACATCATCCTTATTCTATATGTAGATGATATGCTTGTAGCCGTATCAAGCATGAAGGACATCTCAGATCTCAAAAGACAATTTACTAGAGAATTTACCATGAAGGATTTAGGAGCTGCAAAACGAATCCTAGGCATGAGGATAAAGCGTGACAGGGAAAACTAAGAAACTAGTTTTGTCATAGGCAGAGTACATAGCCAAGGTACCTGATCGATTTAGTATGGGGGGTGCTAAGTCAGTTAGCACTCCATTAACCAATCACTTTAAGCTTTCTAAAGAGCAATGTGCGAAGACGTAGGAAGAACGGGACTACATGGCTAAGGTCCTATACGCGTCAGCTATAGGGAGCCTCATGTATGCTATGGTAAGCACGAGGCTAGATATTGCTCAAGCAGTGAGAGTTGTTAGCAGGTTTATGAACAACCTCGGAAAGGAACATTAAGAAGCTGTGAAGTGGATCCTCAGATACCTGGTAGATATGTGGATGTAGGGCTGTGTTATAGAGGATCGAAAATTAAGTTACAAGGCTAAGTCAATTCAGATTTGGCAGGGGATATTGACAGCAAAAGAAGCACTATAGGGTATATCTTTACTTTGGGAAGTGCTGCAGTCAGTTGAGTCTCTCAGTTACAGAAGATAGTGTCCATCAGTACAACGGAAACAGAATATGTTGCAGCTACAGAAGCATGCAAGGAGATGGTGTGGATGGAAGGTTTTATGAAAGAGTTGAGGAAGAAGCAAGCAGATTGCAACCTGTACAGTGACTAGTCAGAGTGCAATACACTTGGCCAAGAATTTAGCCTTTCATTCAAGGATTAAACATATTGACATCAGATATCACTTCATATGTTCGTTACTGGAAGATGGATTGATTACTCTGGAGAAGATCCATACAAGTGAGAACACTGTGGATTTGTTGACCAAGGCGGTCACACGGGAGAAGCTGAAGCTCTGTTTAGCTTTGATTGGTCTTTAGGCTTGAAGAACGGAAGTGGTGCACTCCGGATGTAGAAAACGAAGGATCTGTGCTGATGTGTCTCCAAGTGGGAGATTGTTGAGGTGTGGAGCCAGCACACCAATTATACCTAGCCAGGAGGTGGTCGGGCGCCTGGACAATCTGTGATCGGGTGCCCTGATATTCACACATAGGAGACAAAAGTCTCTGGACTATTTCAGATACAGTCGGGGCCCGACAGTCAGTGGACCGGGGGCCTGGTGCCCAGGGCGGGCGCCTAATCATGGTTGGTCGGACGCCCGAAATTCGGGCAGTTTTTCGCTGAGCTCATTGGACATATTTTACATTGGGCACCATGGTCAGGCGCCTGAAATTCGGGCTAGTTTCTTGCTGAGCTCATTGGACATATTTTACATCGGGCGGGCGCCCGACCAAGCCTGATCGGACACGATCTATTTCGTGGGGTTTCCTATTTTGAGTCCAATTTTCATCTTATGCTATATAAAGGGGTGTAATTTAGGATTAAAGTATGGGATTAGAGTTTCTAATCGTATAAGGTAAGAAAGAGGGAAGATGTTAGCAAAAAGGGCTATATCTGTGCATGGGAGCATAGGAGAAGGTAAGTATAATCATTGCAATTTCGTTTTCTTCATAGTAGAACTTTGCACCCGTGGTTTTTTTACCCTTGTTGGGGTTTTTCCACGTAAATTTTGTCTGTAGATTGTTGGTTTGTTTGAATTCTGTTTCTAGATATTATTTTTTCTTGTTTATTGTTTGTGGGTGAGACCAGAGATTGGATCTCGGTTCGCCGACGTTGTTGGTGTGTTGTGCACCAATTATTTGCTAGGACCTGATGGAGACGGCGAAGTTCCTGTTCAGGGGAGGTGGGCTTCCGAGGACTTTCACGACAACTCTTATTACTCTCATCCCCTGTCCTCTTGATCCAGGTTTGCGGACTTCCACCCTATCAGTCTCTGTAATTTTGTCTATAAAATCTTCGCTTCTATTATTGCCTCCAGGTTGAATAAGCTATTGCCGAAGATTCTCCCGCGAGCAGGGTGCGTTTATTTAGGGTCGATCTATTGCGAAAAACATTGCTCTGGCTCAAGAGCTTTTCAGAGATATAGATAGAAAGATGTGAGGAGGGAACATTATGCTCAAGCTTGATATGGAAAAAGCATATGATTGGGTGGAATGGGGTTTTCTCAAGGCAGTTATCTGGAAGTTAGGCTTCAATACAAAGTAGGGGGAGAAGTGCTGGAGAAACAACTGGTTCTCAGTGCTAATTAACGTGGAAGCTGCAGGTTTTTTCGATGCCTTGTGTGGTCTTAGGCAGGGAGATCCGCTCTCTCCTAGCCTTTTCATCATTGCGGGAGATGTCCTTAGTCGCGGCCTAAATCAGATTGTGGAGAGAGGCTTCTGTATGACTTACAAGGTTCGCCAGGGTTGCCCAATTATCTCACACCTGCTTTACGCTGATGACACCATTCTCTTCCTAAATGGTGGCAGAGAGTCGTTAAGAGTGGTGAATGCTTTTCTGACCAAGTTTCAACAATGCTCGGGCTAAAGGGTAAACAAGGTAAAGAGTGGATTTTTCTCCTCTTCCAAGATGTCGACAATCAGGACCAGGGCCATTCAAAGAGTTCTGGGCATTTCTAAATCTCCTGGCCCTCTCATATACTTGGGGGTTCCTATTACAAAAGGGAGGAGTAGAAATGAAGCATTTCAGCTGTTCATCGACAAGATTGCAGCCCGGGTAGCGAGCTGGCAGGGAAGATGTTTGTCGTAGGCTTGCTAGATGTTTGTCGCAGGCAAGTAGAACGACTCTCATTAAACATGTGCTGTGTAGCATGCTGATGCATGTGATGGTAGCCACCGCGGTTCCAAAGCAAGTCTTAGCCCAAATGGAAAGAATTAATTTATGTGAATTTTTATTGAGGTTGGGGGGCTGGTAAGAATAAGACGCATTGGGTGAGCTGGAAGAAGCTGTCCACTCCGAAGAATGAAGGGGGCCTGAGCGTGAGAAAGATAAATGAGGTTATGGATGGCTTTAGATTCAAGCTGGCCTGGTCAGCGAGATATGGGACAGACAACTCCTTATGGGCTTCTTTTGTCCGAGCTAAGTACGCCTGCCAATGGACTGAAGGTATCGCCAGTGATGCGCATGCTGCTCCTTCCCCCTTTAGGTCCTTTGTCTCGAAGCTGTTCTAGGTGCTAGATGAAAAGGTCCGATGACTGGTGGGAAGAGGGGAATGCAGCCTATGGTTTGTGGATTGGATAGGGCTGGGCAAATTATCCCAGTGGACTCTTAGTGATATCCCAGAAGACCTCAAGTCTCTCCAAGTGAAGGACGTGTTGGGCCTTAACGGTCTCCACTTGCAGCATCCCAGCGCTGGTCTGTTGCCCAAATTGGTTCTGGATCACATCTTGGACAAGGGCCTGTGCACATCTCTAAGAGATGACAAGTACGTGTGGCCTTTGTCTCCATCAGGCCTATTAACGACAAAATTTGGCTAGGCGATGAGCAGAGAAGGAGGTCCAAGGAGGAGCTGGGCAGGTTAGGTTTGACACTCAAAATTGCCTCCCAAAATCTCCAATTTGGTCTAACGTCTGCTGCAGGGGGCCATTCCAATGGATGGGAGGGTGCAATCCAAGGGCATTATATTGGCCTCTAAATGCAATTGTTGCTGGACAGATCCTCTACAACGTCCTCAATCAGAGTCCTTCCATTTGTTCCTTTCAAGTGAGCTTGCTGTCAAGGTATGGCAATTCTTTATGCATCTTTTTGGAGTTGCCCTATGTGGTGATCAGAGTGTACCGAGTCGCATCACTCGTTGGTGGGCTGTGTCGTGCTCTATTAGTAAAGATATGCGAGTTCTCTCGATGTTAACTCCGGCTTTTGTATTATGAGAAACCTGGAAAACCAGAAATGCCTGTAGATTTGATAAGTCTCGGTAGGGAGCTGACTGCTACTATCAGTTGGGTTAAGAGATGGCTCTGCTGCATAGGGGAAACAAGTCCATATATCAACCTATGCTTGCTGGCTACTCAGCTTGAGATTGGTGAAATCAGATTCATACCCAGACCCGCAGCTAGGAAGGAGGTGACTGTTGTTAAGTGGTCTAGGCCCATGCCAGGCTGGGTAAAATTAACCGTTGATGGGTCAGCTAGGGGAAACCCGGGGCTGTCAGGAGGTGGCAGTGTATGTAGGGGGCCCCACGGGGAATTTCTCTTCGCCTTCTCTGTCAGATACGGTTTTCACTCCAATAATCAAGCAGAAATGAAGGCTTTACTGGATGGGCTCCTCCTCTGTTGGCAACAGGGCCTGTTGAAAGTCGAAGTGGAGTGCGATTCCCAGATTGTTATCTGAGCGTTGAATGAGGGCGGTATAGAAAATTGAAAGTGGTGGTATTGGAGAGAGGATAGATAGACTGAGGAAAACATGCCTAGTTAAGCTTTCTCACATTGTTAGAGAAGCACATCCGGTGGTGGATGGGTTGGCTCGGTTATGGAGTGACATGCAAAGCAAGATGATCTTCCGCGAATTCTCTGAGCTGCCTCAAGATATCCGGAGTCTCATCTTTCTAGATAAGGTGGGCCTTGGGAATATTCCATTTCAGCTTATGGTATAAGTGTTTCTTAAAGGTGGGCCTAGGCTTGCTTGTGTTGGTAGAGTTATTTGATAGCCTTTCCTAGGCGTGTTTTGAGGCCTTTGGAAGGCTGAATGTGTATCCCTCATGCTTTTTGTGAATAGAGTACTCTCTTTTCTCAAAAAAAAAAAAAAAAAAAAAACCTTCCTTTCACATGGCCATAAGCCAAGTTGCTTTGACAAAGCAAGGAGGCTTATGAGGCTAACATCACTCAAGCTATACTTGAGATACAAGCCGACTCATCTTTCGAGCCCTGCCTGTTGTTTTTTTGCTTTGTGTACGTAAAGAGCATATCAAGGTCCCAAGCTGGCGATCTTAAGCCCCAACGGTCTCAAGTGATCATCATATATAGTATGAGCATTACGTCGTCCTTCTCATAACAACTCACTAAGCTCTACTTCAGAATCAAGCTTTTTTCGCTGGAATGTAACTAAGGGTAGTGTTGTACCACACCCAGAATGTATATGAATCTAGAGAATAAAACAATTAATCCTTGGCTTGCTCGTCTCGTCTCTAGCATGTTGGTGAATGTTTCATGGCTGATTGTGAAAAATACCTAGACCAAATGCCACAGGTTTACCCATACGAAAATTGGGTCAACAACCGCTGCTCCCAATCCTTATTAGGCCATTAGTCATTAAATTACCTTCTCTGAAGGAATGGGCTGTCCTGAAATTTATTTAAACCCTCAATCGGATGATAGCCTCCACTCGGTACCATGTCTTCCATGGGGTTGGCTCGAGGGGTTTGAAATAACATCTGTAATGATTTTGGAGTTTTGACTCCACAACATTTCTTAGGCAAAAATCAATGCAAAACTTAAAGACCATCCAAAACTGCCTACGCTTCAGCCACTATATATGTTAGCCATCCTGTCATAGAAATGACCAAATGTGAATATCCTCCTCCCCCTCACCAGGATTCCCACAAGAAGAGCCATCAACATTCAAAAAAAAAAAAAAAAAAAAAAAACCATACCTGGTTCAGCCTTACCTATTTAATATTAGCAACTAAATAGGCCCTTTGGGTTTCAGTCTTAAGTCCCAATCGATTGGAGACTGATCTCTTCGTTAAGAGTAACATTTCCCTCAAGTCTAAATCCCTCACCGATGTCGCCTTTTCATCAAATCATCAAATCTGGCAGGATTCCGCCCAAGCCAAATTTCCTAAATTATCAAACAAGCCAACATACCTCGAATAATCTTGAATTTGGAGGAAAGACTAGCTCTAGTCGACCAGAAATTAACTCTTATTTTGAATAGATTGGTGCCCATCAATATGTGTATCAAATAGTTGGCCATAATCCTCCCACACATGATTTTCAAGATTCCCATAACAAAACAGGTGATCTAAATCTTCCGCAGACACATTAAAATTTCAAAATTAGCATACAACTAATTCAATTAAACTATTCAAATTATGGTTTTCAAATTTATTTTTGGCCAAAAGGTGGGAGCACACCGCCTCAATTTTATTGCTATGGAAAAAATCTTTTACCGCCAAGAGTGGTGAACCACATCAACTAGCCCAACCACACCCAAACAACAAAGCCAAACGTACAACCAACAAATTACAATGACGAGAAACTGCAAAATGCACCAATATATTCATGCATTATCCATAGCCAAATGCCCCCTTACCTCCCCAATGACCACATCTCTCCTTCTATGAATCCTACTCCCCGAATCTCTACTCCCCATTCGGGCTAAACCATCACTCCTGAGTTACTTTCCCAAATATGTGAAAAAAATCATATAATCCAAGGTAGAAAGCTTCTTCTTGATTTGGCCCACAATATACCAAATCCTCCATGGAAGGAAATAAATAAATTCATAAGAGTGCCTATTACCACTTCAAGTCGAAATCTACTCGCATTCAGGCCGCCAAGAGTTCTGCAAATCTTCACCCCATCAAGCCTCCCCTACGTGTTTGGTACTCTTCCATAACAGTGATGAATTGCAAAAATTAAGTTCCTTGCACAATTCTTTCATACACCTCTCCCTCCACCTTGTTGGAGAGCCTTCAAATGATGCAGGTTTTGGGTGCTTAGACCGGTCGGGCGACTGGTCTGCGCGTTATGGCCCAGATACATAGAGGGCGTTGGACATTTTTTTTTTGTACCCTAGACCTGTCTGGCGACAGGTCTACAGGGGGCTTAGACCGGTCGTGAGATAGGTCTAAGGTGGGCTTAGATCGGTCGGGCGACAGGTCTAAGGTGAGGCATCGTGTTGTGATTTTTCCTTTGGACTGCTTTGCGCGTTGGGCGACTGGTCGACTGCGTACGCGTTTTCTTACACAACCATGTGGTAGTGCGTTAGAAGTTGCTATTTTCGATTTGTTGCCTATATAAACGGGTTGTAATCGAGGTTAGCAAGTATCCTAAGGTGTTCAAGGTTTCCTAATTGCGTTAGGAAGAGGGGAGAGGTGTTTGTGAGAGAGGGAACTTGGGTTTTCTCTGTTTTCCTTGCTTTTGGGCTGTCAATCTCTGTAATCTTCTGTTTATTCATAGTGGATCACTTTATGCCATGGTTTGGGGTTTTTCCACGTAAAATCGAATTCTCTTATGGTGAATGCTTGTGTGTGGTTTGATTTCATATTGTTTCTCGTTTGATCTCGCATTACTCTGCGCGTTCGGCTTCCGCTTCCTTTGCCGGTTTTCCCAACAAGTGGTATCAGAGATATTGTGGGGTGGAGTAGAATTCGGATATGAGCTGAGGAGATGGGATCAAACACAAGGTTCGAGGTAGAGAAGTTCTCCGAAAAAAATAACTTTGAGCTATGGAAGGTGAAGGTTGAAGCCTTCCTAGTTTAGCAAGGGCTTGATGAAGCTCTTGGAAAGCGACCCGAAGCTATGAAAGATGATGAGTGGACGAGGCTCGACAAGAAGGCTAGAATCTTAATCCTGTTAAACCTTACGGATGATATTCTTTATCACGTCATGAAGGAGAAGACTGTAGCTGGAACGATGACGAAGCTAGAGAAGATTTATGCCAAGAAGTCTCTAGAGTCGCATGTACGTGTTGATGCAGTTGTTCACCTTGAGGATGACTGAGGGAATGGAAGTCACTACAAGAAATTAGGTTTTTACCGACGAAATAATTCGTCGGTTTTGAATCATATTTCGTTGGGAAATGTTATTACCGACGAAATTATTCGCGGCTAATATCATAGCAAAAAGGGCGTGGCTAAAGGCTTTTCCCAATGAACAATCAGTTCGTCGGCAATAATAAAAGAATTACCGACGAAAAAAATCGTCGGAAAAACATTTCATTTTTTGTCAGAGAAAAATGCGCTTCGTTGGTAAATATAGTTTTTATCGACGAAATTTTTCATAGGTAAAACTATTACCTTACGAATTTTTAAAACATTTCATAGGTAATAAATTATTACCTATGAAATTTTTCGTAGGTAAAAAGTTTTACCTACAAAAAAAATCATACGTAAAAACTATTACCTACAAAAAAATGAAAATTTTCGTCGGTAATAGTTTTTACCTATGAGAAATTTCGTAGGTAAAAAATTTACAACAAATTGTTTACAGAGAATTGTTTCGTCGGTAAAACTTTTTGCTCCTCTATTACGTATGAAATATTTCGTCAGTTATAGTCTTCCCCTTCTTGATTCCATTTGTTTTCAAAATTCAGGAAAAAATTCCTGATATACACCTGTAAATAAACCTATTACAATATATTTTCATCCTATTCACATCCACATACATACGAACAAATACAAACCATACCATCCATGCACAAATAATCCATTCCATATCCACAGACAACTCATATTCATCCACGCATACATATAAGTTTAACATTCGTATATAAAATAAAAAAAAATCACGAAGATGAAGGCGGAGGTGGCGAGGCATCGGTGCCAAAGCGTGCAACGAGAGCCTGAAACATCTCCTGCATCAGTCGCTTATGCTCCACCCGCAACTCCTCGATCCTTCTCTCCTGCTTCTCCAGTCGCCTCTCCTTCTCTCTCTGCCTCTACTCCTCCTCCTCCCTACGCCTCTGCTCCTCCTCCCTCTGCCTCTCCAGGTACTCTTTAATCTCATCGACGACGATCCATAGCTACTGAACCTCTCTCTGCGATATCAGCTTGGCGTAGAGCGCTCTCACCAGCTACGGATCGGCTGGAGTCAGCTCTAGTGGGTGCCATGATCTTGGCACCATGGCCAAGCCCACGCACATTTCCAGAATGGGTGCTAAGCACCTCGCTTAGGATTTCTGGCTCACTCCGCTAACTACCATCGGGAGTGGGCTGACTGCGTATGGTGTCCATCGCTGCCTGTAATGAAAACATATGAAATTTCATAGCAAATGACATGAATGACATTATTATCAATCAATGCGATTAAATTTTCCAAAGTAAAGATTTTTACCCAATGCTCCCTGGCTCTAGAATGAACCCAAGATCCCATCGCCTGCCGACAGTGAGTCCCTCTGTAGAGGTCTACTGGTCCAGGCTCCTGGCCGGTGACGGAATCTCGCTGCGAATCGAAAGGAAAGTAAACTTATTATAAATGCATTAAAATAATATATCAACTTAATAATCATCAGTAATTTCTTATCATGTCGTAACGATGTCGTACAAATGACTTTGAACCGGCTACGTGGTTCACTTGTAACTTTTTCCTGTTTGTAAAATTTATTCTACTTCTCTTTTGAACACATTATTCAGAATAAATTGTTATTAATTGCGAATTTAATTGTTACCTTAAGATATCGTAAATATGTAAATATTACCTGAAAAGCCTTCGACGAAAATCTCTCGCACAGTATCCGCTAATTGTCTATAGTCACGTGCGGTGGTGCGGACAGTACGACCTCATCGTGCGTCCTGCACCTCTTGTACCGCTGGTGTAACTCTCTGCGGTACTCCTTGAACCGCTCCCTGATCATGTCGTCGACGGCGTGGGAAACGTAAGGAACATTGAAATCTAAGACAAATTTATCCTGCAGTTTCGTAAATAATAGATTAAGACAATAAACTTATTAAGAAAATCATTTAACCGTAATTGAACTTTCACAAAAGAAAATTTCAATTTACTAAAATTTACCTGGAGGCGTTGACGAATGAGCTGCCGCACATCATCTTTCACGTCTGTCCAACGGGGGGTGGCGGCGGAGATCAGAGATCGGCATAGGACACCAACCTCAGACGTAAACAGCCTGACATTGTCCCCAACAAGTCTAAGGCAGTCTTGTGGGAACTCTACTGCCACCCTATCCTCACGCATAAGTCGCTCTAAAACTAACCCACGCGTGGGTCCAAGTCTTCGTCGGCTGGTCGAAGATGCTGTTACGAAAAGAAATATGTAAGTAACAAAATAAACAGAAATCACTAAATAAATATATGTCTAGACTTACATACAGTGCCCGGTGTATGCTCAACCGAAGGATCAGATGCCTGTGATGCATCATGCGACGTCGATGTTGTCTGCGTCGCATCACGGGTGGAAGGGGTAGATCCAGTGCGCAAAGGACCTGATCTCCCACCTGGTGTCATGACTGAATATGTTCAAAATACAAACTTATAAATTTAAACAATGTCAATGCAAGTTTATGAACATCAATATAATAAACACATTAAACTTTACAGTCCAAGTGGTGTTCATGGTAGAATGAATTTGTGCTTATGCTTAGAGAGATGATTAAAATATGATTAGACCATTACACTATAATGCAAGTAGAATATAATAAAATCGCTAAACAGAATATAAAAGTTGAAAATTCCATTACACATTGTCATTCTATATTAAATACATATATTTAATTGTAATACGAAACAACTTCGGATCAACTATCCAAAGTACTACCTGCGTAAGTTATCGTACGCTGCAGAAGTATATGTCAAGCTGTATGAAGCACTCGACATTGTTACAGCCAACATGCCAATTACAATAGGAGAAATCTAATCTCTCGGGATTCCGTTCAGATGTGCAAGTGACAATGTCGCATCTTCCATACGAAGTTTTCCACGGTTAAATTCCTCTATCATGTTCAGAATTTCTTTGGGATTGTATAATCTTTCATCTGAGTCATCGTCGATATATTCCTCCCTACATTTATCGACCAGACCGGATATCTCTCTGGCCCTACCAGAAGAATATAGGGCCGAAAAGTCCATCCGCAACAACTGATGAAGTATGCTGCGTGCTTCTGCTACGCTCCGATTTGTGCAGGATATGATCAGAAAGTGACTTAACTGCAAATGTGGATGATAAACAAGTCAATTCAAGGAATAAATCATGACTTGTAAAACATATATGCATGTAATAATCAAATTATTTGAATTGAAAAATGACATGTAAATCTTGTGTACATTTAATAATTGTCGTCTGTATCATTATTGCTTAGGACTCTTTCTTCTTCACCATCACTATCGCTGATCAGTATTTTCTCTTCATCGTCTGCAACGTTGTCATCAATGAAAGCGCTATCATCTCTAACAATGTCATGTATGATTGAGGCATCAACATGATCAGGTGGCACATCATCTCTATTCAATTGCACCACATCAATATCAACATTTGGATAATTCCCTCTATCCCAAGATGGCATGTCTTCTTGATATGCTTGTTCAACCAACGACGTTCCATTTCTCAGTTCATCGCTATCTTCAACGTCTAGTTCGGGAACGTCAAATATGTTCCTGTGCTTTATTTTCTGCACCACGTGCCAAGAGCCGCCTAACTTAGTGTCAGCGAAGTAGAATACTTGTTCGGCTTGGCTGGCTATGATAAATGGGTCGTCCTTGAACCACTTCCGAGATAAATTTACGCTCGTAAAGTAGTCGTCAGTCTGTATTCTCAACTTCTTATTTCCAATGTCCCACCAATCGCATTTAAATAAGTATACCCGCTTTCTCATACAATAACTTGGCTCAATAATATCGATCAAAACGCCATAAAAGTCAATTTCTACCTCCTCATGCGTTCCCTTCACAACCACCCCACTATTTTGTATGGTCCTATACTTCTCATGCTCTTCAGTGTGGAACTGAATCCCGTTTACAATACAACCTATATATTTAGATACACGTTTATCAGGGCCACATGCCAGTGAGTAGAGTGCATTAGACATATCCGCAGAATTGCTAGCGTGCAACGTCTTTATCTATTGTCACGTACAGAATATAAATGTTTATAGATTTGAGATCATGTGTAAATATTGTGCAATGCAACAAAATTGTAAGTGTGGTGGGATAGAATGTGAATTAATCTTACACGTTTTGCGAACCATTCTGGAAACTGATCCTGATGCATTCGATCATAATTTGTAGGGTATTGGGACTTCATCTCCTCGATGTGTTCGCTATACATAATTGGCACGTCATCAGCAAAAAATTTCAAGATCATCGTATGTAAATATACAATTATCGATTGAAGACTTACTCTAAGTACGACTCTATTTCTTCATAATTATGCAACATGTACCACCGTGCCTTTGCTTGATCCCCAATGTCCATATCTTAAAACGACGACGATCCTAAAGGACGGACGTTATGTGCGAATACAGATATAAGTTCTTGTTCATGCTCCTGCCCTTCATCGGCATTCTGATATTCTCGGTTGAATCTAGTCTCTATGCCACGAAGATACATAAAGCAAAATGTTAGGCACTCATTATGAATGTACGCCTCAGCAATGGATCCCTCTGGACGTGCCTTATTCCTCACATATTGTTTTAATGTGTGAAGGTATTTGTACACAAAACCACTATGTTATACATATAAAAACATGGATATATGTAGTTTATGGAATGAATACAAATTTTAATAGGTTCTATCACCTTTCGATCGGATACATCCAACGATATTGTACTGGGGTTGCAAGCTTCGCTTCGTGCGTAAGTGAATCGCTAGGTATACCATGACATCGAAAAACGCAGGTGGAAATATTCTTTCAAGTTTGTAAAGGATTACGACAATGTCCTTCTCCAGTCGTTTAATAACCTCTACATTCAAAGATTTCGAACACAAATCCTTAAAAAATATCCCCAATTCAATCAGCGCAGCACTGACATCCTTGCTAAGGAATCCACGAATCGTAACCGGCAGTAGACGTTGTAGAAGGACATGATAGTCATGACTTTTCATTCCTGTTACCCTATAGTCCGTAATGTTTACGCGTCGAGAGATATTCGATGCATACCCATCGGGAAACTTCATCGATCTCAACCATTCACATAAACGTTTTCTCTAGTTTTATCAATGTGTAGCAGGTTGCTGGTATAGTATATGAATTTTCATGTGGTTGTAAGTGCAACTCTTTCCTTAAACCCATTGCTTGTAGATCCAATCGAGCCTTAAAACTGTCGTTTGTTTTCTTCTCTATGTTCATCAATGTTCTAAAGACATTGTCACATATATTCTTCTCAATATGCATGATATCTAAGTTGTGTCATAATTTCAGATCACTCCAATAGGGCAATTAAAAAAATGCTCTTCTTCCTCTAGTTATACTCCAATACTGTATGTTTTCTCTTCTTCAAGTGCGGTACGTTACCAAATCTAACTTCTTCAATGTTACTCAGTTATTGTATCACGTCTTCTCCAAATAGTTCTTTTGATGGTGGCCTATGATCTTGTTTGCCATCAAATATCATCGTCTTCCTGCACCAATTATGATCCCTCGGAAGGAAGCGACGATGACCCATATGACACATTTTTTTACCATGCTTCAATGACAATGAACAAGTCTCAGTACTACATGTAGGACAAGCCAACTTTCCCTTCGTGCTCCACCCAGACAAATTTCCATACGCAGGGAAGTCATTTATTGTCCACAAGACCGCTGCATGCAATCGAAATTTCTGTTCTGCAAAAGTGTCATACGTCTGGACACCTTGACTCCATAACTCATTTAACTCATCTACTAACGGTCGCAAATACACATCAATGTCATTCCCCGGTGACCTGAGTCCAGGAATAAGCAATGACATCATGAAAAAATGACTCCTTCATACACAACCAAGGATGTAAATTGTAGGGCATAAGTATCACTGGCCACATATTATACGAGCTACTCATATTACTAAATGGATTAAAACCATCACTTGCAAGACCTAGCCGAACATTGCGAGAATCCTCTGCAAACCATTCATATTGCTTGTAAAAAGTTCGGCAGGCTTTAGAGTCAGCAGGGTGCCTCAATGTATTATCATCATGAATGCGTTTCTCCTTATGTCACCTCATATCTTCAGCCGTCTTGCTCAACGTAAACAATCTTTGTAATCTGGATTTCAATGGAAAGTACCTTAAAACCTTTTGTGGAATTTTTTTACGCTTGGCTTCGTCATATTTCCACCTAGACTCTCCACATTCTGGACTCTCTTCAACATTTTCATATTCTTTCCAATACAATACACAATTATTTATACATGCATGTATGAGGATGTAACCAAGGCCCAAGTCTCGCATTAAGGATTTTGCCTCGTAATGAGACTTAGGCAATGTCTCACTGTCTGGTAATACTTCTTTCAACAAGCAAAGTAATATGTCGAACGATTTGTTACTGCAATGATTTATTGTCTTCAAATGAAGTAACCTTGTAAGGAAATTCAACTTGGAGAAGTTCTCACACCTTGGATAGAGTGGACGTTGTGCATCCCTCAACAACCTACTAAACTTTTCTGATTCGGCATCACCCATAGGAGGAATATCCTGGCTACTACTTGTCACTGTAAAATCAGTATCTGCAATTGTTCCCCTTAACACATCTCCTATGATATCTTGCATTTCGTCAACGTCTTCATCCTCGTCATTAGGCACAATTGGGTCAGTAAGGACTTCAGTGACCTCAATTCTTTGGTGGAAGTCTTCACCATGATAAATCCACTAAGTGTAACCCTGGTCAATCCCAACTATGAACAAATCGTCTTTTACTTTGTCTAAAGTCTTGTGAACCATGTTCTTGCATTTTCGGCATGGACACCTAATTCTTTACCTAATCTGCCCGATATCGCGCAAATTCCATGAACTCTCTAACACCTTGTTTATACTCAGGGCCAAACCGATTCTTAGCTCGCATCCAACTCTTACCCATATCTACAATGCAAAGATTAGAGTCATTTTACGTTTAGGTTAGGCGAATTGAGTTTAGGATTAGGTTTAGGCAAAGGTTTAGGAAATCGGGGTTGGGATCGGGTTTAGGTTTAGGTTTAGGTTTTCGAGTTTAGGTTTAGGTTTAGGTTAGAGTTGTAGATTTAGGAATAGGTGTAGGTTGAGGTTAGGTGATTTGAGTTAGGATTAGGTTTAGGCGTACGTTTAGGCTATCGGGTTCGGGATCGGGTTTAGGTTTAGGTTCGAGTTTAGGTTAGGTTAGAGTTGTAGATTTAGGAATAGGTGTAGGTTTAGGTTAGGTGATTTGAGTTTAGGATTAGGTTTAGGCATAGGTTTAGGTTATCGGGTTTGGGAACGGGTTTAGGTTTAGGTTTTCGAGTTTAGGTTTAGGTTTAGGTTAGAGTTGTAGATTTACGAATAGGTGTAGGTTTAGGTTAGGTGATTTGAGTTTATGTTTAGGTTTAGGCATAGGTTTAGCAAATCAGGCTCGGGATCAGGTTTAGGTTAAGGTTTTTGACTTTAGGTTTAGGTTTAGGTTAGATGATATGAGTTTAGGATAAGGTTTAGGCATAGGTTTAGGTTATCGGATTAGGGATCGGGTTTAAGTTTAGGTTTTTGAGTTTAGGTTTAGGTACAGGTTAGAGTTGTAGATTTAGAAATAGGTGTAGGTTTAGGTTAGAGGAATTGAGTTTAGGATTAGGTTTAGGCGTAGGTTTAGGAAATTGGGTTCGGGATCGGGTTTAGGTTTAGGTTTTCGAGTTTAGGTTAGTTGTAGATTTAGGAATAAATGTAGGTTTAGGTTAGGTGATTTGAGTTTAGGTTTATGTTTAGGCGTAGGTTTAGGAAATCGGGTTTAAGTTTAGGTTTTCGAGTTTAGGTATAGGTTTAGGTTAGGTGATTTGAGTTTAGGATTAGATTTAGGCGTAGGTTTAGGTTACCGGGTTCGAGATCGGGTTTAGGTTTAGGCTTTTGAGTTTAGGTTTAGGTTTAGGTTAGAGTTGTAAATTTAGGAATAGGTGTAGGTTTAGGTTAGGTGATTTGAGTTTAGGATTAGGTTTAGGCTTAGGTTTAGGTGATCGGGTTCGGGATTGGGTTTAGGTTTAGGTTTTCGAGTTTAGGTTTAGGTTTAGGTTAGGGTTGTAGATTTAGGAATAGGTGTAGGTTTAGGTTAGGTGATTTCAGTTTAGGATTAGGTTTAGGCGTTGGTTTAGGTTATCGGGTTCGGCATCGGGTTTAAGTTTAGGTTTAGGTTTAGGTTAGGTGATTTGAGTTTAGGATTAGGTTTAGGTGTAGGTTTAGGTTATCGGGTTCGGGATTGGGTTTAGGTTTAGGTTTTCGAGTTTAGGTTTAGGTTTAGGTTAGAGTTGTAGATTTAGGAATAGGTGTAGGTTTAGGTTAGAGGAATTGAGTTTAGGATTAGGTTTAGGCGTACGTTTAGGAAATCGGGTTCGGGATCGGGTTTAGGTTTAAGTTTAGGTTTAGGTTAGAGTTGTAGATTTAAGAATAAATGTAGGTTTAGGTTAGGTGATTTGAGTTTAGGTTTAGGTTTAGGAGTAGATTTAGGAAATCGGGTTTAGGTTTAGGTTTTCGAGTTTAGGTTTAGGTTTAGGTTTAGGTTAGGTGATTTGAGTTTAGGATTAGGTTTAGGCGTAGGTTTAGGTTACCGGGTTTGAGATCGGGTTTAAGTTTCGGCTTTTGAGTTTAGGTTTAGGTTTAGGTTAGAGTTGTAGATTTAGGAATAGGTGTAGGTTTAGTTTAGGTGATTTGAGTTTAGGATTAGGTTTAGGCTTATGTTTAGGTTATCGGGTTCGGGATCGGGTTTAGGTTTAGGTTTTCGAGTTTAGGTTTAGGTTTAGGTTAGAGTTGTAGATTTAGGAATATGTGTAGGTTTAGGTTAGGTGATTTCAGTTTAGGATTAGGTTTAGGCGTTGGTTTAGGTTATCGAGTTCGGCATCGGGTTTTGGTTTAAGTTTTCGAGTTTACACTACAAGAAATTCCATTTTTACTGACGAATGATTTCGTCGGTAATCAGTAAAATTTCGTCGGGAAATCTTTTTCCCGACGAAATTTTTCGCGGCTAACATCGTCGCAGAAAGGCTGTCGGTAAAGGTTTTTACCGAGGAAATTTTTTTTCGTAGGTAATAATAAAACCATTACCGACGAAAAAATTCATCGGGAAAACATATGAATTTTTGTCGAAAATAAAAATGATACGTCGGTGAAAAAACTTTTACCGACGAAATTTTTCATAGGTAAAAACATGAAAAAGTTTTTACCGACGCAATTTTTCGTCGGTAATAAAAACTGGGAAAGTTTTACCAACGAAAGATTTTGTCGGTAATATCTTTCCAGGTTTATCATCGACAAAATCATTTGTCGGTAAAAACTTTTTCATGTTTTTTACCTACGAAAAATTTCGTCGGTAAAAAACTTTTTCATGTTTTTACCTACGAAAAATTTCGTTGGTAATAGTATTTCCTATCCCGGTTTCATTTGTTTTCAAAATTCAGGAAAATTCCTGATATACACCTGTAAAGAAACTTATACATTTTTCTCCTATTCACATCCACATACAAATGAATAAATAGAAACTACACCATCCATACACAAATAATCCATTCCACATCCACAAACAAACAATATTCATCCACACACAAATACATATAAGTTAAAAGTCGTATATTAAAAAAAATAATCAGGAAGATGAAGGCGGAGGTGGCGGGGCATCGGCGCCAAGGCGTGCAGCGAGAGCCTGAAACATCTTCTGCATCCGTCGCTCATGCTCCTGCCGCAACTCCTCGATCCTCCTCTCCTGCTCTTGCCGTCGCCTCTCCTCCTCCTCCCTACGCCTCTGCTCCTCCTCCTCCCTACGCCTCTACTTCTCTCTTTGCCTCTCCAGCTGCTCTCGAATCTCATCGACGATGACCCGTAGCTGCTGAACCTCTCTCTATGCGATATCAGCTCGGCGTTGAGCGCTCTCACCAGCTATGGATCGGTTGGAGCCACCTCTAGTTTGTGCCATGAACTTGGCACCATGGCCAAGCCCACGTACATATCTAGAACGGGTGCCAAGCACCTCGCTCAGGATTTCTGGCTCACTCCGCTGACTACCATTGGGAGTGGGTTGACTGCGTATGGTGTCCATCGCCGCCTGTAATGAAAAGATATGAAATTTAATAAAAAATGACATGAATAACATTATTATCAATCAATGCGCAATTAAATTTTACAAAGTAAAGATTTTTACCCAATGCTCACTGGCTCTAGGATGAACCCAAGATCCCGTCGCCTGCCGACAGTGAGTCTCTCTGTAGAGGTCTACTGGTCCAGGCTCCTGGCCGATGACGGAATCTCGCTGCGCAATCAAAAGGAAAAAAGACTTATAATAAATGCCAATCAAAATAATATATTAACTTAATAATCATCAATAATTTCTTACCATGTCGTAACGATGTCGTACAAATGACTTTGAACCAGCTACGTGGTTCACTTGTAACTTTTCCCTGTTCACAGAATTTATTCTACTCCTCTTCTAAACACATTATACAAAATACATTTCTATTAATTGCGAATTTAATTGTGAATTTAATTGTTACCTTAAGATATCGTACATGTAAATATTACCTGAAAAGCCTCCGACGAAAATCTCTCCCAGAGTATCAGCCAGTCGTCTGTAGTAACGTGTGGCGGTGCGGACAGTACGGCCTCATCGTGTGTCCTGCACCGCTTGTACCGCTGGTGCAACTCTCCGCGGTACTCCTTGAACCGCTCTCTAATCATGTCGTCGACGGCATGAGAAATGTAGGGAACATTCAAATCGAAGTTAAATTTATCCTGCAGTTTCGTAAATAATAAATTAAGGGAATAAACTTATTAACAATAGGACTTAACCGTAAATGAACTTTCACAAAAGAAAATTTCAATTTACTAAACTTTACCTGAAGGCACTGACGGATGAGTTGTCGCACATCATCTGTCACGTCAGTCCAACGGGGGGTGGTGGCAGGGATCAGAGATCGGCATAAGACACCGACCTCAGACGTAAACAGTTTGGCACTGTCCCCAACAGGTCTAAGGCAGTCCTGTGGGAACTCTACCGCCACCCTACCCTTACACGTACGTCGCTCTAAAACTAACCCACGCGTGGGTCCACGTCTTCATCGGCTAGTAGAAGATGTTGTTGCGAAAAGATATATGTAAGTAACAATATAAACAGAAATCACTAAATAAATGTCTAGACTTACATGCAGTGCCCGGTGTATGCTGAACCGAAGGATCAGATGACTGTGATGCACCGTGCGACGTCGATGCTGTCAACGTCGCATCACGGGTGGAAGGGGTAGATCCAGTGCGCGAACGACCTGATCTCCCACCTGGTGCCATGACTGAATATATCTGAAATACAAACTTATAAATTTAAATAATGTCAATGCAAGTTTATGAACATCATTGTAGAGTGAATTTGTGCTTATGCTTAGAGAGATGATAAAAATATGATTAGACCATTACACTATAATGTAAGAAGAATATAATAAAACCGTAAACAGAATATAAAAGTTGAAAAATTCATTACACATTGTCATTCTATATTAAATACATATATTTCATTGTAATACAAATCAACTTCGGATCAACTATCCGAAATACTTCCTGCGTAAGTTATCGTACGCTGCAGATGTATACGTCAAGCTGTATGAAGTACTCGACATTGTTACAACGAACATGCCAGTCACAATAGGAGAAATCTGATATCTCGGGACTCCATTCAGATGTGCAAGTAATAATGTCGCATCTTCCATACGAATAAAAATTTATGATCATTGTTCTATCACCTTTCGATCGGATACATCCAACGATCGGATACGTTCAATGTCTTGTGAATCATGTTCTTGCATTTTCGGCATGGACACCTAATTTTATTACCTGAATCTGCTCGATATCTCGCAAATTCCATGAACTCCTTAACACCTTCTTTATACTCTGGGCCAAACTGATTCTTAGCTTGCATCCAACTCTTATCCATATCTACAATGCAAAGATTAGAGTCAGGTTTAGGTTAGGTGATTTGAGTTTAGGATTAGGTTTAGTCATAGGTTGAGATTTTCGGGTTCGGGATCGGGTTTCGGGTTTGCTTTTCGAGTTTGGGTCTACGTTCAGGTTAGGTGAATGGATTTAGGAATAGGTGTAGGTTTAGGTTAGGTGACATGAGTTTAGGATTAGGTTTAGGGCATAGGTTGAGATTTGCGGGTTCAGGATCGGGTTTCGGGTTTGCTTTTCGTGTTTGGGTCTACGTTTAGGTTAGGTGACTGGATTTAGGAATAGGTGTAGGTTTAGGTTAGGTGACATGAGTTTAGGATTAGGTTTAGGGCATAGGTTGAGATTTGCGTGTTCGGGATCGGGTTTAGGGTCGCAATTTCGTGTTTGGGTAAAGGTTTAGGTTAGGTGAATGGATTTAGGAATAGGTGTAGGTTTAGGTTAGGTGACATGAGTTTAGGATTAGGTTTAGGGCATAGGTTTGGATTTGCAGGTTTGGGATCGGGTTTCGGGTTTGGTTCTCGTGTTTGGGTAAAGGTTTAGGTTAGGTGAATGTATTTAGGAATAGGTGTAGGTTTAGTTTAGGTGATTTGAGATTAGGATTAGGTTTAGGGCATAGGTTTAGATTTTCGGGTTCGGGATCGGGTTTCGGGTTTGGTTTTCGTGTTTGGGTCTAGGTTTAGGTTAGGTGAATGTATTTAGGAGTTGGTGTAGGTTTAGGTTAGGTGATTTGAGATTAGGATTAGGTTTAGGGCATAGGTTTGGATTTGCGGGTTCGGGATCGGGTTTCGGGTTTGGTTCTCGTGTTTGGGTCAATGTTTAGATTAGGTGAATGTATTTAGGAATAGGTGTAGGTTTAGTTTAGGTTAGGTGACATGAGTTTAGGATTAGGTTTAGGGCATAGGTTTAGATTTGCGGGTTCGGGATCGGGTTTCGGGTTTGCTTTTCGAGTTTAGGTCTACGTTTAAGTTAGGTGAATGGATTTAAGAATAGGTGTAGGTTTAGGTTAGGTGACAGGAGTTTAGGATTAGTTTTAGGGCATAGGTTGAGATTTGCGGGTTCGGGATTGGGTTTTGGGTTTGCTTTTCATGTTTAGGTCTAGGTTTAGGTTAGGTGACTGGATTTAGGAATAGGTGTAGGTTTAGGTTAGGTGACATGAGTTTAGGATTAGGTTTAGGGCATAGGTTGAGATTTGCGTGTTCGGGATCGGGTTTAGGGTCGCATTTTCGTGTTTGGGTAAAGGTTTAGGTTAGGTGAATGGATTTAGGAATAGGTCTAGGTTTAGGTTAGGTGACATGAGTTTAGGATTAGGTTTAGGGCATAGGTTTGGATTTGCAGGTTCGGGATCGGGTTTCGGGTTTGGTTCTCGTGTTTGGGTAAAGGTTTAGGTTAGGTGAATGTATTTAGGAATAGGTGTAGGTTTAGTTTAGGTGATTTGAGATTAGGATTAGGTTTAGGGCATAGGTTTAGATTTTCGGGTTCGGGATCGGGTTTCGGGTTTGGTTTTCGTGTTTGGGTCTAGGTTTAGGTTAGGTGAATGTATTTAGGAATTGGTGTAGGTTTAGGTTAGGTGATTTGAGATTAGGGATTAGGTTTAGGGCATAGGTTTGGATTTGCGGGTTCGGGATCGGGTTTCGGGTTTGGTTCTCGTGTTTGGGTCAATGTTTAGGTTAGGTGAATGTATTTAGGAATAGGTGTAGGTTTAGTTTAGGTTAGGCGACATGAGTTTAGGATTAGGTTTAGGGCATAGGTTTAGATTTGCGGGTTCGGGATCGGGTTTCGGGTTTCCTTTTCGAGTTTGGGTCTACGTTTAGGTTAGGTGAATGGATTTAGGAATAGGTGTAGGTTTAGGTTAGGTGACATGAGATTAGGATTAGGTTTAGGGCATAGGTTGAGATTTGCGGGTTCGGGATCGGGTTTTGGGTTTGCTTTTCGTGTTTAGGTCTAGGTTTAGGTTAGGTGACTGGATTTAGGAATAGGTGTATGTTTAGGTTAGGTGACATGAGTTTAGGATTAGGTTTAGGGCATAGGTTGAGATTTGCGGGTTCGGGATCGGGTTTCGGGTTTTTTTTCGTGTTTGGGTCTAGGTTTAGGTTAGGTGACTAGATTTAGGAATAGGTGTAGGTTTAGGTTAGGTGACATGAGTTTAGGATTAGGTTTAGGGCATAGGTTTGGATTTGCGGGTTCGGGATCGGGTTTCGGGTTTGGTTCTCGTGTTTGGATAAAGGTTTAGGTTAGGTGAATGTATTTAGGAATAGGTTTAGGTTTAGTTTAGGTGATGTGAGATTAGGATTAGGTTTCGGCATAGGTTTAGATTTTCGGGTTCGGGATCGGGTTTCGGGTTTGGTTTTCGTATTTGGGTCTAGGTTTAGGTTAGGTGAATGTATTTAGGAATTGGTGTAGGTTTAGGTTAGGTGATTTGAGATTAGGATTAAGTTTACGCATTGGTTTATAGTTTCGGGTTCGGGATCGGGTTTAAGGTTAGGTTTTCGAGTTTGGGTCTAGGTTTAGAGTTAGATGAATTGCCACCCATATTGCTGTCCATAGGAAATGGACAGCTTCATCATGGTCATAACATCGGTTCCTACCTTCCAGGGACCCCCGCTCAATACCCGGATAGCTTCGACACACATTCGGGTCTGCTCCATTAATTTCAAGCTAATACATAAACACGGGCCTGTCCAAATGGCCAGGCCACCCATATTGCTGTCCATAGGAAATGGACAGCTTCATCATGGTCATAACAGTGGTTCCCACCTTCCAGGGACCCCCGCTCAACACTCGGATAGCTCCGACGCACATCCGGGTCTGATCCATTAATTTCGAGCTAATACATAAACACGGGCTTGTCCAAATGGCCAGGCCACCCATATTGTTGTCCATAGGAAATGGACAGCTTCATCATCATGGTCATAATAGCGGTTCCCACCTTCCAGGCACCCCCGCTCAACACCTGGATAGCTCCGACGCACATCCGGGTTTGCTCCATTAATTTTGAGCTAATACATAAACACGAGCCTGTCCAAATGGCCAGGCCACCCATATTGCTGTCCATAGGAAATGGACAGCTTCATCATCATGGTCATAACAGCGGTTCCCACCTTCCAGGGACCCCCGCTCAACACCCGGATAGCTCCGACGCACATCTGGGTTTGCTCCATTAATTTCGAGCTAATACATAAACACGGGCCTGTCCAAATGGCCAGGCCACCCATATTGCTGTCCATGGGAAATGGACAACTTCATCATGGTCACAACAGCGGTTCCCACCTTCCAGGGACCCCCGCTCAACACCCGGATAGCTCCGACGCACATCCGGGTCTGCTCCATTAATTTTGAGCTAATACATAAACACGGGCCTGTCCAAATGGCCAGGCCACCCATATTGCTGTCCATAGGAACAGGACAGCTTCAGCATGGTCACAACAGCGGTTCCCACCTTCTAGGGACCCCCACTCAACATCAACATCAATCAACTACTCTTAATCACAAGTATCATGTTCGTCATCTAATTTGCCACTAAATGATAATATAATAAAATCAGTCGCCCATCCAAGGATGGATAGATTGAAATGCTATCATTATTTCCATTTACATGCCCAAGCCTAAATTTCGACAGCATCTCCCCCTATCTCTCCAGATATATTTATTTTACATTTCATTTCCACGTCAACTATCCACACATTGTGTGGATTAAATTGACAATGGAATTAAACATAAGAAACATATCCAGAGAGAATAGGAGAGTTACCGTATGAAACTAATGACCCTACGCATGTAAATGACAAACAACGATAACATTCCAATCTATCCAACCTTGGACTGTCCAATAGGACAATTTGACAGATTTCTATACCTCCAAAACACACTTTATCTATGCTCGGCAATATAGAAATCTCTAAATGGGCTAACTGATTCTATTATACTACCATTTGTGGACAAAAAATAATTATTAATAATAAGCCAAATACATCCACAACATACATATCCACATAAATCAACCACGGATAGCTCCGACGCACATCCGGGTTTGCTCCATCAATTCTAGATACACAAGCACATGAAAATGGTAGAATCATTAACACCATGAATCAAGTTTAATCAAATACCTAATGACTATTTTGTGAACAAATAAGTATGGGCGGCCCACCATGGGAATCGGATTGCATGCGGAGTGTAGAGTAAACTCAGTTGGGCCCACCTAGAATGTATGTGATTTATCTATTCCGTCCTTATGTTTTTCCACCTCATTTTAGTGGTTGAGCCCAAAATTTAAGCATATCCAACTCTCAAGTGGACCATGCCATGGGAAACAGTGGGAATAATGATTTCCACCATTCCCAGGCTCTACAGTGATCTTTATTTGTCATCCAACCTGTTCATAAGATCACATGGATATGGATGAGGGAAAACACAAATATCAGCTTCATCCAAAACTTCTGTGTCCTCCAAGAATTTTTCAATGATAGACATTCAGTTCACACTTGTGGTGTGGTCCACTTTAGATTTTGATATGCTTCATTTTTGGGCACCATACCTAAAATTTCCTGCTAAGATGGATGGACGGAGTGGATAAAATACGTATATCACTGTGGGCCCCACAGAGTTTACTCCACACAAATATATGCTTGATCCAAAACAGTGGACAGTGAGGGTGGGCCCCACGGGCAGTGGACAGCGACGGTGGGCCCCACATTTATTGTATATCATGATTTTTTTTAATTTGTAAATCACAAATTTGGAATTTAAATTTTAAAATCCCTAATTAAGGAAGGAATTAGGGGATTTTCATTTCGAAATCCCTAATTAGGGGATTTTAATTTCGAAATCCCTAATTAGGGATTTACTAAATCAGTGGGCCCCACCAAATAGTGGACAGCTACGGCGGACCCCACGCATATGCAATGGACAGCGATAGCGACGGTGGGACCCACATGCAATGGACAGCAACGGTGGGACCCACATGCACTGGACAGCGATGGTGCATGGGACCCACATGCTTTGGATTTTGGCAGTGGGCCCCATAATGAACAACGAGGAGAGAGAGAGAGAGAGAGAGAGAGAGAGAGAGAGAGAGAGGAAATGGAGGAAGAAGGAAGGGGGAGACGGTTACCGGCGGAGGCGGCGGCGTACGGTGGCTGGTGGAGGCGCGTGCCTACCGGCGTCAGGTGGTCGGTTGGGGGGAGGCGGTCAGCTTACGCGGGTGGCCGCCGGTGACGGTGACGGCCGGTGGTCGGCAGTGAGGGAGAGATGATCAGAAGGGTGGGCCGCGAGAGAGAGAGAGAGAGAGAGAGAGAGAGAGAGAGAGCGCGAGAGAGTGAGAGAGCGACAGAGAGAAAAGAGGGCGGATCGAGTAAGTAAAATAACACATTTTTACCGACGAAACTTTTCGTCGGTAAAAATCATTTTAAAACTTTTACTGACGAAAATTTCGTCGGTAAAAGTCATTTTGAAAACTTTTACCGACGAACATTTTCGTCGGTAAAAGTCATCTCTTTTTCTTAGCGGGAATCACTACATTACACATTATTACCAACCGGCAACAGTCGTCGGGAAAAGTTTCACTTTTACCGACGAAAAGTTTCATCGGTAAAAGTAAAATTTTCTGTTTTAATTTTTAGCGATAGGTATCTTCGTCGGCAATAGACTTTTAAAAGTGTATGGCGGGAAGCAAATCCGGCGGTGGCGGGAAGCTGGAGTGATTTTTACCTACGATTTCTCTATTTCGTCTGGAAAAATGATTTTTCCCAACGAAAATAATTTCGTCGGTAATACTTTCGTCGGTAAAAAGCTGTTCTCTTGTAGTGTTAGGTTTAGGTTTAGGTTAGAGTTGTAGATTTAGAAATAGGTATAGGTTTAAGTTCGGTGATTTGAGTTTAGGTTTAGGTTTAGGCGTAGGTTTAGGAAATCGGGTTCGGGATCGGGTTTAGATTTAGGTTTAGGTTTTCGAGTTTAGGTTTTGGTTTAGGTTAGAGTTGTTGATTTAAGAATAGGTGTAGGTTTAGGTTAGAGGAATTGAGTTTAGGATTAGGTTTAGGCGTAGGTTTATGAAATCGGGTTCGCGATCGGGTTTATGTTTAGGTTTTCGACTGTAGGTTTAGGTTTAGGTTAGAGTTGTAGATTTAGGAATAGGTGTAGGTTTAGGTTAGGTGATTTGAGTTTAGGTTTAGGTTTAGGCGCAGGTTTAAGAAATCGAGTTCGGGATCGGGTTTAGGTTTAGATTTAGGTTTTCGAATTTAGGTTTAGGTTTAGGTTATAGTTGTCGATTTAGGAATCGGTGTAGGGTTAGGTTAGGTGATTTGAGTTTAGGATTAGGTTTAGGCGTAGGTTTATGAAATCGAGTTCAGGATCGGGTTTAGGTTTAGGTTTAGGTTTAGGTTAGAGTTGTAGATTTAGGGATAGGTGTAGGTTTAGGTTAGAGGCAATTGAGTTTAGGATTAGGTTGAGGCGTAGGTTTAGTAAATCGGGTTCGGGATCAGGTTTAGGTTTAGGTTTTCGAGTTTAGGTTTACGTTTAGGCTAGAGTTGTAGATTTAGAAATAGGTGTAGGTTTAGGTTAGGTGATTTGAGTTTAGGATTAGGTTTAGGTTAGAGTTGTAGATTTAGGAATACGTGTAGGTTTAGGTTAGGTGAATTGCGTTTAGGTTTAGGTTTAGCCGTAGCTTTAGGAATTCAGGTTCGGGATCGGGTTTAGGTTTAGGATTTTGAGATTAGGTTTAGGTTTAGGCCTAGGTTTATGATTTAGGGATTTGGATTCAGGTTCGGGTTCGGGAACAGGTTTCGGCTTAGGTTTTCGGGTTTAGATTTAGGATTAGGTTAAGGTTATGGGTTTAGGCTTAAGTGTAGGTTTAGGTTTAGGAATTTGAGATTAGGTTTAGGTTTAAGGTTTAGGGATTTAGGTTAGGGTTATAGGTTTAGGATTTGTTTGACCTTGTCAACATGCTTTTTCAAATGTAAATAAACAATATAGTGGGCCCTAAAAAGTTTTTAATGCTGGCATTCAATCACCATTGTTTTCCTGTGGTGTGATCCACACTTGATCTGAGGATGTGCCTCAATTTGGGACATCCTCTAAAATAAGCTACTGCAAATGTAGATGGACAACGTAGATGTACAACACATAGATCGAGTTGGGTCCCACAGTCAAGGCCTAACCCACTAAGCTAGTTACGCCTGAAATCGGATTGCATCTTGAGTTACTCAGTATGCTCAGTTGGGCCCACTGTAAATATATGTAGTTTATCTACACCGTCCATCTGCTTTTCCATATTATTTAAGGGGTTGATGCCAAAATTGAATCATATCCAAAACTCAGGTGGACCATACCGCAAGAAACAGTGGGACGAATGAGGTAGATCCAAAGCTCAAGTGGACCTAAAAAATAATTAGGGCCACAAAATATTTTGATCAAGCTGATATTTGTGTTGTCCCTCTTTTGGTTTAGGTCTGTGTCAACTTACCAACAGGTTGGATCTCAAATAACAATCATGGTGGGTCCCAGGAAGGAATCAACGGTTGGGGGCACTGTCCCCACCATGATGTTTAGTTTTAGGTTTTAGTTTTAGTTTTAGGTTTAGGGTTTAGGATTAGGGTTTAGGGTTTAGGGTTTAGGGTTTAGGGTGTAGGTCTTGGAGACTCAACCAACTCATGGATAGCTCCGACGCACATCCGGGTCTGCTCCACACAAAGATGGGCCTGTCTAAATGGCCAGGCTACCCATATTGCTGTCCATAGGAAATGGACAGCTTCATCATGGTCATAACAGCGGTTCTCACCTTCCAGGGACCCCCGCTCAATATCCGGATAGCTCCGACGCACATCCGTGTTTGCTCTATCAATTTCGAGCTAATATATAAACATGGGCTTGTCCAAATGGCCAGGCCACCCATATTGTTGTCAATAGAAAATGGACAGCTTCAACATAGTCACAACAGCGGTTCCCACCTTCCAGGGACCCCCGCTCAACACCCGGATAGCTCCAACGCACATCCAGGGACCCCCGCTCAACATCCGTTTAGATCAACTACTCTTAATCATAAGTATTATGTTCATCATCTAATTTGCCACTAAATGATAATATAATATAATCAGTCGCCCATCTAAGGATGAATAGATTGAAGTGCTATCATTATTTCCATTTAAATGCCCAAGCTTAAATTTCGACAGCATCTCCCCCTATCTCTCCAGATTTATTTATCTTACATTTCATTTCCATGTCAAGTATCCACACATTGTGTGGATTATTGAGAATGGAAATAAACATAAGAAACATATCCAGAGAGAATAGGGGAGATACCGCACGAAACTAATGACAAAGCATGTAAATGACAAACAACGAGAACATTCCAATCTATCCAACCTTGGACTGTCCAATAGGACAATTTAGCAGATTTCTTTATCTCCAAAACACACTTTATCTATGCTCGACAATATAGAAATCTCCAAATGGGCTAACTGATTCTATTATACTGCCATTTGTAGACAAAAAATAACTATTAATAATAAGCCAAATACATCCACAACATACATCCACATAAATCAACCACGGGTAGCTCCGACTCACATCCGGGTTTGCTCCATGAATTCCAGATACACAAGCACATGAAAATGGCAGAATCATCAACACCATGAATCAAGTCTAATCAGTTACCTAATTAGTTATTTGTAAGCTTAAGAGACTATATTGTGAACAATTAAGTATGGGGCCCACCATGATGTAATTTCCTTATATCCATGTCCGTTTCAACAGCTTATTGTAGGTCATGATAAAAATCTAACTCTTAGGTGGACTACACCACATGAACCAGTGGTGATTGAAAACTCACCATTAAAAACTCCTTGGGGTCCACAGGAATGTTGATTCCTAGCTGAAGGGACTGCACAAATATCTGCTTGATCCAAAACTTTGGGGGCCCCACAAGCAGTGGACATCAACGGTGGGCCCCACAGGCAGTGGACAGCGATGGTGGGCCCCACAATTAGGGATTTTAGCTATTTTAATTTGTAAATCCCAAATTTGAAATTTAGAATTTAAAATCCCTAATTAAGGAATTAGGGATTTTAATTTTGAAATCCCTAATTAGGGATTTACTAAATCAGTGGGCCCCACCAAATAGTGGACAACTAAGGCGGACCCCACATGCAATGGACAATGATGGACAACGATGGTGGGACCCACATGCAATGGATAGCGACGGTGGGACCCACATGAATTTTGGTAGTGGGCCCCACAATCAACAACTAGGAGAGAGAGAGAGAAAAGAAATGGAGGAAGAAGGAAGGGAGAGAGGGTTATCGGAGGCGGTGGGGGCTACGGCGTACAGAGGCCGGTGACGGGGGTGGTCGGCTGAGGCGGGTGGGTCGTGCCGGTGACGGGGGTAGTTAGCTTAGGCGGGTGGGCTGCGCTGGTGACAGATGGGGATGGTTGGTTGAGGCGGGTGGGCCGTGCCGGAGACGGGGGTGGTCAGCTGAGGCAGGTGGGCCGCGCTAGTGACGGATGGGGGTGGTCGGCTGAGGTGAATGGGCAGTGCGAGAGAGAGAGAGAGAGAGAGAGAGAGAGAGAGAGAGAGAGAGAGAGAAATGAGGGCGCTGGGGAGTCGGGGTGATTAAAAACATAACATTATTATCGATGAAATTTTTTGTCGGTAATAGTCATTTTAAAGTTATTACCTGACGAAAATTTTCGTCGTTAATAGTCATTTTAATGTTAATACCGACGAAAATTTTCGTCGATGATATAGTTTTCTCCAAATAGCGGGAATTTGACTCAGTATTACCGATGGAGAAGAATCGTCGGCGACTAAATTTCAAAATGAGTATTACCGACAAAAATTTTCGTCGGTAAAAACAAGTTTTTTGCTTTACGCTTCTAGCGACGAATTACTTTGTCGGTAATATACGTTTTTACCAGTAAAAGTATATGACGAGAAGGAATTCTGGCGGATGGCGGGAACCTGTTATATCTTTTACCGACGACTTCTGTATTTCGTCGGGAAAAATGGTTTTTTCCGATGAAATATTTTTCGTCGGTAAAAACCCACTTTCTTGTAGTGAGTGGAGGACCACTTGAGCACGTTCAATAGGCTAGTTTGCAAGTTGGTGGAGATTGATGAACCAATGAAGGATGAATATTAAGCATGCAGCCTGTTGAATTCTCTTCTAGATTCATATGAGTCGTTCAAGGATTCTGTGTGTGCAGGGAGAGGAAACCATAAACGTCGAGACCGTTATCTCAGCCCTCCAGTCGAAGGCGATTAGAAAGAAAAGCGATGACGTGGCTTCTCGTTATTCCTCAGAGGCACTGGTTATGAGGGGAAGAAGTTCTGAGCATGGAGGATATTTGAAATCGGGATCTAAGGTCAAGAGTGAAGGGAAGGCTAAGGTGAAGTGTTGGAATTGTGGCCAGGAGGGCTACATGAGAGGGGATTGTCAGAATCTCGGGTTGAAGCAAGAGAGGTATGGAAATTCTTCTGGAGAGGAAGCCAATACCGTAGAGGACGGTGAAGATCTTTGTGAAGTTCTGACTATATCTGGCAAGGGATCTTATGGTAGTGAGTGGATCCTAGATTCAGGGGTTTCATGTCACGTTTGTCCTGACCGGAGTTCATTCACGACATAAAGCGAGTATGGTGGTGAATCGGTGTTTGTGGGCGATGGTTACGCTCATAAGGTGGTGGGTATTGGTACGGTGCGCATTAGGATATTTGATGAGATTGAACGAGTCCTGGAAGATGTGAAGCACGTTCCCAAGATGAAGATGAATGTGAATTCTCTTGGTGCACTCGAGGCGAAAGGGTGCGTGTTTATCGGCCGCGATCATTGTTGTGAAGTGTTGAAGGGGGCACTTGTGTGTATGAGAGCATGGAGGTGTGGCCATCTTTAGAAGTTGATCGGGAGCAAAATTCATGGTGGAGTTGCTGGATCGGCAGCGAGATCCATTGTTGCTCATATGTGGCAAGTGTCCAAGGGCCAGATGAGAAGAACGGAAAATGGCGTGAATGTGCAAGGTTAGAGTCGATGGTGGCACGAGAAGCGGTGAAGCTATGATTGAAAATGAGATAACATTGCGAGGATGGTGTTGATTCGACGTTTGCAGCCTTTGTGGAGATTGTTGGAGAGCTTTCAAACGATGCACGTTTTGGGTGCTCAGACCGGTCGAGCGACCGGTCTACGTGTTATGGCCCAGATGCACAGAGGGCACTGGACATTTTTTTGTACCCTAAACCTATCTGGCGACTAGTTTACAGGGGGCTTAGACCAGTCGGGCGATAGGTCTAAGGTGAGGCATCGTGTTGTGATTTTTTCCTCTCGACTATTTTGCAGCGTCAGGCGACCGGTCGACCGCGTATGTGTTTTTTTGCGCAACCACGCGATAGTGCGTAAGGAGTTGCTATTTTCGGTTTGTTGCCTATATAAACGGGTTGTAATCGAGGTTAGCAAGTATCCTAAGGTGTCCAAGGTTTCCTAATTGCATTAGGAAGATGGGAGAGGTGTTTGTGAGAGAGAGAACTTGGGTTTTCTCGGTTTTCCTTGCTTGTGGGCTGTCAATCTCTGTAATCTTCTGTTTATTCATAGTGGATCGCTTTGTGCCGTGGTTTTTAACTTGTTAAGGGGTTTTTCCATGTAAAATCGAATTCTCTTGTGGTGAATGCTTGTGTGTGGTTTGATTTCATATTGTTTCTCGTTTGATCTCGAATTACTCTGCGCGTTTAGCTTCCGCTTCTGCTGCCGGTTTTCCCAACACACCTTCCCCTTAGGTTCATTCTAAATGTGCTATCTATGTTGATCAGTTAAACCAAACCCGATCCCAGCCCTCCCACTTAGGAGTTAGCACCTTGCTCCACTCCACAACTTCCTTGACCCCCACTGAATGTATACGTACATCCTCCAGCATGGAGAAACTAAGGTCCCTTGGCATTAGATCTGCAACATCTGGAATTCAGTTTACAGCATCATGAAACTGGAATTGGGTTCACTTGATCGACACACTAACGGATTGATGGACATTTATTGAAACTGGAATTGGGTTCATTTGATCAACAGATTATTGGAATATTGCTGGATATCTACTGGATGTTTAAAAATGAAAAATTCAATAATGGTCACGTTTAAAGAAACACTATTCCACGAATCAGAGGTTGGTAAAGTCCAAATAAGATTCTGAGGTTTTTTAATTTTTTTTTTTTAAAGAAAGGTGGGATCACACCAATTGTAACTGTGTTGATTGGAAAAAACAAAAAAAAGCTATACAAATAAAACAGCAGGCACTTACAAAAAGAGATGGTCCCGACTCCAAAACCCAACACAAGGGCCTAAAATAATCAGACCCAACAGCAAAGGGTGCAGGCAAACCAAGCGCCCAAACACCCTTAACCAATACCCAGCACGGCCCTTGAATAGAGAAGCCCCACTTCCTTATCATTACTAGCCCTACATTGCCTAAAATGCCCTTGCCCCGGACTTCTTTTGGAAGCTCCTCTGTCTTCAACACCACTACTTCCTAGCCTAGCTACCTAGGTTATCCGCCACCTGATAAAAAAAAAAAAAAAAAAAGGTTATCCGCCACCGCATTGCCTTCTCTAACAGTACAGAAAATTCAGAGATTGAAAGAGGATCACATTTAGGAAGAGTTCGCCCACCTGATACCAAATTTTCCAAAGAATGGGTGACCAAAATGATTTTGAAGTTCGGTACAGCTATGATATTGTTAAGCGCAATGGAAGGCTGTCAAGCTTTTTGTGACGCCCAACCGAATGGTAGATAACTCTCTCTTTCAATAAAATTTTCTCTTCTTCTTAGGAAAAAAAAAAAAGCAGCAATGAAAGGCCCCAAGTGGTCCCTACAAAAACTACCCCCTCCACCTTCACCCTGGATTACCACAAGAGGAACCATTCATGTTCAACTTTACCCAGCCTAGGTCCAGGCAATTCAAATAAAACAGGAACTCGCAGCCGCTGAGATCACTTAACGGCAGAATCTTGGAATAAATCCACTCGTTGGGGGAACAAACACAATGTTAAGTCAGAGAGCAACGGTCCATTGATCTTAAGGGTATAGCCTGCCTGATTGATGAAACAGCAATCATGGTTTCCTGCTCCATGAAGTATACTTTCACCTGGGCCATTACGAGATTACATGTGTGAGCCATCTGAACCGCTCATCATGTTTTCTATACTCAAAGATGAGTTGCCAAAGAAATTTTTGGAACCCAACATGTAATGGGCTAAAGAACTTAAAGCAGACGGATGCTATCCATGTATTGATTACACAAATTGCGTATCATCTGGGGACCGGGTTGACTCACCTGGAGAGACTTGGACAGTGGAACCTGTGCGTCGGAATTCCACCTTTACACGTTCCATCACCGTGTGGCCTTGCAAACTGTTGTATACTCGTGTAAGATTAGGCAATATTCAAATGTCGGGAGGAAAGCTCAGTATGGTATACGTAGGGCGCGGATTTCCTGAAGGCCAGGGCACCAGGGATATTCATCGAGATCTGTGGCCCACCGTGATGTGTGTTTTATCCATGCCATCCATCCGTTTTTCCAGATCATTTTAGGAAATGAGCCAAAAAAAAAAAAATGAAGCAGATCCAAAGCTCAAGTGGACCACACCACAGGAAACAGTGGGGATAATGACACCCACCGTTGAAACCACCCTAGGGCCACGATGATGTTTATGTTTCATCAAGCATGTTCATAAGATCGCACAGACGTCGATGAAGGGAAAACACAAATATTTGTTTGATCCAAAATTTCTGAAGGCCCCAGGAAGTTTTCAATCCTTAGTGTTCCTAAGGTGTGGTCCACTTGAGCGTTGGATCTACCTTATTTTTGGGCTTCCGCCCTAAAATGATGTGGCAAAAGGGATGAACGGCCTGGATAAAACCCATACATCATTGTGACCCAACATGACCGGTTCTCCAGGCAATCCGCCCGTAAGTTAATGCCCGAATGTGCAATGACCGTGGCAGGCGGGAATGTGTAGGTGTAATCTGAACCACCCATTAAGTAGGCCCACTCCACGTCACAGAAAGTGGGCATCTACATGCCACAAGCACTAGAACCTAAGCAGGTAAACAATAAACTAAGTCATGAATCGATTGGACGGTTTGGATCTCCTCGTATGCTCCCACAGGTAGCAGCGTTTAGGGCGCCGATTTCCTGGAAAGCCTTGCGCAGGAAGTTCCTGCGCTGGGAATCAAGGTGGGGCCCACAGTGATGTTTTTTGATAAATCCACCCCGTCCATCTGTTTTGGGAGCTCATTTTAGGGCTTGACAACAAAAATGAACCGGGTCCAAGACTCAATTGGCCCGAAAACGTGAGGATTTAACGTCCACAATTGAAATATTTGTGGAGCCCAAATCAGGATAATATTTGTGTTTCCAGTTCATCCCAGTAGTAGTGACGTTATGAACGGTATGTATGTCATATAAACATCACTGCGGACCCAAGGAGGTTTCAACGGTACTAATTTACCTACCCACTTTTTCCTTTAGTGAGGTCTACTTCAGTCTTGGATCCAGTTCATTTTTGTTTTCATGTCCTAAAATGAGCTCTCAAAACGGATGGATGGAGTGGATTTATCAAAAAACATTACTGTTGGCCCCACCTTGGTTCCAGCATAGGAACTTCCTGCCCAAGGCTTTCTCAGGAAGTCCGCGCCCCAACGTTTACATACACATGCTACACTCTCATGCATTGTGGTGGACGGTTGCTCGACTTGCATGTGCACACTCTCCCTAGTAAGCACAATATTCACAGCGAGGATGCGGATTGCAGGGCTGGACTTTTAAGCGTCCGACCAATGGCGTCACCGGACTTAAGTGTCCGAGCAGTGGGGTCTGAGATTTATCGATTTATCCATATGGTCCATACCTTCTTTAAGATTTTAACGTATGTAAAGAGTTCAGATCCTCTATTGAGAAACTTTGCTGGTTATTTCTTTAATTGGTCCAGCTCAGCCTAGCTATGTCAGAGTTGATGTGCTCTGACACAATTAGATGTCAGCCTAGCTATGTCAGAGTTGATGTGCTCCGACACAATTAGATGAGCTAGACCAAGCAAAAAGTACAGGTTCTCTGCCCGATTGAGGATCTGGATTCGAGCTCAAAAGTAGAATATCCAACTGTCCACCGTACCTCAGTAGAAATGGCTATTGCATTTAATGCAATTGGCATTTGATGCTTTGGGTCCTTAATGGGCATTTAATGCAATCAAAGCTTATTATTCGGTAAATTTGTCACATTTTTTTATCCATTTCCCAACATGATATTAAAGAAGGAATGGACAGCGTGGATGAAGCGATACATCTCGGTGAGTTTCCACACCGATCGGGTTGAACACTTTAAGGTCCAACTCTTAGTTGAACCTTTAAGCGTGCGACTAGATCTGCGGGAGGACATTGAGATTTATCGTGGATTTATCCATGCCGTCCATGCCTTCTTTAAGATCTTAACAAATGCTGTGTGTGTGTATTTAATGAGCATTTAATGCAACTAAAGTATACTATTTGGTGTGGTTCACTAGACTATTGGATTTGTCACATTTTTGGGTTCATTCCCTGACATGATCTTAAAGAAGGAATGACGGTGTGGATAAACTGATACATCTTGGTGGGCCTCTATATAGATTTGGCCGGACACTTTAAAGTCCAACCCCTAGTCGAACCTTTAAGCCTCGGACCAGACCTACAGAGAGAGCCTATGAGATTTATCTATTTATCCCTTCTTTAAGATTTAAAGTATGAGGCCAAAAATGAGAAGATCCAACGGTCCAGCATACCCCCAGCAGAAATGGCTCTTGCATTTAGTGCAACTGGCATTTAATGCTGTGTATTTAATGAGCATTTAATGCAACCAAAACTTACGGGTGTGGTTCGCTGGATTGTTAGATCTGCCACATTGGTACATGATCTTAAAGAAGTAATGGACGAGGATAAGGCCATACATCTCGGTGGGCCTCCACACGGATCCGGTCGAACCGGGTCAATGTGATTTATAACTTCTTTAACATCTTAAAGTATGAGCCCAAAAATGAGAAGATCCAACGGTCCAGTGTACCCAGCAGAGATGACTCTTGCTTTTAATGCTTTATGGATTTAATGAGCATTTAATGCCACCAAAGCTTACTATTTGGTGTGGTTCACTGGACCGTTAGGATCTGCCACATTTTTTGATCCATTCCGTAACATGATCTTAAAGAAAGAATGGACGGCGTGGATAAAGCAATACATCTCAGTGGGCCTCCACACGGATCTGGTCGGACACTTTAAGGTCCGACCAGGGTCGGACGCAATCCGCGTCCTCACAGCGAAGGCCTATTATAAATAATGGTACGATCCAAGTCCAACCGGTTGGACCCCAAGGTACGGTCCACCCACCGGATTATTTCCCACCTATCAAGCGTATATGATATCCAATCTTTCAATAGGTAGGCCCCTCCATGAGGACAACCTAATGAAAAAAATCAGCCCCATCATCTGGTAAGGTGGGCCACACCATTTACAGCAGGAGTCCTTATCCCATTGGCTATGTGTACTGTCAGGTTATTAATTGTTAGGATAAGGTGGTGGTTGTATAATCTTCTATGCCAACTAGGAAGTGTATGGTGCTCCGTAATCTGTGTCCCTGGATTGTCAGCGTGCTGGAGTGTGGTTGTGATGAGCTGTTGGAATGGCTTGTCTGGGTGTACGGATTGGGGAGCTCTTCATGCTGGCTGGGGTGAAGACTGCAGATGCTGGAATGGTCGTCTCCTTCTGTCAAGGGCTGGTATCAGGTGTGGCGTCGCCAAACAATTCCTCTACGACTTTCATGTAATTCGATTTCTCAGCTTCCTTTTCTGGACCTCAAGGTAAGCTTTACTTCCCCTCTTTTTTTAATTTTCCTGTAGATATTCATGTTCAAAGGCCTGTTTGTTTCTGTGCTAATTTGAGGAGTCTGCCCATAGTTTGTATAGTGCGTTTGCTTGGGGTTAGGTCGTTGCCTTCTCCTGTTAGATAGAAATTAGAGTCTTCATCAAGAAAATTAGAGGTGGGGGTGCTCCCACCTTTCCCCCCCTACAAAATAAATAAATAAATAAATAGCCAAAAAAGGAAAAAAGAAAAGGAGGGCCACACCATTGACATCAATTCTATCGTTTCTTAAATAGCAAAATATAGTTGTGGTCCACTCACTATGGTTTGCAAGTTGGAGCAGGGACACAGTAAGGCCGGGACGTAGTGATGTTTGATTGGGCCAGCGGCTTGCTGGGTCAGGTACTTAACTGAACCACTTTCAAAGCATGCCCATCTCTGACCTCTGATAGTGACACATGGCCCAATCAAAAGTCACCACATCAGGGCCTTACTGTGTTGGGTGAGTCCCAGCCTCACCAAATCGACTCCTTGGCAACTTTCACATGCGGAAGAACTTGGGCCATCAACAGGAAGGCAAACAAAAATTTTGAGCTTTCTATCAGGTGGACTACACTGTCTAGATTCCGAGCTCTTTATTTTTTTTATTTCCTTGGAAGGAAAATTCTATTCAAGAAACCCTTACGAGGGAAGTGTACACTCATGGGATTCGGGTAAGGCCTACGGCACAACCAATATCACCATAGGCTGCCTATCATATAGCCCGAAACACAAAAAGAAAGACAAAAACCGCTGCCACAGATCGATTTTCCTTGAGAGACCCGGGCCTGCTCGATCTAGGACTACATTCCCCCGGATGGCTGTAGGCAGATAGACATCAGATTCCAAGATAAACGTCAGGCCATTTCACATTTCAGACCAACAAACGAACTTTTTTTTCCCCTCAGCTATCAGTTTACTTTTATGTTGTGGCCCACCTCAGTGAAATGGCATAATTTTTTAGTCAAAATATCTAAGCATTGTTTCCAACCAGATGGAAAGCTCACATCTAGCAGACATGTTCCATAGTGGTACATTTGTGGCTACCTGTGGTGAACTGAGCTCCACATGAATGTAGAATTAGCCAAAAGCAACAAGGATGATGGTGGTGGAATTAGACACTTGTAGCAAGTTTTGGTCCATCTCAAGTAATCATATTACATACCATTTGCAGGCTGCATCTCTCTCTTCCCTCTGATAGCATGCACTGGCCCACCAGATCAACTTTCCCAATCACCAAATGCATTTCCTGCATCTCATCTTTTTTTTTTTTTTTTTTTTTTATTCTTTTTAATTTAAAATTTTATTGAAAGAAGAAAGGAACTTACAGACCAGGACCACACAACTAAATGGGGCCCAATGACTCAGAAGAACGCCAAAGGCCACCAAACGAAAACCCCGCACTACTAACTAAGAGAAACCGGGATCAACCTCAATGACTCGGACCTGGCCCAAGTCCTGCATCTCATCTTATCAGAACATGCCGATGGATCATGATGGCATTAGTATGCAGCAAAATGAGAATGGACATGGAAACATAGGTGAAACTAATATGAAGGTTAATGCACTTGGTGTTAAGGAATACTACTAATGCAACTTCCATCATAGAATTTCTGTAGCTCCCTTCCCAGCAAAAGCAGGAAATGCATGTGGTGATTGGGAAAGTTGTTCTAGTGGGCCAGTGCATGGATAGTCTACAGTGCAAAAATTGCAGCGACTGAACAAATATTCACCATCCAATTGTGGTTGTTTTTCTGGTTCTGGTTGAATGGGATGATTACTCCAATAACTCGGGCCACTGACCAGATGGGTACCATAGTTTATAGTTTCATCGTGTTTCTGGGTGGTTTTGCTCTCTTTTTGTTTGTTGATGTTGATTAATGAAATTATATGATAGGTGAAACCCATTTGTTCTGTGGAGACCACCCTAATGTTCGTATATCCTTTATTCATATCAACAAATTTACAGGTGGGGTGCTCCCACCTTTCTGTTAAAAAAAAGGGTCCTACAGTTTAATCTTCCCTGAACTTTGGCCTATAGTCCATCCACATAGGACGCCCATACACAACCTTCCATTATGAAGCTGTATAACAGCATTCATCTTTAGATGCTAAGATCCGGCTAAAAGCATAAATTTCTTTAGGTTGATCATTGGAACACGAAATTGTTGTCCACATCCAACTAAGCTAAACTACCAGATCTCTTATTTGGCTATTAGGTACTTCTAATACCACCACAATTAGTTGGAATAAGGTTTTGAAGGAAGAGGAGGAGGAGAAAAGGAGGAGGAAAAGGAGCAGGTGAGGGAGAAGGAGATCACTAAGAAGAAGAAGAAGAAGAAGAAGCAGCAGCAAAAGAAAATAGTAAAAGAAGATGTGTAAAGTGGAAGAACATACTCTCCAACACAACAGAGGATATGGAAAAGCCAGTTGGAATTTTAGATTATTAGAGCATCCTAGAGATCATCATGTGTATTGACCAAGGGACCTAGTAGAGAGAGAATTCTCATTCTCTCAATTGTTTAGGGTCAAAAAAGAAACGCAGCTTAGAAGAATGAAAGAAACAAGTATTGCCTTATGGATCTAGTATACTCAATGGAAATTGGAATTTAAGAATACAAACGTGATTATAACATTTTCTGGTCTCTAGATTTGGAGAGGATCCGTTGTTTGTAACCTCCATTAAGAGAGCTATTTGGATACTTGTGATGGAGAAAAATAAACTAATATGGGTTGAATTAATATAGACCAAGGTAGGATAATGATTATGAATGTCAACAGAAAAAAAATTAGTCCAAGGTTATATTGAAAGTGGTGCAAGTATTCATAATTTCATAATCGAATTGAAAATTTTGTGAGTGATTACCTAAATGAATTGGAGAATCTCTAGTATAATTCAAGTCACTGAATTAAAAAAGTTAACTGGTAGACCAATCATAGTTCTAAACCCAGTGGTTCAATCTGAAACTCTGCTAAGCCAAGTGGCTCAAAAACATTTCAAGTCACAGGAAAACTTGCTCATAGGTCTTACTTGGTCAAGACTCGACTATACATGTTGAGTCATCTCATGGATTCAGATGAAACAACATAACTCCTGGAAACAAGAGAGAAATCACTCGGTTTATTGAAAACCAAGCAAGCTGGTTGGTGATTTTTTATAATAAAAGGAATCCAAGCTGCTGAGACTCAACTTTAAGATCTTCACCGTGAAACCGAACATCTCATCCACCTAGTGTTTGCTTATTCCAATTATGTTAAGTATTCACAAAAAAATTAAATATCTGTCATTTTATTATTAATTAAATACCAAGCCGAGTTAAAGTCTTCGTGTTAACCCAACTGGACATCGGGCCAAGCCAACTTTTCAGGTTTTGGAACTATGATACTATGGGAAGTAGGAGTGGCTGCAGGAGTGAAAAAAAGGTAAGAAAGAAACTACTTGAGGACCTACAGTATCCACAAAAACATTGAATTTTTAAGCATGAACTACTCCTTATTTATTTAATAATAATAACCTTTAATAAAATCTTTATTTATTTTTAAAAAAAAAGCTCCTTATTTCGAGTAATCACACCACTATGGAATGATTAGAAGAATCATGCTTAAGGGCCGGAAAATAATTTTTTGAGGATAAGAACATAATAGTAAAAGGAGCTCAAGATGGCACAAAAACTACAAGCCAAAACTCCCGACAACTTTTAAACACGATGCCCACTCCCTTACAAAGACCCTTGCCTATAAATGACCTCCTGGATTGGGAGGTGTACATCCTGGAAGCATCTACCATTTCATTCCCCCCCCCCCCCCCCCCCCCCCCCCCCAAAAAAAAAAAAAAAAAACAACGCCCATAAGATTGCCATTATGAGAAACTTCCCAATAGCTTTCCTTCCTTACCAACACCATGTCAACCCAAAAGAAGATCTCCAGTTGAAGTTGACATCACCCACGACATGTTGAGCGTACCAAGGAAGCACCAGCACGCCTCATAAGACAAGGGGCAATGGATAAGAAACTAATCAATCAAATCAATCAATTCCACATTCGCCAAGCACATCAAAAGTGATAGGCATCACCACATACCTTTTCTAGAGGTTATCTATAGTAAAATATTTCTTTGCCCCCACCAGCTAGGAAAAAACAGCAACTTTTGGAGGAGCCCTATAGGACCAGATGAAAGACGTTTGGGCATATTGGGTGCCCTCCAAAGAAGAGCAAAGCATATTAGAGAACGAAGGACGCGGATTGCATCGTCGGACCTTTAAGCATCCGACTAGATTTGTGTGGGGAACACCATAATGTATCTGTTTATCTAAGATCATGTTAAGGCGTGGGCCCAAAATTGAGGCAGATCCAACGCTCTAGTAGACCACACCAGAGATAACTCTTGCATCTAATGCAACCCAAGCTTACTATTAGGGGTGGTAAGCTAGAGCGTTGGACTACCTCATTTTTGGGCCTATATATACCTTAACATGATCTTAGAAAAGGGATGGACGGCGTGGATAAACAGATACATCACGATGGGCTCCCACACAGATATGGTCGGATGCTTAAAGGTCCGACGAGGGGTCGGATGGAATCTGCATCCTAAAAGGAAAGGACTGAGAAGCGTCCTGATTTGTTCTTTAGCCACATCATTCTATCCTTATCCCCGGTATTGGGAGACAATTTTGAACACAATCTAAGAACCTCACAAACTCCTCTACCTCTTCATCTTAAAGGTTTCTTTAGCAAGGAGGGGACTACATGACTCTATCGATGCTAAAAGGAGACTAAAATATTTTTCTCTAGAGACGGGCATGCTAGCCTTGGAAAATCCACCCATAGTAGAGACTTGCTAGCCTAAATATCTTCTCAAAACCAAACGTTAACTCCCTTTTTTTTTTATTTATTGAGAAGCCTCTTATAAGAATTTGGGCTTTTCTGCTAGAGATCGCCTTCCACACTCCCAATGCCTTCCACACTCCTAATGCCTTATAGAGAGAAGAAATCTTCGTTCACAACAGACCTTTTGGCACTCATATTTGCAAGCTACGATCTCTCCATGAGGATCTTTCCTCCCTCCCCACGAGGATCTTTCCACCCTCCCCAAACCTCCACAGCCATTTATCCAACAGATAAAGATTCGTCATCTCAAAATCCCAAATCCTTGCCCCTCCCTCCTCATATGGTTTACAAACCTCACTCCAATTTAATAATGGAATTTCTTCTTATCTTGCATACCCTGCCACAAGAAATTGTTTCTTATTCCATCTAACCTTTGGAAGTACACCACTTGTAACTTTGTTTAAATGCCAAAATGTTGTACAAAACTTTAGGTGGGCGCCACAAAATAACTGGGCCTCACCAATCATATAAATCCACTATACAACACGAAATAAGAAACAAGCAAAGATTAAACAAGAAATAAAACAATCAACTACTAGGGTCACATAAGAAGATGCAGTGCAAAGATATGAGACTTGAGTAACAATTGACCTCAATTACCAAAATATGAGAAAAAACCCTTCAGAAGACCTAAACAACTCCCTAGGAACAACTCAAAGATGAGCAAAACCACTTTTTGCTCCTCCCAAAGCACCTCCACCATTGTCCATTTCTTGAAGGCCTGCAACCAAGCCCACACCTATTAACCCCAAGCATGGACATTATTGCCCAACCACTCGTGCACAATTGACAGCCAAAAACTCCACATACAAGAGCCCACCTCAAAGCATACAACATTAGGTAGAGATCAGACTTGCCAAAACACACTAGCTAGTCCCTCACCCACTCCATAGTCATTCCTCAAACATTAATTTTCAATAGGTGTAGCGCTAAGATCAGGGAAGAGGAGAGGCCGATGCCACCTCAATACAAGAAGCTTGATGATCAATGGCTCGCCTATTAGCCTACACAGAAGAGAATTGGTGGGGAGACGACGACCCAATCAAGTTGTTAAGAGCCTAGCAACACCATCACTAAAAAACTTAGAGAAGGCAATGGGATTAACAACATAGCCAACGTACCAACACAAACATCACAACATGGACAATTCGAGAAGCACTGCTCAAATTTGAGCCAAAACATGGCCGCATGATCGTAGTTGCCACCACCTCGGCCCCCAACATAAAATTTTGAAGAAGGAAGACAAGCAATTAAGGGACATGAGACTCATTGGAAAGTTATAAAATAGATTTGAGGGACCCAAGTATAGACCTACTGCCTGTGAATTGTAGAGAGAGTCGAACCCAACTTATACAACCTCTACTCCAACAATCCAAGGAAGCAAAGCATGTTGTAAAAGTAGCCCAACCATTGAGCCAACCAGGTAGCAAGCATTAACACTACATCATTGTCCAACAACATTCCCCTGCATCATCACCAAGCCAATTAGAATATGCTACCGAGCCAACCTAACCATTTAGCCATCTATACAACACACCAAGCATTACAATTGCAAGTGACTCCATTGCTAGCTAAAAACTAGATACAAAGTTTGAGCATTTGTAGATGGACATGTAGTCGAATGGAAAATTAGATAATGTTGCTTTAAATAAAGTTATCTGCACCCCCCAAGGATAGTATTGGCCCTTCTAGTTTGCTAGATTTCTTTCAAACCTTTCACAACCTTATCCTATAAATGCCTAGCTAGGTTTTCAGTACAAAGGGTGAGGCCATGATAGGTTGAAGGGAAGATGCTTGCACTGCACCCAAAAACTACCACCATCTGCTCCACCTCTATCTTGTCCAAATGAACACCCAACTTCTCGCTCTTAGAGATATTTACTTTCATCCCTAACTCTAGTTCAAAGCATCGCATAAGCTTCTGTAAATTATCCACCATAACATCACTAGCTTTGCAAAATATAATAGTGTCATTAGCGAACTACTAATATAAAAAAAAAAAAAAATCAAAGAAGTGTCTTTCTTCACACTAAACCCTCAGATGAGGCAAACATCTTAACCTTTTTCCATCATTCTACTAAGCACTTTCACCATCTCAAGAACAGGAAGGTGAGGGAGACGATCACCCTGCTGAATGCCTCTCAAACTTTTATAAAAGCCTTTAGGAGGTCCATTAAATGGAATAAAAAACTTTATCAACCAAATGCATTCCCTCATCCATCCCCTCCACTTTGAGTCATACCTCATCCTTTCCAGCATATAATCCAAGATGTCCCAATCAACGTAGTCATAAGACATTTCAAGGATTGGCTTACAAACTATTCCTCTTATGCCTTTCTTAAATTGAGAGTTGATGCACGTGAGTTATAAATGCGTTGTCTTTTTTTTATATAAATTTTTTTTAATCAAGAAAAGGTTTTAGTAAAGATAAACAAGAGGCTTTACATCCATTCAGGTGGCCCCAACAAAAAGATCTAGGTCGCACTTATCTTTTACTCTAAGCCCAAATGGCCTATACAGAAGTGGCCTAATCAAGAAAAGGTCATCTATTATTTGTCTTCCTTCTACAAATGTGCCTTGGCGCTTTGAGATAATGCTTGGTAAAATTTCCTCAATATGGTGTCTATGTTTTTTGGTAGAATTTTATATGGTCTCTAGTTAAACTTATCAGTCTAAAGTCCTTCAACCACTACGCACCCAAAACCTTTAAAATGTTAGTGATGAAAGAAGCTCTTAACTCTACAAATAAGCGACCCCTATCATAGAATTTTGAGATAAATCTCATAATGTCAAGATAGAGAAAAAGCCATAGGGTATCCATCAGGCCCTAGGGCCTACCCTTACTAGAGGAGTCCACCACCGCCTTAACCTCTTCCATTGAGAAAGGGCTCTCTAGCAAATCATCTTTGTCACTAGATAGGTGACTGAGAGTTAGGTTGTCCAGCTTTGGTCTATCCCAATCTTCTCACGATAGTAAGTTCTGATAATACTGTACCATTGAGGTGTACACTTGATTTTTCTCTACTCTTATACCACCACAACAATGCTTTTAATCTTGTCATCTATGGCTCTTGCACTGGAAAATTCTATGAGAGAACTTTGTATTTGTATCATCCTCAAGCCACGAAGCTCTCACCCTTTGTCGCCATTTAATTTCTTACTATTTTTGGTACTGTGAATAGTAATGGGCTAGCTTCTTTTTCCTCTGCTGTCAACTCTGTCCCTTTTTCCTTGACATTAATAGCCTGGATTCCTCTTAAGGATATTTTTCATTTCGCTACTTGTGTTCGAGTTTGACAACCAGTAGGTCTCAGGTTCGAGACACCTTGATAGCAACTCCGGGTGCTACGGGTTGTAGTACGGGTAGGGCTGGGTATGGGCCATGTAAAAAAAAAAAATGATATTTTTCATTTCTACCTCCCTATCTCCTAAGACTTATGTCTTCCACGCTTTGATCTTGTCCTTTAAAAGCTTAAGTTTTTTACTTAGCTTGAAGCCTGCGAAGCCTTTAATTTCAAGGGCATGTTTGGATTACTAGAAAGCACATTTATGTAGAGAAATGTGTAGCGAAAAAGTAATAATTACTATTGCTACTATATTCCAGTGTAAAATAAAGTACTGTACTTATGCAATACTCCTCTTCCAGACATGTAAAATACTTTCATTGGTTAAATATACTTTGATGTAATTTTGTCCATATGTGTTATATCCACACCATCTATCTATTTTGCAATGTCGTTTTAGGGTATGTCCCAAAAATGTGGAAGATCCAACACTTCTGAGGACCACAAGAAGTTTTCAATGGCAGATGTCCAATCCCTACAGTTAGCTATGGTGTGGTTCATTTTGGATTTGTATTTGCCTCATTTTTTTATCTCATTACATAAAATGATCACACAAGATGGGTGCACCGTGTGGATATAACACAAACATTATGGTGGGACCCACGAAACTATGCCATGCAACCCACGTTTGTGCATTCATGTCATGCCCTGCCCTGCCCTGATTCCAAAGGATTCCAATGATTTGACAATTGATAATACCCAACCAAAGGAAAGAAGTAATGATGATAGTGTTACTCTATATTACACTGAAATTCTCGGATCCAAACACGCCCCAAAAGACTCCCACCAGCCTCTCACCAACTTTGAAAAGCCCTCCATTTATGCCACATGAGTTCAAATTTGAATGGTTTTGGCCCCTAATTATCCTCCTCTACCTCTAGAAGAATTGGGTGGTGGTTGGAAACTGGCATGGGCAACTCCCACTCGTGTCACCAAAAAAAAATTTCCACCCACCCAGGCAACACAAGAAATTATCTAACCTGGACATGACGACCCTTTCTTTCTTGTTTATCTAAGTAAAATTGATTCTTCCCAAGGGAAGGTCCACTAGCTTGTGTCTTTCTACCTAGTTGGAGAAGTCATTCATATTGTGGGTAATGTTCCCACTGTTGGACCTCTCATAGGAAAATCTCATAATATTAAATTGCACCCCATGCACCAAGGTAGGTCTGATCTATGACGTACAGAGTTTAGATTAGACTAGACTCCTGCCTCATTAGTGTTTTGTTTGGTCCATTCAATGCAATAAACATCTCTCTTTTTTTTTTTTTAATTTTTAAGGAAGATAAATTATATTACTCAAAATGAATATGCTTTACAACTTTTTTTGCTTGTTTGTCTAAGTAAAATTTCCACCCACCCAGGCAACACAAGAAATTATCTAACCTGGACATGACGACCCTTTCTTGCTTATTTGTCTAAGTAAAATTAATTCTTCCCAAGGGAAGGTCCACCAGCTTGTGTCTTTCTACGAGAAGTCATTCATACCATGGGTAATGTTCCCACTGTTGGACCTCTCATAGAAAATCTCATAATATTAAATTGCACCCCATGCACCAATGGAGGTCTGATCTATGACGTACAGAGTTTAGATTAGACTAGAACTCCTACCTCATTAGTGTTTGGTTTGGTCCATTTAATGCCGTAAACATCTATCTTTTTTTTAATTTTTAAGGAAGATAAATTATATTATTCAAAACGAATATGCTTTACAACTTTGGGTAACCCGAGATCCCAAAACAAAAGAAACACAAACTCAAGCTACCTATCATATGGGATCCCCACAAAACACTAAATACAACACTCTTGCACTTGCCTCAAACCCGATCAGTCCAGGAAAATGGCCCCTCGGATAGGCCCAAAGAGCTCTTGTAAAGCCGAGAAAGTGTTCTTGAACTGAGATAGGCTTCCCAGCCTCGCTAGCATATCCGTCGCCCCGTTCATTTCCTTAGGGACGTAGGGTACTTCCACATCCATGCCCCTAGAGATAGCCTTAATTCGAGCCCACCAGTACCACAAGGCCCAATTGGGAGGACTACCCTTTGAAAACACGTCCACAATGACCTTGGAGTCTTTTTCCATTCTCTCAAGCTTGATTATAGATTCTTTAACAACACTGTTACTGAGAAAGCCTCGTTCCACAGTTCCTCCCTAGCCTAAACCAAGGAATCCCAAGCTACTAAAATCCACCTAGTTGAGCCAATACCAACTTCTCCCCCTTCTCCCCCATCTCCACGTTCCCAACTTGCTTCTCTCTGAGAGGGAGTTCGCCACTGCATCCCATTAGGACTTTTCGACGCACTCAGTCCCATTCCCTCCTCTCCCTAATCTTGATCCATCCACCTTTTACTCGAAGAATTACCTCCTCCTTTACCTGTTCCACCCATTTGGAAAAATCATTTGAAATTAAGGTTTATCTAGCCTTCAAGGAAGTTCTTTATAAACAGGATGGGAAACTACAAAACAAGGCTGGGTGTAATGCCACTCCTCATTGTTGACCTTCCTCTAGACCCTACCTCTCCCTTACCCCTATCATCATAACTCTCCTCGAGACCTCTTGGCCCTTCGTCTTCTAAATAGTACAACCCAACTGTCTTCCTCCCTATTCATTCTTTTGATGCACTCCAATCATTTGATCTCATGTTTGAGCTTTCCCATCTCCTAACCCCTTCTCCTCTTCAATTCCCTTCCCGGCTACTAACCGTGTTGTAGCTCTACCTTTGGCTTCAATCATCGGCCTCCTTGTGCCTTGACCTTGCTACTCTAGGTTCCCTTTACCCTGAGACCTTGTAGCTCCACCTTCCCCAACTACAATTGTCGATCTCTCTATGCCACGACCTCACTACCCCAAGTTCCTTTTCTCCTTTTTTTAACCAACTCAATGCCATTTGACCTCCTTAGAACAGTTGAGCACCAGAAAACTGGTAGCTACATTAGAAAACCAAAGGTTTTCAACAACATACCTTCAACCTTCCAAAACTGCAGATGACATACCAAATCAATTTCTAATATAGTAATAACAGACTAGGAATAAAAACCAAAGAGAAAGGGAAGGAATATCACACATGACAACCAAATGAATGCATTCATTCCTTCTTACTAACTAACAACGCAACTTATGGGTTTTTCTTCCCTCAGTGGGCCACGCATCAACAATAGCCATTGTAGCGAGCGGGAGAAGCAGATCAATGATAAGAAGCTTTTGACCTAAGTACGCATACATGGCAAAGTTGTCTTCTAGAGAAAATCTCAATCAAACCAAGTTCACATAACTAGAAACAATGTTGAAGCCAAACTAGAAAGGAGGAAAAGACTCACCGCCTGTAGGAATTCAAAAGCATTTCCGGTGCACAATAGATGGACCAAATTCATCATACTCGGCCTTCGCTATCCACATCTACTGGAAGGTGCTGAGCGATGCCAAGATGGAGCCTCCTATCCAGACAGTGTAACTCTCTCGGGTGGAGCCACCACCTTGATCTTCATGTTGCTAGGGGCCAGCGCTGTAATTTCCTTACTCATTCGATCAGCAATACCAGGGAACATAGTCGAGCCATCACTGAGAACAATGTTACCATACAGATCCTTCTTGATATCAACATCACATTTCATGATGGAGTTGTACTTGGTCTCATGGATTCCAGCAGCTTCCATGCCATAAGGGATGGTTGGAAGAGTACCTTAGGACAACGGAACCTTTCAGATCTGATCGTGATCACCTGCCCATTGGGTAGCTCATAGCTCTGTTCAATAGCATATCTGCTCTTGGCTGTCTCCAGCTCCTACTCGAAGTCAAGGGCAACATATGCGAGCTTCTCCTTCGTGTCCCTAACAATTTCCCGTTCAGTGGTGGTGGTGAATGAGTAACCTCTTTAGTAAGGATCTTCATAAGGGCGTCAGTGAGATCACGCCTCGCAAGATCCAAATGAAGGATTGCATGGGGGAGGGTGTATCCTTCATAAATTGGCACCATGTGGCTAACACCATCACTAGAATCTAGCACAATGCCAGTTGTACGACCACTTGCATATAAAGAAAGGACAGCTTGAATAACGACATACATGGTTGGCACATTGAAGGTATCAAACATGATCTGTGTCATTTTCTCTCTGTTTACTTTGGGGTTGAGTGGTGCTTTTGTGAGAATCACCGGGTGCTCTTCAGGAGCAACACGGAGCTCATTGTAGAATGTGTGATGCCAGATCTTCTCCATGTCATCCCAATTGCTGATAATGCCATGCTCAATAGGGTATTTTAATGTAAGGATACCCCTTTTAGATTGTGCTTCATCACCTACATAAGCGTCCTTTTGGCCCATCCCGACCATGACACCAGTGTTGCGTGGCCTGCCAACAATACTAGAAAATACCGCCCTCGGAGCATCATCACCAGCAAATCTAGCCTTGACCATTCTGGTACCATTGTCGCAGATGAGAGGTTAAATATCCTCTTTGGTCATCTTTTATAAACCTTGAGAACGCTTCTCTCTCCTTCCGCCTCTGAGGCCGAGAGAAAATGAGAAGACTGGATGAAGAAAAGGCTGCCTTTTCTCCTAAGGCTTTGCTTCGGGCATCAATGTTGATCATTTGAAGAACCTTCCTCTTAAAAGATCAACCTTGATTACTACCTCTTAGATCTGCATGTGAATGTCCTCCTCTCTTTTTTAAGAACGGTGGGAGCACACCACCTAAAACGTTGTTGATAGAGGTAAAACAATGTACAACCTTTCGAGTGGCTTCACAAAATCTGGGCCACACCTATCGTATACTCCTGAACAACATCAACAAAATGTATAAAAGGATTGGAAGCACCTAAAATCCAGATGCAATCATCGAGCGCTAAAGGGCACAACTAACCACTTCGAAACTCAGTTGCGAAGACGACCCTTAACATACTAGCCCTCAGAGAGATCATCTTGAATTGTAGAGACATGCGCTCCTTGAGAGGCTCCTTTGGCTTCTGAATCTGAATCCCATATTGACAATAATCCCTTTAGATCTACATGTGATTGTCCTCCAAATCTCGAAGGCAAGCACATATTGTGTGCCCCCTCCGGAAGACATTAGTCCAAGCCAAATAGATTTCTTTCTATTTGAACATTCTTTCTTTGTGGGATTTTGGTCCCCGAGTTGGGGGGGTGTAATTTTTTTCTTTTATCTCTTTTGTATAAAGAGCTAGCATTGGTATGGAGGAGTGTTATTCTTTATTGGTGTGGTTTTGGTCCTTGATTTGGGTGGTATTGATGGTCCGTCCCCACAAAAATAAGTAAATAAAAAAGATTTTTCTTTTATATATTGTCTCCGTATCAAATCATAACAAGTGGGTGAAAATAGAAGAGAAGAATCATGCAATTATAACTTCCAGTAGAGCTACATCCTTCATGCAATTATAACCTTAACGAAATATTCGTGAAAATAGAAAAAGATGGTGTGTTTTTCAATTGCTGTGATAGTTCATAATAAGATGAGGCAACTAAATTGAAAATGTTCGACCAATATTGGAGGTTTGATGTTGATCTTTGATGCATCCGTTTTACACAGATTGGGTGTCATGCAAGAGTTGGTAACAAGAGACTTGTATATTTTAGTCCTGACATTTGAAAACATGAGGACTTGCCAAACCAAGTTCCTGTCATATATTTAACAAGTTTCTTAAATTACTTTGTCCATGAAAATGAACGTTAGGAACCTGACATTCTCCTCTAACCATGCAAGAAAACCCAATCAAGTCAATTCATAAGCATTCATAACATTCTTTCCTTTTTATTCCATATTTGAATGACAACTAATGTCCATCACAATGTATGCATACACAGGTAGTGTAAGATATATATATTTTTTTAGTGTGGTATTGTAAGATATCATATTGAAGCTTCTTTTTTTTTTTTTTTTTTTTTTTTTTTTTTTTTTGTATTTAAGCTTGTATTGCATGATGTGTAACTAAAACTATGAGAGCGAAAATTAATTAATCGAAGATCAACCATCATACTCTACTTCAATAAATTAATACACATAGAGAAACCAAGAGATGAGTAACTCTTGAGTATTAAAAAAAAAAAAAGTAAAAAAGAAAAAGAAACCAAGAGCTAAGTCCTTACTAATAGTGAACTTTGATATAAAAAAAAACCCACACCGCCCATCACTAACAAAGAAGGTAAGTTATGGGTTGAAGAACTGTAGTGTTGAACTGTGGCTAACCCAAACCTTAGTGAGGAGTCCTTAATCTCAACCCAAAATAAAAAGGAAAAAAAGTAACTCCAGCAACTCCAACAATGTTGTCAAAATCATTCGTATCTCAAGTCATAGTAAGGGTTGAATTGCATCGAATTATAAATCTTATCATAAATCATAAGAATTTTCTATGATTTTCTTAAAAATTTGAAAAAGCATACATAAAAATTAAATAAATCAGAAAAATAATCCTCAATCATCCATTTCCCATCATTATGCACCAAGTAATACCACCATATCATGATAGTGTTAGAAGATTCTTGTCTTTCTTTTATTTTTTGTTGATCAAGAAATCTACCTTAAAAAACATACATGAATCCTTTAATAACCTTTCTTCAGCGTAGGATCAGGTTGGAAATACGTCATTTGATTTTGTAGACTGATTAAAATAGATATTTTGATTTCTAATCATCATAACCACAATACGATAGGTCAACATGGTTGCAATCATCTATACAAACATTCCAAATTAAATAAGTTGCGCATCAATTCCCTGTTTCAACTAATTAAGAAGAAAGAAATCATAAGAAAATGCAATATGATTTAACATTGAAGAGAATATCTACAATGTGATTCTTATAAATAACAGAATAAAATAATTAGACTCTTCTTTTTTATTCCATATTTGAATGACATAACTAATGTCCATCACAATGTATGCATACACTAGATATCATTTTTTTTTTAGTGTGGTAGTGTAAGATATCATATTTAAGCTTCTTCTTTTTGTTTTTTGTATTTAAGCTTATATTGCATGATGTGTAACTAAAACTACAAGAGTGACAATTGATCGAAGATCAACGATCATAGTCTACTTCAATAAATTAATACACAGAGAGAAACCAAGAGATGAGTAACTCTTGAGTACTAAAAAAAGAAAGAAAGAAAGAAAGAGAAGTAACTCTGGAGTGAACTCACCACCAGTCCTTACTAATAGTAACTCCAACAACTCCAACAATGTTGTCAAAATCATTCGTATCGCAAGTCATAGTAAGGGTTGAATCGCACCGAATTGCAAATCCTATCGTAAATCATAATAATTTTCTATGATTTTCTTAAAAATTTGAAAAAGCATCCATAAAAATTAAATAAATAAAAAAATCATCAATCATCCATTTCCCATTAATATGCACCAAGTAATACCACCATATCATGATAGTGTTAGAAGATTCTCATCTTTCCTTTATTTTTTGTTGATCAAGAAATCCACCTTAAAAAAACATACATGAATCCTTTAATAACCTTTCTTCAATGTAAAATCATGTTGGAAATATGACATTTGATTCTGTAGACCGACGAAAATAGATATTTCAATTTGTAATCATTATTACCACAATACTATAGGTCAACATGGTTGCAATCATCTATTCAAACATTCCAAATAAGTTGCGCATCAATTTCGTGTTTAAACTAATTAAGAGGTAAGAAATAATAAGAAAATGAAATTTTATTTAACATTGAAGAGAATATCTATAATGTGATTCTTATAAATAACATAATAAAATAATTAGCCTCTTCTAAGCAACCACAAAAACATAAAATGAAAGCCAAGTGAAGCTTAAAATAGAAGAGAACAAGTAAAATTTGAACCATAAATCGAGATGTTGAACTTGTGCGATCGTTCTCATACATAGAATAATAGCGAAAAATGGAAAAAAAAAATATTGCTTATGCATGGAAACTTTTTTATAGGGCTAGATTTGTATGTTACTTTTCACCATTTCAAAGATAGTTGTGACTTTTCTTTCTTTCTTCCTTTATTTGTTTGTTTGTTTCTTTTTATGAATAAACAATTTTTAAAATGGTGGTGGTTCATCCTCCTCACATGCAGCCCATGTTCAGCTATCCAAACCATCAAAATTGTAGGTCCCATTGTGGATGGAGCATATCTCAAAAAATATATTGAGCAAGCATTCCTAACCGTCCAACTAATGGATATCAAATGGATGGTAAAAATAAAATAGCAAGTGGGTCAAAATCAAAGAGAAAAAAGATGATAATCACTTTTTTATCATGTAAGTAAAACCATGCAAAGTGATTGAAGTAAATATATGTGATTTATGTGAATTTCTAACCCTAGAGAGAGAGAGAGAGAGAGAGAGAGATGGTACTTATTACCATCTCAATTTAATTTGTACAGCGTGGATTGCTGTAAAATTATGCCATATTTAGAGTTCAAGACACATCATCCTTTTTTAAATGGTGCAAGACCTACACAGAACTCTAGTCCCTCTGTAGAAATTCTAAATGGGATGGGAGGTTGCGCTACAGTGACCAGGCTAAACAAAAATAAATGGCACAAACCTAATGGAGACTCCTAATGAACATAGGAGTAGAAGATCTCTCTACAAATACTGGAGGAAGAACCCATTGATAGCCATCAACATAGAACACAAGGATGATTGCTTCTTTTTTTGTTCTCTTTTAGTGAAAGGTGAGAGCACACCACCTGCGATTTTATTGACAAAAGGAGATTTTACATATTAGCGTGGAGCAAGTGACCATCAGTCCACCAAAAACTACAACCAAGATGAGCCACACCTTCCCTATACAGCCATAACAACGCCGAGACCTGAAACCAAAAGAAGAAGAAGAAGAGGAAAAAAAACTGCAACCAAGATGAGCAGCGCTGCTCCCATAACCAGAGACAAGCATCTACTTCCACCTAACATTGCCAATACTTGCCTCATCCATGGTTATGGCCCCTCTCACACTTCTTGGGAGATCTCTCTTTCTATGCACCTTGTTCCCTTCATTACTGCTTCCAATCTGAGCCAGGCCATCTGCTACCATGTTACTTTCTCTAAAGATATGGAAGATTAAGTGATTCATTCATAGTTGGTTATTGTCAAGTTCCTTTAACGCATACCATATCTTCCTAGATGGATTAGAGTGGGCCTTTCTAAGGCTGTCAATGATGACTTTTGAATCCAATTCAATAAAAAAACATTCTGCAGCCCGAACAGTTTGCATAGTTTTAGACTGTCAAGCATAGCTATTGCCTCCGCAGCTGTGTAAGAGACAAGCCCATAATCCTAGTGGAAGGCAAAAATAAGGTTTCCTTTGTGACCCGTACACACTCCACCTCCTCCCCCTTCTCCCAGATTTCCTCTTGACAGCCCATAACACAAGGAACATTTCTAGCTTGTCCTTTAGGCAATTAAGATCGTGTGTTTTTTTTCTAGTGAACTAAAGCGCATAATCTCTTACTAGCCACTAAGTAGACATGTTTATGAAGGTAATGCCCAAAAAATCTTTCAAAGACTAAAACCTAAGCCAATATCATAAAATGAAATGCTACTGTATCCAATAAATGGACAATTGATGGCAAAATAAAATGACAAAAAGTATTAAAAAAAGAACTACCGGTATATAACCTAATCATCTTACATGAAAATTGTGCATCCTCTAAATCTTCTCAAGTACTTAATCATCATAAAAAAAAAAAAAAAAAAAAACCCATAGATGTTGAGCACTACCAAATTTTTTTCGACTAAAATAACTTTTCTCCATCATACTAAATCAAAACACAGCAACAAGGGTCCTTTGGACTATGGAAATTCATTCAATAAAAGTAGAAACTCTTCATATTCAATACACCCTAGTCCAGGTGTGCTCCATCACCACTAAAAACCTGTGTTCTAGATGCCGATCAAGCGACCATATTATAAAAGAAGGAGAAGGAGGAGAAGAAGAAGAAGAAGAAGAAACTCTTCCTATTAAAAAACCCATGCCACAGCCCTTTTTTTTTTTAATGCCAAAACAAAACCCACAAGCACACCACCTTTATATTCAGCAAAACCCAATTCGTAGGAGGCGTATTCCTCCAACAACTCAACCATTTTCCCCCTGTGAAGACAACTCACAGGAAAAAGCTCTTTACATTCAGAACCAATGTTATCTAAATCGCCATCTCCCCCAACATTTCCGACCCAAAACACCCGATCCAGATTATGGTCATTTATGATCGAGATTGCTATTTTTACCAATTGGCAATCATGGTTCTACACTTTAGTGTTGATTACATCGTAATGTAATTTTACATTTGGAATGTAGAGATTTATTCTTTGATTTATGCAGTAGAATGCATATAATATAATACTATGTAATCTATAATAATAACATTCATCATCCCATATAATGGATTTGTATATAACATTGTATTGCAGATACCTAGTGTATATGTATTGGAGTGGCCCACATTATCCTACCCCTAGCGAACCAGTATTGGAGGAAGCAATGTAGTACGTACTAGTTTTTGTACCACAAACAAGTGACCGAACCCAATTCCTAGAAGGATCTATTCCTTCCTCTTGCATTCAATGTTCGCAGTGCCAAAATGAAACCCACAAGCAAAAACTCTTCGTATTAAACAAAAGCCAATTCCTAGAGGAGTCCATTCCTCCTATCCCACTCACAACCCACATTTCATAATTTCAAGTGACCGGATCCAATTCGTAGAAGGATCTATTCCTTCCTCTTGCATTCAAAACCCATGTTCCCAGTGCCAAAATGAAACCCACAAGCAATAACTCTTCGTATTAAACAAAAGCCAATTCCTAGAGGAGTGCATTCCTCCTCCACCGCTCACAACCCACGTTTCATAATTTCAAAACCAAACCCACGAGCAAATTATGTGCTGCTTAAACGGAATTCCTATTGAGGGTCTACTCCTCAGAGACTATTTGAAACCCATGTTCTTTAATGCCAAAATGACTACAAGCACAAACTTTCATATTCATCACAATCCAATTCCCAAAATAGTTTGCTCTTCGGCCTACACCACTCATTACCAAACCAAAAACCCACGAGCCACAGCTCTCATATACGGCATAACCCAGACCCAACTCAAAACCCAACTTCCTGCAAGGAGAAAGAAAAAGAAAAAAAAGGAGCTTAAACTTACCAAGAGAGAGCGAACAAGCAAAAGGTCTTCGTTCAATCCAAACCAGATCGCTGAAAGGATCTAATTCTCTTGAATCTGGGTGGGCATTTGAGAGAGAGAGAGAGAGAGAGAGAGAGAGAGAGAGAGAGAGAGAGAACAACCCAAACCAAATAGCTGAAAGGTTCAATCCACTTGGATCTGTGTGTGTGTGTGTGTGTGTGTGTGTGTGTGTGAGAGAGAGAGAGAGAGAGAGAGAGAGAGAGAGAGAGAGAGAGAGAGAGAACCCAAACCAAATTGCGAGAGAGAGAGAGAGAGAGAGAGAGAGAGAGAGAGAGAGAGAGAGAACCCAAACCAAATTGCTGAAAGGGTCTACCCATCTTGGATCTGAGAGAGAGAGCAATCCAAACCATATAGCTGAAAGGGTCTAACCATCTTGGGCCTGAGAGATAGAGCGAACTCAAAATAACACTTGTGAGCAAGAACCAGAACAAAAACAACCATAACAACAATAAAAACAAGGTGCTGATTCGACATGCAACTGAAACCCTCTTGCATTTGGAAGATATAACAGCGAAAGATTCCCATGCCCAGATCCTCTCATCTCCAATCCCATGCGCCTGAAAAGCAAAATACCAACTCTCTCTCTCTAAATTTCCAGAAGCAAAACCGAAGCGCTTTGGGTACTGGCCAATACGGTTTTCCGTTAAATCGGCACAGTGCTCAGATGGCGTCCCGTCCCCTCGTCTACTCCGCTCTCCCTCCCACATCAAAAGTCACGCTTTCATGCTCCTCTCCAAATCCAATAAAATAATACTAAAAAGGAGAAAAATACCCCATAACTCCCAGAAATAAAAACCCAATAAAAGAAAATTCCACAAGAGAAGATCATAAAATAGATTCTTAAAAAAAAAGAACCCATTTCCATTTTCAATTCCATCTCGTTATTTTTTTCATGTATTTTCAGAGAGAGAGAGAGTGAGGGAGAAGGGCAGAAGCCATAGGTGGGGAGGTGACAGAAAGAGAAGTGAGCACGCACCAGGACTGCATAGATTTATACAGTTGCAGGTATGTGCTCACTCTCTTCTGTCAATCTCCTCTCTTCCTTCTCTTCCTCTTCATTCCCCTAATATCTCTTTTCTATTTCTGGCAACAGAAAATCTCTCTCTCTCTCCTTAATATCTAATACCAGAAAGAAATAACTGACCGACGAAGGAGACGAAAGAAACGAGTCAGATCTCTGTACAGAAAGAAGAATCGGAGATGCGCGGGCGCGGTCTTTTGCCATTTTAGGAAAGGCCGTAGTGGTCACTGATGACCGGATGGCTCTGAAGAAAAGAAAGCAAAAGGGCTATTTAGGGTTTGTAGAAAAGCTCTGTAGATAACCCTTTCTCTCTCTACATACAATAACACGTGTCACTTGCACGTACCTGTACTTACAGCAGAGCGAGAGAAGAGATGATATGATCTTTCGTCCTCTTTCTCGTTTCTTCTTTTACCTTCCCATCACTTAATAATGAATTCCGGGAAGATATCCAACGGTAATAGAGGTTCCAAGTTACCGTTCTTCTCTGATGTTATCTACCGTCCATTTGGAATACGTTTATCATAATCTGAACCGTTCATTCTTCATAATATTATCATTTATAGAAACCTACTTAAAATTTCTTAGATTAGATTAATCTAAATGTCTGATCCTTTAAAATTTTCTATTAATCACATCGTTTCTAAAAACTAATACAACCATAAGTGATTAAGTTTATGTTTTTTCTTATCAAAACAGATTTATATAACTAATGAACGGACTAGATCTTGTTCATGCATGGAACCTCTAACAAAATAGAGTCGCGACATATTACTTATAGTACACACGCGAGCACCGGATTAGCTACCTAATATGTATATGTACAATATGCACCGAGACAAAGATGATACGGAGCTCTTCGGGAAACGGAAGAATTGTGTCGTGACGGGATTGGTAGATTTCACCGTTTCTTCCACGTGTCGAGCTATCCACACTTGCTTGACAAATCAGATTTTCTGAATAATCAAAGCCTCTGATTTGACTTGGTAGATGTTTGCTGGCCGTTGATTATGGAACGGTGGGCTCCAGTGTCGGTCTAGTGATGGGACTGCGTCAAATGCGGGGACAAGATAAAGACGAGCGATTTTTCTCTAATCCTTTCTTCCTCTCTCTTAGTTGTCGTTTTGCTATATGAGATGGTACCTTTGCGGAGTACAATGAATCGTGCTAACGCAACCATCCACCGTATATTTGACATCTTTTAACTAATCCCGACCTTCTAAATTGTAGAGGCCATGTACATTGTCTTAGATCAAGTATAGAAAACTGATAATATTATCTGAATGAGATCTAGAAAATAATAATGATTAGTGGTTTAGATTGGATGGGAGAAAGATTGATTTGATTGGATAGTTCGTATGAACCCATCTACGGTTCTCAGTGGAGGAAACAAGTTAGTCGGACCAGATTGAATAAATATATACAATATCTGGATGGGATATGCGCATGAGTATGATTTTGAAAAAAAGTGTTTTACCGGTTGAAAAAGTGGTGGGCCAGAAATTTTGAAAAAAGTGTTTTACTGGAAATTGCAGAAATTGCCTACTCTAGATTGATGTTTCTTTATATTTTAGTTTATGAATTGAAAATGATAGTCTCTAAGTGTCTGGACCACCATGCAGCCTGGTCTTGTAGAATCTATGCACATGACTCAATGCCCCACTCTCCCATCTAAATGTAGAAATGACGATGGATGTCCCCCTGCAGGTCAAAACAGAAAAATGAATGTTCAGATGAGGACCACCCTAATATTGTGCTTTCCCTAGGGGTGGCCCACTACTAGTTCCACATCCATTGGTTACATCATGTATAGTTCCCATTTCAGTATTCGAGGAGTCATATAGTGTCTGGAGTATGGTACATTTATCTTTTCATGGTGCATGTGGCCAGGGGTAATTTTTTTTCGGGAAAATCAATTAGGTGGACCTACCATCAACGGAAAATGGTTCAAATAGCACATGGATCATGTTTTCCTGGCCATCGGATCGATGTCCATCAAAGAAAGTCAAATTCATTGCAAGAATTGCATAAAAAAGATGGCTAGGCTGGTCTGATTGGAGTGGTTTTATAACAATTGTCAATTGGCCATCCATGATATGTTCCACTAAATAGACCACACTGATTGATAGATGGGTCTACGATTTTTACTGGGCTGGAGCATTGCGTGCATGTGTGGCCATGTCCAAACTGTAGATCTAAGAGTACATCATATGGGTCCAGGAATTTAGGGTCATGATCTTTTGATTTGGGATATGTCTATGTTGGGAAAAAAAACACAATAGGCCCACAACAGAAGAAGCGAGAAATCAATCAAGACATATCACAATGGCACGCATCAAGCAACAATTGATAATCACAAGAAGGCAATTCGATTTTATGTGGAAAAATCCCTCACGGATAAAAAGACCACGACGCAAAGTGAATAATCCACTATGAAATCAAAGTTACAAGAGAATGAAGAAACATCAAGTCTTAGGTTCGAGTGCTAAGGAGACACACTAACCCCCACTAGTGGGTGGGTGCATCGTGTGACTAACCAAGTGGGTGTTTTGCCTAGTTAACAGGGTGAGTGTGTTGCATGACTAACTAAAGGAAAAAAAAAAAAAAAAAAAACCCGGATCCAAAGCCCACAAGAGAAATCCTAAGCTCTCAAGCTCTTTCTCTCACTTTAGAACTCTCTCAACCCTCCTTGCACATCTAGGATATACTATTTTTGGTTTACACCCGCTTATATAGCAATAAACTCAAACTTAGAAATATCTTACGCAAAACTGGGCAAGATTGCGCAAATTGTACAACGCAATTGAGCACCCGAACCCACCGTTGGTTGCCCGACGCTAATGGTTTGATCATCCAACCCCCCCCCCCCCCCCCCCCGGCGGAAAAAAAAAAAACCGTCCGAAGAGTTCTTTGTACAAAATTGTCCATGGTCGGTCGACTGACGACCCTGTCCAACATAGATTTGAGTCACCTGATTCCAACAATCTCCACTGTGACAAAAATCTTCATATTGCACCTCGCTATACTCGATTACTGATCATCCTATTGTGTCTCACCCAAAAGGCTAACCTATTAGGTAGAGTAACCCCAGGATATATGAAGACAAACTCGACCCCCCCCCCCCCCCCCGAAACCTGGGCCGTGCAACACACATGCACGGGGGCCTCCCCCTCCTCCCGCTCATGTGGCCCTAAGGCATGGACCGGGCGAATAACCTAGGCTCTGATACCACTGTTGTGTCACACCCAAAAGACTAACCTATTAGGTGGAGTAACCCCAGGATAAATGAAGACAATCTCTGCCCCCCTCCCAACCGATGTGGGACAAACCAACATATACAACCTCCAAATTCAAGTAGTATGTCCTACCTAAATTTTGGATCAGTCGGATTTTTACCTTCATCTTATTGGGGCACACATGATGAATCGGTCTCTTCGAATATATAGACCATTGTTATGGGTAATTTCGAGTTAACACCAAACGTACAAAAAATCCCAGAGGCCCACGGGCCCAACTACCAATCTACAAGTCCAAGATAGCTGACCACAAAGGCCAATGGTCCACGACGCCCAAGCGAAGTCCTCAGCCCTAAATAAGTTCTCTTGGTCGAAGATGGAAAACTCAGATGGCACAAGACACCGACTCGTGAAGAGGACGACTAAAGGACAAGGCGCATAAAACAAACCAACTTCTTGCCGAGTAGGTTCCGCTAAGCAAGATTCCGAGCAGGTTGTACCGAGCAAATGCCGAGTAGGTTGTATTGAGCAGATGCTGAGCAGGTTCCACCGAGCAGATGCCGAGTAGGTTCTACCAGCAGATGCCAAGGTCAGTGTTGAGTGTTCTTTAATGAGTGCTCACCTCAATACTGAGTGCTCATTGCCAAGTGTTCACCTAAAAGCGAGCATTCTCCACACCACTGCCACTTCCGTATAGGAACAATAGCCGATAGTCAATAAATTCGGGTGTGATAAGGATTATCCCAAAGAATCATTCGGATCTATACGTGATAAGGATTATCCCAAGAAATCTGGAGATCATACCTGTAAGATGAGATCCACATATTCACCTACAACTCTCCGATGATCCTATAAATAGATGTATCCCTCTACTATTCAAGGTACACAAAAAACCTCTCCACCAAAAATCTTATTTCTAATCTCTTACGTCTCACAGACTTAGGCATTTGAGGGCTAATGGCCGGCCCCCCTAGCCTCCCCTTTTTTACCTTGGATTGTATCTCACAGGGTCTAGGAAATTTTCAAGTGAAAATCTAGCCCGCACATCTAAAGGAGATCATCACCAACGGTGGAGATCAAGCTTCCTCATCAGTTGACCAATTTTGATCGTCAATAACCATGATTGGCTCCACACAAAATATGAAAATTTTCTCTGACAGGTGTTGCCTCATTGTTTCATATGGCAAATATACCCAAGTTTTGGACAATTAATATTTGGGCTTAGGGCTACACGCAGGGGTGCAAATGATGGACAAACGCAATATGTATCCGGTGATTTTATTTATTTATTTATTTATTTTGACTGGTTGACAAAACTAGAGGACATGGAGAGGGTTTTCAAGGAACCAAAGGGAATTTAGGGGATGCGTTTTGGCTAGTGACCCCGACACCAGCCAGCAAGTCGGTGTCAAACCTCTATAGGCCCCAACATGATTTTTTTTTTCTTTTTTTTTAAAGAGAGAGCATACCACCTATAACTTTGTTGATAACGGGTGTTATGGGCAATACCGAGTTAACCCCAATCCACAAGAAAGCCCATAAGCGCACGGGCTCAATTACTGACCAACGTGCTCACGAAAGTTTGCTACAAGGTCGATGGTCCACAACGCTTGAGTACAGTCCTTAGCTTTAGATGAACTCTCCTGGTTGAAAGTTAGAAGGTCCCAATGACACCTAATACCGACTAGTGAGGGACGGCTAAAGGATTAGGCACATGAGATAAACCAATTTCTCACCGAGTTGGTTTTACCGAGCAGATGTCGAGTGGTCCCACAGAGTGGAGACCAAGCTCAATGCCGAGGGCTCTTTGATGAGCGTTCATTTTGATATCGAACGCTCATCGCCGAGTGTTCAGCCCGTAGATGAGCACTCACTATCGAACGCTCTTTGCCTAGTGTTCTCCTTATAGTTGAGTATCCTTAGGCGAGTTCTCTTCGCAGTCCAAATATCTCCCACACCGCCTTCAGCGCCGTACAAAGATAAAAGGCTGAAAAATCCTAACATGATAAAGACTATCCCAAAGGATCCCCTGGATTTACACCTGATAGGGATGATCCCAAGAAATCTGGAGATCACACCTGTAAGATAAGATCCTTAGATCCACCGACAGTTCTCCTGAGAATCCTACAAATAGAGGTATCCCTCTACTATTCAAGGTATGCAAAATCTCCTCCACCAAAACCCTATTTCTAATCTCCTATGTCTCACTGACTTAGGCATCGAAGGGCTAATGGCCGGACCCCCGGCCACCTTTCTTTTGTCTTTGATCGTGTATTGCAAGGCCTAAGAGACTTATCAAGTAAAGATCCAGCCTTGCACATCTAAAGGAGGTCATCTCTACCAGAGGGGATCAAGCTATTTTATCAGTTGACAATTTTCATCATCAATAGATTGACGTCATTGTGGGATCGACATCCAAGTCGTGTTCTCACCATAGCTAAGCACTTACACTTTTGACGTCCATATCACATTAGTCATGGGCGGAAGGCGCAAGAATAGGGGTAAGGCGCCCCTCGCGACGGAACTTTCCCAATAATAGGCGGATGCAGAAGAATGATTAATTCATACACCTCTGCAACTTGCCTCGACACCGTGATCCCAGCAGGGGTCCAGCTGACAAAAGCCCCATAAGAACGCGGGTAAGATCTCAGCCCTTAAAGAACCAGTGCGCTACCTTGCGGCTCTCATTGAAGAACGGGTTCCACAGCCTTCACACCATACACATGACAAAGCCCCCGGTCAAATCCATCAACATCAATCCTCACGTGGGCAAAGCCATGCCCAACCACTCGTCGAAGGCAACCACATTGACAGGCCTGCTCTAGGACGGACACGACCTGTAATTGAACTAGACACATTTGACCTCCACCATACCTTAGAGGAAAGGCGTCAGGCTCAAAAAAGTCAGGTACACGAGCCCGTTGCGTGTGAGAAAGCCAGTGGGAAGTAGAGATAAGTGAAATCAAAGAAAAGCTCGACAATGTACGACGTATCTACTAGACTTGGGCTCCTGCTGTAATCAATACTATGGTGGGAAAAATAAAATTACCATTCACCAACAACATCCTTGCAGAGCCGAGGATGAAAGTTCTAAAACTGCCACAACATCTCAAACTCTACACTGGAGTGGGGACCCTGTTGAGCATCTAGGGACGTTCCGTACTTGGATGGAACTCTAAGGTGCCACTGGACCCACCATGTGTAAAGCTTTTCCGCTAACATTGGTAGGGCCGGCTCGGCAGTGATTTCAGAATCTGAAGCTAAGAACAATCAGTTCCTTCGCACAGTTGAGTCGGGCTTTCGCAACTCAGTTCATTGGCAGCATCGAAGCGAAGAAACATTTCACACACCTTGGAATAATAAAACAGAGAGATGACGAGTTACTCAAATATTACCTCTCTCGATTCAACAATGAGGCCATCTAGATTAAAGGGCTAACCGACGATGTAACCCTCCATGCTATGGTCACTGGATTGAAGCAATGAAAATTCTTCTGGTCGGTCACCAAGAAGCCTCCAACAACAGTCTTCGAGCTCTTGGATAGGACTTAAAAACACATGAATGCTGAAGAGTTGGTCAACCCACACAAAGTCGAAGGCAACTCCTCTAAGAAAAGAAGTTAGAAGACGAGTCGAGTAGAAAATGTCAGAAGGACGACCATGACTCGTCCACCTGGAGGAGTGCTCTCTGGGCACCAAGGACGTTCCCTAACTGCTTCAATCAATACGCCGCTTCGATCAATACCCCGCTGAACACCCCAGTTAAGTAGGTGTTTATGACGGTTAAAGATTGAAACGTACTTGAATGGTCGAGCAAGATGAGAGTTGATCCGAACCTGAGGAACAAGAGGAAGTTTTGTTTATTCCACAAGGATCACGGGCACAATACCTCGGATTGCTTCGACCTCAAAGAGAAAATTGAACAAATTATTTGGAATGGACACCTACGAGAATACGTCTCTCAATGCCCTGGTGACCATAGAATGAATTTACAACAAGAAAGTCCCGAAGAGGGTCCACTGAGTCAAATCCACTAAAGATTCTACATGGAATCTATGTACTTCAACATCAATAAAGAACTTGTCTACATCTGATTACTATTGAACTGAAAGAGTTCTCCTAAAAAACAAGCCATCCACAGACAACCTCGGTTGCTCCTAACCGCAAGGCCACTCATGGGTAGTTCAGATCGTATCATAGCCCCAAGGCCATTCATGAATATCGTGCCATAGCCAAAAGGCCACTCATGGATGTTTCTGACCACACCATAGCCCCAAACGAGCCAATGAATGGGGGCCTTGGGTTGTACCGTAGCTGAAAAGCCACTCATGGACATCGTGTTATAGCCGAAAGGCCACGAATGGACAACTCAACTCCCCATAGCCAAACAACAGACGGGTACATGTCACCAAAAAGTCGGCCAAACATACAGACCCAAGGTCTTAGACCCACATGCATGAATACCGACTTACCTAAGGGTGAGTCGGGATGTCTGAATAACTAAGCCCGAGTGGCCACCCTAAAATCCTCTTGAAAGAGAGGGGGAGAGGGAAGAAATTAGTCACCTCGTACGGTCAGCACCAAGCCTAAGGGCCAAGTCGGCAAATTGATCCAACTAGCCAGCATTAAAGCTTCAAAACAAGTACAACTACACCACTGGCCGACAATAAAAGAAAAATATAAAAAATATTGCACAAGAAAATCTTATTTTAAAGAAATCTTGGCACAAAGCCCAAATGAGCCAATTACACGAATAGAACTAACCCTAGAAGATTGAAGAGAAAAGGAGGGAAAAAGACAGATACGTAGCTCCAGCCCTCCTTCGCACCTCTTTTAGTGTTGCCTTCCTTTCCTTTCCACCTCAACCACCAAGCGGTCCAAGCTGGATAGGAAGAGATAGAGACGAACCGCTGCCCACACTTAGGAAAATATGCAAGAGTTCCCACACAGCAGGAGATTGCAGCTAAGCATGAAAGCAACGTCATTAACCAAGATCTTCCATTCTTCCATTCAAAAACTATCTTTGAGAATCACATCTAAAGCATTGCCCCAAGCTTCGAAGTCTTCAAGAATTACAAACTCAATTTTGCTCCAAAATCCTGTGAATCATGGAGCTATAGAAGGATTTTCCATGACTCCTACCTTTGGCAAAAAATGGCTTTCCCTTTTCATATATAGACAACTAAACAAAATCGATAAAACTATAAAAAAAAAAAAAAAAAATTGAAAGGGGAATAGTTTTATCCACGCCGTCCATCCAATTTACAGCTCATTTTAGGGCATGAGCCCAAAAATGAGGCAGATCGAATCTCAAGTGGACCACACCACCGGAAAACAGTGTTGACTGAATGCCCGCCATTAAAAACTTTCTAAGGCTCACTGTAATGTTTATTTTCCATCCATATTATTAATATGGTCACGTAGACCTAGATGAAGGAAGAACATAAATATCAGTTCAATCCCAAATTTCTGTGGTTCCCCAAAAAGTTTTCAATAGTAAGCATTCAATCCCCACTATTTCTTATGGTGTGGTTCTCCTGAGCTTTGGATCGGTCTCATTTTTTGGTTCATGCTCTAAAATAATATGCAAAAAATGGATGGAAACTGTGGATAGAGTCCCTAGCCAAACTGCATCTGAATTTAGTTGATTGACAAATGTGGGCAACCATCAATTCAAATCCTATCTCTTCCCAAAAAAAGGACCAGCCTCATGCAATCCAGAAATATTTTAACATTGGTGGTCTCATCTCCTTACATGTGAAACTCACGCAAGGCTATTCTCACTCAAATTACGGGGCAAATAGTGGACAAAACGTCTCTCTAAAATCACACCAAACATGTACCAAGTATAACGTGGGGATGTACTGTGGTCAACTCTCAAGAGAAGCATTACTTATTTCAACTTCTTACGGGGCCCACTCCCCCACGTCTTGCAAACAGCTTCTCCTCTCTCTACACGCATTTCACATGATATTTCTACCTGTGCTTGTAACTATTATTTGTATCTCCACTGTATATAATGCGAGTATTGGGTGGACATTTTTACCCCATGATTAGCAGTCAAGAGATTTGAAAAGAAAGAATATTCATTGTGTGCAGCCTTTCAACTTGGAGTATTTCTATCATTTCCATTTTTCCCCGAGTTGTATATGCCCCGTGCTATTGAACTTTCTTAAGAATTTTGTCAGATGATAAATCATGTGTACCCATTGTACTATTTTTGTGAAATCAATTCTAACCATTGGCAATAGTAGCTCGTGTTAGGATGTGAGACCAGAGCTAGGCATTATCTAAAATTTAAGTGAGCCATTGCACCAAGTATTTTTGTCATTTCCATTTTTCCCTTGAGTGGTGTATGTCCTATGTTAGGAATCGGCTACCTTAAAGTAATTTCTTGGATCCAATAGCATTGAAAGATAGAGGCTCGGTTGTTGGATCTTCCTGAATACGTCTCACGTTGCTGGAAGATGGTTACACACCTTTCACTGGTGTAAGGTATAAAGGAATACTCTTCTTCAAGCAAAATCCACACTTGTAAGTCGTGTGGCAAAGATGGAGTCTAACTTCTCTCTTGCAGTTGATCTCTCTGCACTTTATGGATCGATGCTTCAAAATCGGATCCTTTGGTCATGAGTCTTACACGTTTTTATAGAAATGTAGCCTTGACCATTATCAAATTTCATAAGAAAACTACTCATGTAGTTTGAAAACTGCCAAAGTAATAAACTGCAGGAGAAATTGCTCATACAATTTGGAAACTTTTAAAATAATGGGTAGTTACTTATCCTGAAACCATCGTAACTCATAATCTCTATCTATCATTGGGTGAGGCCCACTTGGATGACAAGTGTTGTAGATACATCCCTCGTGATTGAACTTTCTTAAGAATTCGGTTAGATGAAAAATCATGTGGACTTCTAGTATTGTTTTTGTGAAATCAATTATGTCCATCAGCTGTAGTAGCTCGCGTTAGGATGTGAGACCAAAACCATGCATTATCCAAAATTCAAGTGAGCCATTGCATTGAGATGGGGATGTCCACCGTTGAGAAAAACCCAATTATTCTCTCTCCTCTCTTTGTGTAACTCGAACATGGATTAGCTACAACCTTAGATCTAGCGAGGTGGGTTTGATCCTGACCGTGGATCCCACCTCGATGTATGTGTGGGCGCAACCCTGACCATGGGGCCCACCTTGATGTATGTGTGGGTGCGATCGTGACTGTGGGGTCCAGCTTGATGTATTCGTTGTATATCCACATCGTCCATCCATTTTGCCAGCTTATTTTATGGCACGGTCCATACATGAAGTAGATACTGACCACACAAAAGAGATTGAATTCTCACCATTAAAAGCTCATGGAGAGCCACAAAAGTCTCGATTCAAGCTGCTATTTACTTTTTCCCTTCGTCCAAGTCTGTGTGACTTTATCAACAACACTTTGGATGGCAAATAAACATTATAATGGACTTGGGAAGTTTTTAATGGTGGATGTATAATGAGAGATGTTTGTTGTGGTGTGGTCTTGACATAGGTGTAGACATGGTGAGGTTGATCACTGTCTTCCTCATGAATAGCTACTCCGAAACCACGGTGCTTCTGGTACTCCTCAACCGAACTTCCTCGAATCCATGAGGGAAAGAGCTCTCGAATCCACGAGAAGAGAAAAACACAAAGTTTTAATTGATAAAAATAAAAGATGCTCAACAACGAAATTAAAATGAGTTTTAATAGACTAAATAAACCCTAGACAATCCTAGATGCGTAAGAAAAGAGTTCTAATCAAAATAGGAAACTAAATCATTTAAAAAATTTCGAACTTTGCCGCAGTGCCGTCGATCAGTTGATTGATCGATCGAACCAGAAAACATCCTGAGAGTTTTTGGAATTTTTGGTTGATTTACGATTGATCGACTAAGACTGTCGATCGATTGACAAGCGTGACGGTCCAAATTTTTGGAATCCATCAGGGAATCAGAAAGTTGCTGAATTTTTTGTTGTTTTTCCTTCATCTTCTTCCAACTCTCTTCTAACAAGAATGTGCTCGATCTGTGCCCTCCATCCAGGGGTTCCCCTCTACATCAAACTCCACATGAAAAAAAACTCGTCCTTAAGATTCGCTTCATGCTTGAGTCATGAACCACATTCAACGTCGACACCAGATATGGAGCAGCAAATTTCTTTAACGACGCATAGAGTGCACACACTTCTTCTTTCTACCTGGGTTCCTTTTCAACAGCACGCATTGTAAGGAGAGACTGCCCCTCTACTTTAGTAAGTAGTCTTGGGATTCTCTTTCGAGATCGTAGGGGAGAGAACAATCTTCTTCCCATCCTTAACAAACATAATGGTATTGTCTCAGATGTACGAAATCCTGATCAAATTGCCATGGTCACCCAAGTATCATGTGACAAGTGTCCTATGTCTACGACATCACACAATACTTGGTCCTTGTAGGATTTATCGATCCAAAAGGAAATGAGGCATCGATCCATTACCATTGTCGTGTTATCCTTCTGGATCCAACTAATCTTGTATGAGGAGGGATGTAGTGTAGTCTCCAATTTCAGCTTTTCCACCATCGTCCATGACATGATGTTTTCACAACTTCCGTCATCAATGATCACGTTGCAAACTTTTCTATTTGTTGTCTGGTGAGGAAAAGGTTGTGGCGTTGGGACTCAGCTCCCATCTCTGGTGTGTACATTTGCCTCTGCACAACCAGAGATACACCCTAATCTCCAAGAACCCATTCGACTTCTTCTACATCATACTCGGTATGTTTAGCTCTGTTATTCTCTATGTTATCATGCGCTTCCTCTGCAATGATGGTTACATTAGCCACTGACTGTTGAGGGCATGTATTTGATAAATGACCCAATTGGCCACATCGAAAGAAACGATCAGGCCTTGGCCGACCATATGGATTAGAAATTCGACTCGGACCTGGAGTAGTTGTCATGGCACGTTGGGGCTTTGATGGGACGTTTCCCAAACCTTGGACTACAGGGTTAGGAGAGGGAGGATGTACCTCAGCAGGTGCCTTCCCATTAGCTTGGGACATGTCTTACGAAGGATCTATTGTGGGTGTCTGCGTGGCAGGGTAAAATCGAGTAGCGGTCCTTGCAAGTTGCATCTCTACTCTACTCTCCAATTGTATCGCTTCATCCACAATCCAGACCGGGTGCATCTTAACTTCGTCCTGAATTGCAGGACGCAAATTGCCTATGAATCGTGCTACCTTTTGCGATTCGGTATCTCATAAGTCATTCTGAGATGCTAAGCACTAGAGAGTTGCTAAGCACTGGAACTCTTCCGTGCAATCCATTACGGTTCGATTCCCCTGTCGGAAATTTTGATACTACTAGAACAAGATCTGTTCGTAATCACTGGGGAGGAATCGCAATCGAAGAAGGCATCTCATCCATTGTTTTGATCAGATGGGCGCCTTGTTTTGTGGGGCATGTGAGAGTTGTAATTGCTCCCACCATGTTGAAGCACCGAATTTCAATTTGAATATAACCAGCTTCACTTTCTTTTCTTCTAGCACATCCACATAATTAAAGTACCGCTCAACATGGGTTAACTAATCGAGGAATTCTTTTATCCGTAATAGACCATTAAAGTCAGAAAGTTTGGCCTTACCTCGATAGTCCCTTTTAGCATGATCTAGACAAACGTCTCTATGAACAGGTCGTCGGACAATAGCGTCATCGACTTCCTCGTCGCTGAAACTGGAACCGTCTGGAGTAGCCCTACGATTTACCACCAGGATCGTGCTACGAACAGCCGGATTGTTATGTACAATGATCACAGGAGGTTGAACTTCGCCCTGGGGCTCAAGGCAAAATAAGTACATCCGCAATCCGATTGAGAGTGGCCTATAGCCCTTGCATAGCCAACCAACTCTCCCGATGGAGAGCTTCCATTCTCTCCATAAGATAATTAATCCCTTAATCATCGTTAACGTGGATTTTATCCATACCTTCGTTAGAAGACATCGTTCTAAGGGGATTCCTCGCTTTGATACCACTTGACACAGGTGTAGACGTGGTGAGGTCAATCATCGTCTTCTTCACGGATAACTACCTCTAATCCACGAAGCTTCCGGGACTCCTCAATCGGACTTCCTCGAATCCACGAGGGAAAGAGCTCTCAAATCCACAAGAAGAGAAAAAACTCAAAGTTTTATTTGATAATAATGAAAGATGCTCAACAACAAAATTAAAATGAGTTTAAATATACTAAATAAACCCTAGATGCATAAGAAAAGAGTTGTAATAAATAAGAAACTAAATCATGTAAAATTCAGAAATTTTTGCAACTTCCCGCAGTGTTGTCGATCAATCAATCGATCAATCAGTCAATCAACTGGTCAATCAGTTGATTAATCAATCACCAGAAAACATTCAAAGAGTTTTTGGAATTTTTTATTGATTTGCGATCGATTGGCCAGGCCTATCAATTGATCGATAAACGCGATGGTCTAGATCTATCGAGAATCCGTCAGGAATAAAAAAAGTTGCTAAATTTTCTATTATTTTTCCTTGATCTTCTTTCGAAACTCTTCTAACAGGAATTTGCTCAATTCGTGCCCTCCATCCGAGAGTTCTCCCTCTAAATCAAGTCAACTTGAGTGTGGCACCCCCAGATGCTAGGGACCATGGACATCCTCGGTCCCCATTATCATGTGTCCACATTATGCCAATGCACATGCAATGATGACATAAGCGTAGCTTTAATGACAACAATCCCAGCAAGTAAATAAACTATATCATGCAATAAGATAGTCCAAATGAAGTAGGTGAATCCAAAATATATAAATATATCATCTCACTTAAGGGGCCCTACAGGGATCCCCATCACACCCATGTCAAAAAATACACGTTAGCTACTCTAGCTAGGATCACCACCAAGGCTCCCAGCTCTAAAAAAGATCTGCCACGGACCCTACTCTAAACCTGATCATTAACGAACTAGAAGTACGAGTCATCGTCATCCTCAGCATACTCATACCCTACTATCAAGTCCACCTCAAGCGTACCTGCGTCAATCTGATCGTTTGGTTGGTGTTTTAAAATATCGTACTAGGTGGGGGTAAGTGATCAACTCAGTGGTTCCATTGCCCTAAGTTACTCAAGAAATCAAATGCATTCTTACGTAGGTAATGAGGTATTAACAAAAGGCACTCAAAGGATTCAGATGAGTTATGTTAATGCATGTATGCATGAAATGCATATGCATGCCCGAACACCATTTTGTCACAACCGATAATGATTGGCTAGTCACCACATCACCTGCACAAATCGTGTTGCCAATGAATGGGGCTTGTCACCCCCATCACCCGCAAAATGCATGTCATGTGGATCCATGCATGATTAGCCAAGCATTTAGTTAGTCAAGTTTCATCTAGCCAGTTGGTGAAGTCATAGTACCTGTCATTCTAGTATTAAGCCTAACTAGGACCATCTGACTCCTTGGGCTGCAAAACGCCTATCATTGTCAGTAAACCCTAAATCCATGCTTGGGTTATTCACCCAAGGGCCTGATTTGGTCGTGACTCATCAGCCACACCCAAATCAAGCGAGAAAAGGGCTCGTCACCCCTTCCCACCACAAGGTGGCAGGCTCGTCACCTCCATGGGTGCTCAATGGTTACTATAGGGAGGCTCGTCACCCTAGCATAGGCTGGCGGCTTGGATACAGTATCCCATTCCACCATGCCCGGCCCATGAGACTTGGGGATCAATTCAAGGTGTGATTTTAAGTGAACTATTCAAATGGTAATGTCGGTACTTTGGATTCAAATGTTTGACGATGATAAATAAGCATTCACATACCTAACTCGGTGTTGGACCAGCATCACTGACAATGGTGAAAGTCGAGAAGGTCGGCCTTAGGCATACATGGCCCATGTAGTCCTCAACTACAGTTGGTCACCCGTATTCTCTCCCAAATTGGTCATCTTAGCCCCAGGGCGATCGACCTCAAATGGCCACCCCAAATCATTATCTCACTACCGGGTTGGACCATCTTACTAATCCAATCATAGCACAGAATATGGGGCAAATTAAAATAGTGTATCTACTAAGTAAGTAGCATGCAAACAATTTCATAATCAACACATTACAGGTAGAAAGAAACAATACAAATAAAAGTTCAGCAAGCATAAACTAAGATCCAGCATTAATTAATTTCATCATATTAGTACCTTTAGCACAACATGAATTTATTTATCTAACTTCTATCGCATTATGAACACTCCAACTTAGGCATGCTAGTCAAGTTAAGCAATCATAGCAACATCAAGAATCATTTCAAGCAATATCACCAATCATGCATGAAATCAAGCAATTTCCAGCAACAAAACAACAGGTTTAGTCATTCTTAGCTACTCTAATACAACATTAACTACATCTAACATCATTTGATCCTAGGCAACCTGGGAGTAATGGTTCGCACCTTAGTTTCTTAGAACGACTTGGGGATCCTATAGAAATCAACCTTATATGTTAGGAATTTGGGGATCTTAGTTAGGACGAATGAAATCTAAGGGAAGAATTCTCCTACTTACCTTTGACAGTTGGTGAAGTAGTCTATCGAGGAGAGACAGTGGCTACGATGTCACTAGCACACCCAGAGTGTCATGAGGTGGCATGCAAGGCTCATCCCACCTCCCTTTTTCCACTCCTCTCTCTCTCTCTCTCTCTCTCTCTCTCTCTCTCTCTCTCTTTCTTTTTGCAAATTTCTAAAATAGAGAGAGGCCAACTAGTGGTCAAAATGACCCCAGCTAAACATCCTTCCTTATAGTGGCCTTGTGATAGGCTGTTTTAGTTAATTGGGTCCCACCTGGCCCATCTAAGCCAATCCGTTCCATGGGTCATTTTTCTCTAAGGGGTATCTTCCTACGGTTATGATTCTATGCAATTCGGATGTGGGGATTTTTAGATAGGAGCGCAAATGCGTTCAATGGTCTCCGATTGTAGATCGGGATCATGGCTCCTAGGTCGAGTTTGATGTTATAATTCAAGTTTGGGTTCATGTTCCTTGGCCACGCAAGGGTCCTAATGCCCCACCCAGGAAAAGGTGTGGGTGATAATGATTGCTTTAGTTGGTTTTGTTTGGGTCAATTTGCAGTTGGCAAGTGTTCTCATTGGTTCTTAAAAACTGTGTAGCCCAGGAGCTAACTTCATAATGACGTCCCTCTAGGGTCATCAAGCCCAGCGAGGGGGTTATCCCTCCTAAGTTTCAAGCTCATTGGTCCTAAGATGAGCGGATTAAAGGCCTTCTACTAGCACAGTCAGGTTTATCTTAATGAAACTAAGGTCTTTCTAAACTAGGAGGGATTAATTAATGGGCCTAAAGTGCTGTGAGTATGACATGGGCCAAGTACAGTGCTCGGATTTCAAGGTGGTTAATTTTATGGGGCATTATATTGAGATTTTTATCTGTTTTGCTTTTGGACCATCCTTAAAATAAGCTGGCAAAATGAATGGAGGGCGTTGATGCATAACACATACATCCAGATGTGCCCCATGGTCGCACCCGCCTGGCTGGATCCGGGTGGCAGCTAATTCGCGTCCATACCCGCACCCAGCCACCCACACCATTTCCCCCTAATTTCTCTCATTTCCTCTCTCTCCATGCCTTTGTGCCCCTGACGTGCTCTGCCCCGTTGTTTATGCCTAATCAGCTTTGGTTAGGGGAGGTAAAATCAGTTGAGGCAACCAAAAAGTCAAACAAACACGTACGGCGACAGAACAATGGCTACGTTCCCAAAACTATGAGAAATGCTAGGGTGACTTGAATAAGTAAAGATTGTTGTAATTTACTGCACATGCGTGTGACATCAGGGCCATTCATCAGGTGCATCTTACCATGAAAATGCTCTGTCCAGAAAATCAGAACAGTTCATTCATCAAGTGGGCCACAAGGGTATGAAAAAAATGTAGGGTTTAAGAAGATGGAACTGTCTACATTCATTGCACATTTTCTGCCCAATTGCTGCCCACTTGTTGAATGAAAGAGCCCTGATTCTTATGTGACTCGTCTCTCAAGTGGGTAGATGAGAACGTGTTGTTTCTTAGCCACAAATGGGTAGTGGGTCCCACACCACAGTCCAAAACTGTGACATGATCCGAAGACATTTGCGCCCATTGCCACTTGCCTCTACAAGTGGGGAGCGGATTACGTGTTACCCACGTAACACCCTAGCGGATGTTTCTCTGACCATGGGGACCACCTTAAAGTATTGTATATGCACATCGTCCATTACTTTTTTCAGCTCATTTTTTTTCATGTTCTAAAAAATGAAGCAGATCTAAATCTAAATCTAAGAGTGGGTCCACACCACAGGCAAACAGTGTTCATTGAATACCCACCATTAAAAACTTCCTAGGATACTATAACGTGTATTTGCCATCCAAATTGTTGATAAGGTTACACAAGCTTGGATGAAGGGAAAATATAAATATTAACTTGATCCAAACATTTTTGGCCCCGAGGAAGCTTTTAATGGTGGATATTCAATCCCTACTGTGTCATCCACTTCAAATTTGGATTTGCTTCATTTTGGACCATGCCCTAAAATGATCCAGAAAAAACGGGCCCTAAATTGATCTGGAAAAACTGGACAGCAATGATATACAACACATACATCAAGGTGGGCCATGCTGTGTCAGGGAAACAACTACTATGTTGTTGCCCTCTTAACACCTACTACGCTCTTTATAGGTGCCCCTTCTTGGCTATCAAATTTTTGGTGCCAATGGCCCTATACTTTGACATGTTCGTGTCAGTAGTCCATCTTTTCTCAACTCAAGTTTTTTTAGCCTTAAAACCACTTTTACAATTTTTAGTAGATGAAAATTTTCATCTACCTCTCCTTGTACGGCGGGCTCTTGTCTCGAGAGGAGAAATATATATATTTTTTTAAAGGGCACGAGTCCCACCAAAAATAGAGATTTGGCCCACCCCTTTAGTGACCTAATCTGTTCAAATTAATCGGATAGTCGTAAACCTATAGAAGGGTTTTTGCAGTTTTCTGTTTAAAGCTCTCTATGGGGTCATAATTACCCTAACGATATGCATTCATCCTAAACTATTTTCTCCTGTGTGGTCCATCTGTGATGAGTTTCGATCGTCCTCAAACTCGGGTTGATGACATGAAATTAAAACCCCTTACATGTGGAGGGAATGAATATTGTTCAAGACAACGTAGTGGGCCACACAAAAATGTGGATCGGTTCAAAATGTGAGGCCCTTGCCACAGAGGGCTATTTGATTGTTTCTTTCTTTCTTCCTTAGTTTTGTTCATAGGAGGGGAGGAGAGAGTGAAAGGGATGATAGTTTTTTTTCTTTTTTTGTTCCCTTTCCTTCTTCTTTCTTCCTTCGTTCTTAATCTCTTGGTTCCTTTTATATTATTTTTTGGGGTTTTCTTGTTGGGTATGAATGTTGAGAGTTTGTAAAATAGAGGAGAGTATGGAAGAATGTTGTGATGGATGAATTTTTGTAATGAAAGTATGTTGTAATGGAAAAACTTTGTAATGGAAGAATGTTATAATAAATGAATGTTATGAATGCTGGAATGGTTAGGGAGTGAGTTAACCAAGTCGCGGATGGACTAGCCCGGCTAGGGAGTGAGCGCAATAAGACTTAGTGTTCAACGACGAAAGAGAGCTGCCTCAGATTATCAAAGGGAGACTATTCCTCGATCGGATTAGGCGAGGAACTGTGAGGGAGAGAATTGTCAGGACTCCCTATTAGAGTGGTTGGTCTGTTGGTCTGCTTCGGGTCGTCCGGTTATATTTCCTGCTTCGCTATGTTTAATAAAGCTTTAAATGTTGTAATATAGATGAGTGGCGTAATAAATGAATGTTGTAATGGATGAATTTTTATAATGAAAGAATGTTGAGATTGAAGTATATTGTAATGGATGAATGTTGTATGATGGATCACCAATATTTATTGTAGATAGTCAATATTAAGAATGGACCGCCAATATTCACTATGGACCACTGAGATTAACAGTAGACCGCTGATATTTACTATGGACCACTGATATTAAGAGTGGACCATTGATATTCACTATGGACCGCTAATATTAAGATTGGATCATCGATATTTTCACTGTAGATCACAAATATTCATTGTGGGTGACTGATCCCACAAGAAAGGTCATAACTCCCTCGTTACATGTTCGATTTGGTTGATCTTATACTCGTTGAAAAGATAATTTGATGAACTTTCAAATGGATTTGGAATAATCTCATCGAGACACCATTTTATTACCCAAAAGTAGTCCCAAACTTTATTAAAGACTATGGACCACATATATTCACTATAGGTGACTAATCTCACAAAAATGACCTTAATTCCTTCATTACATGTCTGAATTGGGTGATCTTATGCTCTTTGGAAATATAATTTAATGAAATTTGAAATGGATTTAGAATCATATCATTTAAATAGCATTTAATTGCCCAAAAGTGAGCCTAAATTTCATTAAGGATGGTGGATCACAGATATTTATTGTAGGAGATCGATCCCACGAAAACAACCATAACTCCCTCATTACATGTCCAATTTGGGTGATCTTGTACTGGTTGGAAAGATAATTTAATGTACTTTCAAATAGATTTAAAATTATTTTATTTAGACACCAATTGATTACCCACAAGTGGTCCTAAATGAGATTATTACTTTTTCCATTGGAGGGAGCCACACCAATTAAAAAAGTGGTAAATTTTAGGTTTAATTTTGTATAATAAAATGGTCTCCAAATGAGATTATTCTAAAGTCATTTATAAATTAATCAAATTATCTTTTAATGAGTATAAGATCACCCAAATCAGACATGTAACGAGGGAGTTATGGCCTTTTTGTAGGATCGATTACCCATAGTGAATATCTGTGGTTCACAGTCCTTGATGAATTTTTAACCCTCATTTGTTTAATCAAATGGTTTCCAAATAAGATGATTCTAAATCTATTTAAAGTTCATCAAATTTTCTTTCCAACGAGTATAAGATCACCTAAATTGGACATGTAATGAGAGAGTGTTGGCCGTTTTCTTGGGATCGGTCACCCATAGTGAATATCTGCAATCCACATTGAAAATATCGGTGATATCGCCTTAATATTAGCGGTTTACAGTGAATATCAATGATTAACTTTTAATATTAGTTGTCCATAGTGAATATCAACGATCCACAATGAATATTGGTAATCCACTCTTAATATCGATGATCCACCATACAACATTATTCATCCATTACAACATTCTTCTATTATAAAAAGTCATCCATTACAACATTCTTCCACACTTTCATCCATTTCACAAACTCACACCATTCATACAAAAATAAAAAAATAAAAAAATAACTATAAAGGGAACTATCACACCCTTTTTTACAAATTTTCACCTTTCATACCCAATATATATATATATATATATATATATATATATATATATATATATATATATATATATATATGAAAAACAACTATAAAGGGAACTGAGGGATGAAGAAGGAAGGGAACAAAAAAATATCATCATTCCTTTCACACTCTCCTCCCTTCCCATAGAAAAAGCTAAGAAGGAAGGAAATGGGCAAATGACCCTCATGCGGCAAGGGTCCTATGTTTCGAGTCCATCCACACCTTTTGTGGGGCCCACTACATTATATCTTGAAGCAAATTCATCACATCCACATGTAAAAGGTTTTAACTTCATGTCATCAGCCTAAGTTTGAGGCCAAAACTCATCACAGATACTACACTAGAGGAAACAGTTTAAATTAACACACAAGTTAGTATAGTTATGGGCCACAGAAAGCTTGAAATAGAAAAACGCAAAAATCCTTGTACGCAAAAATCCTCCCAAGACTAGAGCCCCCATATGAGGGGCAACTGTGGCATATGCGTATTTTCATCAACTAAAAAGTGAAAAAATGATTTCAGTCCTAAAAACTTGGAGTTGAGAAAAGATGGCCCACTAACACAAATACGTTATAGTAAGGGGCTATTGGCCCCAAAACTTGGGCCTATCAAAGGTCATCATAGCCTAATAAGAATAAAATAAGGGATTGGCATGGGTGGTTTTCCAAATATCATGGGGTACGCATTTGTCCTTTTGAAGACGTCAAGGAAATTAGGTATTAGCCATTTTTAAATGAGAAAAGCTTTGATAGCTCTCTCGTAGGGTGACGGATGGAAGCGGATTGCACACTAAGTAAAATGTGGGGCCCACCGTAGACATATGTATCTTATCTATGCTGTCCATCCGTTTTTTCATCTCACTTTAAGGGCATGAGCACAAAATTGAATCATATCAAAGCTCAAGTGGACCACACCATAAGAAACAACGGGAATAATGATGTTCGTCGTTGAAATCTTTCTAGGGCCCACGGTGATGTTTATTTGTCATCCAACCCGTCCGATAAGATCTCACAGACATGGATGAAGGGAAAACATAAATATTAGATTATTAGATTGATTGAAATTTCTGTCTCCCCAATAAGCTTTCAACCGTAGGCTTTCAATTCACACGGTTCCTTATGGTATGGTCCACTTGAGCGTTGGATATGCTTCAATTTTGGGATTGCACCCTAAAGTGAGCTGATAAAATGGATGGACGGTGTAGATAAGACACATACATCACAGTGGACCCCACTCAGTACGCTATACCGTACTGAAGTTACTCAGTAGGCAGTCCGCTTCCGTGATGGATGGTGCGCCAGCATTTAAGAATTGCTCACAAATTGCATCCGTAGCGTATGATTAATTCAAACTAAAGCGTCCAAGTAACAAAAAAATTGAGATTATTTGATTGTCTGCCTGTCAAATATGTGAACATTTATTGGGCGGTTAAAATTTTAAAAAGAAAATCCGACGGTCCAATTTCAATGAATGATACATAAAATCCAACGATCCTATTTCAATAAACAAGCGTCCACGAATCAAGAGATTCGGATGGTTCAACCAAACTGATTTTGGGGCTGTGACTTAGCACAATGAGGTCGACAATTTCGTCAGTCTAGTTAATGTATATCACGTGTGTAGTTTTTTAGTGCCTGTGTATCAAGTGTCCATTCACGTCACAGTATCAAATGATTCTTCTCTTTAAATTAAGGTGAGAATGGTATCTTCCAACAGCCACAAAACCACGAGGGATTATTTAAAAAGAAATCGTGATCTGGTGGGCTAAGTGCATGGAAAGCTTGCACTAAAAATAGTTCGCATTTGAACTTATTGGCATCCAATCACCTATCTGAACCATCCATTAGGTACAGTTCCTTCATTTTCTGCTGCACAGCAAAAATCATACCAATCAGATTGTTCTAATCATCTGTGACTAGCCCTTTCTTCTAAAAATGATCTTCCGCATCCATTTTTTATGTACTAACTGATGGTTTAGAATTTGGATGATCTGATCAATATGATTTTTTCAAGGAAACCTATGATGAATGGTTTTACAAGGGAAGACAGCGGGGGACCCGGATCACTCTTTAAGAACAAAAGAGGTTTACTTGAATACACCCCCCCACATAAATGGAGCATAATTTCTATGCCAAAGTTGGAAGGAGGGCTTGGTATAAAAAATCTTCAAGAGGTCATGAAGAGTCGTCTCCGTCTGAAAATGGTGTGGTCAGTTCGGTATGGTGAAAATCAGAGCAAATGGGCGCCTGACTATTGTAAAGCGAGATACAATTCAGACCTCCTCCCATCCAGTGCTAATCAACGCAATGCAATGAGATCTCCATTTTGGAAGGGCATCATTCAATTGTTTCCCATCATTGAGAGTAAATAGCAGGTATCTGATAGGCAGGGGAACTTGCAACTTCCAGACAGAAGACTGGACGGGTCTCGGGCCGGTGCAATCCTGGGTTAATGCAGAAGTTCCGGCTTCATTGAGCAACATGCAAGTGAGAGATATTTTGGGCCCGGAGGGGATCACTTTGGCCAACCCCTTAACACCGATTTTGCCTCAATCAGTTTGGGATTTTTATTGCAGATGAAGGGCTTTGTACTTTGGCTGGAGACGACAGGAGGGTGGGGCCCTTATCCTCTTCGGGTGCTTTTAACGTTTATTCAGCGTGGCAACTGATCATATCGCATGGGCAACGTAAAGGCTAGGCTAGGTGGGTATGGCATGCCAAACTCCCGCCGAAGCTCCCTGTTTTTGTTTGGAAGCTTCTGAATGGGGCCGTTGCGGTTGACATGAGGGTGCGAGCTAAAGGCATTCACCTAGCTTCGAGATGTAGTTGTTGCGGCTGCGATGCAAGACCGGTGGAGGAATCAGAAAACCACCTCTTCATTGAGGGAGAACTATCGACTAAGGTATGGGATTTCTTTGCTAGACTGTGGGATGTGCCGTTATTGGGAGAGCGTACGATTGAGGGAGAACTTTTTTATAGTGAAGTAAGGCATCCGCTGTGGATTATTTCACTCTTTTGAAGGGCCTCCTTCCTTGCATCATCCTCTGGGAGATATGGAAAAGGAAAGAAATCGGTGTAGATTTGAAGGCGGCATTATGAGCTCGGAAATTTGCATTGTAAAAATCAAACACTAGATTAGAATCTTGAGTCCAACCCTCCCTCCGCCTAAGAAAAACATTATGTCCAGGAAGTTAATGCTCAAGGCGTTAGGTGTCAATTTGGAGGCCCATCAAAAGGGCTCTTTCTCCTTATTGAAATGGACTAGACCTAATCGTGGGTGGGTGAAAATTCATGTTGATGGCTCTGTTGAAGGGAATCCAGGGTTGTCTGGAGGTGGGGGTGTGTGAAGAAATTGCAACTGGAGATTTCTTTTTGGTTTTGCGAAAGGTTTCAATTGGGGCTCTAATATTCGGGCGGAAGCAAGAGCTATAGCCCATGGGCTCTCCTTGGCTTTGAAGCGGGGATTCTCTCATATTATTGTTGAGAGTGATTTTCGAAATTGGTCGTTGATTTCCTTAACAAGGCCAATGTATCGATTTGGCTTTTATGGTAGTGGTAGGCCCGCATCACTTTTTCCAAACATCAAGCCCAAGTTGTTATTGTCTATAGTCCTAGGGAAGCCAACGGCGTAATTGATGGTTTGGCTCACTTGGCCAGCGAATCCCAATCTAATAGGATCTTTGACGCGGCCTCGGAGCTCCCCTCTTTCGTCCATGGTCTTCTTGTGTTAGACTGAACAAGGTTGGGTTTTGTAAAGGAAAACTAGTATAGTTTTGGTGTTTCTAGTGGGTTTGTGTACAAGAGTATATGATAGGCGGGTTGTGGCCTTTTTTCGGTGTCGGGCTTGCCTAAATTTTTTTATTGTTCGAGCCTGCTGGCCTTTCTTATCTTAATAAAATTTCATTTCAAAAAAAAAAAAAAAAAAAATACATCCCGACCTTCCCTTAGTGTTCCCTACACCTCGGAAGCAACAGCTGAGAGATTTCGGATTGTGAAGTGGGCCAAACTTAATGTCAATTAGGTCAAGCTAAATACGAACGGTTCATCCAAAGGAAACCCAGGCGAAGGCAGAGGAGGTGGAGTGTGCAGAAACTAGCAAGGGAGAGTTTTGTTTGTTTTCGATAGATATTACGGCCTTGTCTCCAATACGACAACGGAAGTGCAAGCCCTAGTAGGTGGAATTCATCTTTGTGTTGAGCAAGGACTCATTAATGTCTGTGTTGAAATTGACTCTCACCTTGTAGCGGAAGCCGTATCTTGCAAGAATGGAGAAGGTTGGTGGAACATTTGGTACATAATGGGAAAAATTAAGTATATGAAGAAGCAATTGAATATGAAATTTCAGCACATTTTTAGGGAAGGAAATGCAGTTGTCTATGCGCTCGCTAAGATGGGAAACAATAGAGAGCCAGGCAGAACATTCCACTCTAGATCTGATATCCCAGCTCATGTTCGGGGCCTCTTGACATTGGATAATGTCGGGATTGGTGATATGAGAAAGGTTTTTTTTATAAAGGAAAATGTATATAAATAAGAAAAAGAGAATATACATTCAGGCAGGGCTGGAGAGAGCCCTTGCCTATCATATCCCACCTTGAATAGAACCTAGGCCCAAGAGGAAACAACCTCTATCCTAAGACTGTTTCCTCCAAGCAAGCCTGATATAACCCCTAACTCAACATTGTGAGCCGCTCTCACTACAACCACTGGGACAGGGAAAAATTGGGCCCGGCTAGTAGAGCTAGACACGAACTGAGTTTAACCGTTTGGATCGACTCAGATCGACTCGGTAAAACCCTGTTCGAACAGAAAGTCTTATTGTTCGGACACACATGGTGTGTTCGGAAAAAAAAATCAATTCAATTTCAAACACAGTCCTGTTCGACTCGACTCGAATACTGATCGACTCGACTCGACTCAGTTCGTTCGACTCGATTATATATATATATATATATATATATATATATAGTATATAATATAGATATATATATATATATTATATATAGAGAGAGAGAAGAGAAGAGAGAGGAGAGAGAGAGAAGAAGAAGAAGAAGAAGGGTGTAATGGAAAAAATAAACGGGACTGTGAGCTCCAAAGGGTTTTCAATTGGGGAAAAGTGACTGTGAGGGCCCAGGAAGGTTTCAATGGTGGACATCATTCTCCTCACTATTTGCTGTGGTGTGGTCCATTTGAGTTTTGTATCTGCCTCATTTCTTATTTAATGCCTTAAAATAAGCTGTACAAATGGATGTACGGAGTGGATAAAACAAATACATCATAGTGGGACACAGAATGAAAAAATCAATATTTATTATTCAGTAGTAGAAAAAATATTTTCAAGCAAAAAAAAACTAAATTGTTCGAACTTTTTCGAACTCGTAAAAATTGTTCAAAATCCATATGTTCGAACATGATTGGGCTAGACCAAATTGAGTTCGAACAGAGCCATCTTGTTCGAATGTTTGTTTGAACATTGTTCGAACACACCCACTCAAGCAGCCGAACAATCCGATCTGGTCCATGTTCGACTTGGATCGGATTGTTGTCCACCTCTACCGGCTGGACCTCCAGACGACGAGAATCCAAGCCATCCAGCTCGCGGCCACTCGACGGCGAGGATCGGCAGAGACTTCAACAAAGACCACACCCATAGAGCAAACCTGCCCCAAAGTGAGCTGCACAAATGAGCTGCACCCCCCAACCTCTATGCAAGCTGCCAAAACTGCTGAAAACCCGCTCGAAAGATGACTACTCACAAGCTATCTCTGAAGGGCCTCCAACCCCATATATAACCTGAAGCTGCAAAAAAAAAACCCCCAGAAATTCTGGCTGGCCCCTCCACCAAAATCAGCAGGGCCAACCTAATAAATCCCCTAAAAGACTAGGAAAAAATTATGACATTGGAATACTTCCCAGATCAGATTTGTCGAGAGTCATGATCCCCTGCACAATCAGAGGTAAATCTGCCAGCACCTCAATCATTCTCTTTCTCTGAGAGTCACTACCCCATCTTGCTAGAGCATCAGCAACGTACTTTGTTCGCTTCTCTCAGAACCGCTTGAATTTTCACATCTATCTTTCTTTTAATAGCTACCACTTGATTCCACAGATACCACATCGACCACGACTGGGAGGAGTTTTTATCGAGAGTCCCCACCACTACTGCTGAATCACTTTCCACTTCTACTTTAACATAATCTCTAGCCTCACATAGAGTAAGCCCCTCCACCAGAACCTTCATTTCCGCCATGTTGTTAGTGCCCAATCCGTAACTCGACAAGAAAGCAAAGATAAAGTCCCCTGCTTGGTCTCTGCATATACCCCCACCCCCGAACGACCTCGGGTTACCGCGGGATGAGCCGTCGACATTGATCTTAACCCAGCCTTCCCCCAGTCTCTTCCATTTGATCACTGTTTGAGAAGGAAAAGCGGGGCTCAGAAGATGGATCCTTAGATCTTGAAGAGCTTCAATCCCTGTCCTCATCCCAACGTGCCGGAGAGCATAGCTATCTCCAATACGATTAAGCCAGATGGACACTCTGGAGATGATATTAGAAGCCTTCGGAGACCTCCCTTGGAAGCGGCTATCATTTCTTTTCGCCCATATCTCCCAGAGGATAAGACTGGGGCAATGACCCCTAAGAATTATAAAGCCATTGGAGTTTGGAGCTGACGTCCACCAGCTGGATACTCTTCCCAAAACACCTCTGACTAGCACTGTTTAGATTCTGAACGTACCTCCATAGTGTTTCCAAACCTGGTCAGCCAACGGCCCAGTGATGAATAGATGTTGGATTGATTCGACTTGTGGGGTGGCTCCTGGGATATTGTTGCAGCAACTGCATTGCGAGGCTAACTGGATCCCTTTTTTCTGGATTCTGCAATCCACTGGAATTGCCCTGTGCAGCACTTTCCAAGTAAAGAGACATATTTTAGGGGGAAGTTTAGCATGCCAAACTCAGGCCGCCCATGCTTTCCTATCTCCAATCTGACGCGACGGTCTCCTAGCCGAATTAACTGAGAATTTCCCTGAATTAGTACACGTCCAAGCTAGAATGTCTGGCCCCTCTGACGTCCTAAACCCTTCGTCAGAGATGTGATCCAACATAATCTGCGGGAGGAGCTGGTTGAGAGAGTTCTAGGTGGAGAATACCATTTGGGCCAAGAGCGACGCTAACCGGGATATTTTGAAGGTTATTTGGAGGAGCCTGAGCTTGCCAAGAAGATAAAGGTCCAAAACATAACCAGTTCCTATCCCAGAAATCAATATTTCCCTCACCCACCAGCCTCCTAAAGTTATCATCAATGCAGTTGAAATGATTTCTGATGTATTTCCACATGGGGGAGAAGAATGACTTAACTGGACCTGTCCCATTGGCTGAGAGATCTGTATTATACTTCTGGCGAACGAATTCAGCCCACATACTTTTATTGTCAGAGCTTTTAACAGCCCAAGCTAATTTCATCCTCAGAGCCTTCATAACTTCTTTCATCGGATTGATACCAAAGCCTCCATCTTTAGGCAGAGTAAGTTTCTTCCAGCTGACGCAATGATACTTTTTTTTTCCCTTCATGCCAACCCAAAAGAAAATCTGACATAGATTTATCCAGCTGTCTTAACACCCTTGCAGGAATATCTGAAGCTGCCATTAAGTGGATCGGAATGCTGCTAAGAACGTGCTTCAGGAGAACTAACTCACCTGCTTGATTGATCAGTCTTCACTTCCATCCTGTTATACGGTTCTAAATTTTTTCAACTGAAGGGAGGAAAAAGGCTCTTCTCATTCTCCCTTTCACTATTGGAGTGCCCAGGTAATAGAACGTCATCTGTTTCTACGTGATTCCCAGGATCCTCTCTGTATTACGAATGCAGCCCGATGATAGATTAGTTGGAGCTACAAAACTGCTTTTTTGCCTGTTTATCCGAAAGCCTGATGTTGCTTCGAACTTGTTTAAGAAATCATTCATGACCTTCAGCAAAGTAGAAGAACCGTTGGTGAAGAGGATTGTGTCATCTGCATACAACTGGTGTGACACATGATGGCATCCTTGTCTAACTTTGTAGGGACTGCAGAAACCTCCCTCTACCAGCCTGTTATATCCCCGGCTGAAAGCGTCTGCAACTAGGATGAATAGGCTAGGGGACAGAGGATCTCCTTGACGTAATCCTCTGGAGGATCTGAAATACCCGCAACTTTCACCATTAAAAATAACCGAGAATTACTGTTGATCCAGCATTTTTCGGCCAAAATAATCCAATCTTCCCTGAAGCCAAATCTCCTGAGCACTGCCGTAAGAAAACCCCAATCCACTCTGTCGTAAGCCTTCTCCCAGTCTAGCTTGATAAGAACATTTCCCCCGCGGACTTTTTTGTCCAGATCTCTAACGATCTCTTGGACAAGCGTGATGGATTCCGAGATGTATCTACCTTGAATGAATGCCCATTGCTCCTTAGAGATGATCGTGGGGAGGATGATACTTAACTTGTTGGCAATCACTTTGGAGAAAATTTTGTAAATACAGTTACATAGGCTAATTGGCGTAAAGTCAGAAAATTTAGCTGGGTTTTGAGATTTTGAAATTAGACATAGTAGCATGAAAGAGAAGCCCTTTGGGATATAACCCCCTCGGAAGATATTTTGCACAGTCGATACTATATCTGATCCTAGTATATCCCAACAAGCAATGAAGAAGGCCTCAGAAAAGCCATCAGGACCCGGGGTACCATCTTTGGGCAGTTCGAGCACGATATTTCTCACTTCCTCCGACGAAGGCAGTGTCATGAGCATCTCATTATCTTCCTCTGAAACCAAGGAAGGGATAGCGTCGATCGAGATACTATTGGGCTCTGTGGGCTTTGCTTGTAACAGGTGGGAGAAGAAAAGTGAAGCTTCCTCTTTGATTCTTGCCTTGTCTGAGATCTTCTCTCCCGAGTCCAGTTCAATTTCATCAATCCAGGCCTTTCTCATTTTCTCATTAGCCAAGCTGTGGAAGAAATGGGTGTTGCGATCCCCTTCTTCCTAGCCATTTATTTTCGGATTTTTGCTTCCAGAAGATCTCAGCCCTGATCTCTAAGCTAGCTAGCTTGAGTTTAGCTAGAGAAAGGGTAGCCTGCTCATTTCCTTCAGGGTTCTGTTGCACTTGGAATTTGGCCCTCATAATAACTTCCTCAATAGCTTTAATGTCTTAGAAGACGTTACCAAACACCTCCCTATTCCATATTTTCAGGGATTTCTTGACGTTGTGAATCTTTCTAAGAAGAGTGACTAGGGACTGCCCTGCCATATCTGAGTTCCATGCATCCTTAACCACCTGTTGGAAAGACTCGTGAACCAACCACATACGCTGGAATCTAAAAGGTTTAGGACCTGAATTTGGAGTTTGGTGGCAGCAGATGAGAAGAGGAGTATGATCAGAATTCTCTCGTAGTAGGTGAGATACCTAGAAGCTAGGGAATTTTTCGAACCATTCAATGTTGCCGAGAACACAATCGAGCCTGGCCCATGATCTAGATAATCCTAGCACGGTTATTGGTCCAGGTAAACTTATTGCCTGAGACGCCTGCATCGATGAGTTACGCCGAGTTGATAGCATCTGAAAATTTCGCGGAGCTTCCAAGATCTGCTAGAAGCCCCCCCAATCTTTCAAATGAAGAAGCCACCACATTGAAGTCCCCACAGACTAACCAAGGGCCTGGATTGGAGGCTGTCGTATCAACCAAATCCCGCCAAAGAGTTCTTCTACAGATCTTGGAGCATTTAGCGTACACAAAAGAGATAGAAATCCTGTCCTGCAGCCCTTGAATGCCCATCCTAAGAGTTAGCATCTGGTCCGAGGCAACACTAATGTCGACCTGGATGAAGGACTTGAAGAAGACCCAGATCTTGCCACCTTAGCTCGCATTCGACTCCGAAACGTGGAAGCCAAACTTTAGCCCTGTACTAATTCTTTTTCCATCATCCAGCATCGGTTCAAGAATAGCTATAAGCAAAGGATCAAATTCTGAAAGCATCCCCTTAATAGCTGTAATGGTGGTCCTGTTGCCCGCACCACAAGCATTCCAAACCAGCATTTTATCCCTGGGTAAACCCTTTCAAAGCCTTAGTCCTGCAGTCCGATAGCCTTAACCTGCCATTCCAATCCTCTGGTTTCCCTACTTCAGCTCATTTTCTAGCCCTCTTTTTTCTGAATAACCACCGATAGAAATTCTTCAACTTGATTCAAAGTCCGGTGCTCCTTTCCACTGGATTCTGCTATGGATTCTTCCCTCCCTCCCTCTTCTCCCGCATGGGAATTCGACTCAGGTTCCCAAATGTCCTCCTCACCTCCTCTAGTGAGCTCTCTGTTGTCACTGTGCTCCAGGGGGAAAGTAGGATATGATCCTAGTCCTAGGGGAACTTGGTTATCATAGTCCAGGTCTCTCAAAATAGCCTTAGTGCGCATGGGTGGTAGGTCCTGCGCCACCCCAATGTTTGCACAGCCAAAAAGGGCTCTCGGTCCTGCTCTAGATGTCGTCGGGTTAATCCCCCTCTGGCTCTTAATACGATCATCTCTCCCAAAGAAAGGAGATAGATCAACCTGCAAAGAAAGACCTAAAGGAGGACGGTTGTTACGAGTTTCCTCCCCACTACCTTCCCAGTCCCATAAATCCATATTCAAAGGGCTACAGCCTTCGAAGAGGGCCTTCTCAAACCTACTAGCCAGCCTAGGAGGGTCTGAATCTGTTACCTGATAGGTCTGTTCGGGAGGCTGATGTTGTTGTTCATGGATCTGAGTAGCTTGCATCGGCACTCTACAGTTCAGCGATGAGTTCCCCACCCTCTCCTCAACAGTCTCTATGAGGATAGGGCGAGCTTCTGGAACAGCCTCAAAAGCTGGATTCAAACATCTGCGTCCTTCAACAAATCCCTGCTCCTGGAATGGGTCTAGAGGGTTGATGCTACGAGCTGGGGGAGGTTCTGGTAATGGGCAATCACCAATTGGATCACAATAGAGGGGAGTGCCATCCCCTGCAGCAACTCCCCATTGCGACCATATCTCCCTCACTGGTTGGGAGCCCTTCGAGATATCTTGGGCATTTCCACAAACACGGAGAAGACTATCTAGGCTTTCCAGCACCACTTGCGGATGTGTTGACCCACAGCCAGTATTAGCTTGCACAAACTGGGCGACCCTGAAGGCCTCAGGCTCCTGAAGATCCAATGTTACATCTCTCCTAGCTGCTTGAAGGGTAATCTCCTCCCTGAGATGAGGATCTAAATCGATAACCCCCTTAGACTGAGGTCGGAAGCACTCCTGGACTTCCAGGATCGGAGTCGGGTCTTTTCATCGAACATCTGTCGGGCACAGATGTGAAGCTGATGTGTGGGGAGGAAAGGATCGTTCAACCCAAAACTTCGTGGTCTCGGATTCTCTTTTAGTGTTTCTAGAAGTGACCTCCGGTCCGACATTGCTGCTTTCGTCTAATAGTTCCCTGATAGCTCGGATCTGAAAGATATTACCTGCCACATTCAAATATCTCTCCTTCTGTACCCCTTCCCCTGGCCATAGCTTCACTTTGACCCTGGCATGGGCTTGCCACACTGCATCTAAAGTAGCGTCATCCACCTTAACCACCTGGCCATACAAATTCCCCAATTCCTTGAAAAACAGAATTGAACCAAGCGTGGGCTGGTATCCCATATATATTCAACCAAACTTCTTTCCTACCTAGTAATGTGCCCGGCGTCCATGGTGCCACTGACGAGAGCCCCAATTCTTTCTATAGGCAAATATCTCTGCTGAAAACAGTGAGTAATTCTCTGTAGGGGAAGAAACATATTAACTGGGAAAAATCAATTTGAGCAATTTGAATATTATACTCTCCAAGCCTAGATAAGCGTAGCTTGTCTTGAATAGAAATCGCCATGAATCCTTCTTCTACGAAAGAGCAAATTAGAGCTAGATTGAGTTCTTTTCATTTTCTAATGGCCTCTCGCTCCTTTGCCTTCACATCCCACTTCGCCCTATGATGGATTAGGCCATCCGGAATTTGCATAAATTCCTGAGAAGGATTTGAAGGCAACTGATCATTGGAAGCAGGGGCACGGTAGACTGCCTCTGGGTACGATCTGGGGCAGAGAGGGTTAGAAAAAGGGGGAACTCCTCCCTCAGTCGATACCACGAGGGAGGGATGAACAGATGTGGGAGGTCCCCCCCCGCAATTTTCTCAGGCAATCTATTCTTCCGGGCTGACTCATGTCTAGGTTTCGCATTTGCCACGGTTACCAGTCTACTGTCTATTCTTCTGCCATTCAATGTCTGTTTGGCTGCCCTAGCATCATCCTCGTAGCGGAACCTCATGAATTCGTACCCCTTTGGATGACTGCTTAGATCTAGCGGGATAAATACATCGATGGCCTTACCAAATTTCTAAAAAATCCCCCCGAGGTCTGCTGGGGAACAATCGAAGGAGAGATTTCCTATGAACAACCCGAAACCCTCGCTATCTGGCCGCTTACACTTTACTACAGTCCATCCTGGTTCCTCTCCTTGATTAGGTGTTCATCCCCTGAAATGTAGATCCCGCGTCTCCCCTGTGTTGGATCTTCTCTGATGGAGCCCAACCCTTGGTCGCAAGGGAGCTTTGAACCTAGGGCGCCCCCTTTCGACGATCGCCATCCTTTTTTCACCAAGCCGCCTAAGATTGTGTATCTATTCACCTATCATATGAGAAAGGTTAAACATTAAGGGGGTCTGTATAGAAACGGGGCTCCTGGTTCTTAGTCCTAGGTTATGTGAGGTGGCTTTATATAGATAGCGGTTTATAAGATGGTGTGAATCACTTTATGAGAAAAAAAAAAAAAGATGAGACTTTGGCCTTGGAACTTATTTTTTATAAGAAAATGAATTTTTTTAAAGTATTTTATTTTTGAAAAGCATATTATAATTTTCATAAAAGTATTACATTGATTAGTGATAAGAGGATGAGTTTATGCTATGGGAACCTGGATTCAAACCTTCACCATTATCGTTGTGAGGCATGGGCTATAGCACTACTTGGGCACTTTATTAGTTACACTTTGCAATTTGCATGCACCCATCATCGCAATGAGCCTAAAAAGCCTGATTTTTTTTTTTTTTTTTGGTAGTTGATTTAAACCAACCTGAGCTATGGTGCACTTAAGGAGTGAAGGTTTAGCCACATGTTTAACCCACTGGTGTCTAAGGTTTTAGCAATGGGGTTAGTTAAGTATTATGATACATAAGTATATACATGACATTAGTGCCACATGTCATACATGTGGCAACAATTGGATTAATTAGGATTTGGGTGGTACAATATGTATTGCCATGTGCAATATATTTTTTTACTGTTGCTTAACCACATTTTGTCTAAAAGAAATAGAAATGTAATTGCCATTGGAATGATATATCCATTCATGGCTCGATTGAATGTTTATGTCACACCTTGAATCTGGCACTCGAGTATATACATGACCCTGATGTTACACACGAGCATGACTGCGATATTTCTACCATTCTCATTCTCATTCTCATAATAAAGCCATTGCAAACATATAATAATGAAAATATTAACTATATTCATTTCATAATAAGTCTGAGATAAAATTCAATTACAACCCAAGTCTCAAACTCATGACCTAACTATTCAACTTGTAAGAATAAATAAGTATTGTTCCATCTTCTAATGCGCTAATGTGATTCTTAACCTGAAATTTAAATCTCAACCTGGTTGAGTTGCGGAGCCCAACGAATAAACCCTACACAAGTTTTGTAAAACATTTGCAACTCCAGGGAATTCATATAAATTAATTAAGAATTTTGAGAAAATCATATGCACTAGAGCATCCAAAGAATAAAAATGAATGATGAAATACAAAGATGGTATCCACAATATTCAGAACGGCTGGTTTTTCAAGAATACCAGGGTATCTTTTTACTAGTTGACCAAAACTCTCCAACAACTCATCTGACACGTATCAATGGGAACCTATTGCAATCCTGATATGGTCACCCACACCCTGCCTAAATAATGGGAACTAATTTGTGTACTGTAGGCTAGTTAAACCTAACCCATTTATTTGTCCTAGGGTGGTCAAATATATACTCCATCCAGCACCTAACGTGGAGAACATGTTGCAATCCTGACATTCTTACCCCTCTTACTAGACAATGAAAGTCCAAATGATACTAATTTAGACTTTAGAGACTTTCAACCTAAGGATCTCAGTACCTATTTACCACTTTAGAAACTTTCAACCTAAGGGACCCGATCGCCCCCACCTAGTTACTGCTTTAGGGACTTTCAACCCAATAGACTCAATTGCCCCACCTATTTATTTATCTAGTGCTCCAAATCCGATTCACAGTTTCACAAGTGTGATGAATAATTTCTATTAAAGTCATCAATTCCAATACATCATTATCATTGAATTGTTGAAAATAAATCCCAATTAATGCTTAGGAATTCTACTAGTGAACATAATCCAATATGAAAAAGGATCATAACAATTGCACATCATCAATCAAAATCATAGGTTAAAACTGTACATACACTTGGCCCCAACTGATCATGTCCAATTATATCCCCTTTCTGGGTCCCAATCTACGCCCAACTTTCACATGTTTTCATTATGAATGGACGGCCCTATTTCTGTCCAATCCTTGGCCAGTGCTACAAGGTTGGTTTACAAAAGTTGGAGCATTCAAGAGGTCACAATCTGTCCACGTTTGATTTATACACGTTTAAAGGTCATTCAATGGTCCACATTTGGTCAGATTTTTTTAGGGTCAACACATGGTCCAACTTTGGTTAGACTTTAAGGTCATTAGTAGGCAGATTTTATGGCCGTTCAATGCTCCCAATTTTAGATCATCCACACATCCAGATTTGGACTGGTTTCTATACCGTCCAAGAGACCAGATTTGAGAGATTTTTAGGGTCCAAAAGTAGTCTGGATTGCCGGTTTTTCAATGATACAAAAAGTGGATAAATTACGGGGCCTTTCTACGGTCCAAAAAATTGGGGACATTCGGGGCTGATTAGTGGTCCAGATTTTGCCACTGTTAAGGGACGATGATGATCCAGATCTGACCAAATTTAAGGCCATCTAAATGTTCAGAATTTGAAAGATTTTATGGTCCAGATTTGACCAGATTTGGAGGTTGATTGATGGTCCAGATCTGGTCAGCTTTCAGGACCGTCCAATGGCCCCAATTTGGGCAGATTTCTGGACCGTTGGACGGTCCAGATTTGGTCAGATATATAGGCCACTCCAATGAGAACAATGTGAATATGCTCTCAAAACAGCTAAGTTAACAGAATGTGGCCCACCTTGAGTTTCTTTTTATCCGGTTGATTTTTATATCCTCTCTTCATCCCAGTGAGTTAAACTTAATTAACGGGCCGGTTTGATGAAAGACACACTACGAGGCGACTCAAATACATACCTATATATGGTTGGGGTCCCGTTCCCACTGCTCCATGTGTTCTGGCCCATCTGAGTTGTGGGTCGGGCTGATTTTAACGTTACCCAATATCAAGTATAAAATCTGATGGACAGAGTGAAATTTACATTTAAAACATGATAAGACCTTGTTATGAAAAGCATTTGGTTAAAAACATTTTAAATAAATAAAAATAATATTTTGTATACAAGGTGTTTTTGAAAAGGTGTTGGGTTTCTTACCTTTGGGAATACTCTAATATGGTATAGAAGAGAGAAAAAAGTTTGCTTTATTAATAGGGTGTCGTACCTTAAGGTTTCATTAGTGGGAGAGAGAACTACTGGGGCTTGCGTGTTCGCGCGCATGGGCTTGCTCTCGGTCTTAGTCTAGGTCACGGACTCGATGCGAGGGCCTGAGTATGTGAGGCAGTGTGACTGTAGAGATGCACTATGTACTTCTTACGTGTCGCAGATGAGTCGCTCCCTCGTGACCTTACACAAACCGGCGCGAGGCACGTGCGACAGTGGCTAAATGAGATGGGCTAAGTGGCTGGACTCAAAGTCGAGGAGTGTTGTGGGAAGAGGTCTGACATAGTGACCTCTCTACCTTATATAGGGGCTGTAGAGCTGTTTAAGAGGCCTCGTGTAACTGCTTTTATAGAAACAGTCCAGACCATGTAAAAACTACTCCATGTAGCTAGCCCAATAGTCAGAAATGACTAGTCATTAATTTTTTTCTAAATGGCTTGCATGCAACTATTCTCCCACATGAAAAAGGGACAGAAACTGCCAATAACGGCTAGTTTTTCTACAACAATCATAAACGATTTAATGACTTTATTGCTAAAGTCCAGCCACCCTTGTCTATATAAAAAGGGTTGGGTTGGTTCACTCCAACACAATAACCATCATCACAAGCATCCTTCTAAACCAGCAAGCTCATAGTGTTCTCTGATCAAGTCAATAGGTTCAATATGAACCTGAGACTACTAGGACCTAAAGGTCCATAAGAACCAGACCAGTGTAGTGGTCTAAATCGGCCCAACAGAACCAATTATCTTTTTCTCTCTCTCTCTTTCCATCTGAAATTTTTTCTTTTTGTTTTCATCTACCTATAGTCTGTGTTCACAAAGTTCCAATACTAGCGGTTGCTTCGTGTTTGCTAAATGTAGGACCATACTCAGGCTTGTCGTATCCTGGAAGCTATTTGCCTACAACCTGTAAGTAGCCTCAATTAACTTGAGAAGGGGAGAATAACGCTTTAAGGACAATGTGTTTTCACATGCTTTAGCATCCTTAAGCTTTGAATTTTGGTTTTCAAATTTTCTCTATTTTTGTAAAAGCTTATTTGTAATTTGAGATTCACAATTTGTAATTTAAGATTCACAAATCTCAACAATCTTAAAGCGTTATTTGTAATGGAAACCGAAGGTGTATCCTTCATCAAGCTAATGAACCAGGATTTGATTCGGCTAGATTGGTTTGATAAAACCAACTTCACCAAATGGCAAAACAAGATAAAATTTCTACTAACTGCGTTGAAGATTTACTACATCTTAGACCCGAAGTTACAGCCATTGCCTAAAGCAACCAATAATGACACACCTAAACAAGTCGTTGCACGCAACAAACGAGTTAAAGATGAACTGCTATGCGGTGGACATATCCTGAACGCGTTATACGACCATCTATATGACCTATACACCCAAACCATGTCTACCAAAGAAATTTGGACTGCCCTAGAGTTCAAATACAAAGCTGAAGAAGAAGGCACCAACAAGCTCCTCATAGACAGGTACTTCGACTTCACCATGGTAGATAATAAACCGCTGTTAGTCCAAATTCAAGAATTGCAACTAATTGTAAACAAAATCAAGGCCCTTAAAATTGATCTCCCTGAATCATTCTAATTCAGGGTTATAATTGAAAATTACCCTCGATGTGGAAAGATTACAAGAAGAAGTTATTGCATAAGACTGAGGATTACACACTGGAACAAATCCAAAAACATTTGAGAATGGAAGAAGAATCCCACAACTATGACAAGAAGACTGATAACGAAAATTCCTCATCCAAATTACAAGCAATAAAAAAGACCCAAAATAAGAATTCTGAGAAAGATGATTCTCTAAAACCCAATAAAGGAAAATTCAAGAAATCACAGAACAATGACGAAAAGTTCAAAAGCCCCTGTCATGTATGTCGAAAACCTAAGCATTATGCTCGAGTGTGCTGATATAAAAAGTCGGAAAAAGAAGCAAGTGCAAGTGCAGTCGAAGATGAAATAGTTGCCATGATCACCGACAAAAACATGATCCAAGAAAAAGTCCATGGTTGGTGGTATGATACGGTGGCCACAATCCATGTGTGCTAGACAGGTCAGCCTTCAAAACCTATGAAGATGTGACTAATGGTCAAGAAGTCTAAATGGGAAATGAACGTTGATCTAAGCTCGTAGGCAAAGGAACCATGGAACTAGTGTTTACCTCTAAAAAAAAAGTAATTTTGACTAACGTATTGCACGTCCCAAACATGAGGTGAAACTTAGTTTTTGAGGATCTTATGGGAAAACCCAAGATACGGGTAGTGTACAAATCGGGCAAGCTGATTCCATTAAAGAATGGAAACTTCGTCGAAAAGGGATATGCTTGTAACGGCATGATTAAATTTTCATTGAATGAAAGTAGCACTTATGCGTATATGGTTGAATCTGTAGCTTTGTAGCATGGTAGATTAGCACATATAGGCTACAGTACCTTAAAATTTATGTTCAGAATGGTATAATCTGTTACACTGAAAATGAGAACAATAAATGTGAAGTGTGCATATGGTCCAAAATGATAAAGAAACCGTTTTCAAGTGTTGAAGACCATCTCAAGTATTGGATTTTGTGCACATTGATATTTATGAGTTGAACGACAATCTTACCCATGGAGGCAGAATGTACTTTATAACCTTTGTTGATGATTGCTTCAGATATGTGTATATTTACTTGCTAAGAAACAAAGATATATAAAGCACTTAGTATGTTCGATGTATGTAAAGTGGAAGTAGAAAATCAACTAAATAAGAAAATAAAGGTTCTCCACAGTGACAGATGAGGAAATACTTCTTAAACAAATTCTCCAACTTCTATGAAGAACACGACTTACTACATCAATACACTACACCTTACACGCCTCAACAGAACGGTGTAGTAGAAAGGAAGAATATGACCTTAGTAGAGATAGTTAACTCAATACTAATACAAGCAAAGTTGTTACTTTGGTGGTCGCAGAGACCTGTATTTGTATGGTTGCGGAGACCTGTGTTTGTATGGTCGCGGAGACCTGTGTTTGTATGGTCGCGGAGACCTGTGTTTGTATGGTCACGGAGACCTGTATTTGTTATAGACTGATCCACCTTTGTACGAGTCGGATGTCTATGTCCCATGTTTTGACCGGAGATCCGGGCTGAGACTGTCAGGGTTTATGGCTGAGATGGACGACTCTGGGCTCGCGCCTGTCAATGTAGGGACAGGTGACCTCGGGAAGTCCATTCTACAGTTGTGTGTACCTGCGCAGCTCAACCAGCGGATGCCGTTTGGATGGGTAGGGCATCGACTGTTCTTGGAATATCAGTTTTTAACAGATTGTGTGTGATAGTTCAGAACTCTCCTGGTGTGGTTTATCGTGTTAACCATTGTCCCCTTTGCTTAGTCCAGACCTGGATTCGGGTCATATTATTATAGTACATGTAATGATGATGCATCAGTATGATTCTGGGCGCCGGCGGCCTCTTTTCGGGAGAATTGTTCCATTCAGCTCGCTGGGTCGGATCGGACTCCGAAGGCTTGTGTTCTGCTCATTGGGTAGCCCGGATGGGTCGTTTGACTGCTCCATCGCGTCCGGAACGCTCGGAATACCCAAAATAGGCTCAAACGGGGCTTAAAAATGTTATAAAATGAGGATTTAAAGGTGCTGGAATGAATGCGCAAAGTGCTGATTTTTGCGATCCGCTGACCTGATTTTATTGATGCGCTGGGGCCAGTGCGTCCATAAATGATTTTCATGATGCGCCGGGTAATTTTATGACACGCTGGAGCCAGTGTGTCCATAAAATCTAATTATCCGATCCGCTGGCCTATTTTGCGACGCGCTGCAGATAGTGCGTCCTGAAATTGTAATTTCCTGATGCGCTGGGCTATTTTGCGACGCGCTGCGGATAGTGCATCCTAAAATTATAATTTCCTGATGCGCTGGGCTATTTTGCGACGCGCTGGGGCCAGTGCGTCCTTAAAATGCCACGATTGATGGTTCACGTAATCCGCCGAGGATTTCCCTGATGCGCTGGGTCACTTTTATGATGCGCTGGAACCGGCGCATTGAAAAAGATGACTAAGTTATTCCTCCAGACCTGGTATGATTGGAGGTGCGATTTCCGGCGAGGGGTTCCGGCGGTCGGAGAAGGATTCCGGCGATCGGCAAAGGTTTTCCGGCGGCGAGGTCATCTCTCTCTCTTACTGAATGATGCAAATGAGGTGGTGGGCGGGGTATTTATAGGTAAAGTCGCCCAATAGGCGGTCGACACGTGTAGCGCGTCGAGAAATTGGGTCGGCGCGTCGTTAAATGCGCTCGGCGCGTCGCGAAATGATCGGAGTCCAGAAGTTGGTTTGCAGGACGCGCCAGCTGTCAGTGCGCCCTGAAATTAACTGATTTTTTGGATGCGCTGGACGCAGTGCGCCCTTAAATTCATTTTTGGATGCGCTGGACGCAGTGCGCCCTTAGTCTATGGGGTGAAGTATTATTAATAGTGTGTCACATCCTAAATAAAATTCCATCTAAGAAAATCAAAACCTCATCATATGAGATATGGAAAGGAAGAAAACATAACCTAGGGCATCTTAAATTGTGGGGGTGTCTTGCGTATTGCAGAACATCATTTTTTTAAACAACTGAGCTTCCATTGAACCGAAGGAAAAATTTACACCATTCGGCTAGGACAAGACTAAAAACCTCCTTATCCTGGCTATAAAGCCCACTATCTATACAAAACAAAGAAACATTACGGATCCAACGACAACTCTCTGATGCAACCTAACCCCACTTTATCTAGGAAGAGGTTACCTCGAATCGAGCGTGGGAGGCTGGCGACGGACTCAACGTAGTGCAAAGACTAGGACGAACTACCTCATCTGGCAAGAACGTCCGCCACTTGGTTTGCTTCCCTGCACACGAGGGTGATTTTGATTTGAATCTTTTACTTAAGCTCTCTGATCCTAGCTCGGCCGAACCATTCCAACCAAGACTTTCTCTCCCCTTTATTAAAGATGTCAGCTACCATTTTTTAGTTAGTTTCCATTAAGATGTTGGAGAATCCAAGGGACGCACGCAATTTAAGGCCATCGACCAAGGCCTTGGCTTCCGCTCTCGTGTTAGTCCGTGAACCATACCCTTTAGCAAACGCAAAAATGAAGCCCCCTGTGCAATCTCTGTAAACTCATCCCCCACTTAACAACCCCAGATTTTCGCGAGACGATCCATCAACATTAACCTTTACCCAACCCGCTTCCGATTTAGTCCATTTCATTACCAGAATAACTCTATTTCTTTGGGGCTTACCTAGAAAGATACATATAGTAATGGCTATAAAAGACGACTTAAAACCTTTACTAAGGTTATGTCTTCTAGAGACTCAGCTTTTTGGAAAAAAAGGTCATTGATAATGAGATGAACTTGATAGTGTCAGACCAAACATAGGAACTGGTGAATTTACCTCCAGGATCCAAACCCATAGGGTGTAAGTGTGTATTTAGGAAGAAATATTACACTGATGGGACTATCCAAACCTTTAAAGCTAAATTAGAAGTAAAAGGGTTCAAGCAAAAAGAAGGAATAGATTATTTTGACACATTCACTCCTGTGGCTAGACTAACATCCATTATGATTTTATTTGTACTAGCATCCATAAATCATCTTCACATTCACCAAATGGATGTAAATACAACTTTTCTGAATAGTGACCTCAACAATGAGGTATACATGGAACAAACCGAAGGGTTTGTTTTGCCAGGAAATGAGAAGAAAGTTTGTAAACTAATTAAATTATTGTATTGACTAAAACAAGCACCCAAACAATGGCATAAGAAGTTTGATTCCAAAATACTATCTCATGGTTTCATACATATGTACATAACAAATGCATATATTCCAAATTTAGTGGTAATTGTATAACTATTATTTGTTTGTATGGTGATGACATACTAATAATAAGTAATAAAATGGAAGGTGTAACTAAAACAAAGAACTTTCTGCCTTTCTTATTCAAAATGAAGGGTCTTGGACAAGTTAATACCATTCTAGGTATCAAAGTTAAGAAACATAGTGGGGGTTATGCATTGTGTTAGTCTCATTATATTTAGAAGATACTAAACAAGTTGAACCATTTAAAGATAAAAGAGGCAAAAACTAAATTTAATCCAAGTATCAAGCTAAATGAGAATAATGGAAGAGCAGTTGCACCACTTGAGTATACGGGTGCAATAGGCAGTCTAATGTATGTTATGCAATGCACCAGACCAAATGTCACATATGCTGTGAGTAAACTCAGTAAATTTACTAGCAAACCCAGTGTGGAACACTGGAATGCAATTGGTAGAGTTCTTAGTTACTTAAAAGCAACCAAGAACTAGGGTTATTTCACTCAGAGTTTTCGGCTGTATTGGAAGGATATACCAATGCAAGATGGATATTGAGTGCACATAACAACAAGTCCACTATAGGGTGGGTCTCCACCCTAAGAGGTACATTTATATCTTGGGAATCCAAGAAACAAACCTGCATAACCTACTTGACTTTGTAGCACTGGCTGTAACAAGCAAAGAGGCTGAGTGGCTTAGGGATCTTATATTAGAAATCTCATTATGTGGGAAGTCTATACTAGCTGTTTCACTACACTGTGATAGTGAAGCCACAATAGCTAGAGCCTACTGTGGGACATATAATGGAAAGTCCTGACATATAAGTCTTCGACATGACTATGTGCGACAATTGATTTAAGATGCAATCATTACGATCTCCTATGTAAAATCATGTAATAACTTGGCTGATCATTAATTTACTAAACATCTAACAAGAGAGGTAGTAAGGACAACATTTAGAGGGATGAGCTGATTGAAACTTCAACCAAAATTCTACTAGTGATGGGAATCCAATCCAAAATTAAAAAATCTTTAAGTCTGGGTTTAATGGGTAAAAATAAATCACTGATACGTAGAAATTTTTAGCACTAAAATAAACAATAACCTCATCTAGGATTACTAGTGCTAGCAGTTACAGATAGATGGTTGAGTCTTAAAACTCTTATTGAAATTCAGTTTAAAAGACAAGTGTCTTAAATACTAACGGAGACACTAGAAGGATTTCACCTATGGAACGTAGAGGTAGTGCCACCTCTCATAGGAGTAAGAGTTTCTCTCAAGATCGTTCATGAAACAGGATAAGCATAAAGCCATTTAATATGCTAAGCAAGATTTATAAGAACTCAAATAACACAAAGTGAGTACGTGTGTGGTATCTCTAGTCATGTCATCTAGTAATAACTAGTTCAAAGCTACGAGTACTAGTAATTTCAATACGATTTTGAAATACTTACACTAAGAGAAGATGCAAATTGAAAGATATATTTCTTTATGCATATGAGTTGTGTCTATTCTTGCAGATGTATTTTTTTTAAATTATTTTTAACCAAGTGGGGGATTGTTATGAAAAATATTTTAAAATAAAGAAAAATAATATATTTAATATAAGGTGTTTTGTGAAAAGGTGTTAGTTTTCTTACCTTTGGGAAAGTTCCATGTCGGATAGAAGAGAGAAAAACTTTTCTTTATTAATAAGGTGTTGACTACCTTAAGGTTTTATTGGTAGGAGAGGACTATCGGGGCTTGCATATTCACTAGAACACACACGTGCACGCACAGGCACGAGCTCGTCTCGATCTCGGTAAAGGACATGGACACAGACTCGGTGCGAGGGTGTGGGCATTTGAGGCGGTGTGGTTATAGAGTCGCTAGTAGCGCACTTCCCACGTGCACATCGTATCATAGATGGGTCACTCCCTCGCGATCTTACACGAGGCAAGTGCAAGTAACAATGCAACAGTGGCTAAATGAGATAGGCTAGCCCAACAATCATAAACAACTAGCCACTTTTTCTAAATGGGTAGCATGTAGCTTGTCTCCTACATACAACACGATTAGAAACTACCAATAATGGCTAGTTTCTCTCAAATAGTAAAAAACGGTCCAATGGCTTTATTGCTCTAGACTAAAATGTCCAGCCACCCTTGCCTATATAAACAGGGTTGGGCTGGTTCATTCCAACACATCAACCATCATCACAAGCATCCTTCTAAACCAGCAAGCTCATAGTGTTCTCTAATCAAGTCAGTAAGTTTAATATGATCTTGAGACTGTCAGGACCTAAAGGTCCAGAAGAATCAGACCAGTGCAATGGTCTAAATCAGCCCAATAGAACCAATCTTTCTCTCTCTTTCCATTTGGGATATTTTTTTCTTTTTGTTTTCATCTGCCAGTAGTCTGTGTTTATAAAGTTCCGCTAGTGATTCCTTCATGTTTACTAAACGCAGGACCACACTCAGGCTCATCGTATCTTGGAAACTATTTGCCTGCAACCTATCAATAGTCTCAATTAACTTGAGCATGGGTGAATAACTCTTTAAGGACAATGTGTTTTCACGTGATTTAGCCTGTCCTTAATTTTTTAATTTCGATTTTTAAATTTCATCAATTTTTGTAATAGCTTATTCGTAATTTGAGATTCGCAAATCTCAACAGCCCCACAGTGACAGGTGTTACAGAAGACTAAGGGCCTGTTTGGGTGGCATCTAGAAACTTATTTCCAGCTTAAAATCTGGAATCCAGCTAAATTCAATTTTAACTGGTGTGTTTGGCGGCAAATTCCAGCCAAACAAGATTCCATCTAGGAAACCTAAATTGGTTGGAATCGGGATTAGTGGAAACGGTGTGGGGGACCATTTCTACGGAAGGTAAAAGAGGCGGAAGCGAGCCTCATTCAATATTGACGACAATACTCCTAGGGTGGTGCACACCTCGATGTATGCGTTGTACATCTATGATGTATGCATTTTATATCCATGCAATCCATCCGTTTTGAGAGCTCAATTAAGGGCATTGGACAAATAATGAGGCAGATCTAAATCTCAAGTGCACCACACCACAAAAAAAAAACAGTGTTGATTGAACATCCACTATTAAAAACTTCCTAGGGCCCACTATAATGTTTATTTGCCATCCAACCTGGCCATCTATCTTGCGGGACTACTGTAGGCCAGGGGTCCAGTTCTCAGGTGGATCCAAAGCCTGAGTGGGCCATGCTGCAAGGAACAGTTGGATTACAAAGTTTTCAACCAAACAACAAATTCCAGATGGAATCTGGGTTTCCAATTCAGTTTATGCAATTTTGGATTCCGACACTAAAATTTGGATTTTTTTAGGAATTAAGATTCTGCAACCAAACGGGCCCTACTGGAAACCCATTTCCAGCTTAAAATCTAGATTATAGCAAAATCTAGTTTTAACTGATGTGTTTGGTCGCAAATTCCAGCAAAACTGGATTCCATCTAGAAACCTAAATTGGGTGGAATTGGGATTAGTAGTAACAGGTGTGGGGGCTCGTTTCTAAGAAAGGGAAAAGAGGCGGAAGCAGCGTCATTCAACATTGAGACTAATACCCCTAGGGTAGTGCCCACCTCGATGTGTGCATTTTATATCCACACGGTCCATCCGTTTTTAGAGCTCAATTAAGACTATTAGATAAAAAATGAGGCAGATCTAAGTCTCAAGTGGACCACACCACAGGAAAAAGAGTGTTGATTGAACGTCCACCATTAAAAACTTCCTAAGGCCCGCTATAATGTTTATTTGTCATCCAACCCGACCATCTGTCCTACGGGACTACTATAGGCTAAGGGGTCAAATTCTCAAGCGGATCCAAAGCCCAAGCGGCCTATGCTGCAAGCAATGGTTGGATTACACGGTTTTCAACCAAACAAAATATGGATTACACCTTTTTTCAATCAAACAGTAAGTTTCAGATAGAATCCGGGTTTCGAATCCAGTTTATGCAATTTTGGACTCCAATATTGAAATCTGGATTTTCTCTGGAATTTGGATTCCAATATCCCTAAGGGCCTGTTTAGAGTGTGGATTTAGAACTTCCTGGATTCAAAAACCCCTAGATGTGTTTGGCACCCTAGATTTGGAATCCCCTATAGTCCAAAAGTATGATATTTACAAGGGTTTTAATTTAATTAGTATATCAACTTTAATATCCCTAATTAGTATAAGCATGTAATGTTCGACACAATGGCTGTAATAAGCCCATTGAAACTTTGGCCGAAAATGATGAAATTCTAAGTCTCGGATAGGCCACAAGCACAGGATCACATCCAAGTGACTAACCTATGAATTTTAATCGATGATTTCCTTGGATAATGTTTGGACAGCACAAATCATTATATTAAAGTAATTTTAGTGATGCAGTTGATAATCTAATTATTTTGGGGTATCATCAGTGGGCCATGTGCCATATAGATTAATAGCCTAGTGACACACATGTTACATATATGACTCTTGAAAGGATTTTAGATGTAATCCAAACTTCTACCATGGATTACAAACCCCCTCGTCGAGGGGATTTGAAATCCCCCCGTTGCTTTATGTGCCAAAAGCACCGGGGGATTTGAAATCCCCCCAAATCCATGGTGCCAAATGGGCCCTTAAGTTTTCTCCACCTCTCTAGTATTTTCTCTCTCCCTTTCCAAAAAATCTCTCCCTCTTCTCTCTTTCACTCACGTGCGTGGCACGTGCATACCCACAAAGGTGTACAGATGGACATAAATTATCTTTCGTTCATAAAAGGGACCCTGCAATTCAAAATGAAAAAATGTCATTATCTATCCCACTGCACATGTTGTGGTTGTGAACGGGCCACGGCGGTGATGCGCTGTAAGCCAAATTTTGTAACGATTGGACGGATCTGACCATCAAATGGCTGTGAGGGACTCGGGCTGCATGGTCTAGCGCAGCTATTGTAAAAACTCTGTGGGCCCCACCATGATGCATTTGTTATATCCATGCTGTCCATCCATTTTTTCAGCTTATTTTTGGGATCAGCCCAAAAAATGGATTGACGGAATGGATATAACAAATACATCATGGTGGGGCCCACATAGCTTTCCAAGTAGCACAGTGCCGCTGTCGGTACTTTATAATGCACAATATCGCTTCTCAGATTTTAAACAAGCCCTATTCGCTCAGGAGATATGAACAGGCGATTTTGTGGTACTCGTGCAAATCTAATGCACATGTGTGTGGGATCCGGTTCACAGAGTAGGTGGTGGCCAAAATGAAGATTCAGTGGCCCAAAGAATCAAGAACGTTCACTCATCAGATGGGCACGCTTCAACATTGATTACTTACATCTTCATTCATTTCTCTAACTAGTGGGACCCACCTGATGAATGGTTCGGATATATCATACTCGTGGTCTGCTGCAACATGTGCTGCGAATCACACCTCTTCAACCTATCATCGCGCGAATCTCCCTAACATTTCCATTCCAGTGAGGTGTCAGTGTATGATCCGCACAATAATGGGAGCGGTTTGGGATCCACCACCGATGTCGGTGGATCCCTAACTGTGGGGCTCACTGTGATGTATGTTCTTTACATCCACACCATCCATTAATTTTGACAGCTCCTTTTAGGGCATGACCCCAAAAATGAAGCAGATCCAAAATTAGGATACCATACTACAGGAAACAATCTTGATTAAATCCTCACCATTAAAAACTTCACGGGGCCCACCGGAATGTTTATTTTCCATCCAACCTGTTGATAAGGTCACAAAGACCTGGATGAAGAGATCACACAAATATCAGGTTGACCCAAAGCTTTTGGGTCCGACCATAAGTTTTTAATGTTAGATTACTACTGTTTCCTGTATTATGGTCCACTTTACTTTTGGTATAATTCCCTAAAATGAGTTTTCAAAACAATGCATTGTCTAGATATAAGAAACGTACATCACGGTGGACCCATCCACTGAAACCGCGCTCCACAATAATAGCTTTAGCGACCGGAATGGTCTACCTCACCTGTTTTAAGCCGCGGGTAAAAGACCCAAGCAATGTGGGGTCCACCACGTTGTACATATAAAATCAACTACGTCCATCAGGTGAGAACCATTATTTGGACCGTACATACATTAGATAAGTCCGACTAAAAACTCATATGGGCCACACCAGTAAGACCAATGGAAAATTGCTCGCAAAACCGTTAAGTTCCCACGGTGAGGCTCGCATGTTTGTGTATACGCCTGATTAGCGTGTTTGATGAAAGCCACACACACCATGGTAGCCCCACATAAACCTATGGTTGGGATCCCATCCCCATTCTTGCATGTGGTTGTGACCCGTCTGAGTTGTGGATCTAGCATACATTTGGTCTTAGGGTGTCACATGAGAATAGATACCGGTGTACGGAATAGATTTCACATCTCCAACATGGTGGTCCCCACAAACTGGTGCTTTAACCACTGCGAAAAACTGGTTTTTTAAAGGCTGGAGTTTGTATGGGGAATCGTGGAAAGAGGAGCATGGGAGCTACATGGAAATGCGCATGGGGATTGGACCACAAAAAGGAGAACGTTGTGCTCCCAAACACGAGCTTTGCCAATCCCACACGCGTGTGCAATAAAGCTTATATATACGCCACACATACGCCATAATGACATGTAGCTTCAAGATCCAATCCATCCATCAGAACCAAATCACTACAGAGATGTCCTAATGCAAGGACCAGAGTGATCCACTGGTCAGGTGGGCCATAGTTCTTAAAACAGATGTACGGATCTGAAGAACTGGATTGAAGATTTCTAACCCATCTACCTGTTTCTGCTATTGGGGCTCACATGCTGATTGGATTAGATTTTATTTTTGGGAAAACACGTATAAAGTTAGACCAAACTGATGGATGGATTAGATCTCGAATGTACATATGCCATGCTTGCACATGTATGACGTTTACACCACCTTTGTTGCATACAGGGCCCGCCAAACAAAGCTCCCCAGACACCATGCATAGAAAGAATTGAAATGGTATTCAGCTTGGAATTTCCATCCCAAGGGCTTCGGGAATCTCCTGCATGGAATGGAGTGCTTGCGTACCATTCTAGTTAAATACTCTCAACGGGCTATGATCCCATACAAACGCTTGTACTTTTTCAATTTACAAGGTGCAGTCCAAGTGGGCCATCTATGACCATGATGGACCATTGGATAGGAAGGGTTCATCGTAGATTGCACATGGCCCCAATATCAACCTAATTGGATGATCTCTGCCATTGAAATAAGTTCCTGAAAAATCGACTGTTATATATGGTTTTCACTCCTGTCCTTTTTGCCGAGATGTGGCACGTGCAACGCACGTAAAAGGAGACAGAAATCGGGCAGTACTTAGGCCTAAATTCTATGAGGCGCATGGACACACATGCAACAGATCCATTCCATCCATCAGATGCCTCGGTCCCATTTTCACCGTGGATCCTAAAATTCAGTAAAACTCTAAGATTTAAAATCTATGCCTACAACCTTTATATTCAGGTAATTTGGTTCATGTAAGTCTTCAAATGTCCTATTTGGACAATCCATTAACCCTAGTGCGGAACATTAGATGAGGGGATATATACAGCTCAGTGCGCTCCGCCTCCACATGCAATTTCAACTATTTAATTTAACGTGCTTCTCTCTTATTTCTACTTTGGCATTTGGATTTTCTATTTGACTTATTTATTTTGTAGTTTTGCTTCGCTGGATCGATTGTGTGTGTGTTTTTCGTACTAATTGTACATGGCTTGGAGCTTTAATAGTTGGATTAAAATTTTCCTTTTTGCGTGTTAATCTTAATAAAGAAATTTATTTGATTCAATTTGAAAAGTTTTACTAAATAAAATAAAAAGAATCTCCTTCATTTATTGAATAAATCATTTTATAACTTAAAGCAGGCACCAAGGTTTTTTATACAAGGGGCTTGATTCCTTCATTATAAGCTTCGGATTTCAGAGATGTAAGACAAATTATTGTACTTATATTTGTAGATATAGTAATAGTGGTTTCATTATCTTATTATTGTATATGAATGGTATGCTAATTACAGATACTAATAAATATATTATGTAATATTAAAAGCTTATTTAACTAATGAATTTAATATGAAAAATTTAGGCGTCATTAATCAGATTCTTGAAATGACCATATCTAGAAATAGGAAAAGCACGAAAGTCTGAATTATTCAAAATTTTAATGTTGAAAGAGTTTTAAATTATTTCAATATACAAAAGTCTAATACAGTCAGTACTCTATATTCTACTAGTTGGAAGTTGTTTTCATATTTGTGTCCTAGTAAAGAAGCAAAGAAGATAGATTTGTATTAAATCTCGTAATCATCAACAATATTAAGCCTGATGTTTTCCAAGATGTGCATTAAACCAAACATTGTACAATTTGTTAGAGCAGTCAATAAATACATGGCGAACACATGAAGATATCATTAGACTGTTGTAAAGTAGATACCTTGATATTTGAAAGTTACTTATGAGGTAGCTATTTGTTATATGGCCAAAATTTAGAGTTGGTTGGATTCATGGATATATATTAAGCAGGGAATCGTGATACAAAACTATTTACTATAGGTTATGTTTTTCTTAACTGTCGATGTAGTTAGTTGGATGTCAAGAATACAATTAGTGGTGGACTTGTCTACTACAAAAGTAAAGTACATATCAACTATACAAGCATGCAAGTAAGGTATTTGGTTAAATAGGTTGCTTGAAGAATTGAAAATTAAGTAGAAAATTATGGTGATCATCGTGACAGTTAGACTATATCACACTTAACTAAGAATTCAGTATTCTATGCTCAGACAAAGTATTTTGATGTTTGATGTTACTTTATTTATGATGTGATGGAAGATAGATTTTATTGTAAAATATTCACACGGACGACAATGTAGCGAATATGCTGACGAAGCCTACTGCAAGTGAAAAGTTTGTTAAGGACTTCTTTTAAGCTTGTTATTACTTAGCAATTGGTAATGTTTGGGTAGCTGTTGTTTTAAGTATTTTTTACTAATGGAGAAATTAGTATTCAAGTGAGAGATTATTGCATTCGTATGAACGTTCATATGTGAAGCCTAGTTCTCCTAGGTTTTTACCCTACCTTCCTTGTCGTGTTTTCTGTTTAAGGAGAACATGTGTAGAGAGTTTGTATTCTTTTAGGGTATTCTTTAGTGAGAGGGTTCTTATATAGATGAAGAGTAAGAGAGAATTAAGCCTAGCATTTTTTATTTTTTCATGTTTTATTAAAGAAAAAAGTTCCACATATTACTATCTGGTGGATATGATGGACCCACATTTTTCGATTGCGGATCATGGCTTTTCGCTGGTCTGCCTCTTTCAAGGGCTTTTGTACTTGTTAAGTGTTTAAAAAGGATTTATAGAAAATTGAAGTTGCCACTAGCGAGTTAATTCAAATCTATAGTCGGCTAGACCCTATAGATGCCTAAGACTGGGAATCCGGAGATCCTTAGCCTTAAGATGACTCCCTAATCTACTGCCTGAGATTCGAGGTAAGGACTACAGTTACAGAGAGGAAAGGTGTTAGGCACCCACTTTCCCCTGTACAGGTGTACGGTCTCTACTTCATGGGATAAAACCATTTTTGAGGATTAGTTTCAGTTCTTACATTTTCATGAATGTTGTGTGTAGTGAATGCAGTGTTCAATATTAGTCATCATTGCTGTTGCGCCCAAAAATATTCATAACATGATTAGTGGGCCAAAACGTAAAGAAAACAACCCCGAAAAAATCAAGAAAATTAAGAAAATCAGGAAATAAACGAAGGAACGCAAGCTTAAGTTCACGCGCTCAGGCTAGCGCATACCTAATTGGTATGTGTTAGTTAGGCAAAGGTGTGCATTGATGCCAACAGGGCATGCAGAGCTAGGAAAGAACAAGATCTAAATAAATCCTTAAGGAAGCTCCCCTAAAGCATACCCTTTAGGTATGCGTAGGCATGCTTAGGGCATGCGTTGGCCTAAAATGCATATGGTGGTAAGAAAAGAGCATGCGTTGGCTTCGTGAGGCATGCACCGGACAACTCTTTTCGACTTTTCCACCTATAAATACTCAATTATGCCTCTATGACAAGGGAGAGACAGTTCTAACCCGGAGTGTGCCAGAGCAGTCAAGGTATGCGCTCACCCCTCACCGAGAACCTAAAACTTATTGTCGGAGCCCTCGCCAGAGCTACGTCATTCTGACACACATTATGAGGACTCTCGCGCATGTTAATACGGAACCCAAATGATATCATTCAAATATTACCAAGTCTATAAACTCCAGCGCATGACTTGAAAGCCTCAACGCATGCCTTGGAAGCCTCAACGCATGCCCTCAAACCCCAATGCATGCTTCAGAAGCCTTAACGCACACCTCGAAAGCCTTAACGCAAACCTTGGAAATATCTGAAACATAAAAGAAGGGTGCAGCCAACCCGGCACACGCCTAAACTTAGCCAATGCATGCCTAAGTCTAGCCAGCGCACACCCTGAAGGCGTGGGCTGACAGACAAAAGGCATGCACTAGACCAGAAAGGGTATGCGTTGGGTCACTCTCGGCCTCTGTTTCATGTAATTTGACCGCCTTTCTCGCCCCATGACTTCATTCTCCCATCAATACATACGTACATGCCTCCACAAATGACATTAGGCATCTGAACCAAGGATAAACAGCAAAAACGAAGCGTGGACATCCTCGGAGACAAGTCGAGACTCCAAACATGCTATAAACAAACAAGATTCTCATGACTTGATTCATTAATCAAACAATAACCTGGATTAAGGCTCCAACTAATTAAAAGGGGCTACGGTCACCACTAGAAACCATGATACAAAGAGTTCCAAATTATCGTGAATACCTTACTATGAATGGCTATCCTAAAACTAGTCGATGTACTACTCATCACCAACGACATCCACTGGTTAAGTTGATCAGGTAGATAGTCGCAGTCGTGTTTTCCTACGGTCGCCCATCCATAGCAACGGTCACTGGATCTACGATGCACCACTCGATGAAAACTCTGACTGTCTCTCAACTCAAACATCTGGAAGAACATGGGACATAAGCATCCGACCTGTCCAAATGACGATCGGTCCATAACAAAACTACATCGACCTCTATGACCGCGAACTCAAAGACTATAGTCCCCGATGACTTAGTCTTTTGCCTTTTAATTAAGGGTTATTGATCTATTTGATGTAATTAAGGGCTTGTGCTAGATCACGACCTAAATGTACAAGAACTCATAATCACTGGAATAAAATTCACCTTGCGATATCTCTTCTCTTGTGTACTTTTGTGAATGGTTGTAATTGTCTATAAATACTATCGATACTCAAAACCCCAGAACAATACACGGGAAAATGCCGCCCTTAACCGGCTTATCGCATCTTTTAGTTTTAATAACTATCAAACAATGTCTTGGGTCTGGCAAACCTGCCTTGACTCCCTATACCCTGTCGAGCGGAATAACTAGTCGACTCAAGTTTTTTATGGGCAATATCTGAGAAAGTCAACAAGCCTCAGAGCATACACTTGAGTAGACTAGGCAAATGCTATGTATGAGATGGTATGAATGAGATGGGCAGGGGGTTAAGAAGGGAGTAGATGTTGAACAATGTTAATGCATGATTAGGTGAAATTGACTAAGGACCGAATAATTTTGTAGATAGTAGTGTCGAAAGGATTGACTGGAGTGGCTTGAATAGGTAATTGGTGGGCTCAGGAGGCTAAGGCAAGGGCTGGATTAAATCAAACCATTGCTAGACTCACTTCCTTACTCCCACTCTCCTTGGTGGAGCGGTGGCTAGGCTAGATGGCTAAAGGTGGAGAGGCTTATGGGCTTGAATGCTTCGGGATTCTAAGTGTTAAGAAGGAATTAAGGGATGATTGAAATGAGAGAATGAGGGCTATTTATAGCCATCCCAACCTTGGTCTTTCTGTAATTTTCACAATCTTTTAGGGTAATGATGGATGTGAAGTATTTCACCTAGGTTGAGAGTTAGGCTTAGAGTTAGATTTAGATCGTTAGGCTTAAAGTTGGATTTGGAGTTAGGTAAGGTGGTAAATATGGGCCTCAAGATGGACATAGAGGTAATTTGGCCATTCTCAAACTTTTCAAAGGGTAAAATGATAGCTGCCATGAAGGGGCAGCAATTGTCCAAAATTGGGGAGAGCAAATGCATTGGGCGGCGGCCTGGCGGCTCAGTGCACCACACTTCCCTAGTTTTGGCATTAGACCTCCCACAGATGCGGGAGTCCTCTAGATGCAATGTAGATCGCTCTCCGTGGGCCTTAGTTGGGTTTAACCTTTGGGCTTGATTTTTGGGCTTTAGTGGTTTGAAATGGTCGGTGGGCTGCCTAGGTGAGTTGACTCAATGGGCTGAACTATTGAGTTGACTCATCGAGTTGACCCACTCTCCAATTTTTCTAAGGGTGGCTCCTAAGGTTTAGGCTTTAGGGATTTGAGCTTAAATAAGGGTTTGAATCAGGGTTATGGTTTGAATTAGGGTTAAAGATATGAATCATGGTTTGAATTAGGGTCAAGGGTATGGATCTCATCCATCCCAATCATTCAGTATTAATCAACTTATTGGCCTGTGGTGGGGTTTCTACATGTGGATATAGTCATATTGCTAAACAACATAAATCTTTATGTCTATTATATCTTAATTTCACTTGGGCCTCTAGTTCTTTGTTTGGCTCTTTATCTTTTATAGTTTTGCTTCACTTATATATTGACTTTGTATATGCTTTTTCGTAACAAGGCACATGTACCAATGTTTGAGATTTATGTCACTCATCAAGGGGCTACACATGCCAAAATGCAAGATCCAATATACTAGTAATTTGGGCCCCACTGTGTTAATTCCCTGGCCAAAGATCATGGCGTTTCTCTCATCCCATGGGCCACACAACTACGATGCATGCGGACCATTGGTCATTCTTATTTAACACTCCATTTCTGATGTGAACATGTGGCCAACCAACTGATTGTACCTACTTGATTCTTGGTCCAAAGAACCTAATCGGTGGGGCCCACCTGAGGATAGGCTTGGATATCACATAATTGCTACATGTGACTGAAAGTGCCCTAGCAAGTGCAACTATGATATATATCTGTTGCTCTAGTTGTGGGTTGGTATCCATGTATTACTTTGGAAGCTAGTGGATTAAAGGTGTTCAAGACATGGCTCAACCATTCCACTCGTCTGGTCAGATGAACCAAAGATAAAAGATCAGAGTAATTAGGTTATCCTTACCATACAAAAGATTTCGTACAAAAAGCGCTAACCACACCTTATTAAAATGACTTTTTACAACAATTCAAATGGTTAGGATTGTGTGATCCATTCCTGGTTGCCCTTAAAATGATTGATTTAGATCATCATGCATCGTGATTACCTATAAGCCAGGTTATGCAAGCCCAGTTACATGAATTCCCTGTACCCCTCTAATGTGGTTTAATCTAAATGCTAGTGTGTGCATGTAAGTGATAGGCCTACAAATCCCTGTGGAGAGTTCCTTCAGGAAATGAAGACTAGGCCCACCATCGATTTGTGCATATGGCCTTATTTTATTGATTCATTTGTGGTTATCAAGTATTCACATATTGAATTACTTATTCAGGGAAGAGTGTGTAATAAAGAAGAAGAAGATTACAGTCTTCTCTAACTAATCAAAATCTTGAATCCACAAATTTACTTTTTGAGTCCATAAGAAATAAGGGAGAAAGTTTTGATAATTTAATTGAATAATAGTTCTGAGAGTTCTTATTACATTACTTAAAAATAAAACAAAAACCAATTTGTATGGAAAATACTAAAATAACAAAATCTTACTTACAAGCTAAATTTGTCAAAAATAGAAATGTCCAAATAAACTTTACTGGAGCACTCTTAACATTATTACAAGCAACTTCTAAAAAAATGAAAATCCTAAAATCAGAAGAATAAAGAGATATAACAAAAATGAAAATTTCTAAAAATAGTTTTTTTTTTTCCTTCTAAAATCGCAATTTTGAATTAGAGGCATGTGTTTTCTTGCGAAATGGATGCTCAAATTGAGAGATGCATCATTACATAAAATATTGATAGCTCATTTGTTTCGTGATGATGCCTAAATAAAAAATTATGATTGTTTTATGGTCAACACTTTTAACGACAATTTCTCCCTCTCCAGAATGAATTTCTTTAAACTGCACAAGCTTGAAGCCCAGTTACATCATGCCCTATGTAGGACTGGGCCTGGTTTTGACGAACTACTTTTTCTTTCATTCGGGCTTCTTTTAGTCCAGCTGCACTAAAAATGCATCTGCGATTGACTTGCTGTACGTCAATTATAGGCAATTTGTGTCCAAAATTATATACCTAAGTTGATAAGATATACTCCCTATTAGAGTGGATTAGCTAGCACTAAGGGTGCAAATGGGTCAGATTGACTGGATGTGTTATTAGACCTGACCCTATGGGTCCAACAATTAGATGCATTGGGTGTGTATTTGTCCAAAAATTCAACCCAATTATTAAATTGATCAGGTCCTGGTCCTCTCAATATTAAGCTGACGCAGATAGAAAAAGGTCCAATTCGAGCAATACTAAAATGGACTTGAACTACACCCACTAAAAAGAAGTCAATTAAGTTTATTGGTTTGAGTTGGGGTTAAGACTATAGCAATAGTTCACCACCTCTTTCTAAAATGCGATCATCCATCCACTATTATGGACCGTTCAAACCTTTCCTGTTGAATTTGGACTAATGGTCATTTTAGGTTTACCATCAAAATTGGCGGCGACCGTTATAGGGATGGTTTGGTGCGTAAAACTAAGTTGTAATTTCTTTACAGATTTAGACCTGGCTCAAAACTCATTGAATTAATGAGTTAGCTATTTTGACTTAGACTCGACTCATACCAGTCGTCGGCCCATTTGCATCCCCGCACTCAGGGCATTTTGCTTAGATTTTCTAAATGATGGTTTTTTAGAGGCAATGGGCCTCCTTGGCATTGCTGCTCACGTGGCATGTGGGCTATAACTAAGTCGTTCATTTTCTATGTCAAATAAGAAATAAACTATAATCCAAGCTATGGGATTATAGTTGGATTTGGCCTCTGTCTTCTTAAGGTTTTTTCTCCATTCGATCGGCATGGAATGTTTCAAGGACAAGTGGACAGCACAAGTTATGGGCAAACTGGGTTAACGTTTGGCACGCTAAAATGCCCCAAAAGATCGTTGTCTTTGTTTGGAAGCTCGTTCATAAAGTGCTAATGGTAAACATTAACATCCAAGCTCGTGGGATCAGCCTCACCTCCAAACGCGATTGATGTAGTTATGATAACTCAACTACTTGTCAGGCCCGAATCTCTAGAGCATATGTTTTTCGGAGGAGTTCTTGCTTCAAAGATTTGGTCTCACTTTAGTGCTCTATTTGACGGTCAACCCCGCTGGGCAGGGCTAAACAATGGTGGCATGAGGCTTCCCTTGGAAACTGCCTGTCCACATTGAAGGGTCTGCTCCCTGATTTTATCTTTCGGGAAATCTGAAGGGAGACGAACACAACCCGCTTCTAAGGGGGCACTCCTCACCATAGGATGGTCATTGCCAGAGTGGAGTTTCGGATCGGAAGAATGGGTCCCCTGTTGCCGTTAAACAAGACCGCTTCCTTCTCTAGGCTCCTTTCCCTCTAAGCTCTGGGGTGTTGTAATCCCTTGCCCGAAAAGCCTAAAATTTCAAGTGATTAAGTGGTCCAAGTCGGAGGTTGGTTCAATAAAGGTGAACCTGGACGGGTCTTCTAGGGAGAACCTTAGCCAATTGGGGGGGAGGTGGAGTTTTTAGAGGTAGCTCGGTGAGTTCATCTTTGCCTTCTCAAAGGGTTATGGATTAGGCTCCAACATGACTCGCACCCTTATTAATGGTCTAGCTTATGCTGTGGCCTTAGGCTGCCTAAAAATTGAGATGGAAATTAAGTAACTCTAACATGGTGGTTAACTTGTTGAAGAGCGGCTCAGACCCCCTGTGGAACCTGTGGTATTAGAAGGCGAAGTTCGACTTTCTTAACAATAGGCGAAAGTTAAAGTTTCATTTTCTCCGATAGAAGCGAACAACCCAGCTGATGGTCTGGCTAAATGGGGTAGTGCCTCCCAAGTTTCCCTTCATTTCAGAAATGCAGGCTTGCTGCTTAGGGAGATTAGAGGAAACTTGTTTTTGGATAATGTGGGTTTGGGAAGTGTGAGGAAAGGATAGGGGTAGGCTTTCCTTCAGGTATATGATAGGCCAGCCTCTGATTTTTCTTTATGGAAGGCTGTCTCGAATTGTTACAAGTCTCCTTTTGTGAATAATATTTTCTCTTAAAAAAGCTAAAATCTAAAAATCCATCTATTTGGGCTATCATAACTATTGTTGTCAAATCAATCAAATTAGGCCACTCGTGTGATCAATGGCCTATATTCAGTTTTCATGTGTGGGAAAGATGTGTAGATGTGCTAGAGTCTACTCGACTCGAAGTTTGACTAAATCGTTGGTGTTCCCCCATGTTTAATTAGATAGATTGGAGACTGCGAAACAAGTTTCAGGGTCCTCTTAACCACCAATATTTACACTTTCGTTCAGGTGATTTGTGAAAGGATAGGGATTAGCCCTTCCGAATAGATTCTTTTTTCCTTGTGACAATAGATGTGAGTTTACGAACTTAAGGGCTTTTTTTTCACCAGCCTATCAGTTTAATATTTCTTATAGGGATCAAAATGCGTAGGTAAATTAAAGAAGATGAAATGTTATTGATTTCATTAATATATGAAAATAGTGCTTATTACAATCGACAAGTTATGAGATAACCAAATAAATAAATGAGAAAGAAAAAATAAATACCTAATATATCTATCAAAATAGATGATCGAGGTGGGTGGTTAAGAAGGTGTAACCAAATGGGTGTGATCACTTAACTCGGCACTTAGTTGACCACGTTCCTTCAACTTAAGGTTTCAGAAAATTACTTCTACTCCTAATGTACTGTAATGGGAGCCTCTAGGCAATAACGATATAAACTAGCCAAGGCTAAGCTATGCTATGAAAGATAAATTGAAAGATAATATAAAAGGTAGATTGATGTATTTGGAGTAGGGTCCCAAGCTCTTCTTCGGATGCTCCTTTTATAGATTGTCGAGATAGTGAAATCCTCGTTGGGATTTCCTCGTTGCTTCTGAATCGTTCTCGCTCACATCGCAATTCTGGATATGAGAACCCCCTTGACTGATCCAGAACTAGCATCTTGCATTAGAAAGAAAGGACTCTAGTTAGATCCAGACTCGCTGGCTTCCCGAATCTTCTTCTTATGGCTGATCCTTCGCAGAGATCTTTGTGGCCCATTACATGGATTAGGCCCGGGACCACCAAAGTTTCTCTAGATGAAGACCACCAAGTCAAGATTTGGGACCTCAAGGGCTGATCCAAGTGTCAGATCGATCAAAGCCACTCACCTAGTGGCCCACTTCCTCTACTTCGAGATGTTGGATGGTCTGGATCAAACCTCCTCCTGTATTTAAGCATCCACAAGGTGATGGTTTAGAGTGTTGGATAGATTTGACACTCGATACAGATCTACCATCAGAGATGGATAGGATCTAGTTCTCTCATTCTCTTAATTTTGATTGATGTACGAAATAGGAACCTGACCGAACCAATGTGTCTGTCTCTCCTAACTTGAGTTTGAACCATAGTTGGGCTTGTTTGGCATTGGTCCAATCTTTGGATCTTCAAAATCTTCTTGAACATTGCTGGCTATCCAAACGTCTCTGGGAAGATCTCCCATTTTAAAAAGACTGTAAGAAACGACCTCACCAAGAATATCATAGAGACGACCTTACTGAGAATATCATAACCATCTACGTTTTTTTTTTTGTTAGTACACACACCTACACCCACCCCAACTATTAGTCACACCATAATGTTAGGCACCCCCACTTGAGAATTGATGTCAAGACCTCATAGCTAAAATGAGGTTATCTTTACTCAATCTACCACTTGAGATAGGCATTTTGGGTACTCTGCCTCACTAAGTGACACAATAAACATGGCCATGTAGCCTGTGTTAATTCATTCTCCTAAAGGCGAGCGTGATGGTTAATTTATGCCTCTATATTTACGACATAATGCACATTATCAAAGGAAAATCAAACGAAGATACTCTCGAATAGACTTCATGCCTGGAACAATCGCATGGTGTTGACATACGGCAGCATTTAAGCAGTTCACATCATAGCAAAAATGAGTGTAAATAATAACCATTTAGTCTTTGGCTAAAATAGACATTGGAATATAAAATTCACCAATGGCTGATATTCACTGAGAAAAGGTCCAATTATTTGGAGTTGAGGACAATACATTTAAAGCAGCTGCTGCTGCTTCTTGTCTTTTTTATTTATTTTTTTTGTTTTGTTTTTTTTATGTCGCCAATCATGCCGAGCCGATTGGATGGCTGATTTGCATAATCATAAGCAAGCCACATGTACCGTACACCAAAATGTAGAGATTCCAAAGGAGCGGTTGGCTCCCTAAAGTCAAGCTTACATATTTATAAAAATAAAAAACGAAAAAAAAATTGGAAACTAAATTTCACAATACCCAAGATGAAAAAATAGCCAGCTCTTCTAAACCGCTTGTAGAAAAAGCAATTCAACAACAACGTGTTTGGAGACCACCAAGTTAAGATTCGGGACCTCAAGGGTTGATACAAGTGTCAGATCGATCAAAGCCACTCACGTAGTGGCCCACTTTCTCTACTTCAAGGTGTTGGATGGTCTGGATCAAACCTCTTGTATTTAAGCATCCGTAAGGTGATGATTTAGAGTGTTGGAGGGATTTAACACCCACTACAGATCTACCATCAGAGATGGGCAGGATCTGGTTGTCCCGTTCTCTTAATTCTAATTGATGTACGGGATAGGGAATTTGACCGAACCGATGTGTCCATCTTTCCTGACTTGAGTCCGAACCATGGTTGGGTTCATTTGGGCATTGGTTCAATCTTTGGATCTTCAAAATCTTCTTGAACGCTGCTGGCTGTCTGAACGTCTCTGGGAAGATCTCTCATTTTAGAAGGACTATGAGAAATGACATCACCGAGAATATTATAAAGACGACCTTATTGAGAATATCATAGCTAGACACGTGATTTTTTTTTGTTAATACAAACATCTACACCCACCCAACTATTAGTCACACCGTAATGTTAGCCACCCCCACTTAGGGAATCGATACCAAGACCTTATAGTTGAAATGAGGTTATCTTCGCTTAGTCTACCATTTGAGTATAGGCATGTTGGGTACTTTGCTTCATTAATTGACACAATAAACATGGTCACATGGTATGTATTAATTGGTTCTCCTAAAAGCAAGTATGAGGGTTACTATGTGCCTCCATATTTATGATTAAATGCATATTATTGAAGGAAGATCAAATGAAGATATTAGAATGGGATTTATGCTAGTAACAATCACATGGTGTTAACACATGCTGGTGCTAGTAACAATCACATGGTGTTAACACATGCTGGCCTTTAATTGGTTTACATCATAGCGAAAACGAGTGTAAATAATAATCATTTAGTCGTTGGCTAAAATAGACATTGGAATATAAAATTCACAAATGGCTGATATTCACTGAGAAAAGGTCCACTTATTTGGGTGAGGAGCCTTACCTCGTTGGTAGACTCTGAGGAGTTTCAACAGTGGGTTTTGGTTTCAGAACCCATCTAATCCACGCTGGGTGCGTTGCATGACTGATCCGATGGGTGTGTTGCGCGATTGACTGGGTGGGTACGTTGCATGACTGATCAAAAAAATAAAAAATTATTCGGAGTTGAGGACAATACATTTTAAGCAGCCGCTTCTCCTTTTTTCTTTTTCTTTTTTGTTTTTTGTTTTTTTGTTTTTTTATATGACCAATCGTGTAGAGCCGATTGGATGGCTCATTTGGATAATCATAAACAAGCCACGTGTACCATACACCCAAATGAAGAGATTCCAAAGGAGCGGTCGGCTCCCTAAAGTCAGGCTTACGTATTTATAAAAATAAAAAAAGAAAAAAAATTGGAAACTAAATTTCACAATACCCAAGACGAAAAAATAGCCAGCTCTTCTGGACCGCTTGTAGAAAAAGCAATTCAACAACGACGTGTTTGGAGCCACACCATCTTGTATTACTCAAATCCACTTCGTCCATAACGTGAGGCCCGTCATATTACCTATGGTTGCCAAAAATCAGGGCGGTTCAAAGATCTGATGTGAAGCATCTTATATGAATGGATTGGATAGCATATTAAAACACGGTCTGGAAGGTTTTAATGTTGGGCATCCCATGCCAACTGTTCCATGTGGGTTCATCCACCATTGTTTTGGGTCGGCGTAAATTGAAGGAACTCACCTTATGGACAAACCTGAGCTCTACATCACGGTGGACCCCACGCGCGTAGTTGTAGGGCACGGATTGATCATGACAAAAAACATCCATTGTCGGATAATCATAGCCATCCAATAACGGGCACGTAGAATGGACGGTACACTTAACATCCATGTTACTAGCCCTAATTTGAATGCTCATGATCATCCGATCAGATTGATCTTAATGCATGTGTTATCCACTATTAACCTTTCCTATTCAATAGTCAACCGTGATCATGCATAGCTAACATGGGCCCCACATACAAATCCACACTACGATGAGTCACAAAGAATCCGTACTAGATCATAGTTGCTAGGTCAAAAGAGGCTCGGATTAGGTACTGCCCTCACCAGGACTTAGCCGGAGACCGACAGTACATGTCACCTATGCAATGGTGGAGAGTAGGTGGGACCCGGATGATGTGATAGGTCTGTCAGCTCTCCATCATAACCGAGGTGGAGGTCCACCTACTTTCCACTAATGGCGAGGTGACACATACCCGTCCACCCCAGCTGCATCCTAGTGAGGGTAATACCTTATCATAGCCCGGTCAAAAGTGGAATGCAATTAGGTTAAAAGGCAGTGGGTGTATACCTAACTGGAGAGATACTCAGTGGGCACTATAGGTTACAATGCTCTTAGTTTCCTTGGGACACTTTCGAAGTCTAACCATTAATCCAGACCATTCATTAGGTCCAAGCATCACACCAATATGATTATCATATTTAGGTATTTAATCACTGGAATTTAATAGGAACGATCCAGATTGTTCCTGCAAAATAAGACAAATCAGCACTTTGATCCATTGCTTAGCAAAAGGATGGCTATAAAATTCACTTTTTTTTTTCTTTTCTATTTTGTCTTTTCTTATGGAAAGATGTGAGCTTACCACCTTTGTTGATGAAATATACAACCAAGGGCCTGTTTGGATCTTGGGATTAGGTGGCGTGGAATTGCATTTCATCTTATGCGAATTCCATCGTGTGTTTGGAAATGGTAAGAAGAGTGGATTAATCCATGCATCATATCATCCAGTCCCATATTTTTGGTGGATCTACATCTGTGGGCCCCTCCATTGATGAATGTGTTTTATACACGACATCTTTCAAGTTGCATATGCGTACAGGTGACCAATATCAGTTGTAAATCTGGTCCATTTATTACAATTCAGTGGTCCAACAAATGCAGGTTTCACTTAACAAGGCAAAACACCTTTTTTTTTTTTTTTTTTTTTTTTTTACACACACCCACACCCCACACTCACACAACATGGGCACTCGATCCCTGGTCTCAGTGTTGACACTCATGTGAGTGTACAAATAGTGTGAGGCAAAACGCCTATTGTATATCTCAATAAAGTAAATTATACAAGCAGACTGTACAAAAAGCCATCTCAAAATATATAGAAATAGCACCCGTCGCAGCACACTAGCCCCACCATACTTGAATCAAGATTCCTCGAGAGGACCTGCTGCACCACAAACCCTAGAATATGAATAGTTGTCACAAGAGCAAGAACCACCTCCCTTCAACTAGAACAGAAGAAAGCAGGCAATAATAAATAAAACACAAGCAAATAGAAGCATAAAAATAACGCCATGCTTGAACTAGAGAAAGAAGGAAGCATGGCATGGGCTGGCATCTAAGATGGCACAACAGAAATCTCAATTGTTGAAGCAGACTTTAGCCATCCTGGCTAACTAAGTCAGATGATCCTAAGCTGGATAGAGGCCTACTCAAATTTCAGCTAAAGAAGGGTTTGTTGGGAGAGGAAGCAACCTCAGAATGAATCACATAACACAATAAGGGAAAGAAATATTCGAACATACATAAAGAACATAGAAATTTTACTTGGAAAAACCCTTGCGGGAAAAAACCACAGCACAAAGCAACAAACGATCCACTATGAACATAAAGTTATAAGGGATGTAACAACTTATAAATATGAAAACCCTAGCTTTCTCCCTCTCAAAACCCTAGCCCCTTTTAGTTCTGCTCGAATCCTGTATAAACATGGTTTATGCAATCCCCATACAGAATTAGAAACTAAAACTGTGCACTTAAGTAGAATTGTGCGAACCGTCCATTAATATGGTTGATTGATCGACTTCAATCGATGGCCCATCGATCGATCAACCAGACTAAGCTCAATTGATCGATGACGTCTAAAAATGTTTAAAGAGTAAACTTGTATTTTTTGGATTTTCTCGATCAATTGACCAGACTATTCAATCAATCAATGATCCTTGTTTTTAGTACAGATTGAAGGCACTCAATCAACAATCTTTATCGTGACTTCAATTTTCCATCTTCATTATTCCAAGTTGCTATCATTATCTCTAGACTTCAAGAATAGTGTCATCTTCGTCACTTCTCGTGCAAACTCTGTCTTCATCTTTTCTTTGCCAAGTCTAGAGAAGTCAAGCAAAATCTGAACTTCTTTGCAGGAACCACTTTCATAACCATGTCAATCGGATTCACGCTAATGTGGATTTTCTCAAAAGTAACATTGTCTTCCTTTAACATCTATCGCATAAAATGATAACGAACATTAATGTGTTTAGTCTGGAAATAAAAGATCGAATTCTTCGCCTAATTGATCGCGCTTTTGTTGTTACAATGCACATGCATGACTTCCTGTTAAAGCCTCAACTCATTCATCATTCTTTTCAATCAAACAGCTTCTTTGAATGCTTTCATCACTGTCATATACTTAGCTTCAATTGTGAAAACTGTAACCACATTAAAGCTTCAACATCCAACTAATCGCTCCACTCGCTAATACAAATGAGTAACCGAAAGTCGACCTTCTATTATCCACTTTCACAGTGTAATCCACATCTACATAGCCTACAAGTCTGTCCTCAAATTTTTTAAAACATAGGAAGTAGTCTATCGTACCTCCTAAATACCAAAGTAACCATTTCACAGCCTCCAAATGTTGCATATTGAGGTTTGATATGTGTCTACTCATAACAACAACTGCTTGTGAAATATCTGGTTAATACAGTCCATGAAATACATTAAACTGTCAATCATGCTCAAGTAGGGCACATGTGACATATACTTCTTTTTTTCATCTGACGTAAGACATTACTCTGAAGAAAACTGAAAGTTAGCAGCGTGGGGTGTGCTAATCGGTTTAGCTTTTTCAATTCTGAACTTGACCAAGACCTTTTCAAGATACTCCTCCTAAGACAACCATAATCTGATCATTTTCCTGTCTTTGTGTAAGTCTATGCTGAAAATCCTCTTTACACCCCATAATTTTTTCATCTTAAATGTCTTGGATAATTGAGTCTTTAATATGTTGATTTCACACATGCTATGGCTGGCGATAAATATATCATTAACATACAATATCAGAATAATAAATTCCCCATCACTTAGTGATTTGAAGTAGACACAATGATCGAACTCACTTTTGATAAACCTCTAGCTCAACATGAAAGAATCAAACTTTTTGTACCATTGCATAGGTAACTGTTTTAACTCATACAACGACCTTTTTAACCTTCAAACATTATTCTCTACTCCCTGCACCTCGAACCCTTCAGGTTGCTTCATGTAGATCTTCTCTTCTAATTCTCTGTGTATATACGTAGTCTTTACATCTAACTATTCTAATTTCATATTGTATTAGGCAACCAATGCTAATACGTATATAATAGATACTTGCTTGACTACAGGCATGAATATCTCATCGAAGTCAAAAAAAAAATTCTGAGCATAGCCATTCGCAACTATTTTGGCCTTGTACTTACCATGTTTCTTCTAAAAAATTCACTTGCACCTGATCGTTTTACGTCCAACAGGTAACTCCACCAACTCCCATGTTTCATTCTCGTATAGAGAGTCCATCTCATCATTCATCACCATCATCCATTTTAGCATCTGTATCTTTTAATGCTTTCTGAAAAATAGACGAACTCCCCTCATTCATAATGTGAGTAAACATAATATTAGATTCATCTATATATCTCAACGGTAACCTACGATCCCTAGGTGGATTTCTCTTGAAAATAGTGTCCCACCTCTTACCCCTTCCTGCAGCTCAGCTTCTTCAATTGTCTCACCTTTTTTTATTTCAATGTCAACCATAGATTTTTCCACTTCCTTGTACTTATCCTTAAGGAACAAGGAGCCCTTATCAAACTTAACATCCTAACTTAGTAAGATTTTTTGTGAAATCCGGTCATACAACTTATAACCTTTCATGCCATCACCGTAGCCCACAAAAATGCACTTCTTGGGCCCTTTGGTCTAGCTTATTTCTCTTAATTGATGGTACATGAGAGTAAGCATCGCAACCAAATATTTACAATCCTGAATAATCAACTTCATGATCATTCTACATTTTCTCTAAAATTTTACAATCAATCAGTGTAGACGGATATCAATTTACTAAATAACAAGCTGTGTTTACGGCCTCAGCACTTGGGGCGAGCGAATAATATGAAGATGGAGTTGCTTTCTCTTTTAGGTATGAAAGAGATCTGGTTTTAGGCACAAAAAAGATTTTTTGTGAAAGCCGGTCAATATCTCTAGATATTTTAAGCACCTTGACCATGGGTAGATCATTTATCTAAACCTCTCTAGAGATCTGGTCAATTAGGTGGAATTACTCTAGGCAATCAAATCCAACTAGTTGTAGATAATTCCCACCACCTCCTATCACCTTAGTCATCTCCTAAAGATCATATGTAAGGCGATTAATCATTGGAGTTGAGGCATTGACAAAGCATCAACAACAAGATTAGGGGAGCAAAGAAGAGTTGATTGAAGCATAGGAGAGCGAAGATCAAGCAACCTGAAGTGGCGCTGAACAAGGGGTTCATCCGACAAGTTTCATTATTAAGAGTCCATTTCACTCTTTCCATTTGTTGATTAGAATGTGAGAGTTTGGTTTCAAATTTGAACCAGGTTCCATTATGGATTCTTGGCTCATTAGTTGGGCCTAAAATCTATGTTCATAAGTTGAACCTTGACTCATTAGTTAGGTCTAAATTTAGGTTCCTAGGAGGATCCTTGGCACATTAGTTAGGCATGAAATTCAGGTTTATTAGTTGAACCTTGACTTATTTGTTGGGTCTAAATCAAGTCTTCATGGGGAGCCACCAACACGGGTGCGTATATGTAGGTTGGGAGGAACTTGTAAACTCTTAGGTTGGGTGGAACTTGTCAAACACGTAAGTTGAGAGATAAACCTTGAAAATCTTTATTCAGATTAAGAGATGAACCTATGCAAAAACCTACGTGTAAAAGTTGAGAGGTAAACCTGATTTAAAACCTCCGTTATAGTGAAATCTGATGTTCTCATGGGTTGAGAACAGTAACCGGGAGTGGAGTAGACAAGTAGTCGAACCACTATACATGCTTGTGTTTGGAATTGATTTGAGTACATTATTATTTTAGTATTGTTTATTTAATTGTTAATTATATGAATGCTTGAATGGAATATATGCTATGCATGATAGGTAGATTCTTATACACATCTTGTAGTTTCACTTTCAGACTAGTTGCTTAGGTTGTTATATCATTTGTAGTCTAGATAATTGCACATTGATTATAATCTCAACATGCTGTATCATTATAATCTATGTGCTTAAGCTAAGCTAGTTTGCTTAACTGCATTATCTTTTGTAGCCTTTGTGATTAGACCCACATAAGCTTGAAAGCTAAGTGTTCTTGTTTAATTAGTTTATAATTGCTAAATTAGTTTAATTAAAGAAGAGTTTTAAACAGTCCTAATCCCCCCCCCCCCCCCCCCCCCCCCCCCTCCCTAGGACTTATTCATAATTCTATAAGCTTTAAGCTTCCACATGCTTAGCGTCTACAAAGTGTGAGCGATAGACGTAATTTCAAAATTAACATCAGCTAAACTATTCTACTTGTTCTTAACAATCTTCTCAATTGTTATATATATTCATAATATTGCCTACAAATATGACATAGAAACGTGCTATTTTTGAATTGTAATACAAATAGGATGAGAATCAAATCTTACAGTTAGGTATTGATAGATAATAGTGCAATTAAACATGAACATAAATTTTACAACATTGAGAGCGGTATGTAAGTATCATGATACCTATAGTATGGTTGTCTATCTAACTAATTACAATGAATTTAGAAATCCATCACATAATAAATATAAGTCAGTAGTAAAAACATAAAAAGTTGTGTACATGCAACAATATAAAGCAAGCGTAAGAGTGATTATGTATATAAACCTAATAACATCAATTGGTAATTTTGAGATATAGTTCTAAATCAAATTACAATAATAATTAATTTAAAAAGTATGCATTAGATACAATATTGCATATCATCAAATTCAATTACCATCTACAACTGAATAGATTAGAATCATTCTACATTTGATTGACAATTTCGTTAATTTTTTCAACTATTTCTTATTCTCATATTGCCTAATGTTCACCAATAATTGCCCCTCATACACATTGTTCACACCTATAGGTGAAGGTAAGATGTATTCCTAACTATCATCTAGTTAATTTTTATCAATAAAAATCACACATTCATCAACCTGCAGATGAAGTTCTGAAAAACATAATATGCTAGCACAATCTTCACTTATGTACTTAGCTTGAACTACGAAATCGTCTTTAAGATAGGAAAACACACTTTCAAGACTCTAAAACATTGTTCAATAACATTATATAATTGAACATGCTAGTAATTAAATAATTCATTCTTTTTTACTGGTGTTCTCCGGATTCAAATCTCATACAAGTGTTAATGTACATCTTAGTATGAAGTCATGAAGCCCATGTGGCACAGATGTAGACGTTGTAAGGTCAGTCACCGTCTCTCTTACTGGATAACTACTTTAAATCCATAAAATTTTCGAGAATCCTCAACCGGACTTGAATTCATAAGCGAATAAATCTCGAATTCACGAGAAATTTTTTTTTTTAATAATAATCAAAGTTGGGTCCATAACCAGGAAATTAAAAGAGTTTAAATAGCTTAGAAAATCCTTAAGAAACCGTAATTGCGTAAATAAAGAGTCTTAAGCAAAAACGAAAAAAAATAATTCAAAAATGAAAATTTTCGTGCAAATCAGCGAAGCTTGTCGGCCAGTCGAGAATGGGTGTCAGCCGATTGACCGGTCCATTCGAACAGTTGCAAACTATCAAAACTGTCCATTGTACATCAGGCCAATTTCAACATATTTCGGCCGGTCGACAACCTTATTTGTCCGGCCAATAGTGGCTCAAAATTGTCCAGCAAGTTGGACTGTTTTTCGCACAAAATTTGGTAGGTTGTCAACGGCGTTTGGCCGGTTGAGGGGCGTCGGCTAGTTGATTTGTGTTATTGACTGGCGATTCTTTCTGGTCTTTAGCTCTTTCTTTTTATCCTTCCTATGGTCAATCTTGGTCATCCATGTGTCGTCAATCCTCTCTATATTATTCCCCCCCCCCCCCCCCCCCCCCCCCCCTCTCTCAAAAGAACACGACTTCAAGCTCTTGTTCGTCATTGGTTCGTGATACTCGTACAAATCAACAACATTAAACGTCCTTAATATCTCGAACTCATCAAAGAGGTCAACAACATATGCATTGTTGTTGATTTTACATAGGATCAGCACCGGCCTAATCTTCTTGTGTTTCAACTTGTTGTAGGTCTTAGTAGAAAAACGCTCATTCCTCAAATGAACCATAACCTGATCACCAACTTCAAAGACATTTACACAGCCGATGCTTGTCAACATCTTGCTTATACTTTTCAGTCGTTTTCTTTAACTTGTTTCGTACATCTTCACGAATTCCCATGATCCTCTCTGCTATATGCTTAGCTGCAATACTCATGCCTACGATCTTAGGTAATAGAACCAATCCAAGGTATGGCAAGGCCTTCATCCATAGACGATTAGAAAAGGAAACTTCCTTGTCGAGCGATTCACCATATTGTTGAAGGTAGATTCGGCTTAAGATAAAGCCAAGTCCCACTATCTCGGCTTCTCATCGGAGATGCAACAGATGAGATTGCTTAGAATAAGGTTCACAACCTCAGTTTGTACGTCCGTCTGTGGATGATAGGCACTGCTGAACTAAAGTTGTGTATTAAATTGACTCCATAAAGTTTGTCAAAAGTAGCTAACGAATTTTGTATCACAGTCAAAAGTGATGGTTTTGGGAATCCCATCATGATCTTCCTGAAGAACAAGTTCACCACATTCGTTGCATCATATGTTTTCTTACAGGGGATGAAGTGCACCATCTTGAAAAACCTGTCTGCCACCACGAATATAGAGTCTATGCCGTGTTGTATTCATAGGAGAATCCAATACAAAGTCCATTGATATATCCTCCCAAGGGCCATCAAGAACTGGTAACTGGGTGTAGAGACCTATATTTTGTGACTGTCACTTGGAAGATTAGTAGATATGGCATCGTTGGACTACCCTTCCTACATCACGTATAAAATGTGGCCAGTAATATCTTTCCTCCACCAAAGGTCTGGTCTTGTCTCGTCCTAGGTGACCTCCACGGGCACCCCCATGAAACTCAAGTAAGATCTAGTCCCTTAATGAGCTCTATGTAATACAAAGTTGATTTCCTTTGAAGAGGAAACCATCTTGAATGTGGTAGTCGTTCAAATGACGCTTCTTACATCTCACCCATACATCGTTGAAGTCCTCGTCATTGCTATACAGATCCTTAAGGCAGTCAAAACCGACAACCTCATCACTTATTGTGAAGAGGAGAGATGCTCAGTGGCTTAGCGCATCCGCAACCTTGTTCTGTTAACCTGCTTTGTACTTCAAGAAAAATGTGAATTTCTGGAAGAACGAAATCCATTTGGCATGCACATAATTCACATTAGTTTAGCTATTAATAAATTTCAAAGCCTGATGGTTAGTATAGAGGACAAACTCCCTCTAGATGAGGTAATGACGCTAGTGTCACAATGCTTGCACCACGGCATATAGCTCAATCTCGTAGACAACTTCTTCCTTACATCACTGAGTTTTTCACTATAGAAGGCTACTGGCCTACCTTCCTGAGAGAAAACTGCTCCAATCCCCAAATACGAATCATCGTAGTCCACTTCAAATAGTTTATCAAAACTTGAAGAAATTAGGACTAGGGTCGAAAACAAACGCCACATGATCTCAGTAAAACTGTTATCGGCCTCTTCGGTCCACTGGAATGCTCCTTTTTTCATATAATCTGTAATGGGTGCAACAATGATGCTGAAATTTCAGACAAACCGATGGTAAAAGGTCGCTAGTCAATGAAAACTTTGCACTTCATGAATGTTCGTTGTGGTGGGCCAATCACAGATGGCCTGTACCTTTTCCTTGTCCACGAATATACTCGTGGAGGTCACAGCGAAGCCCAAGAATAACAATCGTTCTGTCAGGAAGTTACACTTCTTCAAATGCATATATAATTTATTCTCATGCAACACTTGAAGAACCTGCCTAAGGTGACTCATATGTTTTGTTTCATCTTGGCTATGTTTAGTTTCATCTTAGTTATAAATTAGGATGTCATCAAAATACACCACTACAAAACGACATATGAACAATTTTAACACTTGGTTCATTAGGCGAATGAAAGTGCTAGGTGCATTAGATAGACTGAAGGGCATAATAAGACACTCATAGAGCCCTTCCTTGGTCCTGAAAGTCATCTTCCATTCATCACCAGGTCAAACACGAATTTGATGATACCCACTCCTCAAATCAAGCTTGGAGAACACTTTAGTACCTTCTAGCATATCAAGCATGTCGTCTAGCCTAGGTATAGGAAACCGGTACTTGATGGTTATTTTATTGATGGCTCGACTGTTGACACACGTATGCCAACTTCCATCCTTATTCGGTGTTAACAACTTCGGCATAACATCGATGATGCAGTGATGTGGTTGATTGGGCAAATTAGCCCAAGGAATGAAATCAATATGGTGTTGAATATCCCTCATGGGTGGTAAGCCATCTTGGAGATCCTCAGGGAAATGTCCCAAAATTAATTCAACAAAGGTTTAACGATCAAAAAGATATTAGTGAACTCTATTTCTTCACCCTTCACTACCATTGTATAAACCTCACCGATCTCTTTCGAATCTTTCATGAATTCCCGTATGGCAAGGAAAGAACTCCCCTCCACTTTAAAAGATTTAGGGTGCTTCTCTGATGCTATAGGGGCCAAAATCACATTTCTTCCATCCTTAACAAATATGTGTACATTCTCTCATCTATGATGGGTTGCATCTCGATTCGACTACAATGGTTGACCAAGTAACATGTTTGTTGAGCTTTGAATTGTGCATATTTAAACCCCAATTTATCACTCAATTGCATATGTGTTTTGCAGGGAAAGGAGAGAGACCTCATGAATCCAATGATAAAAGGGACTTGTTAAAACATTTTAAATATATAAGTCAAAGGAACAAGAAAAGAAGTCGTAGAAGGAAGAAACGAAAAAGAAGGAATTTGAAAAAAATTACAATCTGCGACCGGTCTCCATGACTAGGAGACCGACCGCCGATCATCTGAGATCGGTCGCAAATCCAAGCGCCCGATAGAATTTCCACTAGAGTAAGGTCAGACCTTGCTAGATTATTTTGGTCTATTAAGATCGGTCACCTATGCTATTTAGATTCAAAGTTTTATTTTTTTCTGTTGACCTTTTGAGTTGCGACCGATCTCTAAGAGCCTACAACTGGTCGCCAACCAATTATAGTGCGTAAGTTCTTACGTAGCAGAGAGGCGGTGCTTAATTTTTGTAATAAAATAACACCTTTACCCCTTGTTAATTAATCTTAGAAGAGTTCTAAATGTGTTAGAGGTGGAGAAATTCAAAGTAGAGCTTCTACAATTTCAATATCTTCAAGTTCTAGTTTTTTCTAGTTTTTCTTTATTGTTCTAGTTCAATCATATCTATGGTTGGCTAGACCTCTTAGCTAGGGTTAAGAGGTAAAGCTTGTAGTTAATTTTTTTATGTTTAATTAATTTATTCAAGTACATTAAGTTTAAAGTTTGGATTTTTTAAGTTTTATTTTGAATAAAGTTGATAATTTTAAAGAATTTTAAGATCTCATATGTCAAATACATGAGATACTTTTGAGTTTCTGAGATTGATCATTATGCTATTATGAAAATTGGATTTTGAAAACCCTAAATCTACCGTGATTTAAGGATACGGTTGATGCTTCGAAGTTTCATTAGTTCAAGTTTTCCATACATGAAGTAAAACTAGAAGTTCTGAATTTCTAAATTTTGTTTGATTGTTTATGTGATTTTGAATGAGATATCTTCTTATTGGATAGAAATAGGACTTCCATTCCAATTGTTTAATTATACTTGATGAATGGATTATCATTGAAAATTGCTATGAGTAAATCCTTAGTGTTCTAGTTCTTCTATCCTGAGATTGTTTTTACATCATATTTATGTTCTTCAATTCAATTTTGTAAATCCTTTAGTCTAGTTAGTTTTTTAAAATTTGTTTTCCCTTACAATTCTTGAGGCCTATCTCTGTCCCATAACCGAATTATTACTACAGTGCAACCCTACATTTGGGGTTGCCAATAATGTGGTAGACCTCCATAGCCACCACATCACAAAGCACCTTATCTTTATAATTTCGGTCTATCGAAAAGGAAATTAAACATTGATATGTTACCTTAATTTCACTGACCTTCTTAATTCAACCAATATCATACGGGGCTGAATGTTTCGTAATTGACAACAGTAACTTGTCCACCATCACCCTGGACACGATAATCTCGCTGCTACCACTATTAATGACAACGTTACAAACTTTTTCGTTAATGGTGCACCGCGTGTGGAAGATATTGTGCCATTGTGGGTGCACTTCCTTCCTTGGGGCATACAATAACCTCCTGAAAACTCAAGATTCACCATGATTATCTACCATCCATTCTACTCCATCAGCATCCACTTTAACGGCTTGCTCAAAATCCCCATTCCCCGGCTCTCTTTCTGCAAGTTCTTCTTCACACCCCCCTCATTAGTGGTTAGATTTGTAGTGGAGCATTGAGGGCAAGTGTTAGATGGGTGGCCCAGTTAACACCTTTGGAATTCTGCGAAGTATTCAGCAACATTCTGGTTTCCCTGCCTACAATTTTGGTATTATTGCAACAACACCTACTCATAATCGCTGTGAAGGAATTGAGACCGAAGAAGTTGTCTCATCTAAGGCCATGATCGGATGGGTACCTTATTCTAGTAGGTATGGGTGAGTTGCAACTACTTCCACCATGAAGAAGCACCTGATTTCAAGTTATATGCTACAAGCTTGGCTTGTTTTTCTTCCGACACACCCATATGGTCGAAGTACCTCACTACTTTTGCCAGTCAATCTAAGAAATCCTTAATATTAAGTAAACCATTGAAACTATAAAGATCACCTTTAGCCCAAAAATCTCTATTAGCACGATCCAAATGTTCATGTCTATGTGTTGGTTGTCAAACAATGAGGCATTTAATGTCTTCATTGCTGAACTATAAGTCCTTCAAGGTAGCCCTGCGATTTATCACTAGCTGCGCTCGAGGGAAAATAAGGTTGTTTCGTACAGCAACCACCAGTGGCTGAACGTCCCCTTGGGATTGGGACAGGATCAATGATGTCGCAATTTGATTAAGGGTCGCCTGCATCCCTTGCATGGACAACTCGTTCGATCGTTGGAAAGCATCTAACCTCTCTATGAGATAATTGATCCATTATTCTACGTCAAAGGGATTGTTGTCACGACCATCATTAGTTTTCATTGGATCGAAGGGGATTCCTCGCTTTGATGTCAATTTGGTGCAAGCGTAGACGTGGTAAGGTTGATCACCGTCTCCCTTACAGGATAACTACTCTAAATCCATGGAGCTTTCGGGAATCCTCAACTGGACTTACTTGAATCCACAAGAGAATAAATTTTGAATTCAGGAGAAAAAGAAAGCCAAAGTTTTTTTAATAATAATTAAAGTTTAGTCCAGAACCATGAAATTAAAAGAGTTTAAATAGCCTAGAAAATCTTTAAGAAACCCTAATTACGTAAATAAAGAGTCCTAAGCAAAAATGAAAAAAAAATTTAAAAAATGAAGTTTTCATGCAAATCTGCAGAGCCTGTTAGCCGATTAAGAATGGGTGTTAGTCGATCGACGGGACTAGTCAACTAATCGCAAACCATTAAAACTGTCAAGCGTGCATCAGGCCAATTTCAACATAATTCGGCCAGTCAACAACCTTATTCGGTCGGCCGATCATGGCTCAAAATTGTCCAGTGAGTTGGACTACTTTTCAACCAAAATTTGGCTGGTCGTCAGTAGGATTTAGCCGGTCGACAAGGGGCGTCAGCGGGTCGATCTGTGTTGTGAATTGGGGATTCTTTCTAGTCTTTAGCTTTTTCTTTGAAGCCTTCCTATGGTCCATCTTGGTTATGTATGTATCGGCAATCCTCCCTACATTACCATGAATAGGCGTATTCGACATTATCTACGTGATATTTCCTTACATAACTAACAAAATGTACCATCGGTTATGACTCATGTAGTTAACTTATATATGTAAATATTTCCTTACATGACTTGTAATTGGGTCATGAATGTATCATTAGGTACGACCAGTCGATTAAACATATGATTTAATACATTTTGCAGCACATGCACATCCGAAGTGAATCCGTCATATGTAGAAAAAACATATACAAGTTTCATATCTAGGAAACAAGTAGCTAAAATATTTTATTATATGATACAATTTTCATTACTAAAGCGTGATTTTTTTAAGGATGATAAGAAAGTTGGTATGTGGATCCACTCAATCACATCAATACAATCCTAAATTCAATATTCATACACATTAGTGTACAAAATTTACTAAGAAAATATAGTTAGCAAACTAACAAAAATATTATAATAATTTACCTACAAAATCATCCTTCATAATAGATTTAATCATATTTTAGGGGATCTTTTAAGGCTCGTTTGCTTCACATAATCATGATATAGTGACAAATTTGTGTTTAATAATCTTTAAAATGTTAACTGATAGTTTCACTAAAACAAATGAATTGATCTCCGACAACTATATAATAAACGTTATGATTGATCATATGTAGGAATATAACTTTTTATTCTTTTAGACCAACTCTCTTTGTGTCAATGAGGATATTTTCCTCGTTCAATATCGTATATAGACGAAAGAATAATTCCTTACTCATTCTTAATCGGGTCATATACTTAATATCCCTCTTTCTAATTATACTATTAATAAACTTGCTTCATGTAAGATTTTCTTATTGTAATTGAACTCTTAGCAATTATTGCAGCAGAACTCGGCAACTATCATCAAAACGATGATACAACTAGCATTGTCACAGCTGTAACTTCTTGCTCATCCATTTTATGGCCAACCATTCTCTACCCAATATGTAGTATGAAATTTCATTAAATGATATATGTAGATTCCTTGTGCACCATTTTTCTTACACCATATATTTTTCACAGTTTTATAGTTGTGTAGTAGATTTCTTAAGCTACGTTCAATAGTAATATTATGTACATTAAAGATCTAAAAAAAAAGTAATGAAATGATTTCTTTGATATTCTAAATTATATTTATAATGTTAAATTCTTTCTCATTCAAACAGTATTTGAAAGAAACTATCATTGTGTAAATATTTAGATTTATAAATGGGCCCCATTACAACGTGATGGATGTTATAAAAATGTACACCATGTTAACATATGTGTAATATAAGCATGTCAATAGTGTTTTGGTGCGTTCTCTGCTCTATTTTTATTGCTTCAGGCATTGGCCTTCAACAATATTTTGGTCAGTCAAAGATGAGTCTCTTGTGCTACAATTCTATTTTCAAATAGTCTTTGAGAAGATGAAATTTTTTTGTTGTCATTATTGTTAACAAGAGAGATTTCTAACTTGTTATCATTTCCTGAGGTTGTTGTGCTAGAGGTTATAGTAGTGGAATTTTGTATCTGCCCCTTCCTATTTATTCTTTTGTATTGGAGGCCACAGTAGTGAAATTCTTAGTAAGGGAACTCTCAGTGTCGATGGTTTTTTTATGCTATTGATTTTCCCTTTCACGTAGGTGTAGGGAGTCTTTTTTTTGTCGGAGATTCTCTTATTTTCTGTTTCTTTTTTTTTTTTTCTTGTATAGGCTTAAGCTGAGGGCTATAGATATTATATAATAGGTATCCCGTATTTTTTATGAAACCCACCCAAATGCGTGTTCACTTATCTTTTTAACAAAGTTACAGGTAGTGTGCTATCGCCTTTTAAAAAAATAGATAGGTATATCGAATTATAATATGTTATTAAAATGTTGAATTATAATAGATCGGATCAGTCCTTATCAAGCCCAAATTACATTATATATCATGAATACAATAGTAGTTAATAATGTAATAAATTCTATATAAAGGCGTTGATGTATGTGAGAACAAATTAACTAGTGGACAATATATTTTTAAAAATGAAATGTTCAGAATTTATTTGTGCCTCACCTTAAAGATTGGAATGTCGCTAAATTAAGATATCTCTAATATATAGGTGGGCCGCACCATATAATTACACATGTCCAACTATTACATAATGAAAGTTGACTATACAAGATTAACCTTGCATGATATTAACCAGCGTATTACAATATAATGTAGTTTGCTAATTTAAAGGATTAAATTTTAAATGTATATTAAGGTTAACATTATAACCCCACATTAAAGGTGTAATATCACTTTTTCCCATCTTATTCATTCCATTTGTTAAAGCTAACTAGCTATTTTGCATAAATAAACAATAAAAAATGATGTAAAACATAATAAACTGTCATGAAAGAGAGTTTAAATGTCATGTAGTCAATGTCACTGTATAAGGAGATACCACGATGTATTGATACTATGACATTCATTCATTTAATAAAATTTAAACAAATTTTGACAAGTGCAGTTATGATTTTCATATATACTTACTGCTGCAATAGACATTTTTAAGTCAAAGGAAGAAAAACATGGAATATAACAACACAAGTGCCATTGAATCCTTCATGCGTAAAACTTAAACCGAAGTAACTAAACAAAGATTTATGATCTAAACAATTGTGACAAGTACTATCATTTGCGGTTTAAATTATAACATCTACTTACCCTGAAGCACGTTTTGCTAAAGCAACCCTTTTAGGTGATCCCCATAATAGCTTTCGAAAGAACTTAAAAGCATGCTTCGCTCATGTCTAAGTTAGCCTCATTGTTCCCAATGGGAGTCTTAAATTCACCCCACCTCCAATACATAAGAAAATATAGTCAGATTGGAGACATACATAAATGATTCACACATTCCGCAGAGCCTATCGCTGATGGGTTAAAGATAATATAATATAGAAAAGATGATTTAAGAATATTACAACATTTAGCTTAACTTTAATATGTTTGACAATATTGAGACTAGGTAAATAGAAAAGTTTAGATGCTTACCTTATAATACTAATAGTAATTTTATTATTATTATTATTATTATTATTATTATTATTATTATTTGGAGAAGGTGGGAACACACTTTGATGGTTACTTGGATGATGTGCACACCATCAAAAGATTAACTATTACTACCGGGCATGCTAGCATAAGGGAATCGATCGGATATATTTAATAAAAGAGTAAGTTATAGGAGATTTCTTCGAACACTATTTCAACAGCGCAAAGGTAATATTTTTCAAAAGACCGATGAGATTTTCTCATTGCTTCAATAGAGAGGGAAGGGTATGCATTAGAATTCCTTACAGGAAGAAATTAAAAGAGGCCCATGTCAATTACAAATTTAGGATGAAATCATCAATAGTGAAAGAGTTATGATATAGAGAATGAAAATTTTAGTGAAAACAACATTAGAGTTATGCATACAACTAACAGAGAAAGTGATGGAGACAATACATGCAACTATATGTATGTAGCTTGGAAAATAGAAAGAGAATACATATTGATTGGTGAGAAATCGATGCCAAATATTTCAATATATAAAGTAAAATTGCAGATGTTAGACATACATTAGTCGAGACATAACTAGAGTACATTAAGGTCGACTTGTCTCTTCATTTGAAATCAAATTCAAGAGAACTATGCCATTTATAGCATTTTAGAAAAGGAAGATTTCCTCTTACGTAATGTCTGGCATAATTACTAATCAAAATTTTTCGTAAATGCCAATATTTCACATGCCTTCAATTTGTAATGATTACACATTTAGGCTTATTTAAAATTGAAGCGGATTTCATGGTGTGCCATGCACCATTGACCTCTCTGGTGTGTTGACGACATCGAGTTCTGTAGGCCCCACCATGATATGTGTTATATCCACACCGTCCATCCATTTTGCAAGATATTTTAAGGCATGGGCTAAAAAATAAAGAAGATCTAAAATTCAAGGAACCACACCACAGAAAAGCAGTGGAGATAATGATGCCCATCGTTAAAACCTTCCTAGGGCCCACCATGATGTTTATTTTCCATCCAACCTGTTTATAAAGTCACATAGACCGGGATGAAGAGAAAACACAAATATTAGCTTGATACAAAACTTCTATGCCCCCCAAGAAGCTTTCAACACTAGGCATTCAATCCCCATCACCTTTTGTGGTGTGGTCCACTTAACCTTTAGATCTGCCCTACTTTTTAGCCCATGCCTTAAAATGACCTCGCAGAATGGATAGACGGTGTGGATATAACACATACATCATAATGAGGCACACGGAACTTCGTGATGTCAACACACCACCTACGTTGGTGGTGTGTCAACACGCAATCCGCTTCCATTTAAAATGCTAACATTCCAAACACCTTCAATTTATAATGATAACACATTTATCCTAATTGAAGCAGCAATTCCCAAAACAAAGAAGCCCTAACAGGAATTGCTCTAATGCTCTCCGAGCACTTATAATGCTCCTAGTTCCATTAGGACTACAAAACCTAATACCATGAAATTATCACTGATCTGAGGAAAGCTAATCATATGATCAACGGACTTAAAAATGGATGGCTATGGTCATTTACACAAAAATAGTTTCAATCAACAATCATATCCATCTATTTGTTACAGACCATCATGGGTTACTTTTGTTTCTAAAGAATCACTATTGTCAGGCAATCTTAGCCGTCACATCCATGGCTTGGAAAAAGGAATGGCTATAGAAAGTAATGCCAAATAAAGATCGATTACATCACACAATGAGTGCAATTTTTCCATGGCGGCCTATGAAATGTGTTCTCAGTTTAATGGACAGTTCAGATTGAACGATTGAACCGTCCATAAGAACCTATGCAACTAGGAGCACTATAACATAACGTCCTCTGAGAGACTGGAGCACTTCTCTACGTGAATACCTCAGTGAAGGAGACGCAGCCATTGCAGACCATTAATATAAAACAATAGAAAAACTTTGATACTCTGGAAGATGGTGCTTGATACTCAGGCACTAAGAAATTGTACACATGGCCTTCAATTAACTTAAACCAAGTAATCAAAACCCTGGGCCTTAGGTTAGATGTATCAAAACCAGAAAGTAACACTGATGAGGCATTCAAACCATACGATTGGCCAACACTTAATGGATCATTGTACCGAAAGCTAACCAACGGTCCAAATTCAACAAACAAGTGACTATTAGTTAAGATCGTTCATTCGATTGGTTTTGATCTATCCATGATTGTTCCAACTGCCCAATTTCTGGTGCCTGCGTGTCAACCATCACACTCTGCCAGAGTAGTATTAAGAAACTGGCCTAAAATATTCCAACAGTAAGTGGCCCACCAAACAAAGAAAACATGATTAATCGAAGGAAAGAGGAAAATTAAAAGACGCAAAGTTACAAAATCCTACTACTTCCATAGGGGTATGGTACACATGAATTGCACAGAATTAATCCCCATCCACAACATAGGTGGTGTGGCCCATCTGATGTGTGGCTTGGATATCCTGCACGTGTATTTTATTCTCTCTCTACATGAATGCCTAGTCTAGTTGTTGTGATAGTGAGGAATTACATGGAGCTCCAGTTGAGGATATACTCATGTCCTCAAGACAAGTGGGGCCATCCATCAATCATCCATACCGTCAATCTGATGAGCCCCAGCTTGGATAGACCATGCCCCAAAAATCTCCTACGTTGATCTGGTTTCCGTGAAAGTGGACCGTTGTTATATTTTGTTCTTAGCTTCTTTGTGATCGATATCAATAGAAGGGCAAGGGACGTTGTCCAATCAAGAGAAATTTTAAAATCCACTATTCACACTGGCGCCCATCACGCTAACAACTTGGACGACCAATCCATGAGCCCCACTTGTCGTAATCCTCGGCTCGAGTTTCATGCGTTCCTATGAGATAGAATGAAACTGGGCCGTTGATCCACTCATGAAAGACCGCTTCAATGCACGCAACAACAAACCTAAATGAGCTAGATTACGCTGATGTTTTACCACAGAGGATCAAAATGTCAATGGTCGGGATTCAATGAGTGTAATCAGATGGTTAAGATTGTTCTATTGCTGTGAATTTTGGGCTAAGCTCTATCCACAATAGACTGAACAATTTGGACGGTCCAGATTTCCATACCCATGTGATTTCCCTTCCTACCATTTCTTCTTAACCGTCCAGTTAACAGCCAAATGAGGGGATCCATGCCATGGTTTGCTGGGTGGGTCTAGTTGACTGTCATCCCAAACCCAACCTTAAGGAGTCAGCCCGGGGCTCAGCCCAACCTTAGAACTAGCCCAAAGTATTGAATACTCAATCTGGTTGAGGGAGATTAACACCTACAACTAGCAAACTTAAATAAAATGGAGCATCTAACCATCAAATGATATTATTAAAGTAATATCTGTAACTACTAAAATAATAGTAGCAGGAAGAAGTGTTCACTCAGAAACAAAATAAAAATAAATAAATAAACTGAGTAATGTTTAGGACTCTTCAAAAGATATTGGACCACTTATCATGTGGACCTAGGGAAACCTATTTTCCATGCATGAATATGGTTTTGATCATAAACATTATATAGCATAGAGTCCACAATATGAGCGGTCTAGATCTACATCTTCCTGCCACACGTTTGGATTAGGATAGCTAAACATGTATAGTGGGTGTGGATGGATTTATTGAAGACATTGTCTGCTTCGTACCATGCCATTCATGTTTTTGCTTTGTACAACAGGAGGCAGGGCCAAGGTTAAGTCATCCAAGCAGTTGATGTGGTGGTCCCATTTGCAGATGGCAGAAGAAGACTCCCACGTTTATATCATACCTATTTATATCTAGATCTAGATCCATACTACATACAACACCATCAGTCTTTGGACATTTTAAGAATTAAAAAATGTGGTTGTATTTTTGGGCGCCTTTATCATGGCAACAGGTTTGGAAGGCTAAGGCTAAAAAACTTCGTATATTAAAAGAACATGAGAAGACACTTTAGATGAACTCAAGTGCATTTTAGGAACTAAAAATTGTGGTTGATATTCAAGCCACAGCTCAGATTTTTGGGATAGGTTATATGCTTCATATAATGAAAAGATATGAGATGACACTTTAGAACAGCTCAAGCGCATTCTAAGAAATAAAAAATGTGATTGATATCCAATCCATAGTTTAGATTTTTTGACATCCAATGGGATTCAAAGGCTAAAACCTTCATATATTCTAAGGATATGTGATGACCCTTTAGAAGCATTTTAGGAACTAAAAAATGTGGTTGATATCTAATGCACAGTTCTGAATTTTGGACATCTTTATCCCAACAAGGGGTTTCAAAAGCTAAAAACTTCATAAAAGGATATGAGATGACACCTTAGAAGAACTCAAGTGCATTCTAGTAACTAGAAAATGTGGTTGATATAAGATGAACAGCTTAGATTTTTGAATATCTTTATACCATCAAAGGATTTCGAAGGCTAAAACCTCCGTGTATTTAAAGAATATGAGATGACATTTTAGACGAGCTCACACTTAGTTTTAGGAGCTAAAAAATGTGGTTGATATTCAATACACAATGGACAGTTTAGATTTTGGACATCCTTATCTCAGCAATGGATTTCAAAGGCTAAAAGGTCCATATATTCAAAGGAGATAAGATGGCACTTTAGATGAACTCAAGTGCATTCTAGGAACTAGAAAATGTGGTTATCATTGGATGCAAAGTTCGACTTCAACCACAAACAGCTTACAGCTGCTGTGAATTGCTTCCGTCTTTCCAATTCTTTAATGCAAGTAGCCATCTCAAACTTATGTCTTTTCAATTCTTCGATGCAAGTAGCCATCACTGACATCCACGCCTTTCAACTTTTCTCCTCTTTCATCATTTCTTACGTTGCACCTGTCACTTCCTCTGGTACAAAGAATCCAAATGATTCATGAGAATTAATAGATGGTTAGGAGCCGAAATACAGCAATGGTCCACATTCAACAAAGGAAAAGCATTAGTAACTACCAATCCAGTGGTTTTTTAGTGCATGGGTCATCCCCATGGAGGCCCATTCCATCAACGGTTTGGATTATTAAAATAAATCATGGGCCACAATTTTAAAAGCTGAAAACCCAAACTGTACTGTACAACCTCTCTGGCCGAGCATTGACTGAAACTAGGACGCATGAATGAAATAATCACAAGGAATTATTTTGTATTCATGTCCTTTTGACTCCACTGAAACATGTCTTAGTTGGCTGTGGCGAATTATTATAAGAAGTGCAAAGTGCCATCTCCCCAAACGCACAAGGCCTGCGTTTGTGGAATCAGATCCACTCATAAAGCAACGCCCATAGATTTTACTAAGGCTTGGCCCGTTTGAGTGGGGACTCTGGTAGAGGTGGCAATGGGCCGGTTTTGGGCCATCAAGCCCCAACACTATTAGCCCCCAAGACCCAAACCCAGCATGGACTAGCACAGTCAGACCAAGCCCGTTAAAATTTTCTTGGGCTTGGTTAAACACATATTGGCTCGGCCGGGCCCCCAAAAAAAAGAAACAAATCCCTATTTCCAAATGTAAATTTTCCCAATCCATAAAGAAGAAAAATACATCTATAGGAAAATGAAAATCAACCATTTGCATGGAAAAATGCATGACAGATGATGGGTTGGGCTCGTCTGGATCGAGCTGAAATGATCTAAGCCTTAGATGGATTGAAAATTTATTGGCCCATACATGCCGAAGCCTGAGCCCAGCCAATGGGCCAAGCAAAGGCCTAAGCCGAGCGGGTTGCCCATCACCACGTACTTCAGTCCAAATTATTCCAACTGTTCCATCCAGTCCAGGTTTCAAAGCATTGGCTGCTACAGAATATTACACAGGCCCACTTTTCGCCCTAAGAAGTCATCCTCACCAACAAACCAGCAATAAACAAGGCATTTCATTCTTATGGATATTTTTTTGTAATTTTAGTGCTTAGATAACTATTATAATATTTATTACCGCAATAAATTTAATTAATTTAATTATTACGTAGCAAGTTGAGTCAACTAAAGACTGGTTCGAGTCTTTGACTTGACCCAGCCTGACTAGACATCAAGTTGATTTGAGTTTTCAAGTTTTCGAACTATGATATCAATGCTCTATTACAATCAAATTAGTCCAATTAAGAAACCATGCGACACTTAATAAAGACTAAAATTAGCTAGGTTCTATTTAGTGGACCACATGCCATCCACATCAGCTTCACCATGCTTAAGAAAGAAAAAGACTGAAACTTCTAGTCTGTCTACCACATGATTTTTTTTTTTTAATTCCCAAAAGATGGGAGCACACCACCTGTAACTTTGTTGAAATGAGAAAAGATGGACAAACATTCGGGTGGGTCCCAAAAAGACACAGGGCCACACCTATCAGGTCTGTCCATTATGTTTAAGTAGATGGAAATGTAAGACTTAATCTTAATGCGGAATAATCGGATCTCTATGCATCGAATAATGGAGATTCCATACTGTAATCTTAAAGCCATACCTGATTGGGAAGACATTCCCGATGCCGCCGTGTTGCCGAGAAGAACTCTTGGTCTTCCGCACCTTACACCTTTAGGAGAATCACTCAATGGGACTAGGGTTTTCTCTTGTGTATTGTATTGGTGAGGGGACCAAGACATATATTTATAGGAAAGAGGGCCAGAGAAGCTTACCCATCACACTTCTCTCCTCGAGGGTCTCCACACCGTAGGTTTCCATATCTAGCTTAATAACCGCGTATGGGGAACACGGCTCAAGCGTCCCGCCCCGAACCGATTTGCAATGATCACAACTGTAGTGGGGGCCCACTGAATCGCTCAATCTGAATAATCCAACGGTCATGATCTAAACTGATGATCATGTGTGGCCCACCTAATGGAGTCTTACATTCTCCCATTTGGGCTACACTGATCTTTGAAAGAAAACAAAACATTTATTTTATTTTGTGAAAACATTTCATAAAACATGTTTGTTTCAAAAGTTCCTAATGGGCGCCCTACTGATTTCAAAACAATGCCGTTGGATAATTATGAGCAACGCTTGTCAGATTTGGTCCATCAAGACCACTGATATTAAATCATGGTAGTCAACACAACATTTAATATTTTCGAAGTGTGACGAATCACAATCACAGATACCAATAGCCTTAACGACATGGATCAATGATATGGGGTGTGGTATAAAGATTACACGTCTTATGTGATCATACGTGTTTATCTTCAAGTGGTCCTACTGAACGTGTCTCCAAGACACAAACCAAAGTCTTGCTTACTCAAAACTAAATGTGCACACTGAAGGAGAAGCAAGATATAAACTGAAAAACAGAATCATCAATGCATAAAAGATATCTCTAAATAATGTCTGAACATAATCGGATCATACATGAAAACTCCCACTACTGAAATACATCCTTGGGATCTCAGGGTCCACTACTGGACGGACAACCATGCTACTCTGAATGATTGTGGTGGGAATCACAATCCGCTCTTCCTTAAATGCAATCTCTTAAATTTATGCTCCCACTATCTTCAGTGTTCTCAATAAACCTAGCATTCCCAGTCTCAATGAGTCTCATGGAATATGATGAACAATAAAATCTGAATCCTTTTGATCTTTTTGGGTATCCAATAAAGAAGCAACTAACAGTTCTAGGGTCAAGTTTTCTTTCATGCGGGTTATATGGTTTGGCTTCTGCAGGACAACCCCATACATGAAAATATCGTAGACTAGGCTTTCGCCCTGTCCACAATTCATATGGAGTTTTCATTACAGCCTTACTTGGGACCCTATTAAGGATATGCACAGCTGTTTTCAACGCATCACCTTACAAAGATTCTAGCAACGTAGAATTACTAATTATAGATCGCACCATGTCCTTTAGGGTGCGATTACACCTTTCCGCTACACCATTCTGCTCTGGAGTACCAGGCATGGTGTATTGGGTGACGATGCCACAATCTTGTAGGTATCTAGCGAATGGACCTGGATAACACCCAGATTCGTCATACCTTCCGTAGTACTCACCACCACGGTCGGATCTAACGACTTTGATCTTCCTGTCGAGTTGATTCTCGACTTCAGCCTTATAGATCTTAAATGTATCCAGGGCGTCTGATTTTTCGTTAATAAGGTATAAGTACCCATAACGAGAGTAGTCATCTATAAAAGTGATAAAATACTTCTGCCCATTCCAGGATGCTGTAGGGAACGGTCCGCAGATGTCTGTATGAATCACTTCTAAGAGTCCTACGCTCCTAGTGGCACCCTTTTTCCTTATTCTAATCTGTTTACCTTTAATGCAATCAATACAAACCCCAAAGTTTGAGAAGTCTAGGGAGTGAAGAATTCCTTCACGTACAAGACTTTCCAATCTCTCACGAGATATATGGCCTAATCGCCTGTGCCATAGCATAGAGGAATTCTCACAATCTAAACTTCGTTTGATGCCTTTTGTGTTTCCATGTGATGAGTTAACGCTGTATACATGTGAAACATCCAAATCTAGCTGATAAAGGTTATTAACTAAAGTGCCAGAACCAATCACAACTGAATCATAGTAAATGCTTAATTTTTCATTTGCAAATTTAAACTCATAACCAAATTTGTCTAAACAAGAAATGGAAACCAAATTGCGCCTTATAGAAGGCACACAAACAATATCTACTAGATCAAGAAAGTGTTCTGACGATAACTTAAGCCTACAGACTCCAATAGCTTCCACGTTTGTCCTAATGCCGTTCCCCATATAGACTGATCTCTCTGCATCAGTTGGCGTCCGGCTTTAGAGTATATCCTACATGGAATTACAAATGTGAATAGTTGCACCAGAATCTATCCACCAGGACTCTGTGGACATATCAGCTAAATTTGATTCAAAACAGACTAAAATATGGTCTTTACCCTTAGAAACGAGCCATGCTTTAAATTCTTCACAATCCTTCTTCTGATGACCAGGCTTCTTGTAGAAGAAGCAGCCATCATTAGGACCCTTCCTTTTCTTCTTAAATGTCTTTCCAGACTTAGGCTGATTGCCACCCGTAGGACCCGTAGAACTTTTCTCTGAAGTGTGCTTTCTTTTCTTATTTCCTTTTCGTCCTTGACCAGATGTCACTAGGTGTGCACTTTGTGTCTTGCTCGACCTTCTGAGTCTCTCTTCCTCCTGAACGCACTGAGATATCAGTTCGTTCAATGTCCACTTTTCCTTTTGAGTATTATAGCTGATTTGGAATTGACTGAATTGTGGAGGGAGGGAGTTCAGAACCAAGAAAATCAGGAGTTCATCCTCAATCTTAAGATCTAATGCGTGGATTTTAGCCACCACATCAGACAATCCATCAATGTACTCCCTGATATTTCCTTGACCGCTATAAGTGGCTTGAGTCAATTTATGTAAAAGTGAACTCAGCTCAGCTTTATCCGATTTCTGAAATCGTTTTCCTATTTCAGTCAAGAAATCTTTAGCTTTCTCAGTGTCGGGCATGACACCCTGCATGGTCTCAGAAATCGAGTTCTTTATGATCTTGAGACACATCTTATTTGACTTGGTCCAGGCCTTGTAGTGAGCCTTTGCTGACTCCGTACTAGAGTCAGTTAGAATGGGAGGCTCTACTTCCTCCAGGGCCAGATCCAAGTCCATGCAACCTAGGACTATTTCAACGGACGACTTCCATTTGGAATAGTTGGACCCAGTAAGCAAAGGTATGGAATTGAATTGTGTTGGAATATTGGAAACAGTCATAGCTGGACATTCAAAGCATAAAACTCACATTAATAAACAAGTCCCATATAACAATGCATAAACATAAACCACAAATATCATGCATGTATGTTCATTCGATTGATTTGGGCCTTCAATCAAATGACCCAGAATGATGATGGGCCATAATCATCAAATCTGGCAAGAGCCCAGCGTATCATCACGATTCCTCCTTTGGGCGAAATTGTAACATACAGGAGGCTCTACTGAATTATGAAGCTGACCAATGTTGGTGAAATAAATCTAAGACGCCCATCACCTTTTGGTGAAATGAATTTCTCAGACCTATATCACCATCACCAACCACTTCATCCCGCTCACATCCCGCCAAACGATGATACTTCTTTGTTTTGACCACCGCTCGCCTGAAGATGAACGCAACTGAATGCAATCCTATAATGGAGGGTCACTGAATTCCATATACAGAAGTCTAGAAGTAGAAATCTTTGCCAATTGAGGTCACTTTGGTGGCTAACACAACCAGCTCCAATCCCACTCCTAGACTCAAGGATTGCTTAATGGTTCTGCCCACAACGAACCATACTACAGAAGTTCTGATTCGGCCTAAATATGACTGATGTTGACCGCTCGTATACTTAAACATATTCTAAAGTGATGGTTGGATTGGATACTTAATGGTCAACAACTAAATATCAGCCTTAAACATATGGGTAATGGCCCTATTTCAGGTCAAATCAAAGCTTAACCATGAATAACCATCTTATGTGACTTACTTGGTCCATCCATTAAGTAAAACATACCAACCATCAATAATATATATATATATATATATATATATATATATATATATATATATATATATATATATATATATATATATATATATATATATATGGCTTTTACTTATACTGAAAGGATGACCCAAGTATACACAATTTAAATGGTTAAGATTAACAAGCCCAAGCTAACTGAAGTGGGCTGCACAATATCCAAAGAGAAAATTTGCAATCGGCCCAAGGTTGGGCACAAAATGAGCATTTTAAAGTGGCCACCTAAAATTGGGATTGGGCCAGGCTAGCGGTTTTTATTCATTGGAATGGGCCCATCGGGCCTGGCCTACTGAAAGTAGGCCTGAAATGCGCTTATGGGCCGGACTCATTGGATCGGGCCTGGCCCTGTTAGACAGGCCAATCCAGGCCTGATCGACTAAACCGGGCCGCTGGATGCGGCCCGCTCTTCCCGGTCCAGAAGTTGGGGCTGCTGAACTGGGCCTGATTATATTGGGCCCTGGTTCATGGGCTATTGGACTGAGCCTGATCTGCGGCTTGGTCGTCTTAAAAACAGCTAACCGCTGTACATGCCCAAAACAGCAACCCGCTGGCATGTACAGCAATCCGAGCCCTCTTCCTAAAAACAGTCCCTTTCGCTATTCTTTCTAAAATTGGGTTTACGAAAACCCTAGCCGCCATCACCACGCAAAACCCTAGCAGACCCTAGTCGCCGTGACCACACAAAACCCTAGCAGTCGCAACAACTCCACCGTAGCCGAGCTTGCAGCCACCAGCGACTGGCAGCCGGAAACCATGGCTGCTGCGCTGAAGAAGAAGATGAGCAGGGGCGGCTGGTTTTCATGGCTGCAGCGGCCCTTAATGGCAGTTAATGAATGGATCCGGTCGGAATCAATGGCAGCTCCGGCGACAGCCACGTTCTAGGTCCCGGCGACGGCTGTGGTTGACCATGGCAGCAGCATTTCACAGCGGCGGCAACATCAATCACAGGTTTGGGGTTTTACGGTCGTCGGCCATGGCTGCCGATGATTGCAGTAAATTTTTTTTTTTTGTGTGTTCTGTATTGGCGTGGAGTCACTGCCGCCATGATTGCCGAAATCGGGCCAGGATGGTCGATGGTCATCGATCACGAACAAAAAATTGCCACTGTCGGCCTTAAATCACGGCACCAGAATCCATGCCTATCGCAAGCATGAGCAGAGGATGCTATGGCCGCCATCAATGACGGTCGGGAGGAGCAGATCTGTCAATGGCTAGCAGCTGTCGACAGTGATGGTGCGACGTCTGCCGGCTATGGCAAGCATGATGGGTTCCAACCATGCCACAGAAGCCCTATACTAGAAGGCTGATTAAAAAAAAAACTGATTTCTGAATAGGGTTTGGTGGGCAGCCATCATGGGTCCCAAAGAAATTTGAAATCTGGAGACCGTACAATGAACTATAAAAAATCACTAAAATTGATGCATAGGTCGTCTCTGATACCAACTGTAAGACTTAATCTTAATGCGGAATAATCGGATCTCTATGCATCGAATAATGGAGATTCCATACTGTAATCTTAAAGCCATATCTGATTGGGAAGACATTCCCGATGCCACCGTGTTGCCGAGAAGAACTCTTGGTCTTCCGCACCTTACACCTTTAGGAATCACTCAATGGGACTAGGGTTTTCTCTTGTGTGTTGGTGAGGGGACCAAGACATATATTTATAGGAAAGAGGGCCAGAGAAGCTTACCCATCACGCTTCTCTCCTCAAGGGGCTCCACACCGTAGGTTTCCATATCTAGCTTAATAACCGCGTATAGGGAACACGGTTCAAGCGTCCCGCCCCGAACCTATTTGCAATGATCACAACTGTAGTGGGGGCCCACTGAATCGCTCAATCTGAATAATCCAACGGTCATGATCTAAACTGATGATCATGTGTGGCCCACCTAATGGAGTCTTACAGGAAAGCCATTGTCAAAGTAAATTTCAGAAATTATATTTACATTGGGAAAGAGAGGGGTGATGACACTGTTCGATGAGCTTACTAGGGATTTGGTCGAGTCAACTTGGATCAGAAGTAATAACTAGCTGATTTATTAGTCATATACGAAACTCAACCTAGTATTCTACAATTCAATCGAGTATGGTATTGACTATATTGATCAATTGAGTCACAAAAACTCATCCGACTCAATTTATATAATGCAAGTAACACCCTTTAATTAGCTAATGTAGGTAATGAATTTCTTTCTTTTTTTAGCACTCCTATAATATTTCCTTTTTTTTTAATTACCTACCTACTAATATCTTGAGTTAAATTTTGTACTTTTAAATCATAAACTTCTCTACTACAAGCCGGCTCCTTTTTCTCACGACATTCAAAGTTAAATCAGAGGTAAAAATAAAATTTTAAAAATAATATTTAATAATACAAAATTTGTACTTTCAAGGTACTTAGACAAATATTTCTAAAAATTAACTTTACTTAATAAATATATTAGGTATATAGTGTTTCATTTTTATGTTTATTTTTAAACTTTTGTAACAGTATATAGTGATAATGTTTTCTTTCCTGGTTTCTTTCTTTTCCAGTACAAGAAGCTTTTTATTTTTTCAACTTGTATCACAAATGGGATATAATAATATTATGACTGTAAACTGAAAAGCAATTGTTCTTGTGCTCATACTTCACAATGAATACATCTCTATTTTATTTAACCTTTATACTCAATAGCAAACAAATTTGTTGAATGACAGTAGAAGTTGAGTTACTTGATGAGATCATAAGTTCATAACGGTTGAAGTAGTCCAAACACCAAGTAGCACTCTTTCTGCTCGCTCCAAGTTACTTGATGAGATATCAAGCAAACACATGATATGGCACAGCATAGACAGGGTGTGGGATCGATCACTGTCTCTCCTCACGGATAACTATTTTGAATCCACGGAACTATCGAAAATCTCAACCGATCTCCTTTGAATCCACGAAGTAACACTCAAATCCACGAGCAAAAGAGCATAAACTCAAACAATTTCATTAAAAGGTAAATAAGAATACTTAACAAATAATTAAAACCAGTATTTATAGCATAAATTGCGTAATAGAAACCCTAACTGTGTAAATTAAAAGTCTTAAACGAACTAGGAAAGAAAAACATTCAAAATAGAAAGTTCGCGCAAAATATGTGCAACTGGTTCGCGCATGGTCGAGCGCCCGCTGAACTAAAAAACAGTCCAGCGAGTAAACTTCGAAAATCTGGCAAATTTCGAGCACCCGATGAGGTGTGGTCAGGCGCTCGACGGTGTGCAAAATTGTCCAGAGAGTTGAACCAAAATTTGAATGAATTTAAGGCACCCGATGAAGGGATGGTCGGGCGCCCGATGACCTAATAGTCAGGTGCTCGATATGCAAAAATATGTCCAACAACTCTCTGGACCATTCGGGCTCATAGTCAGGCGCCCGCTGAAGACTTGTCGGGTGGCCTACGGGGTTGAATTTTCTACACTTTGGCGATCGTTTTTTCGCTCCGCCTAGCCTCCTTCCGATGGTCTATTTTCTCCATGTAATCATCAGCGACCCCCTCTACATCAATCACCTCCACTTGAAAAGAACTCGACCCCGAGTTCTAGTTCGCCTCTGATTCATGATACTCAAACAAGTCCGCTACATTGAACGTTCGTGAAATTTTATACTCGTCTGGGAGGTGCACCTACATAAGCATTGTCACCTAGCTTCCTGAGAATCGATACCAGTCCAATCTTCATCTGCTTCAATTTGTTATAAGTGCCGGTTGGGAAGTGCTCCTTGCGTAAGTGGACCATCACATGATCTCCTACCTCGAACACCTTGGCGCATTGATGCTTGTTGGCGTCCCTCACATATTTCTCATTTGACTTGACAAGCTTAGTCTGTATTTCCACATGTAATTCACTTGGCCATATTCTTTGCAGCTATACTTATGCTGAAAATCTTCAGTAACAAAACTAAGTCAAGGGTGTGTTAGGGAATTCGTCCGTAGATGATCTGAAACAACGACTTCCCTATGGAGCATTTCATCATATTATTGAAGGTGAACTCTGCTTGTCACAGGGCCAAGTCTCATTGCTTTGGCTTGTCTCCAGAAATGCATCAGATAAGATTTCCCAACATTCGATTCACTACTTCAGTCTATCCATCTGTTTGCGGACGATATGTGCTACTAAATTGAAGTTGCGTACCAAATCGACTCCATAAAATCCGCCAAAAATAACTCACGAACTTTGTATCACGATCGGAAGTAATGGTCTTGGGGATGCCATGCAACCTCACAATTTCTTGGAAGAAGAGATTGACTACACCCGTCACATTGTACGTCTTCTTGCAAGGAATGGAGTGAACCATATTCGAGAACCTGTCTACCACCACAAACATGGAGTCCAAGTCGCGCTATGTTCGTGGGAGACCTAGAACGAAGTCCATAGAAATGTCCTCCCAAGGGCCTTCTGGTATTGGTAATGGAGTGCAAAGGCCTGAGTTTTGGGCATGTCCCTTGGAAGATTAGCAGATATGGCACCACTGAACCATCTGACCTATGTCACGGCCTAGGTGAGGGTAATAGTATCGCTCTTCAACCAGAGCTTTCTTCTTGTCATGACCCAAGTGACCTCTAAGACCACCTCCATTGAGCTCAAGAATAATTTTCTCCCAGAGGAATCAGCACTACGGAATGCATAATCAATTTTCATAGAACAGGAAACCATCTTGAATGTGGAAATCACCTAGTCAGACATTCTTGGTTGTTAACCAAACATTCTTAAACTCTTAATCTTCAGCATATAGCTCCTTGAGGCAGTCAAACCCGACAACCTCAATACTCATAGTAACGAGAAGGGCAGCTCGACGAGAATTAATGCGTCAGTAACCTTGTTTTATTAGACAGATTTATGCTTTAACACGAATATGAATTCTTATAAAAATGAAGTCCATCTAGCATCAAATGGCTAACATTAGTTTGGCTATTAATAAATTTCAAGGCTTGATGATCAGTAAAAAGAATCAAACTCCCTCTGGATGAGGTAGTGTTGCCAATGCCGAAGGGCCTGTACTTCTGCATGCAGCTCTGTCTCATATGTGGACCACTTCTTACGGGCTTCACTAAGCTTCTCACTATAGAAGGCTATAGGCCTGCCTTCCTGAGATAATACCGCGACAATGCCCACGTAAGATGCATCACGATCCACTTCAAAGACTTTATCAAAGCTTAGTAAAACTAGGACTGGAGTATATGATAATTTTTGTTTGATCTCAGCAAAACTACAGTCAGCGTATTCTGTCCACTGAAATGGTCCTCTTTTCATGCAATCCGTGATTGGTGCAACAATCGTGCTGAAGTTTCTGACAAAACACCGATAAAATGTGGTCAATCAATGAAAATTGCAACCCTCATGGATGTTGGCGGGAGTAGGCCACTCACGAATAACCCTTACTTTATCTTCATCAACTCAAATACCGGTCGATGACACCACAAACCCCAGGAATAAAAGATGATCTGTCAGGAAGCTACACTTCTTCAAGTTCAAGTATAGCTTATTTTCTTACAAAACTTGAAGAACATGTCTGAGATGTTCAATGTGTTTTGACTCATTCTGATGTATATCAACATGTCGTTGAAGTAAACCATGACGAACTTGCCTATGAATGGTTTAAACGCTTGATTCATGAGGCGTATGAAAGTGCTTAGAGCATTAGAAAATCTAAATGGCATGACTAACCATTCGTACAACCCATCCTTTATTTTAAAAGATGTCTTCCACTCATCCCCAGGGCGGATTCAAATTTGACAGTACCCGCTGCGTAAGTCCAGCTTAGAAAACACTTTAGACCTCTCTAGCATATCATCGAGTCGGGGTATAGGAAATATGTATTTGATGATGATTTTGTTAATAGCCCTACTATCAACGCACATATGCCAACTACCATCCTTCTTTGGAGTTAATAAGGCCGAAACCGCACATGGGCTCATGCTCTCCCTGAGCAACCCTTTCTTCAGTAACTCTTTCACCTACCATTGGAAAATTTCATTCTCTTTCGGGCTCAACCGGTAATGCAGCCAATTTGACAAGCTAGCACCGGGTATGAAATCAATATAGTGCTGTATGTCCCGCATCGGGTGTAGGCCATGGGGTAAATCTTCGGGCTACACCTCTCGAAATTTATTCAATAATAGTTGAAGGGCTGGGGGAATAATCATACCCCCTGGATCTTCTCCCTTGACCACCATCACATAAATTTCACTCATCTATTTTGATTCTTCCACGAACTCTCGTATGACTAGGAGGGAACTCCCATCTAGTTTAAAAGTCTCGAGGCGGCTCTCCAGTGTCATAGGGCCGATAACCCCTTTTCTCCTATCATTGACAAATACGTAAGTATTATTGCCTCCTCGATGGGTCACGTCTTAGTCTAACTGCCACGGACGACCGAGAAGTATATGACATGCCTCCATGTCCACTACGTCACATAGCATCTCATCCTCATAACTTCTACCAATAGAGAAAACAATTACACATTGTTCGGTTACCTTAGTATCGCTGACTTTCTTAATCCAACCAATGGAGTACGGGGCCGGATGTTTCGTCGTCAGCAACCGGAGCTTGTCCACCATAATTCGGGACATAATATTCTCACTCCTTCCCCTGTCAATGATGACGTCGCAAACCTTCCCGTTCACTATGCAATGGGTACAGAAGATGTTGTGGCGCTAAGCGTGCACTTCTTTTCGAGGCGTAAAGCACAATCGCCTCACGACTAAGGACTCGCCATGGTCCCTAGTTATCCAATCAGTCCCTACCTCTTCTTCCTCAGCGAGTTGATTATACTCTTTGTTATCGGGTTCTCCTTCACCGTAGTCTTCATCGCCCTCTCCTTCATTCGTGGTCAGATTTGCGGTGGGACACTGAGGGTAGGCATTCGACAAGTGGCATGGTTGGCTACAGTGAAAATAGTTACCCAACCTTGGTCTAGCATACAGATTCAGGTGCCCGGCTTGGGCCTACTGTCGTATAGATGACCCTTTGTAGCCTGGATGGACCGCTCCCTGCATCGCAGTTCGCGGTTGGTGGTGGCTGAACACGCCCACCTACTAGTTCTTTTCCCTTAGAAAGGGTCGCATCTTACACAGGACCCGTTAGAGACACGTGGGCCATAGGATAGGTTCGCATATGAATTTTCACAAGTTGTATCTCAGCATGAGTGGCTAACCAAGCCGCATCCGCCACGGTTCAAACCAATAGTAGATGGACTTGGTCCTGGATCATGGGTCGTAGACCGTCGATGAACCTTACAGTCTTCTAGGACTTAGTCTCTGACAACTCATTCCATGTTGTCAAGTGATCGAACTCGGCCTAATAATCTACAATGGATCTAAATCCTTGCTTGCAATTCTGGTATTGTTAAAACAATACTTAATCATAGTCGCTAGGTAAAAACCTAGGATTTTAACAATCGTTTCATCCTGGGCCATGTTCGAATGAGTAATTTGTTCTAGCGAGTATAGGAGGTTTGTAATTGCTCCCACCATGCAAAGGCACCGAATTTTAGTTTGTATGTGACAAACCTTACTTGTTTATCCTCTAGAACACCCACGTAATCAAAGTATCTTTCAACTTCCACCAACCAATCAATGAAATCTTCAATATGTAATGAACCATTAAAACTAAGAAGATCACATGTACCTTGAAAGCCTCTGTCATTGCGATCCGCACGTTCATCCCCTTGTGCGGGCCGTCGAGCAACAATGTCTTCAACGTCCTCATTGCTATAATCTGTATCATCGGAATTAGCCCTTCGAGGTGCCAGCAATTGCACTTGACAGAATATAGGATTGTTTCGTACAACGAGCATTGGGGGTTGTGCATCACCTTGGTCTTGGGGCTAGGGTAGAGCCCTTAGAATCGGCTTAAGAGAAGTAAACATCCTCTTCATGAACATCTGATTTGCCTCTTGGAGAGCCTCAATCTTCTCCGCAAGGGGTTGGAACTCTTGAGCAACATCAGAGGGGTTGTTGTCGTGGCCATCGCTAGAGACCATCTTCCCGAGGTTGTTCCTCGCTCTGATACCAACTTGGCACAGCGTAGATGGGGTGTGGGATCGATTACCATCTCTCCTCATGAATAACTATTTTGAATCCATTGATCTTCTTTAAATCCATGAAGGAACACTCAAATCCACGAGTAAAATAGTATAAACTCAAACAATTTTATTAAAAAGTGAATAACAATGCGTAACAAATAATTAAAATCAGTATTTATAGACTAAAATGCATAATAGAAACCCTAACTGCATAAATTAAAAGTCCTAAACAAACTAGGAAAGAAAAACATTCAAAATAGAAAGTTCGCGCAAAATTTGAGCAACTGGTTCGTGCATGGTTGGGCTCCCGCTAAACTAAAAAACAATCTAGTGAGTAAACTTCAAAAATCTGACAAATTTTGGGCGCCCAATAAGGTGTGGTCGGGTGCCCAATGGCACCGAAAACTGTCTAGAGAGTTGAACCCAAATTCAAACGAATTTGGGGGGCCCGGTGAAGGGATGGTCAAGCATCCGATGATGGTCAGGCGCCTGATGACCTGATGGTCGAGCGCCCGATATTCAAAAATATGTCTAGTAACTCTCTGGACCATTCGGATTCACAGTCGAGCGCCCGGCGGAGCTAGATTTTCTGCACTTTAGCGACTGTTTTATCACCCTGCCTGACCTCCTTCCAATGGTCCATTTTCTCCATGTAGTCGTCAGCGACCAACTCTACATCATGTTGCCAAGTAAGAATCGTCTTTGTAATGGCTGGGCCAAGTTAAATGTGGACGGATTGGTTCATGGGAATCCAGGGCAATTGGGAAGTGGAAGTGGGTGCAAAGATAGTAATGGGAGTTGATTTTTGCATGGCATGGTTTATCCAATATTGTCGTGAAAAGGGATTCTAGAGTCGTTGTGGAAATGCTTAATAAGAAGAATCCGCATAATTGGAATTTGTGGTATTAGAGGGCCCAGGTCAGATACCTAAAAAAGGAGCCCAAATCATTATAACGCATGTTCCGAGGGAAGCAAATGGTGTGGCAGACGATTTAGATAGATTGGGGGGCTATTCCCAATTTAAGTCTACAATCGTTCCACGGATCTACCTCTTGGTATCCGGGGAATCCTTCTTTTCGATCGGGTGGGCCTGAGAAGCATTAGAGAGGGTAGAGGTTGAGTTGTCTTTTGGGGGTGTTTTTTCTTTGGGGCATGTGATAGGTAGGCTCGGGTGTTTCTTCGAACCGTGGGTCTACCCATATGTAATTCCGTTGTATATCTCCATTGTTTATTTAATATATTCTGTTAAAAAAAGTATTTGTGCTATGTTATTTTCCTACATCATGAGGGAACAAATTCCAGCCAATAACTTTCCATGTCTTTTGGAACTAAAAATGATACACAACTTGTTTTGTTGCTATTATCCAGATGGTGATGTTATGGTCTCATGGGATATTTATTTTCAGTAAGGCACTATTGTTGGTTTATGCTTGATCTTCATAGTAAACTATATAACATCTTTGGTATGATTTCCTAACTTGCTGAGTTGGAATACTATTCTGAGGTTATGGTTCCGAAGGATCCAACCACAGGAGAACTAGGACCGGAGAACTCTTCCCATTTTCTCCGCTCGATTCTTTGGTCTTAAGAATGTTGGTTTTACAATGATGTTTCACAATAGATAATAGTTCACTTATAACCAATTTAATTGTTAAATACTAATTTACAAATATGTTTATAACAAATATATTTGATTTCATTATTAAGTAGCAAGTTGATTCAAGACCCATTTCAGTCTTCGAGTTGACCCAACCTAACTAGAAATCGAGTTGAGTCGAGTTTTCAAGATTTTGATATATGATATCAAGAACCTAATATAATTAAATTAGTCTAGTTAGGAAACCATGCAGCACTTAAAAAAGACCGCAATTACCTAGGATATGTTTAATGGACTCAATGCCATCCACATAAGCTTCACCATGCTTAAGAGAAAAAAGGACATTTTTTTTTTTCTGAATTTCCTGTCTATCTATCGTGTTTGAGTACAAGGAGAGCTAACAATCTGCCAATTCAATAGAGAATGTAGCAGTGGTGTAGTCTTTCAAGATCATCATCAACTTTCAAGGCTCTTCAACAGAGAATGTAGCAGTGGTGCAGCCTTGCGAGATCATCATCAACTTTCAAGGCTCTTGGAGGAAAGGTTTCATGTCACATTATCTGGGAAAAGTAGTTGTGCCAAAATGCCAGAATTTTTTTTATGGCAAGTGGACAGTTGTAGCGATTGTCATCAGAAAAATGAATGGCTATATCAAATAGATTGTGGGCCGTGTGACAGGCGACACCCATCTCCCTTTCTTGGAGGCAATTGGGCTGCAAAGCAGTTGGTATTAAAAACAAAAATGGATAAAAGGAGAGTGCGTAGTTTTGAAATAGATTAGGCCAAGGGAAGGGTGGTGCAAGCTAAATACTGTCGGGTCCTCAAGAGGTAATTTGGGGATAGGAGGAGGAGGTGGAGTCTGTAGGAACCCCGACGGTAACCTTATCTTTGCTTTCCACCACCATTACAGAGTAATCTTTAATACAATTGCGGAAATTAGGGCCTTGTTCGATAGCATTAAGTTATGCAATTAGTTTAGGCTACATAATATTATTATGATTGAATCTAACTCGAAAATCATCATTGACAGCCTTAAAAGTATCCATTCTAACCCAGCCTAGAAGGCATGGTATGTGTTAGGAGGAATAGAAGATGAACCAAGAAAGATAAACCACTTGATATCTCACATTTTCAGAGAAGGTAATAACATAGCTTCGAACGCATTCTGCACGAGTGGTCGAGCGGTTGCCTTTACCTCTGCTTTCAATTGCATGGATGGGGTATGGAATTAACTTAGATTTAAAAAATCATTTGATTTTTGGCATCACCACTTGTCAAATAAAGCTTAGAATCTATGGCCATTTAGAAACCGTAGAATCTCTTCCGGGTCAAAGAATTGTAAAATTTTCCAACTCACTCTTGCGGCTGATTTGTGACTATACATTCTAAGAGTCTCAGTGATAGAAGAGGAAGGAGTTAGGCACATTCTTCTACCGGCACAATGTGCAATCTCTATACTTTACAGGATTTATGATTTTTAGGGAGATTCGGTAGAATTTTGGCATTATATATTTAGTCATTTGGCATTTTATATCTATTCATGCTTCACATAACTCACGAAGAGATGGGTAGGCAAAAATAAAAGGATCCTAACTTTATTGTACAAAGTCAAATGACTCTGAGTAGGCAATGTATCAAAGAAAAAAAGATGTGAAAAAAAGAAAATTAAAAATGTAAGTTGATGATGCAGATATTTTAAGAATTTGTTAATTGGAATATGATCTGAGCTTGATTGAAATGTGAAAAAGAAAATGGATTATCATACATCCTTTTTATTCAAAAGAGATGTTAAGTATCCCTCATTCTAACCATACTCATAACTTTACTAGCTTCTTTAATTAATGGACTATTTGGCCTCTTAAGTCGGGCACAGCCTCGGCATCGATTAGGAATCTCTGAGATTTGCAGAGAAAATGAGCCACCCAACATCTCTCTTTGCCTCTCACTCTCTATCTCCCTCTATCTTTCTCTGTCTTTGGATCGATTCTGTATGTTATTGAATACGAACTCCGCCTAAGCAAATATCCCATATGGAGGACAATTTGTCGAAAAGTTCATCAGGAGTAATCCCCTTGGACTCTATCAATACTAGTTCCAACTTTTATGAGATGTTCATGGGTTCTACTTCCTTTTCCTTTTCAACTAATACATTGATCTCCCTTATCTCATCATGTTTTTTTATGAAATTTGGTACAGTTAAGAGAGACGGCTCCTTAACTTTAGAAGTCTTGGGTTGGTTCTCAATTCTTAAAGGAGTGAGGATAATCTTTCTACTATCTTCAATAAATTAAAATAAAAAAAAGTATTATCCCGGCCTCTGTGCATGGCATCAACATCATGTTGCATGGTCGACCAAGTAGCATGTGACCAACCTACATATCAATCATGTCACACATTACTTCGTGCTTATAATATTTACCAAAAGAAAATGGTATATGACATCATTCAGTTACCTTTATTTCGTTGATCCCCTTAATCAATCACATCATGTAAGTAGATAAGTGCATTTCTGTCTTCAGTTGCAACTTTTCCACCATAGTCTTTGACACGATATTCTCACTGCTCCTTCCATCTATGATAAAAGCATAGACCATTTGGTTAATGTACACCTCATTCAAAAGATGTTGTGCTACTGCAGATCTCTCTCTACCTTCGGCGTGTACAACAGCTTTTGCACGATCAGAGTGATGGCCTATGATTCATCATTATTGGGTGGTGGCCTGCAATTGATCACCAATGTTGTATAATGAACATGATGATCACGAGATCCATTGCCGATCTCATGTTGCTCATCATTACAAACACAGGTCTGTCCTAAGGCTTTTGACAAACGGTTGACTGCCACTTGCAGTCCTTGCATGGCTCACGAATTCTCCCACTGGAAAGCTACAAATGTCATCATTATCATAGGATTGTTCCCTAGAGCACCGTCCACGAGATTATTGCCCAAACCATTGTTAGCAGCCATCAAACTGAGGAAAAGCCTTGCTCTAATACCAACTGTCACATAGTAGAGCATAAAAAAAAGAAGAGGAAGTTTACTATCTTCCTCAAGTGATTAAAACTTTGAATTCATAGGGATATTTCTTAAATCCACAAGAAAAAAGATATAAAACTTAATATTTTTTAATTCAAATAATGTGTAATGTCTATCAACTCTCTATTGCACCGCTAATAAAGAAAAAATAAAACCCTAATTCGTAATTTTCAAAAATAGTAAAATTATATCCCTAATAAAAGTTACCTAAAATAGTCAAACGCATCTAAAACCTAATTTGTCAAAAGTAAAAAGTCCAAATAAATATTATTGAAGGAGTCCTAGCATAATTACAAGTAATTTCTAGAAAAAAAAAAGGACAAAAATCTAAAACTCTAAAAATAAGGAAATAGGACAAAAATCAGAATTACTAAAAATTCCCTTTTTTAAACTGGAAGCGTGCCTTTTCTCACAAGATAGATCAACATGACTAGGGCTGTGCACGGTTCGTCGGTCGGTTCGGTTTTGAGGGAAAATATCCAACCGAACCGACTTAGTCGGTTTTGAATATTTAACAACCGAACCGAACCGATGAATCATCACCAACCGAACCGAACCGGATAAATTCAGGTCGGTTCGGTTTTGTCGGTTGTATCGGTTTGGGACTTAATCTAACACTTTTGTGGCCCATCAAATATTTTTAATAGTTATTCATTATTGTTTCCAATGGTATTGTTTACTTGAGATTTGGATCTTCTCGAGGTTTGGAATCATGTCCTAAAATGATAGATGAAAACAGAAGAATGGAATGGATATATAAAACATACATCAAGGTGGGTTCACACAGTTAGGATAACACCCACTGCACTGTTACCCTAATTCGCACCCTCACTGTGTTGCAGAGTCGGTGTCTACGTAAAATTCTTTTACTTGACATGAGGTAATTGGTAATGTAGTTTAAATGGGCTCCACTATCATGCATTTTAAAAATCCACTCCAACTAGCAGGTGACTAACCCAATTTTAGGCCTAAATATGAAAAACCAACGTCGTCTTTGATACAAGCGGACCACACAATTGGAAATAGTGTACAGGCCACATTACCCTCCAAACTCTTTTTCTTGGTGTGGCTCACTTGAATTACAGATAAAGATGATATTTCAGTCTTGGGCCTAACTTGGGGTGGCACCCTTATTGGTTAGAGTGGATTTCATGTAAATATTGAAGTGGGGCCAACCTCAACTTGTCACACACACACACACACACACACACACACACACACACACACACACACACACACACACACATCGGTTCGGTTCAGTTGAAAACGGTTTATAATTTTTACAAACCGACAACCGAACCGACACTCTCGGTTTTTTATATTAAAAAACCGACCCGACCCGAAATAGATTGGAAAACCGACTGAAATCGATCGGTTCGGTCCGGTTCGGTCGGTTTTATCGGTTCGGCCGGTTTTTTTAACAGCCCTAAACATGACCCACAAAGTGGGTTAGTTGGCCCCAGATGGCCTGTTGCGGTAAAGATTGATAGGTCATTTATTCCGTGACGATACCCAGATCAAAAGTTACAGCCAATTTATGATTTACACTTAAAACAACAATTTCTCCCTGTCCAAATTGAATTTCTTCAAATTGGACGTGCCTAGGCCCACTTTTGTCATGCCCTACTTAGAGCTGGACCTAGATCTAACAGACTACTTTTGCTTGCATTTGATCTTCTTTCAGTCCAACAGTGCAAAGAATGTATTTGTGCCATGTCCTACATCATATGCATTATTATTTATAACGCCTAGTAGCACCCTTTAGTGTTTATCTTCAAGTTACTTGATGAGATCTCAAGCGATCGAAAGCTAGTAGAATGGTGCTGATAAACCATATTCTTGGGAGCATTCTAGTCCACTCCATGGTGATAGCGGCTGTTCCTTCGCCGGTTCTTTCTAACCTGGAAAAAGGTTTCGCCAATTTCTTTTGGGGTTGAAAAGACAGTAAGAAGAAAATACACTGGGCTAGCTAGAATCGGATTGTTTTGCCTAAATCGGAAGGTGGATTGGGTGTTAAAAGGATGAAAGATGAGATGATGCAAAGGGGCAAAGCAAATGGATTTCTTTCATGCAGGGAAAATGCAAGGAAGACTTCTCCATCAGCAATTCAAGTTCGCGATCTACTTCCAAACCTCCCTTGTGGAATGGGTTATGCAAGCTTTTCGCTTTCCTGGAAGAGAATTGTAAGTGGCTGTTAGGTAGCGGTGATTGCAGCTTCTAGCATAAGAACTGGTCAGGGCTTAGTCCTTTAAAAGATTAGACCATTGCTCAGATGGGCTTACAGGTGAAGGATATCATGGGGCCTTCAAGTCTCAATTCCTCTATCCCGATTTTCACTTTTCTTCCTCAGATTGTTTGGGACCATATTAGAGATTAAGGGATATGTACGTCCTAAAGGGAGGATAGGTGCGTCTGGCCTTCTATGTCATCAAGGGATTTCCAAGTTAAATCTACTTAGTCCTTGAGTAGACAAGTTGACATTTATAAAGCCTAATCGAACTGGGTTTGACACTCTAAGATACCACCCGAGGTCACAATTTTCGCCTGGAAATTACTGCAAGGTGCGGTGGCAGTAAATGTACGGTAGAGTGCAGATGAAAGGTATCCATCTTGCCTCCAAGTGTGTGTGCTAGAGTGACTTCAGCCCTGCAGAGGAGTCTATGGACCATATCTGTGTCCGGAGAACTTGCGACCAAGGTATGGAACTTCTTTAGTATCCAGCTTGATATTTCCTTATTGGGGGATCAATCTGCCCTGGAGAGAACCTCTCGGTGATGGAGGAATGCCTCCACAACAGATTGTTTCTCAAGATTGACGGGTCTCATTCATTGCTTCACCTTTTGAGAGATTTGGAAGGACAGAAATGGGGGCAAATTTGAAGGGCTGCAAGTGAATGAGGAGAGGGCCATTTAGCAAGTCCAACGGTGGCTGAAGCTCTTAGGCCCATACCTACTGTTATAGGGATTCCCCCTGGGCCCACAATATGACATGTGGAGGAAAGAGAAACTAATGATTCCGGTAAAGAAAGCTTTTGAAGGAATGAAGTCCGCAAGTTTGCTGACATCAAGCCAAGTGTACACTCGGGATATATCATATGACGACTATCACTATTCATCCCACCAGTCGGTCAGCATCACAACTGCTCGTTCTACACCCACCTGGCCACCTGGCCTTTGCGCGTGACATGCACGTTATATTAGGAGACAGAGTAGGTGCTCATCATATCAGTTAGTTGAGTAGACACTCAACATACAACTGGCATCTAGAAATGCAGCTATGCGGAGTATTCACTTGGCGTCTGAATGAGATTAAATATAACGGATAGTTTCCCATATTCTCAGCGCGACCATTTCCGATGACCGTGATCCCAGCATCACATGGTCACAATCAGTCGCAACCACCCGTCGACATGACCGTGATTATGGCCATATGTGGCCCCAAATTATATCCTGATTATCAGCCCTCAATGGCTCTCTAAGCATCTATAAAAAGCCTTCCATGCTTCAGTCCAAGGTATGCAATCACTCATCACTAGCATATTACAAGCTTTTCTCTCCATCATCAACTGACTTAAGCATCGGAGGGCCATCAGTCGGCACCCCCGACGGCCATCCTAACCTTTCATGGTGATTGCAGATCTTTAATCCAGTCCATTCATCGTAATTGCAAGATCCTGACGGCGAAGATACTAGTTGGTCCCTTAATCAACATCCATTACCATTTTTAACAATAACAGATTGGCACCCACTGTGGGGCCAACTTGTGATTTTCTTCACCATCTCTATCCTTTTTCTCTCCCTCAAAAACCTAAATGCCTCTAAAAAGTCCAAAAGTAAGCAAATGGTTGGAGCTTCCATCTCGGCCCCTTCAGCTCATGTAGGTGCCTAGCACCCTCAGGAAGAATGCACCTCCTCTAAAGGACGCAGCCTTCCTCCACCACCACCACGGCTTGTGTCGTCGACTGAAGATAATATCAGATTGATGGTTATGGAGGCTGATGTTCAACTTCTCCGAACTAACGTATTACACTTCACCGAGGTTGTTACACAACTACAACAGATCCTCCCCACTCTCCAACATCTGCAAGCTAACATACCGGCCCATTCCGCTCAGCGGGAACAGTATGAGCCCAACGGCCTAGCCACAAGTTGAGCTGGCCCATCTGCAAGACCTTCAGCCAGGCCGCCAAGGTCCTCTCCTGTCCAGCCTAGGAGTACCCAACTCCCAGTGGGTGACCTACATCACTCATTGGAGGCCAGATGCCATACTCAGACTCACCTCAAAGCAAATCGGGACCAAGATGATGAAGTTGTACTAGAAGAAGTGGAGGCTTCCAGTTAAGAACATGCTCCGGCATGGAAAGATGAGTTGAAAGAATTAAAAGACAAGATGAACGTCATGGAATGATGATAATCATCCTGATACGCCAGGTACGCTACAAGCGATGCTAGATCAAACTAACTCCCCATTCACTGGAAACATCATGAAGCCCCCTCATCCTGATAAATTTAGGGTTTCCAATAACACCCCTCATTACGACGGTTCAGAGGATCCTATGGAACGCCTAGTGTCACGCCCCGAAATTCGTAACCCGAGTACAATAACCCAAAGCCCGAATTCCAGGGTGTGAATATAAAATTCGAGCATAGATTCCTTGAGATTCCATTCTACACATCGCATATCTAAAATAAATTCCAAATATAATTTTTTTTCCACTAATGTCTTATTACATTGAATTTTATAAAACTAAAACAAATCGATTACATTCGACGCTCGTGTGATATGTGACCCTCTGAGTACTTTGCTCCGTCTATGTCTTTTTCTTCCTGTGAACCTGCAAGAACTGTGGTGATTTTGTTGAACTAAAAGCTCAGTGAGGTCATTTCCATCACAGGTAATATTCCAGTTAATAAGAGATAGGATGTGAATCATCAACGGATAGAATTGTATAAAATATACGAGGATGAGATTATGATTGATACACTTTATGATTTATTATAAACGACACATAATGATCATGATGTCATGTATGTTATGATAGGTGTGAGAGCAATAAACGTCTAGGAACTCGCTGCCACTGAACATTAGGAACCTGTCGCAAATCAACCATGCTCACCTAATGTAATACCCCAAAAATTTAGTACACGAGTAGGTACACAAGTGTTATAGTTTACACGTTAGAATTTAAATTTTAGGCCGCCTCGCTGTACCGGTTAGGTGAGCATGGTTGATTTGCGACAGGTTCCTAATGTTCAGTGGCAGCGAGTTCCTAGACGTTTTTGCTCTCACACCTATCATAACATACATGACATCATGATCATTATGTGTCGTTTATAATAAATCATAAAGTGTATCAATCATAATCTCATCCTCGTATATTTCATACAATTCTATCCGTTGATGATTCACATCCTATCTCTTATTAACTAGAATATTGCCTGTGATGGAAATGACCTCACTGGGCTTTTAGCTCACCAAAATCACCACAGTTCTTACAGGTTCACAGGAAAAAAAAGACATAGACGGAGCAAAGTACTCAGAGGGTCACATATCACACGGGCGTCGAATGTAATCGATTTGTTTTAGTTTTATAAAATTCAATGTAATAAGACATTAGTGGAAAAAAATTTATATTTGGGATTTATTTTAGATATGCGATGTGTAGAATGGAATCTCAAGGAATCTATGCTCGAATTTTATATTCACACCCTGAAATTCGGGCTTTGGGTAATTGTACTCGGGTTACAAATTTCGGGGCGTGACAGTTTGGTATCAGAGAGAGATTTCGAGAATTCCAAAGTGCCTAGGGTTAGGGCTAGCACCTAGTGAACTTGGGGTTGGGGTCATGATGTCTAGTAAAGTCTTAGCTAGAACCTTTCTTAAAAACTAAAGTGGTAGTTTGATTGATGACGGTTATAGATAGGTTCAACATGAAAGATCATTTAGGGTGTTAGAGCCTAGGCTTTAGATTCCTTTGAGGGTCTAGGTATATATACGTTACACTAGGGTTTATATATGGGTCATAGGGAACCTGATAATAGTTTTGGGCTGTATACTTTAAGAAAATTGAAGTAGGATTTATAGATGAATATACGAAAGTGTTGTAGAGGACTGGATATAATAGGATAGCTGGTAGACACACAGAAATGGGTGCGCCATGTATGATTTTGTTGCTATTATACTTGATGTTTGTTTTTGCTTTTATTGATGTTTGTTTTCGTTGCAAGGTTGTCAAATTGCTTGCTTCTACATAAGGGTGTTGTTGTGCTGTGACCTTTGTTTTACTAGTGACGTTGCTTGTAGGATCAAGTTTGTAATGTTGAGGTTAGGGTGTCTGTAGGTTTTATCTGTGAGGTTTCTTTTATTTGGACTGTTTGTTTTCCTTGTTTCATTGTTTGTACTGTGATTGATTGTCTTGTTTGTGACATTGCTTTTGTTGGGATGTTATTGTTGACTTTCTTCTCTTCATTATAGCATTTGCTTAGGCACATCAGAGTGTATAGCGAAAGCTCGGTTGCGGTTATGGTTGAATCTCGAGGACGAGATTCTCATAAGGGGGGGTAGATTGTAAGAACCCGAAGTCATATAAGTCATTACATACACTTGTGAGCACATAAACCCATGACTTGTAGGGCACAGATACACTGTAGTAATCGTCTTTTAGCTTAGTGGGTTTGTTTGAATTTCGAGGACGAAATTTTGTATAAGGGTGGTAGAATATAATACCCCAAAAATTTAGTACACGAGTAGGTACACGAGTGTTATAGTTCACACGTTAGAATTTAAATTTTAGGCCGCCTCGCTGTACCGGTTAGGTGAGCATTGTTGATTTGCGACAGGTTCCTAATGTTCAGTGGCAGCGAGTTCCTAGACATTTATGGCTCTCACACCTATCATAACATACATGACATCATGATCATTATGTGTCGTTTATAATAAATCATAAAGTGTATCAATCATAATCTCATCCTCGTATATTTCATACAATTCTATCCGTTGATGATTCACATCCTATCTCTTATTAACTGGAATATTACCTGTGATGGAAATGACCTCATTGGGCTTTTAGCTCACCAAAATCACCACAGTTCTTGCAGGTTCACAGGAAGAAAAAGACATAGATGGAGCAAAGTACTCAGAGGGTCATATATCACACGAGCGTCGAATGTAATCGATTTGTTTTAGTTTTATAAAATTCATTGTAATAAGACATTAGTGGGAAAAAAATTATATTTGGGATTTATTTTAGATATGCGATGTGTAGAATGGAATCTCAAGGAATCTATGCTCGAATTTTATATTCACACCCTGAAATTCGAGCTTTGGGTTATTGTACTCGGGTTACGAATTTCGGGGCATGACACCTAACCGGTACAGCGAGGCGGCAAATCAACCATGCACGCCAGTGGGCAAATCAACCATGCACCACTGATCCAACCGAGCAAATCAACCATGCTCAATAAGTGAAACGACCAGAACTCACTGCCACTGAATATTAGGAACCTGTCGCAAATCAACCATGCTCACCTAACCGGTACAACGAGGCGGCAAATCAACCATGCACGCCAGGAGTCAAATCAACATGCTCTTGTTCTGTCATTGTGTATAAAAGATGTATATGAATGTCATGAATTATGGAAACATATCTTCAAGCACACAATGCATCTCAAACTCAATTCCAATCACACCATGGATGTGTCATCTTTATTTAAGTGGTTCTTTGTCTAAACATTTAGTTTGTAGTAGATTCAGGAAGCTAAGAATAATTTGGGAAATTATTAAAATATGTAAGGTAACCTATGTCAAGTTTGTCTAACATCTTGATATGTATAACTAGATAGACTAATTTGGGAAAAACATCACGAATAAACAATTATGAGACGATACTTAAGAGCAGAGATCGAAGTGGGTCCCATACCTAAGACTCCCTTACAATTGACAGAGAAGAATAAAGACCATATCAAAGACTTGATTAAGGAAGCGAGTTGGAAAACGAATTCCTTACCCAAAATTCAATTGTTAAACAACAGAAGAAGGAAATAAGACTTAGAATATAGCAACAAGAGAATCAAGGAAAATCAACCAGAAAATCATGAGATGAATCACTCACCTATGGCAGGTCCTAAGCTCCAAACCGATTCTGAGTCGACTCGGTTGGAAATTTCTCCTTCTTTCTTCTTTCTTTCTTTCTTCTTCTTCTTTGCTGGAGAATTCTCCCAACAATAGGAACAACAATGGTAGGTGGGTCCCCCACCGGTCAGAGAGATCACATGATTTTTTTTCTCTTTTTCTCTTCTCTCTCTAACTGCTCTCTCTCTCTCTCTCTCAAAACTAGCTCTCTCTCTCTACCCAAACCCTCTCTCTTTCTCTCTCTAACTCTTGTGTTTTTTTGAAGGAGGGGAAGAAACAGATGGACGGGTTTTATAACCTCTCAGAGCCGGTCGGTTGATTGCGCAAGAAGATTCATACTCAATTTAAGTTGGAAAAGGAGGCTCTTGTTTCTAGACAATTCTTGCGCATAACGCCCGATGGAAAAGTAGGTGAGATCCACTCGATGCTTGTATAGGAAATCCGGAGCGTCCATGCACAGCAGGGACTCGAATCAAGGCGTTCTTTGATGAGCTTGACTTGGAACGGTGGAACGGCGGAACGGCAGGGGCTGTTGGATTAGTGTTTTGACAAACGGCTTCAATGGACAGAAGAAAGGTAGCGTGGGATCCTGACGGACGGTTTGGATCAAACAATGGGGTCCACCGTGATGAACGGTGTGGGCCGATTGGGTCGGGTCGCACGGACGCTGCCCGCTGTTACAGCGGCAACGTCTGAAGAAGACGCTTTCTTCTTGTTGTTTTTTTTTAAATAGCATGCGTCACAAGCACTGGCACAAGTGGGGTCCACTGATCTTGATGAAAAGAATCTAAGACTTCCATGAAGAGCAGGGAGGTTTGGATGGCTGGCTTCTTGATTTCTTAGTTCAATCAGAGGTTTGGAATGGTCACAAGATCAACGTTTGGTGGTAGAAATCGGACGGATCAGGTTTGGGTGGGGTCCGGTTCTGATGAACGAGCTGGATTTCTTAGTGGGGCCCATTGTGATGGACGGTGTGGATGGTGCGGACGGATAGCGTCCGTTCGCTGTTACAACGGGCAAATGAAGAAGAAGAAGCCACGCTTCTTTCCATACACGGTCAACGAGTGTTGACCGGACGTGTTACGTGCACGCTGTGCACGTGGGTCCCACCATGATGTATGTGACAAATCTACTCCGCTCAACAGGTAGGCCACAGAGTTTTAGGGTGTGACACAAAAAATAAGGCAGATCCGAGTCTTGGGTGGGCCACTCTTCACAAAAACGTGCAACGTGAAAGCCTATCCACGTTCACTGTTTCTTTCACATTACATAACATGGACAATGCCAAGTTTGCCCTTTTCTTTAGTTTTGATTTCAACTGTCCATAACGATCTCGTTTACCATCAGTTTTAGGTGAAACTTCACCAAGGCCTGTCATTTTTCGCGTTCTTTCTACGGTTTAATTTTGGGCCTTGATTTCTTACAGATAACCAAGATGCTCTTTTAGTGGTTCATCACACTCCATGATCCAAAATGACATTTGTACACGTCCAATAGAAAATTTGACCAATAGCCTTTGTAGTAATCCAATGATCTTTGAAATGATCGGTTCAATTTGTTATTTGGATGGCCCATTTGGCGGATACAATTTTGATGGATGGTCATATGAAAGGCTAATTTTTTCTAATTAAACGATTATGATCTTAAGCCCAAATAGGAGTTATTGTACGGTCGGTTTCTTTAATAGATACTCGTAACATGGTTTTTGGGCAACCTTTTGGTAAGGCACATACATGGTCAGACTTTGGTGACTTGTCCACTCATGAATTTTCATCATTTCACAATTTTAACAATAGGTTAAGCATAACTACGTATGATAAACAAGATGAACGGATCAGAATGTTAAATTGATTTGTGTATGAGCGGCTATGGAGATCAAGGGTTTTAGTTTACTATGATCGGCATGTTCAAAATCGAAGTGGACAGTTAGATATTCCTACATAGCAATGATAGATCATTCTAACGGTCCGTCTATTGACTTAACTAAGTACACTAAGTTTTTAAAGTCTTAAAAGTGTCAGAATACGTATAAAAGTTTGACGTGTGTGTATGCGTATGAACGACGCGGCCTAAAATTTAAATTCTAACGTGTGAACTATAACACTCGTGTACCTACTCGTGTACTAAATTTTTGGGGTATTACATTCTACCACCCTTATATAAAATTTCGTCCTTGAAATTCAAACAAACCCACTAAGCTAAAAGACGATTACTACAGTGTGTCTATGCCCTACAAGTCATGGGTTTATGTGCTCACAAGTGTATGTAATGACTTATATGACTTCGGGTTCTTACAATCTACCCTTATGAGAATCTCGTCCTCGAGATTCAACCATAACCGCAACCGAGCTTTCGCTATACACTCTGATGTGCCTAAGCAAACGCTATAATGAAGAGAAGAAAGTCAACAATAACATCCCAACAAAAGCAATGTCACAAACAAGACAATCAATCACAGTACAAACAATGAAACAAGGAAAACAAACAGTCCAAATCAAAGAAACCTCACAGATAAAACCTACAGACACCCTAACCTCAACATTACAAACTTGATCCTACAAGCAACGTCACTAGTAAAACAAAGGTCACAGCACAACAACACCCTTATGTAGAAGCAAGCAATTTGACAACCTTGCAATGAAAACAAACATCAATAAAAGCAAAAACAAACATCAAGTATAATAGCAACAAAATCATACATGGCGCACCCATTTTTGTGTGTCTACCAGCTATCCTATTATATCCAGTCCTTTACAACACTTTCCTATGTTCATCTATAGATCCTACTTCAATTTTCTTAAAGTATACCGCCCAAAACTATTATCAGGTTCCCTATGACCCATATATAAACCCTAGTGTAACGTATATATACCTAGACCCTCAAAGGAATCTAAAGCCTAGGCTCTAACACCCTAAATGATCTTTCATGTTGAACCTATCTATAACCGTCATCAATTAAACTACCACTTTAGTTTTTAAGAAAGGTTCTAGCTAAGACTTTACTAGACATCATGACCCTAACCCCAAGTTCACTAGATGCTAGCCCTAACCCTAGGCACTTTGGAATTCTCGAAATCTCTCTCTGATACCAAACTGTCACGCCCCGAAATTCGTAACCCGAGTACAATAACCCAAAGCCCGAATTCCAGGGTGTGAATATAAAATTCGAGCATAGATTCCTTGAGATTCCATTCTACACATCGCATATCTAAAATAAATCCCAAATATAATTTTTTTTCCACTAATGTCTTATTACATTGAATTTTATAAAACTAAAACAAATCGATTACATTCGACGCTCGTGTGATATGTGACCCTCTGAGGATGCAGGCCTTCCCGCTATACTTAACGGGTCTGAAACAAAGAATTTCATTAGGCCTTGGACAAATCCATGCTAAAGACCATGGCAGAATTTTAGATAAAAGCTCAGAAGTATATCAATGCTGAGATGCTAGCAAGAGCCCGTAGAGAGTCAGAAGTAGGCCCCAATGACAAAAAGAAAGGATTTAAGGACAAAAAGAAGCGAGAAGACAGGAAAGATCATTCTCCCATGAAGGGTCCCCCCGAAGGGCGTTATTCTAATTACACTTCTCTTAATGCTTCAAGAGAAAAGGTGTTCATTCACATCAAAAATCAAAAGTATACGACATGGCCCCCACAATTGAAATCTGACCCTGACACCAGGAGCAAGCGCAAGAACTGTGATTTTCATCGTGACCACCGGAATAATATCAGAAATTGTATCGCTCTTAAAGACAAAATTGAATCTCTAATTCGACATGGTCATCTGCGAACTTATGTTGATCAGAAGGAGCAGCCAGCCAAAGAATAAGAAAGATCTCCCTACCGATTTGAAAAGCGCAATCAGTAGGGTTAGCCTTCCCAACAAGGATGACAACAACGCGAATAGCGGCTGGAATCTTTCGAGCCTGCAGGGGAAATTCACACCATTTTGGGTGGCCTAGGAAGAGGAGGAGATTCCAGCAATGCGAGGAAAGCTCACACCAGAAAGGCTCATGAGATCTTACAAACAGAAAGATCGACAAAACGGTTAAAGCTCTAGAAATGGAAGCTCTAGCCTATCACCTTCATCAAAGAAGACGTTGCAGGAGTCATCTTTCCTCATGATGACGCTATCGTTGTCACTCTTTGTGTTTCAAACTTCAAGACTCACGGAATAATGTTGGATACAGGCAGTTCAGTCAATATCCTATATACAATAGCATTTGACCCCATGAATCTGTCCAGGAATTTGGTAGAACCTGTTTAGACATCTCTCTCAGCTTCAGAGGGTAAGTGGTGACTCCCGAGAGAAGTGTTAAGCTCCCAATTATCTTTGGGGACCCTCCAACAAAGTCAATATCATGGTGAATTTCTTGATCGTAAATCGACCATCAGCCTATAATGCTATCTTAGGCTGACCTTCTATGACAGATTTTAGAACCACCATGGCTCCATGTTACTTATGTATAAAGTTCCCCACTCCCACGAGAGTCGGAACTATTAAAGGAAATCAGGTTGTAGCACGATCCTATTATGAGATGGTGATTCGAAAGGAAAAAGGAAAGCATATAAATCATAACCAAATCGTTAAGCTCACCTCGCGCCTAGATTTAGAAGACATTCCACTCCTTGATCCTTGAGACAACGAGACCAAAGGCGGTTTCTCAACCGAAGACCTTATCCATATATCGATTTCGGATTTAGATCCTCCAAGGCAAGTCCAGATTGGCTCAGCTCTCAGTCCTGACAAGAGAAGAAATTTTCTGATTTCCTGAACGATCACTGAGACGTTTTTGCATGGTCCCACGAGGACATGCCGGGCATAGACCCTAATATAATTGTCCACAGATTGCAGGTGGATCCAAAATTCAAGACAGTACACCAGACGCAAAGGGTGCTGAATCAAGAGAAGCAAGTTGCTGTAAAAGAAGTCGACAAACTTTTTAAGGCTGGATTTATCCAAGAAGCATTATACCCTAGATTGGGTACCCAATGTCGTGCTAGTGAAAAAAAATTCAATGGCAAATGGTGCATGTGTATCGACTATACAGACCTCAATAAGGTATGTCCGAAAGACAACTTTCCTACGCCTCGGATTGATCAGTTGGTCGATGCAATGGCCAGACATGCACTCCTCAGCTTTATGGACGCGTATTCCGGCTACAACCAGATTCAGATGCATCCACCAGACAGAGAAAAGACATCCTTTATCACAAATAGAGGATTATATTGTTCTAAGGTCATGCCCTTTGGCCTAAAGAATGCAGGCGCTACTTACCAGCGCCTAGTTAACAAAATGTTTACATATCAAATTGGCATAAACATGGAGGTATACGTTGATGATATGCTCGTTAAAAGTACTAAAGAAGAAGACCACCTCCAAGACCTCCACGAAGCATTTCAAGTCCTCTAGCAACATAACATGAAGCTTAACCCAACCAAATGCGCATTTGAAGTCTCCTCTCGGAAGTTCTTAAGCTTCAGGGTTGGAAGAAGAGGCATCAAGGCGAATCCCGAAAAGATTCAAGCTCTCCGGGACATGAAATCCCCTAAAAGCATTAGAGATATCCAACGATTGGCAGGAAGGATCGCCTCCCTTAACCATTTCATCTCAAAGGCCTTGGATCGATGCCTTCCATTCTTCAAGTTATTGCGGGGAGCAAGAAAAACTCTACATTGGACAGTTGATTGTGAAGAAGCCTTCACCCGATTAAAAGAATATATGGGGACTCCACCCATCCTCTCGAAGTCCCTTTATGGCGAACAACTAACACTGTATCTTGTCGTATCCCACACAATGGTCAGCTCGGATTTAATTCATGATGACAAAGGAGTCCAGCGACCTATCTATTACATCAGTAAAGCAATGTTGGACGCTAAAACCTGCTATCTAGGAATCGAGAAGTTGGCCCTCTCACAAATTTCTTCTGTCGGGAAACTACGATCGTACTTCCAAGCTCACGCCATCCAAGTCCCCACAGACCAACCTCTATGACAAGTCCTACAAAACTCGGGCGTGTCAGGACGATTAGCAAAATGAGTAATTGAGTTGAGTGAGCATGACATCAAGTTCTGCTCGCGCACAGCTATCAAGGGGCAGGTTGTTGCTGATTTCGTGGCCGAATTCACCTACTCGACTCCTTCCTCTAGTGCGGAGTCTCTGTTGCATTCAACTAAGTCTTCTGACACTGAGTGTCTTCCACACTCAGGTTCTCCCGCAAATGTCGAACACCCCATCCACTCCTCTCAGTCGTCGGTACCAAGTCCGCTCACATGGACCCTCTACGTGGATGAGTCTTTTAATTCTCAGGGATCTGGGGCTGGAGTTATCTTACTCGCCCCAGATGGCAACAAAGTCGAATACGCTCTACAATTCTACTTTCATGCTTCCAATAATGAGGCATAGTACGAAACACTCCTCACCAAATTATGCATAGCAGCATTTTTTGAAGCTCGCAACCTCAAAATATACAGCGACTCTCAGCTCGTGGTCAATCAGGTCTCTGACGAGTTTTTAGCCAGAGATGAGAAGATGTCTGCTTATAAGCAAGAATCTCTTACACTTTTGAGTAATCTTGAGTCATACGAGCTGCTCCATATAGGGCTCTCAATGGGTCGGATTTGTATCGGATCCAGTTGGATCCGACTCCAAGTCCGTATATTTGTAGACGGATTCGGATCGGATTTCGATCCAACTCGGATCCAAAACATGATATCCATATCCGATCCATTCATAAATTGTTAGATCCATTTCTGATCCGAAATCCATATAACCATCGGATTCAGGTCGGATCTAGGTCTAAATCCACCACCATTACAAATCTAAGAAAATATATAATATAATATATTTAATTTAGTAGAAAAAATTATGCACATCCCACTATTTACTATGGTATGGTTGACATGGCCTAAAATAATTTGTAAAACGGATGGCCAGCATGAATATAACATATACAGTAAGGTGACAATGAGTCGGATCTTAATTGGATTCGAATTGAACTCGGATATGTTCCTATGAATCCATATCCGGTCCATTTAACTAATCAGACCTATTTTAAGATCCAAATCTGCATTATACGAATTCAGAGCAAATCAGATCTCGGATCTGACTTGCTCCATTGAGAGCCCTAGCTCCACATCCCAAGGGAAGAAAATCGGTTGGTAGATTGCCTAGCCAGACTCGGCTCTAAATCAAAAAGAGAACTCGATCGCATGATACCAGTCGAACATATACCAGCACCAAGTATAACTCAGCACCCTCTTCATTCAACCTATCCAGTTCACCAGTCTCCTTCCTGGATGGACCCGATCATCAAATATCTCCAAAATGAAGAATTACCAGAGGATAGAAAAGAAGCAAGGAAACTAAAATTCACCGCACCAAAGTACTTCATAAAAGAAGATGTGCTGTATCACCGCGGATATTTATGTCTGCATCTCAGGTGTGCCTATCCAGAAGAAGTCAAATACATTCTTTCAAATATTCATGAAGGAGTATGCGGTAATCATTTAACCGGGAGATCTATGGCTTATAAAGCAGTTCGACAAGGATATTACTGGCTAACCATGGTAGCTGATACAGAAAAAATTTCAAAACATTGTGACAAGTGTCAACGGTTCGTAAAGGTTCCTCAGAAGGCCCCAGAGAACCCCACACCTCTCACATGGTCTGTGGCCCTTTGCTCAATGGGGAATTGAACTTATTGGTCCTCTCCCAACGGATAAGGGACAAGTCCAATAAGTCGTGGTCAACTACTTCACCAAGTGGGTCGAAGCCGAGCCATTGGTGTCCATCACCGAAAAGTAAACCACCAAGTTCATCAAAAATGATAGTATCTACCGATTCGAAATTCCACACACCATTATTACAAATAATGGTCGTTAGTTTAATAACAAAAATCTAAAGGAACTATGCGAAGAATTAAAATTTTAACATCTGATGACTGCCCCCTATCATCCTCAGGCCAATGGGCAAGTGGAAGTAGTCAACAAAATCATCAAGTAGCATTTGAAGACAAAGTTGGAAGATCGAAAGGGCACATGGCCAGAATACCTACCAGAAGTACTATGGGCTTACCGAACCACTGCAATGGTCCCGGTTGAAATCGGAGTACCCTCCTACCAAGTGCAACATTTTGATAAGGAGGAAAACGAAGTAGCGATGAGCTTCTAGTTGGACATACTTGAAGAAAAGCGAAACGGGGCTCAACTACGCTTGATAGTGTATCAACAGAAGATAGCATGATATTATAATTACCAAGTAAGATAGAGATCTTTCTGCATAGGAGATCTCGTCCTCAGAAGAAAAATATTGAGCAGTACTCAAGATTCGGGATCCAAGGTATTCATGCCCAACTGGGAAGGACCCTACCGAGTGGTCCGCATTGTCAGGCCCGGAGTTTACTACATTGAAGACATGGAAGGAAGCGTGCTTCAACGACCCACGAACGCTACCAACCTCCTCAAATATTATCAATAAAACTGTAATAAGGTCCCCGGGACTTATTATCAATAAAGGAGAGTCTTCCATCTTACTATCTAAATTAAACCCGCCAGGGTTCATATGGGTACTTCGGTATCCTCCATTGACAAACTTCATTATCCACACGAAGGGCTTTAAACCCGCCAGGGTTCATATGGGTACTTCGGTATCCTCCATTGACAAACTTCGTTATCTACACGAAGGATTTTAAACCCACCGGGGTTCATATGGGTACTCTGGTATCCTCCATTGACAAACTTTATTATCCACACGAAGGATTTTAAACTTGTCAGGGTTTATATGGGTAGTCTGGTATCCTCCATTGATAAAGTTCATTATCTATACGAAAAATTTCACAAATTACACTACTAAAGAACAGATACGATTGGGGGCATCCCCAGCCAAACACAACTTAGAAGAAAAAATTCTTTATTTATTTTTTAAATATGTTACAGATAAACTTTCGCTGAAAGGAAGATTAAAAGAGGGAAAAAGAAGTCACTCCGAATGGAAGAGCAAAAGATGGAAAAAGAAGCTACTCTGAAAGGAAGATGAAAAGAGGGAAAGAAAAACTGCTCTAAATAAAACCCCCTTTCAACATAGCCTTTCTTTGAAGAAGCATCTATCATCATCTACACAGCCACAACCATCACCACCTATGCGGCAGCGTCCGATGCCATCTGCACATCAGAAACCATCGCCACCTACGCGGCAGCGTCCGACCCCATCTGCACAGTAGCAACCATCACCATCAACAACTTTAAGACGCACAAGCAGGGTTGGATGGCCTTGGCTGTGGAAGAAATAAAAGAATTTCCTCCAAGTAGAAAAAGATGACCCTATCAATAAAAAAACAAACACTCCCACATCAAGTCCCATGGAAGGAAGCAATCTGGCACCAAGGGCAGGCTTGAAAACATCAAAGGAAATCGCAACTCCATCTCCTAGACTTTGCAAACCGAAATTAAACCGAAGGAAATATCTATCATTTCTCAACCTCCAAAGGTACCTATCCTTCCTTTCTCCTGACCTTTAAAAGAAGTCAAGAAGGGAAGGCAAGCCCCTCCAGTTTCTCTCATCTCTATGACCCTTAGCTAGAATGGTGAAAGGAGAAGAGTATAAATAGAACTTCTAGTTGATCGATCCACCATTCAAGGGTGCCACGTGTACACATCCCAGCGAACCTCCACAAAACGAGGAATATTAAATGGGAACAAAGAAGGTATGCTCTAAAAACTAAAACGTCGCCATGTGACACCTCGTGAAATGGAGCAATCCCACCAACTTCGGAGAATATCATTTTCAAAAAGCACAAAGCAAAGAGAACGTATAATATTTTACCAAAGATAAGCTTCAAACAAAATATTCAAAAAAAAAGGAAAGACTATCTTATACAGATCCAAGTGTTTAAAAAAAAGAGCAAAGAAGGAAGTCTTCGGTCAACATCAATCGGACCCTCAATGATTGGGTCCTCTACGACAAGAGTGGCAAGAGGCAAGGAAGACGTTTCTCCATGAACACTAGTGGAATCTATAGAGCACTATCATCTTCTTGACCAACCTCTGGTTCTTCCAAAGTGGTCGCTTTTTTTTCTTTTTCTTTTTTTTAAAGGAAACTTTATTCACAGCGAAAAGGAAAACACATTCGGGTGGGAAGCCGGGAAAAAAGGCCCCAGCAAGCCACCTATCATAACACAAACACAAGAAGCAACAACGTCCCTATCACCCCACTACTACCCTAAAACCCCCAGCCCGACTTTATCTAGGAAAAGCTTCCCCCTGATGTCCCTAGGAAGCTCCCTAGGCGAGGAGAAAATCCTGGAACTTTGATGAGAGCTTCTGAGCCGCGCCAAGCTATCCACGACACCGTTCATCTCTCTAGTCATGAAGCTAACCTTAGCCTCCACTTGCCTGAAGAGGCTAGAAATGTGGGCCCACCAATACCAAAAAACTGAGCACGATGGGCGCTCCCCAAACAGGACGGACACAACTATCTTGGAATCACTCTTAATCTCAATTTTGGAGAGACCCCGGGCAACACACAGCCTTAAACCTTCTTCCAACACCTTAATCTCCGCCCGAACACTGGAACCCAGGCCATAGCCATTGTAAAACGCAAACACGAGCTCCCCTACTTCATCTTGGCACACGCCTCCTCCTCTAGAGGAAATTGGGTTGCCCCTAGCTGAGCCATCAATTTCACCTTAACCTAGCTAGCCGTAGGCCTCCCCCATTTCATAAGCCACATCTCTTTCTTCTTGGGGGGGGATGGACAATACCGAGAATATCGAGGGCGATGGAAGAGGTCAGATTCCCTTCCTTAGGGGGGTTGAGAAAGGGGCCTAGCCTAATCATCCACCACTGGATCTTACGGATGGTCCCAGCCGGATTACCCAAATGGCTTTGAAACTTGCGCGAATTTCTTTCTAGCCAAAGATTCCAGAAGATCAAGGCTGGCGCCATACCTTTCAGAGTGGAGAAGCAGTCAATCGAAGAAGCATCGCTCCACCACTGGGCAGCCCTACTCATACGCGACTGACCCCTTATCAAAGCCAAGCCAAAAATATCGCTGAAATACTTCCAGACTGCTTCCACCAACTACCCACTCACTAATAGATGGTCCAAATCCTCAGTGCAGGCATGCTCAATGGAACAACAAACACATCTGGAAGCCAGAAGGACGCCCTTGCGCTGCACATTCACATCCACGGCAACAGCATTCAGCAACACTTTCCACGAAAAGACAGCAACCTTTGGCGGGATTAACGGATGCCAGATCCACTTTGCCCACCATATTTTAACACTCACAGATATGCTACACTACCAAGCTAATTTGATAGAAAACACCCCTAAAGACGTAAGAGGCTAGATGCACTTATCTTCACAGTTGGACGTGCAGAGGCCCTCATCCCGAACATGATCAAGGACACTCTGAAGAAGCAGAGAAGAGACGAGCAGAGGGGCCCTGAGCTCTGAAGTGGTAAGGCAATCCCTGACTTTGACATCCAGCAACTCAGATGGAACCGAATTAGGAACCCAACTTAGCAGAGGCCCAAGACAGGTCTAATCCACCGCCCAAAAATTGCACTTGCCACTGCCAACCAGCCATCTTGCATGATTTTGAATGTCGAGTAGCATGTTGCACAAGTTCTTCCACAAAGGAGGGCCACCAGAGAACCGGGTAGTTCCTACAAAACCTGAGAAATCCTGATGGTATTTGGATTTCAAGAAATCTGCCCACATACTCTTACTATTACCAAAGAAGACACCCCAAGCAATCTTCATTTTGAGGCTCCTCAACACTTCCCACAAACTCTTCACCCCGTGCCCACCTTCAGATTTTGGGAGAGAAATCTTCTTCCAAGCGATCCAATGCATCTTCTTTCTCCCCTGCTCCCATCCCCAGAAGAAGTCGGCCATGGCTTTCTCAATCGAATGAATAACCTGCATGGGGATCATGGTGGCTGCCATAGTGTGGATGGGAATAGAGGCCATGACATGGTTAATTAACGTTAATTTGGCAGCCGAGGAGAGGCATTTCTCCTTCCAGCCCGCAACTCTCCTCCTGATTTTATCAACAAGAGGTTGAAATGACACACACCTGGATCTACCTTGAAAAATTGGAACGCCTAGGTAAGAGAAATCCCCTGTCTTAGCCGGAATCCCCAGCCTATGCTCGATGGCTCTTAACCTGGCCGCTGGAACTCTGTTTCCGGAATAGCACCCACTCTTGCCAAAATTTATCTTTTGTCCTGATACCTGTTGATAATCTTGGAGGAAACCTGCAACCACCCTCAACGTTCTGCTGCATTTGTTGATGAATAAAATCGTGTCATCAGCAAACAGCAAGTGGGTGACTGGAGACCAACCCCTAGACACTTTGAAAGGCTTGCACAAGCCGTTATTCAGCAACTTCTTGAAGCCTCTACTAAGGGCCTCGGCTGCCAAGATAAACAAACTGGGGGAGATCGGGTCCCCTTGCCTCAAACCACACGAGGACTTGAAGAAACCAGCAGCCTGACCGTTCACAATGACAGAGAACCAGCAATTAGACCAAAACTACTCCACCAGATTTATCCATCTTTGGCTAAAACCAAACTTGGAGAGGAGGGCCTTGAGAAATTTTCAGTCTACCCTGTCGTAGGCCTTCTCCATGTCCAACTTCACAATAATATTGCTCCCGCGAACCTTTCTCCCAACTTCCCTAAAGAGCTCTTGAGCTAAAGCGATACTATCTTCCATGGCCCGCCTGGGGACGAAGGCGCCTTGCTCCTTAGAAATAATTCTGGGCAGCAGAGAATTTAATCTGGAGGCCATGAGCTTCGAGAAAATCTTATAAATGCAATTAGAAAGGCTAATGGGGCAAATTTTAGCAAATTCATCCGCCGACTGGCACTTCGGAATCAAGGCCAACAAGGAAGATGTAAATGCACGCGGAAATCTACCTCCTCTGAAGAAATACACCACCGCCCTCCAAATATCTATACCTATGAAGTCCCAACAGGCAATAAAGAAAGCACCCGAGAAACCGTCTGGCCCTGGTGCCCCAAGCATGTCGTTGTCTCGATACGTGACACATTCAGGAATAGCCTCCAAGAACCCCCCGGGATGAGCACACTCTTTAGCCTGAAACTGCTTAGAGAAGAATGTGATTGCCTCTTCCTTGATTCTGCCCTGGTCTGAAATCGCTTCTCCGCTATCCAATTTGATATTCACAATCTTGCTTCTCCTGTACCGATCTGCAACCTGGTTATGGAAAAAGTTAATGTTTCTATCACCTTCCAAGAGCCAATTATTTCTAGATTTTTACTTCCAGAAAACTTCTTCGTGGAGCTCGCATCTGGACAGTTCAGCCATATCAATGCTTAAGAGGAGGATATTTGAATCCCTCGGATTAAGAATGGTAGCTTCTTCAGCTTGAAGCACCTTTTGCTCAGCTTGTCTGACCTGCAAGCGAACATCTCTAAACACCTCTTTATTCCAAGAAACAATGGCCCGCTTAACCTCTTTCATCTTGGCTAGAAGGTTAGTCATCGGTTTGTAAGCATGGGTGGGGGTTGCCGCCTCCTAGGCCAACCTAACCAACGAAAGAAAACCATCGTGCATGAGCCACATCCTTTGGAAACGAAAATGCTTGGGAAAATTAGAGGCTCCCTAATTAGGAAAAGAGAGCAGCAATGGCGCATGGTAGGACTTCGAATGAGGCAGGTGCTGAACTACGAAGGAGGGGAATATGGCGAGCCAGTCGGCGTTGCACACCGCTCTATCCAGCCTTGCCCAGGTTCTTGTTGCGCCTCCCTGATTGTTGCACCACGTAAAATGGTTACCCACAAAACCCGCATCAATGAGGGTAGCCAGGTCCAAGACATCAGCGAACTCGGGAGAGATAGTGAAATTGCGTCGGGTAGCCTAACACGACACCCTACGCTTACGCGTGCGGAAGCTTGAGGAGCAACTAGAATTATGGCTGAACCTATAGGAGTGGGGTATAAGGACCTTTTTTAAAAAATCTTTTCGCCTACTTTAACAAATCAGCAAATTAAAATACGTATGCGATTAACACTTCGGCTTCCAAGCCTAAGTGGGTCCAATTAAAAGACTAGCAAGAGATAAGAGCAATAAGCAACCTAGTCTAAGTGACTCATGTGGACTATAGAGGATGGATCAAGAAATGCTCAAGTCAACATGAGGTAGTGAAAGTACATCTTGTGAGTGTGGATGCCTATCAAGTGCCTAGCATACATTCCTAACTAAGCATTCATAATTAACCAATTAAATGCAATGCATTAAAGAGAAATGTGCTCCAATACAATCACAAACACAAGGATGTATAGTGGTTCGACTACTTGTCTACTCCACTCCCGGTTCAAGTACTCAACCCCTTTGAGCATACCGGCATTCACTAAGGAGTTTAAAGCTGGTTCCTCCCAACCAAGGTGTTTTAACTCGGATCCACCCAACCGGGGAGTTTACAGGTTCCTCCCAACCTACACGTTTTCACCCGTGTTGGTGGCTCCCCCTTGGAGACTTTGTTTAGGCCGACTAACGAGCCAAGGAACGGCTGACGTCCCTGAATTTTAGGCCCAACTAATAGGCCAAGGATCGGCTAACGACCCCGGGGCGAGTTTGTCAAACAAACTCTACACTCAACTCCCACAGGGAATTGAGTGGATGGACTCTTAACAAGACAACCTTACTTGTCGGATTGAGCCCCTTGTTGCGCGCCGTCTTGGGTTGCTTCTTCTCCCTCTCCCGTGCTTGAATCAGCTCCCCTTGTGCTCCCCCGATCATTGACGCCGTTGCTTTGCCAAGGCTTCAGCTCCAAGATCAGCTACCTTGCATGTGATGCTCCATTTGAGATGCCCAAGGTGCTAGGGAATGGTGAAACCTCTACAAATGGTAGGAAATGGGTTTCCTAGAGGAATGCACCTAAATGGACTCCTAGGTAGTGTTTAGACAAAGGATTTAACTATCATCAAGGTGTCTAAACCCTAGGAATCAAGAGGAAACAAGTCCATTCTCAAGATGCCATTGAATGACCCAAGCTTGTGATGAAAACACAAGGAGAATGACTTGCTTTAGGTTTGGGATAGAGCCTCTAATGATCTCTAGCAATGGTGGCTTCTATCTCCTCAAAATCACCTCTCTTAGCTCAAAAAACGAATCCCCCTTTTAAATAGATTTTCTTCCAACGGTCAAAAAACGGGCAGATTCGTGCATCTCCGATTGATCGGAAAAAGTGTCTGATTGATCGGAGACCAGTCCGATTGATCGGAGACAAGTCCGATTGATCGGAAATCTATCCAGAGAAGTCTCTGGAAGAAATTTCAATTGATCGGAACACTGTCCGATTGATCGGACGGCCCCTTCCGATGGATCGGAAGACTGTCCGATTGATCGAAAATATGTCCAGAGAGTTTTCAATTTTTTCTAGGACAATTTTCGATTGATCGGAATTTCTGTCCGATCGATCGGAGTCCTATTGGAGCACCTGTTCGATTGATCGGAGTCCTATCGGAAACTGTTGTTTGAGCCTTTTTTATTGCAGCAGCTTCCACCTCTTTAATTAGTCTAATTTATCATGTTTTTCATGGAGTTCTAAGACTAATGATGATGACTAAAGTTATACCTAGGTGGTGCAAGTCATCTAAGAGGTTATGGGTTAGGTTTTGGTCAAGGCAAGGCACTACCAAGGCATCACATTTACCTGTTTCTTCTTTCTTGATGCAGCCGGGCCACTTGAGTCTTCGGTCTTCGTCTTCATTAAGCTCAACCGACACTAGACTCACTGACCTAAGTAAACAAGGTGCACTAGTATGCCACAGAAAAGTGCACTAACAGATAGGCCTATCCTGGCTTCTACCTCCCCTCCTCTCAGATTGTTCAATAACCACATTAAAATCACTGCACACCGCCCAAGCTCCAACATGAGTACCCACTATGTCTACCATCTCCTCCCATAACACCCTTCTTTGGGAGGAAGAACACTTAGCATAAACCACAAAGAAAAGGACTTGAGCAGAGGACCCCTAGATGGAAGTCTTAATGGATATAAGTTGATTAGAAGTGGATATGACTTGAACCTGGTGCTGGCTGAGGAAGAAGACCCAGATTTTACCTCCTTCTCCATAGTTGGAGAGGGAGAAGTGGTAACCCAATCTGAGACTTATCCCCACTCTCCTCTCGTCTCTCAGCATTGGTTCCAAAAGGGCAACAATGCCAGGCTTTTGATCCCGAATGTATCTCTGTAGAGTCCGAATGGAGGCTTCATTCCCTACCCCCCGAACAGTTCCAGACTAGGATCTGATCCATTAGTTACACATCCCGAATTCATGGCCCAAAACTTCGTTCTCCTCAACCTTCCTTCCCAATCCACTGATTTGGAGGCATTCCAGGCATGCTTAAGATGGCGACGTCAGTCATCCTTTCTAGTCGTATGAAGCTCTCTTACCCCAACTGCAAAATCCTACATCCCTGGCATTGCAACCATTGTAACTCCTTCCGTATGAATATCTCCTACACCAACTGCACAATTCTGAATTTTCCGGTGCTGAAAGCATTATTGCTCCTTCAGGATCACTATTATGTTTCGCTCCCACTACCTCTTGATCTGGAAAGTCACCTGCTGCTGTACTGAACTGGGTCCCCGGCACAATCAAGGCAGCGTCCTCTCCAAACAAGCAAACTGTATCCCTCATTGTGCCCTTCTGAAGAGAGGGAGATGCTGATTTCCCCATTGAAACTTGGGTGTCACCCACTTCATCCTGCAAGGCCTCCTGTCTTACCCCTTCGAAAAACGGAGAAAGGTCAACCTGAAGAAGTAAGCTGCCATTGTGAATTTCGATCCCTGAATTGGTTGGTGACTGAATCACAGAAGCCCCTATTCCCTCATCATGGCAATCCACTTTAGGAGGTCAAACGCGTACCTGATCCGGTTGGTCGGATTGGTGAGTTTCCTGCCCTCGGGGAACACAACCATCAGAGAGAGAGCGAATAAGCTCACAGCGATGTGCCTGCGGCTTGACAAAAGAGTCCATGAGCTGCCCTTGATGGCCATGGGGGAAAACAGACAAACAAAGATCTTGCTCACAGCCTTGGTTGGTCACATGTAGTTCCTCCTCATTAGGCTCTTGTACTCTCTCATGAAGCAAAGCTATAGGAATAATGGTGAGATCTACTCCAGGATCCTTACGGAGCTGAATCTGAAGCGCCTCCTCACGATCACTCGTATCATTGGAGGGAGGGCATTGAGAAATATCTGGGATCTTTTCTGAAAAGGGGGGAGAAGGGAGAGAAGCAGAGACATGCTGATTTGTATGACGACCGACATCCGGCATGGTGTCTGTCCAAGTCACCTGGCCATTTTCATGAAGAGGGGCTAAATTATGGGCTTCACCAGTTAGGAGCTGGGAGAGCTGGTCATGACCACCGGTGTGAACTGAGGCAGGGCAGGGATGTTGCTACTGTTGCTGATCCAATCTGAGGGAAGCAGATAAGAAGGTTGAATTCGTTTGACCTGCAATTTCACATACACCTTGAGGGTATTCTGCGTCACTCTCTTGGTTATTTTCCCAAGCCCCTTAGCGGCATCTCACTTCAGAGTCCTAGGATAATCCCACAAGAAGATGAAGGTTGGATGTCATTACCTCCAGTGAAGAAGGCCGATTGGACCCACCCCTTCGTAGATTTCCCTTTAATTTGCATCTGATCTGGCATATCAGGTAAATTATTTGCCCCATCGAGAAGACTAATGCTATTAGAAATGTCATGCTCGCCGTCCGTAGTTGACTCCTAGACATTTTCACAAACATGATCAGGACTGGGCCCCTCATTGACATTCGGGAGACGACGACCCAAGTTCAGACCACTCTCAAAATCAACTGTTACTATAGGCCCTAGATCTCTAGTATTGGGGAGATCCAAATCCCTCAGATCATCCTTGGGATCTCGATCGTCGTAAATATTGGGTAGGATATTCCCTCTACTCTCATATGTATAATCTTATAGATGTCCCGCCCAGGCAGCGGAACCACCTTCACTCGCGCATATCCTTGAAATATCCCATACCTTGATAAGGTATCAATATAAACCACTTTCCCAAAGTGCTGGCCAAGATCTATGATAGAAGCTTCGAAGAAGGCGTGGGATGGGATTCCAAATAGTTTGATCCAACATCCCCTGAAACTCCAAACCGAGGAAGGGTCCCCAGCATCGATCCTTTTCAAACCCATCTTCTGTTGGAGAGTTGAGTCCGAATAGAAATCGACCATCTCAACCCTGGTCTTAAACAGTAGAAGGAAATGGTTAGCCTCCAATTTAACCACATCAACAGCTGAGGCTCTGAACCTCGACTCTCTGAGAGACCGAATTAAGCTGATGACCGAAACATGGCTACTTGCCTTGGCTATGAAGGCGAGTTCTAAAGCCTTCTTTTTCGTCTCCACGGCTGCTTTGTCTGCAATAGTAACGAACTCTTCCCCCTGAAAATGCTAGAATACAAGAGTATGTGCCATATCCTTTGGGGTGCCCTTCAAAGCAACGGCGAAAGGTCTTTGGGGCCCCAGGGGGCAGGGGACCCTAGGTGGGGGCAAAACTCTTTCCGTTGACTCGGCGGTACCATAAAACGTCGATTGCCGAGAGCAAGAGTTCTTCGCCTGCAAGGAAGGTTTCGGGCGCCACTCCGGATTTGCAGGGAACTTTCGCCGCTTTGCCCATCGGATGGTTGCCACTCGCCTATCTATCTGATGCCCATGAAGAACCTCCATGGCTACTAGGGCATCAGCCTCACACAGAAAACGAACAAACGCGTAACCCCTCGGTCATGTTAGGATGTGATCGTGAGGGATAAAGATGTCCCCAATCTTCCCAAATTTCCCAAAGATGGTGGCCAAATCTTCCAGGGAGCAATCGAACTTGAGGTTGCCCACAAAGACGCTGAAATCGCCTCGCGAAGCCCTATTTTTAGCTGCCACAGTTACCCATTCCGACGATTCACTATGCCGAACAGATTCCTTCTCCCTACTTTCGCTGTGTGGTGGTACCCCGAGCGAATCTCCATGATCCCTTCCTGGATTTCTTCGCGTTGAGGGGGCTCTGTCTCTTTGATGCCGGCCTCTCTTCTCTTGCCGCCCCCTCACGCCGGGCTCCCTTTGTCTCTGTTCAGGCCACCCTCTCATTGGAACACATAGATTCCAAAGTGGTAGCTTCACTGGCTTCAACGCCCATGGCTTCATTGCGAACGATTTCGTCTTCGATTTTCTTAAGCCTTGACAGATCAAGACCAGGATGAAGTCTCTCAACAACCTTCAATGTCCGCACTCGGCCATTCTCATAATCTCTGTAACGTTCATTAACATAATCAGCGGACGCTCTGAAAGATTCCACAGCATTGATTTTAGCCTCCTCGATCTCCTTCTCCTGACGCCACCTTTAGGATGGTAGAGGTAGCCCTCTCTTCTTCCAGGACCTTCTCCAGAGCAATTTTTTCTTGTCCAAGACCTTCCTTCTAGGCCTTCAACGCAAGAAATTCATTCTGCAGCTCCTCCTGTCGGATCTGATAATCAACAGCTCGCTTCCGGACTAAGTCAAGATCTTTCTCCAGTTGTTCAACTCGACCCGTCTGATGCTGAAGAAGCATCTCCTTTCCCTTCAGATTCCCTTCTATCAACCTCAGTTGCTACTTAATCCAAGACAGCTCCTCGAAGTGGGTGTTCATATGAGCCCGAAGAACAAAATCCAAGCTCTAAAAAAGAAAGACGGTCTAATGTTTAGAAGAAACACTACAAGAAATTCCATTTTTACCGACGAAATAATTTGTTGGCTTTTAGTAAAATTTCGTTGGGAAATGTTTTTCCCGACGAAATTTTTCGCGGCTAACATCGTCGCAAAAAGGCAATAATAAAACCATTACCGACGAAAAAAATCGTCGGAAAAATATATGATTTTTTGTCGGAAAAAATGTGATTCGTCGGTAAAAGAAATTCGTAAGTGAAGACTTTTACCTACGAAAATTTTCGTCGGTAAAGGTTTTTACCTACGAAAATTTTCGTTGGTAAAGGTTTTTCTCTACAAAAATGGTCGTCGGTAAAAGCTTTCACCTACGAAAAAATCCGTCGGGAAAAGTCTTTACCTACAAAAGGTTTCATCGGTAAAAGTGTTTATCTACGAAAAAATCCGTCGGTAAAAGGTTTTTACCTACGAAATAATCCGTCGGTAAAAGTTTTACAAGTTTATTACCAACGAAAAATTTCGTTGGTAAAAAACTTTTCCATGTTTTTTAGCAACGAACAATTTCGTCGGTAATAGTATTTCCTTTCCCGGTTCCATTTGTTTTCAAAATTCAGGAAACAATTCCTTATATACACCTGTAAATAAACCTATACATTTTTATTTTATTCACATCCACATACATACGAATAAACAGAAACTACACCATCCATACACAAATAATTCATTCCACATCCACAAACAACCAATATTCATCCACGCACAAATACATATAAGTTAACATTCATATATTAAAAAAAAGGATCACGAAGATGAAGGCGGAGGTAGCGGGGCATCGGTGCCAAAGTGTGCAGCGAAAGCCTGAAACATCTCCTGCATCCGTCGCTCATGCTCCTGCCACAACTCCTCAATCCTCCTCTCCTACTCCTCCCGTCGCCTCTCCTCCTCCTCCCATCGCCTCTGCTCCAACTCCATATGCCTCTGCTCCTCCTCCTCCCTATGCCTCTACTCCTCTCTCTGCCTCTCCAGCTACTCTCTAATCTCATCGACGACGACCCATAGCTGCTGAACCTCTCTCTCTGCAATATCAGCTCAGCGTAGAGCGCTCTCACCAGCTACGAATCGGCTGGAGCCACCTCTAGTGGGTGCAATGAGCTTGGCACCATGGCCAAGCCCACGCACATATCCAGAACGGGTGCCAAGCACCTCGCTCAGGATTTCTGGCTCACTCCACTGACTACCATCGGGAGTGGGCTGACTACATATGGTGTCAATCGCCGCCTGTAATGAAAACATATGAAATTTCATTAAAAAAATGACATTATTATCAATCAATGCGCAATTAAATTTTACAAAGTAAAGATTTTTACCCAATGCTCACTGGCACTAGGATGAACCCAAGATCCCGTCGCCTGCCAATAGTGAGTCCCTCTGTAGAGGTCTACTGGTCCAGGCTCCTGGCCGGTGATGAAATCTCGCTGCGCAATCGAAAGGAAAGAAGACTTATAATAAATGCCAATCAAAATAATATATTAACTTAATAATCATCAATAATTTCTTACCATGTCGTAACGATGTCGTACAAATGACTTTGAAACAGCTACGTGGTTCACTTGTAACTTTTCCCTGTTCACAGAATTTATTCTACTCCTCTTCTGAATACATTATACAAAATACATTGATATTAATTGCGAATTTAATTGTGAATTTGATTGTTACCTTAAGATATCGTAAATTTGTAAATATTACCTGAAAAGCCTCCGACGAAAATCTCTCGCAGAGTATCCGCCAGTCGTCTGTAGTAACGTGCGGCGGTGCGGACAGCACGGCCTTATCGTGCGTCCTGCACCGCTTGTACCGCTGGTATAACTCTCCACGGTACTCCTTGAACCGTTCGCTGATCATGTCGTCAACGGCATGAGAAATGTAAGAAACATTCAAATCGAAGTCAAGTTTATCCTGCAGTTTCATAAATAATAAATTAAGGCAATTAATTTATTAAGAATAGGACTTAACCGTAAATAAACTTTCACAAAAGAAATTTTCAATTTACTAAAATTTACGTGAAGGCGCTGACGGATGAGCTGTCGCACATCATCTGTCATGTCAGTCCAACGGGGGGTGGTGGCGGGAATCAAAGATCGGCATAGGACACCGATCTCAGACGGAAACAGTCTGGCACTGTCCCCAACAGGTCTAAGGCAGTCCTGTCGGAACTCTACCACCACCCTACCCTCACGCGTAAGTCGCTCTAAAACTAACCCACGCGTGAGTCCACGTCCTCGTCGGCTGGTAGAAGATGCTGTCATGAAAAGATATATGTAAGTAACAATATAAACAGAAATCACTAAATAAATGTCTAGACTTACATGCACTGCCCGGTGTATGTTGAACCGAAGGATCAAATGCCTGTGATGCACCGTACGACGTCGATGCTATCTGCATCACATCACGGGTGGAAGGGGTAGATCCAGTGCGCGAACGACCTGATCTCCCACCTGGTGCCATGACTGAATATGTCTGAAATACAAACTTATAAATTTAAACAATGTCAATGTAAGTTTATGAACATCATGGTAGAATAAATTTGTGCTTATGCTTAGAGAGATGATAAAAATATGATTAGACCATTCTACTATAATGCAAGAAGAATATAATAAAACCGTAAACAGAATATAAAAGTTGAAAAATCCATTACACATTGTCATTCTATATTAAATACATATATTTCATTATAATACAAATCAACTTCGGATCACTATCCGAAATACTCACTGCGTAAGTTATCGTACACTGCAGATTTATATGTTAAGCTGTATGAAGCACTCGACATTGTTACAGCCAACATGCCAGTCACAATAGGAGAAATCTAATCTCTCGGGACTCCGTTCATATGTGCAAGTGACAATGTCGCATCTTCCATACGAAGTTTTCCGCGGTTATATTCCTCCATCAGGTCCGAAATTTCTTTGAGATTGTATAATCTTTCATATGAGTCATCGTCTTCCTCCCTATATTTATCGACCAGACCGGGTATCTCTCTGGCCCTACCAGAAGAATATAGGGCCGAAAAGTCCATCCGCAACAGCTGATGACGTATGCTGCGTGCTTCCGCTATGCTCCAGTTTGTGGAGGACATGATCAGAAAGTGACTTAACTATAAATGTGGATTATAAACAAGTCAATTCAGGAAATAAATCATGACTTGTAAAACATATATACATGTAATAATCAAATTAATCGAATTGAAAATGACATGTAAATCTTGTATACATTTAATAATCGTTGTCTGAATCATTATCGCTTAGGACTCTTTCTTCTTCACCATCACTATCGCTGATCAATATTTCCTCTTCATCGTCTGCAACGTCGTCATCAATGAAAGCGCTATCATATTTAACAATGTCATTTATGATTGAGGCATCAACATGATCAGGTGGCACATCTTCTCTATTCAATTGCACCATATCAATATCAACATTTTGATCATTCCCTCTATCCTAAGATGGCATGTCTTCTTGATATGCTTGTTCAACTGACGACGTTCCATTTCTCCCTTCATCGTTATCTTCAACGTCTAGTTCGGAAACGTCAAATATGTTCCTGCGCTTTATTTTCTGTACCACGTGCCAAGAGTCGCCTAACTTGGTGTCAGCAAGGTCGAATACTTGTTCAGCTTGGTCAGCTATAATAAATGAGTCATCTTTAAACCACTTCCGAGATAAATTTACGCTCGTGAAGTAGTCATCAGTCTGTATTCCCAACTTCTTATTTCCAATGTCCCACCAATCGCATTTAAATAAGTACACCCGCTTTCTTATACAATAACTCAGTTCAATAATATCCGTCAAAACGCCATAAAATCCAATTTCTACCTCCTCATGTGTTCCCTTCACAACCACCCCACTATTTTTTATGGTCCTATATTTCTCACGCTCTTCAGTGTGGAACCGAATCCCGTTTACAATACAACCTGTATATCTAGATACACGTCTATCAGGGCCACACACCAATGAGTAGAGCGCATCAGACGCATCCGCAGAGTTGCTAGCGCGCAACATCTTCATCTATCGTCACGTACAGAATATAAATGTTTATGGATTTGAGATTACGTGTAAATATTGTGCAATACAACAATATTGTAAGTGTGGTGAGATAGAAGATAAATTAATCTTACACATTTTACAAACCATTCTGGAAACTAATCCTGATGTATTCGATCATAATTTGTAGGGTATTGGGACTTCATCTGCTCGATGCGTTCGCTATACACAATTGGCACGTTTTCAGCAAGAAATTTTGAGATTACGTGTATGTAGATATACAATTATCGATTGCAGACTTACTCCAAGTACGACTCTATTTCTTCACAGTTATGCAACACATACCACCGCACCTTCGCTTGATCCCAAAGGTCCATACCCTGAAACGTCGGCGATCCTAAAGGACGGACATTATGTGCGAATACAGATATGAGTCCTTGTTCATGCTCCTGCCCATCATCGGCAATCAGATCTTCTCGGTTGAATCTAGTCTCTATGCCACGAAGATACATTGAGCAAAATGTCAAGCACTCATTATCAATGTACGCCTCAGCAATGGATCCATCTAGACGTGCCTTATTCCTCATATATCGTTTTAATGTGTGAATGTATCTATACACAAAATCACTATGTTTAGGACATAAAAACATGGATATACATAGTTTATGGAATGAATAAAAATTTATGATCATTATTCTATCACCTTTCGATCGGATACATCCAACAATATTGTACTGGGCATGCAAACTTCACTTCGTGCGGTAAGTGAATCGCTAGGTAGTACCATGACATCGAAAAACGTAGGTGGAAATATTCTTTTAAGTTTACAAAGGATTACGACAATATCCTTCTCTAGTCGTTTAATAACCTCTACATTCAAAGATTTCGAACACAAATCCTTAAAGAATATCCCCAACTCAATCAGTGCAGCACTGACATCCTTGCTAAGGAATCCACGAATCGCAACCGGTAGTAGACAGTTGCAGAAGGACGTGACAGTCATGACTTTTCATTCCAGTTAACTTACAGTCCATAATTTTTACTCGCTGAGAGATATTCGATGCATACCCATCAGGAAACTTCACCGATCTCAACCATTCACATAAACAGTTTTTTCTCTAATTTTGTCAATGTGTAGCAGGCTGCTGGTATAGTATATGAATTTCATGTGGTTACAAGTGCAACTCTTTCCTTAAACCCATTGCTTGTAGATCAAATCAAGCCTTAAAACTGTCTTTTATTTTCTTCTCTATGTTCATCAATGTTCCAAAGACATTGTCATATATATTCTTCTCAATATGCATGACATCCAAGTTGTACTGTAATTTCAGATGACTCTAATAAGGCAACTCAAAAAAAATGCTCTTCTTCCCCAGTTATACTCCAATACTATACGTTTTCTCTTCTTCAAGTGCGGTGCCTTACCAAATCTAACTTCTTCAATGTTATTTAGTTGTTATAACACATCTTCTCCAGATAGTTCTTTCGGTGGTGGCCTATGATCTTGTTTGCCATCAAAGATTATCGTCTTCCTGCGCCAACTATGATCCCTCGGAAGGAAGCGACGATGGCCCATATAACACGTTTTTTTACCATGCTTCAATGATAATGAACAAGTCTCAGTACTACATGTAGGACAAGCCAACTTTTCCTTCGTGCTCCACCCAGACAAATTCCCATATGCAGGGAAGTCATTTATTGTCCACAAGACCACTGCATGCAATCGAAATGTCTGTTCCGCAAACGTGTCATACGTCTGGTCACCTTGACTCCACAACTCGTTTAACTCATCTACTAACGGTCGTAAATATACATCAATGTCATTCCCCGGTGACTTGGGTCCAGGAATAAGCAACGACATCATAAAAAATGATTCCTTCATACACAACCAATGAGGTAAATTGTAGGGCATAAGTATCACTGGCCACATACTATACGAGCTACTCATATTACCAAATGGATTAAAACCATCACTTGCAAGACCTAGCCGAACATTGCGAGAATCCTTTACAAACCAGTCATATTGCTTATCAAAATGTTGCCAGGCTTCAAAGTCAGCGGGATGCCTCAATGTATTATCATCATAAACGCGTTTCTCCTTATGTCCACCTCATATCTTCAGCTGTCTTGCTCGACGTAAACAATCTTTGTAATCTGGATTTCAATGGAAAGTACCTTAACACCTTTTGTGAAATTTTCTTATGCTTAGCTTCGTCATATTTCCACCTAGACTCTCCACATTGTGGACACTCTTCAACATTTTCATGTTCTTTCCAATACAATACATAATCATTTATACATGCATGTATGAGGATGTAACCAAGGCCCAACTCTCGCATTAAGGATTTTGCCTCGTAATGAGACTTAGGCAATGTCTCACCTTCAGGTAATACTTCTTTCAACAAGCCAAGTAACATGTCAAACGATTTGTTACTCCAACGATTTATTGTCTTTAAATGAAGTAACCTTGTAAGAAAATTCAACTTCGAGAAGTTCTGACACCCCGGATAAAGTGGACGTTACGCATCCCTCAACAACCTACTAAACTTTTCTGATTCGGCATCACCCATAGGAGGAATATCCTGGCTACTACTTGTCACTGCAAAATCAGTATCCGCAATTGTTCCCCTTAACACATCCCCTATGATATCTTGCATATCATCAACATCTTCATCCTCCTCATTAGGCACAATTGGGTCAGCAAGGACTTCAGTGGCCTCAACTCTTTGGTGGAAGTCTTCACCCTGATGAATCCACCAAGTGTAACCCTGGTCAATCTCAACTATGAACAAATCATCTTCCACTTTGTCTAAAGTCTTGTGAACCATATTCTTGCATTTTCGGCATGGACACCTAATTCTATTACCTGAATCTGCCCGATATCTCACAAATTCCATGAACTCCTTAACACCTTATTTATACTCTGGGCCAAACCGATTCTTAGCTCGCATCCAACTCTTATCCATATCTACAATGCAAAGATTAGAGTCAGGTTTAGTTTAGAGTTGTAGATTTAGGAATAAGTGTAGGTTTAGGTTAGGTGATTTGAGTTTAGATTAGGTTTAGGCATAGGTTGAGAATTTCGGGTTCATGATCGGGTTTAGGGTTATGTTTTCGTGTTTGGGTCTAAGTTTAAGTTAGGTGAATGGATTTAGGAATAGGTGTAGGTTTAGTTTAGGTGATTTGAGTTTAGGATTAGGTTTAGGCATAGGTTGAGAATTTCGGGTTCGGGATCGGGTTTAGGGTTAGATTTGCGAGTTTGGGTCTAGGTTTAGGTTAGGTGAATGGATTTAGGAATAGGTGTAGGTTTAGTTTAGGTGATTTGAGTGTAGGATTAGGTTTCGGCATAAGTTAAGATTTCCGGGTTCGAGATCGGGTTTAGGGTTTTGTTTTCGTGTTTGGGTCTAATTTAGGCTCGGTGAATGGATTTAGGAATAGGTGTAGGTTTAGTTTAGGTGATTTGAGTTTAGGATTAGGTTTAGGCATAGGTTAAGATTTTTGAGTTCGGGATCGGGTTTAAGGTTATGTTTTCGTGTTTAGGTCTAAGTTTAGGTTAGGTGAATGAATTTAGGAATTGGTGTAGGTTTAGTTTAGGTGATTTGAGTTTAGGATTAGGTTTAGGCATAGGTTGAGCTTTTCGGGTTCGGGATCGTGTTTAGGGTTATGTTTTCGTGTTTGGGTTTAAGTTTAGGTTAGGTGAATGGATTTAAGAATAGGTATAGGTTTAGTTTAGGTGATTTGAGTTTAGGATTAAGTTTAGGCATAGGTTGAGCTTTTCGGGTTCGGGATCGGGTTTAGGGTTATGTTTTCGTGTTTGGGTCTAAGTTTAGGTTAAGTGAATGGATTTAGGAATAGGTGTAGGTTTTGTTTAGGTGATTTGAGTTTAGGATTAGGTTTAGGCATAGGTTGAGAATTTCGGGTTCGGGATCGGGTTTAGGGTTAGATTTGCGAGTTTGGGTCTAGGTTTAGGTTAGGTGAATGGATTTAGGAATAGGTGTAGGTTTAGTTTAAGTGATTTGAGTTTAGGATTAGGTTTAAGCATAGGTTGAGAATTTCGGGTTCGGGATCGAGTTGAGGGTTATGTTTTCGTGTTTGGGTCTAGGTTTAGGTTAGGTGAATGGATTTAGGAATAGGTGTAGGTTTAGTTTAGGTGATTTGAGTTTAGGATTAGGTTTAGGCATAGGTTGAGAATTTCGGGTTCGGGATCGGGTTTAGGGTTAGGTTTGCGAGTTTGGGTATAGGTTTAGGTTAGGTGAATGGATTTAAGAATAGGTGTAGGTTTAGTTTAGGTGATTTGAGTTTAGGATTAGGTTTAGGCATAGGTTGAGAATTTCGGGTTCGGGATCAGGTTTAGGGTTATGTTTTCGTGTTTGGATCTAAGTTTAGGTTAGGTGAATGGATTTAGGAATTGGTGTAGGTTTAGTTTAGGTGATTTGAGTTTAGTATTAGGTTTAGGCATAGGTTGAGAATTTCGGGTTCGTGATCGGGTTTAGGGTTATGTTTTCGTGTTTGGGTCTATGTTTAGGTTAGGTGAATGGATTTAGGAATAGGTGTAGGTTTAGTTTAGGTGATTTAAGTTTAGGATTAGGTTTAGGCATAGGTTAAGAATTTCGAGTTCGGGATCAGGTTTAGGATTATGTTTTCGTGTTTGGGTCTAAGTTTAGGTTAGGTGAATGGATTTAGGAATAGGTGTAGGTTTAGTTTAGGTGATTTGAGATTAGGATTAGGTTTAGGCATAAGTTTAGAATTTCGGATTCGAGATCGGGTTTAGGGTTAGGTATTCGAGTTTGGGTCTAGGTTTAGAGTTAGGTGAATTGAGTTTAGGTTTAGGTTTAGCCGTAGCTTATAGGTATTAGTTTTAGGTTGATGGTTTCGGGTTTAGGGTATAGGTCTTGGAGACTCAACCAACTCACAGATAGCTCCAATGCACATCCAAGTCTGCTCCACACAAAGCGTGCCTGTTCAAATGGCCAGGCCACCCATATTGCTGTCCATAGGAAATGGACAACTTCATCATGGTCATAACAGCGGTTCCCACCTTCCAGGGACCCCCGCTCAACATCCGGATAGCTCCGACGCACATCTGTGTTTGCTCCATCAATTTCGAGCTAATACATAAACACGGGCCTGTCCAAATGGCCAGGCCACCCATATTGTTGTCCATAGGAAATGGACAGCTTCATCATGGTCATAACAGTGGTTCCCACCTTCCAGGGACCCCCGCTCAACACCCGGATAGCTCTGACGCACATCCGGGTCTGCTCCATTAATTTCGAGCTAATACATAAATACGGGCCTGTCCAAATGGCCAGGCTACCCATATTGTTGTCCATAGGAAATGGACAGCTTCAACATGGTCACAACAGCAATTCCCACCTTCCAGGGACCCCCGCTCAACACCCGGATAGCTCCGACGCACATCCGAGTCTGCTCCATTAATTTCGAGCTAATACATAAACACGGGCCTGTCCAAATGGCCAGGCCACCCATATTGTTGTCCATAAGAACAGGACAGCTTCAGCATAGTCACAACAGCGGTTCCCACCTTCCAGGGACCCTCGCCCAACATCAATATCAATCAACTACTCTTCATCACAAGTATCATGTTCGTCATCTAATTTGCCAGTAAATGATAATATAATAAAATCAGTCACCCATCCAAGGATGGATAGATTGAAATGCTATCATTATTTCCATTTAAATGCCGAAGCCTAAATTTCGACAGCATCTCCCCCTATCTCTACAGATATATTTATCTTACATTTCATTTCCACGTCAACTATCCACACATTGTGTGGATTAAATTGATAATTGAATTAAACATAAGGAACATATCTAGAGAGAATAGGAGAGTTACCGCACGAAACTAATGATATAGCATGTAAATGACAAACAACGAGAACATTCCAATCTATCCAACCTTGGACTGTCCAACAGGACAATTTAACAGATTTCTATACCTCCAAAACACACTTTATCTATGCTCGGCAATATAAAAATCTTCAAATGAGCTAACTGATTCTATTATACTACCATATTGTGGACAAAAAATAACTATTAATAATAAGCCAAATACATCCACAACATACATCCACATAAATCAACCACGGGTAGCTCCGATGCACATCCGGGTTTGCTCCATCAATTCCAGATACGCAAGCACATGAAAATGACAGAATCATCAATACCATGAATCAAGTCTAATCAAATACCTAATGACTATTTTCTAAACAAATAAGTATGTATGGGGCCCACCATGGGAATCGGATTGCGTCCGCACGCTCTTATCGTGTAGAGTAAACTCAGTTGGGCCCACCTAGAATGTATGTGATTTATCTATTCCGTCCTTATGTTTTTCCACCTCATTTTAGTGGTTGAGCCCAAAATTTAAGCATATCCAAATCTCAAGTGGACCATGCCATGGGAAACAGTGGGAATAATGATTTCCACCATTCCCAAGCCCTACAGTGATCTTTATTTGTCATCTAACCTGTTCATAAGATCACATGGATATGGATGAAGGGAAAACACAAATATCAGCTTGATCCAAAACTTCTGTGTCCTCCGAGAATTTTTCAATGATAGACATTCAGTTCACACTTGTGGTTGGGTCCACTTTAGATTTTGATATGCTTCATTTTTTGGCACCATACCTAAAATTTCCTATTAAGATGGATGGACGGAGTGGATAAAATACGTAAATCACTGTGGGCCCCACAGAGTTTACTCCACACAAATATATGCTTGATCCAAAACATTGGATAGCGACTGGTAGGCCCCACAAGCAGTGGACAGTAACAGGTGGGCCCCACAGTCAGTGGACAACGACGGTGGGCCCCACAAATTTGAGATTTTAATTTAGGGATTTTAATTAGGATATTTTAATTAGGGGATTTTAATTAGGGATTTTAATTTCGAAATCCCTAATTAGGGGATTTTAATTTTGAAATCCCTAATTAGGAATTTACTAAACCAGTGGGCCCCACCAAATAGTGGACAGCTAAGGCGGACCCCACATGCAATGGACGGTGGACAGCGATGGTGGGACCCACATGCAACAGCAACAATAGGACCCACATGCATTGGACAGCGATGGTGGGACCCACATGCATTGGATTTTGGCAGTGGGCCCCACAATCAACAACGAGGAGAGAGAGAGAGAGAGAGAGAGAGAGACGAAATGGAGGAAGAAGGAAGGGAGAGAGGGTTATCGGAGGTGGCGGCGGCGTACGGAGGCCGGCGGAGGCTCTTGGCTAGCGGCGGTGGGACGCCAGTGAGATGGTCGGCTGAGATGGGTGGTCGGCTGAGATGGTGGGACGCCGTAACCGAACGCCAGACGACGGTGGTCGGCGATGAGAGAGACGGACGATGAGGGCCAGACGCTTGACGGCCGATCGAGAGAGAGAGAGAGAGAGAGAGAGTAAGAGAGAGAGAGAAAGAAATGAGGGCCAATCGGGCTGTTAAAAAAATTAAAAGACTTTTACCGACGAAATTTTTCGTCGGTAAAAGTGAGTTAAAAACTTTTACCGACGAAAAGTTTCGTCGATAAAAGTGTTTCTCACTCTTGGCCGGAACTTAGCTTATTATTACCGATGGCCAGCAACCGTCGGCAATAAGGACTTTTACCGACGAACTTTTTCATCGGTAAAAACTTTGACTTTTACCTGACGAAACTTTTCGTCGGTAAAAGTGAACTTTTTTGTTTTCATTTTTAGCGACGGGTTACTTCGTCGGCAATAAACTTTTTACCGACGAAATTTTTATTTCGTCGGTAAAAGTGTATGGCGGGAAAGAATCTAGCGGTGGCGGGAGATTTTTACCGACGATATTTCGATTTTGTCGGGGAAAATGGTTTTTCCCAACGAAAATTATTTCGTCTGTAATACTTTCATCGGTAAAAATCCGTTTTCTTGTAGTGAAAACAACTCGGATGAAAAAATATAAGGAGCATAAACGTGCACCTGGACACAGCGTCTAGCAGTCCTATCAATACCTTCTTCAATCTTCATTAATGAGATGGATTGAAGAACTGAAGATCCTATTCTGCTAAACAAATAGTCGCAAATCGAAAATAAGTGGTTCAGCACCACGTATGGCTCCTATTCTCGATGAACTGGAGCAATCACAAGAGGGGATCTCTGTGAAGAGGAAGGTCCAGAACTCGATTCTCCAATGGAAGGAAGAATTGTCCTCTGAATGAGCAGAGCCTGTACAGGTGAAGCACTTGGAGGCCGCACCGCAGTCGACATTCCTTTCGGAGGCGGAGGATGAGTAATCATTCCAGGAGGGATTACTCCCCCCTATACACCCGCTTGTGGAATCACCCGGGGAGCGCTGGACGCTGTCGGGGTTGGCTCCTCTGCTTGGGTTAAGGTGTTTGCCTCATCCCTCGGGGCTGAAGACGAAGCCCCAGTCCGTCGCCTCTTTGAAGTTTTGCTCTTTTAAGCCAACATTCGTTTCCTCCTCTCCAACTCATTGGAATTCATCCCTGCAAGAAGGTACATTATTCATTACTCAAATATCTTCAGGCAACATTCAGCATAGCCATCGGAACAACCAAGATTATAAGTAATTACCAGGAGGGGGAGGAATGAGTCTAGCGCTGGTCAAAACTAGTGGGTCAAGAACGTAATCAACATCGCGAATTCTCTTGGGTGCCTTCTCAGCCCGAATGATTTTTTCATTAATACCTCCCCTTAGGTCAGACTTCGACAATGGGGTCCTAATACAGAAAGCCTGTGGACTCGTGCTCCGTTCAGCACAGAGGTAAGCCAAGGGCTGGATATAAAAAAAACCATTTATTTCTATTGTCCCTACCAAAGAAAGGACTTCCAAGGATGAAATTCTTCCTATGCCAAAAAGACAGGTAATACCAACCGGGATATTCATTACTTTTCTTGAAGGAGAACATACGAAGGAATTCTTCAGGAGTAAGCTCTCCATTCCCGACTTCATGCCAAAGGGCATAAGTCTCTAGTATGATTCTCCAAGCATTTGACATTAATTGTCTAGGAGAAAGACTGAACTTGGACAATATACCTTTAAGAAATGGATGCAGAGGAAGTCTAAACCCTAATTGAAAAGGGTAAGAATAGATTGCCACCTCCCTTATTCAAGGGTTGTGAGAAAATTCTCTCTCCTCCGGAAGCCTCATCCTAATCTCCCCCAGAATATTGTATGAAGTCTGGAATAGATCCAACTCCCAGTAGAACGGTAGAATTCAGCAGCAAATACAGAGGAGGGAGGGACTCTCAACCTCCGTCTTCAATTTTGAGAGTTAGAAGACGACGATTCGTCCAGAGTATTTTCCCCAATGGGCATCGGACGTTCAGATTCAAAACTCGACATTGTAAGGAAAAGGGAAGGAAAAGAAAATATCTAAGAAGCAAAAATGATGAAAGCCCCAAAGATAGCTAAGCAGTGAAGACTTCTCGTCTACAGCAAAGAGTTCGCTAGAAAGCTTGGGGAAGAAGGAAGAGAGGATTTGAATCTTTTCATGTAATCATTGTGCCTCTTCCGTTGCTAACACGTGACATCACCCCATTTGAAATAAGGATCATGAAGCATGCTGCATTTAATGCAAGACATGTGTCTGTCATTCATTGCACATTCTTCGATAAGCATTAACTCCTGATGAAACGCATAATGGGAAATGACAGTTGTTTATATTCTTCGACGCTTCATATTATACATAAGTTCCATGCTTAAGGAGCTTAACCATGAAACTTGGGGGGCTCTTGTTATAGGGATTCTCATCGGGCCTACAAAATGTCACGTGGAGGAAAGAGAAACTAATGATTCTTGTAAAGAAAGCTTTTGAAGGAATGAAGTCCGCAAGTTTGCCGACATCAAGGCGAGTGTACACTCGGGATATATCATATGGCAACTATCACTCTTCATCCCACCAGTTGATCAGCATCACAACTCCTCGTTTTACACCCACTCGGCCTTTGCGCGTGACATGCACATGCTCACTTATATTAGGAGACGAGTAGTTACTCATCCTATCAGTTAGTTGAGTAGACACTCGACATACAACTGACATCCAGAAATACAACTATACGGAGTTTTTACTCGGCATCTGAACAAGATTAAATGCAACAGATAGTTTCCCGTATTCTCAGAGCGATCGCTTCAGACGACCACGATCCTAGCATTACATGGTCGCAATCGTCGCACCACCCATCAGCTTGACCGTGATTATGGCCATACATGGCCCCAAATTATATCATGATTATCAGCCCTCAACGGCTCTCTAAGCATCTATAAAAAGCCTTCCATGCTTCAGTTCAAGGTACGTTATTACAAGCTTTTCTCTCCATCATCAATTGACTTAAGCATCAGGGCCATCAGTCGGCACCCCCAGCGGTCATCCTAACCTTTCGTGGTGATTGCAAATCCTTGATCCAGTCCATTCATCGAAATCTCCAGATCCAACGGCGAAGATACTAATTGGTCCCTTGATCAACATCCGTTACCATTTTTAATGATAACACCTGCATCCTCCTAAGGGTGATCACTTGTCTAGGAAGTTAGCTTTCAAGTCCTTGGGGATTGTTTCTAAGCCCCCTCAAAACATTGTCCTATCTATGGTAAAATGGCTTAGGCCTGAAGAGGGTTGGTTGAAAATCAATGTGGACGGTTCTGCGATAGGAAACCATAAGCTTTCGGGGGTAGTGGAGTGTGCAAAGGCAGTAGAAGAGAGCTTATTTTTGCCTTTTTCAAGGAGTATGGGTGGGGCTCCAATGTTCGTGTTGAAGCTCGCACCTTGGTTGACCGTATTTCCTTTTATGCGGAATGTGGTTGTTCGAAGTTAGCTGTGGAGAGTGACTCCAGGGTTGCCGTGGAGATGCTCAACAAGGAATCTCAATTGGTGTGAAGCATGTGGTACTGGAAGGTCCGGGTTGCTGCAATCCAACAGGAAGCCCAAATTGTAATTAAGTATGTTCCAAGGAAGGCGAATGCTGTGGCGGATGGTTTAGCCCATTTCGGTAGCTAAGGTCAGGTGCTCAATTTTATTTTATTTTTTTGATCGGATATCGGACCTCCTTCAAGACATCTGGGGTAATCTCCTCCTTGATAGTGTAGGCCTGGGCTCTGTTAGGGAAAGTAAGGGTCGGTAGAGTGAAGTGTTTCATGATCTAGTTTGGAGTATATGATAGGCAGTCCCATGCTATTTTTGAAGCCCAGGATCAGCCCGAATGTATATTCCAGCTGTACAGCTGCTGCTTCTTCAATATAATGCTCTTTCTGTTAAAAAAGAAAAGAATGAAAAAAATAAAAAGCATAGCATGTTACAAACTATGTTGTTTTCCCTAAATCATGAGAGAACAAAATTCCTGCCTATGAATTTCCATGTCTTTTGGAACAAAAAATGATTTACAAGTTATTTTGTTTCTATTATCCAAATAGTAATGTTATGATCTCATGGGATATTTATCTATATCAACAAGACACTATTGTTGGTTTATACGAAGTTTAGATCTTCATAGTAAACTATATACCATCTGTGGTATCATCTCATGACTTCAGTGATGCTTCAAAGTAGATATATAACAATTCATTTACAACCTATTCAACAGTTAGATCCTAATTTACCAATATGTTCTATCAATATTAGTTACATGTATTGCTTTACCACGTATTTGTTTCATTCCGAATTATGAATACCACATTAGGTATGGTTCTTCTATGATATATAGTTGGGTTGAATGTTTCAATCACTAGAAGCCTCGTGCTTTGGCAAGATTGGGCAGCAACTCTCAAGACGGGAGAGTTTATCAGGTGCAGACCGACCTGCCGTGCTCCATTAGAGGAGCCCATTTTGTTGATCGTTTGGGCCTGAGCCACATCCGAGAGAGCATCACCCCAACTTAATCCTTGTCTAGGTATTAGAGGTATATGATAGGTGGCCCAGAGCGATATTTTGTGCTTTGGTCGGCCTGAATGTGTCTTCGGTTGTGTACAACCTTTTTTCTGGTGTTAATAATATGCTTCTTTCCAACCAAAAAAAGAAGCCTCGTGCTTAGGGCTAGCAATGGATCGGGTCATCTCAAGAGCCAAACAATCCAATCTACTTAAAGATAATCCCATTTTCTAAATTTTGCTAAATATAAGTTAGACCTGAACAAAATTTATAAGACTAAGTGGAGCCAGCGGTCAGTTTGTCCGAGTCTTGACTGATCATTAGTTAAAAAAGTCAAGTTCTGAGTTACTAATTCTCAAACTATGGATGATGAAGCTAGAGCTGCATAAACATTTCGAAAATATGGCTATTGGAGGAGAATAGACTCCGCAGGGATTTGCTCCCCAGCTTCTATAAATTATAAATGGCTCAAAAACATGCAGGAATCTATTTCCAATTAGTTCCCAGAACCCAATCATGTGCAACTATTTAAATTAATGGATCATATTTCATGAATGCTAGTTTTCAAGGAGCCAAACAACCCTCAAAGAACTTTGTTTCACGATTTTTGGAAATTCTATTTATGTATAGTAGAAATTCCCAAGTCGCAACCGACTCCTGAACCATGAGACAAATGCATCCCCTCCTAATGGCACACAGGTTAGAGACTCAAACAATTTATCAGCTAAGGTATGCGACATGAGCATTCTCTAATCAAGCATATCACACTTGTATGAGTAAAATAGATGGTCAGGAAAACATTCCATCAGTCCAATTCGGATTCAGATGAGGATGGAAGCTATCTTAAGGAAGCGATAACACCCAAATCGGAACAGGTCCCATTCACGACAATTAAATTGCAAAAAATAATAAATAAATAAAAACTGCCACTATTTTGAAAATCTTGGGTTATTTTCAGAATAATATTATTTGATGAATTTTCCATGAAATATCATGAGATTTTTAAAATATTAGCCATAGTTGTCACAATGGAAATTCTCAAATTAGGCGGGTCACAGTTTACAAAAGTGTAAGGAAAAAACAAAAAAAGTGACCATGTTTTACACTTTCTTGTTTGACCATTTGTTTCAGACACCATGGCCCACCTATTGGATGGGTGGACCTGAATTTTGGGCCAAGGCATCTATATGGAGGGACCCCAAGATGGACGGAGTGGATATCACAGTGTTGGCTTTTTCTTTAGGGGCCCAGGTGGACATGACTCGTTGGCTTAAGATTGGCCCGGCCAAGATGTCGATCCATATTTAGGGACCAGGTGGCCTAGCCCCTGCATTGCCCCCGTTATTAGAGGATATATGCCACCGAACCTTTTGCATAAGCCCATGATTAAGAAATCCAGACCATGGGTTTACTGTAATTCATTCCCCATAGACAATTTTGACCATTCAATCTGTGGCAATTAAGAATATAAATAACACAACGGCCCTCTTTCAAGTGAAAAAAAAAAAAAAAAAAAAAAAAAACTCGACGGCTAGGATTTTCCAATCACGTACGATTTTCGGACAACGTTCCTATGCGGATGGACGGTAGTGAACAACGGATTACGCTGAAGCATCGACCCCATAATCCAAAAGACGGGTATGTTGTTGTAAAGCATTGGGCCTTTATCTTGTAATTCAGGGACTTGGCATTGCCAAAGTACCAAATCAATAGCACCCACACAGTTAATCACATGATGCACCCACCCACAAGTGGGGTTAGGGTGTCTCTTTGGCTTTTGGAACCTGAGACCTGCTGTTGAAACGCCTAGGCGTCTTCCAGCTGGGCTAGCAGGCGTCTTCCAGTGGTGGTGGTGACCTTGATGGAGTAGAAGGAGATGGTCAGGCCTGCATCGGCCTAATGCCCAATTCATGCTTGTGATGTATGCGTTGTTATGTTATGGGGCCCACTTTGATGGATGTGTTGTATGCGTCGGTGTGACCATGACCATGCGATCCAATGTGATTTGGGATTCCGTCAGCCAGTGACTATGGGGCCCATTGTGATGAATGTGTTTTAGGTGACCGAAAGGCCACTGTGTTGTATGTTTTGTACGTAACCCTGGGCCGACAGTGAGACCGTGGGGGCCATGGTGATTTATGTGTTGTAACTTGTATACCCATGCGTTAAAGGTGGGGTCCACTGTGATGTAAGAGTTCCTTGGGCGCGGCTTCTTGGGTGGGATCCGTGACTGTGGGCCCCACTGTGATTGTGTCTAAGAGGTGGCCTGCTAATTAGACGGTTCAGCTTGGGTTGTCATCAGACTAGACAGACTGGGCTGAGGTAAGACCAAGCCAGTTTCCATGTTCTTACAACATCTTATGATAGCCTTGTGACAACGTTTTAAGTTTTTTTTTTTTTTTTTAAAGGAAATTTATATTGATATAAGATATATTGTACAACCCAGTAAACCCAAAACAGGTGGGCAGAAGGCTTAAAAAACCGCCCTGGGCCACCTTGTGACAACGTTTTGAGTTGGCTTTATGAGTCGTGATGCAATAAACGTGAGCATATTTGGATTTAACAAAAAAAAAAAAAATAGGTTGGCTTTATGAGTCTTATTTTATCAGTTGTTCCTAAGGTCAGTGGAAAATGATAAGAAAAAAATATGTAACATACTAGAAAGAAAAAAAATAATAGAAAAAAAAAAAACTATAGTAAACTAGAAAAGAAATCTCACTCCATGTTTGAGACAACACTAATGTAGGGAAAGAACTCCCTGGTGAAGGAAGAAGATCGATGATATTCATGATGGAAATGGACCGGAAGAAGATTCAGAAAAACTGCCAGAAATTCAGCACCATTGAGCGCCCGATGCCCTACCATCCGTCATCGGGCGCCCTGACCATCCATCAAGTACCCGACAACCCATTATCGGGCGTCCGAAATTCGTCCGAAGTTTGCCTCAACTCTCTAGATGGTTTTGTTCGTTATAATTGGTCGCCCAACCACCCTTCAGTCGAACGCCCGAAATTCAACTGGATTTTGAATTTTCTCGCTGGACTTTTTTTGGGGTCATCGGGCACCCAACCGACATTCAACGAACGCCCCGACCAAAGCATGTCAAAATCGATTTTACATTTAGTCATTTTAGTGGTATAAATTCTAATATAATTATGGAGTAAAAGTCTATGTATATATACATCTTTATTGGAATATTTTAGATATTTTATTCATAACTTGTTAGCTTCTATGGCAAGTTATATAAGGCTAAAGGGTTAAAAATGAATTTGGCATTTTTATGCAAGATTGTGAGAGAGAAAAAAAAAAAAAAAAGGAATGAGGTGAGAAGGGTTTTTCTTAATTGAAACCTTCGGTAGCAAAAATAACCTTAGGCAATATCATCCGGTAGAAAAAGATGGTGAGGTGTGTGAGGTTGACTATATTTGCAAAGGATTTGTTGTAGAGAATAAAATGTAACTTATATTACCCTCGTAATTATAGAAAATCATACAAACAAGGCTATGGAGATGAGGGTTCAAGCATTCATGAAAAAAATGGAAAAAAAATAAGATAAGAAAAGAATATAGAGAGGAGAAATAGAAAGACTAAAACACAAAAACTACTCACTAGCCCTTAGAAAAAGGCTCATTATTCTCTAATCCTATTAACACCACAACTCTAAGAAGGACTTTTCTAATTAACCACTTTTCAAATTTGATTCAACTAAAGCTTGCTTGATAATTAAGGATCTTAATTAAATTAAGATGACAATGATTATGATCACTCTCCCTTATTATATGCCCACACTTACATCTATCATTTTCAAACTTCTTTTAAAAAGATTAAACTTATCTGAGCTTGGTGTTTTAGTAAAAATATATGCCGCTTGGTCTTTTGTAGAGACGTAAGTCAACTCTATCTCTTTGCTCATGATCTTATTGTGAATAAAGTGGTAATGAACATTCACATGCTTCATATGGGCATGAAACGTCGAACGCCATACCAGCATGGTCAAGCTAATATGTCACTCGTGATTTGAATAGGTAGTCAACTTTTTCTCTAAAGTCTCTTAGTAGAGTTATTATCACAACTCAATATTCAGGCCTCTATAGCATAAAATGCAATGGTGGATTGCTTCTTGCTTTCCCATAACACATTCACTTAAGTCTACATCACAATAGCTTGTAAGCTTTATTGATGTACCATACTTATAAAATATACATTCATTAATGATCGTGTTCACATATATTAATATAGGCTTTACTATATCCATATATGGCTTTCTTGGCTCTTACATAAACTGACTGACAACCCCAAATAGATATACTAACTCTAGCTAAATAATGATTAGATATAAGTGCTTTCATTTGTAAGTAAATCTCATTCATCTTTCTATAGTAGCTTGTGATTCACTTTAAGTGGAGTTGTAATCAATTTTAATCATAGAAATCAAACTTTATATGACCAAATTAAATTTCTTTTCAATAATCAAAATTCATCTTTAATCTTTTATCACTACAATATCTAAAAAGAATTAAAGGTCTCTTAAATCTTTCATCTCAAATTTTTAAGAGAGAATTTTTTTATCACCACTACCTCTTCTAGAGCACTACCTATGATGATAAAATCATACATAGACTATATATAATCAACCCTTTTGTAAAGTGCTTCACAAAAGTACATGCATCGGTTGAAGAGAAAATAAAGCCATCTGAAAGAAAATATTCTTTAACTTTAGCAAACCAAGCTATAAATGCTTGTTTTAAACCATAGAGCACTTCCTTAAGCTTACACACATGCCTTAGGCTTTTCAAGATCTTTAAATTTGTTGTATTGCTCTATATATACTTATTTATCAATATCTTATTTTATGAATGCATTCATCATGTCTATTTGTTAAAGCATCCAATCCTTTATAACTGTTAATACAATGATAACACATAATATTAAAATTTTAGCTATGGGACTAGTCTTTCCCATAGTTCTCAAAGAAACCTTTAGTCACCAAACACGTACGCCTTGTAAGCATGAATTTTTCTATAGCCCTATCACTTTATTTTGTATGTCTACTTATGACCAATAGTTTTCTTTTCCTATTGAAGCTCAACTAGGTCTCACTTGCTATTCTTTTCAAGTGCATTATCTCTTTGCTACAATATGAAGATTGCACACCCAAGTGCAAGTAGTGAAGTAGTAAACTATTCGGTGAGACTAAGGTCAAACCACAGAGATTAAGATTAAGAACACTTAAAGAAATTAGTTTAGGTGGAAAAAATGAACTTTGATTAAATCCACAAGAGTGGAGCAAAGTATGTGTGATGAAAAACAAGAATAAAAGGGGGTTAAGGCATCAAGGATCCACCTTTGATTAATTCACAAGGCTTGATTCATTGGTCCAACTATAACTCAACTGGAATCGAATAAAGATTCGTTCTAATCAGAAAATGAAATGATTAAACCACTTGCATATTTCATAAAAGATGGTGATCTCAACCAATTGATCTGACCATAAAGCACTCGTTAGTTAATCGCAGGGAATTCCAAACATACACTATGCCCAGAGTCGACAATGGATCAATGAATTATACAGATCAACAACTTTGCAAAAACGTCAATCGATAAGATCACGAATTATGAGATTGGATGCATACTTACAAGATAGGAGGTTTTAATTGACCGATACAACCGTTAAGATTTCGTCGATCGATCGCAAGGAATCCAAAGCATCAATTGTGCCCGGAGTCTACAATAGATCAAGGAATTTTACAGATTTAAGACTTTACTGCACTAGCTCAATGACTGTAGAGAATTCTAACCATCCATCGTACACAGAGTCTATGATAAGATCACAAATTATGAGATTGGATGCATACTTACAAGATATGAGGTTTTGATTAACCGATCCAACCGTTAAGATTTCTTCAATCGATCGCAAGGAATCCAAAGCATCCATTGTGCCCGGAGTCTATAATGGATCAAGGGATTTTACAGATTTAAGACTTTACTGCACTAGCTCAATGACTGTAGAGAATTCTAAGCATCCATCGTACACAGAATCTATGATGGATCAAGGGGCCGTACACAACAATAGCTTCTGCCGAATTAGATAACTAAACTAATCAACCAATGAAAACTCAAACATTCATGCCATAACTGTTAAACCAAAGCAAACCAACCATTGTAATTTATCAAAGGCTTCACCTCTGTCCTTAACTAGAGGTTTAACCAACCATTACAATGGAAGACTAAATTCTCTAAGAAAGAAAAACTTCTACTCCACTTTACTTGCAAAAGAAAGAAAGAAAGGGGAGAGGGAGAATTGGATGAGAAGGGATTGTGGGATTGGATGGGGTTGGAAGGTTGGGTTATGGATGGATGATGGTGAGGCAGCTTGGATGTTACAGTTGCTGAACGTCAACAGAGAAGGCTGGACGTGAATGATCTAACTGACATCTGATGAGTTGTTGCTCGCTGGTGGAGATGTCCTACTATCTAATTGGACTATTAATTTTAGGTCCACCTTTACAAGACTTGGATGGTTGATGTGTCTTCGTGTGTGAAAGTGAGAACCATCCACCAGCTGCACGTTTTGGAAATTGGACAGTGGATGTGAATTGGGGTCCACCATAGATGATTGGAGATGCTCCACACCGGGCTGGACCATTGAATGTTGAGATCAGTTGTCCATAGCACTAGCCGTTGTGATGGATGGCTGAGAAGAAACATCTCACTGATGGATGAAGTGGATGATGATTGTAGTTCACTATCTCCTATTATGCGGCTGGTCGTGATGATTTCCAACTTCCACCCAATCACGTGAACATCACATGCTTCCAATGTGCGGAGCATGTGGTCATCCCATGTGATTGCTCAATGCTGGCCATCCAAGCATGCGTATCTTTGATCTCCAAGCTATGTGATCCTGATAAGGTCTTCTGAGACTTCGGATCCACTAAAGAGTATGGTCCAGTCTCCAATCTTTATGGCTCGATTTCCTTCAGGATTGTCACACACTTGACCTTGAATACTTTTGGGCACTAAATCGTCCTGATTGGCTTGGATTATCTCCAACCTTCATTAATCACCTGAACATTGAAAATCCACTTAATAAGGGGTAATTAATCGAAAAATAAATCACAATGCCCTAAGTAACCAAGGTTATAATTATATAAAATTCGTCACTCATCACTCTTTTTTTCATAGCTTATTGTCTTTGAGGATTATCAATCACTTCTTTGAGAATCATTTATGACCTGCATCATGTAAGCACAATACATATTAGTAGCATAATAATTTGCAAGCCTTTTAATAAAAAATACTTTACGAATAGTATATCTTCGTTCTGAGTCACCACTTGATGAGGCCATAACCTTCTCTTCCTTTTATTCTACTGACTAAGATCTTTTCGCTGATTTAGATGATTGTGGAGTGGACAGTTCTGTATTTGTCTTTGCATTTGATAAAGGTTTTGAAGACTCCACCTCACTATTTAAAGGTTTATATCGTTATGAATTCTCATCAAAATTTACATCACAACTCTCATAGAAATAGATTTATCAAATTATAAATCCATATGCTTTTGGTTTACCAAATCATACATCTGTATATTTTTCTCTCAAATAAATATCCAAGAAAAAATCACTTTATGGCCTTCTCATCAAGCTTGTTATAATTGTTATCATTATGCTTCATATAAAGTACGCAATCCAAACACCCATAAATACGTCAAATTTAGCTTTCCCTTATAGATAATTTGACATGGAACCTTCATAATCGGTCATAATGGAATATAATTGACAAAATGCATTGTTGTACATAGGGTTTTAGCCAAATACACTTTAGGTTAAAAAAAAATACATTCATCATAACCCGAGTGGCTCAACTATAAACAGTTCTTCCTCTCAACAATCTCATTTTATGGAGGCATTTATGGGTAAGTGAGTTATCTTCTGACATCACGTGCTTTTAAAAAAGTATAGAAACCATTAAACACAAATTCTCTACTTTTATTCTAATGTAGAATTTTTATTTCTCAATTAATCAAATTTTTCGTAAGTTCTTTAAATTATTTGAAGCTATCAAATACTTCAAATATTTAAAATAGAAAATATATACAAGTATATCAATAACTTATTAATGAATGATACTTAATGCATTATATAGTGATTCCATTGAAGTTGGCCCCTTAAACATCACTGTGGATGACTTTAAGTAGATAACATGTTATGTAATGGTTTGTGTAAAAGGAAAACATGTCGCCTTTGCAAATTTACATACCTTACATGTAATTCTTTTCTTACTTTATAATTGGCATTCCAGTGAGGACTCTCTTTCATGATGGCTATGATTCTTTTTTATAGTTGGCATTCCAATGAGGACTCTCTTTCATGATGTCTATGATTCTTAAAAGGCTGCATAACTCAATCTCATATATCACAAATTACCAACTTCAAACAAAAAAATTTTAAAAGACAATTTCATAATAAGTGTAAATAATCGACCCACTTTTTCTATGAGCTCGAGTAAGGATCTTATAATTATCCTTTGATAGAATTTCACATCTTTCTTCATTAAATATGACTTTATATCTTTGATCTACAACTTCTCTTATGGATATAAGATTCTTCCATAGTTTTGGCACATGCAATGCATTAGAAAGATGTTGTATATTCTGTTTGAAATCTTATAAGGTGATACTACTCTTACATTTGACTTTAAGGGAGACGTTATCTCCATTGATAATATTCGATGCACTTAACTTTAGCTCTTTATTAATGAACAAATATTCCATTATTTTTATATGATTTAAGCACATCGACTCTACATGTTTCATCTAGACCTAGAATCCTCACCCAAAATACAAAGATTTTAAGACCACAATCCCCCTATCACCAACGACTCGAGAGCGATCTCCACCACCAAACCTATTGCAGCCCCACCTTACAAAACAGTTACTATTGTTATCTCTATGCTATAGCAATGAACAAATAAAAAATCCTTCGTCGCTCTTGCCTTCTCTATGCAATCCCTCGCCATCTCCATTCAATCCCTCACCATCTCCACCCAATCCTCTCGCAGGTCCCCATTTTTTTTCTTGTCGATGAGAGAAACCCTCCCTACACATCTCTTCCTATTTGAATTTTTTGATTGAAGAAAAAAGATAGAAAAATACCTTTTAACTTACGGTCCTTTGAGGATGCTTCCATATGAAGGTACTATATTGTTTAGATAAATTAAATGATAAGTTGTATCACATATAGTGTAATGATGTGAAATGCAAAATAGAGTTAATAGCTCATGTACGTATCATATCTATGTAAGAATTGAATAATGACGGGCTAAATCAAAATAGGTAGTTATAAACCACAGATAATAAAAAATTTCCACACACCATATGATAAATAAAATACTTCATGATAGCAATGGATGATGAAAAATATCTTCATACTATAGGATAAATGAAGTACCTCACTTTTTAATATTAAAATGATAATATATTATGACTGTCTAGATAAATTATTTTACAAATTAAACATCATATTAGTAAATGAAAAAACTAATAGTCATAGTAGCCTAAGTGGGAGATGTTGACTCATGTATATGTGTGCATGTGTTATGTATGTAAGTGTGGCCACATGATCCTTTTTTCCTCCACTAAAAATTAGTTGAACAAGTCTCCCACAACAATTGGTAAAGACCTAATCATGCAAGATAACAATTGAATTGAAGCATGCTTCTACAACGAATAATGAAAAACCACAAAATAAAAAGAAAGATGCTACTAAATCAAGATGAGTTGCCATTGTTTTTTAATACATCATAAAAATAGGTGTGTCTTGATCCCATAACTCAAGAAGTGAAAGTATCTCTTATAGTCCAAAAATCAATTATACCATCTGGATATAATAACCAATAGATAATATAATTTATGTAAGATAATATTCAGTTATCTATTTGTAAAAATTATGATTGATATACTAATAAAGGAAATTAATTACAAAATTATCTTCAACGCATACATTTGGTGAGACTTGAAAACGTTTAAAGCTAAGAAATTCCCTAGCGCTTAATGGATGCCTAGGTTGAGGAATTTTAAGACACTCAATTGTTTAGTCATAAGTGACATATCCACGAAGGCAAGATAAACCTTATGATAGTGGTATGATAATAAATGTTAATTTCATAATTTAGTGGGAGCAAATATTATGATATATTAATTATGCCAATCATATGGTCAAGTGAGAGATATTAGCACAATGTATGCACTTGTGACCACATTACCTCCACTCTTTTTTAAACTATCTCATTTATTCCAGTAACATAAGGAAATGTAATCAGTCATGCATGAGCAAGTGTTTGAATAGAGACGGTCGTTGGGATTGGTCGCCTCAAATCTTATGTATAGAGGCCACCGACCGGTCGGTCACGATTGAAGCCAAGAGAGCAAAAGTTGTTGAAACTATTTTTGGGCATCTGGCCGGTCGGACACCCCTATTTTTGGGCATCCAGCCAGCAGTTTCCTTGTTGGACAGGGTTTCTTGTGCGGTTTTGCACAAGGAGTTTCTAATCTCGATTTTCTCTTATTTAGGGAGATGTAATCTGGGATTAGGGTTGCTGCCAATGGGCCTAAGGAATTGAGAGAGTTCTGGGGCAAGAAAAAGAGCTATGGGGAAGCTAAGAGTTCTCTGGGATGAGGGAAAGGGATGGGTTTGTCCTTCTCATGTGAGAATTAGCTTTGTTAGCTTGGGATTTCTCTTATTGGCTGTGATCCGGGTTGTGTTTCTTCTATCTCTTGTAACTTCTGATATTATAGTGAATTGGTGTGACTTTGTGCCGTGAGTTTTTACTCATGAGGGGTCTTTCATGTAAAATTCGGATAGCTTCTTTTGTGTGTCGATTTGCTTGTGTGATTGCCATTGAGGTTTGCTCCTTGCTTGCTTTGATTGCTTCCACTGCGGGGCTCCTAACCCCAACAACGGTTTCTCCCAAATGTAAGAAAAGGCTTAAAAACAAATAGTAAAATGAATGGTTGCGTAAGGAAGCCATAAAAAATAATAATAATAATAACAATAATAAAAGAAAATACAATAGGTATAGACAATGTTCCATTGCTAGAAAACTAGGCCAGTCCACTCATCAGGTGGGCCACGTGTGTAGATTGGATGGGAAAATGATAATTCATGGCTAACACTCAACATAACTGTATAGCCCTTCTCGATTAGTGGCATTTGCCTTCTTTTTGGGGCCCGCAAACGCACTACAAGGCCGCTTAGTGGATGACCAGCCCACATATGGCACATGTGTGCCACTTTGGCACGTGCAGATCGTTTACAAATATGGGGCACGTGCTACTATGGGTGGGCCTCTTGATTGATGGTGGACGGCAAGACGGTCCAAACGGTGTCAAACACAGATGGACATATATTGGCATAAAAGGAGACTGGGCTGTGATGAGGCAGGGGATGATGATATGGTGATGGTGATGATGAGAAGGGCCAGATAGTGGGCTATGATCAGAATAAAAATGAAGAAAGCTTACAAGATCACATGAAATGCACCCTGTGATGTGTCGGACATCCACACCATGAATTAGATGCACCCTTCCATGGTGGGACATGGGCTTAAAAATCAGGCCAATCCATGAATTAGGTGAGTCACACCATAGAAAAAAGTTGGAGAGCAGTTGCCTACCCGTTGAAACCTTTCTAATTTTTTATAGGGCCTATAGAGATGTGGTTCGGACATCTAACCTATGTAATGCGTTGTGTGTGCTCCACTTCGACGAGGGGTCACACCAAATTCCAAGCCATTCCAAAACTCAAGTGCTTTTAGATGGTTTAGGCATGATTTTACGTGGTTCCCGATTGTGTGGCCCACCTAGGTTTCTATGGCTGATTTTTGGGACATTGGACAACATATACTGAGTGTCCACGTACATGGCCCACTCTAAGACCTGATTGTTGGGCCACCTATCAAGTGCCGTGTTCCAGATTGTATCAACGGCCATGTATCACACACATGTATCAATGGGCCAGAAATCCGGCGGCTCAATTCAACAGGTTGGTGAACCACCCATCTACAAAATAGCATCAATGGGCCAGAAAAACTCGCCACCGGTTCGTTGATCTAGCCTGCTGATCTGATGGATTCCACACTGGATGGACTGTGCAATCTCAACTCTTCGATTGTGCTGACCTGAAAATAGACGCTTAAGAAAAGAAACATCAATGGTCCATATTCAACTGAAAAGGGGCCAAAGGTTGGATGCCCAGGATTCGGCCACTTACTAATATGTACGTGTCCATGCAATTGTTTGGCTGGGAGTGGACCCTAGGTATGAATATGTTGGCTCTGCTAAGGACATGATTTGCCTGTAATTTACAGGAATTCCTGTAACCCTGATGTGGCCCAATGAAAAAATACTCTTTCAGTGTGGGTCCCACATTCGACATTAGAAGTTATAAGAATCTCCTGTAACCATTATGGGCACTTTACATCCGCCTGCAAAATGGTGTCTGTTGGGCCACCATTTAAAAGCTAAGCTGGAATTGCTCGGAAGAATAAGATGATCACAACAGACAATGAAGATTGTCATACGTTAAGGATTCAGGGCCACTGCCGAAGCTGCCCTACCCACCACACGATGATTTAGACCATTCATCCATGGGTCCCATCGTAGGTGGCTCAGGTAGGAAAGATCTTACCCATCAGCAATCTCAGGAGACAAGCAAAGATGGGTTAGAAACCAACTCGCCATATGGGCCTCACATGGTTTGGACCTTACAATGAATGGCTTGGGTAATCACATCGTGGGGCAGAAGGTGGGGCTAGCAAAACCATAGTTTTCTCTCTTTCATTCCCATAGCTCAGTGGTGGACACTCATGGTGGGGCCTACCATTTGAATGCTAGGGATATGCTAGCACGGGAGGGGATTACGTGCGGCCCCGGCCTCACCCAAGATGTTGCGGCCCTTACTGTGGGACCCACCTTGATGTATTTATTCTATATCCATGACGTTCATCCATTTTGCTATATCATTTTAGGAAATGAGCCAAAAAATGAAGAAGATCCAGATCTCAGGTGGACCATACTATAGGAAACAGAGGTGATGGAACGCCCTGCCATTAAAAAATTCTTAGGGCGCACTGTAATGTTTCTGTACTTTTTATTTGCCATCCGTCCCGTTGATAAGGTCTCATAAACCTGGATGAAGGGAAAAGAATATATATGAGCTTGATCCAAAACTTTTGTGGTTCATTAATGGTCAATCACCACTGCTTCCTATAGTATGGTCCACCTGAGATCTGGATCTTCTTCATTTTTGGTTCATGCCCTAAAATGATCTAGCAAAACAGATGGACAGTGTAGATATAAGAAACAGATCGATGGACAGTGTAGAAATACATTGATGGTCCACATTCAACTGAGAAGAGGCCCAAGTTAGGTGTAAGGTCGTGCGAGGCCCATCTGGATGCACCCTCAAAAAGGGGCGTTTGACACCTAAACGGCATTTTGAGCCAAACAACTTCTCCTGTTGTGCTTTTGGATGTGCTTTCAGAGACCCATTTGATTCCCTGCTAGTCGAAAATAGGTGCTGCAAAGCCCACTATGAAAACCAATTGGATTGGTTTTCTTTTCTTTTGGAAAATCAACCCACAGTCGGTCTGCACTTGCTTTTAGCTGGAAACCCCTTTTTTTGCAGAAGCAGGGTCCAAACAGGCCCTAATCCTCTTCATCCAAAGCCTAAGGTAGTTTGGATCATTGAATCATCATTGGCATCTCTTGACTTTGGGAGGATCTATTTTAACTCCCCCTTCTTAGGTCAGGTCCCAATCCCCCAAAGCAATTCCTTAATGTTCTAGAAACTAGAAAGGAAGTTGAAGACTCCTCCCCTTCTCCCTAGCCCAAGATGTAGGTTCTCTCTGTATTATGGGGTGCGGGCACTCTCCTCTCTTTTCTTTTCCTCATTTTTTTTTTTTTTTTCATCTTTTTTCTTTGCCTAGCCTGGGGTGTAGGCTTTCGTTCCCTTTTTGCTTGGAGTTCTGTTTCCCCTTATTTGGTTGTATTATTCTTTTTTTTTCTGCCCTAGGTAAGCAATAAAAGAGTTGGTCCTTCCTTGCTTTTCCAAAAAAAAAAAGTGTTGAAGACTCTTGACCCATGACCCAAATCAAGACATCAAGCTAAATTAAGGGTAGTGATGGCAGGAAAATAGGAGCACAAGGGATTAGAGTGATGTGGATCTGGCCCAACTCATCTAACCCTTGAAAGGACTCGAGATTCTTTTCCTGTTTTTTCTCTTTTCCTCTTTTTTTCTTTCCCTAGCCGAGGATGTGGGCTTTTGTTTTCTCTTTACTTTGGGTACTATTTTCCCTATTTTTGTTGTATTATTCAGGCTTTTTCTGCCTTAGGTGAGCAATAAAAGAGTTGGTCCTTTCTTGCTTTTCCAAAGAAAAAAAAAAGTAGACAACCCTGACCCATTACCTAGATCAAGACATCAAGCTAAATCAAGGGTGTTGATGGGAGGAAAATAGGAGCACAAGGAATTGGAGCGGTGTGGATATGGCCCAACTCATCTACCCCTTAAAAGGACTAGAGAAATCAACATAACCTAAAGAAGTAACTTTCCCATTTTAGCTCGGCAGCATAAAACTTGGGCTGGCAAAGCACTAGAGCAATTCATTCACGAGTCTTTTAAAATTGAGTCAGTTCGGCTGGCAGAAGCCGAGTCGACTCAACCAAGATATAAATTGAACATTGTGAAGAAGCTTGTGTTAATGAAATCTTGTTCCGAACTACCATGAAGATGCATGGATTCATCATTGGAAAATAGAAGGATTTTCATTGCTAGGCCAACAAGGAGGAAGATTGCAAGTGTAAGAAAGTTCTCATGGAGTACAGAAGCTAAATGGAAGTTCTTGGTAACATAGAAAGCTCACACACCAGGCAACAAAGACGAGAAGGTTGAAAACTTGAAATAGCTTTTGTGAGAAAATAGAAAGGAAGATAGGCTGTATCATAGTCCTAAAACTTGGCAACTCAACTTGACGGGATTCGAAGCGAAAACTTGATCTTATGTTTGACTCAGACATGGTCACCAGGACTTGTTGAGTCAACTCACTGGGTTAGCCGACAGGATTCGACTCACAATGCTCAAATAGAGACATAAAATGAATGAGGCATTTTGAACACATGAACTGTAGGGGAGAGGACAGCATATTTAACCAGAGCCCTGAAAAATGCAATTGCATCTACTTCAACAATTTTATATATTTACATAATTAATATTTTAGACACAACTCCCTTAAATATTATTAATTTAATTACTAAATATTGAGTCAAGTAAAAACTCGTCCGAGTCCTCCGAGTTGATCTGACCCAACTGAAAATCAGAGTCAAGTTTTCAAGTTTTTGAACTATGGGCTCTATTACTAATGAATAGTATTGAGTTTGAAGTTTATTCATGTGGGACATACAGTTCGGTGATCCAGATCATTGATCCGACCCCCATCATGGATGGACCATGAATCAATAATCTTCCCAATGTGACAATTCTAATCTTTTGATATTGGACTTCCAATGGGGGGTTAAGAAAACAATACACCAACAATGCACAGTGGAAAAAGTCCAAGGATTGGATCACTAGGCCTTCCAATGTGGGAGAATTTTAGGGCATGATCCATCAATCATGGGGCCCATCCGATCAATGATCTGGAACTCTGAACCATGGGCGAAGAAGTAGAAGAATTACCATAGATAATATCCATTTTAAACTGTGTATTTCAAAAGACAGGAAACAACAAAAAGAAAACAGTTGTCCTTTCGTCAAGCCAAAAGACTCTTTTTTCTTTTGGAAAGTTACAAGATTTATTTATAAAAACAAGGCCAAAGAGGCCGGCAAACACAAAAAGAACTGTACAGAAACTATACACAAAACAAAAATGCAAGAAACACACAAATAGACGACCTGCGCCCAAGGCCTCAAGCCTTTACAAGAGTAGAAAAACCAAAACCAGAAGTTACAGGTCATTCCAAGATGGACTGGCAAAAGAGTAGTCCTTCAATGCTGGAATGGAGGTTGCCTACTCTATAAGATGAAGTTTTGCCTTAGAAAATACCCCCATTGCTGTTCCTGACAGATTATTGAAGCATCAGTTATTTATTTCCTGCCACACTGACCACAAGACCACCAGCAAAAGTAATCACCATTCTCGCTTTCCTTTCTTACCAGAACCACCACCTACCCATGCCCACAGCAAGTCAGGTACGGATATTGACATTACCCATTGAACTCTAAACAACTTCAAGAAGTTGGTCTCAAATCTCCCAGAAAAACTGACAATGCAGGAAAATGTGATTTACTGATTCACTGTCCTTCCAAAATAGAGGACGAACATTGGCTAGGAATAGACCTCACTTCTGGAGGTTATCCAAAGTGAGGATCTTATTCCAACTAGCCAACTATACAAACACCGCAACCTTCTTATTGGCACCGTATGATTAAATAAAAGAAGAATTCACTGGATCAGATCCCAGATAAGAACCCATTAATAGAGAGTAAAACGATTTGACTGAGAAAGAACCGGACTTATCTAGAGTCTAGCACATAGAATCCTTTCCCCAAACTGAGCTCGATTCTCGAGAGTCGCTCCAGCAATGTAAGCAGCTCAGCTTCCTCCTCTAGATTTTTTCTGCAAGGTGGAGTCCATACACCCGCAGGGCCAGAACAAGCGAAACAGCTTGCCACCGAGATATTCTGATGCAAAGAGACTGCAGCTCGGGCAGGAAATAACTCCTTTAGAGGCCGGCTCCCCAACCATATATCTTCCCAGAATTTTACAAGCCGCCCACCTCCCATGGAAAAAGATACACCTTCCCTGAATCTTCCCACCAACTCAACTACTGCCTTCCACAACCCCGTGGCCTTATACAAGGTTGACTTTTTAGGCCACCACCCCATCTCCTCATACCCATATTTTCCCACGATAATGTCTTTCCACAAGCTGTCATTCTCCTTTCCAAACCTCCAGAGCCACTTACCCAATAATGCTTTATTAACGACAGCCAGCTACCTAATACCCGCCACACGCCTTCGGATGACACACATCATGCCATTTTATCAAGCTAAATTTCCTCTTTACCTCAGCACCTTTACACACACACACACACACACACACACACATTAAAAAAAAAAAAAAAAACCCTTCTGAGCTTTTCCAGCTTTTTTATAATGGCCATAGGGCATTTAAAAAGGGATTGTCAGAATATATAGACACACACATTGTTGACAAAAACATGAATATTTGCACTACATAATCTTAGGGACATTAGAGGCTAAGATATTCAACAATGGAAACAATGGTTGTAATGGCCACCACCATTACCGTACAGGCCATAACGGCAGCCTTTTCTCTTTTCCAATGGTTGTAATGGCCACCACCATTACCGTAACAATACAGGCCATAACGGCAGCCTTTTCTCTTTAGATATATATATATATATATATATATATATATATATATATATATATATATATATATATATATCGGTTATGGGCCATTATTTTTTTTTGAAATGGCCATTATGACCCAGTAACACTTAACGGTTCCCACCGTTACGGTTACGTAACAGCCAGTACATACCGTTTTTGAAAACCTTGTTAGAGGGTGGGGATTGGCCATTATCATCCACGGATAGTGTTGAGATTGGGTGGAATATGTAGAGATTTAGTAAGGAGGGAAGCAATGTATAAAGCAATTATTTGGAAAGAAAGGATTTAGCTCACTATTTTATAACCTCTATACCTTACTTATTTGATGACAATTTAACCTGTTTCAGTTGACGTTTTATGTTTTTAATCTTTTATGTATAAAGTATATACACAAATGCATATATAGACATTTTTACTTTATTTATTGAATAAAAATCGTATTAAATCCAAACTTTTCATTCTGAGATTTGTAGCCTTTCTTTTTTTTTTTTTAATTTATTTATTATTTTACTGAACTTTGACTAGAACATGATAAAATCCAAACCTTGTCTGTAGCCAATGTCTTGCCATTTGGAATTTGCTACCCTATGAAAGTGTACCCAATGCATGGAAATATCTAAGCATGTAATCCACCAATAATGTTGATACAGACACCATATATGTAAGGAGGTGGCTTTCAAACCAACCTTGTGATGTAATATAGGCATCAGGCTGAACGGGGAAGCAACAAATCCATAATGAAATTAGTGTTATGCACTATAATAAAGTGATAATACAAAGATACTCCATTTCATTGAAACTGCGATGTCCAGCACCCGACTCAAATACACTTGTTGGGAACATGTCAATACTTCCACAAGGAAAAACCTTAGTTTTCTTCTCTTGTATTTTAGTAGCATGCATGTACTTTTCATATAGCTTTTACGGTATTTTAGTTATTTAGATACACTTTTATGAATTTTACAAAAGGTACATCTTTCAATTTCATTATATATCTGTATGGATATGTTTCATATAAGGAAACTTGGTGGTGGAATGAAAATGTACAAAAAGCTATTAACAAGAAATGTGCATGTTTCAAATCCTAGCAAGGGACTAGAAACAATGAAAATCTTGAATAATATAGAAATGCCAAAAAGATTGCTAGGAAAGTAGTGAACGTGGCTATACTTAAAGCTTATGATGATCTTTACAACATATTGGGGACAAGAAAAGGTGAGAAAAATGTCTTCAAACTTGCAAAATTGAGAGAGAGAAGAATAGGGACCTAGATCATCTTAAATACATTAAGAGCGATGATCTTAAATACATTAAGAGCGATGACCAGAGGGTACTAGTCAAGCACAATGAGATTAATGAAAGATGGAGAAGCTATCTTCAAAATTTGTTAAATGATAATCACTATGAGAGCATAGAGATAGAAAGAACCATAAACTCAAATAACATCCAAGTCCATACATACTTTTGTAGAATTACGATATCTGAAGTGAAACAAGCTTTGAGAAAGATGAAAATAAGAAGGGCCCTTGGACCAGATGGTATACTAATAGAGGTTTGGAAGTGTGTTGGAAATGCTAGGTTGTTTTGGTTGACAAAGTTGTTCAACAAGATTGTAAGACTGAAGAAAATGTCGAATAGAGGAAAAGTACCGTAATACCTATTCATAAGAATACAAGAGACATACAGAGTTACACTAACTATCGTGGGATCAGAAATTCAGAACCATATTATGAAACTTTGGTGAAGAGTGATTGAGCAAAGACTAAGGCATGAGACAAATGTATTAGAAGATCAGTTTGGTATCATGCCAGGGAGTTCTACCACTGAAGTTATTTTCCTACTTATAATCATGGATAAACATAAAGAGGAGCATCAATCTTAGAGAAAGCATACGACAGGGTTCCTAGAGAGTTAATTTGGCGGGTGTTGGGAGGGGATTTTCAAGAGGATGTATTGACATGATCAAAGACATGTATGAGGGAGCAGTAACAAAAGGACCACTAGTGGAGAGACAAGTGAGTTCCCAATTACTAAATGCTTGCACCAGGAGTCAACATTAAGCCTGTACCTTTTTGCTAGGGCTGTCAACCGATCGGGCCCGAGGTCGGCTTCAGCCTGGATTTTGAACTGTTCGGGCGAGCCTAAAGGTTAGGCCTATTTGAAATTTTTATTTTGCCTTGGCCCATGCCCAACCCATTAACAGCCCTACTTTTCACATTGGTTATGGACTAGTTAACAAGGTACTTGCAAGAAGAGATCTCATGGTGTATGTTATTTGCTGATGACATAATTCTGATTGACAAGACAAAGGAGGGCATGAACACAGAGCTAGATTTCTGAGAGGTGTTTTAGAATCTAAAGGATTTAAAATTAAGTCGGACTAAAATAGAGTATATAGAGTGCAATTTTATTAACAACGAGAGGGGGAACAAGGAATTAGTAAAGATTGCTGACCAAGAAGTTTCCTAGAATGACCACTTTCGATATATTGGGTCAATAATTCATTAGAGTGGAGAGCTTGAGAAGGATTTTTCCCATAGAATTCAAGTGGGGTGGAAAAAACGGACACGTGCCTTTCAAGTTTTGTGATAATTGTGCCCCACTCAACCTGAAAGGGAACTTTTATAGGATGCTATAAGACCAGATATGCTTTACGAGACAGAATGTTGGGCAATTAAGGAACAACATGCTCATAGGATGAGTATAGTTAAAATGAGGATGTTGAGATGGATGATTGGCAAGACGAGGACAGAATAAAAAATGAACACATTCGTGGGAAGTTAGGAGTAGCACCAATAGGTAACAACAAACAAGATGAGGGAAAGAAGACTTAGATGGTTAGGTCATGTGCAATGGAGACCAAGAACTGTGTCAATTAGGAGTGAGTTGGTACAAATTGAAGGCTCTAAAAGGGCAAGGAAGGCCAAAAAGGACGTGGGTCTAAGTCGTAAGAAAAGACTTGATGACCTATGACTAACTGAAGCTATGGCCCTTCATAAAGTGGAATGGCAGAAAGCATTCATGTAGCTGACTCCAATTAGTTGAGATAAAGCTTAGATGATGATGACGATGATGATCTATATGCACATGTTGGCATACTCGCCTTTTCAGGGAGACACCTTGTTTCTGTGTCCAACAAAAGCATACATAAGTTACATAGAGAAGGAAGAAGCTCATTGACATGGACTAGAACTTCATCAGGTTATTGAGGAAGATACAAATGATGCATCACAACAACGGTGACCTTCCTAGAAGGATTTTCGAAACCCAGCACAAATGTTAGGTCCCATTTGGATACCACCAAATAAGTTACTTTTTCTACTTACAGCAGTAGATAAGTAACTTATTTGAGATAAGTAAGTTTGGTTTATTATCAATTATAAGTAACTTTTTCACATAAAGTTACTTAATCACTTCAGCTTAATAAGTAGAAACCAATATAAGTTACTTGAGGCATAAGTAGCTTATCTTAAGTAACTTACAATCCAAACACCCCCTTAGTATTCTTGAAACCATCTCCTCCAGGACAAAATTACTCCCATGATAACTACTCTACTAGATACTGATATACAGTCTCCTTTGCAGAATAAAGCTCAGAGCATCTATGGTGAACTTTCAGGTATAAAGCCACCAAAGTAACAACGATACGTATAAGAGACATGAACAACCATAAAAGATGCATAAATGAGTATTAAATTAATAAATGTACTTCCAGTAATTTAACCGCAGACATCTCTTTAAAGGTGTGTTTGTGTTTGGGTATTTAATTGAACTGAATTGCAATAATCCAATTCGGGTATAGAAGAAATAACCGAAGTGAGGGTGTCACCATTTTAATTCATGATGACAACCAAGACCCCGAGTTGCAGCAATGCATTTCAAGCTGGAGACAGAATGATTGCATTTCAGTTTGGAGGTTCAGTTATGGTCGGAGCGGGGCTAGACTCAATATGGTCATTTCCACTTTATTGAATTATATATTGCAATTCAGTTCAATTAAGCATCCAAACACACCATCAGACGACTAAGCAAAAAGTGAAATCGCCAAGAAGCGTAGAAAGATATCCAACTCCACATAGAAAACTACACTCATATGGATTCGTTTGGATCTTCATATGACGAATTACTTACACCCTATTGTGAAAAACTATCACAAGAAAGAAAGGAAGAAAGAAAGAAAAGTTCGCATTCAAGGTGTATGATCCACATTGCATCCGTTGGTTCAGAATTACCCCATGAAAGTAAGATTTGAGGTTCCAAGAATCACGGCTTGAAAGTGGAAGACTGTGGAAGAGACATCGGACCTCTCCTCGATTCATCACTGTTATCCAAAAGCCTTTTAACTCTCTTCTTTGCACAATACTGACGATCAAAATGCTTGACCTAGTCCACACAAATATGCACATTTATTCAATTACCAAAGCAAGGAAAGAAAAAGGGCCCGGCTTTTATGTCCAGAACTCTCCATGCAGACACAAAAGTGTGTCCAACATCCATAACCGTACACATGGCACAAACAGATGAGATAATTGAACCTTTAACATTTCCATGGATCTAGATTTCAGAGAGCTTGCCATTTGAGTTTTGAACCTTTAACATTTCCATGGAGATTACACTCCAAAACAAACAACAAAATTACTGTTGGAATCTCCAGTTTTCCATTTCCCGAAGATTCCACATTGGTCTTTCATGCCCATGTTTTTGGTTTCTCTCTATCCAAACACCCTTAAGGGGTCATTTGGCTCCCGGGAATCCAGCCCATGTGAAATGGATTCCACTAGTGAGGGGCTTTTTTTTTTTTTTTTTTTTTGAGAGAGAGAGAGAGCAAAAAAAAATCATTCTAAAGGTGCTGAGATAGCACCTAAAGGAAGACAGCAAAGCCAAAAAGACAAAGGTCTGAAAGCAAAAAATATAAATAGAGCACCCTCACTAGCGGGGAGGTGCTGAATTTATGTTTGGGTCCCAAGAAAAGGTAGGAAATGAATTCTTATGGAATTCAATTCACAAAATTCGTCCCTTTTATGAGATGGGTTGCAAGTATTTGGGAAATGAATTCCCATCCAATGGTCACATTTTTTAAAATGATAACTGATTCCAAACATTCTTTCCCAGTATCCAAACACAAATTGGATTCCTGAAAATAGCTTTCCCAGTGCCCAAACATCATGGACAGATCTCTTTCACTGGGAATCTGTTTCCGATTGACAACCCCTTCATGGTTCCAGGGAGTGAAATGACCCCAAAAAGTAAGAAATAGTCAGACTCAATGGGCAAAGTTCTTCCCTGAGGACTTAGAATGGACCATCCACAGAAGGGCCTGCCTAATTAGCAGTCCAGATCATGACATGTGTCTCCAGATTTGGATATTGGACATAGTTCTGTGCTCATGAAAGGCACCCAATCTTTCCCTTTATAAGGAGGAAATATGCATTGCTTCATTGAGCATTTGTTCATCCCAACAAACTATAATTGCAGGGGCCCAACTTCTAGCGATCCAAATTGTGGATGGATGGTATCCTTGAAATATCCCCTATAAAATGATCCTAACCTTCCAATTTTGCTCCTGTTAAATGTTTCACATTGGTTATCATTTCCACTATGATTGGATTGGTAAGATCATCTGATAGGGAAGATGGTAATCAAGGCATGGCCAATCCAACAATGGGTTCCACCAACAAATAATTTACATCACCAACAGGTAGGTCCCACCCATACCAACGTCTGGCATAACCTTTATCTTTTCTTTATGAGAGACGATCCAATCAAGGTATTCTGTAGCTGTAATGGCCACCACCGTTACCTTTACAATACGGGTTGTAATGGCTGTTATGGTCTTTAAAAAATTATATATATATATATATATATATATATATATATATATATATATATATATATATAGGGAAATTGTACTATGAGGTCGACCTCATGGGAACTTCCCATGAGGTTGAGCTGTGTGGGACCCCACTGTGATGTGTACCAGACATCAACACCGTCCATTTGATGGGGCCCCTTTAGTTTATGGGATATCCCGAAAACCAGTCGTATACGGAACTAAGGTGGGTCATACCATCTAAAATTATGTCAAGACATGCCCAAAACATCTAAAATCACTTGGTGGGGTCCACATAAGTTTTGAATGCTGCTGAAACTTGTTCTGACCCCTCATCCAAGTGGGCCACACACAATGAATGGGCTGGATTTATGAACCACATCTCATTGGGCCCAATAAACAATCATGAGGATTTTAATGGGTGGGTAACCCCTCTCAACTTTTGTATGTGGTGTGGCCCACCTAATTCATGTCTTGACCTGATTTTTAAGCCCGTGGCCCACCATGGAATGTTGCATCTGACTGACGGTGTTGATGTCCGGTACACATCATAGTGGGGCCCACACAGCTCGACCTCATGGGAAGTTCCCATGAGGTCGACCTCATAGTACCATTTCTATATATATATATATATATATATATATATATATATATATATATATATATCAGCCTTTACAGGATGCATAACGAGCCGTTACGGATCACTTTTTCTGTAATAGCCGTTAGAGCCGCAACAATCTCGTAACATGCAACGATTGTCACCATTACCTTTACGTAACGGCATTTACAGCCCCGTAACGGCCGTTATGGCACACAATGTGTTGTCGTTAAAAACTGGATAGCGGATGAGATGACTTGATCTCCACCTTGGACAAAAGAATGTCAATGATCTCCTGCAGGTGTGCAGACTGGATCTGGACTGGAGGTCCGCTGGATCCTGTAGAACCCAAGGAAAGCTAAGGGAGGTGGCTAGGGTCCGGCCGTTAGCCCTCTGATGCTTAAGTTAGTTGGGTGTAGGAGAGTAGAGGCAAGTCTCTAGGTAGATTTGTACATACCTTAGGCTGTGGGAGAGTGCATCTATATATAGGGTCATTGGAGAGCAGTTGAGGGCCACGATTGTGGCTACGATCATGGCATTATGCCTGTTGAGGGCGTGATTCCTGGAGTCGTGGATCACGCATGTAACATTCGGAGACAGTGTTCGTCTTCTCCAGGCCCGTCCTTGGACTTCCGCACGCCTTTATGGCGGTTGTGGCCCAAGTCGGCCTAGTGATAATATAGGCCGAGGCCGAGCTCTCTGCTTGTCGGCCATGTCAGTAGAACAACCTAGTTCGGGTTGTTTTGATATATCCAAAATGACCTTCGTAAAAGCCGACCTATAGTTCCATCGGTTCGGGTCCTCGGCTCTCTTCCTGTCATGGTCAGCCATCTTGGGCCCAACGTCAGTGTGTGAGCCTAAGGACTTGTACCTGGGCTCGTGGGCTTGTGGGCTTTCCTTGTGACCTGAGGTCAGCTCGAATTTACCCACAACAATAGACCCCCTACTCTCGAGCTTGACTTGCTCAGCTCGGGAGTAAAGAGAAAACATTGAGCTGATCTCAACAAGTGCTGATCTTTTTGAAATCTTAGAATTCTCAGTTGTCGTCGTCAACGGAATGGGCGGGAAAGGTTGTCATTAATGCATTGATTCGAATTTCGAATCATCGCTATGATTGCAGTACGACGTGGCAGCTTTTTCAAAGGCTCAGACGAATGGGCGATTGACACGTGGCGGAGGCGTGCCAAACAAGTCATCACTCGGCAGCTCAGCCAATCGGAGAACGACACGTGGAGTGGGCAAGCCGATCGTCGCGTCATTTCGTCTTCCAAGGTCACCTTGTGGCTACACGTGGCGCTAGCATGAGCTCGATGATGGCATGGGTGGAAATATAAATTGGGCACTTAGCTTTCTTTTTCGGATTTCGTATCTCCCCCTCTTGTTTCTCTTCTTCTTCCCCGCTTCCTACTGTTGATCTTGTTAGAGTTCCTGCCAAAGTTTTACATCCGTCCATCATTGTCCTTCATCCCGGAGTCAATCTGGTACGTCCTCTCGCCTTGGCCCACTGATTAAGGGCCTATTGTTGTCGCTTGTCCACCCTTCTCTTCTTCCAGTTCTTCGGTGAATTATGTCATCGCCGGAAGTTGAGGATTCCAACGACCTCTCTCGGACAGAATCTATTCAGTATGAGTCTGTCGGGGAATCAATCCCTCGAGGCAGGTCATTCCGACCACAAGGAGGACCCTGACGATATTATGGGTGAGGAGGCCCCCTCTAAGGCAGGGCCTGAGGAGGCTCCTCCTTCTATTGCAGAACGTCGAGCTGAGAATCCAACTTTCACCTCTGCAGTTGGGCGTCCAATGGCTAAACCCCTCAAGTCCAAACTCATCAAGTCCGACCTGAACCAGCTCAAAAAGGACTGGTATTCCCGGCCCGATTGGGCTTCGTCTACCCGATGAAGGCGAGCGTCCAAGCCGACCTCGTGAGGGCGAGGTCACACTCTTCTCTACTCTTTTGAATGCGGTCTTCGGCTCCCTCTTCATCCTCTGGTGAGGGAGTATCTCATCATGATGAACCTGGCCCCAGGTCAGCTCTCCCCCAACACCTGGAGGACGATCTTTAGCTGCTACGTCAAGTGGCATCAGGTCGGCAATGCTAAGCTCAGCGCCCTCAAGCTCATGCACATGTATCAGTTAAAGCGCAGCCCTGGGTCGAAGGGCTTCTTTTATTTGTCGCCCTAGTCGAGGAAAGGTGAGCCTCTGATCGGCGACATTCCCTCCTCCATTAAGAAATGGAAGGACAGCTGGTTCTTTGCAATCAAAGGATGGGAGGCGCCTTCGACCGAGCTAAAGACTCTGCATTCTCGGGTACCTATAGCCTTTTCCACTCCGGGTCGGAGAATCGTGCCTCAGTTTTTCATGTCTTTTTTGCAAAATTTAACCAACCTGAGATCTTACCTTATTTTTCTTTAGTGCGTAGTCCATCGGGAGAAGCAGCCCGACCTGAGCCCTCAAAGATCCACGCACATTCAGCTTGCATCGCAGTACCCTGTTGCACAATTCGACGGTGTAAATGAACCAAACCGAACCGAATACCACTGTGTTTGGTTTGAGTTTGATAACAAAAACTCAAGTTTGAGTTTGGGTTTGGTTTGTTTACTAATCAAACGAACTCAAACGAGCTTTAATCGAACCGAACTCAAATCGTTCACAAATAGTTTGGTTCATTAACCACCCCTATATGCAACATTTTAAATGCCTGTGTAAATGAGATGTTGTACCTTCAGAATTCATTGTAGGTTGGATAGCGTGGTATGGTTCAATTGAGCTTTGGATAGGCTTATTGTGGGGCCCACCTTGCAACATATATTCCATATCCAAAAAAGTCAAGATGGTGAGGCTCTTACTATGGGCCCCACCTTAATGCATATATTCCATATCCACTCCGTTCATACATTTCATCAAACATTTCATGGCAAGAGCTAAAAAATGAAGCAGATCCAAATCTCAGGTGGACCATATCATAGGAAATAATGCTTTTTAGCTATAGATGAACCCTATCGAGCCTAACCGAACCGAACTCATGCTTGTTTGAGTTTGGTTTGATTACTAATCGAACCTAAAAACAAGGTTTGAGTTTGGTTTGTTTACTAATCAAACGAACTCAAACGAGCTTTAATCGAACCAAACTAAAACCGTTCACGAATAGTTTCGCTCATTAACCGCCCCTACGCATCATAGTCAGAAGGAGCTTCTTTCCTTCGAATCTTTGCAACAAGCCAACCTTGTCCCGGAAGGTAATTACTTTGCTCAACTCTTTATCTTTGGAGTAGTGAGTCTCTAGTTACTTATTTTTCTATCTCTTTTTAGGCTTGTCTACTCCTACCCCTCCATCAAGGCGAAGGGCTACTCCCACGGGAGAGGAGAAGGAGCGGCTATTAGCTGCGACGAAGATGAGGGCGGTCTCTAAGCGCTTAGAGAGCGGCTCGGAGGCTGCTCATCGAGTCTCTGCAGGGGCTGCTCCTGCATTGTCACCCGCTATTGTTGCCACATCTACCCCTCCTCCTCCGGCCACAGAGGTTGTCGACTTGATGGCCCGGGTGGGGTCAAGCCGAGTAGAGGTCGAGGCAGCTAAGGCCTGAGAGGTCAGTCCCCCAGGCCCTACGCCGTCAAGTCGACATCCCGCCCTACTTGTACAACTATTACAAGTGGGCCTATAGGGGCATGCCCGAAGTCAAGGTCGACGCTTTCCTGAAGGCTCTGGAGGAGAGGGTCTTCAAAACGATGGCGGCCAATGCTTCCGAGGTGAGCTCTTCTTGGTCGTACGATTCCCTTCGTTGTTTCTTGGAACTTTGTTTAAAAATCTAACCCGTGTCCTCTTCAATAAATTGCCTTCAGCAGCCTTGCCCTTAAGGACTCCATGACTCAAGCCAGGGGGATCATTTCTGGGCTCGAGGGGATGCTGAGCCGGTCTCAGAAGGAGGCCGAGGAGGCTAGGAGGTTGGCTGCGGAGAAGGCAGAGATGGCCGTAGAGAAGGAGAGGGAGCTCGTGGCTGCTCGAGCTAAGCTAGCGGCGAAGGAGGCCGAGCTGAAGCGGGTCTCCGAGGAGGGTGGCTTGGAAATAGATGAGGAGCGGAAGAAGTCGGCCGCTCTAAAAGCAAAGCTCGAGGAGAAGTCGGCTGAGGTCGACGAGAAGTTCAAGTTTGCGTTTGAGAAGTGCCGAGATGAGATCCTAGTCCAGCATCCTGAGTGGGACCTCTCCTTCCTGGATGAAGCGCCTACTGGTGAGGAGGTTCAAGCTAAGCTGACCCAAGCCGATGCTCCGACCACTAGCAGAATTGCTCCTGAGATCGTCGCATCTACTGACGCTGCTGGGTCCTCTCTAGTTGAAGCTCCCTAAGTCCCTCCGACTGACGCTGCTGAGGCCTAAGGCCTTTTCATATTTTTTGTTTTGTTTAGTTGTTGCCCGGGTTGGGCTTTAAACTGTCCTCTTTTTTTTAATGATGATGATGGTGCCCCTGTTGGGGCTTGCTATGAATGGTGCCCCTTTTGGGCTTTATATTTTAAATTCCATATTTTTGTTGCCAATGATTTGCAAATACGCATTTTTTTTATGCTTTTATGCTTGTGTGATGGCATGTGTTCCCCCACTTCGAGGTCGAGCATAGGTCTGCTTGATCGTGGGAGTACAATGTTTGTGTAACAGACGACCTGATCTAAGGTCTCCTTTTCCTTGTGGGCTGTTAAGTCGTAGGCTGATGTGCGTTCGGACTAAGGCATGCTTCTTGGAGGGGTCATCTTTGATCGAACTTTCCTCAGCTCGCTTCTGAGCTTTTGATCACAAGACGCCGCCCTTGGGCCTTGGGCCTCTCAGTCGTCTATTATGTTTAATCGTTGACTTATGTAGAGAAATAAAGTTTGCTTTTATTAATTTCGTAAAATCTACTTACAAGCAACTTTCGCACATATAGTGATCATTGTAGAATGGGCCTAAAGCCCTTGTAAACAAGTCGATCTGATCACGAATAGTAGATCTTCAAGTGCTCGACATTCCATGGATGAGGAAGAAGCCGACCTTCCAAGTCCTCCAGCCAATACGTCCTAGGCCGAGCTGTGTTGATAACTCTATAGGGTCCTTCCCAGTTTAGACCCAATGCTCCAAAGCTCTTCTCCTTGGTTTCTTTGGAGATCTCTCGCAGGACGAGGTCTCCTACTCTGAAGCTTCTCTTCCTTTCTTTAGAGTTGTAATATTTTGCAACTCTTTGCTGGTAGGCAACCACCCTCACCCGAGATGTTTCTCTGACTTCTTCCAGTAAATCGAGGTTAAGTCACATCTGACTTTCATTGTTCTCTGGCTGGAAGTTCTCAGTTCGGTGGGATGGCATTCTGACCTCAACTGAGACCACTGCCTCAGCTCCGAAAGCCAGAGAAAACGGTGTTTCGCCTGTCGTTGACCGAGCTATGGTCTGATATGCCCAGAGCACGTTCGAAAGTTCCTCGGCTCATGCACCTTTGCAATGGCCTAGCTTTGTCGTAAGATGCCCCTTGATGATCTTGTTGATGGCCTCAACTTGACCATTGGCTTGCAGAGGAATAGGCATTCCGTATGCCGAGCTCATGGCAGAATTCCCGAAACTTGGCGTTGTCGAACTAACGCCCGTTGTCAGTGACGATGGTGTGGGTAATTCCGAATCGGCAGACAATCAACCTCCAAATGAAGTCGGTTGTTTTCTTCTCAGTAATCCTGGCCAGTGGTTCAGCTTCCGCCCACTTGGTGAAGTAATCTATAGCGACAATTGCATACTTGGTCTGCCCTTTGCCTTGGGGAAGAGGTCCAATGATGTCTACCCCCCACTAAGCGAACGGCCAGGGGCCGGTCATAGGGGTCGGCTCTTCCGAAGGCAAATGAGGAATCGGAGCAACCCTCTGACACTTGTTGCATTTCTTCATTATCTCCTGGGAGTCCTTCTGAATGGTTGGCCAGTAATATCCCTGTCAAATCACCTTGTAAGCTAGTGCTCAGCTCCCGGAGTGATTTCCACAGCAACCTTGATGGATCTACCTGAGGACGTAGTATGCTTCGTCAAGGCGTAGGCACCTTAGGCATGGAAGAGAGAATCCTTTCTTGTAGAGCGTATCCCCAATCATTGTGTATCAAGTTGACCTGTACCGAATCCTTCACACTTCACGCTTGTCTTCGAGCAATTCTCCGTGTTGCAAATAGCGGAAGATTGGATCCATCCAAGTCAGGTCAGTGCTTACGGGGAGTGACTCCTTCACATATTCGCAGGCAATGCTCCACTCAAGTAGGAACTCGATCGGGATCGTCTTCGCAAGCTCATCGTCAACTGCGGATGCGAGTTTTGCCAAGGAATCCGCATTTGAATTTTCCAACCTTAGGACCTGGACGACCTCGAAGTGCTCGAACTGCCTGAGGAGTTCTTGAGCGTTGGCCAAGTAGGCGATCATCCTTTTTCCCTTCGCTTGGTATTCGGTGGTCACCTGTCCGACCACCAACTGTGAGTCACCGTGCACCTTCAACCTCCGAGCTCCCAATACTTCAGCTAGTCGGAGCCCGGCCATGAGGGCCTCGTACTCTGCTTCATCGTTTGAGGCCCGGAAGCTAAACCTCAGAGCGTACTATACTTTCACTCCATCCAGAGAGGTCAGGATAAGACCTGCTCCACTTCCTTGAGAGTTGGAGGATCCGTCCACATGGAGGGAACACGTCGGACATGATAAGCTCCCCTCAGGTAGGCCTCCAACTTCTTCTAATTTCATAGGTTGTGCATTCGGTAAGCTAGTGAATTCGGCAATGAAATCCACCACGGCTTGCCCTTTGATGGCCGTGCGTAGGCGATACTGGATGTCGAACTCACCGAGCTTGACGGCCCACTTGGTGAGCCAACCAGATGTCTCTGGCTTTTGCAAGACTTGGCGCAACGGCTGATTTGTCAGAACCACTATCGAATGTGCTTGAAAGTATGGCCTCAAGCATCTGGCCGAGGTGACCAGAGCTAGGGCCAACTTCTCAATGCTTGGATATCTGGTCTCTGCGTCAAGCAGAGCTTTGCTAACATAATACACCGGCCAATGAGTACCCTTGTCGTTCCTCACCAAGGCCGAACTAACTACTAATGGTGAGATGGCCAAGTACGGCAACAACTCTTCCCTTTGCACGGGCTTGGATAGTAGAGGCGGCGACCCGAGGTATGCCTTAAGCTCTTGAAATACTTGCTCGCATTCTTCCGTCCAGGTCGGCTTCTAACTCCCCCTCAGCTGACACTTGTTCGTCGCCCTGGAGACAAATCTATTCAGAGCAGCGATCCAGCCTGTGAGGAGCTGGATTTCTTTCGTTGTGTTGGGCAAGCTCATCTCAATCAGAGCTCGTATCTTCTCTAGATTGGCCTCAATCTCGAGCTGGTGCACCATGAAGCCGAGAAATTTCCCCGAGCTGACTCCAAAGGTGCATTTGTTCGGATTAAGCCTCATCTAGTACTTTCTCAAGGTACTGAACATCTCGCGGAGGTCTTGTATGTGATCTTCCGGCCTGATGCTCTTGATGAGCATGTCGTCCACATAAACTTCCATAGTCTTGCCGATCTGGTTTGCAAACATGCAGTTGACTAATCGTTGGTAGGTCGCCCCCGCATTCTTCAGACTGAAAGGCATGACCTTGTAACAATAGAGGCCTCAATCGGTGATAAAGGTTGTTTTCTGCTTGTCTAGGATGTGCATCTGGATCTGGTTATACCCAGAATATGCGTCTATGAATTTGAGCAGAGCATAGCCCGCCGTCGCATCAACGAGCTAGTCAATTTGAGGGAGGGGGAAATAATCCTTCGAGCATACCTTGTTGAGGCCAGTGTAATCCACACAAACTCTCCATTTCCTGTTTGCCTTTTTTACTAGCACAACGTTAGCAAGCCAGTCAGGATAGTTGATCTCCTCAATAAAGTCGGCCTAAAGTAACTTGTCGACTTCTTCATTGATAACCGCGTACCTATCTATGTTGAATGGTCGTCGCTTCTGCCGTACTGGTTTGTGACTCGAGTCGGTGTTTAGACGGTGCACCATCACTTCTGGGTCAATGCCAGGCATGTCCTAGTGTGACTAGGCAAACGCATCGGCATGTTCTTTCAAAAGGTTGCCGAGCTCTTGGTAGAGCTCGAAATGGAGTTGCAACCCGATCTGAATTGTCCTCGTCGGGTCGTCATCGATAACTAGTATGGCTAGTAGATCCTTGGTAGGCGAGCCTTTCTCTACGAACTCCTCTCTAGGGTCTAGAGAGGTGTCCCGCGTGATGGTGTATTCCAGGCTCTTGCTGCGGAAGGCCGTAGCGTAATAGCGTCGAGCTTCCTCCTGGTCGCCCTTGACCACTTTGACTCCCCCTTCAGCTGGGAACTTCATCATCAAGTGGTAGATGGATACCACAGCTTTCAAGGCCCTCAGAGAAGGTCGGCCCATGATAGTATTGTAGACCGAAGGCGTGTTGACCACTAAAAGTCTACCTTGAGGAGGACCTGATGTGGCCCATCCCCGGCAGTTACTGGAAGGGTGATTCTTCCCTTTGGCATAATACTATCTCCAGTGAATTCAATCAAAGGGGTCCTCACTGGCAAGAGTCTAGATCAGTTGATCTTCATTTTGACGACTGATCCTCCTGTTAGAATGTCAGCCAAGCTTCCAGTGTCGACCAACATCCTGAACAACTTCTAATTGGCCACCGCCATGGTCACCACCAGTGAGTCGTCGTGGGGTGAATGACTCTCTTGGCGTCCTCCTCGGTAAAAGCGATTAAGCACGAATCGACCTTGGGCATTTTACATGGCCGACTTGTAAGGTTGTCTAGGTGTACGTCCTCGGTAGCCCATGCCTCTCGAGCGTATGCCTTGCGGGCATTGTTGAAGTCGCCTCCAGTGGGTCCGCTAAAAATTGTGCGGATCTCCCCGAATGGTTCATTGTCGATCATTTCTTCCTGATGCTCCTGCCGATATGCTGACTTGTAGTCGTCGTTGGGCGACGAACTCTCGTAGAAAACCCTGCTAAATAAGGGTCTCAATCTACTCCTTCGGGTCGATGCAGTTGGCGGTATTTTGGTCGTGATCCTTGTGGAAGAGGCAATATTTTGACTTGCTCCTCCTGTTAGGATCAGTTGTCATTTTGCCGATCCACTTAAACATCTGCTTATCTCGAACTGTCGTGCACACCTGCTCGAAAGGGGTGTTCAAAGGCATGTAGCGTTTGAAATGGCTGGATGAGGCTTTGGCTCCTCGGGGAGCACTGCCTCAGCTGGACGAGCTGCAGTCGTCCTTTTGTCGCTTGGGGCCGAACTCCTCCTTAGGCTCCTTTTCTTTTAGGATTTGTGAGAGTTGACTAGCTCCTTTGCGTTTATATGTTTCTGAACTCTATCCAAGAGCTCGGCTACTATAGCCAGTGGCTCAAGCCGATGTGACCAAAGGAATTTCCCATGCTTCAACCCGGATATCATGGTGTGAAGCATTACCTCCTCGGGCAGATTTTCGATTTGAACAGCCTCTGCGTTGAACCGAGCTAGGTAATCTTTCAGTGACTCATCTTCCCTCTGTATAACCGCAATAAGATGTGTCGAATGCTTCCGCGGGTCGGTACTTCCGATGAACTGTGTCGCAAAGGCTCTGTTGAGCTGCATGAATGAACTAATGGTCCTCAGTTTTAGATTCCGAAACCAAGTCCGAGTTGAGCCCTCTAGATTCAGCGGGAAAGCCTTACACATGATGGGTCCACTAGCGCCGTGAAGTTCCATCCAAATGCGGAACGTCTCCAAATGCTCAGCGGGGTTCCCCACTCCATTGTAATGCTTGATCTGGGGTACTTTAACCCCTTAGGGAGCTGCTCCGCCTTGATATCATCGGTAAAAGGGGACTCTGTCTACTCGACGAGGGCGTTGATGGTGATCGAGGCCTTAGCTTTGTGGGCCCGCTGTAGGTTGCCAAAGCGGTTCCTGAGCTCACGCAGCTCGGCTTCCCATGGGGCTTTATTCTCTGCCATGTGCTCCAAGGCCTCACTTTGCCGAGCCTGGCGGTGTTCCTCCAATGTATGGCGCAGATCTGACGCGGGGAGCTCGGCTGTGGGACGTGCTCTGGCGGTCGTAGCTTGGCTGATGCGGTCATCTTCATCCAGAGCTTGGTCCTGCTACCGGCGAGATGGCTGGTGCCGATCATCTTGTGAGGGTTCCCCCGCTCCTCGAGGGTTGTGTTGCGGCTAAGCTAGCCCCGTCAGGAATGCTTTGATGTCATCCAGCTGCTGGGTCACCCCTCTGATCTGCTCCTCGAGGGCAAAGATCCTGACCCCACGATTGCGAGACCTTGGACATCCACTGCCTTGGGCGGAATTCTGGGGTGATCCGAGTTGAGGGAGAGGTGTCTGGAGGACACCCTCTTCCTCATGTTGGTCAGGCTGGGAAGGCCCAGCCCCCATAGGCACCGTCCCCTTGTTCCTCTTTCCTCCGGCCATCGTGGTTTAGGTAAAGAGAGCTTAGAAATGTAATCGAGAAGTTGATGGAAAGCTTGGAAAGGTGAGAACACGACTTCGTTGTCAGTTCCCAAAGACGGCGCCAATCTGTTGTCATTAAAACTGGACAACGGATGAGATGACTTGATCTCCACCTTGGACGAATGGATGTCGTTGATCTCCTGCAGGTGTGCGGACTGGATCTAGACTGGAGGTCCGCTAGATCCTATAGAACACAAGGAAAGCTTAAGGGGGGTGGCCGAGGTCCGGTCGTTAACCCTCCGATGCTTAACTTAGTTGGGTGTAGGAGAGTAGAGGCAAGTCTCTGGGTAGATTTGTACGTACCTTAGGCTGTGGGAGAGTGCCTCTATATATAGGGTCATTGGAGAGCAGTTGAGAGCTACGATCGTGGCTCCAATCGTGACCATTATGCTCGTTGAGGGCATGATTCCCGGAGTCATGGATCACGCCTGTAATGTTCGAAGAAGTGTCCGTCTTCTCCAGGCCCGTCCCTGGACTTCCGCGCGCCTTTATGACGGTCGTGGCCCAGGTTAGCCTGGTGGTAATATGGGCCGAGGCCAAGCTCTCTGCTCGTCGACCATGTCAGTAGAACAACCTAGTTCGGATTGTTTTCATATATATCCAAAATGACCTTTGTAAAGGCCGACCTGTCGTCACATCGATTCTGGTCCTCAGCTCTCTTCCTATCATGGTCGGCCATCTTGCGTCCAACGTCAGTGTGTGAGCCGGAGGACCTGTACCTGGACCCGTGGGCTTTCCTTGTGACCTGAGATCAACTCGGATTTACCCACAACACCATGGATCCAATGCACCCAAAGCATTATAAGTAATTAATGCCCCTAGTTGCATCGGGACACTTGGAGAGTCCAAATGATTGATCTTAATTGTCCATTAGGTCAAGCACAGATTTCATGGGCTACCGTGAAAAACCACACCGATCTTAAATCAATATGTTAGATGGTCTTCTTTTTATAGGCATCCATTTCGAAGCTACAATTGGACCTTTTATATAATGATCCTGACCATCAATTTAATAGGCGATTCATCCGATGGCTAGAATCATCCTGTCAGCATGAATTTTGCATTGTGGGCCATGACATGTGTGTTGGACCTATTGGACAGCCCGGATCAGCTATTTGTCCAAATTTCCCAATTCAACCAGGAGAACTATAACTCACAGTGATCAAGAGCATCAGATCATTTCTCTTTATTTATTTGTTCAAGATAAATATCAAAGGAGAGGAAATTACGAAATTACCCATGTCGGCCGGCACATCTTCACGAAATCCTCCCTTGAGTTCTTGCACTCAGCAGGGTAGAGAAGTCCGACGGAAGCGATTTCTGTGGGCTTCTTCGTAGATTCCTTCTCAACACAAGCATAGAAAGAATCGCGTGCCTATTTTCCATGAGCATCCATTATCAAACCAGGAAATGATACATAGGCCCTTCTTTTTTAATGCTTACACCCCTTTCTTTTCTAATTTGGTAACAAAAGAACGACACAAATTGTACTGTTGTATTACCAAAAGTATTAAAAAAAAAAGGGTGCATCAATCAAAGAGAGTGGGTGTAAATAGAGGATCCATTTTCCCTTTTTCTTTACTTCTTTGTGAAGAAATTCCTGAGTTTGTGAGAAATTGATATCTACACCCGCCATTTTTTATAGATCCGCCCTTTTTTTAAACGTCTGGTGATACAATAGTACAACTTTTGTTTTGAGAAATGGAGAGGGAGGGTACCTTGTAGCAGGAGTTTCTGGCTTCGGTGAGCACGTCGGTGTAGATTCTTTCGGTGTCCCGCGATTCATGCGCTTCCAATGGCATCGTTGTTGGAGCAGCTACCATTAGCTTCCTCTTCTCTTCTTCATGTTCTGTTTTCTGCTCGAGCTCTAGGGCGTGCAGTCGTAGTCTTGTGTTGCACTGATACGTGTGGGCCTCAGGTGGACCCGAATCTTCTCTGTGGGTCCCATCAAGTTTTATACGTGAATCCAATCCGTCCATCAGTTGGGAAAACTTAATTTAAACAGTACATAAAATAATTATTCCAATAAAATGTTCGGATGGGATGGGGAAAATGTGAAATTTCGATAAAACTTTTAATGTGGCCTGGATGGGTTTTGGATCATGCTAATTCTTGTATTTTCATTTTATCCTGAATTCTTTACACCGGGTTTGATGAAAAATATATAGTGGCCCGTACAGAAATCTATGGTCAGAATTTCATCATCATTCGCTGTCTATGGCCCATGTGAACTAATGATCTGACTTTGTTCAGGGTCTATAATCGAGAATAAAACCTGATGGACGGTGTAGGATTTTATATATAATGGGGCGAGCATGCATGAAGCTTGGGTAGCAAGGGCTGTCAATGGACTGGATCTTAGTCCGAATTTGCTCCGAATTTTTCGGATCTGGATCAACGGGTCAAATATGGATCACAGAATGTGATCCATTTAATCATCGGGTCGGATTCGGATCGACCTCGATCCGATCCGACTCATCAAGTATAAAAGGGAAAAAAATCCATAAATTTCTAAGACCGTCCCCGCTCGCCTCTCCACTCTCAAATTGCTTCCCTCTCAAAATCAGGCATCTCTCTCTCTCTCTCTCTCTCTCTCTCGCCTTCCTTCTCTAGATGGCCAGCCGGAGGCCCGAAGATGGGTGTGTGGCTACCTAACAGCAGTGGGTGTGTGGCTAGCTAACAGGAGTAGGTGCGTGCGTGGCTAACAGGGTTGCAGGGGTGGGTGAGTAGCTAGCTAACAGGGTGGGTGCGTGCGTAGCTAACAGGGGTGGGTGTGTGCATGCATAACTAACAGGGTGGGTGTGTGCGTAGCTAACAAGGGCGGGTGTGTGCGTGCATAGCAAATAGGGTGGGTGTGTGCGTAGCTAACAGGGGTGGGTGGGTGGGTGCGTGCGTGCAGCGTGTATAGCTAACATGGTGGGTGGGTGTGTGTAGGATTTTGGATCAGAGTCGGATCAGCCGAATCTCTATCGGGTCGGATTTCGGATCAACTGTTTCAGAGATCCATCGGATTTCGGGTTGGATACGGATCATCCGGATCACAAATCGAATCAGATTCAGATCAGCTATGATCCGCTCCAAATCCGATCCATTGAAAGTCCTATGGGTAGTCTGCATTGCACATGTGTTCGCAGTACGTGTCAATGGGCGGGCTCAGGTCTGAAAAAATGAGAATTTTTAATAGGCTTAGCCCGCGGCCGACCCTAAACAGTTACTAACCTTCGCCTCGGCTCATTGATAACCCTAGTTCGAAAGGATTCAATTACGCCTCATTACTAGAGACAAGGATTGTATAGCATGCGGGGATGTCAATGGACCAAGCTCGGGCTTGAAAATTCATAATTTTGAATCGGGCTACCTCAAAATAGTTCAAAATTTGGGCCAGACCTACTTAGGCCTAGCCCGTTGATAGCCCTAATAGTGTGGCACTCACCATTCTGTGGTGCTCGATGTATGTGTTTTTTAGACACTATCCATCCATTTTTTTTCCAGCTTATTTTAGTGCTTGAGAAAAAAAAAAATTGAAGTATATCAAAGCTCAAGTGAACTACACCATAAGGAAACAATAAGATTGATATTCGAATGCACACCATTGAAAAGTTAGCGGAGCCTTGAAAATATCAAGCTTAAATTTGTATTTTTCCATCCACATGACCTTATAAACAGGTTGCATGACAAATAAGCATCAATGTTGGCCCTAAAAAGGTTTTAATAGTGGACTTAATTATTTCCACTATTATTTCACTTGGGATTTAGATATGCTTCAATTTAAGGTCTTGCCCTAAAATGAATTGGAAAAATGAATGCACAGCATGGATAAAACACATATATCATGATGAACCTTGCTAAATCTCCACACTACAATAAAGGGTGGTGAGCACCTTGTTAGGATTTGTGAAGCCTGATCATCAAAGGTGCACTGTTCATCCAATCATCACTTTCACGAGTCAAGCTCCATGTTGAGCTCGTTGGGGTTGGAGGGGAGTAGTGCCCCATTGCTTGGGGATTTGGGGACGTAGCCCCTTACCTGGAAGGCAATTTCGGAATTTTACATGGAATTTATGTAAACCCTAGTTCATTTGGGGTAATAAATATTCTGTCAGGAGAGAGAGAGAGAGAGAGAGAGAGAGAGAGAGAGAGTCATCATTGTATTAAGAGTTGCTTTTTCCTTTTCCTTTTCCTTTGAGCATGTTGGATTGGCATAAATTCGTTGATGTATCAGAAGGGAACATGTAAATTTTTATATTGTGGTTTGCCTTTTTTCATGTTTTCTTTTGATTCTTTTTTTTTTTTTTTTTTTTTTTGTGTTCAATCCACCTAGGTAAATTTTTTACGCAGGGAGGGGGTGGGAAGGTCAATCACCGTATAGATACCTTGAATTAACAAGGAGTTCTCGAGTCCACGAAAAGATAAAAGGAAATAATTTTTAGAAAACATAAAATAATTGATTGAATGCATAAAATTATGTCTATGATACTTTAAATAAAAAATCAAACCCTAGGATGAAGTATTAGACTCCAACTCAAACTAAAACACCTAGAAAAGCTTACTTACAATAAATAGTAAACTTACTATTTATATACGTCTCTCATTCCTACTAAGCTTCATGGTTTTCGACCAAAAATAGAAATTTTTCAAATGGACTCAACCACGTATTCTACACACTTTCATAAGCCTTTTCATGTTGGGCACAATTTCTAAAACCATACAGATCAAAAGATGTGATCAAAACAAAACTTACTATTTATAGTAAAATCAAACTAAAACTAGGCTAATAACTGATAATCTAGTTGAATCTCGCAAATCCGGCATGGGCAACCCTACATAGTGGGGTTGGATGGCTTAACTAGCTCGAGGTACCCCAAAATAAAATATTATACGTCCAAAAACTCATCCCGGATTGTGAGATACGACTGATTTATGGCCTTGACAGCCCAAATCACTTCCCGCCCCGATTAGGCTTCCTCTGGTCTATCTTGGTCATATTGTAACGCCCTGAAAATTTCAATCCTCGAGCCTCGAGAGTACTTGAGCACCTTTAGAAAATTTTCTAATTTATTTATCAATTGAGAGTACAGACGCCCGATTTAGAACTAAGACTCTAGGAGATTTGTATTGAAAACCCTAGTTTGGACGATCCGATTTGATCGAAACCTCGTAAGACATTTAGACATATCAATTTAACCGTACATTCTTTGTTAGATATCATGGATAGCTACGGATTCCTTTTTAATTGTCTAATCCTTCATCCGATCAGTAAATTAATGAATCTCAATCTATGATTTACTGAAATCACAATGGATTAACATATATAACCGACTCACAATGCAGATCCACCTTAGATTACCCTAATCAATGAATCAAATCTCGATTATCTTGAGTTTAGAGATCGATTTGATAAAATAACCATTTTGACATGTAAATTATACGAATGAGATTAACCGCCCTTAACCTGCAAATAAATGGACCCCGTATATCACATCATGTAGTTAGCTATGCCCGCTACGACCTAGTGAAAGGATTCGCTGAACTTTGTTCTCTAAATCATTTAAATGGTGTCCTGAAAACTTAGAACAGCTATAGACCGTTCGTTAGTAGGCCGTTGATCACGAATCTACGCAAAATCAATTGCCTTAGTGGGCTTGACCTTTTCCCTATATCAGATACCCGACACCCTATCCCGAACTGCACAACTTAGATTAAGACCAGAGAGGGTGAGTTGTGTGACTCACCTCAACCTTGGATCATCTACAACTATAAATACCAAGCTCATTTGAGAATTCCATTTCAAAAAGAATTTCGGGATTTTGCTTGGGTTTTCTTCTAGGGTTTGGTCAAACCCTTTTACTCTTTCACCATTCTTTCTACTGATCGTAGGCGGGCCGTGCTTTGAGTTAAAATACCTCTCCTATTATAGAAATTAAGAAGTTTCATTAGGGATTCTCATTTCTAATTAGGATTTTTGTCGAATTTGGGTGTTCTAGTTGGATTTTCTTCAAATCCTTGAGGAATACTCATTCCTAGCTCGTGGATTCATCAATCAGGTGAGGACTATTCTTCTAAGTTGGCTATTATCAGCCCATGAGAATTCAAAATAGTGAAAATTAGATTTTTCTTGAATTTCATTCAAAGTTAAGTGCTGAAGGATTTATGTTTATGATTGATGTTCTATATATGTGATTAATTACATGTTTACTTCGATGTGTGGATTGATTGCCAATTTGAATCGATTTTATGAAAATATGAGATTTGATGTGTTGTACATATCAAGTGTTCGATGAAATTCCTGAGAGAACAGAAGTTCACATATGCTTGAGTAAGTGGATTACCATCCACCCAGGCTAGTGCCTGATTGTGAATTTGATGAGTTGGCCTGTAATAGCACGTCAAGTGTTTAATTTTACGCGATATGAAATGAAGTATATTACATATCAACTGTTTGGTTTTATGCCTGATTGAGACAATGAATGCTATGATGTTTTATTCCTCTCACAACATGCTTAGTATATTATTTAATTGACATGATTGGGATTAATATCTAAAAATCAAAATTTATGGACTGCCTAGTTGGATTTGGCCATCACGGACTTGTTTGGTCGACTTGGGGGTAACATGATCGACCGACCCTAACTACGCCGGTTTAGTTAATGTTTCGCTCGGCCTACTAAATCAGTCAATTTCAAGGTTAATCATATTTGTTTGATCATTGTTACATATTCTGTAGAATCTCGAATACCACAATTACTATTGTTATGCAGTCACTTATAACTGTACGTATCAAGTCTCATGAGGCAGACATGGAATATGGGTAACTATGTTTGTGCTGTCTTTGACTAATGCGAGTGATGAGCCCTCCAATGGCCTTAAGCATTGAATCCTACATACTGAAGCTCATGGGTCAGGCATGGTATATGGGTAATTGGGCTTGTGCTGTCTTTGACCGGTATTGATCCTGATGGTCTTATCGAGAGTCTTAAGCACCGATGCTAGGTGACGAGCCTACCATCATTGATCTTGGGTGACGACCCATTACCATGTACATGACCTTCTAGGGCATCGAAACCCTTACCGTTTGATTCATTATTCGGTTATGTTGGGTGACGGACCCAAATTGGGATTCTTGGAGCCGGGCATAGGACGCCCTGGCCTAGCGGTGGGCCCCGGCCTGGTAGAGGGTACCCCGACCTGGCATTGTCCAGTGTTCGATAAGGCCACTGTCCAGTGTCCCGCTTTCCTCGCTATCCAGTGTTTGGCCACGTTCCTATCGGTCGTGTTCCTGGTTATTAGACTCTTAATAAAATTGAGATATTCTGGCTTCGCCAATACTGCTAATTGAATACAGGATTAAATAAATACTTGGTAAACATGCATGCATCACATTTTCACGTGCATTAGTCTGATGCTGCTGCTAGGTGGTAACCTCACCGTTTATTTTTCTGGAACATAACATTTGCATATCATGAATGCATGCATTATTCAACTAGAATAAGAACTTGATTGTAAGGTTATGCTATCTGTTAATGCTAGGGTGGTAGGTGTGAGAGCCCCACCATTTGTTATGCTTTACTACTTGTACTTGATTGTGTTGATGATATGTTTAACTTAGGGAATGGTAACACTGAGTATGATTCCTCATTCTCACCTGGGGGGGAGGGGGTTAAAACACCAACAAGTTATTTTGATGCAGGAATTGCTGCCACTTGATGCATGAGATGCAGGACCTGTTGGCTTACCTATGTCTTACGTTTCATTTTCTGTCTTGAATTGGACGTCTTGGGTCGATATTCTTAAAGACTCCATTGTACATGTATAAAATTGAGCCCCAGCTGAGTTGACTCCTTGATTGTGTGGATAATTGTATGTATTTACACTTTAAATTCAAACTGAATTATACACTGTTTAGCTTCAATCTCTATTTATGTGTTGATGCCATCAATTTGTGTCATTAAACTATACTTTCACAAAATACAGTCACCTCGGAAGAGTCGGGAGCCGCGGATTACCCGACACTTGATTTTCGGGGCGTAACACATATAGATATCCACACCCCACTCTACATCAATTTGAGAAGCATATTGCATGGTATGGTGGTATGTTGATGTCACGAAGTTCCATGGACCCCATTATGATATATGTATTATAGCCCTACCATCCATTCATTTTGCAAAAACATTTTAGTGTAGGGCAAAAAAATGAGGCAAATCCAAAGCTTATGTAGACCACACTACAAAATGCAATGGGGATTAAACACCTACCCTTGAAACTTCTCGGGGGCAACAAATTTTTTGAATTAACTAATATTTGTGCCTTCCCTTCGTGTTTGTGTGACCTTATGAAGGGGCTGAATGGAAAATAAACATCAAGGTGGGCCCTAAGAAAATTTCAACTGTGGGCATCACTATGGTCATTGCTTTTTGAGGTTTGGTCCACTTGAGCTTTGGATCCCCCTCATTTTTGGGCTAATGCCCTAAAGTGATCTTGTAAGATTATGGACGGTGTGGATATAACACATATCATTGTGGGGGCGGAACTTGGTGACATCAACATGCCATTGAGGTTGATGGTGTGTTGTAGTCACCAAGTTTTGTGGGCCCCATCATGATGTATGTGTTATATCTAGACAGCCCATCTATTTGGTGAGAACATTTTATGGCATGCGCCTAAATATGAGGTGGGTCAAAAGCAGTGGACCACACCGCATGAAGTAGTGGAGAATTTAAAACCTTTTGAGAGCCACTGAAGTTTTAGATTAAGCTAATATTTATTTTTCCCTTTATCAATGTCTGTGTGACTTTATGAATAAGTTGAATGGCAGATAAACATCATGGTGGCTTCATAATGGTGGGCATTATTGCACCCACGGCTCTGTGTAGTATGGTCCACTTGAAATTTGGATCTACCTCATTTTTTGGCCCATGCCTCATAGATCTACATCAGTGGGGCCCACAGAACTTGGTGATGTTAACACATACCGAGGCATGCCATGCAAGCTTCGGGTAAATTCAGCCTGCAAAGGGAGCCCACTATGATGTGATGTGTATGTGGAATTCAATCCACCATTCATGTGCATCTCATCATGTTCTCCTGTGCATCCAAAAATCAGACCGATCACAATCTTTACGGGGCCACACCATGTAAAATCATGCTTTGAACCACAAAAACACGTGGTAGGCTGCACCTGAATTTTGGAACGGTGCACCTGAGTTTTGGGCGCGCGACTTGGGTGAGACCCCGGAACCAGCGATGTGGGTGGGACCCTGAACCTAGGGCCCACCAGGATGTATTCCTTGTAGATCCATGTTGTTAATCTGCTTTTCCAGATTATTTTATACAATGGTACCAAAAATGAAGAAGATGAAAATTTTGGGTGGACTACAACATAAGAAACACTGGTTAATGACCATTAAAAACTTTTTGTAAGCCACAAAAGTTTTCTATCAACCTGATATTTGTTTTTTCCTTTCATTCCTATCTACGTGACCTTATCAACAGATTGGATGGTCAATAAACATTACGGTGGACTCCAGGAAGTTTTTAATGGTCACGGTTGAATGATAACTGTTTCTTGGGGTGTGGTCCACCTAAAATTTGCATCTGTTTCATTTTTGGGAATGCATCCTAAAATAATATGAAGAAATAGATGGACGGCGTGGATCTACAAAGAATACATCCAAGTGGTCCCTAGGTTCAGGGTCCCACCGACGTCGCTGGTTCCGGGATCACACCCAAGTCGCGCCCGAGTATTGTGGCGTCCAGTCATCCAGGTGGGCGCATCTTCTGAATAAATGGCATATAAAAACATAGTTGGCGTACACATCATCTGACCTGTTTTCTCAGCGGCAAGGAGAACATTAAAAGCTGGAGTTTCAGGGCATGATCCAAAAAATGAAGCAGTTCCAAATCCCAAATGGGCCATAATACGGGAAAAAGTGGTGATTGAACATTAAAAACTTCCTGTGGGCCACAAAAGCTTTGGATCATGATGATATTTATGTCATCTCTTCATCTAGGTGTATGTGACCTTATCAACAGGTTGGATGGAAAATAAACATTCTGGTGGAATCCAATGAAAATCCATGAAGTTTTCAATGATAGAGATTCAATCACAACTGTTTCTGTGGTGTGGTCCACCTAAGATTTGAGTCAGCTTCATTTTTAGTATCATACCCTAAAATAATCTTTTAAAATGGTTGGACGGTGTGGATTTAAGACACATACATCACTGTGAGCCCCACAGTCAGGGGTCCCACCCCACCTTGGTGGATCCGGGGTCTCACCTAATCCGCTCCCACAGGTTTAAGCTTAACTTACAGAGCTTGTAGTGGGTAGTCAGGCTACTAATGGGCTGGGCCCTCGTGTGAGGTTTGTGCGATGCTTGAGTCTGTTATTGGGCCCCTTTGGATTGACCAATCTGGACCATTCAACTGATTCTCAACCTCTTAGATGGTGAGGGGATCGCCCGCTAGCCCGGCTGGTAGACGCCTGGGCGTTTCAACTGCTGGTCTCGGGTTCGGAAAAGAAAAAAAAAAACCTCTTACACTGTAATCTAAATCTAGTTGCTAAATCTTAATAAAAGAAGAAGAAGAAGAAGAAGAAGATTGGATAATGAAATGTTCACGGCCTAATGATGTTTTTCAGAAATCCACTGTTCATCTTTTTTATTAGCTCATTTTGGGTGTATGCCCAAATATGAGACAAATACAACACTCAAGTGGACCATACAGTTTGAAACAGTGTGTGGAACACCCACTGTTGAAACAGTCGTAGAGCCCATAATGATGTTTTTGAAATATCCACCCCACCCACCAGTTGCTCCATATGATTTTAGGGGATGGGAATGACCTTATGAACAGTTTGGACGCATAAAAACAAAACACCTAGTCCAAAGAAGATTTAAACCGTGGTCATTCAATCTCCACTGTTTCCTTCAATGTGGCACACTTAAGCTCTGGATCTGCCTCAATTTTGGGCCTGCCCATTACATGAGCTAGAAAATCGGATGAACAGGGGCCCTACTTATACTATGGGATAAAGCAAAGGTTTCAATGGTAGCCATTGCCCTCTCTAATTTTTCGTACTGTGTGGCTCACTTGAGTCTTGGATATGCCTATTTTGAGGCCAGCCCCTTATCGTGAGGTGGCAAAACGGATTTGGGTGGTCTTAAGTAACAGCTAGATAAGGCATCATATATATATTGTTAGGATCAGTAGAGCCCGGTCATCCAGCCAGCACTCTCGCAAGTTGAGCTCTGTACTAAGTTCGCTGGGGTTGCAAGGGACAACACCCCCCCAACTTGAAGGGCAATTTTGTAATTTCACACAACATTTTATGTAAATCCTAATTCATCTCGGGTAGTATATATAGTCTCTTGTTTGTGTGTGTATGTTGGGGGGGGGGGGGGGGGGGGGGGGGGGGCGAGATTTTATTGTACCAAGATAAATTTCTATGTTGTGGTTTGGATTCTTTTTTCTACTTTTCTTTGAATTTTGATATTGATGTGTGTGTGTTGTCGATAAGAGATCCTTCTCTCAACAACATACACATCATCGTGGGTCTAACCGAGATTTACGTTGCCCTTGATGGGAGGAGAGGACTCGTGTTACTGTAATATGGCCAATTGCTCGGCAAATGGCCTCTAAGTGAAATGCGGTAGCATTAGTCATGATGAAATTACTCAGAAGTAGACAATACTGATTAGGGCTGTCAACGGATCGGATTTGGAGCGGATAGTAGCTGATCCGTATCCGATCCGATTTGTGATCCGGGTGATCCGTATCCGACCCTAAATCCGACGGATCTCTAAACATTTATCCGAAATCCGACCCGACAGAGATTCAGCCGATCCGACCCGATCCGTCCATCCACCATGGGCTCTACTGAATTGATGGTCTGGATCATAGTCATTTTGTGCATCGCGTACGGCAGGTTTGCTGTTGAAACGCTGATGTCGAAACGCGTAAGTTGCGGTTAAAAAAAAAACAGAAAAATAAACGAAGAAGAAGACCGTACCTGCTGTTGAAACGCATAGCGTCTTCCAGCTGGGTGGGTCCATCTTGTGACTGACCTGTGTGGGTGCGTTTTGCAAGGGGTGGGTATAAACGCCTAAGCATCTTCCAGCTTGGTGGGTCCCTCTCCCTCACTCTGTTGGTGGACGCCCCCCTCTCTCTCTCGTTCTCTCATTGCGACAGTAGCTATGGGTTTTTTTTTTTTTTTTTAAATGTAACCGGATCATTATCAGATCGGAGCGGGGTCGCTCTGAATCCAAATCCGATTAATAAACGGATCACATATTTTGATCCGTATCCGATCCGTTGATCCGATTAATGATCCAAATCCGGTTAAATCGGATCAGATCCGGATCGGAGTCGGACCATGATCCGATCCATTAATAGCCCTAATACTGACGGCTAGTATTAATGTTTGTAATTGAATTGGAGGTAATTTTTCAGACATGCACACTATTTCAACAACTGATGTGGTGTATTTTTTTGCATGTGCATATTTTTGTGTGGCCCAATGAAACCAGCTTCAATTTCCTTTGGTTATCTTAGCTCTTAATTCCACATTTTTCTAGTATGTTTTTGTGTGGTCCACTGAACCTCTCTTCAATTTCCTTTGTTTATCAAAGCTCTTAATTCCTCATTTTTCTAGTTATATTCTTGTGTTGTGTGGCCCATTGAACCTAGCTTCAATTGTTGGAATTAGGTGCCTCAAATCTATGCTAACACAGGGGCGCCATTGGGCGATCGACGGGACTGGTCGATTGACTGACCATAGCAAATTTTGCACAGTAAACCCTTTAGACAATTTTGCACTATTTCGGGTGACCAAAGGTGCTCGGGCGGTGTCGATCGACAGACCAATCGTATGTCTGTTTGTGCAAGTCTTGACAATTTTGCATAAGATGTTTCTAATTCCGGTTTTATGCTATATAAAGGGGTGTAATCTAGATTAGGGTAATTACCAAAGGGGTCGGGTATCCTAAAAGGATTGAGAGAGTTCTAGGGTGAGAGAAAAAAACTTGTGCTACCTTGGATTTCTCTTGTGGGGCTTAGATCCGGGTGAGTTTCTTCATCTCTTGTAAACTTTTGATTCATAGCGATCACTTTGTACCGTGGTTTTTTCCGCGAGGGTTTTTCCACGTAAAATTCGGATTGTCTTTGTATGTTGATTTGCCTTGATTGCCATAGCGATTCATCCTCGTTTGATTCTCGCTTCCACAAGTTTCCCATGTTGAGAATTTTGATTTTAAAAATATTAAAAAAAACTAAAAAGTTTGAAGTTTTCTTTTTCCCTCCTAAAAACGAATTTGGAAAAACCAAAGCAAAAATGTAGTATTTTCTTTAGTCCCACATCAGATAGAGATGGCAAAAGGTTTTGGGATATAATTTGGGGGTTTTAAATATTCTTACTTGGAGAAATGGAAAGAGAGATCCTTAGGTTACATGTTTTAGTGCGCGCTCAGGCTCGAGCACGGGCACGAGCACGGGCGAGGGCAGGCGAGGGCGTGGGCAGTGAGTTAGTGTGGCTATAGTGGCGCTAGTTGGTGCATTTTACACTTTGCACGTGCGCATTGTGTCGTAGAGGAGTCGCTCATTTGCGACCTTATGTGAATCGTCGCGAGGCGGTGCGAAGGCAGCAAGGGAGACCATGAGCCTTATATAAGGCTGAGATTTCGACTGTTGGAGATGTGACCATTGTACATGAAACGGTCCAACAATAGTCATAACCATGAAGAAGCCGTTGTATTAAACAACAATGGTTATGACCATGCAAGTGCAACAGACAGAAACAACTACAAACGACTAGTCTTCCAATAGTCATAAATGGCTAGTTGGTTTATGAGCCCAGCCATAACCCCAGCTGTCACGCCCTGAAATTCGAGATTCGAGTACAACAACCCAAGGCCCGAGTTCTAGAGTGCGAATTTAATTCAAACATAACTTTTAGAGAAATTCCATTCCACATACCACAATACTACTAAACTAAGGTACTTTATTTATCATAGCTTAAATCTCAAATTGTAATTTAAATCAAACAACTACATCTACTCTGCAAACCATTTAAGTCTACTAAAGTTTGTTTTAATCATCTTCAAAAAGAAATAAATTAAACCACCTAATCTAAGATAAAGCTGCTAATTCCTGAAATCCTGCAGGAACTGTGGTGATTTTGGTGAGCTAAAGCCCAGTGAGGTCATTTCCATCACAGGTAATATTCTAGTTAATAAGAGATAAGATGTAAAACATCAACAGATAGGATTGTATGAAAATACACAAGGTTAAGGTTATAATTAATACACTTTATGATTTATTGTAGATGGAACATAATTATCATGATGTCATGTATGTTATGATACGTGTAAGAGCAATAAACGTCTAGGAACTCGCTGCCACTGAACATTAGGAACCTGTCGCAAATCAACCATGCTCACCTAACCGGTACAGCGAGGCGGCAAATCAACCATGCACGCCAGTGGGCAAATCAACCATGCTCAATAGTGAAACGACCAGAACTCGCTGCCACTGAAAATTAGGAACCTGTCGCAAATCAACCATGCTCACCTAACCGGTACAGCGAGCTGGCAAATCAACCATGTACGCTAGGAGTCAAATCAACCATGCTCCTGTTCTGTCGCAGTGTATAAATGTGTGTATATGTCATGAGTTATGGAAGCACTTCTTCAAGCATACAATGCATATCGAACCCAAGTCCAATCACACCATGCATGTGTTTACTTTATGAAAATATTTCTTTCCTTAAGTTATGGTCAATAAGGAAGTGTGAGCAAGTTGTGGTGTAAATTTTCAGTGCTTTGATGAATGTCTAGGGTTGAATCAAGGACGATGTCTTATCTATGATTTAAACTCAAGTTAGATTCATATAAAATTTTGGATGTGTGGGACTAAGAAGGAAAAGTTTAGAAAAGAGGAACCAACTTAGAAGAATAACAATTGAAAGATAAAATTTAAGAATAGAGACAAGAGATGAATCCCTTACCTAGAATCCATATTATGTGTAATAACAAAACACAACCCTAAAACCCTAGTTAAGGAAGAGATTGAATGATGGATCTTTACCTAAGATCCTTTACGTAAAATGCTAAAGAAAACTGAAAATTGAATGCAAAGGAAAGCAAACCTATGAAAGATAAAATCAACTAGAAATTCTGATATGAATCACTCACTCGACAGATCCTAAGCTCCAAGTTGAGCCTGAGTCGGAACTTCTCCTTCCTTCTTCTTTCTTTCTTCCTTCTTTCTCCTTCCTTCTTCTTTCTTCTTTCTTTCTTCTTTGTTGGAGTAGGATTCAGCAGCGTAGCAACAGCCACCATAACAGTAGCCGCACCACCGCCCTCTCTCTCTCTCTCTCTCTCTCTCTCTCTCTCTCTCTCACGGCTCCTCGCTCTCTTTCACGGCTTCTCTCTCTCTCTCTCTCACTCTATGCGTTTTCTAAAGGAGAGGAAACACGGCCCGGGGTCTTATAGTTTCCTACGGTCGGCTGAGTAGATGGGTGCGCATGAAGGAGTCCTGGTTGAGTTGGAGAAGGAGACCGACCGTATTTCAGAACTTCTTCGCGCATGGGATTCGTTGTACATCTAGGTGGGGTCCACACGGAGATCTAGAAGAGATCTGGCCCATCCATGCATGGCAGATCCGTGGATCTTGGAGTTTCTTGATTTGAACGGAGATTTGAAGAAGAGTAGATGTTTGGTTGATGGGAGAGAGACTTGAGAGGAAGGTAAGCGTTGGAGAGACAAAATCGATGGACAGCTTGGATTTTTCACTGGGGTCCACTTGATGGACGACGTGGGAGACCCAACTAGGGCTGCACACAATTCAATTTATGATCAATTTATCGATCGAATCGAATTGAAAAAATTAAATCGAATCGAATCGTTTTTAAAGATCAATTCAATTCAATTAAAAAAAAAAACAATTTCAATTCAATTTCAATTTTCAATTACGATCGATCGAATCGAATCGAAAATCGAATTGATCTATATTGAATTGAATTGATTGATCAAATTGAATTGAAATATATATATATATATATATATATATATATATATATATATATATATATATATATATATATATATATTATGCATTTTGTAGTAGGCCGTCCATTGATTTTTACATTTAAATTTAAGGTAAAATTTATTGATGAGAGCTCATTTTTGGGCTTGACCCCAAAGAAGGAGGCACATCAAAAGTTGAAGCTGTCCACACCATAGAAAGCAATGGATTAGATGACTAACATTTATTTTGGTGTGGTCCACATGGGCCTTAGATCTTCCTCAATTTTTGGATTATGCCCTAAAATGATCTGTTAAAACACATGGACGGAGTGGATAGACTACATAAATCACTGTGGGGCCCACGAGCCCCTGATTGGACCATCCCCTCTTTAGCCCAGAAGCGGATTCTGAACGAAGTTACTCAGGATGCTTAGCGAACTAAATAAACTCCGTGGGGTCTACAATGATTAATGTATGTTATCCACTCCGTCCATACATTTTAACATATAATTTTAGGGATTGAGACAAAAAAAATTAAACATATCTAAAGCTCAAGTGGCCCACACCGTAGTAAATAGTGTGCATTGAACCTGTACCATTGAAAATTTTTTAGAGGTCACAAAAGTTTTGGATCAAGCTGATTTTTTCCCCCTTCATCCATGTCTTCGTGATCTTATGAACAGGTGAGATGACAAATAAACATTACTGTGGGCCCCATGAAGGTTTCAACGGTGGAAATCATTATTCCCATTATTTCCTATGGTATGAACCACTTGAGATTTGGATATGGTTCAAGTTTGGGCTCAACTGTTAATATGATCTGGAAAAACGGATGGACTGTGTAGATAAGACACATACATTCACAGTGGGCCCAGCTGAGTTTACTCAGGAATTTGAGAGTCCGGAGTAACTACGCTGGCAATCCGATTCCCCCCAACCCGGGCGCGGATTAGGCGTTACCTTGGGAACAGCTGAGTGCGTGTTACCCTAACCATGTGGGGCCCATTTTAGTGTATTTTTTTTTTTATATATCTAAGCCGTCTATATGTTTTTTCATATCATTTTACGATGTGATCCAAAACCCTAAGAAGATCCAAATCTTAGGTGGACCATACCACTAGAAACAGTGATGAATAACCATTAAAAACATTTTGTGGGCCACAAAAGTTTTGGATCAATCTGATCTTTATATTTTCCCTTCATAAATACCTTATTGACATCATAAAGAGCTTGGATTGCAAATAAACACTACCAAACTTTACAATGGGCTCTTTGGAAATTTTAATGGTGGGGCACTCAATCACACTGTTTCTTGTAGTATGGTCCACTTGAGATTTGGATCTGCATAATTTTTGGAACCTCGTCCTAAAATGGGCTTTAGAAACGGATGGACGGAATGGATATACAAAATATCATCCATGTTGGCCATACGATAGGGGTAAGACCCACTTAGCTGTTCCTGGGGGTAACACCTAATTCGCACCCCCCAACCCGCACTTGACTATCGTCGATTTCAGTGTGGTCCATTTGGTCCTTAGATTTGCCTCATTTTTTTTATCATGCCCTCAAAATATATGTCAAAACAAATGGACGGAGTGGATAAGCCACATACATCATGGTGGGCCCCACGAGTCATTGACAGACCGTAAGCCTCTAGGGTAAACCCCGATTTCACCCCCCATTTCCCCCAAATCGCCCAAATCCCTCTCCCCCTCTCACGGTCTCATCTCCCCAACCCTACTGCCTCTCCCACAGGCTCTCCAACCGTCCCCATCACTCCATCTCGCCATCTCTCCCCATCAACTCAAGGTTAGCTCTCTCTCTCTCTCTCTCTCTCTCTCTCTCTCTCTCTCTCTCTCTCTCCTTCATCAGGCCCCACTGTTAGTACACCCACCCCACGCTGGTTTTTTTCTTCTTTTTTTTGGTTAGGACACACATTCCACTGTGTGTACACACACCCACACTATTAGTCACCCTGCAATGTTAGCCACCCCGACGTTTGGGAATCGATATGTAGACCTTAGTGTTGAGATGAGTTTATTTTCACTCAATCTGGGTGTGTGGTCAACATAGCATTTCGAGGGTCAAATTGTTTTTTCTTCATTTAAGTTGATTTTTTCTCAGAAATTTTTGTTTGGGTTTTCTGTTTATGGGTTGATTTATCTGGATCCGTGGCTTATGTTTATGTTTATGTTTTATTCTTTTTTTTTTTTTTTTTGGTTCTTGTTTGAGCCTTGGATATCTTTTAGCCCTAGAATGATCATCCAACAACATATTTTTTGGGTTTTGTAATGTATTTTTAGGTGATTGTATGTTTATATGCATGTACATGTATTTCTATGTAAGAAGATTTTTGGGTTTCTTTTTTGGACCTTTGATTTTCTTGTGGCCCCATCAAGAATGTCCAAATAACAGTTGTTGGGGCAGATGGTGAAACTTTAGGTCTTGTGGCCCTAATCCTATTGTAGTTGTAGATTTAGTTCTTTTTTTTTTTACTCATGAGTCTTTTTTAATGATCTCCATCTTTTTCTTCAACAGATCTGAGATTACACTCCTCATTTCATTTTTACGTGACACCTGATAGCTTTTGTAGGCCACCAACAATCACTGACAACAACACATGTAAGTTCTTTCCTTTTTAATTTTCGATCTCTTCCCTTCCTTTTTTTTTTTTTTTTTTGCATATTACCATGTCCATATTTGTATTACATAGTTTTAAACACGGTTTGTTTTGTTAAATGAATAGATGGCCAACCAACAAAGCCAAGTCCCATCCGCAGATATGTCAGTGAATACTCCAATGGTTGCGGATGAACAAGATACACCTTCATCCAACATAGGTTCAAAAGGGAAAAAAAGATCAGCTGTTTGGGAAGATTTCAAAGAGATAATTCTAAGTAATAACACAAAAAAGGTCAAGCGTAAACATTGTGGACAACTGTGGAAACCTAATGTAGGGGCTGCAACCACTCACCTTTGGAACCATATTAAAACTTGTTCAAAGAAAGCAAAGTTAAGTAAAGGCCAACAACAGCTATCGTTTCACTCAAGTGAAGGGCATGGAGGAGCCACTACCATTGGAAATTATAAGTTTGAAAAGGAAAAGATCAAGAATTGGGTTGTTAAGTTAATTATCTTGGAAGAAAAACTATTTAGATATGTCGAGTCCAAGATATTCACTTCATATAGCAAGTTTCTGAACCCACAATTTGAGAAGGTGTCACGTGGTGTAGTAGCAAGAGAGGTTATGAAAGTATATTTTGAAGAGAAGTTGAAACTTAAAAACAAATTGGCGGAAGTAAGACGTGTTAGTTTGACTTCAGATTTGTGGACAGCCTCAACACAAAAGATCGGGTACATGTGCTTGACGGGTCATTATCTTGATGATAAATGGAACTTAAACAAGGTTATCTTGAACTTCCGCCATCTCACTCCTCCTCATAGTGGAGTGCTAATTGCTGATGCTATCTATCAATGTCTTCTTGAATGGGGGATTGATAATAAGATTTCCACACTCACGTTAGATAATGCGTCTGCAAATGATGTTGCAATAAGTTCTCTAGAAGACCAATTTGCTGCAACAGGCAAACTTTTTTTTGGTGGGAAAATATTTCAAGCTCGATGTTGTGCTCACATTCTTAATTTGATCGTCCAAGATGGGCTCAAAGTGATAGAGACTACAATTGAGAATATACGAGAGAGCGTAAAGTACATAAGAGGGTCACAATCAAGATTTCACATATTTTCTGAAGTAGTAAAACGTTTGGAGTTGCCGACGAAGAAATCTTTAAAATTAGATGTGTGTACACGTTGGAATTCAACATTCGAAATGTTGGATAATGTGATTGAATTAAAACAAGCATTTTCCCAATACAAGGATCGTGATTCTAACTATCAATATTTACCTTCTCAAGAAGACTGGGCAAAAGCTGAAGAGGCTCATAAATTTTTGAAAGTTTTCAATTCGTGCACCAAGATATTTTCTGGAAATAAATATCCTACTGCGAATCTTTTCTTACCAGAAATTTGGAAGATTAAAGAGTGTTTAAACAAAAAGTCAATCTATGGGTCTGCTTATGTTCGAGAAATGGCAGAAGTGATGAAAAAGAAATTCGACAAGTATTGGTCCAAATGTCATTTGTTATTGGCCATTGCAACATTTTTAGATCCTCGATATAAGATGACATTGCTTAAATTTATCTTCATGAAGATCTACTCTCCTGATAAAGCTCAAGTGGAAATCGATCATATACGTAAATTCATAGAAGAATTATTTAACTTTTATGTTGGTTTAAGGGAGAGCATGGAAGGAAATGTTCGTAACAATTCTCAGGTTGATCGAATGAGTTGTGGTACTGGTGCAACAATGTCTTCTTTTGATGATGATGATGATTGCGATTATGAAAGGTTTGTTGATATTGAACATGCAGTTAATACAAATAAATCCGAACTTGATATATACATGGAGGATATTCTTCGTGGTCAACCTTCAGATTTTGATGTTTTGGGGTGGTGGAAATCAAAAGAAGTTAGTATCAAGTACAAAACTCTCTCCTTGATGGCACGTGATATTTTGTCCATACCAGTTTCTACTGTTGCATCAGAGTCGGCATTCAGCACAGGTTCGAGAGTTATCAGTAAAAATCGTAGCTCCTTGGCACCAAAAACTGTCGAAGCATTGATTTGCACAGAAGATTGGTTACGTCTAGAATGGGGTGATGAAGGCCCTTCCCATGCACACTATGGTGATGTCCTTGAGGCTGAGGTTGAGTCTGAGGACGAAAACTATAATTGATATATTTTGCCCACCGGTATGTTTTTTTCTATTTTCTCATTTTGTTTGCTAGTTGTTAAGCATAATTTTTCGTTAAGCAAAATCGCACTCTTTGAAATATTTAAGAATATTTTTCATTGTTAAGCAAAAATCTTACTTGTACATCATTTGTAGGAAGGGGCAACATTGTAGTCAAGCTTTTGATAACGAGATTCGAGATCGAGATTCAATGTACATCTGAAATTTCCACCAAGTATGCGGCATCTTTGCAACATAGTAAGTTGGATTAAATTTTTACTCCAAAATCATGTATGAAATAGTTATTATGCATATGTTTTCAGAAGTATTTCTACTAATATTACTATTTGAGCTACTATAAAATCCAAACCTACAAAACCTATAAGTTTTCAATTTGTGATGTGTGAAAAATCGAATCGAATTGAATCGAAAAATTCATCAATTCAATATCAACTCAATTCCAAAAAAAATTAGTCAATTCAATTTCAATTAGAAATTTCAAAATTAAAATCAATTCAATTTCAATTTCAATTTTGAAAAATTAAAATCAATTCAATTTCAATTTCATCAAAAATCGAATTGATCGAATTGATGTGCAGCTCTAGACCCAATCGAACAGCGCTACACGCTGTTGCAGCGAGTGGAGAAGAAGACGGAGGCCCGTCTTTGTAATACGCGGTCAACGCGGTTTGACCGCGTGGCCGGCCATGTGCATTGCACACGCGGTCCCACCCTGATATATATATATATATATATATATATATATATATATATATATATATATATATATATATATATATATATGAAATCGACTCCAATCATCAGGTAGGCCATGGGATTTTAGGGCATGACACTGAAAACGAGACCGATCCGAGGTTAGATGGCCCACCTATGGTCTAATTTCTGATTAAGCCATTTGTAGGATGATCGGAGGGTTGAAATTCCATGTGTACGGTTAGATCGTGTCCTAGAGCTAGTATATAAAGTTTTGTGCAAGAATACTCGTCAGAAAAAATGATACTTGAAAATGGCCATATAACTTAAGTTTAACTAATGGCATTTTCGTAATTATTGTAAACTTATGAGTTTTGTGAAATCTGACACTTCTATGCTATTCTAGGGTTCATGTTGAGCAACTTTAATAAAGGGGCCATACAATAATTCCTTACGGATTATTTAATATTAATTTAACAATATTAAAGTTATTTAATTACTTAACTAATCAATTAAACTACTAATTAAATTATTCTAGAACTTAAAGTTAATCATATTATTATTTAAAGTATTGTAAGAATCCGGTTTATTACATTCTACCCTCCTAAAAGAAAATTTTCATCCTCGAGATTAAACGTACCTTAAAATAATTCTGGGTATTTTTCTCGGATTTCATCTTCATGTTCCCAAGAAGTGTCTTCAACTTCGTGATTACTCCATTGTACTTTAACAAGTGGTATTGTTTTTGTGCGAAGTACTTGTTCCTTTCTGTCTAGAATTTTAATCGGCTTCTCAATGTATGTAGTATCTTCTCGAATTTCCAATGGCTGTCAGTCGATGACGTGAGAAGTATCTTGTTCATACTTTCTTAACATGGAAACATGGAAAACGTTATGAATACTCGATAATTGAGGCGACAAGGCAAGTCTGTATGCTACGGCGTCAACTTTAGCTAATACTTCAAATGGTTCGATGTATCTTGGAGCTAATTTTCCCTTTTTACCAAATCACATTACTCCTTTTATCGGAGAAACTTTCAAAAACACATGATTGCCCACGAAGAATTCCAAATCCTTCCTTCGATTATCTGCATAACTTTTCTGTCGGCTTTGGGCGACACGGATACATTCCTTAATAACTGCAATATTTTCAGAAGTCTGTTGTGCAAGCTCAGGTCCTAACAACGCTTTCTCACCCACTTCTATTCAACAGCTAGGGGATCTACAAGGTCTACCATAGAGTGCTTCGAACGGTGCGATTTTGATAGTCGACTGATAACTATTATTGTATGCAAACTCTATTAGAGGAAGATGATCGTCCCAATTTCCCTTGAAATCGAGAACACAACACCTGAGCATATCTTCCAATATCTGATTCACTCTTTCTGTCTGGCCGTCAGTCTGTGGATGAAACGTTGTACTATAATCCAATTTAGTTCCCAATGCTGTTTGAAGCCCTTTCCAGAATCGAGAAACAAACCTAGGGTCACGATCGGAAACAATCGAAACAGGCACCCCATGAAGTCTCACAATTTCCTTGATATATAACTTACTCAACCCTTCTAAGGAGTTATTCATTCGTACCGGTAGAAAATGTGCCGACTTAGTTAGTTTGTCTACAATTACCCACACTGCATCATGATTTTTCCCTGACTTGGGTAGCCCCATAACAAAATCCATGGATATACATTCCCATTTCCATTTTGCGATTTCCAATGGTTGTAGTAGTCCAGAAGGTCTCTGGTGTTCGGCTTTAACCTGTTGACAGGTGAAACATTTGGACACGAAATTTGCTATCTCTTTCTTCATGTTGTTCCACCAATATGTCCTGCGAACGTCGCGATACATCTTCGTGCTTCCAGGATGTATTGTTAACTTCGATCTATGGGCTTCTTCCAAATTTTTTTTATTTTGTTCTTCGATGTCAAGCACGCACACTCTTCCTCGATACCTGATTGCTTCGTCTGCCCCTACTTTCCATTCAACTGCTGAATCGGCTGCTACAACTGAAATTCGATCTTGGAGCCACGTGTCCTGTTTTTGAGCTTTTATGATTCGGGTCACCAACATTGGCTGGATTGTCAAATTTTCAAGGAAAGCCATGGTGCTATTTTCCCACTGTTGGATCTCGTAGTCTTTGACATTTTCTAACAATTTCCATTCTTGCATGGCGAGGGTCGCGGCAAGTAATTGCTTCTTCCTACTCAAAGCATTGGCCACCACATTTGCCTTGCCCGGATGGTAACAGATGTCAAAGTAATAGTCTTTTAGAAATTCTAGCCATCTTCTCTACCGCATGTTCAACTCCTTTTGGTTAAATAGATATTTAAGACTCTTATGATCGGTGTATAGTTCAAACTACTCTCCATACAAATAATGTCTCAATATTTTCAAAGCGAAGACAACCGCAGCTAGCTCTAAGTCGTGAGTAGGGTAATTTTGCTCATGTTTCTTCAACTGCCTGGAGCCGTAAGCGATCACCCTTCCATTCTGTGTAAGAATACATCCCAACCTTTGGTAAGAGGCATCCGTATAGACGACAAATTTTTCTCCTTCCGCTGGAATCATTAATATCAGTGCCGATGTTAAATGCTTCTTAAGCCTTGTAAATGCTACTTCGCAACTGTCATCCCATATAAAGGTTCTACTCTTCCCAGTTAGACTGGTTAACGGTCTCGCAATTTTGGAAAACCCATCAATAAACCTCCTGTAATAGCCTGCCAAACCCAGGAAACTTCGTACTTCGGATGCATTTGTGGGTTGTTCCCAGTTAATCACGGCTTTCGATCTTTGTCGGGTCTACCGAGATTCCCTTTTCCGACACATGTCCTAGGAATTTTACTTCTTTCTTCCAAAATTCATACTTTTTAAGCTTCGCATAAAGTTGGTTGTCTTTAAGGGTTTATAACACAGTCCTAAGGTGTTCCTCGTGTTCCTCATAGGTCTTGGAGTAGATGAGGATGTCATTAATGAAAACTATGACACACTGATCGAGGTAAGGCTTGAACACCCTATTCATTAAGTTAATAAACACCACCGGAGCATTCGTGAGCCCAAAAGGCATAACCAGGAACTCATAGTGACTGTAACGTGTCCTGAAGGCGATTTTTGATATGTTTGGATCTTTGATTCTTAACTGATGATATCCTGACCTCAAATCTATTTTGGAAAAAATATCGAGCTCTCCTCAATTGATCGAACAGGTCATCGATACGAGGCAGAGGGTATTTATTTTTTATTATGACCTTGTTAAGTTGACGATAATCAATGCATAGCCTCATCGAGCCGTCCTTCTTTTTCACAAATAGGACCGAAGCTCCCCAAGGTGATGTACTGGGCCTTATAAATCTTTGATCTAACAGTTCTTGAATCTGCTTCCTTAGTTCTCTTAATTCCAATGGGGCCATGCGGTATGCTGCTCTAGAAATCGAGGCGGTTCCTGGTACCAGTTCAATGGAAAAGTCCACTTCCCTCCGAGGGGGCAATCCTGGGATTTCTTGGAACACGTCAGGAAATTCGTTAACTATGTGTATTTGTTCGGTATGGGTTTCCTGGTCTTCCATCTCGGATAGCGCGGCCATACTTATTATTGGATTTACATGTCTTCCCCTATGAAATATGATGATTGGTTGATTTGGGGTGGAGAAGGTTACTGTCTTTTCGTAACAGTCTAAGGTAGCGTGATGTGCGGCTAACCAATCCATTCCCAGGATAATCTCAAATCCCGTTATATCCATGACGATTAGATTTGCTAGTAGGCAAGCCTCGCCTATCAAGATGGGACAATCTTTACACATTCGATCTAACACTACTGATCTACCAATAGGTGTAGCAATAGTTAGTTTCCTATCCATGTTCTCACTAACCAATTCCAAAGAAGTGACCAGGGATGCAGAAATGAATGAGTGTGTAGCCCCTGTATCAAACAAAGCTTTGGCAGGTGATGTGAATATGAAAAACGTACCTTCGACCACTGTCCCATTTGCATTGTGATCAGGTGGGGCATATGTGATTGCGTAGCACTGTGCTGCTGCCTCTTCAGGAATTGGTTCTTCTTCATGTGGCATTTCTTCATATTCTTATGATGTTTCAGGCTCCCCCACTGGCGGGGCTACAGCGTAAACCCGCCCTTGAGCTTGCTGTCTTGGAGGTTGGTTACCAGGTGTAGACACCCCACCTTCGGCTACACTGTTGGTAGAGATAGCTGGATGAATGGAGGACCGTACCCCCAAATCCCAAATCCAAACTCAGCCAAACTCACCCTTGTAAGCCCCATTCCATAGCCCAGTTCAAGCCTGAACCCAGTCAACCCAGTCCTAAACATCAGCCTGAAAAACCCCCCATAAGAAAAGTCAGTCAAAAAATCCCAAAAAAGTCAAACTTACTGAGTCAACCCGCTGAGTCAACCCACTGAGTCAACTCGTCGAGTCAAAACACCGAGTCAAACCGCCGAGTCAACCCGCTGAGTCAAACCACCGAGTCGACCCGCTGAGTCAACTCACTGAGTCGACCCAGCGAGTCAAGCAGCAGCCCCGAGGGTGCGACCGTACCTCGCTGGAAATCGAGGAACGGCCGTACGGGCAGGCCCATAGCAGGCCGCCCAAAATAAATTACGAGCTCTGCCACTGCTCGCTGCTATAAATACCCCCCTCCCCTTCTCATTTCAACAGACCACTCGGCCAGAGAGAGTCCGTTCGTTTGAGTGCCCTTCTCCACCCCTTAGCCCATTTTCCCACCAAAGAGAGCCCGAGTGAGGAGAGCCTAGCCCTGGTCCAGCCCAGCCTGACCACTGGTCCAAGTCTCCCAAGCCACCCAAGTCTTGATCCAGCCACTCAAAGCCAATCCTTGCGACACCTCCGTCCACCCAGCTACTCTTTTTCCAGCATCATCTCATTTGCATCTAGCATAAGTGCAACATTTACTTTTCTTCCAACCCCCCTGCTTCACTGCAAGCACCTTGATTATTCAAGCACACTGCATATGTCTTAAATTAAGCACCTGTCAGTTCGAGCGTATGCTCTGGGCTTGCCTGTTGTTGGAACCTGCCCATCAGAAACTCTTACTGTTCAGACCCGCATTCATGCTTCACATTAAAGCACCTTGATTATTTAAGCACACTGCATACGTCTTATATTAAGCACCTGTCAGTTCGAGCGTATGCTCTGGGCTTGCCCGTTGTTGGAACCTGCCCATCAGAAACTCTTACTGTTCAGCCCCGCGTTCATGCATCATGTCATCCATGAGAATGTACAAGGATTAAAACAGACTTTCAAGTATTAGTTCGATTCTGTGAAGTAGAGACCGTACTTCGGTACGGGCAGTGTGTGGGGTGCTTAACCTCTTCCCACCCTATAACCGTGATCCCTTACCTTGAATCTCTGGTCGCAGATCAAAAGGAGTCATTTTAGAGGAAAGGATCTTCGGATCCCCTTCTCTAACGTTTCTACGGGGTCTAGCCGACTGTAGATTCGAAGTAACTGGCTAGTGGTGACTCTGGTCTTATACAAACTCATTTAAACACATCCAGCTTAACACGAGAACTAAACAAAGCCCTCGGGAACGAGGCAAGCCAGTGGCACAAACGGCGATTTCGCACTCACGCATCATCCTCTCCTTCTTTTCCCGAAAGGGGAAGGGGCGAGAACGTCGTCGTGTGGGAGCGCAGAAACGGCGAGGGTCCACACCAGGTCTCGTAATTGAGAAAGGTTGTGTTTGTTGCAGCCTGGGCTGTTGAGAGTATTGTGGAGGCCTCTGTTGTTGCATGTGTGGACGTTGTACATTGTGGCTGAGCATATTGAGATGGTGGAATGCGCCGCTGGGATACCGGGCGGCATGGCCCCTGGACCAATAGGGGGCATGAAGATCGCGTGTGACTCACCTCACCACAATTATAACATCTCCCATTAAATTGATTGTTGCCCAATGGCGGTGGGGGTGCGGAACTTCTCATCATTTTCTATCTCTTATTCGAATGTTGGGGTAGTGCGATGGATGACACCTTATTTTTCGACCCTGTATCAGACTTTTTCTGTTCCCAATCCTTCCAAAACTCCTCAAAATCCCTCTCCACCACCAAGGCCTTACTAAAGACCTCCATGTATGTCGTTAGTTCGAAGGCCCGCACTCTGCTGCGTATAGGTGGTTTGAGGCCGCTTTCAAATTTTCGAGCCTTATCCTCTTCTTCTCGAACCATAGAAGTGGCATACCTCGCCAACTCCGTAAACTTGGCTTCATACTATCTGACGGAGAGTTTTCCTTGTTCTAATCTTATGAATTCCACTATCTTCTGATCTCGCATTGTCTTTGGGAAGTATTGTTTATTAAATTTGTCGTAGAATAAATCCCAGGTCCATACAGTGCTTGGGGCAACTGATCTCACCATGGATTTCCACCAATAATACCTCGAGTACGAAGGTGGCTAAAGTGACTTTCTCTTCGTCTCTGCACCCCATTCCCTCAAAGAGGTTCTCCATTTCGTTTCGCCAATGTTCTGCTTCGTTCGAGTCGGGTGATCCGTTGAATGAGGGGGGTAACCGTTTGAATCTTCCCAGTAACCCACCGAAATTTCCATGAGTGGTTGAAGGGGGTATCGGATTACTCTGGTTATTTTGAAGTCCAATAACGTTGACCACGGTCCCCAACACTTTCATCATCTCATGTAGCAGTTGGTTTTGCTAAGCCAAACCTGGAATTGATGTCGTTGTATTGTTGGTAGCGGGTGGGGTGGAGGGCGTCCCGTTTTGCTCGCTAAGTCCCGCCATGGTTAATCTACGAGCCAAGTAGAATCATAACTTAATACTTAATGGGGTTGGTGCCATCAAAGGACTAGATTATTCACCTTCGTCTAAAACTAACCTATAACCCTAGACACTGGAATCTCGAAATTCTCTCTGATACCAAACTGTCACACCCTGAAATTCGAGACTCGAGTACAACAACCGAAGGCCCGAGTTCCAGAGTGTGAATTTAATTCAGACATAACTTTTAGAGAAATTGTATTCCACATACCACAATACTACTAAACTAAGGTACTTTATTTATCATAGCTTAAATCTCAAATTGTAATTTAAATCAAACAACTACATCTACTCTGCAAACCATTTAAATATACTAAAGTATGTTTTAATCATCTTTAAAAAGAAATAAATTAAACCACCTAATCTAAGATAAAGCTGCTAATAAAAATAGTCGTCCAGATATTCCACTTCAGCCGCTCCTCCTTCCTCCTGAAATCCTACAGGAACTGTGGTGATTTTGGTGAGCTAAAGCCCAGTGAGGTCATTTCCATCACAGGTAATATTCTAGTTAATAAGAGATAAGATGTAAAACATCAACAGATAGGATTGTATGAAAATACACAAGGTTAAGGTTATGATTAATACACTTTATGATTTATTGTAGATGGAACATGATTATCATGATGTCATGTATGTTATGATACGTGTAAGAGCAATAAACGTCTAGGAACTCGCTGCCACTGAACATTAGGAACCTGTCGCAAATCAACCATGCTCACCTAACCGGTACAGCGAGGCGGCAAATCAACCATGCACGCCAGTGGGCAAATCAACCATGCACCACTGATCCAACCGAGCAAATCAACCATGCTCAATAGTGAAACGACCAGAACTCGCTGCCACTGAAAATTAGGAACCTGTAGCAAATCAACCATGCTCACCTAACCGGTACAGTGAGGCGGCAATCAATCATGCACGCCAGGAGTCAAATCAACCATGCTCCTGTTCTGTCGCAGTGTATAAATGTGTGTATATGTCATCAGTTATGGAAGCACTTCTTTAAGCATACAATGCATATCGAACTCAAGTCCAATCATACCATGCATGTGTTTACTTTATTAAAATATTTCTTTCCTTAAGTTATGGTTAATAAGGAAGTGTGAGCAAGTTGTGGTGTAAATTTTCAGTGCTTTGATGAATGTCTAGGGTTGACTCAAGGACGATGTCTTATCTATGATTTAAACTCAAGTTAGATTCATATAAAATTTTGGATGTGTGGGACTAAGAAGGAAAAGTTTGGAAAAGAGGAACCAACTCAGAAGAATAACAATTGAAAGATAAAATTTAAGAATAGAGACAATAGATGAATCCCTTACCTAGAATTCATATTATGCATAATAACAAAACACAACCCTAAAACCCTAGTTAAGGAAGACATTGAATGATGGATCTTTATCTAAGATCCCTTACGTAAAATGCTAAAGAAAACTGAAAATTGAATGCAAAGGAAAGCAAACCTATGAAAGATAAAATCAACTAGAAATTCTGATATGAATCACTCACTCGACAGATCCTAAGCTCCAAATTGATCCTGAGTCGGCTCACTGAGTCAACTCGGTTGGAACTTCTCCTTCTTCTTTCTTTCTTCCTTCTTTCTCCTTCCTTCTTCTTTCTTCTTTCTTCTTTCTTTCTTCTTTGTTGGAGTAGGAGTCAGCAGCGTAGCGGCGCAACAACAGCCACCGTAACAGTAGCCGCACCACCGCCCTCTCTCTCTCTCTCTCTCTCTCTCTCTCTCTCTCACGGCTCCTCTCTCTCTCCTTCACGGCTTCTCTCTCTCTCACTCACTCTATGCATTTTCTGAAGGAGAGGAAACACGGCCCGGGGTCTTATAGTTTCCTACGGTCGGCTGAGTAGATGGGTGCGCATGAAGGAATCCTGGTTGAGTTGGAGAAGGAGACCGACCGTATTTCGGAACTTCTTTGCGCATGGGATTCGTTGTACATCTAGGTGGGGTCCACACGGAGATCTAGAAGAGATCTGGCCCATCCATGCACGGCAGATCCGTGGATCTTGGAGTTTCTTGATTTGAACGGAGATTTGAAGAAGAGTAGATGTTCGGTTGATGGGAGAGAGACTTGAGAGGAAGGTAAGCGTTAGAGAGACAAAATCGATGGACGGCTTGGATTTTTCACTGGGGTCCACTTGATGGACGATGTGGGAGACCCAACCGAACAGCGCTGCACGCTGTTGCAGCAGGCGGAGAAGAAGACGGAGGCCCGTCTTTGTAATACGCGGTCAACGCGGTTTGACCGCGTGGCCGGCCATCTGCACTGCACACGCGGGTCCCACCCATATATATATATATATATATATATATATATATATATGAAATCTGCTGCAATCATCAGGTAGGCCACGGGATTTTAGGGCATGACACTGAAAGCGAGACCGATCTGAGGTTAGATGGCCCACCTATGGTCCAATTTCTGATTAAGCCATTTGTAAGATGATCGGAGGGTTGAAATTCCATATGTACGGTTAGATCGTGTCCTAGAACTGGTATATAAAATTTTGTGCGAGAATACTCGTCAGAAATCATAATACTTGAAAATGGCCATATAACTTAAGTTTAACTAATGGCATTTTCGTAATTATTGTAAACTTATGAGTTTTGTGAAATCTGACACTTCTACACTATTCTAGGGTTCATGTTGAGCAACTTTAATAAAGGGGCCATACAATAATTCCTTACGGATTATTTAATATTAATTTAACAATATTAAAGTTATTTAATTACTTAACTAATCAATTAAACTACTAATGAAATTATTCCAGAACTTAAAGTTATTATTAACAATATTAAAGTTATTTAATTACTTAACTAATCAATTAAACTACTAATTAAACTACTAATTATGGTCCAATCACATTATTATTTAAATTATTGTAAGGATCCGGGTTATTACACCAGCTCCTGGTGCTTATATAAACAATAGGTTGATGGGTTAAACAACATAAGCAACAGATACACCAACCACTCAATCCGAGCTATAGAAACATTAAAAAAAAGTTCTCTTTTTTCTTCAGGTTTTAACAGACCTGGAACTCTTTCAGAGTCAGTTTTCGAGTCTGGCAGAGAAATCGTGTTAACGGAGTTCTTATTAAGGTCTATTCGTGATTGATGCACGCAGGACCTGACAGGCTTGTCGTATCCTGGAAGCAATTTGCCTGTAACCCATTATCAATCTCTAAACTAGAGGAGGGGGTGAATTACGCTTTAAGGACAGCGTATCTGATTATGTGCTTCAGCTTGATTGATCAACTTATTTTTATTTTTTCGGTATCTAAATTTTATTTTACTGAATCGTTCCAACATCCCAACATCAATTTCCTTTGTTTATCTAAGCTCTTAATTCCACATCTTTTTTAGTCAAGTTAGAAGAGTTTCACTAAAAAAATATGGAGCTGGGATCTCATGTATGAAACCAAAGGCAAAAGGCTTATAATTAAGAGTGATTAACAATGTTTTCACATTGATCATTAGCAGTTAATCTCCAACACTAGAACGGTTCTCATGTTTTTTTTATATAATTATTATTGGAGATGGTGGATTGAAGCTATTAGCAAGGTAGGTAAGCTAATAACAATCAGCCTTGTTAAAGCTGCCTTCATATGCAATATTACTTTGAATTAATAACCAAATTGCAATGGCTTTCCTTAGCATCCATGGCAAGGAAGTAGGCTTCAATACATGGATTGAGGGCTCATATGAGTCAAATGCAACCCATCTGAGTCAACTCAGATTCGATCCAAACCAATCTAGTTAGACACCATGAGTCACTCCCCCGTTCACTCTTGATTCGGGCCAATTCACTCCTTACCCCGTGAATGAGTTGTGACTCGACTACAACCCAAATGAGTCGCGGTGAGTCACCGAGTCTGGAAACCATGCTCCAAAACATAAATCTTTTACCTTCAAGTAGACCTAAAAGGAATTTCAAATTTTGAGGGTTCAGAATTTAAATAGTTTTCTCATTTCTTCAATCAAATTCATTATCGCAATTCAAATGAATAGTGCAACCAAACGCAATTTGAATTCCCTGGACTGAAAATCATATGATTTTTGTCACTGAGAATGATAACATTGGTAGCCAGCTGTGTCGAGAGTAGACATTAATTCAGAGCACGAAGATTCATTAATAGAAGACTAGATCACCCATTCAATTTGAACTTTGGTACATGCCCCATTTAAGTGGCTCCCACCACGTCAGCTGAATCTTGCATTTACCATTAGCTTGGATGACCACTGCTAGATCCAAGCAACGGCAGAGAAGGGTCAATCAATCCAACGGGTCATTGGACCCAACCCAATAATAAACTAGCCTAGATCCAAAATTTGAACCAGGTGATCTGTAGCTTGGACAACTTTTTACGAGATCTGGGGCTCATAAAAATATAAGATAAGCCAACTTCTTTACAACTTTTTAGGGGGGCATTTGGATTGTTAAGTTACTTATGCCTCAAGTAGCTTATCTTGATTTCTACTTATTAAACTGAAGTGATTAGGTAGCTTTAAATAAACAAGTTACTTATAAGTGATTATAAACCAAACTTACTTATTTCAAATAAGTTACTTATCTACTCATGTAAGTAGAAAAAGTAACTTATTTGGTGGTATCCAAATGGGCCCTATCTTCTTCCCTTTTTAGTGAGTTTTGCTCGTCTCTGTTACTCTGTTTTTTGTGACAATTCTTCAGATTCTTTCTTTTCCTTATGGCAGAGATTTATTGTCCTTTGATTTTATCTCCTTTTCTCAAACGGACGATTTTACTGGGTACTTTGTTGGATCATATCTCAAGATACCTCTCAACCCACAGGGGGTTTCCAGACCAAAAGCCATGCTTCAACTGGCATATCTTCTTTCTAAGATGAAGGATATGCAACAAAACTCCTAAGATTTAAGATCCTAAGTAGTGTCCCAACTAAAGAAACTCATAAGAGAGAGAGAGAGAGAGAGAGAGAGAGAGAGAGAGAGAGAGAGAGGAGGGGAGGTGTTCACACACACATATGGAGGTGTTCACTCCGTTGTCCTCAGTTTTTCAATCATGCCCGTGAAGTGATTGTGGGTGTACCAGAATCGATTGCATGGCTCGATTCAAACCGAACAACTTTGACCCTAGGCGCCAAGATAAGTAGATACACTATAATCGGTCGTATATAAACGAGATCTGTGAAGATCGGTCACCTATTCAGCCACTCACACAATTGTTTAATAAAGATTAGGCGATATTTAGAGGGTAGGGTTCATCCTCCAATGATGAGTTACTCCTCTGCCTTCCGTATGAAAGGACTTACACTACAAAACTAACTAAAATAAATAAAAAAGGGATACTCACGGTTAGTCGTGCGAAACATGTTGTAGATCTCCTCTCCGTGTAGAATACTTCATTAAAATGAGTCAAACGGGCGAGTGTAGACTTCAAGTACAACTAGGATTATTAGCTACTGGATAACAGTTACGGATCTACTGCTACGAACAGTAAATTCACAACTAATGCTATGAAATGTAAATAGCAAAATTGTGCCAACGAAGATGAAAATGAAACTAATAATGCTAATTAAACTAAGGAATGTAAATAGAAAGATGCTAAGGAGCATGAAAATTGAGAGATAGTTTGATTTGGTTTAGTTTGGTGCTGAATCCCATGCTCGTTGATCTCCCTTTGCTTTTATAGAATTCATGGATGCAAGGAGCCTTCTGGATGCTCCCACATTTTTTTTCCAGTTATTGTAATCATTCCAACATATTGCCTTCCAGAGGATTCCTTTCTTTTTCCCTTTTACATAAACTTCTTTCCTATCTGGATGCATGTCCTATAACTGCTTACAAGACTTCGCTCATCCTATTGCTCGGTCGCACCTAGTGTCACTCCACTCGCCTGTTCTTTGTATCAGCAATATCGATCACTCCTTGTATCATCAGTGCACATGCCATTTTCTGATTAGCTCTTCTAGCTAGTAGCTATCATAAACCACAATCAACCACATTTTGTGTATAGCAAACCATAATCGGTCACATTCCTTTGTTAAAAACTTCACTCAGCCACTTCTTCCTTGTTGCAAATGCAATCGGCCGCTGTTCCCAAGCTGAAAACTTCAATCACACGCTTTCTGGTGGTTGTATGCAGTGACATGTGTTCTGCTTTTGATTACTCCGCCATGTCGCTTCGCCTTTGGGCGAAAGGTGAAAACGACATTGATTGTGATTCCAGTTCGTGTTGCTCATCAGCACTTGCACCGAAAAATTTGTCATTCTAGTACGAAAATGTCAAATTCGGCCGTCTTGGTCGAAAAACATCAAATTCGGCTACCTTGGCCAGAATTGGACATTTTAGTCAAGCTCTTCTATTTTTCTTTCCATCTAATTGGGTTGAGGCGAAAATTAGATGGCAACGTGAATACCATATTGCATTCAAATACTACAGGCGATGATAGTCGTAAACATCGAAATTACCACCTTGATCGAAACAAACCATCTTAGTCGAAAAACATCAAATTCAGCCATTTTGGTTGAAATCAACTGTCTTTGTCGAAAAACATCAAAGTCGGCCATCTCGGTCGCACTTGGCCGTCTTGATCAGAAAATATCAAAGTCGGCCATCTCGGTCGCACTTGTCCGTCTTGATCAGAAAACATCGAAGTTGGCCACAACGATAGATATTGTTGGTCGATCCATTCAGCATATGACTTATGATAAATTGGAATAGTGGTACAGAAAATGATATGGCCAACCACTTCTTAGACTATATGCATGATTTGGTCATTATCCAGATGATTTAGTTTAAGCACTGGTGGCGGTTCTGGTCCTACCTGGTTCTGTCCTCCATGATATAGTGGATTCCAAGGAAAATGTTGGGAAGGTTGCCCCCAAGTGTTCATTGATTCCCGCTTTTAGGAATGAAATCTTGGTTTCTCGCTTCGATTGCCTAAACTCGGCGGCTGGTGGAACATTCCGCACACCCTGAATTAGAGTGGGATGAAGGCTACGCTGTTGTGGTGGAGGTACTAGCGGTACTGGTGCCAAATTTTCCACTAAGCTAACTCCAACATTTGGAACATTCGGGTGACGTGCCGCTTGTACTGTTCTTGTTCTTTCAGCAATGAGAGCCTTTAACCGATTTATGATCTGGGTCTACTTGGCCATCCATCTATCAAAATGTTCAATCCGAGCATGCTCAGCTTGAGTGAGTGATAAATTGGCTAGAATTCTCCATTGTTCAGTAATATGAGGAATTTTCATTTGCATATCGCGAAGCTTGACCAATGTTTTGGTCACTTTAACAATGTCACACCGATATGTGAACCAAAGTAAGGTCCCACAGGGCGTGCCAAAAAATGTTGTCATCGCATGATCGATGCATAGTGAATATCTATGGCAACCAAGTGGAAGAAGATCTAAAATGTATTTGATATTTGATCCCACTGGGCGTGCCAAAAAATGTTGTCCTCGCATGATTGGTGCATAGTGAATATCTATGGAAACCAAGTAGAAGAAGATTTAAAATGTATTTGAAATCTAGTCCCACTAGGTGTGCCGAAAAATGTTGTTCTCGATTTTTCGGTCACGCATGTGAAGTGATTGAGGGCGTGCTAGAATCGATTGCACGGTTTGATTCAAACCGAACAACTTTGACCCCAAGTACCAAGATAGGCAGATACACCGTAATCGGTCGTATATAACTAGGATTTGTGAAGATCGATCGCCTATTCAGCCACTCGCACAGTTTTTTTACAAAGATCAAGCAATATTTGGAGGGTAGGGTTTATCCTCCAATGATGGATTACTCTTCTGCCTTCCGTATGAAATGACTTTTACTACAAAACTAACTACAATAAATCGAAAAGGGATACTCATAGTCGGCCGTGCGAAACATGCTGTAGATCTCCTCTCCGCGTAGAATACTTCATTAAAATGAGTCCAACATGTGAGTGTAGACTTCAATTACAACTAGGATTACTAGATACTGGATAACAGTTATGGATCTACTGCTACGAATAATAAATTCACAACTAATGCTATGAAATGAAAAGAGCAAAATTATGCTAATGAAGATGAAAATGATAATGTTGATTAAACTAAAGAATGTAAATAGTAAGATGCTAAGGAGTATGGTAATTGAGAGAAAGTTTGATTTGGTGTTGGACCCATCCTCATTGATCTCCCTCTGCTTTTATAGACTTTATGAATGCAAGGAGCCCTCTGAATACTCACAAGTTTTTTTTTTTTCCAGTTATGGTAACCATTCCAACACATTGTCTTCCAGAGGCTTCCTTTCCTTTTTCCTTTTTCACGTCCTGGTAACTGCCTACTCTCCAGAGCTACTCTCCAGAGACTTCTTTCCTATTTGGACACGTATCTTATAACTGCTTACAAGGCTTCACTCATCCTATCGCTCGGCCGCACCTAGTATCACTCCACTTGTCCGTTCTTTATATCAGCAACATCGGTTGCTCCCTATATCACCATTGCACATGCAATTTCCTGATTGGCTCTTCCAGTAGCTATTATAAACCACAATCGACCACATTCCATGTACATCAAACCACAATCGGCCGCATTCCTTTGTTGAAAATTTCACTCGGCCACTTGCCCGCAAACTACAATCGGCCGCTGTTCCCGAGCTGAAAACTTCAATCGACCGCTTTCTGGTGGTTGTATGCAGTGACATGAGTCCTGCTTTTGATTACTTCTGACAATGCTATGTCAAAAACAGGGCACAACACACTCAACTGTGAGAACCCCACTAAATTCGTTATTTATAAGCTTTTTATAGGAGTTATATAGAAGGAGAAGGAAAAGGAGAAGAGCAAGTAGGGTTGGAGTAAGTTTCTCCATTAGAGGTAGAGTTGGAGTTGGAGTTGGTTTCTCTATTTGAAAGGTGAAACATTAGGAGGACTTGAAGTCCTCCATTATCACTAACAATATACAGTTACAAGTAGGGCTGCACACAATTCAATTTATGATCAATTTATCGATCGAATCGAATCGAAAAAATCGAATCGAATCGAATCGTTTTTAAAGATCAATTCAATTCAATTTAAAAAAAAAAAACAATTTCAATTCAATTTCAATTTTCAGTTACGATCAATCGAATCGAATCGAAAATCGAATCGATCTATATTGAATTGAATTGATATATATATATATATATATATATATATATATATATATATATATATATATATAATTCATTTTGTAGTAGGCCGTCCATTGATTTTTACATTTAAATTTAAGGTAAAATTTATGGATGAGAGCTCATTTTTGGGCTTGACCCCAAAGAAGGAGGCACATCAAAAGTTGAAGCTGTCCACACCGTAGAAAGCAATGGATTAGATAACTAACATTTATTTTGGTGTGGTCCACATGGGCCTTAGATCTTCCTCAATTTTTGGATTATGCCCTAAAATGATCTGTTAAAACACATGGACGGAGTGGATAGACTTCATAAATCACTGTGGGGCCCACGAGCCCCTGATTGGACCATCCCCTCTTTAGCCCAGAAGCGGATTCTGAACAGAGTTACTCAGGATGCTTAGCGTACTAAATAAACACCGTGGGGTCTACAATGATTTATGTATGTTATCCACTCCGTCCATACATTTTAACATATAATTTTAGGGATTGAGACAAAAAAAATTAAACATATCTAAAGCTCAAGTGGCCCACACCATAGTAAACAGTGTGCATTGAACCTGTACCATTGAAAATTTTTTAGAGGTCACAAAAGTTTTGGATCAAGCTGATTTTTTTCCCCCTTCATCCATGTCTTTGTGATCTTATGAACAGGTGAGATGACAAATAAACATTACTGTGGGCCCCACGAAGGTTTCAACGGTGGAAATCATTATTCCCATTATTTCCTAGAGTATGAACCACTTGAGATTTGGATATGGTTCAAGTTTGGGCTCAACTGTTAATATGATCTGGAAAAACGGATGGACTGTGTAGATAAGACACATACATTCACAGTGGGCCCAGCTGAGTTTACTTAGGAATTTGAGAGAACTGAGTAACTACGCTGGCAATCCGATTCCCCCCCAACCCGGGCGCGGATTAGGCGTTACCTTGGGAACAGCTGAGTGCGTGTTACCCTAACCATGTGGGGCCCATTTTAGTGTATTTTTTTTTATATATCTAAGCCGTCTATATGTTTTTCATATCATTTTACGATGTGATCCAAAACCCTAAGAAGATCCAAATCTTAGGTGGACCATACCACTAGAAACAGTGATGAATAACCATTAAAAACGTTTTGTGGGCCACAAAAGTTTTGGATCAATCTGATCTTTATATTTTCCCTTCATAAATACCTCATTGACATCATAAAGAGCTTGGATTGCAAATAAACACTACCAAAACTTTACAATGGGCTCTTTGGAAATTTTAATGGTGGGGCACTCAATCACACTGTTTCTTATAGTATGGTCCACTTGAGATTTGGATCTGCATAATTTTGGAACCTCGTCCTAAAATGGGCTTTAGAAACGGATGGACGGAATGGATATACAAAATATCATCCATGTTGGCCATACGGTAGGGGTAAGACCCACTTAGCTGTTCCTGGGGGTAACACCTAATTCGTGCCCCTCAACCCGCACTTGACTATCGTTGATTTCAATGTGGTCCATTTGGTCCTTAGATTTGCCTCATTTTTTTTATCATGCCCTCAAAATATATGTCAAAACAAATGGACGGAGTGGATAAGCCACATACATCATGGTGGGCCCCACGAGTCATTGACAGACCGTAAGCCTCTAGGGTAAACCCCGATTTCACCCCCCATTTCCCCCAAATCGCCCAAATCCCTCTCCCCCTCTCACGGTCTCATCTCCCCAACCCTACTGCCTCTCCCATAGGCTCTCCAACCATCCCCATCACTTCATCTCGCCATCTCTCCCCATCAACTCAAGGTTAGCTCTCTCTCTCTCTCTCTCTCTCTCTCTCTCTCTCTCTCTCTCTCTCTCCTTCATCAGGCCCCACTGTTAGTACACCCACCCCACGCTGGTTTTTTTCTTCTTTTTTTTGGTTAGGACACACACTCCACTGTGTGTACACACACCCACACTATTAGTCACCCTGCAATGTTAGCCACCCCGACGTTTGGGAATCGATATGTAGACCTTAGTGTTGAGACGAGTTTATTTTCACTCAATCTGGGTGTGTGGTCAACATAGCATTTCGAGGGTCAAATTGTTTTTTCTTCATTTAAGTTGATTTTTTCTCAGAAATTTTTGTTTGGGTTTTCTGTTTATGGGTTGATTTATCTGGATCCGTGGCTTATGTTTATGTTTATGTTTTATTCTTTTTTTTTTTTTTTTTTTGTTCTTGTTTGAGCCTTGGATATCTCTTTGCCCTAGAATGATCATCCAACAACATATTTTTTGGGTTTTGTAATGTATTTTTAGGTGATTGTATGTTTATATGCATGTACATGTATTTCTATGTAAGAAGATTTTTGGGTTTCTTTTTTGGACCTTTGATTTTCTTGTGGCCCCATCAAGAATGTCCAAATAACAGTTGTTGGGGCAGATGATGAAACTTTAGCTCTTGTGGCCCTAATCCTATTGTAGTTGTAGATTTAGTTTATTTATTTATTTATTTATTTATTTTTTTTTTTTTTACTTATGAGTCTTTTTTAATGATCTCCATCTTTTTCTTCAACAGATTTGGGATTACACTCCTCATTTCATTTTTACGTGACACCTGATAGCTTTTGTAGGCCACCAACAATCACTGACAACAACACATGTAAGTTCTTTCCTTTTTAATTTTCGATCTCTTCCCTTCCTTTTTTTTTTTTTTTTTTTTTGCATATTACCATGTCCATATTTGTATTACATAGTTAATTTAAACACGGTTTGTTTTGTTAAATGAATAGATGGCCAACCAACAAAGCCAAGTCCCATCCGCAGATATGTCAGTGAATACTCCAATGGTTGCGGATGAACAAGATACACCTTCATCCAACATAGGTTCAAAAGGGAAAAAAAGATTAGCTGTTTGGGAAGATTTCGAAGAGATAATTCTAAGTAATAACACAAAAAAGGTCAAGTGTAAACATTGTGGACAACTGTGGAAACCTAATGTAGGGGCTGCAACCACTCACCTTTGGAACCATATTAAAACTTGTTCAAAGAAAGCAAAGTTAAGTAAAGGCCAACAACAGCTATCGTTTCACTCAAGTGAAGGGCATGGAGGAGCCACTACCATTGGAAATTATAAGTTTGAAAAGGAAAAGATCAAGAATTGGGTTGCTAAGTTAATTATCTTGGAAGAAAAACCATTTAGATATGCCGAGTCCAAGATATTCACTTCATATAGCAAGTTTCTAAACCCACAATTTGAGAAGGTGTCACGTGGTGTAGTAGCAAGAGAGGTTATGAAAATATATTCTGAAGAGAAGTTGAAACTTAAAAACAAATTGGCGGAAGTAAGACGTGTTAGTTTGACTTCAGATTTGTGGACAGCCTCAACACAAAAGATCGGGTACATGTGCTTGACGGGTCATTATCTTGATGATAAATGGAATTTAAACAAGGTTATCTTGAACTTCCACCATCTCCCTCCTCCTCATAGTGGAGTGCTAATTGCTGATGCTATTTATCAATGTCTTCTTGAATGGGGGATTGATAATAAGATTTCCACACTCACGTTAGATAATGCGTCTGCAAATGATGTTGCAATAAGTTCTCTAGAAGACCAATTTGCTGCAACAGGCAAACTTTTTTTTTGGTGGGAAAATATTTCAAGTTCGATGTTGTGCTCACATTCTTAATTTGATTGTCCAAGATGGGCTCAAAGTGATAGAGACTACAATTGAGAATATACGAGAGAGCGTAAAGTACATAAGAGGGTCACAATCAAGATTTCACATATTTTCTGAAGTAGTGAAACATTTGGAGTTGCCGACGAAGAAATCTTTAAAATTAGATGTGTGTACACATTGGAATTCAACATTCGAAATGTTGGATAATGTGATTGAATTAAAACAAGCATTTTCCCAATACAAGGATCGTGATTCTAACTATCAATATTTACCTTCTCAAGAAGACTGGGCAAAAGCTGAAGAGGTTCATAAATTTTTGAAAGTTTTCAATTCGTGCACCAAGATATTTTCTGGAAATAAATATCCTACTGCGAATCTTTTCTTACCAGAAATTTGGAAGATTAAAGAGTGTTTAAACAAAAAGTCAATCTATGGGTCTGCTTATGTTCGAGAAATGGCAGAAGTGATGAAAAAGAAATTCGACAAGTATTGGTCCAAATGTCATTTGTTATTGGCCATTGCAGCATTTTTAGATCCTCGATATAAGACGACATTGCTTAAATTTATCTTTATGAAGATCTACTCTCCTGATAAGGCTCAAGTGGAAATCGATCATATACGTAAATCCATAGAAGAATTATTTAACTTTTATGTTAGTTTAAGGGAGAGCATGGAAGGAAATGTTCGCAACAATTCTCAGGTTGATCGAATGAGTTGTGGTACTGGTGCAACAATGTCTTCTTTTGATGATGATGATGAATGCGATTATAAAAGTTTTGTTGATATTGAACATGCAGTTAATACAAATAAATCCGAACTTGATATATATATGGAGGATATTCTTCGTGGTCAACTTTCAGATTTTGATGTTTTGGGGTGGTGGAAATCAAAAGAAGTTAGTATCAAGTATAAAACTCTCTCCTTGATGGCACGTGATATTTTGTCCATACCAGTTTCTACTGTTGCATCAGAGTCGGCATTCAGCACAGGTTCGAGAGTTATCAGTAAAAACCGTAGCTCCTTGGCACCAAAAACTGTCGAAGCATTGATTTGCACAGAAGATTGGTTACGTCCAGAATGGGGTGATGAAGGCCCTTCCCGTGCACTGTATGGTGATGTCCTTGAGGCTGAGGTTGAGTCCGAGGACGAAAACTATAATTGATATATTTTGCCCACCGGTATGTTTTTTTCTATTTTCTCATTTTGTTTGCTAGTTGTTAAGCATAATTTTTCGTTAAGCAAAATCGCACTCTTTGAAATGTTTAAGAATATTTTTCATTGTTAAGCAAAAATCTTACTTGTCCATCATTTGTAGGAAGGGGCAACATCGTAGTCAAGCTTTTGATAAGGAGATTCGAGATCGAGATTCAACGTACATCTGAAATTTCCACTAAGTATGCGGCATCTTTACAACATAGTAAGTTGGATTAAATTTTTACTCCAAAATCATGTATGGAATAGTTATTATGCATATGTTTTCAGAAGTATTTCTACTAATATTACTATTTGAGCTACTATAAAATCCAAACCTACAAAACCTATAAGTTTTCAATTTGTGATGTGTGAAAAATCGAATCGAATTGAATCGAAAAATTCATCAATTCAATATCAATTCAATTCCAAAAAAAATTAATCAATTCAATTTCAATTAGAAATTTCAAAATTAAAATCAATTCAATTTCAATTTCAATTTTGAAAAATTAAAATCAATTCAATTTCAATTTCATCAAAAATCGAATTGATCGAATTGATGTGCAGCTCTAGTTACAAGACAAACAGGAAAAGTTTAGTGCAGGACAAAGATTCACTGCTGGGAATGACCATTTACAAGAGTTTAATGGCATCCATGTTGGGGACTACAAGGTAAATGGCCTAGATGAATGGCGCATGGGCCCATTTGTATGGAATTGAAACATCAGGACACTACTCAAGCTGTCTGTGATGCTCTCAAGTGGAACAAGAATGACTGGGTTATTCATCCTTCTGTTCTAAATATAGCTTTTTCATTTGTGCTCACCTCGGCCTGTTTTTATATCAATTCTTTTAGGGTCGATTTGGATACCACCAAATAAGTTACTTTTTCTGCTTATAGTAGTAGATAAGTAACTTATTTGAGATAAGTAAGTTTGGTTTATGATCAAACTTACTTATCTCAAATAAGTTACTTATCTACTACTATAAGTAGCTTACAATCTAAACGTCCCCTTAGCGTGGCGTTTTAATCACGTGGAAGCATTAGGGTTCCTCATTAATAATATGGTGACTTTGGCCCACTTCGTGAATGGATTGTGCTGTTTTATGGGCCATGGCATGTACACAGTGGGCCCATGCCGGTGGAAGGCTGATCGGGTCCAATTGTATTGTGTATGTGGCCGACGGGTCTTATTGTCCTCGTGCTATGATCGGTGGAAAGTATGCCCCGCTTGGAAGAGAGATGTGGCTCTGCCTGCTGCTTCAGCAGCCGATATTGTGTGTATGAAAGCATGCTTGCATTCGTAGTAGGCCCGCGACCACCATCTCATTATGAGAGCTGGCAATGATAATATGTGACTACCCTCCCATAATACCATCGCATTATGAGAGCTGGCAATGATAATATGAGACTTCCCTCCCATAATTTGGTTCTATGCCTGTCTTTATCTGTTTTAGAAAACACAGTAATCTAAGCCCTAAGTACGAAATCAAAGGTAAGAAGCACATAAAGGATATGTTAAGACTGATTGACCATATTTTTGCATTGGTCATTATCATTTAATTCTCATTGTAGAAAGGGTCCCTTAGGTTTTTATTATAGTAGAAGTTGAAACATATGGGTTATTACAGCAATCAATGTAGCATGTGACGGTGAAGGATGCATTTGGAAGTACCCCAGATCAGCATTTAGTTGAATACGTAAGTGGGGTGAATTTCTCTCAGGATGCATTTGGAAGTACCACATATTTGCATTTAGTTAAATATGTAAGTGGGGTGAATTTCTTACTTGATACATTTGCAAGTACCCCATATCGGCATTTAGTTGAATACGTAAGTGGGATGAATTTCTTTCCAAATGCATTTGGAGGTATCTCATATCGACATTTAGTTGAATATGTGAGTGGGATGAATTTCTCTCAAGATGTATTTGGAAGCATCTCGTATTGCATTTAGTTGAATATGTAAGCGGGATGATTTTCTTTTAAGATGCATTTTGAAGTACCTCACGCTGCATTTAGTTGAATATGTAAGTGGTGTGAATTTCTTTTAGGATGCATTTTGAAGTACCCATGTTGGCATTTAGTTGAATATGCAAATGTGGTGAATTTCCTTCCAGGCTGCATTTGGAAGTACCCCATATTGGCACTTAGTTGAATATGCATGTGGTGAATTTTTTTCAGGATGCATTCAGAAGTACCCCATGTCGGCATTTAGTTGAATATGTAAGTAGGATGAATGTCTTTCAGGATGCATTTGGAAGTACCTCATATTAGCATTTAGTTGAAAATGTAAGTGGGGTGAATTTCTTTCAAGATGCATCCGGAAGTACCCGGTATCGGCATTTAGTTGAATATGCAAGTGGGGTGAATTTCTTGCATAATGCATTTGGAAGTACTCTATATCAGCGTTTAGTTGAATGTGCAAGTGGGGTGAAATTTTTTCCAATTGACTCAGAATTCTGGATTGCCTAGTACTGATGCTCTCCGTAGCCAATAGCTATTGGATGGTGCTTTGTGGGGTTCTACCATAATTTATGTGTTTTATCCATGCTGCCCATACATTTTTCCAAATAATTTTAGGGCACGAGCCTAGAAATAAGGTAGATCAAAATCTCAAGTGGACCACACCACAAGAAAATAGTGGTGATTGAGCGCCCATTGTTAAAAACTTCTTGAGGGCCACAAAAGTTTTGGATGAAGAGGATATTTGTGTTTTCCCTTCATTCATGTTTGTGTTACCTAATTAAAAGTTTTGGCAAATGAACATTACAGTTGGCCCTAAGAAGTTTTTAATGGTGGGCATTCAATTACCACTGTTTCTTGTGGTGTGGTCCACTTTGATATTTGGATCTGCCTCATTTTTTATCTCATGACCTAAAATCATCTGAAAAAATAGATGGACGGCGTGGATAAAACACATACAGCATGGTGGGGGTCCACAAAGCACCGTCCATTAGCCACCTCGTTCCTGGCAGCGTTAGAAGGCAATCTGCATTTCAAAATGGTGGTATGCATGGTGAGAGAGGCTAATTGGGATTGTTTGAGCAACTCACGTAATTGTTGAGCCTCTTTTCATTTGATTCGGAGTAGCTTTATCTGGATTAGAAGTAAATTGGGCAATGGCTTCTAACTCTACGAACCGAGTCAGCTCCAATTTTAAATTGCCAGCTACTTGTTTCATGGCTTAAATTTGAGTGGCAGATCCTACCCTAAAGATCCCACATTAATAATACATATGTGGAAACCCCTTTGGGACCAAGCTGTTTACTGGCCCTATATTTGTCTCTCTTTCTCCCACATGCACTTCCTCTTTGCAAAATTCATAAAATAAAATAAGGATAACATAAAAAATTTTGCTAACAAAAGAATAAGATAAGATACATGTACTGAAAAGTGCAGCTCTAGAATTATTATGATGTGGGTATGGGTTTAGTATTCCCACCAATATGTTTTTTTTTTTTTTTAACCCAAGTGCCCATTTCAGGTACTGAAAAGTGCGATTGTTGTCTATTCTACCATAGCTATGGCATACATGTACGTTGATCCAGACCGTCCAAATTGTGTGCAGTTGCGGATGGAGCATGGCACAAAAGTTCTGATTAGATGAGCATAACCGTCTGATTTTCTTTGTTGAATTTGAATCGTTGACTGTTTTATTTTAACCGTCCAATTAATAGCCACCTATCAGATGGTTAGGATGAGTCCGTTAATGTGATTTTCGGGCCTTTGAGAATTGTTAACGGTCACATGCATTTGGATGCATAATATAAAAAAAAAAAATGTCCATCTTGATCCGTAACTCTGGTGGGCCACAACACCAAAAGGAACAGTTGGGGACATTCGTGAGAGGACGCCCACCACAAGGATCTTCTAGTTGAAATTGGGTCCCACCCTCGTTTATGTAGTCTGACCCAGTCATCAGGCCCGCCCACCAAGATAAAAGGGGCATCCCGTAAATCAAGCTAATTACAGTATGGTCAAGTGGTGGTTGGGTGTACTAACAATAGGGTCTGTGAACTAACTCATAAATAATAATAATAATAATAATAATAAAAGCTATGACTGTATGGTCCACCTAAGAGTTGGATCTTCTTCATTTTTCGGCTCGGGCCCTAAAAATGATATGGCAAAACGGATGGACAACATGGATATAGAATACATACATCAAGGTGGGCCCCAAGCTAAGGGCTGCATAGTCTTGGGTGAGGCTAAGACAAGAGTTGGACATGAACCAAGCCAACTCGGTTAACTTGGCTCGAAATAACTTGACTCGGCTCAACTTGTTGTTGATTTCGGTCCGAGTCTAGTTAGGCAGATGGGATTCGAAAAAGTACCGTGTTCGACTTGAACTTGGTTCAACTCATCTGGTATTCCATGAAATGTCCAAAAGGGATTCGTTCACTTCGAACTCTTTAATTTATAGTTATAGCCAGAAAATAGGTTGAGGGAGGTTCTAGTTCTTTCAGAGGTAATGCAGGCAAAGAATGTGAAGCCTGATGAGGTGACAATGGTGAAGGTTGCTTTAGCTTGTATGCATTTGGGTGATTGGGAGTTGGCGGATTCAATGGTTAAGTATATTGAAGAGAATCATTTGAAGATTGATGTTTACTTGGGGAACACTTTGATTGATCTTCACGGGCGATGAGAGTTTGTTGAATTAGATAGAAAAGCGTTTGATAAAATACCTCAAAGAAACTTCGTCTCTTGGAATGCCATGATCATGGTACTCAAAAGCGAAGGACTTGACAGAAGCTTGGCTAGACTCAACTCGAAAGTATGACCGAGTTGAGTTTGGTTCGAATCAATCAAATCCTGGACCGAACTGAGTTCAAGCTAACCTGACCGAGCCGAGCCGTGTCGAGTTCAAGCCTAGGTCAACCTTAGACCCAGCCAAGTCAAGTTGGGTAGAGTTCAACGCGATGTCTAGCTCTAGCCAGGACTGCACTGAATTCGCTCCCGAACTCTAATATTATAGAATTTTTAATAGAAGCACATATGCAAAATCCCAATTCGTTATTCCATGAATAATGATATGGAAAAATGGATGGACAGCTTGGATATAAAATACATACATCAAGGTGGGCCCGTAGTAAGGGCTGCACCAACTTGGGTGAGGCTGAGGGCCGCACCTAATCCGCTCCCAAACTCTAATATTATAGAATTTTTAATTGAAGCATGTGTACTAAATCTCCGATTCATTATTCCAGGAACTGCTGAGAATAAAACGGGGTTCATCAAAATTCAAGATCTAGTAAACCAACCGTATCTTTGAATTATAAATTTTATTTATTTATTTCAGACGCGGGAAGCCACAGAAATCAAACCCCAAAAATGGCATTACATTGAGAAATTTGACTTGGCCAGTGGATAAAATATTCCCGCCAACTACAAACATGCATGTTTTATGCATGGAGTTCTCTAGTCATCTGAAAAGCTCTCTCCACTGGGAAGAGATCTCTCTTGCATGTCTGGCGGGAAAAAAAAAATACAACCGCCACGCAGATTTGATACTGACGGCTTCAGTAGCCATCTCCTGCTGCAATGACGTCACTAAGTTATGCGGGCCCCACTATGATGTATGTGTTGTATCCACAACGTCCATACATTTGGAGAGATCATTTTAGGGCATGAAACAAAGAATGAGTCAGATTCAAAAGGTAGATCCGAAGACAGTGGGAACCTTACACCCACCGTTGAAACCTTCCTATGGCCCACCGTGATGTTTATTTGAGATCTAACCTGTTCATAAGTTCACACAGACATGGACGAAGGGAAGAACAGAAATATCAGCTTGATCGAAAACTTCTTCGCTCTCAAGAAGTTTTTAATGGTAGGTGTTCAATCCCCACTGTTTTCTGTGGGTCCACTTGATCTTTGGATCTGCCTCATTCTTTGGTTCATGCCCTAAAATGATATATCCAAATGGATGGGCGGTGTGGATACAGCACATATATCATGGTTGGGCCATCGTGAGGTCACTTCTAGGAGGTAGCTAGTGAAGCCGTCCGTAGCTGATCCACGTCCCACATCTGCCGGATATGCACGGACGCTGATTGGCTACCGACTCCGCTGGGAGCGAAGTGACTACTGGACGCCACGGTACACTGTGGGCCCTAACCTGATATGTGTGATTAATCCTGCGGTTCATCTATTTTTTTTTTTTTCAGATCATTTTATCTGCCTCACTTTTGGGCTCATGCCCTAAAATGATCTTGAAAATTGGATGGAATGATGGGTGTTCGACACCACTGTTTTCTTATGGTGTGGCCCACTTGAGATTTGGATCTGTCTCATTTTTTAGCTCATGCCATAAAATGATCCTGGAAAAATAGAAGTACAGCCTCTGGATAAAACACATATATCATGGTGGGGCCCACAGAGCACCATCCAGTAGCCATGGCTATTGACAGCGTCAATAGGCAATCCGCATCCACTACAAACAGTCACAAAAACATTGGGCCCCAAATCAACAATATAGTGGGCCACACACATGTTGCCTTCAAATTACTATTATAACTAAATCTTGGAAATGGTTTAGCTGAAATCCTTGGCATGTTTGGGTTAAGATAGCCTGAAGAACGGAGTCATCCATTTTTGGATAGCATACTGGGAATTAGCGTTGAAAGGATTGTTATGACCACAACCATGCATGGGGAATGATCACATGCATTTAAACGCATGGTTATTACCATATGTTTGAGTCATGTGGGGCCCATCCATGATGTGTACATGTTATCCAAACCAAGCTTACGGTGCGCGAGCTACATCACAAGAATAAGAACCGTCCATTTTCTAGATGGCATTCTCTTCAGCCACACAATAAATGGATTATTCGAACAGGAATGACCACGTGCATTTGGATGCATGTAATTACCATATGTTTCAGCCATGTGGGGCCCACCCGTGATGTGAATGTATGGCCAAACCAAGCACCTGATGCGCTTCATTATGAACATCTTCCATCTCCCGAACCATCCAAGCAAAAATTCAGGTGAGACACACCACAGGGAGCAATATATAATCACACTCAAATCCTACGTATTCATTTGTAGTGGCCCACTTCAGACCAGTCTTGGGCTAGTATGCTAAGACCAATGCCCATGCCTCAAATTTAAGCCAGTTAAATAACCAGGCCAAGCTTGGGCTTCATTTAGGAGCCTAGTAGCTTGGCCTAAGCCCACCCTGGCTCGGCCCGTTTAGGATTTCAAGGGTATTTTTGTCTTATAAAATGGATGATGGGGCACACCTAGATGTTGCACAAAAGTGGGGCTCAGGTTCAGGCTTGGACCATGCATTATCATCGCATGCCTGTTTGTTTTGGCTTATCATGATCCTAGGCTGGGCTGTGGCCTGTGTTTTACTTTGTGGGACGGGCTTGGATAGACTATAGTGGGTCCCAAGCCTAGCCGTTGACAGCCCTACCTGCATTCCATCTAAAAGTTTCTATGGTGGGCATCATACTCCCTAATGTCCCACATTGCTTCCTTCGGTTTGCCCCACCTAAGGCTGGATTTTGTACAATGCATATAGTTGGGGCATTTAATGGACCTGTTGTGCAGGATGCCTTGCATTCTGACAATAATGGGCAAAGGAGGCACTCTTCAATTTTACCTACGAGTAATTTGGTCCGACCAAATTATGGCCAAAACTATAGATTGCTCACTATGATATTTTGGCGGTTTTCGGTGTGACAGAAAGAGGTGACTTTTGTGGTTTACATGCTATGAAGTTTTAGATGTTTTTGGTCCGACCAGACATGTTAGTCGGCTTGCTTCTGTCCGACCAAAAGTTAAGTTCGGTTTGATTTAAGATCGAGCCAAAAGCCTCACGCGATTTTGCGTAAGTGTGAGTATTTTAAGTACTATTTTAAATTAGGGTTTGTTAATACGAATTTTACGAGTTTTCTTTTTAAGGGCGAGGGTTTTCGCGAAGCGGGAGAGGGTTTCCAATATATGTAAGGGCTTGAGAAGGACTTCTCAAGGGATTGCACATCATAAGGAGAGATCAGGTTGATCTGTAATTAAAGAAGGTGAGTAGTGTATAACTCTAAGGGGGTGTTTGGTGCAAGGACTTAAGTGGAATTATGTGGGATAGAATTGCAATGAACATAATAATTAGGCAGCATCAGTGATTGTCGGTGGATTAAAGTAACACACCAAATCTATCACCGTGTTTGGAATATGTGGTTTCAACATCCCGATCCAGATATATATATATATATATATATATATATATATATATATATATATATATATATATATATATATATAAGGGATACACGTTTGGATGTTTTTGGAAGCAGGTTGCGTCGAGTGCCACACAAGTAATGCGTCTACATCACCAAGTTTTGTGGCCCCCACTATGATGTATGTACTATATCTACACCATCCATCCATTTGGAGAGATCAGTTTAGCTCATGGAATAAAAATAGGCAGATCCAAGTCTGGACCCACATAAAATGGGAACGTGATTCTACCGTTGAACCTAAGAGCCCATATGGTTATTTGTATCCAACTATCCACGAGGTCACATATACCTGATGAGGAAAAAATACATTTAACCCGCCCTATGCCCTCACGACGTTACAATGGTAATTAACCACTGCCTTTGATGTGTCACTTCAAATGGATCTGTTTCTTTTTTGGCCTCCATAAATTGACTTGTAAAATGGTGACGTTGATCAACAATTCTTCATTGCACACCACGCAATACATTACCAAAATTTTCTCATTGCGCATCAATCACTGGATATCAGGGTGTATATTGCAATCCAAAATGAATATGTGAGATCCCTCTTCAATCCTCCTTGCAGAAATTCGGTTTCCAAAGCTTCAAAAGGCAACCGATGGATTGCCTTAACCAAACACAAGTTTGGACTTAAAACGTGGGATTAGAAAGTCTATCTCATCGAATACATTCTAATACCATACACCAAACAGGCCATAAGGTTTTTATTATAGTAGATCTCTATTGCATTATGCCTTGATTTTTTTCTTGCAAAGGTTTTCACATCAAATATCTTATATCTGTGTGACTGCTTGCTTATTATTTGGTTATTTTTATTCATTATATTATTCCATCTTCGTTGAAACGTGCTTCCACAAAGCGCACATATTGGTGGAGGTGTTACAATATTCGAATTTCTAACACCCATAGTTGATCCAGGTTTGTTGTTGGCTCGGGATTAGAGCTGATTCAACTCACAATAAAGTGGTATCAAAGCATCAAGTTTAAGACTTTACAAGAATTTAGTGAATATATTGGGTTTAAAATTCGATTGGAAGAACAATTTCAGATTGTTGCAGCGAAAAGTAAACAATATTCTAATATCACGGGGGTTGGAGACCAAACCTGGAGAAGATAACGAAAGATGATTGGAGAAATCTTTGTGAGAAGGCCATGATCATCGTTTGTCTATGTCTAACAGACGAGGTCATGTATAACTTACTGGATGAGAAATCTTTGCTGGAGATATAGAAGAAATTAGACAATCTATACATAGCGAAGTCCCTCACTTACAAGTTGTTTGTGAAGAAATAACTCTTGGGGCTACGAATGAAGGATCTAATCTTCTGGAGCATATAAACTCATTTATAAAGATGTGTAACGAGTTGGTAAGGATCGGAGAGACGATCCAGAATGAAGACAAAGCTTTGCTACTTCTATCATAACTTTCCTACATCATATGATCATCTTCTTACTACTCTGCATTATAGGAAGAGTACTCTGAAGACAAAGGAAGTCACTGCGGTACTTGTCTCTAATGAGATGAGGAAGAAATTTAATGATGAGGATTCACAGGAGGAAGAGTTGGTAGCGAGCGGTTCAGGGATGTGGGAGGTCCTTAGAGCGATCTTGATCTAGCAAGAAGAAAGAGGATATATCAAAATCAAAGGCGAAGGACGGATACTTCTATTGTGGAGGAAAGATTACTTCAAGAGAAACTGCCAAGAAAGAAAGAAGGATCTAGAAGCAAGAATAAAAAGGACATAGGTAAATTAACCAGTGTTGTAGAAGAGAGCCCAGAAGGATTCCTCCTCTCGGTCTCTTCAAGTGCACGCAATCTCTTAGACACATGGATCATTTATTCAGGATGTTCGTATTACATGTGCCCGAATAGGACTTGGTTTGATTCCTAAAATTCCTATGATGGTGGAAGTATTCTGATGGGGAATGACGCAATATGTAAGGCCATCGAAATAGGGACCATCAAGGTACAAATGTTTTATATAGTCGTACGGACTCTAAGTGATGGCAAGCATGTCCCAGATCTGAAGAAAAATTTAATATCCATGGGGGTGCTAGATACGAATGGGTATACATTCACCGCAATCGACGGTGGAGGTAAGGAATCCAAAATCGAGGAGTAATGGTGATAATGAAGGGACATAAGGTTGAAAATCTGTATAAGCTAATTAAAAGCACAACTATTGGTGAGGTTGCTACCACCTTACACACAGAATCCAGCATAGATGACTCAAATTTGTGGCATATGCGGTAGGGCATATGAGAGAGAGGGGCATGATGGAACTCCATAAATGAAAACTGTTAAAGTGAGTTAAGGCATGCAATGTGGATTTTTATGAGCATTGTGTCTACGGGAAGTAATGCAGGGTAATGTTCAAGTTTGTTACACACATTAAGTATCGGGGTGCTCAATTATATACATTCCGATATCTGGGGGTCAATGACATGCCATTTAAGGGAGGCACACTATACTTCATGAGCTTCATAGACAATTACTCGAAGAAGGTTTGAGTCTACTTCATAAAGCACAAATCTAAGGTGTTCGCCAAGTTCAGAGAATGGAAGGCGGAAGTAGAAAAGCAAATTGGAAGACAGTTTAAGTGTCTTAGGCTAGACACTGGTACGAAGTACAGAGATGTGGAATTCATGAAATTTCATAAGGAACATGGGCATCACAAGGCACTTCTCAACTCCAGGGACCCTACAATAGAATGAGGTGGTAGAGATGATGAATAGAACTCTATTGGAGAGGGCGAGAAGTATAAGATTGCATGTGAGCTGCCTAAGAGCTTCTGTGCTGAAGCAGTTAATATGGCATGTTGCATAGTAAATCAGTCATCATCTACAATGCTTGACTCCAAGTTTGCAGAGGAAGTTTAGAGGGGGAAGGACGTCGATTACTCAGGATTGAGAATCTTCGGGTGTTCAGCATATGTTCACATGCAGCGTGAACATATGTCGAAGTTGGATTCAAGGTCTAAGAAGTGCATCTTTAATGGATATAAAAAAGGTATCAAGGGCTACAAGCTTTGGGATCAAGCTTCTCAAAATGTGATTATCAACAGAGATGTTATCTTTGATGAGGCATCAATGTTGAAGGCCAATAAAGCTGCAGCAAAGAAATTGGGAATGAATGTTGATATAGAGAGATTGTCGATATAGGTGGAGCTAGTTGAGCAAGTTATTGAAGATAAAATTCAGCAAGGACAAGAAACTGAGCAAGTACATCAGTAGGATATTCAGAAAAGTATAGCCAAGAATAAGGAGAAAAGAATCACTAGAGCCCCGATTCGATACAGATTCGAGGATATGGTGTCTTTTACATTATTTATTGTTCGCTCGCCTCAGTGCAAGGCTGTGATGTAGTAATAATTCTAGGTAAGACAAAGGTCGATCCACAGGGAAAGAAGTAAATAATTTCAATTATTCTAATAACTAGAATCTAAGATGTTTAAAAAAATAATTTTTAACATAAAACAGGAAAATCTGAGATTTGAGAAGAACTAGAGCATCAATGATCCACTTGTAGTAGTTCAATACCAATCCATTCGTCCAAGCACAACACAATTAGAATCAAAGTCATATCTCTCATCTAATTGGAGGATATAACATTCAAGCACAAATAGTCCCACTTAAATCTGAAAATCAGATTTCTAGTTCTAATGAAACACATAGAACTTGAATTTGTAGCCTTCGAAGTAACAGCCATGCCAAGAGACTATGACATGCTCCAGGGTTAATACAAATCGAATTCAAACAATCCAATCATGGCAATCTCAGAGTATTATAAGGAACTCATTTCCGGAGTACACAAACTCTCACAAAACTTCTAAAAATCCATACTTTATTCAAACTAGAACTTCAAAATCCAAAATTAAGTAAAGGGTACCTGAAGAAACAAATTAAAGCATTGAAACTAACTACAAACTTCACTAGAAGAAAGCATATTAAAACTAGAACTAGAACTATAAGAAGAAGAAGAACTGGTTGTAGGAGGCTAGGAAGCCTCATAGGTATTGATCTCTTTGCTCCCCACATTGCTAGATGCCTTAGGAATGTAGTAGAGGTGCCCTTTTATAACTTAGATCCGCCACTAACTTGAAAGATTCGAAAAAACGTGAAGTCCTTTCGCAATTTGAAAATCTGAAATTTAGAAACTGAAAATCAGAGTTTCTGGAACACTATAAACCTGTCTGGAGACCGGTCTTTACAGCATAAAAACAGTCAAGCAAACTCTATTTTTCTGGACTCCTGAAGACCTATCTGGAGACTAGTCTAGCAACAGGTCTAGCGACAGGTCTATGAGAGTTTTTTCATATTTTCTTTTTTTTTTTCTTCTCTTTCTTTCTTGCTTTTTTCCTCCACCTCTTGGCACTTGTTCTATTGATCTTCAATGCATATAAAGTGACTCTTTTAACTATGCATTCGTGAAATCTGTCTCTCATTCCTACAATCACAAAAACATGTATTAGATAGATCTTTAAATATAAAAATCATATATAATGTGTGATGAATTAGGGTTAGAATATGTATAATTCGAGGCTCAATATTTATAGGGAGTGAAGATCCCTCTACCTTTCAAGAACCAAGGTTTGGAAAGGATGATGACAAGTGGATGCCGGCTATGATAAAGGAGATGGAATCTCTCCACAGGAATCAGACATCAGAGTTGGTGGAGCTTCCAAAAGGTCAGCGAGCTATAGGGTGTAAATGGGTCTACAGGAAAAATGAAGCATTAATAGAAAAAAATAGCGAAAAGTATAAGATAAGGGTCGTAGTAAAATGGTTCTTATAGAGGGAAGAAGTAGATTACAATGAGGTTTTCTTTCCGATTGTTAAACATACATCAATCAGGGAGCTACTGGCAATAGTAGTGGAATATTCCAATTTGAAATTGGAGCAACTCGATGTAAATACGGTATTCCTTCATGGAAACTTGGAGGAAATTATTTACATAAGGCAAACAAAAGAATTTGAAGATCCTGGTAAGGAAGACCACATGTGTAGGCTGAAGAATTATTGTATGAGCTTAAGCAATCTCCGAGACAATAGTATAAGCGATTTGATTCCTATATTGTGGAGATTCGGTATAACATGTGTGATTACGATTGTTGCATGTACTACATGGTGCTTGAGGACATGCCTTACGTTATATTGATGCTTTACGTAGATAATATGATGATAACTGTAGAAGGACAAGAAGGAGATACTCTTGCTTAAGTCTTTGTTAAGCAAAGAGTTTGACATGAATGATTTGGGCGTTGTGAAGAAGATCCCAGGCATAAAGATAAGCAGAGACAGAAAGTTTGGAAAGTTGTGGCTTTCACAAAAAGGTTAAAGGTTTCTTAGTAATGTCAAATATTAGCTCAGAATAATTGATACAATAAGATATATATCAAATTCAACATTCTAAATAGCCATCTGTCATTCTGGAAACATATATGAATATTATATGATCTAAAATGACTCTTCCTGAAATAATAAAATTAGAATTTGGATGAAACACCCATGTGTTGATCATTTTAGGGAATGACCCATAGCAAAGCACCGATGTCGATCCTTTCAAAGAATAACCCTCGGCAGAGTACCTGTGAATAACTTTTAGAAAAAGGATCCCAGGGCAGAGCACCCGTGTCGTTCCTTTTGGGAATGACCCTGGGCAGAGCACCTGAATTGTGCTGATCCTTTCGGGAATAACCCTGAGCAGAGCACCCATAACAAAATGTACAATGATCCTTTCAGGGCAAAGCACATATTTTACATTCATCTTGTAACATATAATAGAAATAAAAATACCCAGCTAATAATATCTTCAAAAGTTTAGTAATTCGATGAACTACGCACTACAATAATATCATCCCACATAATGATACATTAAAGACAATTATTCAAATTAGCATGTTAACATAATAGTGATTAAAACATATATCATCAAATGAAAAGATGATTAACACTAATAACAAAATTAGAAATATACATCAACATCATAAGGTAGTATCTAATATTATTAAGGATTTAAATTACTACATCCAACAACGACAAATAAGAATGTAAATATCAATTGCTCAACGTAGGGTTTTTCACTCGGAGATCAACAACATGGTTTGATGTACGGTTGATTCTCTAACATGATTTATCTATAAATCTGAAAAGCATGAACTGACCTGATAAGGAATATTAACACATCTGTTTGGACGTGACCCGATTATATAGACTGGATTAGGTTCTCCTGCATATACAAATGCAATACACATGGTTGGAAACACTCGGATTTTAGTTTATTGACTGACTCTAGAAAGCAATGTGCTAGCTCTCTAAGTCACACAGTGAGTTGTAGTGCACAGAGAAAAAGGGTGCACGATAACAGTAGTGCAATACCTATAACCTAGATCTGACATGTGAAGTACTTACCTGAGATGATCTGGAGGGTTGCTGGAGTTGAAGACCAATTAGATATCAGCGACGACGGCTGACTCGGCAAAAACCGATCCGGCTCGAGGTCGTTGTGTGCTCACTCTCTCTTGCTCTTTCTTATCCTTCTTCTCTCTCTCTCTCTCTAATGATTTTTTTCTCTCTCCTTCTCAAATCAGGGAGAATGAAATGATTTTGAATCCGAAATTGGTGGGCAAACGACATCTTACTATTGGTGGGTTTTTTTTGTGAAGGAGGTGACTAATAATAGCAAAAATTCATACCATCATTATCTTTTCTATCAGATATTACTAGACGATTTGGATGAGCTTGATGGAGCTTCCAGACATAAGAAATCCAACCTTAGAAGGTGTTTAGGTGGCGGCTTCGAGAAGGTGAAGTTTCGACTGTTGCATGTGACCGGAATGAAAAACGCAGAGAGATGGTGCTTTCTGACTAGTTGTAAGATTAGAAAATTTGTTATAAGAAGGAAAGACGTTGAATGTACAAGATTTAAGCGGCTGAGATCTTCTAAAAGGAGGTTTCACATGGTTCATTAAATGAGGATGAGACGTGCGTAGCATTGCCGTAAAAAACACTATAACAGCTGGGGTTACGGAAGCTAGTTGCGCAATAGAGGCTAGGTGGGGTCCACTGAGCTAGTATGATGAGAGATCAGAGTTGTTCATCGGTTTTGCTAGGTCAGGTTTGGACATGAGCTCAAGAATGAGGCAGGTCCGAAAATTAGGTGGTACGCATGACAAGAAACATTCAAAGGGATTTAGATGGTCAGAGTTTTCCTGAAATCCGAATATGATGAACGGTTTGGATCAACAAGGTGAGTCCCAACGTGATGGATGGTCTGGCACAGGTGGGTAGGGGTAGCTCCACTTCGTGTAACGGAGAAGAAGGGAAGAGACAAAACTGATGCACATTATTGCATAAATCTATTTTTCTTTTTCTATATAGTGGCCACACAACGATGACATGGCAGATTTACTCTGTCCATCAGTTTTGTCTGATCATACTTTGGCATGGGCCAAAAAATGAGGCCGATCCAAAGCTAAAATGTACCACACCAAAGGAAACATTGGGACTTGAAATGTTCATTATTAGAAAAAATGGGATGTTACAATATATAACTCTAAAGTTTTTATTATAATGGATCTCTATCGCTTTGTGCTGTGGTTTTTTTCCACAAGGGTTTTCACTTAAAATATCTTGTGTCTGTGTGATTGCTTGCTTATTATTTGGTTATTCTTATTCATTATATTGTTCCATCTTCATTGAAACGTGCTTTCGCAAAGTGCACCGATTGGCGGTGGTGTTAGATTTGAATTTCTAACATCGAGGGTTGATTCGGGTTTGTTGTTGGCTTAGGTTTAGAGTTGATTCGACTCACAATAGGACCGATGAAAATTTTGATTCGTCATTGAGTCAAGACATGTAAGTGGTTGTTATTTTTTAGATGGTTTAAATCCCTCGGTGTGTTAAACTAGTGTAGAAGGTTGTCGATGCACTATCTCCCATGATACAATACCCTAGCAAATGGATGTATGCAGCGTGCACGAGCTATATAAATCTCATCACCAACACGATAACAACACCATCTTTTTTATGCTTAAAAAAAAACCAAATATAAACAGAGAAGTAGAGTAAAGAGAGGAGATAGTATATCAAATAGGGTATTTTGATTTTTTTTACTTCAAAACCCTAATCCGATGCCCTTTTTATAAAACAAGGTTAAATCCATTTCGAAAAACACTCGTTGAGAGAAAATTGTCATGACTATTGAGATGCGCTAATGAACGAAAGAGGCAAGTTTCATACGTGAAAATGACCTTATTAAGTGAGCCACATCCTATGGTGTAGACACTGTTAATATACTTTTTGTGGTATACTAGTGCACCTTATTTGTCAATCACGTATGTCCATGTGTTGTAATGTTGGTTAAGCCTTGGCAAGCTGAAGACCGAAGATTCAAATGGACCAAAAGCATCAAGGAAGAAGAACAGGTAAATAAGATGCCTTGGTGACCCTAACCCTTTGAACCAAAACACCCAAATCCTCTTAGATGATTTGGACCAATTACGAAAACCCTTAGTCATCCTTATTACCCTTAGATCATATAGAAAAACATGATAAATTAGGTTAATAAAAAAGGTGGAAGTTGCTGTCAACAGACTAACCCAAACAACAGTTTTCGATAGGTCTTCGATATATTCGAGCCTAGTTTCGATAGGTCTTCGATAGATCGAAATGACAGATATATCGAAGTGTGTCCAGCAAACTTACAAGTACTTTGGACAATTTCTTCAATCAATCGAATTGATCATCTCGATATATCGAGATGAGTGTTTCGATATATCGAAACTCTATGTTCAGCAATCTACCAACTCACTGGACAAATTTTTTGATATATCAAACTGGCTATTTTGATATATCGAAGAATGCTTCGATTAATCGAAATGGGTTTCGATGCTATCGAAGCAGTCGTTTTCTGCCCGTTTTGTGACTGTTGGAGATTTTTCTTTGAATACAGGAGAGACGGTTTTTGGGCAAAAGAGATAAATTTTGAGTAGTTTGAAGCCACCATTAAAGGAGACCATTAGAGACTCAAATTCTAATCCTAACTAGTCATCTTCTTTGTGATTCATCACAAGAATGGTGCATTCTAAGCTCATGATGAAGATGCACTTGTCCCACTTTGATCTTTAGAGTTTAGATTGATCTAGATAGTTATATGCCTATCCGAAACTTTATGATAAGATCCATGTAGGTGAGATTCTCTAGGCAACCTATTTCTATTAGTTGTAGAGATCTTAAATCTACCCTCCTATCACCTTGGTCATCTTAAGACGATCAAATATAAGGCGATTGATCGTTGGAGCTGGAGTATTAGCAAAGCACCGCAACAACGTTGGGGGAGTTCAAGGGGATTTGATTGAAGCATGGGAGAGCAGAGATCAAGTAATCTGAAGCGGCACATCAACAGGGCTAAAATCTGACAAGTAAGGATGTCAATTTGTGTTTAGTCCATTCTCTCTTTTCCCTGTGGGAATTAAGTATAGAGTTTGCTTGTCAAATTCGAATGTAGGTTTGTTTGCCGATCCTTGGCTTGTTAATTAATCCTAAAAGTCTATGGCGTTTGTCGTTTCTTAGCACGTTTGTTGGGCCTAAATTTCAGGATCGTTTGGCGATCCTTGACACGTTTGTCGGGCTTAAACAAGTCTCCAATGGGAGCCACGAACACAGGTATAAACGTGTAGGTTGAGAGGAACCTGTAAACTCCCCGGTTGGGTGGATCCGAGTTAAAATACTTAGGCTGGGAAGGACCTGATTTAAACTCCCTAGTGAATGTCGGCGTGCTCAAGGAGTGAGTACTTGAACCGGGAGTGGAATAGACCCAAAGTTGAACTATTATACATCGTTGTATTTGGGATTGTATTTGAGCACATTTCTTATTATGCACTATGTTTAATTGCTTAATGATAAATGCTTAATTAGAATGTATGCTGGGCACTAGATAGATACATTCACACACAAGATGTATGTTTACTAATTAGAGTAGACTTAAGCTTTATGATCCATTCTCAAATAGTCTACTTAGGTGTAGACACCCCACCTTCGGCTACACTGTTGGTAGAGATAGCTGGATGAATGGAGAACCATACCCCCAAATCCCAAGTCCAAACTCAGCTAAACTCACTCTTATAAGCCCCAATCCATAGCCCAACTCAAGCCTGAACCCAGTCAACCCACCCCTAAACATCAGCCTGAGAAACCCCCATAAGAAAAGCCAGTTAAAAAAATCCTAAAAAAGTCAAACTCACTGAGTCAACCCAATGAGTCAACCCGCTGAGTTAACCCGTTAAGTTAACCCGCTGAGTCAACCCGTCGAGTCAAAACACCGAGTCAACCCGCCGAGTCAACCGCCGAGTCAAATCGCTGAGTTGACCCGCTGAGTCAACTCACCGAGTTAACCCACCGAGTCAAAACAGCAGCCCTGAGAAATGACCGTACCACGCGCTGGAAACCGAGGAGCGTTTAAAATTATTTACGCAATCTGCCACTGCCCACTGCTATAAATACCCCTAGCCTCTTCCCATTTCAGCAATCCACTTCCCCTCTCTTCAGCCCGAGTGCGATCTGTCCCTCTACCCCTTAGCCCATTCCTCCACCAAGGAAAGCCCGAGTGAGGAGATCCTAGCCCTGGTCCAGCCCAGCCTGACCATTGGCCCAAGTCTGCCAAGCCATCCATGTTACGCCCTGAAATTCGGAACTCGAGTACAACAACCCGAAGCCCGAGTTCCAGGGTGTAAATTGAAAATTCGAGCATAGATTCCTTGAGATTCCATCCCACACATTATATATCTAAAATAAATTCCCAAATATAAAATTTCTTTTCCACTAATGTCTTATTACATTGAATTTCACAAAATAAAACAAATCTGGCGCGATTGACGCTCGAGACCCCTTGAATACTCTCATTTGCCTATGTCTTGTCCTTCCTGAAAACCTGCAAGAACTGTGGTGATTTTGGTGAGCTAAAAGCCCAGTGAGGTCATTTCCATCACAGGTAATATTCCGGTTAATAAGAGATAGAATGCGAATCATCAATGGATAGAATAGTGAGCAATATATGAGGAAAATGTTATGATTGATACACTTTATAGTTTATTATCAATAGAACATGATTAGCATGATGTCATGTATGTCATGATACGTGTGAGAGCAATAAACGTCTAGGAACTCGTTGCCACTGTACATTAGGAACCTGTCGCAAATCAACCATGCTCACCTAACCGGTAAAACGAGGCGGCAAATCAACCATGCACGCCAGTGGGCAAATCAACCATGCACCACCGATCCAACCGAGCAAATCAACCATGCTCAATAAGTGAAACGACCAAAACTCGCTGCCACTGAACATTAGGAACCTGTCGCAAATCAACCATGCTCACCTAACCGGTACAGCGAGGCGGCAAATCAACCATGCACGCCAGGAGTCAAATCAACCATGCTCCTGTTCTGTCGCAGTGTATAAATGTATGTATATGTCATGAGTTATAGAAGCATTCTTCAAGCATATAATGCATGTCAACTCAATTCCAATCACGCCATGCATGGGTTATCTTCATTCATATAATTCTTTGTCTAGTTTTAGTTATTGTGGATCGAGGGATTTTGAGAAGGTCATCGTGTGAAGTTTAGTTCGTTGACAATTGGCTAAGGTTTTTCCAAGAATTATGTATTGCATATTATTTAGATTTACGTTGATATCGATCATTAAATTTAAGAATAATATCATGTGAAATCTTAAGAATGCTACATGTATTTAGGGTTGAATGTTGATGGCATCATATGGAAGATATACTACATAGAATTGTGTAGAATTCTGACACGTGCATTAACAAGGAAAAGTTGAGACAATTAACTCAATAAGTATAATTGGTAGGTGAACCTTTAAGGACACAAAAATAGGAGATGGGTGAATCCTTTACCTAGGATTCCATGTTAAGAAAGAATGCATAAAAGTATATCTGAATGCCTAACTAGAGAAGGACTCTTGACAAATTGAACGTAAACAAAGACAAACACTAAAGGACATTAACATAGAAAGTTACGTGAGATGAATCACTCACCTGTGATGAACGATAGACTCTATACAAGCCCAAACCTGAATATGGGTTGGCTCAGCGAGTCGCTCAGCGAGTCGACTCGGTTTGGATGTCTAGAAAAGAAGGTCCTCCTTCTCTCTTCTTTCTTTCTCCTTTTTCTTCCTTCTTTCTTCTTCTTTTCTTTTCTTTTCTTTTCTTCTTCTTTTCTTTTCTTTTCCTTTCTTCTTCTTTTTCTTTTCTTTTCTTTTCTTCTTCTTTTCTTCCTCTTTTCCTTCTTCTTCTTCTTTCTTTTCTTTTCTTTTCTTCTTCTTTTCTTCCTCTTTTCCTTCTTTTCTTCCTCTACCTCTTGCTGGAGCAATAACCAGCAGAGGTGCAGTGCAGCAACAGTGAGAAAGCTGCACGCACACCCCTCTCTCAGTCTCTCTCTCTCTCTTTCTCACTCTCCAACGACCCACTCTCTCTCTCTCTCTCTCTCTCTCTCTCTCTCTCTCTCTCGCAGCTTCTCTCTCTCTCTCTCTTTCCCTTGAGTTTTCGGTATAAGAACAACAGGCCTGAGAGGTTTTATAGCTTACCGTGGTGGGGTAGATTGTGCGTAGGGAGGAGATTTTAGTTTGAGTTGGAATAGGAAACCGACCAAGTTCCGAATTTCTTTGCGTAAATAATCCGTTGGAAATCTAGGTGGGCTCCACACGGAGGTCAGGAAAAGATCTGGCCCATCCATGCATGGCAGATCCGAAGATTTTGGCCGATCTTGAATCCTATGGTCGAGTTCGGAAGGTTGGGGTGGACCGTACACTCACTCGAAGACGAGAAGACCACCATCCTCCTAGGTTCGGGTGAGTAGTGCATCAGATGGACGGCTTAGATTTCGGACGTGGGGTCCACAGATGGACGGCGTGCATCGCCAGCTGGGTCAGGCGGACGCTGTGCAACGGACGCTGTAACAACGTCTGGAGAAAACGCGTCCACTGTCTCTTTTTTTTTATATATTTTTTTTATGATGACGTGCGTTGCACGTAAGGCCTCTGCAAGCTATCCCGACGTGGGGTCCACCCGTGATGGTCCAACAATGGACGGCGTGGATAACGCAGGTGGACAGCGGAGGTCGCTGTCGCAACAGCGAACGAAGAAGAAGAGACGTGTCTTCTTTATTCACGCGGTCAACTCGTTTTGACCGGCCGTGTTAGTGCACGCTGCCCTGACAAGTGGGGTCCACCTGCTGGCCCACCAACGAACGGTGAGGATGGAGTAGGCGGACAGCGCCGTTCGCTGCCGCTGCGGACGGAAAAAGAAACGGAGAAGAAGACGCCCCGCGTCTTCGGCATACGCGGTCAACGCATGTTGACCGGGCGTACACCGTGCACACAATGCACGTGGGTCCCACCATGATGTGTTTACTAAATCCACTCCGACCATCTGCCAGGCCATCCAATTTTGAGGTGTGACACAAAAAATGAGGCAGATCCGAGTTCGGATGGCCCACTTATGGCCCGATTTTCGATTAGAGCCTTTGTAGGATGATCGAAGGGTTGAAATTCGACGTGTATGGTTAGATCGTGCCCTAAAACTAGTATGTAGAGTTTTGCGTGAAAAGGATTTCCAGAAATTATAAAACTTGCAATTGGTCCTATAACTTAAGTTGACTAATGGTACTTCCGTAATTATTATAAATTTATGATTTTTTTTATGAGATCTGATACTTATGTGCTGTCCTAGGATTCATTTGAAGTAACTTTAATAATTAGAACCTATTCTAATTTCTTACGGTTTAATTACTATTAATTTATCAAAGCTTAAGTTAATTAATTAACTAATCTATAATTTAAATTATTCCAAAACCCTAGGATGTTATAAACACCTGAGCAGGTTCATAGGGCCAAGAAATCACTGGTCTAAGCATATGCCTTACGATGAACACGAAGTATGGGTCATATTTATGGACAGACATGTATACAGGGCGGTGCACGGCAGTTCACATTAATCGCGAGATTCGAAATCATAAAGGAAGGTTAGATCTTCCGGTCTAGTAACGCTAGATCCTTCTAACGGTCAATTTGTTGACTTAGTTAAGTATTTTGAGTTTTCAAGGTCTTAAAAGTGTTGGAACGCGTATCAAAGTTCATACGTGTGTGTATGCGAGTGAACAACACGGCCTAGAATTTAAGTTCTAACGTCGAACATGCACTCGTGTACTTACTCGTGCGTTCAAATTTTCGGGTTATTACAATCCAAGTCTTGATCCAGCCACTCGAAGCCAACCCTTACGACACCTCTGTCCATCCAGCTACTCTTTTTCCAGCATCATCTCATTTGCATCTAGCATAAGTGCAACATTTTCTTTACTTCCAACCCCCCTGCTTCACTGCAAGCACTTTGATTATTCAAACACACAGCATGTATCTCGCATAAAGCACCTGTCAGTTCGAGCGTATGCTCTGGGCTTGCCTGTTAGTGGAACCTGCCCATCAGAAACTCTTACTGTTCAGACCTGCATTCATGTACATATCACTACAAGCACCTTGATCATTCAAACATACAGCATGCATTTCGCATAAAGCACCTGTCAGTTCGAGCGTATGCTCTGGGCTTGCCTATTAGTGGAACCTGCCCATCAGAAACTCTTACTGTTCAGACCTGCATTCATGCATCATGTCATCTATGAGAATATACGAGGATTAAAACAGACTTTCAAGTGTTAGTTCGATTTTGTGAAGTAGAGACCGTACTTCGGTACAGGCAGTGTGTGGGGTGCTTAACCTCTTCCCACCCTGTAACCGTGATCCCTTACCTCGAATCTCTGGCCGCAGATCAAAAGGAGTCATTTTAGAGGAACGAATCTTCGGATTCCCTTCTCTAACGTTTTTAAGGGGTCTAGCCGACTGTAGATTCGAAGTAACTGGCTAGTGGCGACTCTGGTCTTATATAAACTCATTTAAACACATCCAGCTTAACACAACAACCCAAACAAAGCCCTCGAGAACGAGGCAAGCTAGTGGCACAAACGGCGATTCGCACTCACGCATCTTCTTCTTCTTTTCCCGAAAGGAAAGGGGACGAACGTCGTGTGGGAGCACGGAACGGCGAGGGTCCACATTAGGTTACATAGATTAGGTGCTTAATTAGTTTAATCATTTATTAATCTATGCATGCTTAGACTAGGTTGCTTATTGCACATCATATACTAGTCTTGTGATTGGACTTACTTAAGCTTGGTAGCCAAAGTGTTCTTGCTTACTTAGTGTTAATTGTTAATCATCTTAAGTAGACGAAAAGAATTTCAAAAAAATCCTAATCACCCCCCTTAGGACTTAGCCATAATTCTAGTTGCTCCGCTCTATGCTTCCGCACGCATACACGTCCACAAGTGCAATTAAAGTAACGCAATTTCAGACATCACACCCCGGGTTGAAAGGATGGAGATTAAACGGTTAGGATAGATGGTGATCCATACTCTTAATCCAAAACATAATCCAAAACCATGTCCTAAACCCTAACTTAAACCCAGTTAACTCACCTTAAATCGTAAACCCTAAAAAACCACCCTTAAGAAACTAAACCAAAACTTCTCAACGGGTCAACCCTGCGAGTCAATTCAATAATTCAAGCCTAAGTTCCAGCCTTAGCCATGGAGATGAGCTGGACAGAAAAGTACCCCGAACCAGAGAGAAAAAAAACATGCAAGCTTGGAGTCCAGCTGCCTAAAGCTGGAATGCTAATTGTAGTGTCATCCACCCTAAATCACAAGAATTGCCACTTGGGGTGGCTATAAATACCATCTGCGCTTTCATTTACTGTCATCCAGAAGTTTTGAACTCTCCTCTACGAGTAGCGACTTATCTCCCTTCAGTCTTAGTCCATTCCTTCACCTAGGAGAGTAAGGGTGAGTGAGAAGAGTCTAGCCTAGTCTAACCAAGGTCCAAGCCTCTTGAGTCACCCAAGTTTTGAAACAAACCCCTCTCATTAGCCTACGCAACACAACCATACAAAATCATCCTTATCTAGTTCATACCTTAGCATAGTGAAACATAGAGGTGAGCACAAGCCGAGCTGAACCCTATTCGGGCTAGGCTCGCTCAATGACCACCTTAGCTCGTGTTCGACTCGGCTCGGCCTTTGAGCTGGACTGAAATGTTCAAGCTAGCTCGACTGAGCTTTCGAGGGAGCTCGAGCCCAATTCGAGCCGAGTTCGAGCCTGGTAGGCCTAGCCTAAAAGTCGGGCTTAAAGCTATTTAACATTGGGCCCAAAGACAACCCAAAGCCCATTGACACCCCCACTTACTTTATAGAGAGTTTCATCTCTCATTTCTTTGTTCAATTCCGATGTGGGACTAAAAAATATATTTTTTTTTAGTTTTTTACAAGTGAGTTAGCCGAATCGAGCTTCAATTGAGCCAAACTTTGAGCCGAGCCGAATCAAGCTTAGGGTAAACTCGAGCTCGGCTTGAAAATTAATTCGAGCTTGGAAAAATGGCTCGTTTTGGTTCAAATCTAGCCTTCAAATTGAGCCGAATAGAGCTAGGTTCGAGCCGAGCCGGCTTAGCTCGTGCTCAGCTCTAGTGAAACACTCTGTCTTCCCAACCCCCTGCTCATTGCATTCATTAGCATAGTATCATATCACCCCTAGCACCAGGATCAGTTCGAGCGTATGCTCTGTGACTTGTCGATTTAATCGGATCCTATCCATCAGAAACTTTGATTGATCAGATCCACCTTCACAAACCATCTCATTACATATATTATCGAAAGTATACGAGAACTGATCTTAACCTTCATAAATTAGCTAGATTCAGTGAAGTGGAGACCGTACATATGTACGGGCAGAGTGGGTGCCTAAAACCTCTCTCTGTAACCATAATTCCTTACCTTAAAGCTCTGACCGTATATCAAAGAGTCATTTAGATTAGAAAATTTCTCGGATCCTCTTCTCTAACGTTCCTATATAATCTAGCCGATTATAGAGACGAAATAATTAACTAGTGGCGACTCCATCTAATTAGCTACCTTAAGTCACATTCATCGAAAAGCCCTTGAAAGAGGCAAAACCTATGGATAATATCCAGTGTTCACAAACGGTCCGATAAAAACAAAAAATAAATAAAAAGAAAGTTGTAAATCTAAATAAAATCAAGCCCATCAATACTCAACTTAAAAAGGCCCATCCAAACCGCCAGCACACGCATGGTTCAGCTGATTTTCACAGCCAATTTTTCCACCAGACTAAGTTTGTGCGCACAAATACACTTGTACATAATATAACACACTTCATGAGAATTTATAAAAGAGAAAGTCTTATAAACCAATTTACAATACTCCGTGTGCTATTGCACATAAAACTAAAAATTTACGCGAAGACAACAATGCAAGGTAGCCTTTTATTTCTTTCTTTCCTCTTCATTTCTTGGTATTTTTTAAATACGTTTAACAACTCTTGCACCATATCTCATTTACGACAGCAACTATAAGATGGATGGTTCCTATCAACGGACCATCTCCGCAGGGTGTGAAAACAGGAGTATGCATCGAAGGAGTGCGATAGGAACACACGTACAGACCCGGTGGTGAAAGAGAAACATAATAGCTATTGCACAAAATTACAAATAACAACTACAACGGTTGTGGTCGGAATGCTAATTCATAAAGTCAATATTAGCATCGTTCAGATGTTGTTTTGCAACTCCACCACTTGCACCGGGATATAATAGCCACATGATCATGAATCCATCTTATTCTTATTTTCTTCTCGAATATATGAACAATGGGGATGTCCCACTGCAGCAGCGAGCGGGCCCCACCATCAGGTAAGGGGCTGTGGGGCAGAGAGGTGGCCCTTATCCTGCAGGCTCTTGACGGTATCATAGAGGCATTGCCTGACGGGTGTGAATTGAAGGCCCAGATCCTTGAGCCGTTGGTTCGAAAATTTGTAGGGCTTCTTCCTAGGGTTCACCTCATCGGAACACCTGCACCACGTACATGCATTCATCAGATGAATAACCAGGCAAGATACAATGTTCTACTTCACTTATGTGCTTTGTGATACTTGTGTGGCCCACCAGACGATGTGTGTGGTGAAATTCAGGCAGTTCATGTGGTGGGCCATGTAGTGAACATGCCCTCTGGGCCTGGAAAAATCAATATTTTGAAGAAGCCCTAGCTCGAGTGGTTCAACATCCGGGCATGTCAGCTTAGTGGTGGACATGCGTATGATTCAGATGAATCGAAATCAGACCTGCCCATTTACCAAATAGGTAGGTCTAAATTTTAGACCTAGACCCTTTTACCAAATGAGCGGGTTCAAGTCAGGTCCAAGTTAACCCATCAAACCCATTATAAATGGGTCCAGGTATGGTAGAGGGATCCACCCAGACCCATTTATAAATGGGTCGGGTCTAATGGGTCCGGGTTTGGATCAACTATGCAAGCATTTTTACAAGGCTTAAAACTGGGTCTGGACAGGTCTAGGCTGGACAGGCCCCTTGAAACATAGACCAAACCGGCCCACTTACTAAATGGGTTCGGGTTCGGGTTGGGTCAGGTTGGGCCTAATATAAAGGAAACCAGACTCAGACCCGTTTAGCAACTAGGTCTGTTTTTGGACCCAGACCCGTACCATTTAACAAATGGGTCGGGTCTAATTGCGTTAGGTCCGGGTACCCCATCGAGTCCGCTGACCCATTTACAGCCCCCGCTGCTGCAGGCATGTCAAAAGCACGAACTTAAAAAAATAAAAAATTAAAAATAAAAATTAAAAATTAAAAAATTAAAAAATTAAAAAAAGACCCCAGATTGGAGAACATCTGTTTGTTGAGCATAGAAAATGTTTTCATTTCAACCGTTCATTAGATGTCTATCGATCTTCTAATTGGGAAATCAGTGTAGTCTAATTTTTAGTTTATGGTCCATCCATAGTATGGCCCAAGATTTGAATGGATTAATTTCTATTAAATAGATGTCACGTGGAAAAATTCCGAATGCATGCATATGAACCTTCATAATCTGCCAGAGTATCAAAGGCATTAATAACCAGTCTAAGCCCACAGGATTGGACTCGAGAGTCTTCGGTTTCCGATTCCTCGTCACTAACTCACTATACGACCGAATTCGTGTTCGACCATTTCTAGCATACAATTACCTCAATCCGGACCGTCCAATCATCAGCATACATATGTTAAAGACCACTCTTATCGGATGATCCTGACCCTATCTATCACAAAGACGGTTAACTCAAGGATAAACGTCCTACTTCCCACATGGGACGGTCAAGATCGTCCTATCAGTGTGATTTTCGGTACATGGCCCATCTAGTGGGCCAGAACTACGACAACCGAAGTCAAGCCATTTAAGCAATTGTGCAAAAGCCAAATAGTAGTATACGCTTCGAAAAGAAGAAAACATTGAAAAAGAAATGAAAACCGGGGTTGGTGGATTTTGGTGGGGCCCACCGGGGTTGATAATCTAAAGCGAATGATTTCATGGGTATTCAGAGTGGGAGGGAAAGAGATTGGGAGAGCGACGTCTCGGTAGGTGAGGAGCTACGAGAACCAAACATAAAAAGTGGCGACGCATGGGTAATTGTCTTGTGTTTGGTGCACCTACTCTGGCTCTTTGAATTTGTTGTACACCTCAAGCGAATGGGGAGAGAAGAGTCTTTGAATATTCACGTCATGATACACACACGCCCCCATCACTTCTTTTGTACTCCACTCAAAACTGGTGGGCCCCAACCTCGGGTGCGCCATTTTGCTAGCATCCAAATCTTAGGTGGACCACACCACAGGAAAACACTGTTGATTGAATGTGGATCATTAAAAACTTCCTAGGGCCCACTTTAATGTTTATTCATGTCCAATCCCACTGTTTCCTGTGGTCTGGTCCACAGGAGCTTTGGATCTGCCTCATTTTCGCGCTCAAGCACTAAAATGAGCTGAAAAAATAGATGGACGGCGTGGATAAATCACATACATCATGGTGGGGCCCACAGAGATTTGACATCAGCTGGTTGGCTGGTGCTGGGTCACCAACCAAACCGCGTCATGAAAACACCCGCGAGTGCACTTCTCTTTTACTCGCCGTACACACAAGTGCCAACTTAGCACTCGTATTCAGGATGCACGCGCAAATCAATGGTTTCCCATTGTTATTATTTCCTAGTGTTTGGATGCCATAACGCAATCGTAGAGGCTGACAACAAAAAAAAAAAAAAAAATCATTAGGCCACACGCGATTACAAAGCACTTAGCCTCTTTGGTTCCGTACAGCAGGGCGGCCCGCACTGGATTGCCTGTGACCCCGGGCACATGGATATACCTCTGCCCGGGGCTGTGTGGGGCCTATAGGGATGTCCATGACAAATCCACTCCGTCCATCTGTTCTAAAAGACCATAAATAATAGTACTATAAAAATAAAGCAGATCAAAAACTCAGGTAGGCCACACTAAAAGAAACAGTAGGAACAGAAACGTGCACTGTTGAAACCATCCTGGAGCTGACCATGATGTTTATATGCCATCCAAACCGTTAATAGAGTTATTACCACCCAGATAAACTGTAGGCACAAATATCATGTTGAAATAAAACTTCTGCCACCCCAGGCGTTCAATGCCCACTATTTATTTCCGTACGGTCCATCTGAATTTTGATTCTACCTCATTTTTATAGTCCTGTACTCTTGTGATATTTTAGAACAGATGGACGGAGTGGATTTGTCACGGACATCTTTATAGGTCCCACAGCCCAGTGGACAGGGGTCGAAGGCAATCCACTAACAGTTGCATGACATCATATTTCCCTAGCTCAGTCGTCTATCCAAGGCGCTCATCGTCATCATCATCGTCATGCTCTAAGTTATATCTCAACCAATTGAGGTCGGCCCCTTCTATAAACGATCATAGCGTCAGTTAGGCCATAGGACAAAGACTTTTCCTATTATTTGTAGGCAGGTCGGCTTTTGACTTTTGCCCGTATACTTTCACAGCTTCCAACTTCCTTGTGAAGTTCGTGGACTCTGTCTGCCCTTCCTATATTGGTGTTGTAATTGTGTTTCCTTAATGTATTCATTTCTAGGTTTGTTTTTCCTTGTCAGGTCACTCACTCATATCAACTAGGGCTGTAAGTGTGTCAGCTTCCTTGTCAGGTCACTCACTCATATCCACTAGGGCTGTAAGTGTGTCACCGGATCTGATGGGCACCTACACATAACCCACCCAGATCCTGACTCATTTATTAAATGGAATAGATTAGACCCCGTTGCTAAACTAGTTTGGTTTTGATGACCCAAAAATAGACCCAATTGCTAAACTAGTTTGGTTTTGATGACCCAAGAACAGATCCAATTGCTAAACTAGTTTGGTTTTGATGACCCAAGAACAGACCGAGTTGCTAAACTAGTTTGGATTTGATCTCTTTTATATTAGACCTGACCTGAACCCATTAAGTAAATGGGCAGGTTTGATGCATGTTACAAAAGACCCATTTAGACATGATTTAAGCCTAGTAAAAATGCTCGCACATCAGATTCAGACCAAAACCCATTAGATCCGACCCATTTACAAATGAATCTGGGTGGATCTCCCTTTACCAAACCCAGACCCACTTATAAATGGGTCTGATGTGGTTGACTCAGATCCGACACATACCCGCACATTTAATTAAAGGGCTATGGGTGTAAAATTTATATCCAAACCTATTTATGGCCGGTTTTGGCTAAACCCGCCTCAAACCTTACCATATACTGCCGTAATCTCAACTCTCTCATATGGTATGTCTTCACAGCACGCCTTACCTACGGGACGACCTAGATCTCTGACACGTGGGCCCTTACACATGGATCTTTGATCCCTAGCAGGAAGGACTATTTGACTGAATCAAGACTCATTTTTTAGTTTATTAATTGGATGGCTAGGATCATCCTACACTGACAAGTACTCCATAGTACAAGAAAAACACCTTATCCACTCCCTTATCATGTACAAGTTTGTACATGTGGGCCCATGATTGATTTATCCTGGGCCATTGATCTCATGGCAGCACTCACGAATGAGCAATGCCCAAAAAAGCCTGCCCATATGTTCATCTTTAAGCTTTCCATTTGTTGGCATGCAAATACATGGTCACGTATGAATGCAATAACGAGCAACATTCAATGAAGGAAGGACCCAAGATCCCATGGTTGGGATCTTCCGAAATGGGAGATTTGGTGGAAGTGGCTCATCCATGATGTACGCCCTTGGATGATGAATGGCTTGGATAAACCAAGCGTGGGCCCCACATGTACTCGGTGAACAGCAGGAAAGCTCCCTGCTGGGCACAAACGGGGAAGTCGTCCACAAATTATTATAAAAGATGCAAAAGAGTACTGAGTAACTCATTACCCGAACTTGAGTAAACTCTGTGGAGCCTATGTATGTCTTATACACGCTCATCCGTTTTTTCACGTCATTTGAGGAGATAACCAAATTGAAGCATATCCAAGGCTCAAGTGGACAAACAGTGGGGATAATGACGTCCACTGTTGAAACGGACCACAGTGATGTTCATTTGTCATCCAACATGTTTATAAGGTCACAAAAACATCCGAAGGGTAATTACAAACATCAACATGATTCAAAACTTTTATGACCCTCGGGAAGTTTCCAACGGTAGGCATTCAATCCACACTATTTCATGTGATGTGGTACACTTTAGCTTTGGATATGCGTCAATTTTGGGCTTATGCCCTACAATGATCCAGTGAAACGGTTGGACGGTTAGGATAAAACATATACATCATGGTGGGCTCCATAGAGTTTACTCAATACGCTATAGCATTTTGAGTCGATCCCTCTCTCCAACGACAAAAGGCCATTGAGTATGTATTTTTACAAACTCAAAAGGAAGGGTTCCACCACACCAAATATGATACGCGAACTCCCCCAATGGGGCGGCTTCAGTAGTGACACTGACACCACCCACCTTCGGTAGTGGCGGGATTTGATTACGCCACGTGCCCCACTAGCCACCACCGCCCCGGCCTCAACTCAAATGGTGCGGTCCTGACCGTGGGGCTACCTTGATGTATGTATTATATATCTCAGCCGTCCATCTGTTCCACTAGCTCATTTTAAGGCATGAGCCCAAAAATGAAGCAATGGTTAAACGGCCACGATAAAAACTAATTACCCAAAAAAAAAAAAACAAATATGAGTTTTTAATGGTCAATCACCACTATTTTATGCGGTGTGGTACACCTGAGATTTGGATCTGCTACCCTTTTTGGCTCATGACTTAAAATAGGCTGACAAAAAGGATAGACGGCGTGGATATAAAATACATACATCAAGGTGGGCCCCACGGTCAGGGCCTAATCCGCTCCTGTTTTTTTTGAAAGAGGACTGTACAGGAGTAGGTAGAGACGTGACAATTGGGTAGTGCGGTGACGTCGCGATTTGACTGGTAGGCTGTATGCTGTCACATATGTCACATATGCCCCGGGCCGACTTTAACCGCCTACGGCCCCACCAATCAAACCTCACCACGTCACAACACCACCGAAGAAGATGGTGTGAGCTCACAGCATTAAGGAGAAGAGGGCTTACTTGGTAGGGATGGGATACTCAGGGAAAAGCTTCGCAAGAATCTCAACGACGTCGCCCCGGTGCAGCACGCTCTCGGCACAGAGGAACCGGCCCGATGCAGACGGGCTCTCGAAGACGAGGATATGAGCCTCAGCAACATCCCGAACATGAACATAAGCCTGGACCGAGTTGGCATAGGTCTTGGCCGAGCCGTCAGGTACTTGAGGATGTGTACGATGCTGGCATTGATAGTGGGCTGAAGAACTTCACCCAACACCAGCACAGGGTTCACAACAACCAGGTCCACACCTCTCTCACGTGCCACTTCCCATGCAGCCTGCTCAGCCACTGCTTTCCCGTAGCAATACCAATTCTGTCCATTGATACGAAATTAATTCAGAATAAGATGGGTGATAATGTCATGTATTAAAAGTCCCGAATCCAACCCGTTGGACGATATCCAAGCCAGCGGATAATTTTCAACCTGCCATGTCGAGAATGAGAATAAAATCCAAACCGTCCAATATATTGACCCCGACATAAGACAACCTTGTGCAAAAATCAATCCAGTCCACTGGTTAGGTCCACCAAACTTGGATTTTTATTCTTTTTCGGCGGCTATTGGTTGTTTTCTATGGTGTGGCCCACCAGATGAGCAGATGGGACTGGTTTTTGCATTGGTGGGATGTCGTACAAAGTTGGAACTTATCTACCACGTAGACGCTTCGTCCAACCTGTTGGACTTGATACTTTCTCATCTAATTTATTCAATTGCACGTAGAACTTCCCTAATATGGGCATAATTCGTACAGGTGGGGCCCTTCGTTTGGTCATCCAAACTATTGAACTTGTGGTTTCAATCATGGATGGACCATGTGCAAAGAATCTCTTAACCCAATAACCGTAACCTTTTCTATTATTGGCACGCAATTGGATGGTCCACATTCAATGAAGGCAAAATACGCCCACAATAGCGGTGATCAGAGTCGTTCATTTAATGGGGCCCTACAAGCGATGATGGATCATTCCAAGCACAATATACCCAACTTTGCTTGGAGCCCGTTTACAAATGGACCACTGGTGTAGTGGTCCACCAACCAGACATGTAGAATCATCTGATGGAAAAAGAGAGTGGGACACCGCGCCATTCACAATAAGCCCACCAGATGAACGGTTTAGATAGCATAAAGGTCTGTACTCGATTGGGAACAGGGTCATTTTCGTAATTTTAGAGCCTTCTCTCCCCATTAAAAGCCCCGCGATTTTCTGGATTCCAATTTATGTCTCACCAGTGGCAGAAGCGTAAATATGGGACATAGCAGCTACCCATTTGGCCCATTCATCACGTGAAAAGAGCACTTATCGTACGCAATCTCAAGGGCATAAATGCCGTGAATTAGATTTTTGGTAATGAGAGAGGAAATTACAAAACTACCCTATGAAAATGCAAAAATTGCAAACCTTAGTGTTCTTGCAGAACTCCAGATCGCTCCAGCAGCTCTCATCCACAACCACGTCGGGGCTACGATTCGGGTCCATATAGACGGCCCCGATCGAAGACGTGAATACGACACGTCGGACCCCAGCCTCCGCAGCAGCGTTGATCACGTTCTTGGTCCCGTTCACGGCGGGCTCCACCATTTGCTCCTGCACAACAACCCCAATACATTAGAAGGATTACATGAAGAGAAATACCAGCCGTTGGATATAGTATCCGTCTGTAACAACTACATGTGTGGGGCCCACCAGTTGGATGGGAGATGGCACAAAGGTCTCTTCCCACCCCACTGTCCTCCTATCCAATTGTCGAACATCTCACCTACGGCCCACCATCTCAACGGCTTACGTTTACCTAATGGCGGCCTCCACATGTCCCTTTACTGTCATCATAGAAGTGGACCATCAAACTCACCGGATCATCAGTCACCGGGGACGCTGTGTGGAAGACTCCATCGCAGCCGTTGATCGCCTCACGGAGGCTCTCATAGTCGAGCAGATCGGCCTTATACAAGATCAGCCTCTGATCTGCTCCTTCAAGCGCTTTCAAGTGAGAATTCTTCGGATCCTCTGCCAAAACATTTTTAAAAAAATACACACATAAGAGATAAATAGAAAGATTTCTACAGAAGATCCGAAACGTTCATCAGGTGGGGCCCATCATGATCATGCTCGAGCCAAAATAAAAAGCCCGCTCGCCTTCTATCCAACCGTTCAATTTACAACCCACGTCTGGGCCCCACACTACGAGCGGCACGGATCTCGAAAGTGATCGCGACCGAGGAAAACCGACCTGGATTCCTGACCGTTCCTTTCACAGTATACCCTCTCTCTAACAGAAGCTTCACCAGCCACGACGCGATGAAACCTCCGGCGCCGGTCACGCACACGGTCTGGCCGGAAATCGATGAGCTGTCCACTGGCATTCTGACTACTCCGGTAGGTATCTGACACACAAACACGGCAGCTCTTCCCGGCGAGAAGGAGAGAAAAAAGAGCGATTAAGAGACAGGAAATGCAGGTGGAAGCGATGGGATGGTTAAACAGGGGCATATATGGGAATTTATTTATAGAATGCTGGATTTAACCATGGTTAAATGAGGGAGCGTCGTAATGCGCTGGTTTGTTAACCATGGTTAGTTTGAAGGGTTGGGGTTGGTGGATAGCGTACAAAAGCGCGGTTACCCGCTACAGGGAATCGGAGCTGATGAAGTGCGGCCCTTACCGTGGGCCCCACCTATATCCACACCGTCCATCCGTATTTTCAGATTATTTTAGTCCATTGACCTAAAAATGAAACAGATACAGTTCTCCGGTGGACCATACTATAGGAAAAAGTGGGTGATGCGGGCCCACGCAAGGGCCGCACCTCATCGAACGGGGAGCGGATTGCCTGTGACCCCGGTCACAGAGATATCTCTGTGCCCGGGGCTGTGTGGGGTCCACAGAGATGTCAGTGACAAATCCACTGTGTCCATCTGTTTTAAAAGAAAAAAATAGGGATAAAATCTAAAAATCAGGAAAATTCAAAACTCAAGTGAGCCACACCAACAAAACAGTGGGAACAACAACGTACACCATTGAAACCTTCCTAAAGCTGACCATGATGTTTATATGCCATCCAAACCGTTCATAAAATTACTAACACTCAGATAAATTGTAGGAAGAAATATAACCTGATGCAAAAACTTCTTTCACCACTAAGTATACAATACCCACTGTTTCGTATGGTATGGTCCACATGAGAGTTGGATCCTGCATGAGTTTTAGAATCCTGTACTATCGTGGTCTTGCCAAAACAGATGGGCGGAAGTGGATTTGTCATGTACATCTCTATGGGTCCTACACAGCTCCGGGCACAGAGATATATCTGTGCCCACTGGCCACACAGGCAATCCGCTCTCCATCGAACGCCGATTGGCTACTACCCACCAGTACGGACGCGGATAGCTACTGACATGTTGAGTAGCGATCTAGCTACTGAAGTGACGTCACCAACTTATGTGGGTCCCACCATGATGTATGTGTTGTATCCACACCGTCCATTCATTTGGAGAGATCATTTTAGGTAATGAGCTAAAGAATGAGACTGATCTAAATCTCAAGTGGACCCTACCTAAGAAAACAGTGGGGACAATGAAAAAAACCGTTGAAACCTTCCTAGGGCCCACCATGATGTTTATTTGAGATACAACCTGTTCATAAGTTCACACAGACATGGAAGAAGGGAAAACACAAAAATATAAAAACTTATGCGGCACGAGAAGATTTTATTGGTAGGAGATCAAGCCCCACTGTTTTCTTTGGTAGGGTCCACTTGAGCTTTGGATCTGTCTCATTCTTTATATCATGTCATAAAATGAACTCTCCAAATGGTTGGACGGTAGTGGATACAACACATACATCATGGTGGGGCCCACAGAAGTTGGTGACGTCACTTCAGTAGCTAGATGGCAACTCAACCTGTCATAGCTAATCCGCGTCCCACCAATACCTAGTTAGAGACCGAGGAGGATCTGTTAGGGTTCTGTAGGGCTCACCGTGATGTATGATGTTTTATCCACGCTGTCTCCATTTTGAAAGATCATTTTAGTGCATGAGCCAAAAAGGAGTCAGATTGAAGGTTCAAGTGGACCTACACCATTAGGAAGCAGTGGGGGTTGAAAGCCTACCGTTGAAAATTTCTTATGAGCCACAGAAGTTTTAGATCAAGCTGATATTTATGTTTTCCATTAATCCAGGTCTCTATGTCTCTGTGAACAGGTTGGATGGCACATAAATATCACGGTGGACCCTAGAAGATTTTCAACGGTAGAAGTTCAATCCTAACTTCTTATTCTGGTGTGGTCCACTTGAATATTCGATCTGACTCCTTTTGGGGCTCATTAAAATGATCTGTCAAAATAGATGAACGACGTAGGATAAAACATATACATCACGGCGGCCCCCACAGAGCCCCTGACACCGTCTCTTTAGTTAGGTCCAAGTGGGTAGTACCCAGTCCGCGTGCCACCTAATCCGGAATTGCCGTCGTTCCCTTCGCGTTGATTCTTTGACCGTTGAAAAAAGGTATATGTGATTAGCGACTCATGTGCGAAATTTGCAGGTAGCTGGGAGATCCCAACAGTTCATTGGATTTGAATCGCGATGTTGGACCGTTGAGAAATCAGATTGTCCGAGTTTTTATATGGGACACGTTTTTCTTGTTGACGATCATCAGCACAACTGACGGTCTATATTCGACGTGGGTGTGGACCTCTCCATGCTAGCTTGAATTTCTTTTCAGTGCATGCCTACGTTAATCTCCACCTGATGAACGGGACAGATTCTTCATATGCGTGCCACGTTGGCAGTTTTACCGCCAAGCTCCTCTTCGGAACTCCAAGAAACTAAAAACGTTTTGGCTGCAAGGTCAAACGATCTGGGCCTTTCATCTGCTGGGCCTACCTTTGATGCCACTTTCGTAATTATCGTACGTATCGAACAACCGTCGTGTTCGGTTTTCAGTTTGTACGAACCATGGTTCTTTAATCCAAGCCGTTGATACGACGATCCCCACCATTGATGCGCCATTAAAAAAAAAAAAGGTAAAAGAATAAATGTCATGTATTGGAAGATTCATAAGAATGTTGGTCCTCTTCCGTTTGGATCTTTATAGTCCTCCGTTGATGTGGAAGATATTTTTAATCATGGCCATCCATTGTAGGACCCATAAAATCAACGGTTTGGATAAATTAACCATAGGGCCCTATTTGTGCAAACATAATACTCGAGCACGTGGATGCCCTCGATTTAGTATTATATGCTTACAACTTGGAACAATCTTAGAAGCTAAACTTCCAGGTATGATTGAACGTACGGTTGACCGTTTCTATTTTGGACGGCGCTACTGGCCGTTGCTTTGGGGGTTCCACCATGATGATTTATCCACGCCGTCCATCCATTTTTTTCAGCTCATTGTAGGGTATGAATCTAAAACTGAGGCAGATCTAAATCACAAGTGGACCATACCACCAGAAAAGAGTGGCGATTGAATCACTACCATTAAAAAATTCCTACGGGCCCACTTAATATTTATTTTCCATCCAACCTTCTAGATGAAGGGAAAACATACAAAAGTTTTGTGACCTGAAGAAGTTTTCAATGGTCAGCGTTTACTCACCACTGTTTATTGTGGTATAGTTGACCTAAGATTTGGAACTGCCTCATTTGTTAGGCTAATGCTGTAAAATGAGCTAGCAAAATGAATGGACGGTGTGGATAAAATACATACATCATAGTTGGGCCCACAAAGCATTTCCAGGACCGGCCGGTAGCTATGTCTCTGCTGACATGTTGATGACGCAACCCGCATCCTATTTTGGGAGCGGTGGATTGCATCCTTCTATTTTGGCAGTGGCATAAGTGTTTCTTTGACTTGGGGCTCACCTTGATTATATATTGTATATCTACTCCGTCCGTTAATTTTCGTAGCTCATTTTAGACCATAGACCAAAAAATGAAGCAGATCAAAATCTAAAGTGGACCACACTACAGGAACAGTTGATCATCGAATGCCTACCATTAAATCAGGACATGGGACAAAAATGAGGCAGAGGACATGGTCATTTTAGCGCAGCCTACTTATGTTTTGGATGTGCCTATTTTTTTTGTTCCATGTCCTAAAATGATCTGGCAAAATGATGGATACGTACATTTCTCACAGGCATCGTGGTGGCCCCACCTAACTTCAGGAACCTCCTGCGAAAGACTTTTGCAAGAAATCGCTGCAATTACACCTGATCCGGCACAATATTTTGCGCGCGCTCAGTTTGGGTGGATCCGTTGGGCTCACTGTGATATGAGTTACTTAAATCCACACCGTCTATCCACTTTGACAGCTCATTTTAGGGCATGATCCAAAAAATGAAGTAAATCAAAATCTGAGGTGGATCATACCACACGAAAGAGTCGTGATTGAATCCCCACCATTAAAAACTTTATGAGGCCAAACTTCAAAGCTTTTATGGCCCACGAGAACTTTTAAGGGTGGATTACCACTGTTTCCTGTATTATGGTCCACTTAATTTTTTTTTTTAATCATGCCCTAGAATAACTTTTCAAAAGGATCGACGGTGTGGATATAAGGCACATACATCAAGGTGGGCCACGGTCAGGGATCCCACCCACTTCAGTGGATATCTCCGGAATCCACCGAAGCTGCGTCCTTACGCTGGCGACAAGGATTCCACACGGATTCCACGAGAAAGTCTTCTAGGGCGCATATTGGTATTCCCTCACCAAGACCCTAGCTAGAGACGGCAGTCCTATCAGGAGCTCTGTAAGGCCCACCGTGATGTACATGTTTTATCCACGCCGTCCATTCATTCTGACAGCTCATTTTAAGCCATAAAAGCGAGGCAATTTAAAGGCTCAAGTGGACAACACCGAAGGAAGCGGTGGGGATTAAATTCCCACCATTGAAAACTTTCTCAGGGTCTTCCATGATGTTTATTTGTCATCCAACTTATTCAAAAGGTCTCATAGACCTATATAAAGGAAAAACATAAATATCAGCTTGATTCAAAACTTTTGTTCTCCAGCAAGTTTTGGACAGTTAAGCTTCTAATCCCACTGCTTCCTATGGTGTGGCCCACTTCAACCTTCATTCTACCTCTTTTTGGGCTCATGCCCTAAAATAGTCTGTCAAATGGATGGACGGCATGAATAAATCGAATACATCATGCTGGGCCACACATATCCCCCGGATGGATCATCCATCTTTAGCTAGGTCCTTGTGCTGGTAGTATCCAATCCGCGCCCACCGTTAAGGAGACATATACTTTCATTTATTTTATTTTCGGTTCATCCTAATAAGAATAACCTTACAAATATTATGGATGACATATAAACATCACGATGGATACATGTAGGTTTCAATAGTGAGCGTTTTTCTACCCACCTTTTCCTATCGCTAAGCCCACTTGAATTTTAGATCTTCTTCATGATGGAATTATAGCAATAGAAACAAGAAATATATGAATATAATGAAATAGAAATAAAGAACCTGCACCTATATTGTAGATATGCAATGGCAACAATAACACAATCTAAAATAGCCAAGGAGTCGAGGCACTGTATGTGGTTGCTATCTTTGAGATAATTAACACCCTTTAATATGTTGAACCGGTGTAGAAGATCATCGACACTCTATCTCCCAAGATACAATGCCCCATCAACCAGTTCTCTATGGCATGATTTGTTATGAGAATCCCAACACCAATACCATACAACACCAACACCACTTTCCTTCTTTAATCCGCAATGAGAAAAATCCGATTTTAACATAAAAAAGAAATAGCAAAGGAAAGAAAATGGTATTTTGATTTTTGTTATGTTAAAAACCTGTAACCCTAACCCTTTTTATAAAATACAATTAACCCCATTACGAAAAGTTCTATTAAAAGAAAATGTCATGATGTTTTAAATATGTCTAAGTTAGTAGGCATGTTTCGCATTATGAAAATGACAGTTATGAAGTCTCAGTCATATCCAATGGTCAAGATAAAAAAAAAAAAAAAAAAAAATTAAGTTTGTAAATATGGGCAAAACTACATTGCGGTTTGAACGTGTAGACATACCAAATTAAATATTTTCGAGCTACGTTTCCCCACCAGACCGGGCTTATGTGTGCATATAGGCTTGAGCATAGCTTAACACATTTCACAATATCTATGAAAGACAAAGGCTTATAAACCCATTTATAATTTTCATTCCATCTAATATAAGACTAAAAATTTAACCAATGACAAAACACAAATACGAAGTAGTTGTTTTTATTTTCTTTGTTTATATAAAAACAATCATTCACTTATTTCAAATGATATAAAAGGAAAAGTTACTATGCATGAATGTGACGTAGGGAGGACGTGGTAGGTCGATCACCGTCTCCCTAATCGAGTGTTTCTCGAATTCACTGAGAAGAAAGAAAAGATAAAAAAAGAAAATTAATTTCGAATAATTGATTTATTGATAATTGAATGAATAATCAAAAACATAATTAGCTTGCTTTAAATAATAAACTAAATCCTAAATTCAGTACTTAATACTAACTTGCAAAGGAAGAAAAGAATCCTAATACAATTAGAAAAGAAATAGAAAAATCTGCGCAAACTGTATAGCGCCTGTAGGGTGTCGTCTTTCTTCTGCTAATACGAGCAATCCACATATTTGATTGCCACAAAACTTTGTGGTTTTACTGATATCGACGTACTCTTCAAGATGGTCGGCTTAGATTCTCCATATCAATAGTAGTGGGCCACCTGGACCATCTCCAGTTTCAGTGGGCGGAATTCGAAACTTTTTGAACAGTTCGTACCATTTTGGACGCCACGATCAATCCGTAACTCGGATCGACGTGAAACTTGTGGGGTTTTCTCGGCGTCGAGTAGCTCTACAAAATGGACGGAATGAATCATCATAAATGATCAAGATGGGCCCCACGAGTTGGGACGAAATCCAAAAATGGGAATAACAATTTCCTGTTTGGGTTGAAACTCTAAAATATGAAATTCCTTAGTTTTCTCTTGTTTTTCTTCCTGTCCATCTCCCACAGGAAGGTGCATGATCCACGCCCTCGATCATGGAGTTCTTCTCCTACATCAGAATGACAGTGACAAAATGTCTTTAATCTTACTTAATGAATCGTGTTTGGACTATAAGAAATTACTGAACTAGGTTGTCGAACTAGGTTTCTTTTGAAGTAGACTATACATAAAATACACACAATAGTTTAAGTATTTCTCAAAATTTTTAGAGCTGCACATTACGACGCATTATCTTGGTTTCATGAGCGCTCTAGTGAATTAGCCCAATTCTTATAAGAGGATATCTCACTTCCACAATCATATAGATGAGTTCATCAAGAGTGTCTCTATAAAATTCATCCCCCCCACCTTAAGACAAGAATATAAACCCATTAATGGATTCACCCAATTTTAATACGTTATAAAGATTTATATTACTAACACCATAGAGATGAACATAGAAAAATAATTTTTCATAAAATGTAATGCAATTCAACCAAGGAATCATGCAGAAGCATGTTTCGCTAATTGAATCTAATTCTTTAGATATCTGGTCCTTAGCTTGGGTTGCCATTTTCAATAACTCATCTTTCTATGGGCTTGAGTCCCATCTCCTTTGATTTTTTAAGACTTTTTCTCTAGCTAGGACTTTAGTTAAAGGATCGACAATATACACATTAGATTTAATAAAGTTTACAGTTATTACACCATTTCTGTTAATAGTTGTCTTATAAAATAATGTTTCCGATGGACTTTTCAGAATTTTTTATTACAACACTTGTTATTAACTCCTCCTATGGTACGTAGGATATCACAGCAAATGTAGTTGGTACCGGTTTCACCTAAAAAGATATATTTGTCTATAGTGTTTTTATCCATTCTACCTTATATTTTTTAATAATTGGCTACTATTCTAGCCTTATATTGCTCAATTAAACCATCAGCCCTTCATTTCTTTATTAATATTCATTTACAACTTAAGGTTTTTTTTTTCTTTTCAAAATGTAGGTCGACCAATTTTCAAGTGTTGTTAGTTCTAATAGATTCCACCTTTCTTTCAAAAGGTAGAATCATGTGAGGACATAACCACTCTTAATGTTACAAGATCACTTTTTAATTGAGCTAAAAATACTTGAAAATCAGGACCAAATTTAAATCCTTAGTAATCCTTGGTTGTTTACTTCTCCTGATCTTAGGTTCAGACTCATGATCATCTAAGTCTTTAAAATGAGAGCATGAAGGTTCATCAACCCCCACTGAATTGACCTCCAATGTTCTTAAGTTTATAAGGAAAGCTATTTTCATAAAAGTCCACATCTATAGATTCCATAATGATATTTTCGCTAATATTAGGAATCTATAAATGTCTGTTTGTTTTCAAAATACCTTTGTAATTTTCAATAATTACAGAGATTATTTTTTTCGATTTGTATTTATTTCGAGCGGTAAAATCTCTTTTGAACTTACCTCAGGTAATTGCCACTAATGTTAGTGCAATTGAGTGAAATCTCGATATATTTACTTCAGCTCATTTAAGGTAAATGACATGACGACCCATCCTCTCGGTACTCCTGCGGGGCACTAGAAAGTAGGAACTCTTGCAGAATTGAACATTTTACATATTACATACAACCCTCGTTCGAAGGCTCATCATCTCTTCTTTTATCATATATACGCCGCTTTAGCATCTGGTCATCTCAAGCTCATAAGAGGGAATTGGTAAGTTCATTTAATTGTCGAAACTCTTTGATTATGAATTTCCTAATGTCCTCCGAAGTAGAAGTAATCATTGTAAAACTCGATTATAGATGACTGATAGTATGGAAGGAAAGAGTACATTGGTTTCATTAGGACAAGGTACTCTATTTTCATAAGATGTTAATTTCTTTGTAGTTTGCGTATTGTAAAATGAATTTTCTCTATCTTACATATTACAATTGTATGAATTATGAAATATCATTTCCTAACAAAGGTTTGTAAAAGATTGCCACATCTCTCTTCTTCAAGAAAAAATAAGTAGGACTCATGAAGATTCCAAAGACTTTATAAGAGTCAACTGTCAAATATTATGAAGAGGTTGATAAACATCGACACCAAAAGGTATTTGAAGTTGGTAATAATATGCTAGTCCACCTACAGAAAAAGAGGTTTCCGAGTATAACATATAATAAGTTAAGGAATAACCAGATACGTATTTATTAGGTGCGTTTCACAAAAGCCTTAGGATCTCGCCCGCCAATACACTAGAATTATGAGATATAATAATGCAATAATCAAAGATAAAACATCAACCACACGACACAAAGAATTTTTACGTGGAAAACCATCAAAGAGGTAAAAACCACGGGACCTCATCCAGACAAACAATCCAATATCTCAAAAAATCGTTTACAACCGATCACAAGCACACACCGCTTGGATCAAACCTTCTTCACTCACGTAGGAGTGGATAAACAACAGGATAACAATAAGATTAGAACGATCTCACCGATCTCGAGGACGTAGAAGTGCTAAGTCGACGGTTACGCATAAGAACTCTCTTCAAGCAACTACTTCCTTCTACAAGCTTCCCCTCTCTCTTTTCTCTCTTTCTCTCTCCTCGTTTTTTCTCTCTCTCTCTCACCTTGGACATGCTAAACCCTTATTAGGAATACCTAATTTCGTTTTGGAACTCCCTTAAATAGAGAACTGGAGGAATTAGACTCACAAAAGGAAACTGCATATAAGTAGTCCGCGTCGGGTCGGGTGCCCGCCTAACCCAAAAGACGTCCAGCGTGCAATATGAAGAAAAATTCGAATATCGGGCGCCCTCCCAGGACACCAGGCACCCGGTCACTAGACCGTCGAGCGCCCAACTGTTGTAAAAATAGTCTAGCAGTATTAACCTCATTTGGGTGAATTTCGGTAGCCCGACCAGACTGGTCTGGGCGCCCAACCACACCCAGGCTTGCACTCTTCTCTCATCTATACTGAGAAGTAAAAAACCCATCAAATCTCCCCCTTTTCGACTCAGGAGGATTTCGCCTTCTTCAAGTCAGCCAGGTTTCTACAAACCTCAAACTTGCCCTTGAGTAAAGCCTTGGTTATTATGTCTGACCCGTTATCGTCCGTGTGGACCTTCTCAAGCTGTAGCACCTTCTGTTCTAAAGTACCCCTGATCTAGTGATACCGAATCTCTATATGCTTCGACTTGGAGTGCTAACTTGGATTCTTGCTCAAGTGTATAGCATTTTGGCTATCGCAATAGACCACGTGCTCTTCCTGCTTTATCCTAAGTTTCGTAGGAACCTCTTCATCCAAAGCATCTCCTTGTATTCTTCTGTGACTGCAATATACTCGGCCTCTGTCATCGACAATGCTACAACTTTCTGTAGCTTGCTCTGCCAAGAGACCGCTCCACTTGCAAACGTGAACATGAACCCCGATGTAGACTTCCTGGATCTATATCATCTGTCATATCTGCATTTGTGTAGCATTCTAACGCAAGTTTTTTGTCACCATAGCATAGGGTCAACCTGGATGAGCCTCTCAGATACCGTAGTATCCACTTCACCGCTGCCCACTGTTCTTTGCCAAGATTAACAAGATATTGGCTAACAACACCAACCGCATATGCTATGTCTGGGCGAGTACACACCATAGCATACATTAAACTTTCTACCACTGACGCATAGGGTATCTTCCACATCTTTTCCACTTCTGCCTTCGTCTTGGGACACTGTTTGTCGCTCAATTTGAAGTAACCATCTAGTGGAGTACTAACCGGCTTCGCTGCATTCATATTGAACCGCTTTAGGACTTTCTCAATATACCGCTCTTGTGACAGTCAAAGCTTCCTACTGCTTCTGTCACGGGTTATCTCCATTCCTAGGATCTGTTTAACCGGGCCCAAGTCTTTCATCGCAAATGACTTTCCCAACTCTTGTTTCAGCCTGTCAATCTTCTTGATGTCTTTTCCCATGATGAGCATGTCATCAACGTACAATAGCAGAGCTAAGAAGTCACCATCTGAGAACTTGCGCGTAAACACACAATAGTCCGACTCCGTTCTATCATATCCATGCTTTAACATGAACGAGTCGAGCTTTTTATACCATTGCCTAGGAGCTTGTTTTAGTCCATACAAGCTCTTCCTAAGCCTATACACCATATGCTCTTTGCCCTTAACTTCAAACCCCTCTGGTTGGTGCATGTAGATCTCTTCTTCCAAGTCACCACGGAGAAAGGCAGTTCTAACATCTAATTGCTCTATCTTCAGATCCATGCTAGCCGCCAACCTAAGCAACACTCGTATGGATATCATCTTCACCACTGGTGAAAATATCTCCTCGAAGTCTATACCTTTCCTCTTACCAAACCCTTTCACTACTAGGATGGCCTTAAACCTCGTTTGTGAATTCTTCTGCTGATTCTTCTTTCTGAACACTCACTTGTTGCTTAGAGATTTTTTGCCCTTCAGAAATTTCACCATATCATAGGTGTGGTTCTTATGCAAGAATTTCATCTCCTCTAACATAGCTTTTAATCACTCCTCCTTATACTCGTCGGCTAGAGCCTCAGAATAATCTTCTAGCTCTTCCCCATCAGTGAGCATAATGTACTCATGCGACGAGTACTTCTTGGATGGATGTTTATCCCTTGATGTCCTCCTCACCCGTCACTCAACAGGTGGATCAAGTGAGGGTTGCTCTCCTGGTCCATCTTCTGTAGGGACTCCCCCATCCTCTACACCTTACTGTACTCCCCCGTCATCAGGTACCACTGGAGGAGTAGTCGGATCCATGTCTTCCAGCTCACCTGAACTAGGTTGGGTCTTCGCTGGCTTTTCAATGTCTTCTATACACTAATCTTCAATGAAAACCACATTTCTGCTCTGACGAACTTCTTCTCGGTCGGATCCCACAACTTGTAACCGAGCTTTTCATCACTGTACCCCAAGAACACACACTGCCTGATCTTCGTATCGAGGTTAGAGCTCTCGTCCTTTGGTACGTGAACAGATGCCCTGCATCCAAACACCCTGAGATGACTTTATGATGGATCTCGTACAGTCCACACCTTCTCGGGTACTTCTCCATTCAACGGGGCTGATGAAGACCTGTTTATCAAATACACCGCCATGTGCATTGCTTCTCCCCAGAACATCTTGGGCAACTTTGCATGGGATAACATGCATCTGATTCTCTCTACAATGGTGTGATTCATTCGTTCATCCACACTATTATGCTGGGGGGTCGTAGGAACCGTCTGTTCATGCCGTATACTCAGTGACTTGTAATACTCATGGAAGTCACCTATATATTCACCACCATTGTCAGTGCGGATGCGCTTCAACGATCTTCCTGTCTCTCTCTCAACCGTAGCATAAAACATTTTAAAAACACCAAAGACCTCGTCCTTGGATTTTAAAGTATAAACCAAAAACCCCCCTAGATGCATCATCTATAAAAGTGACAAAATACAATGCCCCACCAAGGTTTTTGTCCTCATAGGACCATAAACATCAGAATAAACCAAATCTAATACATGTACTTTCTTAACATAAGAAGAAGTTTTTACAAATGAAACTTTATGTTGTTTCCTTGATAAACAATCAATACAGGTTTTGAGAGGTATACCTGTCACGTCTGAAAGGAGCCGCTTCTTTGCCAGTAGTTGAAGCCATTGTCACTCATGTGGCCGAAACACCTGTGCCACATGTCAGTAGCTGAATCTTCCATTGCGTTCAACCCACCCTTGCATACACTAACAATTACCTTGTAAAGGGTGTAACACTTCTTTCCTCTGGCTGCGATCAACGAACCCTTGATAAGCTTCTAGTGCTCACCAATAAATCGACTTTCATAGCCATTGTTGTAAGCAAATATAGTCTAGCGAGAAGTAAGGGGTCGCGCATCTTTCATGCGAGCAGTCAAGCTCGTGCTCGCGATAAAGGGTCGCATCTCCTGTGTGCGAGCAGCTCAGCTCGTGCTCGCGATAAAGGGTCGCATCTCCTGTGTGCGAGCAGCTCAGCTCGTGCTTGCGATAAAGGGTCGCATCTTCTGTGTGCGAGCAGCTCAGCTCGTGCTCGTGATAAAGGGTCGCATCTTCTGTGTGCAAGCAGCTCAGCTCGTGCTCGCGATAAAGGGTCGCATCTCCTGTGTGCGAGCAGCTCAGCTCGTGTTCGTCAGAAGGGGTCGCATATCCTGGTCGCATCTCCTGAATGCGAGCATTCCTGACACGAGTAGCTCCCTACATCTGAGCAATCGTGAGTCTTTGCTTTTGGTTTGGACGATCTTTGTATAATAGTTCCAGTAGCCGGTATAGGCCGATTCTGGCTTACCTTCTTCAATGGTTCCGAATCTCAAGGGATTGCTATCAAGGAACGTAATTGACTGATGAGTTGTTGTATAAAATCACTCCTCTATCTAAGGAAAAGAATCTTATCCCGCGAAATCAGCGGGATCTCGATATCTTACGTAACAGATTCGATCGCTTCAGATCTATATAAAGGGATGACTCCATTAAGAGAAAGGTACACAATATTCAATCTCTAACCTTGTTTTGCCTTCTTCTTCTTGCCTTGCCTGACTTAAGCATCGGAGGGCTAACGGCTGGACACCAGCCACCCTTAGTTTCTTTCTGTCTTCTTACAGGTCTGGCGGAGGAAATCCCTGTTGGAGAGAAGGTGAACGACCGGAGGATCCTGTTACAAAATCTGACGTTAACAGTTTGGCGCCGTCTGTGGGAACGACTTGATCGTCAAAATCAATCGTTCTAACCACCGATCAAAATCCTTTTGCGATGCCTCCTAAAAAAGTTGTTCATCCTTCGACTTCAAGGCAGGCACCACCTCTACCCGATGAGACGGAATCCATACCTGCTCTTCCACCCACTTCGACGAATATCCCTCAAGGAGCCCCAAATATGCCATCAGCAAACCCATTATTGGAGGCTTCTGGAAATCAAGATGATGTCCTGCGTTTCCTCGGAAATACTCTTCTAACTTTAAATGCCGGAGTTCAGGCCCTGTCGAATCGGCTTGATCAGCATTTCCCCGAGCCGCAGAGACAATCTTCTGAGGGGTTACCACCGCAGCCCATACCAGTGACATCCAGACATTCTATGGACGAACCACAGGTCCCACCACCTGGCATCCATCTCCCTGTGCCGTCTCCACATTCTATACATTCTAGTTCGTCTCGACAACCTCAACCTCAGGGCTCCATCGCCGAAACTTCAGGCTATACCCTACCATGGGAAGGAGATCTCAAAAGAATCCATGATCATTTTGATGTCATGGAACAGCAGTATCAGGCAAATCGACCATCTGTCGTCATGGCGACGATACATCAATCCGAGTCCCCCTTTACCAGCGAGGTTATGGAGACGCCGTTACCTAGAAAGTATCGAACGCCTGTTATCACCCCGTATACAGGTATTGGTGATCCTCTTGAACACCTAGAAGCATACAGGTCTCTCATGGAGTTGGAGGGACATGACTTAGAAATCATGTGTAGGGCTTTCTCCCTAACATTGAAGGAAGCAGCTCGTACGTGGTTCCGGGGATTAAAGCCTCGTTCCATCAGCTCCTTTTCCCAGTTATCGAAAATATTCCTTTCTCAATTCATGGGAAGCATTCGCACTAAGAAGCCAGCCTCCCATCTAATGGATCTGAAACAACAACATGGGGAGACAATAAAGGAGTTCACAGTACGGTTTACTGCGGAAGCCGTTCAAACTGAGGGTTATACTGAAGAAAAAGGTCTTACAGCCCTCATAGCCGGAATAACGAGCGAGAAATTCAGGTTTGCTTTAGATAAGAGCCCTCCAAAAACTATGGCAGAGTTTCAAGCCAAAGCTCAGAAGTATATCAATGCAGAAGAAGTCGCATTAACACGCCATGGAGTACAGGGTAAGAAACGCAAGCCAGAAGGAGCCTCTTCTACAGATAAAAAATATCGTCGTGATCAACACGATCGTTCTCCCAAGAAGCCTTATTCTGGTAAATATCATAACTACACTCCTCTTAATCGGTCTCATGAAAAGGTTCTAATGGAGATTAAACACAAGCCATATGTAAAGTGGCCTGCAAAGATCAAGTCCGATCCTGAAAAGAGAGACAAGAGTAAGTTCTGTTACTTCCACAAAGATCACGGGCATAGAACCCAAGACTGCATCTCTCTACGAGACCATATCGAAGCCCTTATTCGAAAAGGCCATCTCCAGGATTATGTTGCTCGTAAAAATCAATCACCAGAAAGGGCGAAGACCTCATCTCGCCAAAAGGAACAACCTCATCATCAAACTGACCAAGAGGACGCTGAGCCTACGGGAGAAATCCGCACCATCGTCAGAGGACCAGCTTGCGGGGGCGACTCTCAAGCTTCAAGAAAAGCATACGCTCGAAAGGCGTCCAAAGAACCCCAGCAAATCTATTGGCTGGAACAGACGCCCAGCTCGTCAAAAGCCAGCCATCCTCCCATCTCTTTCACCCTCGAAGATGCAGCGGGAATTCACTTCCCTCACGAAGATTCCATCGTAGTCACATTAAAGGTATCAAATTATCTGACACATCGAATTATGGTGGATACAGGTAGCTCAGCCGATATATTATACTTGGAGGCTTTCAACAAGATGGCACTTGCCAGAAGCCTACTCAAGCCAGTTTTGACCCCCCTCGTCGGTTTCGGAGGTGAGGTAGTTACACCTGAAGGAAGCATTGATCTCCCAGTTACTTTTGGAGAAAATCCAATGAAGACTACCATTTTTGTAAACTTCCTCGTAGTGGATCGAAAATCAACGTACAACGCCATTTTGGGGCGGCCGTCTCTTACTAAGATTGGGGCAGCCTTGCACCCTTCATATCTGTGTGTCAAATTCCTACCCCAAATGGTATCGGGGTCGTGCGAGGAAGTCAACAGGAGGCACGATCTTTCTACCAGATAGCCCTACAAGATCGAAAGAAGGCTCAAGCGACGCCCGTTATGAAGATAGCACAGGGATCGCCTAACTTTCCCACCAACACTTCGTTGGATCCGAGAGAGAATACTCTCCAATCAGGAACTCCTGGGGAAGAAACAGTGGCGATTCACTTAACTAAAGGCGACTCGTCCAGGGTCATATACATTGGATCCTCTTTAACCAGTGTCCATCATGAAGATCTGGTCTGTTTCCTCACCGAATACCAGGACGTGTTCGCTTGGTCTCATAAAGATATGCCAGGCATCGACTCCAATGTCATTGTACATCGTCTCAATATTGACCCGAAATATAAGCCCGTACACTGGCATCGACGTGCCTTCACTGCAGAAAGACAAATGGCGATCAAAGATGAAGTCGAGAAGCTACTCACGGTCAATTTCATAAAAGAAGTAGACTACCCAGAGTGGGTCGCGAACGTGGTTCTCGTCCGGAAAGCTAATGGCAAATGGAGAATGTGCGTCGACTATTCAGATTTGAATAAAGCATGCCCCAAAGATAGCTTTCCGACACCGCGGATTGACCAGTTGGTCGATTCAACAGCTGGAGATGCTCTGCTCAGTTTTATGGATGCTTATTCTGGTTACAACCAGATCATGATGCATCCACCTGATAGCCAGCATACCGCCTTCATCACAGATCGGGGATTATATTGCTACCAGGTAATGCCGTTCGGTCTTAAAAATGTAGGGGCCACTTATCAACGTCTCGTCAACAAAATATTCGCCGCTCAAATCGGTAGGAATATGGAAGTTTATGTCGATGACATGCTCGTGAAAAGCACCGTAGAAGATGATCATATTTCTGATCTTCGAGAAGCCTTCGACCTAATGAGGAAATATCAAATGAAATTGAACCCAGAAAAATGTGCATTCGGAGTGTCTGCAGGAAAATTTCTCGGGTTCATGGTTGGTCAGCGCGAAATTGAGGCAAATCCTGAAAAGATAAAAGCATTGGTAGAGATGAAATCCCCCACCACTCTGAAGGACGTCCAACGTCTGGCTGGTCGCATCGCATCATTGAATAGATTCATCTCGCGAGCATCTGACAAGTGCTTACCATTCTACAAACTCCTTCATGCAATGGCCAAGTCTGATTGGAAATGGACGCCACAATGTGAGGAAGCCTTTTAACAATTGAAGCTATACATGAGCACACCCCCCATTTTATCTAAACCTGTAGCAATGAGCAACTCATTCTGTATTTATCTGTGTCCTCTACGGCCTTTAGCGCTGCTTTAATAAGAGAAGATTCTGGGGTGCAAAGGCCCGTTTATTATATCAGTCGAGCAATGGTTGATGCAGAAACTAGGTATTCTGATATGGAGAAGCTGGCCCTAGCCTTAATCACGGCAGCTCGAAAACTGCGACCATACTTCCAAACTCACGCTATTCTAGTACCAACAAATCATCCATTACGGCAAGTCCTCCAAAAACCTGAGGCTTCCGGATGCTTGACTAAATGGGCGGTCGAGATCAGCGAGCACGATATCTCATTCTGTCCCAGGACCGCAGTCAAGGGCCAGGCCGTGGCTGACTTCATCGCCGAATTCACATACTCCTCCGATGATAATACCATGACCACCGACCAGCCTTCTTGGTCACTCTTCGTGGACGGGTCGTCGCGGGCCACTGGCAGAGGAGCGGGCCTGATTTTAGTGGCTCCCGACGGGTCGCATTTCCAGTATGCTCTACGTTTCGATTCTCGCGTCTCAAATAATGAAGCAGAATATGAGGCCCTGATCGTTGGTCTCGAACTAGCCATTGTCCTCGTAATTCAGAATCTGTTAATTCATAGCAACTCCCAGCTCATTGTCAACCAAGTTCTTAGTGAATTCGAGGCCAAAGAAGAAAGGATGGCCTTATACAAGTCTCGTGTCCTCATCCTACTCGCAAAACTGAAGACTTATGAAATAATTCATATTCCTCGCGAGAAGAACCAACTTGCCGATTCCCTGGCAAAGCTCGCCTCTGCATCAAAATCTGAGTTATCACATTCGGTCCCCATCGAGCATCGTCAGAACCTAAGTATCGACCAAACGACTCTCAAGCAAGTAATATCGGTACAATCATCTCCATGCTGGATGGATCCCATCATCCTGTATCTCAGAGACGGATACCTACCAGAGGACAAGAAAACTGCACGACAAATTCGTCTTCGGGCTGCCAGGTATACCTTGCAAGACGGAATATTGTTGCGCAAGAGCTTTTTCTTGCCTTATTTAAGGTGTCTTCATCCAGAAGAAGCACTTCGTGTTCTAGACGAAGTACACCAGGGGGCATGTGGTAATCACCCCAGGGGGCGATCCCTAGCATATAAAGCGATGCGGCAAGGATATTATTGGCCCACTATGAAAGCAGATGCAATTGAATTTTCTAAAAAATGTGACAAGTGCCAACGATATTCACCTATACCTCATGTACCATCCGAACGGATAACTCCAATTGATAGCCCTTGGCCTTTCGCTCAGTGGGGGGTCGATATCATTGGACCCTTGCCCATGGGAAAGGGACAAAATAAGTTCGCAATTGTGGCGGTTGATTACTTTACCAAATGGGCCGAGGCAGAACCATTAGCCAAGATTACTGAGAAACAAACTACCAAGTTCATATGGAGAAATATTATATGCCGTTTCGGACTCCCTCACACTATAATTACCAACAACGGAACGCAGTTCGACAACGCGACCTTTGATGAATTTTGTGACAAATGGAAGATATGTAATCTCCGCACTTCTCCATATCATCCTCAGGCGAATGGGCAGGTCAAGGCAGTGAACAAAATCATTAAGCACCATTTAAAAACCAAGCTTGGTGAATGGCCAGAACTTCTACCAGAGGTATTATGGGCATATAGGACTACAACTCGTACATCAACGGGTGAGACCCCTTTTTCCTTAGCATTTGGTGTCGATGCAGTAGTACCAGTGGAAATTCAAGTGCCCTCGTATCGGATCGAACAGTATGACCCCACAGGTAATCAGGAAGATCTTCGACTTCATCTCGACCTCTTGGAAGAACGAAGAAATACCTCCCAATTATAAGCGGTCGCATATCAGCAACGTATTGCTCGCTATCAAAATGCTAAAGTTCGGCCTAGGTCCTTCCAGCTCGGAGATTTGGTCCTGAGGCAAAGACTCGGGGTTCCCGCTCGTTCGCTGGATCCAAATTGGGAAGGCCCTTATCGGGTTATTAAGATTGTGCGACCCGGTACTTATTACCTCGAAGACATGCGGGGAAGACCTGTACGTCGCCCTTGGCACGTAGAGCATTTGCTACAATACTTTCCTTAGATTTGATGTAGTTCATAACGACATTTTATGAATAAAGTTGAAGATATCTTTTGGTCGCTATTCCATTCACTTGGACCTGAATAGCCCTGAAGAGAGTGCATACCATCCTCTTGGCCAATTGCCTACCCTTGGTAGGATTAAAATTGTTACTAGTTGGTTGCTTCTCCATTCTATGGATTACAGATAGCCCTGAAGAGAGCATACGCGCTCTCTTGACCAATCTTCTGCCCTTGGTAGGATCAAAATCTCAATCGATAGATCAGTCTATCTCAACGCGGGCACGGTCACACGACCCCCGGATTGAGTCTAATTCACTTTTTCATGAGTTAGATGCTCGCACTTGGTGAAAAGGATCGCACTTCCAGAATGCGAGCAGCGCGGCTCGTGCTCGAATTAAGGGGTCGCGTCCTCTGATGAGTCAATATGTGATCAACACAAAGCAAAAATAAAAGATAAGGAGAATACACGACACTGAAGAAATAGATATTCATTATAATGGACCGAAAGGTCAAATCATTACACAGTCGTTACATATCGATTTCTTCTCAAAAGTAAAAAAAAAAATACAAGACATAGGAAGGTGCCAAGGTCAAGGTTGGTCAATCCTCATCTTGCGCAGGCTCGCGGCTCTCAGCTTCGGGACCGGCCTCAGGAGCAGGAGCGACATCTGTTGCCCCAGTGACTTCGTTCTCAGCGGCAGCCCGTTCTCTAGCTGCAACCTCGAAAGCCACTCTGTCGAACTCCTCAACGTTAAAAGTCGGAGCAATCTGCTGCATAACTCTGACCACAAAATCGCGACCAGCGATATACGCTTCATATCGCTCCTCGTCATAAAGTTGAGAAGTACGGAACTTCTGGACTGCGCGAGGACCCTCATCAGATACCATCTGAACGAGAGCCACTCGCTCTTCTTCCCAGTGGATGGAGTCATCCTTCAGCTGATTAAGTCGCTGCTGGGCCTCCGCGAGCTTTGTCCGAGCGTCCTTGAGCCACTCTTCAAGCTGGATCTTATCCTTGCGGAAAATCTCCTTCTCCTTCTCGCTCTTAGTATGGAGCTTTTGAAGCTTTGCGAGTTGGAGGTCCACTGACTAGAAGCGCTCAGTCAGGGATTGGATCTTGACAAGGAGAATCTTCTTCTCTTCGTCCAGCTTGGAGATTTGAACTTCCAAGGCCTTCACCAAGCGGTCCCTCCCTTGGACCTCGGCTTCCATTGTCTTCTTCTTCTTCTCCGCATCCTCCACGCTGCGGCGGGCTGCTTCGATGTCACGTCTGACTCGAAGCGTGAGATCCAAGCTCTATAAAAAAAAAATATGTGTGAGAGGAGATAAATCAGAGTAATCCACCATATCAGTGACGAAAAATCGTGTAAGGTTAGTTACCTGCAGCAATCTCACCCCGATGTCGGTGGAGAGAGCTTCGGGGCTTGGTTCGGGGAGGCTTCCGAAGGAGTTGGGGGAAATTTTGTCAAACATGAACTCGCATATTGGATGCAAGTGTGGAGGAATGACAAAAGTTCCCGAGCCAGAAGCTTGGGCTACAACCATCTCCTTGGGACCCGAATCGCGAGCACTCCCGACGCCCGAGGCGGGCTCCAGCAAATTGCGAGCAGCAGTAGGCTCGCTTGAAGCCCCCTTTGGAGGGAGGCCTCCCCCTCTCCGATCGCCTTTAGGCGAGTTGTCAGCTACTTCAATAATTGGCTGACGGGGTAGGTCAACCGAAGGAAGCACGGTGGATAGAGGGGTCGCATTGACCGGAGGAGTCGCGGTCGTACGAGAAGTCGTAGCGACCCCTCCCGAGGCGACCCCTCGCGATTGAGGTCCGCGAGCAGACCCCTCTGTGGGAGCAGGCGTATTTGATGGACCCCCTTTGTTTTTCTTTTGCCTCTTCGAAGCCGCGCCCTTCAGACGGGGAAGTACCCCCAGTGCACCTCTTTTGTCTCCCACGTTTGTCATTTCGTCTTGAGAGATTAGACCCGCCGCACGGAGACAATGAGGTTGTAGAGCAGCGTTAACGTGGCGTGCAGCCGCCGGGAGCTTGTAGACTCTGACAAGTTTTTCGTTGAGTCCTCCCCGCAGGTTTGGCTTCACACCAGTTGGGATTCCTACGAACAAAAAAGAACGCACGTTAAATCACCGATGGAGCAAAGGTACTATTCCTTTCGGATAGATAAAAACGAACACTTGACCCACCTTCGCCAAAATGGCGATTAACGTTATGGCCTTTGGGGTCAGAGCCCAATTCGGACTCCCAGTTGCCAGAAACGTAGAACCATTTTTTTTTCTCCATCCCGGGCAGTTGGAAGAGGGGTTCCCCAAGATAAAGTTATTCCGGTGCCAGAAGCAGAGGTAGTACCAGCCCTCGCTAGCTGGCGCCTTCTTCAGCTAGAATAACCTTAAAAACTCCTCAGCGGTTAACTCCTCGTTACCCGCCTGCTTCCAGAGGGCAAAAGCACTCAGAAGTACCCGCCAGCCGTTTACTATTAGTTGGCCCGGGGCAATCTTGTAGAGACGGAGGAAGTTTCGTATGAAGGGGTGGAGGGGAAGACGTACACCCACTTTGAAAAAATATTCATAAACAGCCACACACCCAGGTGGTGGTGCATCGGCTATCTCCCCTCTCCTAGGCAATCTGAATAAAACAGAGTCTGGGACCCTATATACCTCTCTAAGGTTAGAGAGTCTTTCCTCCGTCAAGATGGAAGAGTAACCGGAGGCGGAATATCTCCCAGCCGGTACTCTGGCGTTATTGGATTCGGAGGAATTCGGGGTTTCATCTCCCAAAGGAACAATCTCTTCGTCAGAGATTTCCGCCATTATAAAGGAAAATAGGTGGGAGAAGTAAGTAAGAAGAAAGAAAAGAAGGAATACCTCTGTAAAGAGGTTTTTTACTCCAGAAACAGAGAAGAAGAAGAGAACTTCGCAGCAGATGGAATTCGAAAATGGAGGATTTTCGGCTAAGTTCGATATTTATACACAATCATCCCTACTGATTTGATGGACACGCGGCAGCTTCTCATCCGGCACGCCAGACGAACGGGCACTGGCATTAAATACGAAAACACGTTGCGCCCGACGCCTCATTTCTGGCGGCAGAAAAAGCTGCATAAAGCTGGCCATCATAAATGCGGAAGCACGTTAAGTGAATCATGCGCGATTCTCTCCCAGCAGCCAGCTGTCTACACTAACAAACCCTTGGCATAGTTCCTCAATACCAAGGGTTTGGGGGGCATCTGTTGTAAGTAAATATAGTCTAGCGAGAAGTGAGGGGTCGCGCATCTTTCATGCGAGCAGTCAAGCTCGTGCTCGCGATAAAGGGTCGCATCTCCTGTGTGCGAGCAGCTCAGCTCGTGCTCGCGATAAAGGGTCACATCTCCTGTGTGCGAGCAGCTCAGCTCGTGCTCGCGATAAAGGGTCGCATCTTCTGTGTGCGAGCAGCTCAACTCGTGCTCGTGATAAAGGGTCGCATCTTCTGTGTGCGAGCAGCTCAGCTCGTGCTCGCGATAAAGGGTCGCATCTCCTGTGTGCGAGCAGCTCAGCTCGTGCTCGTCAGAAGGGGTCGCATATCCTGGTCGCATCTCCTGAATGCGAGCATTCCTGACACGAGTAGCTCCCTACATCTGAGCAATCGTGAGTCTTTGCTTTTGGTTTGGACGATCTTCGTATAATAGTTTCAGTAGCCCGTATAGGCCGATTCTAGCTTACCTTCTTCAATGGTTCCGAATCTCAAGGGATTGCTATCAAGGAACGTAATTGACTGATGAGTTGTTGGATAAAATCACTCCTCTATCTAAGGAAAAGAATCTTATCCCGCGAAATCAGCGGGATCTCGATATCTTACGTAACAGATTCGATCGCTTCAGATCTATATAAAGGGATGACTCCATTAAGAGAAAGGTACACAATATTCAATCTCTAACCTTGTTTTGCCTTCTTCTTCTTGCCTTGCCTGACTTAACCATCGGAGGGCTAACGACTGGACACCAGCCACCCTTAGTTGCTTTCTGTCTTCTTACAGGTCTGGCAGAGGAAATCCCTATTGGAGAGAAGGTGAACGACCGGAGGATCCTGTTACAAAATCTGACGTTAACAGCCATCATCATTCAACCTTCCCGTCGACATCAAGTTGAGGCGAAGGTCTGGAATGTGTTTCACATCCCTAAGAACCAATGTGCAACCCACATCAGTCTTCACACAAATATCACCGACCCCCACGATCTTCGATATGCCAGAATTTTTCATCTTCACTGTCCCATAGTCACCTGACTTGTAGCTCATGAAGAAATCTCTACGTGGAGTCGCATGAAATGAGGCTCCAGAGTCTATCATCCAGTCAGCGTCTTGACTCGTAACCATGAGACAAACATCGTGATCTGCCGAAAGAATAACTACAACGTTGCCATCTAAAGCGACCGTAGTGGAATCTGATTCATCTTCCTTTTCATTTCCTTTTCATTTCTTGTCATTCTTCTTCTTATGACATTTATGCTTGTAGTGGCCCTTCTTGCCACAATTTCAGTATTCAACATCCTTTCTAACACTCGACTTGCCTCTTGATTTATCTCAGACCTTTCTGCCCTTTCTGTTCTTTCCTCTCCCCCGATCTTATGTCACAAGGGCCTCTTGTTGAGTAGACCCCTAAGACTTCCTCATTGTCTCCTCATTGAAGAGACAACTAGTTACCTGTTCCATGAACACCTTTCCGTCTAGCGTGAAGTTACTTAGAGACACCACCAATATCTTCCAACTGTTGGCAATGAGCTAAGCAATAGCAACGCCTGTAGCTTATCGTCCAGGACCATCTTCATAGCGGAGAGTTAGTTCAATATGTTGCTCACCTCATTCATGTGTTCAGCCACGGAACGACCATCTTTGAACTTGAGATTCACAAGTCATCTTATTAGAAAAATCTTATAGCCGGCTGTCTTCCTCTCATACAGCCCTTGTAATTTCAGCCATAGGCTAGTGGCTGAGGTCTCTGTAAACACATGGTGGAACATCGAATCATTCAACCATTATCTAATGAACCCTACCGCCTTCCAATCCAATTTCTTCCTATCATCATCTGACATATCCTTTATCTTCACTGATACGCCTAAGATTGGAGCATATAGGTCCTTACTATAGAGCAAGTCCTCAATCTTAGCCTTTCATATGGTCCAGCTAGAACCATTGAGACTGATCATCCTTGACGAGCCACCTTCCATAATTCAGAACTGATCCCACTCTGTTCAACCAACCTGAACGCTCTGATACCACTTTGTTGGGTGCGTTTCACAAAAGCCTTAGGATCTTGCCCCCCAATACACTAGAATTATGGAATATAATAATGCAATAATCAAAGATAAAGCATCAACCACACGGCACAAAGAATTTTTATGTGGAAAACCCTCAAAGAGGTAAAAACCATGGGACCTCGTCCAAACAAACAATCCACTATCTTAGAAAATCGTTTACAACCGATCACAATCACACACCGCTTGGATCAAACCTTCTTCACTCACATAGGAGTGGATAAACAACAGGAGAACAATAAGATTAGAGCGATCTCACCGATCTCAAGTGCTGAGTCGACGGTTGCGCATAAGAACTCCCTCTTCAAGAAAATACTCCCTTCTATAAGCTTTCTCTCTCTCTTTTCTCAATTTCTATCTCCTCTCTCTCTCCATCTCTCTCTCTCTCTCACCTTGGACTTGCTAAACCCTTATTAGGAATACCTAATCCAATTTTGGAACTCCCTTAAATAGAGAACCAGAGGAATTATACTCAAAAAAGGAAACTGCACATAAGCAATCCGCGTCAGGTCGAGCGCCTAGTCAGTGGACCGTCGAGCGCCCGCCCAACCCAAAAGACGTTCAGTGTGCAATATGAAGAAAAATTCGAATATCGGGCGCCTAGACCAACATGGTCGGGCACCTGCCCAGGGCATCGGGCACTCGGTCACTAGACCGTCCAGCGCCCGACTGTTGTAAAAACAGTCCAACAGTATTAGCCTCATTTGTGTGAATTTCGGTCACCCGACCAGACTAGTCTAGGCGCCCAACCACACCCAGGCTGCACTCCTCTCTCCTTTGTACTAAGGAGGAAAAAACCCCATCAGTATTGTTCATATACTTAGGAAAATCAATAATAACACATATGTTATTGATCTTTTTAAGGGCATTGAGATCTCAGGAATTTTCAATGTGGCAGACCTGTGTGAGTATCATGGGTCGAGTTTATCAAATAACTCGAGGACGAGATCTTTCCAATTAGAGGTTGGGAATGATGCAGGGCATGCCACAAATTAAATGTATTCTTAGCATGGTTGGACTAAAAGAAGTTCAAACGAAAGTGGAAGTAGTTTAGCAAAACCGAACCCAGTCCTACGTATGGCATGACATAACTGGATCCCGAGAATGTTAGGTTCGAAAAGACTCATTTCGGATATGAAGATATTGTCGTTTAAAGTGTTGGCTATAAAACAGTCATAACTTTTAACCCGAGTATTGTCATGAAATGCATGACCTATCAATCTTCATATAACTATGGTTTTGGGGTCAAGAAGCTTTCCAAGTCATGGACATCCTATTTTGTGAGAAAAGCTTGTCTTGAGGGTCAAAATCAAGTTTTTAGAAGAAGAAAAAAAAATTACCACTTTTGGTAATTTCTTTTTTCATCTACCTATTCTTACACTTTTAGGATTTTTTTTTTTCTTTTTTAGAAGTTGCTTGTAATAATGTTAAGAATGCTCTAGTAAGATTTATTTGATGTTTTCATTTTGAGCAGATTTAATTTTTAAGAGATATTTTTCTATTTTGAGTCATTTCAAATTAGGGTTTTGGATATTTCATATAAGTGATGTGATCGAACAAATCTTAAATCATTATTCAATAAAATTCATCTGAATTCTCTCTTATTTCCTATGGACTCAAAAGCTACCGTAGTGGATTCAGGGTTTTGAGTAGTTGGGGAAAATCTTCTTCACAACCTGAGGGCGACGCAATTGGGTACCAGCCAGCTAGCTGGTGTCAAAGCTCTATAAACCCCACCATTATTTATTTTGCCAGCTCATTTTAGGGCATGAGCCTAAAATAGAGGCAGATGCAAATCTCAGGTGGATCACACCACAGGAAAATAGTGTTGAATGAATGTCATAAAAATTTCTTTTGCCCACTCTACTGCAAATGCTTATTTGCCATCAAACTCTTGATAAGGTCGCACAAACTTTGACGAAGGGAAGACAAAAATATCAACTTCATCCGAAATTTTTTGTGCTCCACCTTAAATTTGAATCTGCGTTAGTTTTGTGCTCGTGCAATAAAATAAGCTGAAAAAAGGGTTGAACGGTGTGATAAAACACATAAATCATGGTGGGCCCATAGAACTTTGACACAAACTAGCTAGCTGTTGTTGGAGTCACTAGCCAAACTGCGTCTGACTGAGACATCCATAACCACCCGAAGTGGTGGGAAGGATGGGTAGAAGGGGTTGTGACCTTGGCTTGATCTATGGTCCCAAGCAAGAGGATCGATATAAATAATCCAACAATCCTAAGGGATGCATACGGATCCAACAACATTGGGCCACCTGCTGCTGTAGTCAAGATATCACCGTACAGTTGGTATTTAACGTTACAAGTGTAAAAAGAGTCCGGATCCTCTGCTCCATTAAACAGGAAAAACCTGATTGGCACCGAGCTTATTGATCCACTTAGCACTGAAATTGTGAGTACTACTGCATTAAATGCAGTCAGAACTGATCTGGACCAACTAGCGTAAAAAGCGCTCCATCTCCAGCCACCGGCCCTATCAAATTACCACGGACACACGTGGTATCACGTGGTCTCGTCTTTGGGATGTCGTGGTGGCAATCCGGGTCACCATACGATACCGGCCCCAACTTTCAATCATGCAGGAGCGGATTACGTGTTATAGGGCGTGTTATCCATGGAAGCGGATTTCGTACTGAGTAGCGTGCGGAGTAAACTCTGTGGGGCCCACCGTGATTTATGTATTTCATCCACTCTGCCCATCCATCTTAACAGATAATTTTAGGTATGGTCCCAAAAAATAAGCATATCCTGGGGCCTACCTTGATGATATGTTATATATCCATTCTGTCCATTCATTTTTCCAACGCATTTTAGTTCATGATCCAAAAAAATTTAATATATCCAAATCTCAGGTTGACCACACCTGAGGAAACAATGGCAATTGAACGGCCACCATTAAAAACTTTCTAAAGCCGATTGTGAATGTTTATTTTCCATCCCACCCATTGATGATGTCAAACACAACTAGATGAAGAGAAAATACAAAAATCAGCTTGATCCAAAACTTTTATGGCCTACAAAAAGTTTTTAGTGATCATTCACCACTTTTTCTGGTGGTATGGTTCACTGGAGATTTGGATCTAGTTAACTTTTTAGATAACATTTTAAGATGAGCTAAAAAAAACAGATGGACAGTATGGATTTACAACACGTTCATCAAGGTTGGCGCCACACGATAGGGGTAACACCCCACTAAGGTGTTACATGAGTAACACCTAATCCACTCCCTAATCAAGCTTTGGGTTGAGTGGCTATCTTTGCATGAGATAGCAGTGATAGTAGAGTCACCACGTGAAGGCTGGATCTCCACATACTGTGCCAAGCTGCCACGTGTATGAGGAGAGTACCAAAGATCCACTGAGGTGGGTGGATTCCTGAACGCGGCGTCCACCTTGATGTATGTTCCTTATATTTAAACCATTCATCTGTTTTGAAAGCTTATTTCAGGGCATTATGCAAAAAAATGAAGCAGATTCAAATCTCAAGTGGACTATAATTATAGGAAACAGTAGTAATCTATCATTAAAACCCTCTCATGGGACACAAATGCTTTGGATCAGCCTGATATTTGTGTTATCTCTTCATCCACGTCTTTGTGACCTTATCAACAGGTTGGATGGAAAACAGGTTGGATGGAAAATAAACATTCTGGTGGCCCTCTTGAAGTTTTTAATGGTGAGGATTCAGTCTTGACTGTTTCCTATGGTATGGTCTCCTAAGATCTGGATTTGCTTCATTTTTGAGGTCATGACCTAAAATGAGCCGTCAAAATATATGGACGGCGTGGATGTAAGGAATATACATCAAAGGGCGCTCCACAGTTGGGGATCCACCGACCTCGGATCCGCCCAAACCGCTCCCCACTCGAATGCACTCGTCCTACCAGCTGGAAACGTTTCCTCGCCCATATGACTGGAAATATGATAGCGTTTGCTCTCTAGAGTACACGTGGCGTGTGATTTGTCAGCGGCGACTTATCATCTTGTACGATCTATCATGGATGGCTGAGATCGCACCACTTGGAGAGTCGGTGTTATCACATTCCAACAACTATGGGAGATCTGTTACGCGAGTAAGATCGGCCCAACAGTGAAGATGATTCGACCAGAACCAGCCAGCTAGCTGTAGTCAATGATATGTGAGCCCCCACCACGATCTATGTGTTTTATCCACGCCGTGTATCCATTTGTCCATCTCATTTTAAGGCGTAGGCTCCAAATTGAAGCATGTGTAAAGCCCAAATGGACCATACCACGGAAAACAGTGGGGATATTAATAACATTCACCATTGAAACCATCCTATAGGGCCCACATTAATGTTTATTTGTCATCCAACCTGTTTATAAGGTCACACCCATCCATGAGTGGGGCCCACCATTGCTGAGTGACATTCTCAAAGTGCAATGAGTGAAACCTGGCAAATGCGTGTGTTTTGAAGACAGCCCGGTTATGACACGGCACATCAACGCCCTGTTGCCATCGTCCAAATGTAGACTACACTCACATGTTGGATATGAACCATTGGATGAATTTTTAAATCGTGCATTTATTTCACAGGTGGACCACCAGATGAAAGGGCAACGGATGCTGGCATGTGCAAACAGGTTGGATTCTAATACTACTTGCCTGAGTGTGGGCCCCAGCATAGGCTCACTGTAAATGGGACTCGGTCTAAAAACGTCCGTGCATGAAAGTTTAACCGTTCATCACACATACACACAATGTTGAAGCTCAGAATAATCGGACAATCTTACCCACCTGCTGCGGGACGCGTTTTGGCTAGTGATCCCAACACCAGCCAGCTAGCTGGTTTCAAAACTGTGGACCCCACCGTAATGTATGTGTTTTATCAACGCCGTCCATCCATTTTGCCAGCTCATTTAAAGGCCTGAGCCAAAAAATGATGCAGATGCAAATCTCAGGTGGACCATACCACAGGAAAACAGTGGGGACCCACTTTCTGTTGATAAGGTCACACAGATCTGGATGAAGGTAAATCCACAAATATGAGCTTGATCAAAAACTTCTGTGGCCGCTCAAAAACCTTTCAACGGTAACCGTTCAATCACACCAGTTTCCTGTGTAGTCCACCCAAGTTTTCTCTTGTTCATTCCAAAAAATGAGCTGACAAAATGGATGGATGGATAACATACACGCCTTGGTGGCGCCCACAGAGCTTTGACGCCAGCTAGCCGGCTGGTGTTGGGGTCACTAGCCAAACCATATCCTCTACTAAGGGGGCTATAAAGGGACACCAAAAGGCAAGCAAATAACAGCCCACACTTGAAGGGCTAAGGCAAATGGGCCCCGATCCAAAACAACAACCAGGCCATGGATGAGGGTTTTTCGTTATATTCAAATTACAATGTAGCTCTTTCTACGATCCAAACACATATTCAATGGCTCAAAAGGGACTACTGATAGCAATTAAATAACAATGTAGCCCTTCAGATGATCCAAACCACCCATTCAATGGCTCAAAAGGGGCAACTGATGGCAACTATCGATCCACATTCTACAATGGCGTCATTAGCGCTACTACTAGAATCTGCAGATCATTCTAGGGTTACAGAAGAGATCTATTAACATGGTGTCAATAGTGCCACATTCTAGGATGATCACATGCATCCCGATTAAGAGCAGATTTTTTTTTTTTCCTTATTCAATCAAGTCCGGCCCTTCAGAGAAAACACCCCAAGCTCACGCGCAGCTTTGCAACAAGTCCAAGCATACTGATTTGTTCAGCCCAAGGGGATACTCACCATCATCCCTAAGCTGTGATCTCATTCCAGTGGGCTCACATTTCAGTTGTGCGTCAGAGGAATGTTCCAGAATACTTTTTGAGGAGATCGACTGACCCAAATACCATTCATTCATACCCTCACTTAGCAAGCCACCCAATTTTTAAATACCTAGACTCCGTACAATGCATACCATCCTTAGTTCCAAAAAAGGGATGCAGGTAGCAAGTATCTTACCCACCCTACAGTTACTTTTTACGGTAAACAGAACTTACAACATGAACCTGTGCAAATCAACATGAGGATCAGCTTAGGCACGGCCCAACATTATAGAATAAAATAAAATAAAAGGAACAGGCCCGGACTCAACATAGACGTAGCCTAGCTGTAATCTTGAAAGGAACCAAGATGACTCCGATGACATTTAAGTAGAGACCAATTTCATCAGCCAAATGCACAGGCCCACTAAACCATTGACGAAGTAGGACTCACCGTGGAAGGCCCATCCATTAAAAAATAAAATAAAATAAAATTAGTCGATACTGAATGAACCTGACCGTAAAACATTTGACCTCAGCTGAATACATAACCAACCCAGAAATTTCCCCCAAACAGAAACACCAAAGGGTTTGATAAGAGTCCATCCAAAGTACTATTTGAACCAATGGAGGGGGGGGGGGGGGTTCCAATTGCTTGACAAATGCGTAAAATTCAAACAAACAAACATTGGAAATCGAAAGCATCTCCGATCTACCTTTCACTACAATAATAAAAACAGGTACAGTCCAGGAAAATCTAAGTTTCATGCCTGCCTGAACCCATCACATCTTACTTACCAAAGACAGCAATTGCCACACACACAGAGAGAGAGAACAAAAAAAAACAAAAACAATGTACCACCAGAAACAAAGCTTCCTTCCTGCAGTGAGGATGCTTCCATGAGCTGTGGGTGATACGAACCCTGGCCCATTAACTTAAGAGGAGTCAGTATACTGATGCATCCATATCAGTACATTCATGCTACACTAGCCAGCTAGAGAAGGTAAGGCTGAAAGGAGTCGACTGGAGAATAACCGTGTTGATAACCGTGTTGCTGGAATAACTCACTCAGAACACCTCTTAAAGGATTGCGTGGTACGATTGAATCAAACTTTCTACTCGTGCCCTTTCCTAAACCCGTGAGTCCTAAAGCACCAACCATGAAAGTGGGACCCACAGAGTGCACCCTCAAAAAATCTTCAAGGTTGGAGTATCTGAGCCATCCAAATCTTTACCCATGTTTCCAAGTCAACATCTGCGTATCTTTTTCCCCATGACAGTTTGCTGACTGCTGCTCAAAAGATTAGGATCTTCCAATCTAGGAAGCTTGGGGAATCATCCATCAATGGTGCAATCAGTAAACCATGGGGCCCACTTATACAGAGACTGGAAACCTCGGGACACTATGGCCTGGTGCATCAGAACCTATAATTACTCAGGGCATCAAACAAAACTCAGAATGCTATAATGAGAAGAAAAAAAACATCAAAGACAATCTACTCCCAAGCTCTGTACTACATATGATTCGCATCTCAAAACACATGACCTAACATAGAATGCCCAACCTTACAAGACCCCCAATTCATCATTTTAAACCCATCAAATGAATCCCATGTCACTACCCATGGTTCTTGGAATGTCAGCATTGACAGTGCGAAACGCTTGGGCCAGTGAAGGCAGAGTGCAGCTGCGCCAACAGATGCACGCTGCCGAGCCAAAAACATGTAGGAAAAAGGAAAGGAGAGGATTAAATAGAGACATATTTACCTGAGAGGATCACAGGGGACAGATGGCATCTCTTCCACTTGATTGGTTAGGCCTCTTGAGTAAATTAACCTTGGAGCCCTCTCCTTCGCTTCTTCCCACTCTTCGACTCGCTTTCTTGTGCTTTCGCCTTCGACTCGCTTTCTTGTGCCTTCGCCGACGATCCAGATTTCCCTTTGGTGGTGTCCTCACTTTCTTTTGCCTTTGACGGAACTGATTTCCCCTTCGTAGATGCACCGTTTGCGTTGGATTTGCTGCTTGTTTTAGTAGTAGCACCCTTCAGTTTCCCACCAGCTTTAGGAGTGTCGTCGTTGGATTTGGAGGCTGCTTTTGGAGTTTCGTCCTTGGATTTGCTGCCCGATTTAGGAGCTTCCTCCTTGGATTTGCTGCCCGCTTTAGGAGCTTCGTCCTTGGATTTGCTGCCCCCTTTAGGAGCTTCGTCCTTGGATTTGCTGCCTGCTTTAGGAGCTTCATCTTTGGATTTGCTGCCTGCTTTAGGAGTTTCGTCCTTGGATTTGCTGCCCGCTTTAGGAGCTTCGTCCTTGGATTTGCTACCCGCTTTAGGAGCTTCATCCTTGGGCTTGCTGCCAGCTTTAGGAGTGTCATCCTTGGATTTGCGGCCAGTTTTAGGCGAATCGTCCTTGGTTTTTCTTTCGGCTTTTGGTGTGTCATCCTTAGATTTACTGCTAGTGTCATCCTTGGATCGACCGCCAGTTTTAGGAGTATCGCCCTTGGATTTACTGCCAGTTTTGGGGGCACCATCCTCAGATTTGCTGCCAAGCTTACCCTCATCACCCTTCTGTTTACCGCCAGATTTAGTAACATCACCCTTGGATTTATTGCTTGCTTTTGGACCGACATCCTTCGATTTGCTTGCTGAAGCTCCTCCCCTGGAAGACAGTTATGGCCATGGAACCTTCAGCACCAATGAGACCCAAACACGAATACCAGCTGGGAGTACAATACATCTACTCACCTTTTTAACGGTGCATCTGTCTTTCCTAGCTTGGATGAGGAATCTGAACTTGTTTTCGCTTTCTTCTGCCGCCGCCTGTTGAAATGACAGTCAGAAGAAAATGATATGGAAAAAAAAAAAGAAGGAATGATTGCGATATGAAAAATGGCACTCAGGTAGTGACGATTGATAACGGATTAATCAAGATTCAATTGATTGGTCTCAAGTTATTGGCAAACAAGTTTCTCCAAGTCTTTTTTGTTTCGTTCTGTCCAAGTCACTTCCCATCTTTCTTTGTGAATACCAAGATAATCTACAATCATAGGTCTGAGGTCCACATTATGAATTAAATGAACCAAATAATCATTCATTTGAACAATTTGAATCCAAGTAGTTGGGATAAGGCTTAGATCATGATGGCGGATAGTTCATTTGAAAAAATCAAACCCTCCTTACCAGATATAATCACTATTTCTCGAAGATTGAAATTCTTGATCAGTAGAGAAACCATATCAACATAAAAGAAATAATTGCAGAAATTCATTTGAAAACGCCAGTTGATGTCTCTCAACGGCAGAAACATATCACCATACAAGAAAGAATTGCAGAAACTCCTTTGATAACACCTGTATCTCAATGATATCAAGATTATTGATTAAAACAGATCGATTAGAAATTACATCCGTTATGATGATGGTATATCCAAGTCAAAATTGCCAACGGGGTATTAAACAAGTACTTGTGCAGTAATGGTATAACCACAACTAGCACAGGTACCTAGATATTGTGGGGCCTATGTGGTGTGTGGATGACATCCAACTGTCCAACGGATTCAAACATACATGATGTGCACCCACCCAAAAATCAAGCCAGTCCAATCAGGAGGTTGGCCCCAACACTTGAATTTAGCAGTCTTTTGGGCAAATTTACATTATTTTCTATGGGATGGCCCACCTGATGGTTGGACCAGCCTGATATTAAGGTATCCATCAATAATGATGGGATGCGCCTCTTGGACAGGTTTTTTGACTTGCATACACAACATGGACGCCACAATAGCTAGGTAACAACCCCATTAAATAAATAGAATTTGGATGTGGATGGAATATAATGAAATACAGTCACTAGGGAGTGTCCTATGAAATGCAGAACAAAACAGCACCGCTTCACGGTTCTAGGAATCAATGTTTTGAAAGTCAAATTGGATCGTAAAATAGCAAGAGTGAAATTGCAAATGATAAATCACAACTCACAAAAATCTTAGTGTTGTCATAATCTTCTATACAAAATATAGAAAAAAAAATTCATAAAATCTTTAGAAATAGGAAATGGTCAAATAGGCATTACCATTCCACATTATAATTGGCAGACAATGTAGACTATTACTACCACTCATGGTTTGACATATTTTTAATAAAAATCAAGTTAAATGTGGCCAATTCATCATTTCAATGGTTTTGATAAAGTCATGATCATAAGTTGAAGCATCTGACTGCAAATTAGAGTGTTTTTTGAAAGAAAAAAAATTTCTTTTCGAAATTCTGTCAAATCATCAATATAAAGTCCCGCATAGGAAAAAAGAAGTCCCACATAGATATATTATATGATTAACATATCAACTTAACACAAAAGTATCACCACCAACTCCATGGACTTCAAAATAATGTTTCCCTCAAAGCATAAACACTGTGATGTTTTAAAGTCGAAGTCATAAAAGTGCAAGTTTCTCATGATGCCTTATAGAAAGAATCAGTTAATAAGTTCATACTTATCATATAAAGAACCAAATAAGCATTTGAGTTTAAAGTCACATAACAAAACCCAAGAAAACGCAAATTGAATTCATGATATCTGACGAGAAAAAACATAGATCTTTAAGTTGAATCAAATTCTAAATATCACTACCACAATGCATAAAAATCAACATTATTGCAACCATTCACAAAAGCATTCCAGATTAAGGTTGAAGAGAAGATCTGTCCTTTAACCTCTTATATAAAAAAAAACAAATCTAAAAGATTCTTAAAGCCCCCACCAACTAAATATTTGAATCTTGTATTGGATTCAAATCTTAGATTTGTAGGATTCATTCAAAGTGGGATTCAAATCGTTTTGCCCAACATTAGACTTAAATCGTTAAATTGAAAATCATCAGATTTAGACAACTATGCTGGGAACCTTGACCGATACTACTACAACATGTTTTCTTTGGTGGTGCTGCCACTAGATTGACCTCTTATGAGTCAGAAAATCAGCTTAAAGTACAACAAATTGAGCTAAAAAACAATAAATAAAAAAGAGCAAACAACCACGGTGCATATGGCTTCATGATAGAACCTTTGCTATTTGATAGAGGTCATAGTTTGGATTCCATTTGTTAAGAAAATAGCTGACCATCACTTGATGTGGGTTGGGCCACTCTTTGAGAAAGTTTTCTGTTCGCTCTCTTGTTAGGTGTATAGGTGAAGCGCCTAACTTTCATCTCTGCCTAACTCTTTTCAATGTTGGTTCTATGAAGCTCCTCCTAAGGGTTGATGTTTTTGTTTGGCTTGTGAGCTGTAAAAGGGTTATTACCATGGACAACCTCCGAAGCAGAGCTTTAATTCTTCCGAATATGTGTTCAATGTGCAAGGAGGACGCGGAATCGATCGATCATCCGTTTTTGCATTGCTCTTTTGCTTCTCAAGTTTGGGCCCATTTTCTGGACTTGCTTCATGTGGATTGAGTTATGCCAAAGTCAGTCGAAGATTTCAAATGCATGTTTGCTTGGCATTGAGGAGGTGTGGGGAAAGCTGGTAAAGCTATGTGGAGATTGATTCGTGTGTGTGTGTGTGGGGGGGGGGGGGGGGGGGTGGCTGCGGCGGTGGCTCTAGAAATGGTAGATGCTTTCGGAATGAAAGTATGGGGTGGACGAGGTTATTAGGTTGATAAAAGGGCTTGTGTTGAGTAGGGCAGTGTACATATAGGACAGACTGGCCAGCAATCTTAGTGGTGTGTGGAGTTTGTATTCTTTTCCTGCATTTCTAATCCAGGTTTAAAACACAGGCTACTGGTAAAGGAAACTTTGGAAAACATTTGTCCCTCAAGTTATGAAGGAAGCTTTGGGATCATTTTGATCCTGGGTTGAGAACAGGAATTGACTTCATGATGTCTAATCCCCCATCATTCCTCAATAGCTTTATTGGTAGAGCATATGAATCACCTGCAAAGATGAAAAGGAAAACTAAATCGATCATTTTGACCACATAAAATAGAGGGTAGGCTAGACCACACGCGTGTAGAGTGGAAACCCATCAGCAAAACATGTTAAGTGTTCCATCTTATCCTGAACCCGACACCTACCTACTGCATCATTCACCATCTAAGCCTTACTCCAACTAACTGGGGTCAGCTACACGTATCATGTTCCACCATGCCACTGTATCATGGACCATATCCTCAGTTAAACCATCAGTCCTCAAGTATTTCCTTACTACCTCCACGTCCGTCTAGACCTTAAGAGCCTTCAACTTGAACCAACTCACTCCTAACCGGTACAGTTCTTCGTCTCTGTAGCGCATGGCCAAATCATCTTAGTCTACTTTGCCTAATCTTATTACCTATTGGTGCTTCTCCTAAGTTCCTTAAATGCATTCATTTGTAATCCTATCCTTTCCAATGTTGCCACTCATCCATCTCAACATCCTCATTTCCATTACACTCATCCTATAGCATGTTGTTCCTTAATGGCCCAACATTCTATTCCATAAAGCATGGCTGGTCTTATGGCTATCCTCAAAAATTTCCCTTGAAGCTTGAACATGTCCACTTCTTCCACCTAAGCTTAAATGCTATTAGCAACATCATCCTCAATCTCTCCTCTCAAATGAATCATCGACACAACACATCAAAAATAGTCATTTAGTGTACTTTTGTGTCAGATCTTTAACTAATTCCTCATCTCCAGTCCTATTGTTGCTAAATTGAATTCTACATGCTAGAGTAGTCGAAGGCACCAGGCACACCCCTGGCCCACCTGCACAAGCCTAGAAATTCCAAGCACAATTTTTTTTTAAATTTTATAAAATAAATATTAATATTTGATTTTTGTAGATTTAAGTTGTTTTTTTTAAATAATCGAAGTCAATACCATTCAAAACACCTTAGCCCAAAGCCACATTTCCCCAATTCTAAATTCACAACTTCCCAAAAATCTAAACCCTAAATTTCCCATTTCCCCCAAATCCCCTTAACTCACGGTGAGACCCTGGATCCACCAAGGTGGGTGGGGCCCTGACTGTGGGGCCCACTATGATGTATGTGACTACATCCATGTTGTCCATCTGTATTGAAAGCTCATTTTAGGGCACAATACAAAAAATTAAGCAGTTCCAAATCCCATATAGACCATACTACAGAAAACAGTGGCAATTAACCACTAAAAACTTCTTGTGGGCCACAAAAGCTTTGGAACAATATGATATTTGTGTGGTCTCTTCATCTAGGTGTTTGTGACCTTATGAACAGGTTGGATGGCAAATAAACATTCTAGGTGGAATCCATGAAGTTTTTAATGGCAGGGATTCAATCACGACTGTTTCTTGTGGTGTGGTCCACCTAAGATTTGAGTCAACTTCATTTTTGGGATCATGCCCTAAAATGAGCTTTAAAAATGGTTGGAAAGCTCATACATCATTGTGAGCCCGACAGTTAGGGATCCCACCCACCCCGCTGGATCCAGGTTCACACCTAATCCACTCACATCCAAGAACATATTTTGCCAAAAACCCTAAAATTAAAAAAAGATTAAAAAAAAAAAATAGGAATTCAAATTTTCAAAATCCCCTTAACTTAAATTTTCCAATTCCTCCCAAATCCCTAATTCACCATAAATTTCTTACATGTAAAACGCTCAAATTGTATCAAGATGTCCAATGTGATGACCTCGACACACTATTAAAACAAAGAAATCAAGAAGAAAAATTAATGAGAGAAGTGAAAATGTGGGGAAAAAACATCTCAATCTTTAATCTCAAAATAAATGAGAAAAGTTATTGAACTTGGACTTTAAAGCTCTTTCCTGTCCATGTGCACCCTTATTGGTTGGTAAAATACCTCAAAAAAAAAAAAAAAAAAACACACACACACACACATGAGCTACCTATAACCAATGTTGTTAAAATCCTGCGATTAACGATTTACGATTTTTGTCGAATCTTAACCAGAACGATTTGAATCCCAACCCCGAATCTCTTTTTATATGAATCCTACGATTTACGATTCAAATCCCGATTTACGATTCAAATTATACTTGTTCTCTTCTACTTTAAGCTTCACTTGGCTTTCATTTTATGTTTTTAAATTCGTGGAGGCTTTAAGAATTTTTTAAAGAAGGTAACTTATTTTTATTTGTTCTTTATAAGAGATTAAATGATATATATTCTCTTCAACATTAAATCATGTAGCTTTTTTTTGGTGATTCCTTATTTCTTAATTGGTCGAAACACCAAATTGATGTATGAACTACCTATAATGTTTTTATGGATGGTTACGATCAGCACAACTTATATGTATTACGGAATATTTAGAAATCAAAATATCTTCTTTTGTCAGTCTACAGTATCAAAGGTTGCTTTTCCACTGTGATTCTACATTCAAGAAAGGTAACAAGAACATAAATTATTAAAGTACCCTGGTATGTTTTTTAAAGGGAAATTTCATGGAAGACAAAAAAAAAAAAAAAATGAACGAATAAGAATCCTTTAAGACTATTATGACATGGTATTACTTGGTGCACATTGATGGAAAAAGGAAGAAAGATACGTTCTCTTTTTAACTGATTTATTTATATTTTTCATCTTTTTCAAAATTTTAAAAAATCTTACGATTTACGATACGATTTGCGATCTGATACGATTCAACCCCTACTACGATTTGCGATACAATAACGATTTTGACAACATTGCCTATAACGTAAAAAGATGCAGATTCTTGATGCGAGCCTAGCCGCACGCCGAGAAAAATCCCCTGCCTAGGGTCCAAGCAAGGCACAACTGGCCCAAAAATACCTAGGCATGCACCTAGAATGCCTTTGACAACACTGTTATATACACTACTTTAGTCCAACTAATTTTAAAACATTTAGATTATAAGGCCTCTCTCCATAGTTCTAGCATTGTGTTTACTCCCTCCTTCATCTTGTAAATCAAAACTATGTCATTTACAAAAAACATACACCATGGAACCTCTTCTTGTACATGCCTAGTTGACTCATTCATAACCACTGCAAAAAGATACAGGAACAATGCAACACCTACCGATTGCCACCGAACATAAATCCCAATTCTACAAAAACTAAAAGCCCGAGCGTGTTGCAAAAAATATTAAGGGAGAAACACTTATCAAAAGGCCAATTGTATCTAAATGACAAACCACCCATTAGCATCATCATCATCAGAGCCTTGTCCCAACTATTTAGGGTCAAACCTCTAAGCACTGTTTAGCTGATCATTCCTACCAAATACCTCACCTTATTAAAAGGTCAACTGTATCTAAATGATAAACCACCCATCATTGTCATCAAAGCCTTATCACAACTATTTGGGAACGGACCTCTGAGCACAATTTAGCGGATCATTCCTACCAAATGCGTCACCAATTGCATGCACAGTGTGCAATCTATCGATTGTATTGACCAATTATCAGTCAATACCATCAGTATCACAGGTCATTGATACAAAACAAGGGGTTACCACAAAAATTATAATGTATCAAGGATATTATTGTCAATATGTGCCGAACTATCAAGGTATTGATATTATCACGACATATTGGCAGGAAGTGTTAAATAAATGCATAAAACTGACTGATACAAGTGATATTACACAAGTATATATCGGCGCAATATCTATATTTGCGATATTCAACCAAAAAAAATCCAAAACACTAGAGAAGGCTTGCCTAAAATTTTTTGGAATTGTGTTTCTTTGTTTTAACAACCCCACTGGAGAACATATTTGGGCCAAAACCTTATGTGTCTGTTTGATTATTGGGGAATTCATTCCCTACTTTTTATGTTTCCAAGGTAATGTCAGAAGAATAGGCCTAGTATCTCTTGGAGATGATTAAACTTGTTTGGTTTATTCACCAGGTTTCATGGGAAATTTTTGTTTGGTTTATACAACGAGTTTCACAGGAAAACCTGGAAAGAAATCTAAATTTGTCTTAATTCCCCAAGTTCTCCATTTCCCTAAGTAAAAAGATAGGGCAAGTTTATTAAAGATAAGCTGAGGATTGCAAAACCTAACCATAAAAATGCAAAACAAACTATAAAAATAAATAGTAAAATCATGGAATTATGAAACCGAGAAATTAAAAAACAATAGCCAAACATCGCCTAAAGGTTAGACATGTTTATTTAAATTCTGTTTTTCTTTTTTTGGAAGATGAGAGAAAAAAATTGGAAGACAATATTTTTTTTTTTTTATCAACAAATAGCAAAGAAAATAAGTAGAAATTTGTGCATGAGTTTCACACATTACAAATTTCTGGCAAGAAATTTCATTTTGGAAGATGAAAACAGAAGAAATTGAGGAATTATGAATTTCTTCCCTTTTAACCCTTTAAAATCGCAATGTGTGGTTTGTGCTTTATTCTTTATTAGTAATCAGAATTTTATTAAGAAGGAAAGAGAACAATACACATACAACCCGGCTCAACTACAAGAGCCTACGCCACACTAAAAAATCACTATCCCAAGACAAAGAAATAAAGATAACCAAAAAGAGAGAAGAAAAGGGAAAGACAAATATTCTAGTAACCGATTATTGTCTATGAACGATGTATAGTCTTTTGTACCCTAGAACAATAACCAAGCAACTTATTCCAATGGTAATACTAGTATTATATCCTCTTATGTTTGACCATTGCCTATTCCTTCCTTTGAGTCCACTCTTCCTATGGCTCTTAGGAAACAAACGAGCATTTGTACTTCTCATTATATATATATATATAGGAAAGTAAAATCAGTGTTTTAAATAGCTACGATATGCAGCCTGTAGCTTCCGCTATGGAGCGTAGCTTAGCCTTAATGATATGTAGCTCATGAAAATAGCTCAAGTCACATGTAGCCTACGCTACATGATAATTTGCATATGCTACACGCGATATAAACTAGGTTACACACTATGTGCCTCACATTACAAGTTATTTTTCATTACAACATTAAAATCAAATAATATTTTCGATGATTTGTTACATTTTTCTATTTTCAATATTTAATGTTTTTAGTAAAAATAATACAAGTAATAGTATTAAATTAGTTTTGTTGCTCTTTTTTTACCTTTACACTTAATGATTACCCTTTTCTATTACTTCAAGTTGCGTTTGGTTGGACCAAATATCATGAAAATTTGTTAAATTTCATTATTAATCAGTCTAATTTGATGAATATCATGGAATTAGTGAAACCAAGAACAACCTCGATTAAAAATCTAGAAGTAACATGTAGCTTACGCTACACGCTATGTAGCTTACGCCTCACGCTTCAAAGAGGTGAACGCTACGCTACACGCTATTCGCTATTTAAAACACTGAGTAAAACGTTGCATCTGGAAGGGAAAAAAAAGGAGGAAATCTGTGGTAAAGACTTCGGGAATAACCTGTTTGTTTTGGCATATATGATTTCCGTGGAATTGTTCTAGTGGTCAATGGTCAATAAACAATAAACAATAGTCTCTCAAAAAGGGTAGAAATCTCCATTTCTTAGGTTTTAGAGAGGAAAAGGAAATGGCCCTTCACTGAGGAAATTTGAGGAAAAGGAAATCGACTTCCTCTGTCCTCGTCTTTCTCAAAAGAGGGAAACCATCACATCTGATAAATCGAGTTCCTTTCCTTAGTTACTTTTTTTTTATTTCAGCAATCCAAACAGCGCCTTGAGGCATCTCTACTCTTAATAGGTATTTTACGCTTGTAATTTCCATTGTCTGTGCTTTGCAGCAAATAAGAGACTCTTTCCAATCCTGACAGGAAAAGGTTGATGGTAAAGTAAATGGAGGCTCTCGTAAAAAGCAAAAAAAAAAAAAAAAAAAACATGGGAGATGGTGCCACGAAGTGAAAGCGTACAGTTGGTGTTGCTAGAATACACCATGAAGTTGAAACGTCATAGTCCAATCAAATGATCTAAAGCATGCCGAGTTGCAAAAGGTTTATTCAAACACAATGTATTGACTACTTTGAAGCTCTCTCTAATTGTCAACTCAATGCAAGTTATCTCCTTTTTTAAATGTAAGCTATCTCCATTAAAGTCAACATGAAATGGCACTATTCCAATTAGATGTGAAGAATGCCTTCTTCATGGAGATCTCATTGAAGAAGCTTTATAAGAAAGCCCTCTTTTTTCTTTTTCTTTTTTTTTATGACGACAGGGTATCCCCGCCCCTTTTTAAGGCAAGACTAATCCCTGCGGATGCACGCAATCACCTGCAAACCACATGCATCGGGTAATCCTGGGGAGGTGAATCAATCTCGCATTTGTGGGGAGCAAACCCACTGACGCTAGCCATTCGTCCAAACCTCCTTCTTCTTCTTCTTCTTGCTCCATTTGAAATCTCAAGTTGGCTTTCTTCAAAGTTATATGGAGATAACATACTCATGATGATGATTGTGGCAAGGTTAGGTGGATTGCAGGTTGCTGCACTATGTGGTACAGAATGGGTATATTTGGTACAATATTTCCTCCAACACGTAGTACACAAGGGATAGGGTCATTTGGGTCACTCTACTACATACACTAAACATACATGATATGGCTTTATCGACAAAGCAAGATTGTAATTTATATGTGAAATGATGAATATTACCATTCTAAATCCAGCATGCATAGTATGGTACTATATGCATGGCATTGCATAAAAATCAGATTGCATATTGAGTAAACTCTGTGGGACCCACCGTGATTTATGTATTTTATCCACTCTGTCCATCCATTCTGCCAGATAAGTTTAGGGTTTGAGCCCAGAAATGAAGCATATCCAAAGCTCAAGTGGACCACACCATAGGAAACCGTGTGAATTGAATGTATACCGTTGAAAAATTCTTTAGGGCCTACAGAATTTTTGGATCAATCTGATATTTGTGTTTTCCCTTCATCCATGTCTGTGTGATCTTATGAACAGGTTAGATGACAAATAAACATCACTGTGGGCCCTAGGAAGGTTTCAACAGTGGAAATCATTATTCCCATTGTTTCCTTTGGAGTGGTCCACTTGAGCTTTGGATGTGCTTCAATTTTGGGCTCAAACCCTAAAATAAGCTAGAAAAACAGATGGACGGCGTGGATTAACCACATAAATTCAGTAGTGGGCCTAACAGAGTTTACTCAGTACGATAAAGGCATACTGAGTTACTCAGTACGCAATCCGCTTTCCATTGCATAAACCCAAGTACTAATCTCTACGTTCTAACTACGAATTTACATTGCAACTTAATCAACACTAAGAGTGTCGAACCATAATATCTTATTGGTAGTAGCAGCAATCAAGATAGCAAATGACCCATAATCAACGCCTCATAGATTCAGAACAGAAAACATAGGGTGGGTGGCAATTTAGGTAATATTGCATGTGGGTCTTGCAGCCATTAGGGCATTTCTTGAATAGAGGTTTCGAATAAAGGATCTTAGAGCCATGCTACATGATGAGGGCATCAGAGCACAATTAAGAGTGGAGTTGGGCACAAGTCGAGTCAACTCGAGTAACTCGACTCGTCTAACTCGGTTCAGACTCGACTTGATCCGAACCGAGGGGTGATTCGATCTGGACCGAGTTTAGTTGGGCTAATCTGAACTCAAAACGAGTTGAGTTTAGGTCAGTCAATGACTCGACTCGACCAGAACTGAAAACCGACTCGATCCAATCCGAACCCGATTTGAGTATCCGCACGCCCGCACCGCGACCTGAGTAGAGCTCCCCCTCATCTTCTTCCAAGCCATCGATGTAGTAGAGCTTGAAGACAGAGAAGGGCTTTTGTAGTACTGTTTGTTGTGGTTTGAGCTTTGATGGAGATGGACGATAGTTTTGATGGGGGCCCATTTTCAGGAGGGAGTTTTGCTCAGATGCGTACATCTGGTAACGTGGGTCCCTTTATAGAGGAGCTTTTAATCTACCCTTTGTCTTTGCCTAATGGGACACACTCGAAGATGCTAAGATTCGGGAACGACGATAAAAACGAAGAGGTCTCACTATTCCGCTGGACCATTGAAGGTCTCAAAATCCAAACCTTATTTTCCTTTAATGGGAGTTGATATCTACACCCTCAATTTTTATGCATGCACTCCATTTTTTTCTGGTAGAGAGAGAGAGAGAGAGAGAGAGAGAGAGAGAGTGTGTGTGTGTAAAAGCACGGGATTTAAATGCCACTTTCTTTTTTATTTTATATATGTTTTGGATTTGATGATAGGTGAAGAAAGAGAAGCTGAGGGAATGAATTATAGCATTGTAGAAGCTCGTTTCTCCGTACTGCAGGGTTTGGCTGCATTTATTTTGACAATCTCACCCCCTAAATTGAATATTTATTTTGACAATCTCACCCCCTAATTTAGGTGGTAAAGGGCTGCATTTATCAAGTTTAGGGGTTGGAAAGTAGCACTCCAGGAAAAATGGGTCCTTTTATCGGGACGTGAGTTGCGTGAAACACATGTCGCCGGCAGTTCTGTCAATCCAAAGCTCTGTGGGGCCCATCGCGAGACATCCAGTTAGTCCATTTGTTTTGCGATGCGCAAGATCTCATGTTAGGATGAGATTAAAAAAAAAAGTAGGTAAATCTCCAAAAGTCAAGTAGACAACTCGACCTGACTTGGTCCTGACTTGATCCAACTCGGTCTCTGTGACCTAGGTCGGACTCGGTCCGAGTTAGTTCAGGCCAGACTGGACTCGGATCGAGTCAGCCCTGCTGGACTTGGAACCGAGTCGGGTCGAGTTCAGGACAGGCCAAATTCAAAACCGAGTCGGGTCGAGTCAGCCCTAAGTCGGTCTGACTCGACTCAATGCCCAACCCTAATTGAGAGTCTACTAGAGGAGGAGGAGATCATCACTAGTTTCCATCTAGATGGATAATCACTACGTGGGCCCGAGTGGACCATTTTGAAGACCCCACACACATTTGATGCATCTTCGGAGACCCTACACTAGGAAGATGCATATGGGCTGCATTCTTAAAGAGTTTGGACCGTTAGATCGAGTACACGTGTCGATCAGACCATTAGATTGCATGTCTCGGGCCGTTCGACCGCTTTTGATCGTGGCCCACCTCAATCATGGACACTTTAGGACTTACGAGCTTTATATTATGTTTTTTCTAGTTTAGCGAGTTTTTCTTAAGAAATCTTTCATGAGAGCGCCTTTTTGTAAATTTAGGCACTTAAAGACTATAAAAGAGAAGAGGGTAGGTGTGGAGCCCTAATGGCCTTTTGTTTTGGAAAAGAAGCTTTGTTTTTTTTCTCTTCTTCATGTGATTTGAAGAATACTCCACGTGATTTGGAGCTTGGGTGTGGTGTGATTCCATTCCTATTCAACGGAGGTGCGAGACTTCCATCTATCATCTCCCTTCTCTCTTCCTTTCCATCCAAAACCATCCAAATTCATATTTTTCTTCAACTTTTCATCATCTAACTCAACCCCAACCGAATTCCATCATCTGAAACCTCAAATCTTCCAATTTCCCCAAATTCCCAAATCCTTCATTAACCTAAAATTCCTAATTTTTCTATATCCAAAACCCTAATTCCAGTCAGGCCTTGTTTTAATTGATTTATGCGATTTCTTAGCATGGAGGCATGTGATTTAGGTTAAATCAGATTTTATTTCCTATTGTTTACTCTTAATTACGTGGTGGGTTAACATCTTTTGTTAATTGAATTACTTTAAGGACTCTTTCATAATCTCCACGTTGCATGCTAGCACTAAATCATGCGTCCTACATCACTATATTTTCTCAAGATTGATGTAGCTCATTACAAAGTATGTGAAGTTCTCTCTCATTGAAAATGTGGTTGATGCATTGAAGGCACTGGATCAGGAATGAGAAATATGTGCAATGAGGTCAAGGGGCAACCCACAACTCATGTCTAGTTCAGTTTGGCCTGTAATAAGAAATTAACAGCTTTGTTCAAACTAGCCTAAGAAGGTTTATTGACAACTACATTTCCAGAACCATACAAGTAGATCTTTAGCTCTACAAGAGACAAGATCTATGAACCAAACAAAACAAACCAAAAGATGTCAACACTATCTGCCAGATTGAATTAAAGCACAATATAAGGCAAATCAGATGAGCAGCACAAAAATACAAAGGAAAGTATGTCTACTACTCTACTGTATTACTTCTCCTCAAATGGTATAGTGACATTTTGCATATTTTTTAGGTTGTAACCTATATACAGAAACCTTCCTAATGAGTAATATAACGAAAAAATGACCCTACTTCAATGGGGTTGTTTGTATGGGTGGAACACATTGAAATTTAATCAATTTCCGCAGAAGTGACATTTTTTCCCAATCTAAGAAGACACAACTATGTATAGAAATGATTCACATTTTCACAATTTTCCTCAGAAAACAAGTAAATCCTTCCCCACTCTAATAAATCTAGATTTAACGTGGATTCTTTTCCACACATTTTCCTTCCCTGAGATGTGAGGTTTGGTTTTCCATATCCCTCTTTTGTTTTCCACCAATCAAACAGGAATCTAGTTTGATGCACTACATAAGCTTCTAAAACAAAATAAATTTCTGTAAGCATTCATGCCATCAAGGAGAAGCAGCATTACAGAACAATAATTGTCAACCTAGTAATATTTTAGAAATAATCATGTCCAGGAAGCAAGATGCTGAACTAAATACATTTCCCCAAAAGATCAACAAACTTTTCTCCTACAGGTAACAAATCAACAACAGTCAACATCTCACCAGCACATTCGCTTTTGGAAAACTGAAATTACAAAGAAGAGGGAGAGGGGAGGGAGGGGTTGAAGAAGAATATAAATTGCGATCTAAAAAATATGAAACATAATAGGACACTCCTCCAAACATATTCAATCAAAGAAAGCATCACTTACATTTCAGAAGCATCAGGACTTTGAATATCAGTCGCTTGCTCCTGATAGCAAACATGTATTAGTACCGAGTATACAGACATCCCAAAACCATGTAGAACAGGATCAAGTACTGGTATTAGTACTGAGTATACAGACATCCCACAACCATGTAGAACAGGATCAAGTACTGGTTACCCACCCCATCCGGTGCACTGTCACCTTCAACTAACGTCCATTTCTCTTTTGCGAGCAGCAAGTTCTCCTTATCACCATCATCATATAAAACCTATACAAAACCAACAGCTATCATCAGGGACCAGAATGAATTTTAATAAACATTAGAGGTCCATGTGACCAAATTCACCTCATGCTTACGGTCAACTGCGTCAAATGAAGCAACAACACCTTCATAAAACCTGCGTCAAAACAATATAAATATAAGCGAACATATAGCAATCACTAATACCTTATATACATATAGCAATCATTACTTCAGCCACTAAGATTTTTGTATGGAGGTATTATACAATACACGGCCAAGGGTATACATAGTACGTTAGGGTTGTAAATTTGTACGAGAGGGGCCGATGGTTCAATGATCCCAACTACGATGGGTATCGACATGGATGGCACACGCACCCAACATCCCTCCAATTCTGTAGAAGATTCAACCTTTCTTGGTTGAATATAAACCGTTTCTTTATTTTCTTTCCCAACCATTTATTGCTTGGACTACCCGTCTAGGAGATTTATGGAGCATGGGCCATTGTGGGGCCCAACATATCAGCAGTGCCAATTGCTGAACCGTGGACCCCATCTATGAAAATTAAAAGCCCTAATGGTGTGTACAAACATTCGGCCCAAGCATAGTATAACCTCATTTCTTTAAACTGCCTAATTGTTGCAAGTGATATAGAAAGCAAGTGCACATAAACACCAAAGGCCCCACAAAAATAAAAACAAATTAAATCAGAGCAATCCATCTCATAAACAAGCTCCTTCCAAGCACAGTTTGCTAGTCCATCCACCATTTAGTAGCGAGACTAAAATATTGATACCCTCAAGAAGACATTTAAAAATTAAAAATTAAAAAAAAAAAAAAAAAAAAAACCATGAAGACATTGTTCAGAAGCCTATAAGAGATTTGAAACCTCGCCCGTCTAATAATATTTTGAGAATAATCTTACATCTATAAGAAGACATTTAAAAATTAGAAATTAAAAAAAAAAAAAAAAAAAAACCATGATGACATGGTTCAGAAGCCTATAAGAGATTTGAAACCTCGCCCGTCTAATAATATTTGAGAATAATCTTACATCTATAATGGTGGATAAGAACCCAAACAGATGAAATGTAAGATCCATCCCTTCAAATTTATATTGCACACAACTGAAATGGGGAAGGAAAATTAATACATACCCCACATGCAGTGAAGAAAATTGAAATGTGCATTAGGATTATTGATCATATAGATGACGACAATATCCGAGTGCAAACTAGATACAGTCAATATTAATCTCAATATTATGTAAATATCTTTTAGAAAAAAATCTATTGAAAGACATTTTTTCTTTACTTCGCCTCCATATAGGCATGGAATTTTCGTGAAGCCATGTGGTGTATCATAAATGTAGTTTGCCCGCGTCCGGAACCATGCATCCTATTAGCTCAGCATTGATTGTCCATTGAGAAAAAATTGCATTGATCAGACTATCCTAACCATCTAACCACGGCATTAAAAAATGGTTTTGTATCGTGGTACAGACTGATACATAAAGGATATGGTCAGCCCCATTATGCGTACAAGGTGAGTCGGTCCATTATGAAGAAGGAGAAGATGTCAACCCATAGCAGCCAATACACCGGTGTTGGCATCACTACGGCCATGAAGGGCCTTTTGTAAATTATTACTTCCAAAATTTCTCACGTTTTCCCATTTCTTTCTTCATTTCAACAAAGAAGGAGGCTTAGAAACTAATTTTAAACTAGATCCAGGACTATTTTAAGGATTGAAACAGTAAACTTTAGTAGGACATGATGTCTTAATGCACAGTGGACCATTTGGGGAAATATTGAAGGGGTACACCATTACTCTCTTTCCATCTTCTTTTGTGTATTTATATGTTACAGGCCCTAATCCACCAATTCATGCAGCAATTGTGTTCAATCAGGCAAGTCAAGCTGACACTGCACAAAAGACAGCACTCTTACCAAAGAATGGTCCATTACACCATCAAATACATGTCCAAAAAAAGACGACAATCCATTCTATTGTTATTCAAAAATTACCGGTCTAAATGCACATCTAGGCCATCCTTTAAAACTAAGAAAGGTAGTCACGCCGATGGCTGCTCCGATTGGGCTGTATCTGCCGATTTGGCCCCTATCGTTTCAGCAAGCAAGATGGCCAATACAATGGCCAATACTTTTACAGCATATGTTGCGTCTAACAAGTGATTTCTCACTTGATGTGAACCATTGCCACCTTTGGCTTTTAGTGCCCATATGTTGAAGTTATATAATAACGGATCTGCTAATCACCCGTCGTTATGTTTGGAAAGTTTGTAATTGGCAAGAAGTTTGTAAACCGGTTAGCGAAGGTGGCGCTGGTTTAAAAGATTTAGGTCCAATGGATGTGGCCCTCCTCGGAAAGTGACATTGGAGATTTGATGAAGGCAAATTATGGAGGGAAATTCTGGTGTGCAAGTATGGTACTCAAGTAGGGGGATGGAGCATTGAAGATGCATTAAATCTTCTTCTCTTTATCGGGCTTCATATGTTTGGAAAGCTATTGTTTCTTCCGAATCTTTGTTCAGACAAGGCATATCTTTCTCGTTAGGTAGGGGGAACTGAATTCATTTTTGGTCAGATATGTGGTGTGGGGATCGCCTTTTATGTGAGGATTTTCCGAGATTAGCTAATCTGGCGGTTGATTGATCTATTTTGGTGGACCGGTGCTTCTCAATATCCGCTGAAACCGTTGTGTGGACTCCTAGGTGAAGAAGAAATTTATCGGAAGAAGAGTTTGAGGAATTCAGTGTGTTGTTAGATCTCTTGAAGTTTTTCATCCCATCAAGTCAAGATGTAGACACAATGGTGTGGAAGGTGCATAGTTTGGGTGTATTCTCGGTTCGCTCTTTCTACAAAATGCTATCCAAGCCGATTGCCTCTCCTGCTTTTCCATTTCTCCATTGGTATTTCGGAGCTCCCCCGAGGGTTGCGGCTTTTCTTTAGTTGGTGGGTAGAAAGAGGATGCTGACTGTTGATAATTTACAAAGAAGAGGAATGATTATTCCAAACATGTGTTTGATGTGCTTTAGGGAAGCGGAGACTATAGATCATATGTTCATCCATTGCCCTTTCAAAAGGGAAGTTTGGGATCACTTTCTCTCCATTTTCCAGCGTTGTTGGGTCGTGGCAGAGTCGGTGGACCAGCTGCTTTGGGCTTTGCAAGGAGGAGGAGCTGGGAAAGAAAGAAAAGCAGTTTGGAGGCTGATCTCCATGGGCATTTTCTGGTTTCTGTGGAAGGATAGAAACTGTGAGCGGTTACAAGATAAGAAGCCTTCAGTGGAAAGAATTATTTTTCTGATTAAAGCTTCAGTTTCGGAATGGGTGCCGTATGTTCATGATGCCAGATCTGCTGATTTATCGTTTCTATTCTAGCCTATTGTAGCTTTGTATTCTTTTCCACTTTCACGGTTTTCTAAATATAAGTTTTGTTGCTTCTCAAAAAGTTTTGTTTGGAAAGTCCCCATTCCCCCATAGTACAGGCATCTGTGTGGGTAGCCATGGCAAACAAAATTCTTGCAATAGACAATCTAAAGAAGCGGAATATAGCATCCCGAACATGTGTCATGTGCAGGAAGGCTGAGGAATCTAGGAATCACATGTTCATGCACGGTTTGGTTGTGCAGGTTGTCTGGGAATTTTTATTGCAGCAGTTCAATATTAGTTGGGCTGCCAATGGAACAGTTTTTGAGATCATAGTGAATTGGCATGTTTGTCATTCTTCGCCTTGACGTAAACTATAGTGGAAGCTGGTGCCTTTTGCAATTTTGTGGCGAATATGGAGGGAGAAACATGAGAATCTTTGACGGGAAGGGTGCAACTGTGGAATCCATTGTGTGCTATTTTTATTTTTATTTTTATTTTTGTGTGTGTGTGTGTGTTAAATCAGTCTGTCTTTGCAGGGCAATCTTATATGTCCTATTGTGTGCAGCTGGGATTCAGTGTGTAATCCCTTGTCTTTTTGTTTGTTGTAGAAGGCTCCTGCTCTTTATAGGGCTTCGCTGTTTCCTTTTGGTGCTTTCTGTTTTCTTTCATCCTCTGTGGCGATGAGACGGTCCACCTGTCTCTGGGGATGTTTGGAGCTGTATGCATTTTTGGTGCTTAATGAAATTTGTCATTTTTCAGGGAAAAAAAAAAATTGTACGACCCCAATGAAAGGACAAGGATCTTCCAAAAAGTGTTATTTTGTTTATGGCACATTGACTGTTGGACCTACTGAATGGATGGTACCAATCTTGTCTATGAATGACAAGTATGGAAATGACATGGAAGCAGGGTGCCTTCCATACCTCCAAAGGCACTTCATCTCCATACAAACACATCATCATCGTCATCAAGTATATCCTTGTCTTATCTATTGGGGTCAGCTTACACCAAAGGGTGGGTGGGCTCAATTTGCACGAGATTCGATGAACATAGATATCCCAGCATCCAGCAATGGCAGGTGCAAACCATAACAAGCATTTCAAATGAAATTCCAAAAAATTAAACATGACACATGTATGCATGCACTCGACGTGTGTTTGAGCTTGTGTGTCAATTTTCTTCTCATGTATACAAATGTAGATCATTAATAAAAGATGAAAAGAAGACATGTTGTTTGAGGGGTAAAGTAAACATACTGGGAGTGAAACACCAAACAGGACAGACTCAACATCAAGGTGTACATCATGTATTTAATGTGGAAGTTGTATTGAACAAGTTTGTTCTTCCTCTAAAGGCCAACTACCATAGAATGTTCACTCCCAACAGGATAGACCCAACATCAAGGTGTACATCATGTATTTAATGTGGAAGTCGTATTGAACAAGTTCGTTCTTCCTATAAAGACCAACTACCATAGAATGATTGACAGATTGTCAAACGTCACTTTCTTTTCAACAATTTCCTTCCTATAATGTATAACATAAATTCCAACTCCCATAACCAATTACAAACGAGATTCCAGTGAAACAGTAAGATATAAATATAACATGAAGAACAAGATTTCAGAGATAGTGAGATATAAATATATCATGATGATTACCGAATCCCATAAGAAATGAATGAAATATATTGTAGCAACAAAAACGTCAGATAAAATCAGCACTCACGTCTTATCTTCTGGCCACCAGACCTTAATCCTAGAGCCAACAAGGTTCTCACCAGGACCTTCAGCTGTCTGACATGGAAACAAGCAATAAATAAACAAGCTGCAAAAGAGATTAATGCTAAAAGACATGAATACAGGGGGAAAAAAGAGACCTACAAGCAAACTACGAAGCAAAGCAAATACCAGAAATGACACCAAATTTAACTAAAGTTACAAGACAATAACGAATGAAAGAATGTGCCTAAGCTGCATTCCTCCTTCAAGACCACACAAGACAACAGCATAAGCATCAACATGGAGAAAGAAACAGAAATTTCATGAAATATTACAGAGAGCCTAATATCATATGATAGAGAGTAATGCATCTATCTAGCTAACATTTACAAAATGCTCCAAAGGAACAAGTAAACAAAAATAAATAAACTGCAAATCATGAATATATGGTAGGGTTAGCACTTAGCACCACCAACAAAAAGAAGGGGGGGGGGGGGGGGGGGGAAGAAGCACAGTTCAAAATTCAAGCTGGTCAACCTTGGACTCTCCCCAAGTCAACTTGAACTTTACCACTTCTTCTTCTTTTCTTCTTTACCTTTTTTTTTTCGAGGAATTATGAATAACTTTATTGCAAAAAGCTTGATTGACAAAGTCAAGACAAAGAATACAACTAAGAGAAGACTACACTTCCAAAAGAGAACAAACTACATGCAGATCTACCAGAAGACGCCCGGTAGCCCATTCTGCTAAGTCCCTTTTCACCCTCCTAAGCACCTAATGTGGATATTTGCTCTTGTTTTCTAAACAACGGGCATTGCGCTCGAGCCATATATTCCACATGGCAGACATGAGAAGTAATTGCCACATGCTCATCCTATCTTTAGAGAGTAGAACTCTGGTCCAAGCCCACAAGCATTGCGGAACTGATTGGGCATGGACCAGCTGATGTCGAATAGACTGAAAATATGACTACATAGCTGGCTAGAAAAAGGGCAAAATGTATAAGAAGAAGATCTACAGATTCTGCGCATCCCATACATAGGATACAAATGTTCGAGAGAATCATACCCCTCTTTTGAAGGAAGTCTAATGTTAAGATCCGTTTCCTCCATCCAAATGAAGGGAGAGACCTTGGGGAGAGCTCCATAGGACCAAAAGATAAAAGGAGGGGTGGATCTCGGAAGAAATTTGAGAAGGCCGAATTAGATTGTAATAAGATCTTCCCAAGAAGGAACCTAAGGCTGACGTCAGCCATACCAAAGAATCGGAAGAACCTGGAGAAGGGCAAAAGTGTTGGAGACATTGAAGAAGGCTTGTAAAATCTTCACATTCTGAATCTAATAATCCCCACCTACATGGAGGACACCATGCTCCCCTACCTTCGGAAGAATAGCATCGATCTACCATGATATTTGTATGTGATGATAGAGCTGCTAGAGACGGGAGGTTTTCCTGAAGGGGCTTCAATCCGCACCACAAATCCTCCCAGAAACTAATACGGTGAATAGGCTAATAAGGCCATAACTGAAGGGGAAACTGCAAGAATGTCTTTCCGCATCGTTGAACTGTGAGCTAAGAAATTTCTTCATGGTCTTCCTTCTTCGACCCCATATCTCTACTGCCACTTGCCAAGCAATGCTACTTTCATAGACTCAAGATCCTTGAGCCCCGCTCCTCCTGCTAGAGGCAAGCAAACCTCGCTCCATCTCAAAAGATGGAATGTATGATGCCCCTTCGCCCATTACCATAAGAAATCCCTCCTAAGTTTCTTTAGTTTATGTACAACCGATTTCAAGCATCTAAAAAGAGACATGAAATATAGAGGAAGGTTGGAGAGAGTCGCTTTAATGAGAATAATGCGTTCGGCAAATGATAACTGCCTCCCTTTCCATCTTGATAATTTCCATTCAAATCTCTCAATCACCTTGTTCCACAATTGTTTGGGAGATTTCCCCACACATAGGGGGAGACCCAAGTAGGAAGAAGGGAAGGATCCCGATCTGCATCCAAAAATTGATGCAAAAGATGATACTTCTTGGGAAAGCCCTATCCCCAGCATCTCACTTTTGAATGTGATAGGTCCTCAGCCCGAAAACCTCTTCAAAACAACCCACTATTTTTCGCAAGCTGTCTATCTTGATTAGGTCTGCCTCGCAAATCAAAAGGGTGTCGTCTGCAAATTGCAAATGAGATATGGTTGGCCCAGACATCAAACTACAAAAGCCCGAATCAAATCTAGCTGCTAGCCTTTATATAACATAGCACTGAGAGCTTCCGCAACTACTATGAACAAAAAAGGAGATAATGGGTCGCCTTACCTGAGACCCCTCAAGGAAGAACACCTTTGGCGATCCATTGATCAAAATTGAAAAATAAGTAGAAGATACACATTCCCCCATCCAATTAATCCATTTTTCGCCACAGCTGATCATTTGCACCATATATTTCATAAAGTCCCAATCTACATGATCGTACGCCTTCTCGATGTCAAGTTCACACACTACACTTTTTTTTTCTTTTCCTTATATCTTGAGTCAATGCATTCATTAGCAAGGAGGGCGCAATCCAAGATTTGCCTGTTAGCAACAAAGGCACCTTGGTTGTCCGAAATAACATTGGGGAGGACCTTTCTAAATCTGGAAGCTAGCACTTTTGCTAATATTTTGTAGGGGCACCCAATGAGGTTGATGGGCTAAAAATCGCGTAAGGAATCTTCTCCTTTTTTTTTTTTTTTTGGAAAAAGAACTATGAAAGTTGCCCCCATGCCTCTAGGAAAATGACCTTTGGAGTGAAATTCTTGAATGAAATCGGTCACATCTTTCTTAACCACTTCCCATAAAATTTGGAAGAAATGAATAGGAAAACCGCCAGGGCCTGGATCCTTGTCGCTTCCCAACGCATCAATTGCTTGATTTCCTACTCTGCTATCAAACTCTCTAGGCACACCTTATCATAATATCATATCTTGCGGAAATTTAAATTGTCTAAAACAGGACATGGATACTCTTCCTTGGAGCAGATTGGAATAGAAATTGACAATGGCTTTACAAATATCTTCCTCATCTTCTAGTCTCTCTCCATCCACTGAGATGCTGCTAATATGATTATTCCTAGCACGAGCACTAGCTATTGTGTGGAAAAAGGAGGTGTTGTTGTCACTTTGAGCCAAATCGCACGCGATCTTTGCCGACAAATAATTTCTTCTTGCTTCAGAAACTTGAAATGTTCGACAGATAGGGATAAACGCCTGTTTAGGTCTTCAGCAAATAGCGTATCTGCCTCTTCTTTCAGGTCCAGATCGTGAATCTCGTTGATGACGCTGTCAATTTTTTTCTACTCTTTTGCTCAATACCTCTTCTTCCAAAGAAAGATTTTAGATTTAAGTAGTTTGAGTTTTTGGAATAATTTGTTTGTAGCTGACCTTGAAACTGAGAACAAAAGCCACCATTCTCTGACCAACTCCATGAAATTTTCTTCTTCCATCCACGCAAGCTCAAAGCGGAAAGGCTTGGGGCCCCAGATGTCTTCCTTGACCATGAGAAGGATCGAGCGATGATTGGATATGGTTCAAGGTGGCCAAAGGAAACTTTTCTGCCCACTAAAGCGATATCAAGAATATGTCCAACCTAGCCAGCACTGGACTTGCCATCCCATTAGACCAAGTGTATTTGGCTCCCCCTATAGGAATGTCGATCATCTCATTATGGCTCACCCATTCCTCGAATCCTTTCATACTTCTTGTCACTCGACCAATAGGAGACTTCTCATGAAACCCCCCCCCGGGGGGGAACCAAGGGAGGTTGAACTTCGATCTGACTTGAATTAGTTCCTCCGATAGAAACTTCCTACCAGCTGGAATGCATGGACCGTAAATCGCCGAAAAAAGCTACTTGAGTGAGATGCTTTGTCCCTAAAGATCACCGAGACTATGAAGGAATCTATCTAGTGCTCTACTGCATCCTAGAAGTCCCTATTCCATGCCTACCAATATACCACCAGCCGATCCTTCCTCATTGCGGGCTACCCATCTAGCCTTCTTTATGCCCCATATGGATCGAAGATTGTTGATCTCGAAACCTTCCAACTTAATTTCCTGGAAAGCTAGAATTTGAATTTTGAATTTTTTGCATACCTCTATAACCTTATTGCGCCTGTCAAGGTTGCCCGAGCCCCTAATATTCCAACTGAGAATCTTCATTGGTTGAGAGATTTTTTTACCCCTGCCCTTCTGGCCTTCATTAGAGACACTGCAAGAGTCATAATTTACTGAGCTTCCCGGACTCAGCAATTCCCTCCATCCTTTTGAAAATTTTGGCCCAGATTTCTGTCTAGACTGCAATCTCAGCTTGCGTCTACTATGATCTTTGCCGAATTTCATATAGGCTTGAACGTCATCGTCCCCTACGCCAAACGTAAGACCAATGGACCTTCCAACTCTGTTGAGCATGTCTTTATACCATTCCTGCTCTGTAACTGACATTTTGTTAGGATTCGGACGCGTACATAGCTCAGCCAAATCCAACATAGGAGGGGAAAAACGAGTCTGAGAAGGATAATCCCTAGATGCTTTAAGCAGGGTGACATCGAACGCATCAGCAAAAACTTCCGCGTTAATGAGCTCCCTAGAAGTTTCCCCCTTTTCGATCTGGCTACACTGTAACTCTAAAGCCAGCTTTGTTGTCGGGAGGGAAGAGACATCTTCTTCTGGACGGGAGGAGAAGCCGGGGGAACGAAATTCCTTAGGAGAATCTGAAGGAGATGGCGATCTACTGATGATGTCAAGAGATGCCAACGATGGAACGATCTCCCTATTGTCCATCCTTGAAGGGTCTTTCCAGCGAAAGCGATTCAAAACTGGGTTCTAGGAAGACGAAATAAGAGGAATGGTCAGCAAAATTGATTCGTCGAAGTAAGGTGAGATGACATGTGCTTCCTCATGGCACACACGTGACTCACTTTCATAGAGACTTGGCATGCCTGAGGGAGTCAAAGCATGTGAGGTGACACATACCTCCTCTTGGCGCAAGCGTGACTTGCTTTTGAAGGGACTTGGCATGACTGTTGGAGTCAGAGCGTGAGAGAACTGAGGAATAGCCACGCCCCCCACCAACTGGATCCCATTTGAAGCTCGATTAGTTGAGGAACGGTGGAGATGAAAACTCGAGCCCCCTTTTAAACGCGAGAACGACAAAGCCGAAGGTTCGACTACAAGGCTCCCTCCAATCCTCAAAATACTAGGATCGCATATCTCTTCGCCTTTCCGACCCTAATACGACTCCCGAGCCACCACTGAAGCCTCCCGAACCTCGTCAAAAGACTCCAGACCATCCGCCCGAGCCTCCCTAATTTCCTTGTTCGGTCGACAGAGAGATCCTGACGTTTCCACGTGCGACCACATACCATCAACCTCCAGCATTTGTTGCCACATCCCGCCTCTAGAAACTTTGGCTAATTTCTCAAGTCCGCAAGAGCACCGGGCTAATACTCCTTCCTCCCCTTCGACCTGCATGGATGAAGAAGGTATGAACATACCATTTCTATCCTTCCAAACTTCTCCCCATCTGCATGGTAGGCCCTAGAAGGTCCAAACTGATCACTTCTTAGGTCACAAACCAATTGGAAACAAATCGAAAATTAATAATTGATTAAAAGCAACCAAAAGGAAAAGACAATCAGACAAACAGAAACAAAACGAAAACGGCAAAGGCTATAGCCTCCCAACCCCCATAAGGCAAGGAATCCAATCCCCATTCAGCAAATGAACCTTCCTAACGATGGAGGGCAGGGGTTCACTATTGTTCCTAAAACATCTACCATTTCTTTCCAGCCAAATAAACTGCAAGACTGGAAGTAGGGCCAGCCGCCATTTAAGCCTATCTTTAGATCTAGAACCCCCTTCATGCCAAGATAAGAAAAGCTCCTTCAACGACCTCAGCATCACCTACGGCACGCAAGAAGGACTTAATCCCACACACCCTTCACAAAGGGACAATGGATGAAAATGTGACCCACTGACTGCTCATTCTTCAAGCATAGGAGGCAAACATTTGGAAGCATCATCGCCCTTTTCGCAAAGGAAGCGCAACCACCTCAAGGAAAGAATGGACTGAGAGAACCTTCTAAAACTATCTCTACTACAATTAAACAACTTTGCCTAGATTACCTAAATCAATATCGGTTTCACAAGACAACCTACTTCATTTAAAATAAAATAAAATAAAATAAAAAACAAATGAATCACACTTAATTTATTTTAATTGTTTCTTTTTCCTTAAAACAATGCCTTTGAGCATATGCACAATTTTTCCTTTATCGTCATCTTCCCCTGAGGGCTTGTCTGGAAGTTGGAAAAGAAATGGTGGTAAACACCCCTCCATGTAGATCATCATTTCCCAAGTTCGGCGAGAGTTTATTTTTCATAGAGAAGTCATTTTAATTTTTCGATGGAGTTATGATCATCCATGTAGAAGTCACTATATATTTTCTGGGTCAAACAGAAAATAATGACTACTAAAATGAAAGGTTAATTATATCCAGTAAATAAAACAGCCTAGAAGTAAGAAATAGAAACATGGATGCCCAAATCTGCATGTATTTCAGCTTGGTAACCTGGTCCACTAGAACCCAAATACAAAAGAACCTCAGACAAACAAGTAAAGGCAAAAGCAAAGCAAAATAGCCTATCTAATGTAGTCATATGACATATAAATAAACTATTGCAAGGGAAAAATTTGAAAAGGGATCTGGAATACAGAAAGCCCTCACTGTTGCAAACTGGTTGCACATAACTAAGTTGTACCTTTTCTGTCTCTGGAACACGACTTCGCTTGGATTTTGTCTTCAGAATTTCCTGATCATCTATCGATGCCTTTCTAGCACCCTTGGGTGAAGAAACCAATTTCTGTAAAATATATGAAAAGCACTTCCCAAAAATCATCATTCTGAAAAATGACATGTATACTGAAACAGACCATTGGTTGAGAACCCATAGACACTACCTTCTGACTGGATTCTCCAGTTATACTCTTGTCAGTAGTGGGAGTTCCCTTTCGCCGTTTAGTCTTATCTCCCGGCTGCTTTACAGATGACTCACCCCCTGTGGCATTCCCTGCACGCGCCTTCTTGCTAAAGCGCCTCAAAGGTTTCTCTTCTGAATCACTTATTCCCTCAGGATCTTTTTTTGAGTCAGTATCTTCAGAAGGCTGCTTTTCATCCTCGTTGACATTCCCGGCATCTGCCTTTTTACCTGAATGCTTGAGTGATTTAGCTTCAACATTGCTGTTAACCTCTGGCTCCTTTGACATAATGTCCGTAGATTGTGGTGCATCGTCTGCGGTCTGATCATTTAGCAAGGCTCCCTTTGGTTCTGAAGGCAAACCAGGCAGATCAGCTTCTGCATTTGCACCGCCTTTCTTCTTTGAACCAGGGCGGCCCCTTTTGGAACGAGTAGCATCAGGTACGCTCTGAGTTGGATTAGGGGATGGCGAAGCAACACTTGCAATTTCATCAACTGATCTTGCAGACGATAAAACTTCAGGCTTTTTTTCATTTTCTAATGGCAAAGTTGCCTCCTTGATAGATGGACCTTCAGAGAGTGAATTATCAGCTTCCTTGCTGCGACCCTTTTTTCTCTTTGGAAGTTCTGGAGCTACTTTTTCGGACTCCATTAGAGAATCATCAGATGTCTCTGTTGAATGTGTTAACGAACTAGTTTTCCGAGCTCTTGTTTTCTTGGTAGCTTGATCTGGCACTGGTTCTGGTTTTGAGGACTCCAGATGGTCAGTCTCATTTTTCGCTGTGGCAATAGTAATTTTGGATTGACTACTATCATGAGAATGCTCTAGCTTCTTTCCAGGAGATTCTGCATCGATTAAGGAACCATCATCCACAGGCTGAACAGTACCATTGCTCATCACCACTGTTGATGATTTCTCCACTGGAGGATCAATTTCTCCAGGGCTAGCCTCTGGCTCCAGTTTCTCAGGCCCCTGATCAGCAGACAGCTAAACATTTTTATTTCACCACTACCCGAATTTTGATCATTCAATAGAATCTGATTGAGGAAGTCGAAAAAGAAAAAAAGAAAAAAAAACACCATACAAACAAGAATTGCAAAATTATAATACAAAAAGATATGTTACATCAACATGCCTGGGGTAGCACATCAGAATCGTTCTTTCCTGATAGTTTGTTCTCATCTGCCTGCAGAATACCAAGCCAGTTCCATGAGTAAGAGATGTTACACAAACATATCCATATCAACGAAACTTTTCACAACACTAGTTCTTAACGTACTAAAGTTGTTTTAGGGCAATGTACTAAAATTAGAAAATACCAAAAAAGGAAAAGAAAAGAAAAGAAAGGAAAAAAATTGGTTATCTATTTCCGACTCTCATTCTATAATAATTACAAGACCTAATTAGTCAGGTGTTGAAAAACAGGAAGGAAAGAGAGCCAAGGAACAACTGAATGTTTTCTAACTATTTTCTCAAGTCAGCTTGTTTACCATTCTTTACTCTCTAAATTTATTGTCAGGGAATCATGTTTTGGAAGCATCAATACATGCAAGCATGTCTTTCAAAAATCGCCATAATCCCTTTAACATAAATCATAACATATGTCCATAGTATTGCATTGGGTGTTGCAGCACTGACATTCCATGTGCCTTTTCACACTAGTGTACTAACAGTTACTAGTTGTGTTTTAGGTAAACCATTGATTTATTATTCAAAGACAACTATTGGAGGCATTTCAGACAGCTCTATGATATTAAATATGAAGCACATACACGGTCTATTAAATACTACCACACTACAGCCTATATGATATGCATGCTAAAACATGTAAAGAGCAAATTCGGCAATTGCAATCATGCCCGTAGTATTGCATTGGGTGTTGGTAGCACTGACATTCCATGTGCCTTTCACACTAGCGTCCAAAGAGCGTGAGCAGCATTTTGGTGGAAGCTTCACACGACTAAAGTTTCTTCAGCTAAAAATAAAACTAAAAACTAACAACTTAAAAAAAAAGTTCTAGTTGACACTGGCTATCACAAGTTAACTAAGGCAAATTTCATGGCCAACTGTTCTTTCCAAAAACAATTCAAGGCCAACCGAAACAGCTCTCTGGTACACCGAGTGGCAATGAAGTTTTAAATCTTAGTTATCACCAAACAAATTTAACTTGGGAACTCACAGAAGGTTACAACATTGGCAAGTAATGCAAATGGAGTTGGAGAAAAGGAGGCACAACAAACAGTCCAGACACTTTCAATTTAAACCATTGATTTATCATTCAAAGCCAGCTATTGGAGCATTTCAGACAGCTCTGTGATACAAATATGAAGCACATACACGGTCTATTAAATACTACCACACTACAGCCTATATGATATGCATGCTAAAACATGTAAAGAGAAAATTCAGCAATTGCAATCTCATATTTTTTTTTCAATAGTCATCTTACACTTTATTCTTACTGTACTGGTTTTCTAGAAGAATTATGGGTTCTTCTAAAACTCGATAACTTTATTAGCTGCATAAAGCAGAAGGTGAAGCTTGAGCAGGTTTTGGGAGCAGGAGCATGGAGGTGAACCACAAAGTAAATCTTGAGCAGCTTTTGGGATCAGGAGAATGGAGACATCTGTTTCGGAATGTTAGCAAGTATGAAGGATAGGAAGTGGAAGCTGAACAGCAGTCCAAATAGTGTGAGCAGCATTTTGGTGGAAGCTTCACACAACTAAAGTTTCTTCAGCTAAAAATAAAACTAAAACTTAAAAAAAGTTTCTAGTTGACACTGGCTAATCACAAGTCATCTCAGGCAAATTTCAGGACCAACCATTCTTCCCAAAAAAAAAAAAAAAAAAATTCAAGGCCAACTGAAACAGCTCTCTGGTACACCAAGTGGCAATGAAGTTTTAAATCTTAGTTATCACCAAACAAATTTAACTTGGGAACTCACAGATTACAACATTGGCAAGTAATGCAAATGGAGTTGGAGAAAAGGAGGCACGACAAACAGTCCAGACACTTTCAAGTTAAAAGAGCCTTAGTGTACCAACAGTTCTTATTTAATGGTATTTACCAGCAACAATCAAAACAAAACTAGCAAGAAACATTAACAGAGGAAGAATATCAAAAAGAAAATCTGGATAATAGGAACAACGCACCAGATGTTGGCCAGAAGCATTTAAATCATTACGATCAGGAGCATCAAGTGTCTCTTGACAAATAGAGGCAACAATTTTACTGTAGTCACTCAAAGATATACTTCCAGATTGAACTTCTTGCATCACGTACGGCTTCAGCTTTGCAGCACAGTTACCAATTACTTTCTCTCCTAATCTGCGAGCAATAGGTGAAACATCCTGAAGCAAATAATGCATCTAATCAGTATGTGAAAAAAAGAAGCGAAAGAATTTCAAGTGTTGAATTCACCTTATTTTCATTTTTCACACTACTTAAGAGGGACGAGAGCAACTCAGATGAAATATCTTCACTCTCCTCTAGTACAAGGGTCATAATGGTCTCCATGGAGGAAAAAACTTTTTCCGGATGGCTTTCCCTGAATTTAAACAAAGGTTTCCCTCCACCATCAGCATATGACATAGAAGAGAGAGAAAAAAAAAAAAAAAAAAAGCAAGCACAACATGCGGCAAAGAAGATAAGGGCCGCTTGGATACATCAGCAGAGGGTTAAGCTAAAATTTTACTCGGTCATCAAAAACCTAACCAAGTTTGGTGAACATAGAAGGAGCAGAAAAGTTTTTAACTAGGTTACATGTTTAACCATAAAGGCCCTTTTTTTTGTTACAACATTAAACAAAACCAAATTAACTGGTCATTCTACTAATCCTTCTCAGTCCCTTCCCTCGACCCTACATCGACACGATCCTTCAACCACAGGAAATCACACCTTTTTTTATGGTTAATGCAATTTTAATCAAGACAAAGATAATAATACAAGAAAGATGCTGACAAAAATCAGACACCACAAACACAACCAAAAGGCACTGTACCACTCAGCCTGGCCCATTCATCATACTATACATGACTCCTCCTGAGCACAGATCAAAAGTCCACCTCTCTTGGAGTGAAGGCAAATGAGATAGCTTAATCAACACAGATGTCTCAAGCTTCTTCAATAATGTCTGCCAGCATCCATGTGCACCCCCAAAGAGCCCCACCGCATTAAAAGAGTCCCCTTCAATGATGACAAGGAGGAGGTCAAGTTGTGACACCAGCCTAATCATGTGGAGAAATGCAACAGCATCAGCTTTATTGGAACCGGATATCCAAATAGGTGAAGAACTCAACAACACAGAGACAATTCCCTGATGAGGACATCTAAGTCCCATTCAGGGTATACTAGAGGAGAAGAGCTACTGGGCCCCGCGCCAGCATCACTTTGGATGGACGACCACTACATGGGCCCCAGATTAAGTATGTAGCATCACGGAAGACCCCACACGTATGTTGCACGCGTTTTTTAAGACCCTAAACTAGCAAGACGTGTGGGCTGCTTATTCGGGAGTTTCAAGCAGTTGGATTTCAGTTTCAAACTCATCAGACCATTGGATCTTGGCCATCTCACCATCGGGCCACTTTATCATCATGGCCCACTTAGTTATTTACATTGGGATAATTCTTATTTCTTTATTTCAGTTAGTTGTTGGACTATTTTGAGATTGCTTATGTGTTAGTTAGTATTTTTGAACTTTAGCTGATATGAGGGACCTTTTATGATAAATCTTTCCTAAGAGCATCTTATTGTAAAAGTCCATTAAGGGACTATAAAAGATGGGAAGCCCCCTTTTGTGTTTTCATGCTACATGAAATGAAATAAAATAAAAAATTATCTTTTCTTCTTCATTTGATATGAAGGACCTTTTATGATAAATCTTTCCTAAGAGCATCTTATTGTAAAAGTCCATTAAGGGACTATAAAAGATGGGAAGCCCCCTTTTGTGTTTTCATGCTACATGAAATGAAATGAAATAAAAAATTATCTTTTCTTCTTCATTGCTTGAAGCTTTTGGATGATTTCTCCTCTTTATCCTCCCAAGAGTGCCAGTGTGAATCCGCGGGGTGAGCCCATCATCTTCTCCAATCTCTAATCTCCAACAAAAGGTATTCTCTAATTTCATCCCTTCTCGTTCCCTCATCTCCCTCGTTCCTCTCTCATCTTACCCTAACCCAACCCATCTCCCTCTCTCTCTATCACCGCGCGCGCTCCTGCACGTGTGCACGTGCATCCGTATGGACAGCCACGTGCCGCCCCCACTCCCCTTTTTCCCCTTTGTTTCTTCTCCAATCCCTAGCCCCAAAACCCTAATTCCTTTCTCTATAAAACCCCCAAATCTAAGAACCCTAATCTCTTGAATTTTCCCCTTTGCAAAGCCCAAACCTCTAAAACCCTATCTCCACCTTTTTTCCACCAAATCAAAATCACAAATCCCAACCCAAATCCCTAAATCCCAAATTATCCCCAAATCCGAAAATCCTAAATTCCCCAACCCACTTAATCCCAAACCTAAAATCCCAATTCCATGAATCCTAGAAAGTTACAAGTGAATCCTATTGATATTTAGTTAATCTCTATGCTCATGACAAGTCCCAACCTCCAAAGATCCTAGTTGTTTAACATTCCATGATTTTCTGACATTGCGGGACTGTTATATTGGAATTTCCGCTTAGTCGAAAAAACTGATCTTTCTTAATTTAAGGTAGATTTATGTTCATAATTTGCTTCTCGTTGCTCAAGTAATAATTTCTTTAATTTCTTCGCATCATATTAGGTTTTATCATTAGTCTTGCATCATTCCCCAAATTAATCCCTCTACTTCCAAAGGCCTGGGATTCCCATTGTGCGGCCACCGAAGTTAAGCTTCGAATGACCCTGGCGCCTGCAGGGGCACCCAAAAAAACGCAACACTTTGGGGAGGAGTTGGCCAACAATTGAGAAACTCCATCTAGTTCCTATCCAACATGCAGAAGAGACCCCCCTTAACTTTGGAGTTAGCCAAGCCTGTTCTATCACGCAAGGATCTATTCTTCTAAGTTCTAACATATTGCTCCTTCAACCAAGTCAATTTGAAAATACAAGCATTGCATTCCAACCAGATAAACCATAACCTTGCAAACACAACTATATTCCATAACTCCCTTCCACTCAAGCCCCAAGCTGACAAAGCCAACTGCTGAATGGAATATTCCGATCGAAGTCTCATGATACGCCTTATGGATCCAAAATCAAAATCCATCTGGCAACCATATTCCAGTCAACATAGACCATTCATTCCTCATTGATCACATGGTTAGAACCATTTTGATCACTTTTAAGATGGGCCAGCAATCTAAGTGGACCCCTACCTCATGGAGTTCTAGATCAATGATTGGTTCCTCTCTATTATAAATCAAGACTGTCCATTATCATAGTAATCAAATTTTAGGATCTTCATATCAAAGTTAGTTTGACGGGGATGAGCAATCAAAGTTGGGCCTCACATGATCAATAGTCCAAATCAATGATTCGACCTCCTTTACTATAATCGAATAATAGGACCCTCTACTTTCCTAGTCAATGATTGGATGTTAAGGATTATACAACTGAAGTGACTTTTTCGGAGGGATTGACCGGTGTAGTTAAGGCATTAGGCACCCCTAGCACAACCACCTCGCATGGTGTGTTGTAAAGGCCGTTACCTAAAGGTAACGGTGGCAACCGTTACACGTTACGAGGGTTTTAACGGCCGTAACAGTCGTTATGGAAAAAATGAACTGTAATCGCCGTTAACGGCCTGTTACTCCCCTTGTAAAGGTTGTAACAGCCCCGTAATGGTTTGTTACGGGGCAAATATAGGTTTTTCATATTTTTTTCCAACATTACGGGGCAGATAGAGGTTTTTTTTTGGGGGGGTTTTATCGAATGAAAAGATACCATAACAGTCATTACGACCCGTATAATGAAGGTAACAGTCATGGCCGTTACATCCACCGTTACCGTTACGGAATACCTTGCCACCTCGGGAGCCCGAAACTCCTAGGTGCATGCTTGGAGATTCCAAGCACAATTAAAAAAACAAAAATAAAAACTCTTTTAATACAAAAGGATTTCTTAATGCTTTTAGTCCTAGAACTAATTACAAAACAATATATATATATAATACCAAAGTTACTACATATTTTGAATAGAGTTAATAGTTAGAAACCACTTGCAAAAACTTACAACGAATCCACACAACACTTCAAATTTTTCCCAAACTTAGAAACCTAATTTCATAAAATTAACAATTCCTCGTAGCTCAAGAAACCACATATCCCCAATTTCTTCTAAATTTCCCCAATTCCAAACCATAATGTTCCAGTTTCTACAAATCCTAACCCTTAAGTTCTGAAGGTTTCCACTTCACCAAAATGAATTTCCTACTTTCCCCAACACCCTAAAATTCCCCAACCTAAAATCATGCTTTTGCTAAAATCCTCTAAATTCTCCATGCCCTAAATATCCAAATTTTCAATATCCCTAACCTAAATTTTCCAATTCCTATAAAATCCCCAATTCATCTTCTATCACTTGTATGGCAGTTGGCACAAATGGAAAGTCAAATTGTTTTTAAGAAGTCCGATATAGTGCTTAAAACACCAATAGAAGAAAGAAATCAAGATCTCATATGTTTGTGAAAAAAAACCTAAGAAACCAGGCATTTGTCATAAATCAAAGCTTTGATCTAAAAGAAATGGGGTGAATGTGATGTGCTCAAAGGGAGTTTATAAGATATCTTTTCACACGATAGGATCAACAATGAAAGGTGAGCCCAACACAATAGATGGTTCAGATCAATTATAGGACCTCTATTATAAACAATACGGGCTGTCCAATTTCCAAGCCACTAATTAGAGTATCTAAGAGGGAAGCAAAATCAAAATTGGCCCCACATGATGGATCTTTCAAAGGACTAGTCGAACATTATTTACTATAATCAATATGGACTATCCAATTTCCTACCCATCGATCATATGGTTAGGATCATCAAATCAAGGAATCTTAAGAGGGATAAACAATCAAAGTTGGACCACAAATGATGGTCAGCCCTAAATCAATGACTACGCCTTCTCTATTATAATCAATATCATCATCATCATCCAAGCCGCATCCCAACTAAATGGGGTCGGCTACATGAATCATGTTCCCCCCATTCCCCTCTATCAAGCACCATACCTTCAATTAGACCTACCGTCATCATGTTTGTTCATACTTCCTCCAACAATGTCCTTTTGGGCCATCCCCTTGCCCTTTTAGAGCCTTCAATTTGTACCAACTCATTCCTAATTGGTGCAGTTCTTGGTCTCTATTGCACATGGCGAAACCATCTCAAGTCTACTTCCCCTTGTCTGACTACCTATTGGTGATACTCCTAAGTTCCCTTGAATGCATTCATTTCTAATTCAATCCTTCCTTGTCTTGCCACTCATCCATCTCGACATCCTCATTTCAACTACATTCGTCCTATGAACATGTCGCTCCTTAATTGCCAACATTTTGCCCCATAAAGCATCATCAGTCTTGTAGCTTAAATGGTACACGACAATCACATAAAACTCCATAGACGCATCTCCATTTCTTCCACCCAACTTGAATTCTATGGATAACATCCTTTTCAATCTCTCTGCTTTCATGAATTATTAACCCAAAGTATTGAATATGGTCATTTTGAGAAACTTCTTGGTCAACTACCTTAACTAATTCCTTGTTCCCACTCTTATTGTTACTAAAATTGCACTCCATATACTTTATTTTAATCTGACATATTTTAAATCATTTAAATTCTAAAGCACGCCTCCATAAATCTAGCTATGTGTGTACACCCTCCCTTGTCTTGTTAATCAAAACTATGTCATCTTCAGACAATATATACATGAATCTCTTCCTGCAAATGCGTCATTAATTCATCCATAACTAATGAGAAAAGATACAAGCTCAGTACCAACCCCTGGTGCAAGTCTACAATAATTGGGAACTCACTTTTCTCTCCACTAGGGGTCTTTCCATTTGGTACCACTCCCTCATGCAATTCTCTAATCATGTCAAGATATATCCTCATGAAATTCCTTTCATTCCCAACACCCACTAAATTAACTCTGTAGACCTTATCATATGATTTCTCGAAGTCAATAAAGATCGTGTGGAGATCCTTCATCCTCTCCCTATATTTCTCCATCAATTATCTTAAGTAGGAAAATAGCTTCAATGGTAGACTTCCCAAGCATGGAACTTAGTTGATTTTATGATACATTCGCCCAATGCCTTAGTCTTTGCTCAATCACTCTCCCAAAGTCTGATAGTATGGCTCATAAGTTTAATCCCACAATAGTTGGTGCAGCTCTACATTCCTCCTTTATTCTTATAAATAGATACCAGGATACTTACCCTCCATTCGTCTGGCATTTTCTTTGACCTTACAATTTTATTGAACAACTTTGTCAAGCAAAATAACCCATTATCTCCCATACACCTACAAACCTCTATTGGTATACCATCTGGTCTGAGGGCATGTCCTTTTTTGCCTTTTCCAAAGCTTCTCTCACTTCAAATATCCTAATCCTACAAAAGAATCTACCTTCTATGACGTCATTTGAGTTTATGGTTCTTTCTATCCCTATGCTCTCGAAGTGGTTCTCATTTAACAAGTTTTAAAATTAGATTCTCCACCTTCATTGATCTCATTCTCCTTCACTCATACTCTGTGGTTATTGCTCTTAACATATCTAATATGATCTAGGTCCTTGCCCTTCCTCTCCCTCACTTTTGCAAAATTAAAGATATATTTCTCACCTTCCCAAAGCTTTCAATCTATTGTTGAGACCATCATAAGCCTCAAATCTAGCCTTGCTACCTTTTGGCAATCTTTTTGGCATCTCTATATTGTTCAAAATTTTCATAATTTCTAGTCCCTTGTTGGGCTTTGATACATGAACCTTTCTCGTGAATAGCTCTTTGTACATCATCATTCCACCATCGAGTTCCCTTACATGATTGGTTTTTCCTTTGAGATACTCCTAAAACATTTTTTGTCACTTCCCTAATGCACTCAACCATCTCATTCCACATAACATTTACTTCTTCCTTGACATTCCACTTTCCTTCTTCCGTCAATTTATTTCTAGAAACCTTGTCTCATCTCCCTTATAAAATCCACCACTTAGTTTTTGGACACCTATCAATTTCACCGTCGTCCTTCCGACACCTATCAATTTCATTGTCGTCCTTCCATCTCTTAACATTTTTTGAGACCTATCAATTTCACTCCCATTCTTCCATCTCTTAACGGAAACATCCATAACCATTAACCTATATTGTGTAGTCAGATCTTCATATAATTGATCGTTTTGTTTTCGTACGTAGAAAGAAATCTAGATGGTTTGTATGATCCACTTTTGAATCTCTCTTTTTGAAGTGTGTTTGCTAGAGTTAGTTTGTATGCCATGGTGAAATCAAGGATAGCATCGCCCATCTCATTTCTTCTCCCAAAATCATATCCTCTATGGACCATCCAATTTCTCAGCCACTAATGATGGTTGGGATCATCATACCGAAGTGTCTATATTGCTGATTGGACCTTCCTATCTCAATAGAATATATCATTTCCGATAGATATACAATGCAAACAAACCTCCAAGGTGCATGAAGCTAATGCTTTCTCCTCCTCCTCCTCCTCTTCTTAAGCTATATCTACATTCCCAGTTACAGCTTGCATAAAGCATTTCCACTTACATGTTAATAGCCGCACATAAATTTCACAGCAAGTAGCATGACATGCTATATCAACGAGACAGTCCACAATGCATCAATCTAATGCTCTCTTCTTCTTCTTCTTCTTCTTCTTCTTCTTCTTCTTAAGCTATATCAAAAAGAGTCAAAGGTGCATGCATCTAATGTTTTCTTCAGCTAGACACCCAATTTGGAGTGTCCAAGGACATAAATTTCAACAGCAAGTAGCATGATAAAATATATCAAAGAGAGTCCATGGATACAATTCTCTTCTTCTTCTTCTACTTCTTCTTCTTCTTCAGCTAGACACACAATTTGGAGTGACCAGGGACATAAATTTCAATAGCAGGTGCATGAATCTAATACTTTCTCTTCCTCTTCATCTTCCCAGGACATAAATTTAGGTGCATGCATCTAATGCTTCTTCTTCTTCTTCTTCTTCTTCTTCTTCTTCTTTGATGTATGTTGTATCTTAACTTCCTAAGCAACTACGCTGTCTAATCAACCTATCAGTGAAAAGGAAATAGCCATCCTACTACAACAATAAGTTTGTGTTAAAAATTAAATTTTCAGGTATATAGCGTTATATAATTCAATATTGTGAGAGGCCTTTTCCAAATAAAAAAGACAGAAGATGGCACTGAGTGACCAAAAATGCTAAAGTTAAACTTATTACCTTATTGCTTTGAGAAAATGATGGAACATCTCAAGAATCAAAGCATCACATTCGAGGTCCAGCATCACAACACATGACCTAACCTTTGCCACAGTTTCGAGAATAGAAACCCTCTTAGAATATGAAGCACCAGACATATCATGCAACTTCTCAAATGCTGTGACTATGATCTGAAAAATCTCCTGCACAAAGATAAGATGACAAAAGGAATTCAAAGATATTATCGAATATCTATAGAAAAGAGATATACTCCAGTGCTCTTGGAGCACCAAAAGTTATAGTGCTCCTACTTGCAATGGGACACGTAGACAGTCCAATCCATCGATATAAACTGTTCACTAGGTCCAACACACATTTCATGGGCTACCACAGGAAACATCACACTAATCTGACAAATATTAACCATTTGACCTTTAAAATGGAAGGTGAAGATCATTTACACAAAAAAGATGGTCCAATCAACAATTTGATCCATCTATTTGATAGGGACCATTATGGATTGCTTATGATTCTAAAGAATCACTTTTGTATCATACCCATACCATCCATGGCTTGAAACAAGAATGGCAACAGAAAATAAGGCAAAATCAAGGATGACTGGATCATCTTATCAGTGCTATTTTTTTTTCATGGAAGCTCATAATATGTGTTCTGGACTTGGTGGACAGTTCAGATTGATCGATTGGAATGTCCAAGTTAACTTAATCAACTAGGAGCAATATAACTTATAGTGCTCTGAGAGCACAGAAGCATTTCTCACAAAAGATACTTCATTTGTTGCTAATACAGAAAACCATTAGAAGGAATGAGAAACATGGAAGCTTTTTCTCCATACCTTCATTAAATCATCATCATATGGAGCATCTGGTGCAGTTATTCTTGTGATCTCACTGATACAAGATGCTACTGCAACTTTCACATCCATATCTGAATGTCTCAAAATCTCTTTTGCAACCAATGCCTTCATTGATGGGTGAAGGGCAGTCAACATTGATTTAGATGGCGATTGCTCCACCCTCAATAAGCAACCCTCAACTTGCTGAAAATAAAAGAATGCAAGACAAAAAGGAGAATTACAAATGTGTCAACTTGCAAATCAACTTCAGAGTAATCCAGACCCGCATATATGACAGAAGACTAAGTTCATTGAAGAATCGTACATCAAATGCCTTAAAGACAATCACATGTTCGAAATTTGAGAATTAATGAAATGGATGCAATTTCAGAAGTATCATTCATTGAGGATTAAGTATGGGATGTGAGAAATAAAAGTGTCGCTCACAAAGAAATTAAAAAATAATAACAATAAAACCAGAACAAAAACAACAGATATACAAAATGCTATTCACAAGGAATAAATTGCCGAGACAATTCATTGGATATGTGCCAACATCGCGAGACTCGTGCATTCATTAGGCGAAGCCTGCCATGAACTTGCCCTGGCCCAGCAGGAATCAGGCCTGTCGACTCATCAGGTGGGCACATGTGTTTGTTAAATAGACCATTACTCATTTTGTTCCAGCTCTCTGTCTTTCAATACATGCATAGCCCACACCCCATTTAATGTGTGGAAAAGCCTGATTTTTTTTACTAAGGCATGCTCGTGGTGGGCTTCATTAACACCAGTACTCTTCGTCTTTGCTCCTCTTTAATAGGGGGTTTTGATAGAGTAAGTACAGTGCTCAAACACAATCCATACATTGGCGTATTTGCACCCCCAGATTGCATCCTTAGATTGATCTAAGCCGTTCGTGTTCTCATTGCTACCGTAAGGAAGCTATGATCTTATAATCATGCTTATTGTTCCCATATGGAAGCTATGGTCGTATATGATGATCCTGACCTTTGATTCCAGGATTTGAATATAAGCCATTAAAAAGTTGCTTTGCGGTTTCCATGTTCATCTTAATAATCACTCATTCAACAAATGTTTCTTCCTATGGTCCATGTAGCAGAGAATCCAGAACATGCACTGTTCAAATCATCATCTAATATTGCAATACCAGGTGGAAATTGGCACCATATGGCAACAGTAGTAAGGAGCACCATACCTATCAAATCCCCCTCTCCCTCTCTTTGTCGGTTAGAGGAAACTTGGAATCTAGTGCCATTAATTAATTATGTATTTTTTAAAATATTTATATATAATTTCTATAATTATAAAATTACTCAATTAGAATAAGTGACCCATCCAAGTCACGTTTTGCGGGGCTGACCTAGTCGAGTCCAAGTCCCGAGATTGCAATCATTGCAAATAAGTGGCCTCGTTAGTAGACCATCGTATCACATTTGGTACATTGATGCAGATTCCAAGTGGAATCAACAATCCAGATTATCAATAAGGTCCTGTCAACTGTCCATTCATTTTTTTTATGACATCAGGGTGTCCCCGCCCCCTTTTAAGGTGAGACTATTCACTGTGGATGCACACAATCACCCGCAAACCACATGCATCAGGTAATCCCGGGGTGGGGAATTGAACTCACGTCTGTGGGGAGCACACCCACGACGCTTGCCATTCACCCAAACCTCGTGCGGGTATCAACTGTCCATTCATGATCAAAGCCCCCCACCAATCATCCGCTAAATTGGGTCCCATAATCATATTGTTTTATGCTCATGGCGCACAATCCGATAGTCATTTTATGGGGTCCATACGGCCCACGGGATTTGTATTCCTTGGTTAGCAATTTATTAGTTAGTAGTCTATCGACCCCAATTAGTTGGGATAAGGGCCATAAGGCTTAGGTGATGACGAGTAGGGCCGTAAATGGGTCAGCGGACCCGATGGGGTACCCAGACCCGACCCATTTGTTAAATGGTACAGGTCTGGGTCCAAGAACAGACGCAGTTGCTAAACGGGTCTGGGTCTGGGTTTGGTTTCCTTTATATTAGGCCCGACCCGACCCGAACCCATTTAGTAAGTAAGCGGGTTTGGTCTATGTTTCAAGGGACCCATCCAACCCAGACCCATCCAGACCCAGTTTTAAGCCTTGTAAAAATGCTTGCATACTAGATCCAGACCCAAACCCATTAGACCAGACCCATTTATAGTAAAAATGCTTGCATACTAGATCCAGATTCAGACCCAGACCCATTAGACCCGACCCATTTATAAATGGGTCTGGGTGGATCTCCCTCTACCAAACCCAGACCCATTTATAAATGGGTTTGATGGGTTGACTCAGACCCGCCCATTTAATAAAAGGGTATGGGTCTAAAACTTGGACCCAGACCCATTTAGTAAATGGGTGGGTCTGGTTTTGGCTAATCCCGCCCCAAAACCCGACCATTTACAGCCCTAATGACGAGCCTTAGTAATCTACTTCTACCCAGGGTATGAACAATAATATGCCTTTGTGACATTCAATAGTGTTACTTTCATTAGTTGTGTTCTTTCCAGCATCGCAGATGACTTCGACAAGGATTCATTGTCAACTTCTGTTATTTTATCTTAAAAAACAAATCACCTTAGCATTTCCCATAATAGGATTATTAGCAGATCTCTTCACGTTTGATCTTTAGAGATCTAAAAGCTATAACCTACATCATGCAAATTCTGCAAAAAGCTAGAAAGCCTTTAGATATCAATCAATTACAAATTCACACATTATAAATATCTATAATATATGATAGGGGTGTGCATGTATGTCTGGGGCTAGAGGTTAATAACATGTGTGACCATGTTGGCATGTGGGCGTTGCTAATGAGAGCCTCTGCCATGGATGGTGTCAGAGCCCAACTAAAGATGAAGGTCGATGTCCAATAGGCAGTCATTAACTTTTTCCAACAAACACTTAAAAGCCAAGCCCAATTTGCTTGGAGGGAGGGTGAGACGATGATGATTGCATATGGCAAGATGAAGTGACTTTTTTTCTTTTTTTCCTTTTCTTTTTTCTTTTTTTATTTTTTTGGAAAGATGAACTAGATTCATTAAAAACAAACTAAAGGATAGGAAGGGAATTTCCGATACAAAAATAAGGGTGTGAGGCACCTAAAGTCACAAGCTCGACATCCAAATGAACCGTTCCGTTGGTTGAGGGGTTAAATGATATTCTTAAACCCCCCAGACAGTAGTCTGATCTCTTTAAGAATACAATCAAGATCCCATGGACAGGCACATCCCCACTGACCCAAGAGCAAATCTCCATATAAAGCACCTCCACCAACATGGGAAGGCATATAAACTGGTTGTGAATGACACTTCCCAGCAATCCTAAAGAGGAAGAAGCCCTGTTTCATTCAGCGCCAACTTGAAACAAGCAGCAGGTCGATATTGAGGGTAATCCAAAAAACTTCACAAGTGGGGTTGCACAAAGTTTATAACGAAAAGAGAACAAATGGGATGGGATTGACGACAATAACAAGCGCAGTTTGGTGCCTGAAAGTCTGCTGCAATCTGAAAGACAGTGAATATGGGTGCTGGAACCGAACAGCAATTCCTCGGTTAGATTCTTTGCTCATTAACTGCATGGTCAAACTAGTGTCACCTCAGTTGCATTCTCCAAAAATTTGGATGGCCCCAGCTCCTATGAAGATTAGAGCATTTTTCTAGCTAGCTTCTCTTGAAAGAATTCTCATTGTTGACCATATGAAAAGTAGAATTTTTGCAATGGCAAATAGGTTTTTTTTTTTAAGAGATAACTGAAATTTATTAAAAGAAGAAGAAGAAGAAGAAACAAAGAAAAAGGCGGACCGCTGAGATGGTGGACCGACTAACGAACAAGAAAAAGAAAATCGACAATGGCCGCCCACTCAATAATTAGAGACCTCGCCCTAAGAGATACCTCCCCTGACTTGCTTTCTCCTCAAAAGTATCTACCATTCCTTTCTTCCCACACGGACCACCAAAAAGCCAAGAGGGATATTCTCCATAAGGAAGTTTTTTGTTTCCCCATTTTAACACCGTACCAAGCCTTTAACAGATCTCCCGTTGAACGAGGACCACGAGACCTCAAACTGAGCTAAGATATCCTTCCAGAACCTACTGATGAATTTGCAGTGAATAAATAGATGGTTCACAGATTCTTCATCTCCCATACAACAGAGACAAACATTAGGACTTATCATTCTCCTCTTGCACAAATTGTCCACCGTTAAGGTCTTCTCCCTGCCTACCAACCAGCCAAAAGCTACAATCTTCGAGGGGACTTTATACTTCCATACCTTTTCAGTAGATGCCTCCTCTACCAGATGAGAATGCGAACATAGGAAATTCTAGAAGGACTTTACCGAAAAGGTAGAAGATTTGTCAAACCTCCAAGCTAAGGTGTCCACTGAGGATTGATCCGACTTGTAGTAGTAAAGATGATTAAGCAGCGCCACGAATTCTTCAACCTTGTCCCGAAGAAATCTTCTATAGGGTGGTTCCCACACGATGTCACCCCCAATCACAAAGAAACATTCAGCAATCACAACAAACCTATCCAGAGCTATACTGTAAATATGCAGAAATTCCTCTTTCAAAGGAACGCCTACTAACCAAATATCTTCCCAAAACCGAATGTTCTCGCCATTTCCTATAGAAAAAGCAACTCCTTTCAACAACTCCGTCTTTATGGATAGCACAACTTTCCAAAGGGTTGAGGATCTATATGTGGAGGAGTCTCTTGTCCACCATCCCCCTTCCGAACAGCCATACTCTTAATGATCTTGTTCTAAAGAGTCTCGTTTTCATACCCAAGCCTCCAAATCCACTTGCCTAGCAAGGCCCTGTTCATGTTTTGAGGTCTCTTATTTCCACCCCTCCATGAAAATGCTTGCACACATCCTTCCAGTCCATGAGGTGGAATTTCTTCGTCTTCTATCTAGTGCCACATAGAGGTGGGCAACGATCCGGGCCGAGCCGAGTTAGCCCTAGTTTGGTTTGGTTTGTTTCTGGACCACCGCAGTTTGTGGATCGGTTTGGTTTGGGTTTCGGGCCGACCCATGCGGCCCGAGTTTGGTTTGCTCCAAAAAAATCTGGTTCAAGCCGGGATCGGCTTGGTTGAAAATTTCGAACCGGGCCGAGCCGAGTTCAAATAGACGGTGGCTCTTTTTTTCCTTATTCACTTAAATAGAAAAGAATTTAAAAAGTTAGAAAAAAAAAAGTACAAACATGTATTACTATATGATGTTTAACATCCTCCAAAAGAGTGCATTTTCAAAATAGACATGTAAGAGTACTTTCCAAACAAAAGTACCCAAGCATAATTTTACAAGTGCAAGGAAACAGTGTGCATTCATGTATATGTATGATGTATTATCCATGTCATCATGTATATGTATTATGTATTATGTATTATCCATGTCATCATGTATATGTATTATGTATTATCCATGTCATCCATTTGTTTTACATATCATTTTAGGACATGATCCCAAAATGGAATCATATCCAAAGCTCAAGTGGATCACACCACAGGAAACAGTGTGCTTATAATCTACGAGCAGAATCAAACCGAGCTGAATCAAATCGAGCTTCGAGCCGAGCCGAGCCGGAACTACCAATTTTGAGTTTGGTTGCTTTTTCAACGATCTTGACTCGGAAGCTTTGTTTTGGTTTGAACTTCCATTGAACCAATCGCAAGCCGAGCTTTTTCAAACCAATCCAAGCCGAGCTTTCGAGCTAGCTTGGTTTGTGCCCACCTCTAGTGCCACAAGAAATCACGTCTCGGCTTCTCTATTCTTGTCAAAACCGATGGCGAACACTTGAACACTAACATGAAACAAATCAGGAAATTTGAGAGAGTTGCCTTAATAAGGGCAAATAGGTTTATGTTGTTGTGAAGAAGAATCAGTCAACCACTTGTTGTTGCATTGCCTGTTCAAGACTACGGAATGTAGTTCTAATTTCAATACGCAGTGGAAATTCCCAAATTCAGTGAGGGAGATGATTGGGAGCTTGTACTCCTGCTTGGGGGCCCTATGGTAGGATCTTATGGAATGTGACATTATATACTGTTTTATGGAGTCTAGTTGGGTGAAACAATCGTGTATTCAACGGTAGGCCTCTATCAGTGCAGGGTTTTTTTTATGAGAACTTCTCTATCAGTGCGGTTTTTTTTATGAGAGTTGTCAGTGCAGTTGATAGTTTAAAAAAAATTTAATTAATTTGTTGTTATATTGGTTGAAGGTTAATCTTACCTTCAAGCACATCTCCGCTACACTGCTCAAAGCCGGATGGAAGAAGTCCTTCATAGTGGCATGAAGTCCCACAATTTTGTGAAATTCAATTTCAAAAGGTCCTTGTGGGGGAATTCAAGGCCTTCTAGAGTCAGAAGCATCTTCCATGATAGCAACAGCTGCACTATAGTGTAATTCTCAGGTCCAATTGGTTTCAAAGAATCTAGATATGCGGAAGCAGCAGCATCAATCTAAGCTTGCAAAATTGTTGAAGTTTTTGTCCCAGGTCCTACTTATCTATGGCGACTCCAGCAACTCATTCCCGTGGATCCGAGGAGCTTCATATTCCTCTATGGCGGCTAACTACATCGAGGAAGCACGCAACCTCAGTTTCAGCGAGGAGGTTTTCTTTTCTCATGTGCCCAGAGAGGCCAATTTCAAAGCTAAATATCTTGCCAAATCAGGTGCCAACAAGCAAGAGTTTGTTTTTTTATATGGGAGAGGGTCTATCTTCTGCACTATGGTCTGTGTTTGTAGCAATGCCTTGATGCTGGTTGCTTTATGTTTTCCTTTAATTGGTGTTGCCATTGTTTCTTTGGGATCCTGTTAGTTTACCCTTTCTGCTGTTGTTTTCTTTTCCCTTCAATAATTTTTCCACCAAAACAACAAGGGCAGTTTGGTCAAAGGAAATAATGGCACTATCAATTGTCAAAAGCAATCGCATAATCGCATAATGCCATCTATATGGCATATGCGATGGTCGCATATGCCATATGGATGGTATGCCATCGCATATCGCATAACACATAATCGCATATGTGATCGCATACTTTTCATTTTTTTTATTTTTTTTCAAAAAAAATTGTGCAATCGCATAAGCGATCAGGCATAAGTGATCGCACAAGATCGCTAGTCGCATATGCAATCGCATACTTTTCTTTTTTTATTTTTCAAAAAAAATTGTGTGATCGCATAAAAAAATTGTGTGATCGCATAAGCGATCAAGCATAAGTGATCGCATAGGATCACTTATGCCATTTGACAACATTGGGTACTATCAAAGTTGTTGAAACCAAGGAGGTCTCCACCTCCTGTGCTCAGGAACAGGCCAAAGAAAGAAAAGGGGATGAAGAGAGTCGCCAATAACTCGTAACAAGAAGAAAAAATCAACCTAGACAAGAATGGGTATCAATCACAACGATCACGAATCGAGTCAAAGAAGCACTAATGGTAGACGACCTAGAAATGCCCACACTGGTGAACTTGCTCCAACAAGCAGTGTAGTTAAAGAGTGTCTAGCCAACAAGCAGTGTAGTTAAAGAGTGCTTGGCTGCATGCTAAGGCATTTTTGGCCACCTACACCCCCCAAGACTGGCACCTAGGTGTGCATGTGCACCGCCTAGCACTCAATTCCCAAGTGGCCCAATATCACCTACATAATGTTGTTAGGTACCCTCTTATGGGCTTTTTTTTAGAGAACCCTCTTATGGCCATTGGTTGCAATATCCATAATATCAGCTAATACTATTGGTATCACACATTACCGATTCTTTAAACTCCCTAGCATCACATGATATTGTCGATAACGTGCAATATATCATGATATCAATGATATATTGCAACATAGAATCCAGCCCCCTTTATGATATCAACGATATATTGCAACATAGCATCCAGCTCCCTTTATGAGGTTCCATTGTATGGTTGACAAATGCGATGTGAGTCAATGATGTCGAGAATACAGCAGCAACATCCCCCCTCATAGAATTTTGAAGAAAAAAAATTCATGGATTTTATCTACATTTAGGCAACTCCTTTTGAGTTGTTTTGGAATAATTATTGTTTCCGACATGGAAATCAAGATCGAAGAACAGAAATGGATCGAAACCCATTATGTAACATTTTTGTTATTTTCTTTGTTTTTGCTTTAATATTTTGCTCATAATCAGTAGGAAAAAAAAAATAGTAAGCCATATGATTATGCATGATTTGCATGCAAAATCATGAATTTAAAGATCTGATTTTTTTTATTTTTTTTTAGCTAATAGAAGAATTTATTAAGAAACCCACCCAAAGGCGAGAAAAGAATATAAAATACAACTCAAAACTAGAACATGAAAGTGAACAACAAAATAACAAGAAAAGAATACAACTCAACAACAGAACATGGAAACGAACAACAAATAAAAGCCTTAGCTGCTTTGACATAAGGAGCCCTTGATGATTCCCATCTCATCTACCGAGGATTTCTCATTCCTCAAGCACCACCCATTCTTCTCTTTCCAAATTGCCCAGTAGATAGCTGTGATGAGGAGCCTCCCAATCATTTTAGCATCTTTCCCACCACCCTTATTGTGCCTAGCCCATAAGAGAGCTCCCACAGAATCCAGCATCACCCAAGGCGTATTAGACACCTCAAGGAAATAACTCCACATTTCACGAGCGAAGGGCCAATAAATAAACAAGTGATCAATTCCACACTCTTTATACACATGGCAAATGTTTAGAAGAATTAGAGACCATGCTGAAGGTTATCAATAGTCGGCACTCTCTTCCCAGCCACCAACCACACAAACACTACAACCCGAGGAGGGGCATGATAAAACCAATGGTGAAATGGATGAGAAGGCGAAGGATTTCAAGGGCCCATAGACAGAATAGTGTAAAAATTTGGAGAAAGTGCTAAATTCTTCCATTTTCATCAATTTAAATTGCAAGTAGGGTGTCAAAAAATCATTGGACACTACTTGTAAGCCAATTTACTGATTGGCGACAATTTCTTGAATTTGATGGAAAAAAAAAATTTAATAGTGAAAAAAAATAATTAGGCATTCATATATCTAAAAAAATGTTGAACTGGCTAATTGGCTTATACGTGTTTTTTTTTTTTTTTGTACTTGTATTGTATGATTTATGAATTATACGAACTCATTTTTTATATGATTGCATCGCTCGCTTCTCTCATAAAACACAAAAATTAGGACCCCATACACTAGAAACTTATTACACGCTTTTTCATGACTTTTTGAGTTCAAAGTGTCCGATCAAGTAACAACTCATTTTCCCGATGTTTCACTCTCAGACAACGATCCATTCCCCGACACATGATATCATCAAGGGTGTGATACTAGCATCACCACTGATATTGTGAACAACGCTTATGGGTACTTCACAGAAGGCCATTTTGGGTATTTTTACACCCATTACAAGTGAAAAATGTCTTGCAAGCCCCTTTTAAGCACATTTTTCCCATTTCTTTTAGATCAAGCTTTGGGGGGTGAACAGTAACAGCTAGCTAGCATGCGCTACCCCCTCCGGTTGTCCTCAATCTCCTTAGGATTCTCACACCAACCCGTTGATGGTAGACCCCTTAATCAACCCTCGAGGGAGCAAACCCCAGATATCACAGCCAAAGAGCCATTTAAGGAAGCTAGTGCACGAGGCACCTACCCGAGTTTCGTCCTAAGGCGCTTTGGACCCCCGCTACCGGGAACTCCCTGGCATCCCATTCAAAGGCGGAAGTTTCCCAGCTTTGGTTTTAACCTCTGTCCTTAAGATAACAGTTTAAGGACATGTTAAGGTCCCTTAGATCAAGCTTTGGTTTATGAAAATATCTCTGAACGTTTTTAGACTTTTTTATAAATTCCTTATTAAGTACTTTCTATTAGTGACTGCACTACCATGGACCTCTTAAAAATAATATTTCCATTTGTTCCATACAAACGATAGAAATCAAATATGGGATTCTAGAGGAATAGGAAATTTTAGGTTTGAGGATTTGGAGATATCAAATTTTTGGATTTTTGTGTTTGGAAAATTTAGGGATTTTAGCAAATTTTTGTGGTTGGGAAACTTAAGAGAGCTGGGGAAATTTTTGGGAAATTTAGGGTTAGGATTTGGGAAATTGGAAAATTGGAATTTAGAATTGTGCATATTTAGGGAAAAATTGGGGAAGTTGGGGAAACTAGAAAATTTAGGGTTATGATTTGGAGAAATTAAATATAAGGTTTAGAATTGAGGGAATTTAAGGAATATTGGGGATACGGCATTTTGAACTAAGAGGAGAATTTTATGAAATTAGGATTTCTTGGGGTTAGGGAAATTGGGAGGATTTGAAATTCTAGGGTTTTGTGGAATCTGGATTCATTGAAATGTAAAAGTAAGATGTTGGAAGTGGTGTACGACTATCACCCTATTTAAAATAACATAATAACTTTCCACTTAGTTCCATTTCATTATTTTAAATCTAGTTAGCTAAAAATATTAAAAAAAATAAATATGCACACACACACACACACATACATGTATGTATGTATGTATGTTCATAACATATATGATTATAATCAACTTGTGTATAGTTTATTGCATTGCACCTATAGGAGTCCTTTTGCTAGGAAGATTTGGGAGTCCTTCATGATGACCCTTAATGTGTGTTGGGTCGTGCCGAACTCAATGCCCTCCTTTTTAGCCTCTTGGAACAGTGGGAGGCATCGGTAGGGAAGGTAACGCAGTGTGGCATATGACTGCCATGGCAACTTTGTGGACTATTTGGGGGGAGAGAAACCATAGGTGCTTCGAAAACAAGGCAGAGACAGTGGATAGGGTTTTCAAAATGCTTTTGATATGAGTTAAGGATTGGGTCTCAGGGTTCAAGGATTTGGACCCTTTAGTAATTGCTGCCCTTTTGGGCCTTCGATGTTTTCTCTTTTTAGCGTTTATTTTTGCTGTATTCTTTTCCACTTTGTGGTAGCTTTTTTTTTTATAAAACCGGGGTATCCAGGCCTCTTAGAGCACCTGACTAGGTCCTCAGCTAGGTCTCCAAAGGGAGCACCCGTCGAGGCCCCCGGGGCACATGCAAACCCTCCTATCCGCACGCACCGGGTAAATTCATGGGAGGTGGCCACCAAGGGGCTTCAAGCTCAAGACCTCCCGCTTCCTGAGGCGAGGTGTCCTGGCCAGTCGAGCGCCCGCTCGGTGGTTTCAAAAAAGGTTTGTAACTGTCAACTTTCAAAAATATATATATGATTATAATCAACCTATGTATAGTCTATTACATTGCACCTCTGGGAGCTTTTTGCTCTCTTGCCGGTCCCTACCCCAAATAAACGAGGGATGTGTCTGGTTGGCAACCAACGTCGAACTTATGCACCTTTAACTACACAACCACGAAAGCAATTGCTCAATCAACCTTGATACACGCAGATCAATAGGGCTGATTTGGATTATGACGTCAGAGGACACATCCATCAACATGTTGATGATCTCCACGGTGAGAGCTCTTAAAATTAGAAGCACAAGGCAGACTAACATTGAAGAGCAAGAAAGCAATCATGATTGAAGCAAGGAATTGGGAAGGGAAATGTTACTCGCAAAACTCAAAAGGTGAGGACCAAAATGAGCAGGATGGCCTAACAAAACTAAACAGTCATATTTGTTTGGACCAAAATGGGGAATGAAAACAGGTTTGTAACTAGTAACCTACCTAGGTCATTTAAGGTGGCCAACAGTTTTCTTAGAAAAAAATTTACAATGTCATAGGCAAAGCTCACATCTAGAACCTCGATTGTGTGTGTGTGTGTGTGTTGTGGGGGGGGGGGGGGGGGGCCGCCTGACCACTACACAAGACCATATAGTCTGTTCATTCTTTTTATTTTTATTAATTTACATTGACTAGATTCTCAAGTCCAAACAGATATGACTAGTTGGTGCAATGGTTAGCTAAACCGCCCGCAAAAATGGGTCAGCATTCAGTCCGGGTTTAAAACATTGGATGAGAATGATTGCAAATGAATTGAAACCGCCACAAAGAGAGTGGGAAAGGCAGTCTGCATGACTTTGGGTTGTTATGAACAGGACATCAAAGCAATGTTCGAATTCTTAGAAGAAACAGAGTAAATAAGATGATCAAGCAAATATAACTTTCAACTAAAAGGAAAGATATTGCCTCAATGTCTAAAATCGTGGATAAATTACAAAAGGGGGTGAAAGCACCAAGAGAAATTTTGGAGAATGAGGCAGCAGAGTCGAGAAAAGGTTAAGATGTTTTCCCGCAACATGAGGGGGTAGTGCCATAGTGGTGCCCATTGAACAAAATGCAAGTCGAAGACAGGTGCAAGTGGCAAAAAGCTCAGGTTGGAACATGCAGGAAACAGAAGTTCAGAATATGGACCAAGGGATAATCAGATCAATATGGGAATTGGTAAGTATCAATAGACCATATCAGACGCAAGAGTATGGAATAGAAATGCTATTTACGAGTCATTTGGATGTGTGGATAGATATATTGTGAATGCTGCAAAAGGAAATTATGATTTGGTTGTTTCCATTTTTATATTTTTATCAGATCAGTAATTAAAGTGCAATCCCTCAGCATATCCAAAGACATCCAGAGGCCAGAAGTTTAGCGACCATGACCGACAATTCCTGTCAAAAAATATTTAAACCAGTAAAAACAATACAAAGTGTTGTATGATACTTCATTGAGATAAGAACTAGTGTTGAAGTAGGCCTTTTGCAAGAAAAAGCGCATTGACAGGTTGATATCATAATTGACACAGAGCACACAATGAAAACAACTGTATCTGAAATTTGCATGTCACACTTGTTGTGTAGAATTCATCTCCTTTCATACCACACAATAGGATAGAAAAGTCCCACAGCATTGCTACTAGAACTAAAAGAAGAATCACTCTACCAGAAACAACAATTAAAGGAAAACTCAAGGAACTTTAATCAAATCAAAACATTCATGACTCATAGTAACATGTATGGTCTAGAATTTATAAACCTATATAGTAAAATTGTTCTAATTTAATCAAAATGCCAACTATTGCATGAGCCTTTGCATACGCACTTCCCTAATGTAATTAAAATTCCAACTATTTCTTGTGAAACAAATTCAAGCTTAAAAAGGGAAGCTAAACAAATAAAAAAAGAAAATATGCAAACCATGTGGCTAATGAGACCAATCACTGATGAGCCCCACAGTAGGTGTGGTGGATTCTCGGATTTGATATGCAGGTCTAACAGTTCAATCAGGCCATTAAAAGGCTACCAGATTGGATCTCAGGGCCCTACAGTCCAATCAGTCAACTTCTATGACCCTGAACATGGATCCACCAGCATGAGGAGTCTGCCTATAACCACCTCTTATGTGTGATGAAAGGGTTTCCTGGATGCATAAAGGTCGATAGGTGTTCCAAAGCTGACAATTTTAACCTTGATGCCCTATCGAAGTTCACGACGTTGAAGATACACAAAGGATACCCTATGTCACTATACAAGCTCAGGATTAAATCATGTCCATATTCATTAAGAGTAAGACCACGCTGTCAGTATGATCAAGAAAGATACAACTGTCTCAACATATTTAATATCAGCAAACTTATCTGAACCATATTTGGACTGCTGGTTAACGTTTTGTGCATTAGAAACGGTTTTGATTTTTTCTAATGATGTTTCTCTCCTTTCTTTCATAGAGTAGCAAGCTTTTCGCCCTATGCTGGGGTACCCATTGGTGGGGCCCCTCCAATGATGATGATATAATCAGCTGGCCAGCACATACTCCAGCACAATACTTAAAAACCATGATATAAACAGGGTTTTTTACTGGTTATATAGGAATGGTTCATTTAAACATGACACCCAAGTCTAGACTGGAAGCCCTCATGCAGACAAGAGTTTGATCCCTCTAAAACAAGTCCAAGAGAAACAAGGCATACAAGATCTAACATTCTGACCAGGTTCAAAACAACATCAGCAATCACCTCGGACCAAAAGGCAGAAATGCATAGACCAGAGAAGAAAATACTAAAATGTTTCAGAACCAACTCTGACTGATAAATGCACCCATCCTTTCTGCTTTTGCAGAGATACAAAAATACAAATTTGTACTGCCATGCAGCCCAAAAAGTACAGATGATGGGTGTATTTATCATTCAGAGTGGGTGTAAATGATGGAAGGATGGGTGAAATTATCACTAGAAGCGGGCATAAATGATGGAAGGATGGGTGAAATTGTCGCTGGGAGTGAGCGTAAATGGGAAATGTCATCTGCTCTAATTGTCAAATACACCCATCCTTTCGACTTTTCCATCGTAGACATGCAACTTTCTGCCATTTCGCAGCTAAAAAGGTAGAAATACCGTATATATTTATCGGTAAACACTGTTTTCCATCAAGGATTCCAGCTCTGATTCCACAGAAAATGATTCCAACAAGGAAATACACCGACTGATTTTCCTCCTCGAAACGGCATGAAAGCATAGAAAACCTAGAAAAAGGAAAGGAAAAAGTTCCGAAAGCGGGGCAGGAATACTTACGTTGAGGAGATTAAGAAGCTCGTCGACAGCAGATGGCGGGTTGTTGAGGAGCTTAGTCCCGGCTTCAACGAGCTGGTCCTCCAGCTCTTTCTCCTCCATTGTATCAGATCCTCCGTCTCTCAATTGAAACCCTAGAAAAACCCTAGAAACCAATATTCCATGCAGTCGCAGCTGTTAGGGTTAGGGAAAAGCAGAAGAAAATCTAGGGTTTTTCTTTCGACGGCAGAGATGCTTTTTGTACCTGTCTTTCGATGACGAAATCTCTCTCTCTCTCTCTCTCTCTCTCTCTCTCTCTGTGTGTTTGTGTTGTGGAGAGAGCGGGGTAAATGAAGAGAGGAATTGTTGTGAAGCGTTTTTAAGGGAATCCAGGGATCCGCACGGATTCCGCCCGATTTATGAATTTTAATTTTGGGTTCGCTTTGGAATCCGCCTCTGTGTTTCGCTCTCTCCCTTTTCTTTTCTTTTCTTTTCTTTTTTCTTTTTTCTTTTTTTTTTTTTTTCTGTTGGTTTGAGCTGTGCGAAGGCGTAGTACGTACTGAAATTAGAGGACTGACACTGATGTGTGAGATCGGCAGGATTGGGGCCCGGGAATCGTCGGATCCTCGACCCGAGTATAGTTGGAAGTGTACTCGGGTTAATGTGGGGCCAGGACAAGTGATGTGGGACCAGCGGAATTGGACCCGATAAGAGGTGCTGTAATGGTCCACGTTCGACCCGAAAAAGAGACCCGATTGGTGATTGGTGGATTTATGGGGGGGTTTCTTTTATTTGATTCCTGGTGGGGTCCACTTGTGCAGATTCGTAAATGCTGATGTGGATTCAGAACGAGGGAAGGATCTGATTTGATGGAGCATGACTCGTCCCGGATAAGCTGTCCATCGGTGGTTTGTGGTGGATGACCTGTTCTGCTGCTCCCGTGTTTTGTTTCTCACACGTCTTGGGTGAAGAAGGAACATGTGACACGTGTGGTACATTCGTGTGTCAGACATTAGCTGATGTGGCACGTCTTGGCTGGCAATTTGGATGATTTAATTCATTCCTATGTACAAAATTTTTGTTTGCTTCATGGTTTTGAGATGTGGACGAGTTCAATGCCACTTGTCTGAGTCAAGATGGAACTCGGTAGCATCTGACCCGGTTTGACGCCAACAGTCACACCTGACTCAGGCAAGATAGACCTACTCGGGCCAGAGTCTAGCAAATCCTAACTCAAGTCAGGACTTAACCAAGTCGATTTGATGGCACATTGGCTTATTTGATAAATGTGAGCTAACAATTTTAGGACCTGTTTGGTGCATTACATTAAGTGGACAAAGTGGTATAGAATTGCATTTGTTTTATGAAAATTCCATCCAACATTTAAAAACAGCAGTAAGGGTTGGATAAATAGTAGTATTCTATCATCCCGTGGCAATAATATATATTTGGGATTTCTGATGAATTTTGAAATCCATTGCATCCGTAGCCCTACATTGATGCATGTGTTTTATCCATGGTGTGCATCTATGTACACCCTTCACATGTGACATTTGAGTTGCATTTGTGTACAGGTAATTGGCATCAATTGTGAAATTTGGGATATTGATTGTAATTCCATGGTCTGCCAAAAAAAAGGCTTCCACTTAATATTTTGTTTTTCCTAAGAATTTGATTCCAAACATAGGGTTGGACGATCAAAATGGTTTTTCCAAACATGCAATCATTGTGCAATAGTAGTATTAATTCCTTCTAATGCAAACCCTACGATTCCATACCATTTAGTTGGCTTCACTTGAGTTAAAGCATGTTGATGTACATGTGTTGGTGTCATGGTTTCAAGATGAGGACGAGTCCGATACCACCTGATTCAGTTCAATAACGCACCTAACTGAAGTGAGGCCGATTGATTCAAACTTGACTGGAGCAAGTCATGAACTGAGTCAGGATCGAATGAGTTGACTCAATGGCCCGTTGGCTTGCGTGCCATGTGCAGGCTTACAATTTGGATGGTTTAACTTGAGGCAATGCATGCCAATGTGTAAAGTTTATGATGGTGTCCTTGTTTTGAATTAAATCTAACTCAATAGCACCTGATGGATTTAATAACAGTAGTCACACCTGACTCGTGTGAGCCGGACCAAATCAGACGGACTTAAGCAAATCCCGACCTGAGTTAGGACTGAACGAGTCAACTCAATGGCACATTGGCTTACGTGGCACATATGGGCTGACAATTTAGATGGTTTAACTCGAGGTAATGCATGCCAACGTAGAAATTTTGTGTTTACGTTATGGTTTAAACTCAAACAAATCTTATACCATTCATCCAAGTCAAATCGAACTTGATGGCATCCAATCCAGTTGGATACCACCAGTCACACTTGCCTTTGGCGAGTCGGGTCGATTCAGCCCTGGCTTGAGCAAGTCACGAGTCAACTTAGGACAGAACGAGTCTATTTGAGTGGCCCATTCTTTTAACCATGGTTTATATCTCAATCATCACACTCTTAGAAGAGTATCAAACAGCTTCTTACAATAAGTTCATCTAAGAACACTACTAAATACTAATCAAAATGGATCCTACAGTTTGGTGGATAGCCTTTTGTGGACCTCACGCGTGTTTTTTTATCAAGCACCTCAGACAAGGAAGGAATGCCTACGACATAGACATTGGCAGATGTGCGCTTACAATTTATATGATTTTAACTTGCGATAATGTATGTTAATGTGCTAATTTTGCATCTGTGTGTCAACCATCCTACTCTATCATAGTATCAAACAACTCCCCTAAAAAAAGGCCATTAAAAACCTTCAATCAAAATGGATCTAAAGGTGGTCATGCCATGGCTCAAATTTTGGGTCTCTTCTAGTAATTGGATTGATGACTCAGCAGTGGAAACAAAAATGGGCAAAGAACACGGTTAGATATGCAAACTTCCACCAAGAAGGTGGGAGGCTGAAACATCGCATCCTTTTGCATCATGACCTGCCTATGGTCGGGCCCCAATGGGTGGAGAAACCAAATCAGTATACACATGGCTGCATGTATGCTGGTTATGGCGTATCAAGTAGGCATAGTTCTAAAACTTGCTGTCGCATCTAAAAAATTGGCTGAGTCGACTCAAAACAATGAGACACTGAACCAAGTCGCTAAGGGGGTGTTTGGATCTTAAGTTACTTAAGATAAGCTACTTATGCCTTAAGTACCTTATCTTGATTTCTACTTATTAAACTAAAGCAATTTAACTTTAAATAAAAAAGTTACTTATAATTGATCATAAAACAAACTTACTTATCTTAAATAAGTTACTTATCTACTGCTGTGATTAGAAAAGGTAACTTATTTTGTAGTATCCAAACGGGCCCTAAGAAACTCACTCTATGGACTCACTCAATCTCAACTCAATAGGACTCATTGAGTCCACTTGGAAAGTTGGTTGGCTTGATGCAACTCAGAGAGACTTGGGCCAAGTCACTCGCCCAGGTCATGTTACTTTTCTGCAGAGGTTGGTGAGATTCGAGCTGAGTCACTGGGCTGACTTGTTCCTGATCTGATATGACTTGTTGAGTCGACTTGGAAACTCAGTCAACTCAATGCAAGCCAAGTCACTCCCCTGAGTCACTTCGTATCTTCCGAGAGAGAGAGAGAGAGAGAGAGAGAGAGATTGATTTCACGGGAGAGCACGACCTATAACCACCATGGCATAAATTTCAACTTTCTCTTACAATTTATACTATTCATACAAAAGTCAACTACATTTAAAGGGGGTTTTGCTAAAAGTGTCTAAACTATTAGATGTCTCAGGCACTGATCTATCATCAATCTAAACCAGTCAATCATTTAAAGGGTGCAAAAATCATGCCAATCAAATCATCCCAAGCATCTGATTAATAATAGCATGGAAAATGGACAGTCAAAATTGAGCAAAAAACAAGATAGGTACCATCATCATCTTGAGACATTTATTAAATAGATCCCACTTTGTATTGCTTGTGATTCCATTGTAACGAAAGGTTATAACCTACCATCTACAGCTCATAAATAACAGATGGTTGTAACAAATTGACTCTATTCAAAGAGTTAAGATCATCCAATTGGCGTGATTTTTGCACCATAGCTTGCTCCTAATGGTACTTTTAAACAAACCATCCCAATTGATGATTGAGCATCCCATTTGTCATTCAAAAGTTACGGGAGCATTAGCAAAAGCCTGTAAATATTATATCCACTTGGATTATTTAATGTAATCATTAAATGGTTGAGTCGAGTTAAGCAAATACTGGCTGAGTGCTTGAGTCAACCCGATGTAGTGATTATTGAATCATGTCAAGCTTTGATGTGCATGTAGGTTTCCACCCTAGAATAAACGTTTTTATCAGTGTTTTAAACTTGGACCAGGCTGGATGGTTGGTGGCGAACCAGCCATGGAAATATGCTCTAGTCGCTGTGCTAACAACAACTTGCATGCTAGTTCTATTTTTGTCACTCTAGAGCGAGTAGATTTTTTGGTTGAAAAGTGTTCTAGTCGGTTTGACTGGTTGGACCAGTAGTTGGGATCGAACTGTCCAAAAAAAAATCAAGCGCAGTCCATGTTTTAAAACATCAATCTCTATACAATAATTAGTTGGGCCTTGCTAATACAAGCCTTCAACTAGAATTAAAATAGGACAAGTAAGCTTGAAGGTATCCAATGGTGGATTCACAACATCGTCGTTTTTCAGGTTGGGTTCTCCTTGAATAGTAAAAAAATTTTAGGCCCTGTTTGCCGAACACCTCAGAATGAATTTATCTTATTTTAGTCAACAATAATATTATATTAGAGGTCTTTAATAGAGGTCAATAATGCTTCATTAAAAGTTCATAAGATTATGTACATATATGCAGCTTATGTAAGGATAATTAAAAAGGTAAGTACATCTTAGAAGATCTAAGCTAATCTTGTGGGATAAGGACAATTTATGATGATATGGACTCATCCTGCGATGCTTTGCAATCTGCAATCTACAATCTCTTCTCTAGTAGTCTTGATTTCTAATACATGGTGGATACATGTTAATTTGAACTTAGTATTAGAGATGGAGATCTCTAAGACATAATTACTATTAACTAAAATGAGATGAACTCGTTTAAGGGTTAGAAGATTGGCTCTTAGGAGTTGTTTGATTGCTGGTTTTTATATTTTTTGATCCAGTAATTCTTTAATTTTTAAAAATTTATGTTTAATTTACACCATTTTTATTGATTTGTATCGTCCTTGAGAATTTCATTCCCTAACTTCAAAAATAAATAAATAAAGTTTGCCACTACCTTCATATGAAAATAGAAAAGAGTGAGGATCCAAACAAAAATTTAGACTTTCTATCAAGTTTTTCAAAGAAATCTGATGCATCAAATAGTAGAAATCTAGCATTTCCTGAGAAACATAAAAATCTGAGAATAATTTCCCAACAACCAAAACTTGTTATTAGTTTAGCAATTTTACAACTCCTATCTTAGAGTAACTTGGTAGTTTCAGCGACCCCCCTTGAATCATGATTTATATAGTTTTCATTACTGTGTAAGTTTGGACCGCGTAAGTACAAACTGTAGTTTGGAAGTGGTGGGGTATGCAAATTGCACACGACTCACAGAAGTGACATATGTTCTCGTTCGGGGTTGTCATTGGGCCAGGGCTTGGGCTGAACAAAAGCAAACTTTTGAAGAGGCATAGACCATCGAAGCCCAGCCCCACAACTCAAAATCCAGGCTGAAGCTGTTAAAGTCACTTGATATGCATTGATATGCCATCATCTAACAGCTCAAACTTCTAAATCAAGTGGTGAGTTGACACAGTATTAGAGCAGAAGGTCTTGTGTCGTAACATATTCTCATGTATCATACGTGGGGCTTTCATGCATGGATTCTTATGATGGTTTGTTGAGCTGAAAATTTTAGATTAATCAGGCAACCTGGACCATTCATTTAATGGGCCATAGGATGGATAGATCATATCTATAGCATATATTTGTTGATCCTAGCAGTGAAACATGCAACAAGAATCTCTCCACAAATCAGCACTATCGGCACATATTTTTTTCGCATGCATAAAGTGGGGCATGCAGCTCAGATCATCCAAAATGATTACTAGTTTTAACAGGCAATCATCTTTCATTGTTGAATCAGGCCGTTGATCCTCCATTGCTAGATCAAGCTGTTGATCCGATGGTCGTCCATCTAGGTCCTGTTGTTGGTCATCCATAACCACTAGATCTGACCATTGATCATTCACATCACCAGAGATGACCGTTGATATTCTATTTTCAATATATCGAACCATTGATCATCCATCAACAGCAGATTTGACCACAACGTTGTTGTGGGGCCCACTTCATAAGGTGCACCCCTTCACTGGGTATCCCAAAAATCAGGCTGATCCAAACACACAGGTGGAAAAGTAGGGACGGGGGGATGATCAACGCCCACCGTTGAAACCTTCCAGACTGTATGTGGGGCCCATTGATCTGTATATGAAAATCCAAGCAATTCATCAGATGCGCGCCGCTGGGATGATCAGAGACCCCAAAAACCAGGCCATTCCAGGACTCAAAGTGGGCCACCCACGTGATTTTAGAGCTCTCAGTCAATGAGGGCACACACGTGATGGACCGGCAGGTGTCATCCACACATCACGGAGGGCCCCACACAAAATGACGTAGAATTAGCTAATTCTACAAATGTAGTAGGAGATTAGATTGAAACCATTGATCTCGCATCTCCAATGCTGAGTGGGCCAGGGTCTAAAAATCACAATGTTTGGACGACTGTATCCCTTTGGCAGTGTACAAATGAACACTTAGGGCCCGTTTGGATACTACCAAATAAGTTACTTTTCGACTGAGCTTAAGATGTTTACTTTTGACACTTAAGTTCGTTTGGTAGGTATAATTGAAAAGCAACTTATCGCTTAAAAATTACTTATCTCAATAAGGGCCCGTTTGGATACTACCAAGTAAGTTACTTTTGGACTGAACCTAAGATGTTAAGTTACTTTTGGGACTTTTCTACTTATTTCTCTCATGTCATTTTTTTTTTTGGGGGAGGGGCGGGGGACACTGTTAGTCACCTTCAATTTGGCTTTTCTACTTATCTCTCTCTCAGGTTACACTCCATATCAAAGTTTTCTCTCATGGTTCACTCAATTACTGCTCTCTCATACTCTCCATATCAAAGGAGGCCCCACATGATGGACTATACCATCAAAGGTGAGGTTCACATAGTGGACAGCCCACATCAAAGATGGGCTCTACATTAATTGGTGGAAGATCCAATCCACCAATTAGGTTGATCTGATCTTCTACATCTTTTCCAAAAATGGTTCTAGTCCACTCACCATGTGGACCGACTATTGGAAACAAGTGAATGGGTTAGAAAACTTCAGCCAAGTCTTCTAGAGCCGTACATTTGTTTTGCATACTGTGGCCCACCTGACCAGTGGATCAACTTGATTCTTGTGCCAAGGCATCCATAGAGTGGTCCATTTCTGATGGATGGAATGTATCTCAGACCAATCATGCTATGCTAGCACATGCATGGCATGTGCATGAGCTTTATTGCACGCACGTGGGATTAGAAAAGCTCATTCCGTTAGTTTTTTCTTTTCATGTCAATATGTTGCTTATTATATGTAGATTTGAAATTTTCTCTGGGAACTTTACTTATCAATGTGTTATTACCAAACATACTTATTTACTGATTGGCTGATAAGTATGTTGTTTGCCAAACATGCTTACCTGCTTAATAAGTAAAAAACCAAGATAAGTAATGTACAATCCAAATGGGCCTTTAAAGACAAAAATCAGCAACGGCTCCCATTATTCGAAGAAAGGCCCATTTGTTTGATGGTTAAGACAAGTACAATCCAAAGAAAAACACCCTTTTTGTGCTAGGATTAATTTTATTTATTTTTTTTTTCAATTTTTATGCCTACACCTACCACTCACACTCTCACACACACCCATACCACATCAACAGTCAATCCCATGGTCTCACTGTTGAAATAGAGTGTCTACCACTAAGCCATGGAGCCGGACCACTGTAGAAGTTCTAGGTAGGGCTGAAAGTTGGGGGAGTTCCTGTGCCTCAACCCTAACCCAACCCAACCTCGGGTTGGGAATTATCAAGCCAATTATTAATTATATATATAGTTATTTATCGTAAAGAACTTCACTTTTTCTAAACAAACAAGTTAAAATATAGGACAACTACTCCAACACTTAAGCATATCAAATTTCAGGCATATAAGTTTATTTACTAAAGTCATATAAACTAATAAGGGCCTGTTTGGTTGCAGAATCCAGATTCCATATGAAACTTGTTGTTTGGTTGAAAATTGTGTAATGTAGATTATGTTCCAACTGTTGCTTGCGGCATGGCCCACTTGGGCTTCGGATCCGCCTGAGAACCTAACCCCTGGCCTATTGTAGTCTCGCAAGACAGATGGTCGGGTTGGATGGTAAAGAAACACTACAATGGGCCCTAAGAAGTTTTTTTTTTTATGGTGGACGTTCAATCAACACTGTTTTCGTGTGGTGTGGTCCACTTGAGATTTAGATCTATCTAATTTTTTGTCTGATGCCCTTAATTGAGCTTTCAAAACGGATGGACCGTGTGGATATAAAACACATATGTCATAGATGCACGACGCATATATGGAGGTGGGTGACGCTCACTTTCTCCTCTTTTCCCTTTGTAGAAACGGTTCCCTACACCATTTCCACTAATCTCGATTCTAGCCCAATTAAATTTCTGTACAGAATCCCGTTTGGCTGGAACTTGCCACCAAACATACTAGTTAAAATTGGATTATGCTGGCTTCCTGATTTTAAGCTAGAAATGAGTTTTCAAATGCCAACCAAACGGGCCCTAAATTTACTTAAATAAAGTATAATAAAATTATAAGTAACTTATATATGGATCGAGTTCCGGTTGGGTCGAGCAACCCGAGACCTCAACCTGAGCCCAACCCAAGCTTTATTGGGTTGGTGTTTGCATAGCTCGAGCCCGAGCCCGAACCCAATACTTCCTGCCCGAGCCCAACCCGATGTCTGGTTGGTCAGGTTGAACCTGCTCAACTTTCAGCCCTAGCTCTAGGCACATGATCCCTTTCTTTTTTGTGCTATGATTTTCCCACTTCAGAGGTCTTTGGTTTCTAGTTATTATATTTCTTAGCTTAGGAATTCCTTGATTTGATAAAAAAAAATAGCTTTTATTTGGAATTACTATTTTTTTATTTACTTTTGTTAGGAATTTCATTTCCAACCTTTTATTAAAAAAAAAAAAAAACTTGCCTTAACTTTTAACTAGAGAATGAAAAACCCAGCATCTGATAGTCGACAACTAAAAAAAACAAATTCATTTCATTTTAGTTGATCTTTATTATAGAGATTTGATCTTTAACATATAATAATTGTTAATGAATGACAATAATCATTTTTTCATGTAAATCTTATATATCTCTCCTGTCTCTTTTCCTTTACTCATCTCTTGTAACCATCACAAATGTGTGTGATCTTATCCTTATATACAACAATGCATAAAACACCTTGAGAGTACGAAGTTTTTCTCATCATCCAATCAACATTTCTTTAGTTAACTAAATTAAGATGAACTCATTTTTAGGGGTCTATAAAAATTTAAATAAAATTTTAGAGAGTCTTCAAAGTTTACTGAAATAGTGGGCTTTGACTAGTCGGCCAGTCCGGTAGACTGGTATAAAAATAGACCGTGCAAGTGGTGAAGTCTTTGGACAGTTCCAGACCGGTTGCCGACTAATCTGTAGGTTGCTCCAACTGGTCGGTTGTTGAGGTAGGATAAGTCAAATTTAGAAGTTTCATCTCTGGACGGTTTTCTGCCCAGTCCGACCGGTCAGCAGTAGGATCCGACCGGTCGGCGGAAAGGCAATGTTTTGCATGGTTACGCAGTTCTGCGTAAGTTGTTTCTAATTTCAAGTTTTCTCCTATATAAAGGGGTTGCAATCGGGATTAGGAGGTACCCTAAGGTGTCCAAGGTTTACTAATTGTTTAGGGTGAGGGGAGAGTGTTTTGAGAGAGAGAGAGAGAGAGAGAGAGAGAGAGCGCTTGGGTTTTCTCTTGGGTTTCCTTGCTTGTGGGTTGTTCATCTCTGTAATCTTCTGTTATCATAGTAGATCACTTTGTGACGTGGCTTTTTACTCGTGAGGGGGTTTTTCCATGTAAAATCGAATTATCTATGTGTGGTTGATTGCATGTGGGTGTGATTGCATTGGGTTGCTCGTTTGATTTTATTCTCTGCTTGTGTTGATTGGCTTGCTTTCGCTGTCGGTTTTTCCCAACAATTTTCTAATTTCTTTAGAAAATTTGATGTATCAACCAAATAAAATTCAATAATTTCTTAAGAAATATTAAGCCAACTTTAACATTGCCAATATGTGTGTGTCAATTATTGGGGATGACTTCCCCAACAACCTAACAAGACTTTAAATTTTGTACTCCTTATAGGCAATTATTGGAGATGACTTCCTATAACATAGAAAACCGTTTTAATGTGTATGAGATCCACCTGTCCATTAGGGACACCACCTCTTGTTTGGCCTTGATCCCAAATATCAGGCTAATTCAACACTCAAGTAGACCATTTTTTAGATTATACAAAGCCCTATAAATTCTCCAAGTATGGCCACTTGAGTTTTCAAATATTGAGATTTTTGGATAACCTCTTCGTCTTAAGGAGTCAAATAAGATGAATAGATTTGATGGCATATAAACACCTAAGTGGCCCCTTCCAACTATTTTCAATTGTGAGGCCTACCTGAGTTTTGAATGATCATGATTTTTGGGTTCCAAGGTGACCATGAGGCAGCATATGTGATGGATAGGGTGCATCTCATGAAAGTTCCACCCATGCAATGCTTAGTTAGTTGTTGGTTCTTAAAATAGGTTTCAGACCGTTTATTTATTTTATATCTAATTATCCATCATATGAGTTGAAATTCAATTGTATAAAAGGCTTGGATCATTGGAATATGATCCAGATGTACGGATGTATTAAAACAAACCTCTACTTTCAAAACCACAAGAGCACAAAGCTTACGAAAATACACATCTTGAAATCACATCCAGGAGCCGTTCTTGGTAATTTCTTGGGAACTTGTCAAGAAATTTTCAAATTTTCAGGGTTTTCTCATAATATTATCCGGAAAATTTAAATAATCACGGTAAATTAATAAACAATTTTAGGTTTTTAAAATATAATTATATAATCAACTGCTTAACAGTTAAATAATTTTTATGTTAATGATGAGACAATTTTGCAACAGTAATCACTTAGTTATTTTCTCATGAAATGAAAATGTCGTGAGATTTTCAAAATCTTAGCTATATTTGTGGATAGGGGTGACCAGTTCGAGGTCAACTTGCTCCTTACCCATTTACTAAATGGGCCAAGAATTCTAGCATGAACCGAACCGCAACCCGTTACCCTGTGGCCCGACCCGACCCAACCCAACCCAACCCACCTACAATTCATCATACCCAAGCCTCGCCTGACCTTAACCATTTAATTGTAATAATAGGGTTGGCCTCGACCGAACCAACCCGGCCTAGCATGGCTGCACATGGGTTCGAGATTGGAATATGTGGCTAAAGGTATGTGAGCCCAGTCCAATTAACAGATACGAGCATACATCCATTATGTGAATGTATCTACTCATTATCTATTAATTTGTTTTGGGTTGCCCAGGTTGGGTCAACTTGCACAGCCCATTTACACATTTAGCTTAGCTCAAACAGGCCTCAAATGTGGGTCAGGTCAGTTGACCTGCAGGCTGACCTGACCCATTGCCACCCCTAGTAATGCAGCCCCCTCCACATGCAGCGGCGCACCGGTATGAGATCTAAGAAGTTCAATCAAGTGAGTATGATGGATTAGACTCTCCGGCCCTTACGGTTCGCTCATCAGCTAGGTTGATATTCGAAACAACTGGGTGGCTCAAAATGCCAGCCAAGTTATTTTAACTGTCCACTTGTGATCACCCAGAGTTTCAGACCATGGCATCTACATGGTAGCGTCCAACCAACATATAGCTCAGACATTTGAAATATGGGTCAGATAAGCACGAGTGGCATTAGTGGAGCTGAATCATACACACAGATTGGACTAGCAGACCTGTGAAATAAAGCCATAGAAAAACCACATTCACAAACAAAACAATGAATTTCAGACAAAGGACAGGAAATGCAATATTCCAGAGACAAGGAGGGTAGGAATAACATTATAGGGTTCATCCATATCAAAGCAACAAGTTTTTCTGTGTTTACAAATTCAGTATCTCATATGGTTTTAACATTCCAACTTGGAGCAGGAAACATAGGTTCATCCCTAAAACTGTTTTCCTTATCTATCATTGGCATGTTCAAGATGTGCTCTACCCAAATGCTGAACAGAAGTACTCAAGCTTGCCATGTTATCATAAAAGACCTGGTTAGACTTCTCCAGGATCGCCACCTCCCGATGAGCTCGTTCCACTTCATGATCTCGCTCCAACAACCCAATTACCTATTTCCTGAGGGGACATATTGTGCCATCCCACTCTGCTAAGGCCGCTAGCTGCCAGGCCGAGTATTGCAATCAATGCCCGAGATGAATGCCATGTTTGGAAGTACCCCAAATCGGCTTTTGGTTGAATCAGTTGGTGGGATGACTTTGTTTTGAACCAGCTCAGTGTCCAGGACAGCATAAAAAATGAAGCCATATAGGCCTTTTTTTCGTTCTTTTTTCTTTTTCCTTTTTCTGCCACTGGAATAATATTTTGCTTGTTTCAAGCATAGTTTGAAAACCCGAAAACTCGACTTGACTCGATGTTCAACTGGGTCAGGTTGACTCGATATTTAATAGTTATAAATTTAAATTTTTTGGGATTGGAGTAGATATTTAAGATAGTTAAGTAATATAAAATATAAATTCCATCAATAAAACACTGAATGGTGAATTGCTCTTGTGATAGAGGTCGTGGGTTCAATTCCATCCCTCACCATTTATATTTTATTAATGTTCACGTTGTAACTCACCAAGGGACTTGGTTCGAGTCACCAAGAGTTGTGGAGAGTCGACTCGATGAGTCATCCCAAGTCAGGATCAGGTCAGACTGAGGAGCGAGTTTCCTAGCAACTAGCCCCGAAATCTTGCTGAGTTGAGTTGGCTTGGATGAGTTTTGAGTCGACCCAGTGAGTTTTAGAACTATGGTTTCAAGTACTACTTGACATGAACAAAGATTATTTTGGTATGGGAACATTCCAACTGCCCATTTCCTGAGGTACCTCGAAGTGCAGTAAATAAAAAGCAAATCAAGAACCTACTAGGTGGTCTCTCTCAGCCTTCAAGTCAGACAGACGACTTTTCAGAACAGCTATCTCAGCATTGGAAGTCATCGGCAAATCCTCATGTGCTGTGATGAAAGTGTTCCTCTTATCTCTCTCCATATCTCGCCAGGGAACATAACACTCTCAGCTACAACAGCATCTTGCATGGCATTTTCAAGCTGCAAGACAGAGCATATAACATGTTAGACCACTCAAACTTAGACTGACATGGCTGTCATGATAAGGGGCATAAGAGTCTGTTTGGATGTTATCCAAAACGAGAATTGAGTGGAATGAAGCCTGGCCTATGTGCATTTTACATACGTAGAGGCATTTGGCTCATATCGCATAAATGAGCCATCTGCGAAATCATCATCTAAGCCTTTATCCTGACTAATTGGAGTAGTCTCCAGCCTATTAGGTGGGCTAGTAGAGGCATGTCCCTTCAAGGGACTGATCCGGGCTTCGAGTCCTGCGGAATTACTTTGTCTTACCACATTGGAGGTTCCTACTTCTACACATGAAAAATATCCAATGAGAAATAGTTGTATATCAACAAACAAGTGTCCAAAAATCAAGGCGATTTTTTAGATGGCAAGGATATTTACTACTACATGGTGCCTATGGGAGTTTTGTGCTCTCATTGCTGGTCCCAAGCCTGGATAAAGGAGTGTTGCATCAGGTTGGCAGCAGGCAAGAAACTTTTGCCATAACTTTCATCATGAATCCTGACAATATCTGCGAAATCTGGCCTGAAATGCGGATGTAAACATAATGGGTTGGACCCATTATCATCTCATTCTCATTCCAAGTGGCTCGGGAACCGTCCTGCATATTTAGGTATGCCCAAAAAGGCCCTAAAGAAATAAAGCAGACCCAAGTAAAGAATACTCACAGCATGATCTTTCTCTGCTTCGAAGATCTCGATGGTCTCAAGAGCATCAACTTCTGTCTTGGACCCTTATCCCTGAGTACTTCTCTCTCTTCCTGCAAGGAATTACAAATCTTTTCAAACCTATCCAAGTCAAATCCTGCTATATGATAATATATTGATGAAAGGAAATGAAATTATAAGAAAGCCCACAAGAACTGATTCACATCTTTCAATGAGTTTCAGTAGACAGGTTATCCTTATGGGCCGAGTTTCTAGTTGGCAGCTTGAGGACACAATACCCCAAATTGCATGCTTCTTGAACATTTCATAAAAAACTTTAACATAGCCCATAATACTTCATGAAAGTATCTATGTGTCATTTCCCTTTAATTGTAGTAAAAACATTGTTATCTTCTCTTCGACGGTTAAATAACAATTGTTTGTAAGCCACCCTTTCTCTTGGAATCGCTTGCACAAAGTTATAAATGCATGCTTCTCTATTTTCAACAATTCATAGCATACCATTGAAGAGCCTTTTAAGATTTCGTTTACAAATTTTGATCCTTTGGTGATATACAATTGATTATAATATTTGAGTAGGAACTTCAATAATGTAATCTTTAGTTACTTGCTTTGCTCTGGTGTCATAGTTGTTGTTACCACAATCATTAAATATAACCGCATTATTTAAACATACAAGAGGTTCATTTAAACATATAGACCATGAATATCAAAATATATTAAAAGTCCAAAAATAACATTAATAGGTTCATCCAAACATATGCATGAACATGAAAAGATATAAAGTAAGAGGTTTGTCTAAATAAGGACCACATAGTTTTGTAATGGTTCCATCATCACCACTTAAGAAAAAATAATAATAAAAGACCATCCCAACCCTAGTCTAGTTTGAATTGCCCTTAACCAAGCAACCCACACTTCTTCCGTGATATTCATTCACATTTGCCAATATTCTTTCTTTTCACAAAACATTGTAAGCGCAACAATGTATAATGGATCCGTTTTCGTTAACAGTGACATCTCATTTAAAGAATTCTTGCACTCTTTGATTGTGGGTCCAAGATCTACATCCTTCGTAGGGTTTTTTAGAAGAGCTTCTGTTGCGCTTTAAGTCTCATGAGTCTCATCCTTTTTCTCTTTCTTGCGGCATTTGTTACGAACAAGTTGATCAATATCACTCTCAATATTGATATTTTCCGAAAGTGGTGTGGTAGACGGTGCGTAAGGATTTTACGAGTCAAGTTCAGTTGCAATCAGTGAGAGACCTTCAGATGGTTGAGCTAGGGATCCATCCTTGGGCATCCCTTCCCCATGCGAACTCCAGCTAGTTGATCCAGTTGCTAATATGCCATCAAACATGGCCGCCATCTCATCTGCAAATTGCAATTGTGAAATTGTTTTGCGTCTAGGATTGTCTGTGATACAAACAAAGTTAAGGCATATGTTAGCTAATCATATTGGCTTTTTGGTAAATTATATAATATAAATATCCTAAGGTCAACATTTACCTTTAGGTAATTTTCCCATCTCTCAGTTGGCAAAAGTTGGCAAATCCAATGTATTCGTCAATGTGTTAATGCCATGCCCTTTAATACTCACTTAACTTCAACCATGTTTCATATTGCTTTTTCATATAATCCCATGAGTTCTTTAGTAGTTTTTGACCAGTTTGTTTATTGAGTTCTTCTATGATTTGACTCCATGAAGTTGGCTTCAAAGTTCTTCCTGACCTTTCTCCATTATTTGCTTCTTGGAGGCACAAGTCAATGAATAGTTTCATCTGTGCAGGATCACTCCTAGCTCGCCCTATCACTATCTCCAAAAGCCATTCCTCATGTGAAAGCAAAAATATAGCCAAGGTCATATAAAATTTGATTTGTGTGCACAAGTCAACCAAAGGAATGTAGAATTGATCCGTTAATTGATTGTATAGAAGTTTATTTTATTAAATATTAGAAAGGTTTTCATTAACGAGGAATTATGTTGAACCTCCAATTTATACATTTGCCGACCCATTACATCACATTATATGCATGGTTTTCATGTGTAAAAAGCCCATCTAATGCTTGTTTTGTGATTGTAGGAATGAGAGTGACTTCACCCAATTGGAGACCAAAAGGGGCACATTTAGGAGCTTTAGATGAAGGCCAAGGTGGATCAAAGAAATGAGAAAGCAATGAGAGGAGAGGGAAGAAGAAAGAAAGAAAGAAAATGTCAAAACAAGAAGGCCCGACCGGTCAAGACCGGTCAAGACCGGTCGGCTGCACTCCCTGGACACCTGCTAGACCGGTCTTGACCGGTCGGCCATGCAAGTTCAAACTTCCAGATTCCAAACAGCAGGCTATTCCCGTATCTGATTTTTCAGATCAATTTTCTGGGCCCATCTTGATGATATTTGGAAATCCAACACATCCATGTCGAAGAGGAGCTCGACACCGAACTAACCCAAGTGGTTTCGTGTCAATCGGAGCTACGGATTGATCGTGGTGGCCAAAACAATACGAACTGTCCAGAAAGTTCCAGATTTCGCTGTTCCACTCTGGGCCGGTCCAGGTGACCCATCATTGATGATATGAAGAATCTACTTTGACCATCTTCTAGACCACATCCATATATGAATAACCACAAATTTTCAGATCAAAAGGATGTGTGGTTTGATCGTACCGGTTGAAGAAAGATGGACCATCCAGAGAGATCCAACTGCGCAGAGTTTATAAAAGCCCTAAGTGTTCTAATTTTCAGACCATATTCTGGGATTGTTTTGGACAATCTAATCCATCTATCATGTAGAGGATGAAGTTTTCTACCAATGTTCAAAATTTGGGATCAATCCTACATCTGTACACTCCGGAGCGTTGAAAGCAAGATGACTGGTTCTGAAGGTACCCGAAGTGCGCGATTTTGAGAGGCGGTCGGTGATCTGATTGGTGGGCCCATTCAGAAGATAATCTTGGAAATCTAAATCATCTATGAGGAAGATCACATTACAAGGAAGCTACAAATCAAATTTGAAGGCAATCCGACCACTGGTTAAGCCGTACCAAGCGAAACAAATTCTGCTATGTTGCTGTACTATTGCTGCACTATAAAAGGAGGTGCTCTCTTCTATTCCAAATCAAGCAAGGACGTGGGAAGCAAGGAGTTCAAGTCCTAGGAGGCTACCTAGCCTCCTACAGCTAGTTTTTCTTCCTTTTCTTAGTTCTAGTTCTAGTTTTAATATGCTTTTCCTTAGCTAACCTCTTAGTTAGAGCTAGAGGCGAAATTTGTAGTTGGTTCCAATGCTTTAATTCTTTTATTTCAAGTACCCTTTTCTTAATTTTGGATTTTGAAGTTCTAGTTTGAATAAAGTTTGGTTTTTTAGAAGTTTTGTGAGAGTTTGTGTGCTCCGGACATGAGTTCCTTGCAATTCTCTGAGATTACCATGATTGGGTTGTTTGAATTTGAATTGTAGTAACCCTTGAGCATGCCATAGTCCATAGGCATGGCTGTTACTCCGAAGGCTACAAGTTCAAGTTCTATGTGCTTCATTAGAACTAGAAATCTGATTTCCAGATTTAAGTGGGACTGTTTGTGCTTGAATGTTATATCTTCCAATTAGATGAGAGATAGGACTTTGATTCTAATTGTGTTGTACTTGGATGAATGGATTGGCATTGGACTACTACAAGTGGATCCTTGATGCTCTAGTTCTTCTTATTTTCAGATTTTCCTATTTCATGTGAAAAACTACTTTCTTAAACTTCTTAGATTCTAGTTATTAGAGTACTTAGAATTGTTTACCTCTTTTCCTGTGGATCGACCTCGGTCTTACCGAGTTTTATTACTACATCGCAGCCTTACACTTCAGGCGAGCGAACAAATTATCATATGATGGATTAGGATTTCAACCAGAAGCCCATTTTTCCATTGCAAAATTTCCAAAGCTTTTATCATGGATTGCCGATGTTTCCAGCAATATGCTAGCTATTGCTCACAATTTAAGAGAGATTAGTGCCATTTCTAGAAGGTTGAACATTTTGTATGCTTGGAGGGGGTCCACCCATCTCTGCAGGGTTGTGGTAGGGCTTAAGCAGCCTTCATTGTATTTTGGGGATTCTCTTCGTCTCCTTTTTAATGAATTTTGTAATTGTCCTTTAAAAGAGATGGTGCAACCAAACAGATGTAACAAAAAGAATAATAACCATAATAAATAAAACAAGTTTGAATTTCAAGCATTTTTACTTTGGAAAGCCAGTGGCCCACCCTAACGGATCCATATCGTTCATTTGGTGGGCCATAAATGGATGGGCAACATGTTAGAAAAATCCACTGTTGGATGATTTTTAGGCATTGAAATATACAGGTTTGAAGATTATGATCTGAAAATTGGACAGTTAGGGCTGATCATTCTTTTTTTCTTTTCTTTTCTTTTTAATCAACTTGTATTGTTATGAAATGTGTTTGAAGACAGTGGCATTACCCTCTCCCTTTCCTGTTATCTTTTGGCATCACATTGAGACCCGAGTGATGATCGTGGGCTTTTAAATTCAGTCCTAAACTCTGCCCTTTGCAGCCATATGCTGGCTTCAACCTGGGCTTGATAATAAAAGCTGTGAAGCCTACACACTAGCTGAATTCAACATAGGCTTGGGCTTGGTTTAGTGGGTTAGAGGTGCAGTCTGAGCCCATATTGAGGTCTATCTGTTGGATAATCTTTTGAGAAACTCTCAACTAAAACCTATGGTATATCCTCTGGTGTGTTTGAATGCATCAAATATCATGATATTTTGCACCAAATTAGACTGATTAATCATGAAATTTCTGCAAACAAACACATCCAATATATTACTAAAATGAGATGAACTCATTTTTCCACAGCTACCAAACAGGGCCTGACTCAGTGGAAAACAAATTCTGAAGTCTCCATGAATTCATTCCCCCCCATAATCATCATCATCATCATCATCTTAGCCATGCTCCCATAAATGTGTGGTTAGCTTTTAAATGGAAGATTTGGTAAAGGTTCTACAATATGCTGCCACCAGACATCCAATTACCTCTTTTACCAGGCTTCTTGGAACCAACCATGGCCGAGGCTCACATCAGCCCAACTATTATATCCACGGGTGTACCTAGCAAAGTAGGATCATGGAGGGCAGTTGTGAGACAAAAAGCTAAGCATGAAGTAAATACAGGTTCCATGTCTCTTATAAAATTTTCACAATTCACAGGAGAAAAAAGAAAGGAAAAAGAAAAAAGAAAATTTAGAACATTTGCTAAGAAGAAAATCATATTGAATCAATGATCAAACAAGAGTTACAAATCCACAAGATGCCACCATCATACTTCCAGAGGGGAAGGCAAGGTGTTGGGTTAACATAGTGATAGACAGAGAAACAAATACAAAGAAATGCAGCAAGAAACGGATGCATGGAACTCCTCATATTACAACTCTTATACTAGTTTAGCCCCAAAAATGGAACAGGGGATACAAAAGTGAAAAACACTTGTATTTGCAAGGGGAAACAGGGCTTCTAGGTAAACCATAGGCCCAAGTCAAGCAATTTCAAATGTCAGTTTCTGGACCACAGGATACAGGAGCAAGAGTTAATGGTATTGTGAACCGAAATGGCTTGCCTAATAGCAGTATAGCACTACCATTGAAAACCTCAAATAACATGAACAATATACACTATTAGTCTTCTTCTCAACATACCCAGAAGAGGAGAACGAAAGAGAAAGGTAGAGAGAAGTCATGGCGGAAATCTTATCGAAAAATGAAGATGGAACCGATGCAGATGGAGAGAGTGCTAGGGCTTATAGTCTTGTGGGAGAAGATGGAATGGATGAGAGAGGCGTGAGATAGGTTTCGAAAGCCTGGAAGGGTAATTTTGTGATTTTAAATTATTAGTAAGGATATTTTCGTCAACATTCATCCAAAAGTTATAAGGAAAATCACTTACCACATTCCATGATAAGTGATAAGTGGAGGGCCGGTAGCTGAAAAAAAAAACATACAAGTTTTAAGTGATGATTAAAATTAAGTGCTTAATTTTTGTATTTACCAAACGGCCCGAATTCTCAATCATTGAAAACAGCAATTTTCAGTGATAAGTGCTGAAATTAAGTTTTACCAAACAACACCTAAAGATAAAAGGGGACTGAAATATAAAAAAGGTCCAATAGACAAATGAAGTTGACATCACAATAGAGTTGAGGTTGGTGTACCTCTTCCAACCCCGGAACATGTTTTCTCTTGGATTCCAGTCTTATGAGTTTCCTCTAAATCGTATTGCTCGTTTATTGATGCTTTTGTGGCAGACTTGGGTGAAGAAGCCATTTCTCTAAAATAGATGACAATAAAGAAGTTCCCAAACTTATCAATCCTTAAATGATTAGGAAAATTATTGGAAATAAATAAGTACAATGCTTGAAGTACAATATAGGTCTTATTACCTTTACTCTAAAGAAGTTCCCAAACTTATCAATCCTGAAATGATTAGGAAAATTATTGGAAATAGAGAAGTACAATGGTTGAAGTACACAAATAGGTCTTATTACCTTTACTCTGTTCCCCGGTTAATAAACACAATTAAAAATATTTTATTGTAAAAAACAATAGTAATCAACAAAGAAAAAATACAAAAGCAAATGACCCGTTATAGATCTAAATGTACATGCAAAGATCTAATCAAAACCCGTTAAAGAAATATGATCTACATGAAGATAAGAAAAAAAAATCGAGAAAACACTGGAAAAATGAGCACCAAGACACAAATCTAGGAGTGAAACGATAGATATGATGCATACGACACAGAGCAACATAAAATATAGAAACAAAGCAAGGAAAACGAGCAAGCAAACTGGAAAAAAAGAAGGAAGTAAATCATAGTTTTCTACTTCTCAATGAATTTACACAACAATTGATCATTTCCTCTCTAACGAATTGACTGGTTGTGTGACTATTATTTTTTTTATTAATTGCATAGGAGGGGAATAGTGTAGAACCACATGGTAGCGTATGGTGGATCAAGTCATGCAAATTTAAACCATGCACATGCATACATATGTTAATCCAAATTATCTGAATCTCAGGCCGCTCGACTAGGGATAGGGCATGGCCTATACTCATCAACAATTCTTTCGATCAATGGTCATTAAGATTCTCAAAAAATAAAAATTGTCCATTGTTCAGATTAATGAGCAAATATCACTTGAGCAGATGGCTAAATTGGTCAGGTCAGTGTGATTTTGGGTGGTACACCATCCACAGTAGGCTAAATTGGTCAGGTCAGTGTGATTTTGGGTGGTACACCATCCACAGTAATGCCCATAATCTGGACAACATTGATAGACTGAATATGCACCACATGCACAGTGGATGTTTTCATGAGTATGACCCACCATATGCTTTGCCAAAGTATCATATATATCCTCTAAGGTGAATTTGTTGACAACTGCTCTCGAGGAAGTCAACACGCTCTTGTGTCAATGGACACCTCTTGAATCAGTGAAGTACAATTCAATCCCATAATGCCAACATTCATTTCTATCATGTAGGGGAAGTATATGATTCTCATCCAAAGGTATGCATGCAATAGAACTTTACATTAATCCTGTACTAATGACCTGGTCTAATTAATGAAAACTTTTGGTCCTGATGTGCCGGCTAGGACACAAAGTTAATAACCTTAGATAACTAATTGTTATTTAAATTTCTATCTTAAAAAGCTATTTATTACCATCATTACAGCCTTGCCCCATTTATTTGAGGTCGCTTTAGAAGTCCATTTCGTTAATGATTCCTATTCAAGATCTACCAATTGGTAACCGTACAAACCTTCATATCCACTCTTAGAACTTTTACCGAAGTCCTTTTAGGTCTTCCCCTTATCCTCCTTTCAAGCTCTTCCGCCCCAATCAGAGTTCCTCACATGTCAAGGCTTTCTCAAGCTTTTGTAGCCCATGGCTGAACCATCCCAACTGATTCTCCATCATTTCTCCTCTTAGGGCTACTTTAAACCTACTATTGATGTCCTCATCCTTGATTTTGTAGCCCATGTCAACATCATTACCTCTGCAACACTCTTCCTCTAATCATGTTGCTTCCTAATTCCAGCATTCTACCCATATGCAGAGCGGGTTGGAAGGTCATCTTTGTAAAAGTTTCTCATAAGTTTCATTGCAATGTGGCAATCACACAACACTCTAGAGGCACATCTCCACTCCATCCACCTAACTCCAATCCTATTGGAAATGTGCCCATTGATCCCTCCAGCCCTATGAATTACAGAGCCAAGGTAATGAATGGAACATGTCTTTTTCAGGAATCTCCTGACTATTGATTTTAATTGAGCCTTGACACAAACTATTCCTACTAATATTACATTCCAAATACTCTTTGTATTGCCAATTTGTAAAGCTCTGGACTCTAGAGCCTTCCTCCAAACTTCAAATTTAACATTCACCCCCTTCTCCAGTCCCGTTGATTAACACCAAATCATCTACAAAAGAAGAAGAAGAAGAAGAAGAAAGTGTTCAACATGGCACCTCTGCTTGAGTAGTTGTGATTTATTCATAGATGAAAAGAGTAAAAATCAAGGGCTTAATGTTGACGCCTAATGAAGACCCTCCATTATAGGGACTTGCCAGTCTCACTACAAGCTGTTGTCACTCTTTTAAAACCCCTCTCGCACACGCCTTCAATGATGTAATATCTTCCTGAGAACCATTTGCTCCTCAGTACCCACCACATAACTCTCTAGCTACTCCATGTACGCTTTCTCAATATAGATAATTAAAAAAAAAAAAAAAAACCACATGTATATTCATATTCTCTCTCTACTTTCCATCTATAGTTTAAGCAAATAGCCTCAACATTATCTCTCTCGCATAAAGAGAACTAATTCTCCAATATCCTTCTTTCCGGTCTTAACTTTTGCTTGACCACCATCTCCTAGGGATTCATAGTGTGATCCATCAGTTCATCCCCAATAATGCTGCACACAGTGGTTCTCCTCCACTCATTTGGATTCTTTGTAATTTTTTTTTTTTAAGAGATAACTAAACAATTTATTAAGGAGCCTAACAAAGACGAGAAAAGAATACAACTCTACACTAACATAGAAGCGACAAGGGAATAGCCTTAGCTGCTTTTACAAAGGGAGCCTGAGCCAAAACGAGATCCTTGAAGTTTTCTCATTCCTGAAACACCCCCCATTCCATTCTTTCCAAATAGCCCAGAAGATAGCCATGATGAGAAGCCTCCCAATCGCTTTAGCATCTTTCCCCCACCCTTACCATGCCAAGCCTGCAGGAAAGCCTCAATAGATTCCGGCATCACCCAAGGCGTATTAGCCGCCTTAAGGAGATAGCCCCAGACTTCACAAGCGAAGGTGCAATGAATAAATAAGTGATTGATTGATTCTGTGCTCTCCATGCACATAAGGTAGACGTTCGGGAGTATGAGAGACCTACACTGTAAGTTATCAATTGTCAACACTCTCTTTCTAGCCACCAACCACACAAAACACTGCCACCCGTGGAGGAACATCATAAAATCAATGGTGAAACGGATGAGGAGGCGAAGGGCTTCAAAGACCCGTAAATTTCTTTTTTGAAGAGGCTAGTTGACCAAATTATCCAATTTCACCTAGTATCTTCCAAACCTCTAGTAGTCTATCATCTCCTCACAACATTTCTTTTCTCCATCCTAGCTAAAGCTACATGTACTTCTCTTTACTCAAATTCCAACCTCCCAAAGTTTGCGGCACCTAGTCTCTCTATCTCCCTAGTTGCTCAATCTTTCACTAAGACCCTCTCGTTCTCTCTTCCAGCATGTAATGTGGTTATATCTCTCTATTTTTTTCTCTCCCATTTTTGTTAGATTGTATGTTATCTTTCTCTTATTTTGAAGTTTTATTTCTACCACTTTGACGATCCGTAGTTCAGGATCCTTTTTTGCTCGCAAAATCTATTTAGGCCCAAAGAGCTCATAATTTAAATATCCTCTGATAAAGCACATCTACACCCAACTTTAAGTCATCCAAAGTACCTTTTCAAAGCGCTTCATACCAAAACCTGTCTAATAATCAATGCAGAAAACATAAATCCACGAAATTTCTAATATTCTCCTTTGGCTATCTCTTTGCTACAAGAGGAAATCCTCACATAGCATATGAACTAATTGGTTTTAGTTTGGGAAGCACTTCACTATCGGCTTTAATGACATTCAGGTTGATGTCTCACTGAAGGAAAGTTAAAGTATTACAAGGAAATGAAATAGTACAAAATTTGAAATAAGGAAGAATCAATGTAAGAGCAAAAATGTTTTACAATGGACAATTGGTAGGAAGAGTTTGATAGTGATGTTTGACAATTAACCCAAACAACCTTCATGGAGAATGCTCCATTGAAGCCAGTGCATGGGAACTTTTCTATGCAGCTAATCATCAATTTGGACAGTTCATTTGATCCAACCAACTTTTCAGAGGCCGCCTTGAAAAAGAATCACGTAGATCATATGATTCTATCCATATAACACTCCTCTTTTACATAATCATCCAAGTCATAGATTAAGGAGTTGCCATAACTTATTGTATCCATAAGAAATCCAAGGTGGGGCCCACCAAGTGGATGATGGACTCTGATTTGTTACCCTTCCGTTTTCACATTATATTGATTGGATCGTTAGGATCATCCAATCAATGTGGCTTTTTCTACTTGGTTAGGACCAAATGAGCGGTCCTGATCAATGGCACTGACTGCTCATATGTCCAAATGCAACTAGGCAAATAGGAAGTTTCTAACGCACTCAGTGAATGAGACCATTACCCTAATATGATAACTTCTTCTACCAGTCCATGTTTTGATTTAGAACCTTTCATAACATTTTAATTGAGGCTGGTTCATCCACAACTGTTGTAGACGACAATTCGATGCCACTTGCTGCATGTGGGGCTACCGTGGTCTGTTCAAGGCGTCCAACCCGTCCATCAGGGGTCGCCCCCCCATGAAAATAGGACTGATCCAAACATCAAGCGGGCCATACCATACAAAACAGAAAACATTCATCTGATGATCTGATTGGTGGCGCGTAATGGATTGACCACCCCGTGAAAATCTCCAGGATGGGATCAATAGACAACTGAGGAAAAGGAAAAAAAAAAAGAGACACAATCGGTCCAAATTCAACGGAAAACGTACAAAGATTCCATGGAAAGGATCTTCTTCTCTGTGAAATTTCAAGGGCATGGTCCATATCGACAGTGGGAACGACCAGATCAACGGACTAGATCACCTAAAAGATGGGCCCCAATTACACATATACTCAGATCGAAGATCATATAAAGAGAAAGGAGAGGATTTTTACAGTCGTCGTATCGAGCTTCCTCTCTTCTCTTCTCGGAATTTGAAGATTACTCGATATTTCGAGTATTCAAAACCCTAGAAAATGAATGGATGAGTTCGAGAGATATGGGCGGGAAAAGGGTTCGCTGCTGTCCTTTCATTTCACAGGGATGAAGGAATTATATGATAGTATGGCCCACATCTTTGTACGGTGCATACGCGTTTTCAGTTCTGGCAATGGGGGCAATGTTTTGGTAATCCATACCATCTATCTGTTCAATCCCACCTCTGATGGTATTGATCCATACCGCCCATGAGGATTTTTATTGTGTTTCTCTTACTAGAAGTCTGTCTTTAGGTCCTTATGTGTTTCTCTTATTCATAGTCTATCCACGGTGGGACACAATGGACCGATGGTGTGGATTGTAAAATCAAGGCCACGGATTGGGTATTTACCCTGGACAGTCACTAGCTAGGAACGAACAAGGGCTCTAAGGCCACCGTAATGCATGTGTTTTATCCACACCGTCCATCCATTTTGCCATATCATTTTAGGGTACAAGCACAAAAATGAGACGGATCAAATGCCCAAAAATGAGCCTACGCCACTAAACTGACCTGACGGCTCCAACCTTTGGCCCAATTCCAATATGCTAGGCTGGCTTAAAGTCATCCTTTAATAGCTCAAGTGGTAGAGGACGCGGATTTCCTGCGAAAGCCTTGCGCAGGAAGTTCCTGAGCGCTGGTAACTTAGGTGGGGACCACAGTGATGTTTTCTGATAAATCCACACCGTCCATCCGTTTTGGGAGCTCCTTTTAGGAAATGAGAACAAAAATGAACCGGATCCAAAACTCAAGTGGGCCTAACTAAAGGAAAAGGTGGGTAGGAAAATTACTACCGTTGAATCCTCCCTGTGGTCCATAGTGATGTTTATATGACATCCATACCGTTCATAACGTCAACTACTATTGGGATGAACTGAAAACACAAATATTAGCCTGATTCAAAACTCCTATGGCGCCACAAATATTCAACTGTGGATGTTCAATCCTCACCTTTTCGGCCCACTTGAGTCTTGGATCTGGTTCATTTTTGTTCTCATGTCCTCAAACAACCTCCCAAAATGGATGGACGGGGTGGATTTATAAGAAAACATCACTATGTGCCCCACTTAGGTTCCCAACACAGGAACTTCCTACGTAACGCAGGAAATCCACGTACAGTGATAGAATGAGTAAGGAGAGTCTCCTTTCAACGTAGAAGTCTTGGTATCAATTCCATGACTAACATTGCAGTGTGACTGACATGGGTGGATGTACTAACAATGGGTGTGTAACCCAAAAAAAGAAGTCATCCTTAATAGTTATTTGGCTTCAATCTCTCCCTTTAAAACCCCCAAAAAATAATTTAAAAAAAAAAAAAAAAAAAAAACGAAGAGTGCCAATCCAATGTAATCTTCAAGTTTGCCAAGTTGTAGCGAAAGAGTAGACGTTATGTTTGAAGGCCCCTGTATGATGTGACTCATCGCAAATGGAAGGAGGGCAGCCCCAACAACTTCCTATGAGCTGTTTTTAGCCTTTGATTATTTCACTCTCTCACTGGGCGAGCCCTAGCCCGATCCAACCCTGCAGGTCTAGACTAGGGTCTAGGGGCAAGGACTTTTCAGAGCTAGAGCTAGCCGCAGACCAGCCCATTGCCACCCCTATTGCGTGTCACGAAAGGCACACCAGTTGGATTATCATGGTCTTTTGATCATTGTACCTCTTTATTTTTTGAACCATCAATCCCTCATTTTTGTGAAAAGACCGTATGCATCATGCACGTAAGTTGTGAAAAGTTCTGGGGTCCCTCCTTATGTAGAGATGGGACCCACATGTGTAGGTTTAATTTGCTTTTTAGCGTCACATGTATGTGGAGGTATTTTGGCCTTTTAGCGTAGTAAAGTAAAATGAGAAAAAAAATGAGGACTTTTATGTAGAGAGGGTTTTGTAACAGCATTGGTGTTTTTCTTTCTTGAGAGAGAAAGAGAGAAGATAAAATGGTGTTTTGTAGTAAAATAAGATTAAGAGCCTTCTATCATCAAAATCTTCACATCTAGTTTATGAGAGTATATGCACAATTCTGTTTTTTTCGATGGTCTTTTCCAAGTGTTGTTTTAGGGATTTTTACCATACATAATTGGTGAGAAATTACTTTTTTTTTTTTTTTTTTTTACTTAACCTTTAGGTGATAGGGTTTAAGTATTTAAGAGAATTCCCTTGATAATTATACTTCCGTTATTTCTATTATAATGGATTTGTGCCTTGTGATTTCTCCCTTCATGATAAGGATTTTTTTCCCTTCACAATGAAGGATTTTTCATGTACCTTAATGCCTCTTGCATCTTAATATGTTTGGTGATTTGCTTGTTTGTATTAGAATTTATTTTCATAATTTAAATCTCATTTATTATTGATCTCACTTATTTGCACATAAAAGGAATGGGTGTGTGGTTTCCAACAAAATGGTCAAATGGTGCCATGACGATCACCTAGAGCAACCATGTGGCCCACTTGATGAATGAACCGTCCTGGTCTTCATCCCAAGTGACCTTTGTGATGCATCCCACCATCTGCATGGCTTGGATGTTGCACACAAGCGATACACAACAGAAAATCAAACCTTTAAGTTCACATGCAATGTTTATGCTATCCTTTATCTTTATCTTCACTATTCATCTGAAGGCCACCAAATTAACAGTGATGAATCTGTTCGGTGTGATGCTTGTAGCTCTCCCTGTAGGGCCAAGTTGCCCACCAGATGGACGGTCCTGATTCAGTGACTGCACAAGTGTTGAAAAAGTTTGTTTTGAAAACAATTTTAAAAGAAAAAATATGCGTTTGGTTTTTGTCCCATATCGGATGGGAGAAAGAATTTTTACCTCTTTACAAGTAGGGTGTTGTGCACCTTACTTATTTATGGCGAAGCACCGCGCACGGGCTCGGGCTAGGTGCGAGGGCGTGGGCACGTGAGGCAGTGTGACTGTAGAGGCGCTAGTGGCGCACGTACGCATCGTGTCGCAGATGAGTCGGGACCTCGCGGACCGGAGCGAGACTAGTGCGAGTCATGGTGCGACAGAGGCTAGGTAATAGGTCAGGTGGCTGGTTTCGGAACAGAGAAGGTGCTGTGGGTGTGAGGTCTGACAGATAGACCTCTTTGCTTTTTATAGAGAGCTGTAGGGCTAATTAGAGGGACCTGTGTAACTGCTCATGTAGTAACGGTCCATACCATGCAGTAACAACTGCATGTGGCTAGCCCAACAGCAGTCAGAAACGGCTAGCCATTGAGTCTAAACAGCCAGCATGCAGGTGCATAACTCCTACATGCACAACAGTCAGAAACTGCCATAAACGGCTAGTTTCTCATAACAGCCAGAAAACGACTAGTGCCATTATGGCTCTGGATCAAAACTGTCAGCCACCCTTGCCTATATAAACCGGACAGGTCTGGTTCATTCCAACACAAAAACAGTAATCACAACCTCGAATACCGAACCAGCACTCATCTTAGTCTCTTAGCCTCTCGGTTTGGTTGAAATAAACCAAGCCACTTAGACCAGTGTAGTGGTCTGCTGCTGTCAGAAGAAGAAGACTGTCATTCTTTTCCCTTTCTCTTTTTCTTTATCTGCCAGAGTGTGTTATTGAGTTCCATAGTGGTTCCTTCGTTTTTGCTGAACGCAAAACCACATAAGGCTTGTCGTATCCTGGAAGCAATCCGCCTGCACCTATCAGCAGACTCAAAATAATTTAAGTAGGGGTGAATTACGCTTTAAGGACATCGTGTTTTTCACGTGCTTCAGCCTGTTCTTATTTTCTCGATTTTTCCAATTAATTTATTTTCTAAGATCAGAAATTTTCTCAACAACAAGTACGTTGGAATGATAATGAATAAAAATTAGCCTTCCACACGGACCGCCAAGAGTATCATGCAGTTCTCGGCTACAGAGTCTATACAGGTTGGGGTTTTAAGTTTGTACAGGTTGGGCCCATGGTCCAGTAATCCGTTGATATGATGGTGCCACCATGGGCCATGGGTCGTCCATGCAGAAAGATTCATTGTGGCCAGAAATTGGAAGGGAGAGATGAATATAGTAATGTTTTGCGCTCCACCAACAGAAGGTTGACGACTCAACGGTCAAGATCTTCTGCTCTATGAGATTTTTGTGCATGTCCAGCCAAATCTAAAATTGGATCACTAAACCATGGCTTCACTCAAGTTATTCAAAATCGGTTATGCAATAATAATGGTCATAACTATTATGTGTTACAGGTCGAAACAGTCGTAACAGTCGGTTACAGAAGGAAAGAAAAAGAAGAAGAAGCTGTAACACCCTGTAGCAGCCCCGTAATGGACGGTAACGGCCCATAACAATCCTGTGATTATTTTTTCCTAAAAAAAAAAAGAGAAGGAAAGTTCTGTAACGGCCAATACAATGGCTGGAATGGCTATTACGGCCTGTAGGTATTCCATACGGAGGTGGCCGTTATGGCAATCGTTACCGTTACGAAACACCTTAGCCACACTTGTACAAATAAAAAAACCCAAGCGAGCTGCGCAAACTTTGGAACCAATTCGGATTCCCACAAAGCATTCCAGAGGTATAAAGACTCTGTGACTTGATAAATTCGGTCAGACCTCCGAGTCAAGTTGCGAATCAGCTGAGTCTAGCCCTAGTCGCTCCAATTTTCAATTCTTGAGTCCGACCAATTCTGAGTCACCCCGGACAGATCGCACTGGACTCAATAGACCCAGTTGGTCCTGAGTCGAGTTGATACTCAGCAGAGTCTAGGAGTCGCCTCTGATCTCAATTCTTACCAGCATTGTGAGAACCGGATTGGGTCCGACTGAATCCGAGTTGACTCGGACGAGTCGCACAGTACTAAGACGAATCTTAAAACCATGCTATTTCCACCATCAAGACTGAAGGTTTTCAATTCTGCCAAAAAAGAAAGAGATTGATATGAGCCTCTTTACCCACCAACTCATCATGCAAGCAAAACATCTGATCACATAAAAATGGGCCACACCATGAAGATCACCTTCAACAAAAATCACAGAAGGTGGATCCACTCGTTAGGTGTGCTACACCTTTACCTGTACATTGATTTCAACTGTGTAGCCTGCCTAACGAACAGGCCGCTTAGGCGATCTTCATGGCATGACCCACCCTTTTCACACAGTCGGCCAGGGAAAGACCGGTCCACAACACTCATGTGATCATTTCTCAAAACCCAACATCTCCCCACAAAAACAAAGATCTGTAGACACACACATTCTTCATTAAACATAGAAATTACAAACAAACTCAAACTCAACTTACCCACCACCACTCTTACTATTCCAATGGGCAGCTTCCCAACTCACTATAAATTTCATAAAACCTAATAAACATGGACAGCTAGATGTGCATGCTATTTACGACCATCAAACGTTCCAGCATTCACTGGAACATCGAACACCGCCTTCAATCACGGCCCGCCTGAGTTCCCAAGATACCGATCATCTCTCTCCACCTCAGCTATTCAAACAGCATTACAACATCCATCCATCCATCCATCCATCCGGCGAAACTCAACCGCAATCCACTGGTCCGTTCCGAAGTCCGTTATGCTAGTGTAATCTTGTAACCATTGAGACACCCTCTTATCATTTGTCTCTACTTATTCAAAAAAAGCCTTAAAAAGAGGAAATAACTAACTAACAGAAAGGTTCCTCATTTGCTGCATTTACTAACACTAGAGTGTAAGGGACTCAACCCATGGTGTATGAAGGAGAGGGTAAGTTGATAACAGTGGTCTTGATCTTGGTCATCATGTTGATGCTGTTCGTGATGCCCTGCGACCCAATGCCGCTGTCTCTTAGACCCTGCAATGACATTGGTTGAGCCATGTTCATTAGTGTGCGATGAATGGTTGTACTTGTAGCCATGAATGTTTTAAGGCCTGAAATATAGCTATACCTGGAAGGGGAAATGGTCTGGCCCACGAGCTGGGGCCGAGTTGATCTGGACCGTTCCAGGTCTCCATTGCGTCGCTGATCATCACTGCTTTGTTGATGTCTCTCGTGAAGACGCAGCCCTGTAAGAGAGGAAAATCCAATTTTATACCACAACTGCAGTTATCAAGAGAATTATGGAGATAGAAAACGAAGATCGGTCCTTGTCACTTAACTACTGAAAATTTTCACTTGCTTTCCTATCTTACCAAGCTAATCACCATTGGTAGGATTTCTATAATGTGTACACCATCCACATGGCAAATGTGTATGGTCATCCAGACCGTTGATCAAATGGGGCCCTGCGTGGATGGATCATAGACCAGAAACCAGTGTTTGGACTATCCTGATCATCTGAAGTTGTTCACTTGGGCCATTGAATGTGGACAGGTTCATTTTATTTTTTTTTTTGCTCAAAATTGAGCTCACCCTTGATTTGTGGCCACCATGGTGGACTGGGGTTGCTCAAAATCTTCCGCATTCAAGGATCCTAAATCTTCAGCTGGGCCCCATTGAATGGGATTGTTGGTCATAGTTTTCCATTTTCATATAATGGTTCAGATAATCTGATATGGAAGATACCAGGGAACAAATTATCCCATGATATGGTCCACCAGATCTACAGCTTGTGTCACCACATTGGCTCTGCGTGTACCATTGCTGGGTGGAAAGAAAAAAGCTCTTCTTCTTTCAGTCTAGCATCAGAAAATACCTCAGACTGACCCAATCCGGTTCAGAACCGCACGGCGAGGGACTCGGTCTGAGTCGGCCTGAGTCAAGACTCTACTCAAGACTGAACGAGTCAGTCTGAGTTGCCGAGTCTTAAAACCTTGGAATGGAGCAAAGGCAAACGATTATATACCTGAAGCCCAAAATTGCTGGCATTGCAGTGGTGTATGCCTTCTTCGGCAGAGTTAATCCTGATCACTGGCAACACTGGCCCAAAGGGTTCCTCCCATGCGATCCTCATATCGGGCCGCACGTGATCCAACAACAATGGCCAGATGAGATTGCCCTCCCTCTTGTACTCCTGGCAGAAAGTCGCTCCCTTGGCCTTGGCATCCATAACCAATCCCTCAATGAAGTTTGCAGACGATTCCGACACGACTGGAGTGATATCACAGTCATCCTCAGGTGGGCCAACTGTCAATTTCGCTACCTTTGCGTTCACTTTCTCCACGACAATATCAGCAACAGATTCCATAACCAAGACGACCTTCACAGCGGTACATCTTTGACCACTGTATAGATGATGGACGAGATGTATGTCAATTGGGAAATGTAGTCATCGGTAAGATAAGAGTGAAAATATAATATGCTACTTGCAAATACGCAATTGCAACACAAGATCAGGCCATTCACAAGGCAGGCCGCATGATCATGGCTAAAAGACTCAGTGACTCAGACCAACTTGTCCGATCTCGAGTCGAGTCACAACTCGCCTGAGTTGGGGCTGAATTGGACATTTGGTCTGACTCAGCTGAATCAGGGGTGACTCATGGTGCCAAACCGGCTTGGGTCCAACCAAGTCCAAGTCGACTTGAGGGAACAGGACTTGTCCGTGCCTTAAAACTATACGTACAATCAATGTACCCAGACCTAAACATAGGATGGTCCAATCATTAGGTGGGCTACATTATAAATTGAAATTGGACACTGGAAACCATTTAAATCTCCATTTTTTTTCATATACATGGTCCACCTGAAGTGGACCAACCTGAATTGTGGGCTATGCCAGATTTGATGCAAGGCCCGCTCGATGAACCGCTCTAGTCTGGAGCATGTGCGGCCACTTGTGTAGCAGTTGCCTCTGGTAAATTTCAGCTAATGCATCATTGCGGATGCTTCAAGGAGAATTGTTTCTGTTTACCTGTAAGAGAAACCTCCCTTTACAATATTGCTTGCTACTAAGTCCAGATCAGCGTCTTCAAGCACAATGCAGGCATCTTTCCCTCCAAGCTCCATTTGAAGAGGGATCATGCTGGCCTTCTTTGAAATTGCAATGCCGGTATCTCCACCGGTGAAGCTGCAAGAAAGCAAGGGATTTTCAAGTGATGGGTGATTACAGCTTCTAGACATGAAACTGTAAGCTGATGGAGAGTAAGGTTATTGGATGGTGGAGATGGAGTACTAGAGATCCAAAAGACAAATGCAATCTACCTTATACAATTCACTCCAGGGTGCATTGTGAGAAAGTCACCAATCTCGGATCCTTTTCCAGTAATGCAACTGATGAGGCCTTTGGGGAAACCAGCCAAGTGAAAGCAATGCACCATGTGTAGTGCAGCGACTGCACCCTGCAATGAAAACACGAGCACACACGCAAACGCTCAAAACTGCTACACCATAGAGTCACCAATTAACATGAAGTGAGAGGCTACATGACTGAAACACCAAAGAAAAGGTGGGCCGTGCGAGTGTACAGCCCTTATTACCATCATCTAGGTGGGCCATACAATCGTGCAGACCACACCCATTATCAATAACATGGACGCGGCCCACTCATGTTGCGTTGGGGTACATGGTAGGTGGGATATGCCCCAAAATCTCCAACATGAGCCAATTCAAACCATCCTATCTGTCCCTTCTAAAATGCAGGGAAATTGGTTGTATTTATTCATCTTGATCGGGTGGCTCAAATCATCTAATACAGGAAATTTTAGTGCATTGCTCAGCTGCAATAATGGAGCCTTTCAAATGAATGGCTCATGTTACCGAAAAGCGGTTCCCACTTATACCATTGCTGGGTCAAATAAAAATGCTAAGTACTAAGCAATTAGCTGTGTATGATGGTGATACCTGAGTAGGAGGCTTGAGCACAAGGGAGTTGCCAGCGATTAGAGCGGGAGCAATCTTCGAGACGGCCAGATTGACGGGATAATTGAAGGGTGGGATTGCAAGAATAATTCCCAGAGGAATCTGCAATCAAACAAAACCAAAAATCAACAAACCAACTAAAATCCTCCTAGACTCGAAAACAATGGTTTTCAGACTTGGCAACCAAGATTGACTCGCATGGTCTAGAGTTGTCGCAATTCTCCCAAGTCTCCCAAGTCGTGTATTGAAGCGGATTTGGTAGTACTGAATTTGAGTCAACTCAGATGAATAGTATCAGACTCGTCCAAGTCTTAAAACCATGCTCAAAACAGAGAAAAGATAAACACAAATCATCATTGTCTGTAATGCATTTAGATAGTGCACTGAGAGCTCAACATCCATTGTTCAAAGTCAGTAAATTAGGTGGTGTTTGGATGCTCAATTGGACCAAATTGCTATAAATTCAATCGAGTGTATTGGAAATGGAGTGGTGGGCTATTCAACCAAACCCTTGAATTCCAGTTCCATAAAATATTCATATTCAACTTGGACCGGCAATTTGGGTGCAGTGGATAATCCACTGAGGTTGTTATCATCTATCTTATCAAATTGGAATTATCGCAATTTGATTCTATGTGATTAAGCCAAACATGGCCTAATTGCTATGACCAATCCAGCTCGACATCAACATGGAAATATATGCGCGAATTACAGTTCTCCATTTTTACTCCAAAATCAAACTGATATGCTTCATATGTTCATTTGATTCTTTCTTTTATTTATTTTTCCCCTTAGGATATCAAGTTAAAAATGCAGAAAAGAAATGAAAATTAGGCGCATGTTTGGTTGCACCAGATATCATGAAATTTCATGATAGTTCGCATCAAATTAGACTAATTAATAACAAAATATCATGAAACTTTTGCAACCAAATGCACCCCAAAGGAATACATCCCAAGCCACTTAAATCATAATCTGTTTGAAAATAATTAATAAAGCATGCATTCGGTTGAACCAAATATAATGAAATTTCATGATATGTGGTGCAACTAAACACACCCTCAAGGGTTAAAAAAAAAAAGCCATTTGAACCTCAATGTCTTTTCCATCACTATAAACGAAACCGGCCTGAACCCAGCACGCAATACAGGGCAGTTGGCCTTGGTCTCAGGCCAATCTCAGGCACAAGCCTGTTTGTTTTGGCCCATCATGTGCCCGTGTAGGACTCAGCCCTGGTTCTACTTTGCAGGGCCAGGCTTGGACAGACCTCAGCCTGGCCCGAACCCGGCACGACGGTGTATCTATCAAAAGAAATGGGTGCAGATTTCAAATCCTAAGAAACCAATTACAATACCTTTGAAGTGAGGCAGTACTTGCTCCTCTCATTCCCAGGAAAACTATCAGAAACAAGGAATTTCCCTTCTCCCAAAATCCTCACACCATCTTCAGCTGTGTAGGAAACAAGATCGCCCGACCGTACAACCTTTTGCATGAAAAACATCCCAAAAAACACAACTGAGTGAGAATTCAAACTCAGTTTTGCATATTTACAACATTGGCATTGCAACGTCCGACGTTACCTCAGTGACGGCGTCCTTGGCGGGCTTTGCGATCTCCTTGACAAGGCATTCGGCGATCGGAGCCTTGTGCTCTTTCAGGATTGCAGCGGCCTTGTGGAGGAGCTCGGCCCGCTTCCACAGTGGCGTTTTGGCCCATGATTTCTGAGCCTGCTTCGCAGTCTCCATGACCTTGTTAACCTCCTCTTGGGTGCATGCTGGTAGAAAACACAATGCATGGACATGGGTGAGTTTTGCATTTCTAAAACTCGGACTCAGGAGCTGATTGGCAGGTTTCAAGCTGAGTTGACTCGGGCGAGTCTTTGAGTCGAATCGCTCGTGTTGACTCGGGCTGGTCGATGAGCCATTTTGGGACAGCTCATCTGGTGGGCCTCACCACAAGAAAGAGTAGATGATCCCAATGGCCCCTCGTAGTATACGAATGAATGTTTGATATTCATCTATAGGAAGTCCATTGACTTGATGATTTAAATATTTAACAATTTCTATATTTGCAACCTTAGCCATCCATGGTGGGGACCACTGGATGAGCGGCTCCGATCACCAAGAGTGGGCTCCATGTACGGAAGATAGCCCGAGGAGTATAGAATGGCGTGGTCTGGCCCCTTTCAAATTGTCGTTTAATCCCGAGGTAGCTCGCGAGACCACACCATTCGTAGTCCTGCCTAAGCAAATCTCCATCACACACACTGGATGCCAGCTATTCTAACATCTGTCACCATTTTTTGTACTGGGCCCCATCACTACAGAGATCACAGGCTAAATTTGTACGGCATAGATCAGTTACCCTACACTTTGGGGTGGTCGGCAGAGCCACAGAACAATTAGAAGGAAAGAACTTACTGGCCAAACCAGAAAACAGTTACAAAAAAAAAAAAAACCAGGAATGCTAAGACGACAAGTGCACCTCTCTAAGGTAATCAAGACCATTGATTTGGTGATCTAGGACATGGACGGGCCATGTACCAAAATTCAAACGGATCAGACGGTTCAATCAAAACACATCAACGGCCCAGAAGATTAGCAGTTCAGACCACCTCGCCACATGTACGGTGAAAAACGCAACCACATGGAATTGGAATAACGTGAGTAGCAAAGTAAGACTTTAGTCATAGTTTACCAGCATTTTAAAAATGTTTACAATTCATCCTCCTCACACGTTACATTCACATATAAGAATCTCGGCCATCCAAATTGTGAGGCCCATTGTGGATGATATGATACATATCATCCCTATCAAGAAATCCTAACCGACCAATTGATACCTCCAAAATGGTTTATTAGATAAAAAAACTTGTGAACGGTCAAATTCCAAGAGACAAATCAGATGGTTACAACTACCTCTCAGTTAAATACAACTGAAAGGTCTGGATTTCTCTATAATGAAGCCATGTGTACGGTTGAAGAGTCAGCACCATTTTTAAGATGGAGGTAAACTATCAAAATAGTGCCAATAAAAAGAAGCATTATCTAGAAAATGGATATTCCAAGGATAACTTCTAACACAACCGCCTTGTTTGTCAGCAGTTGTTATTTAAACCGAGATAGCCTATCTCTTGTTTGGCTAAGCCAACATATCCTAGTTTCTCCTTCAAAACAACTGTAATCTTTGTGGGGACCATCAGACTATTAAAGTGAAATGCACTCCGTCCAGCAAGCTTTTCTCCCTCATACCCATCATAGAAACAAATAGAATTGGTCGAATAAAAACTCAATTAAAAAATAAAGGGTAAATCATTTAAATTAAGTGTTGTGGTCCACTTTAAGTTTCAATCATCTAAACATTCGATACGACGCTTTATCTTAGTGGGATGTACCTAATTAACGGTTTGGATTCAATATTTAGACAATCTTATGAGCCCCACGCATAGTGTTTGGTGTGTCTCAAACTCACTGTTGCTTATTGTGTGGTCCACCTAAGTAATGCATCGAGCTTATATTTGATCTGAGGGTCTTAAAATAACAATTCAAATATGACTGTTGAATCAGATGTCATCACACATGGGCAAACACAGGATAGACAGATAAAGAAGAGAATGCTAATTAAGCTCTGTTGGGCCCACCATGAATGTATGTGATTTATCCACCCCATCCATCTGTTTTTCCAGACCATTTTAGGAGTTGATCCCAAACTTTAAGCATATCCATAGATCAAGTGGACCACACTACAGGAAACAGTGGGAATACTGATTTCCACCGTTGAAACCTTCCTAGGGCCCACAGTAATGTTTATTTGTCATCCAAACTGTTCATTAGTTCACAAAAACATGGATGAAGGGAATCAGCCTGATCCAAAACTTCTGTGGGCCCCAAGAATTTTTCAACGGTAGACGTTCAATTAACACTGTTTCCTGTGGTGTGGTCCAATTGGTATTTCGATATGCTTCATTTTTGGGCTCAGGCCCTAAAACTATCTATAAAAATGGATGGACGGAGTGGATAACATCATAAATTACGGTGGGCCCCACAGAGTTTAACTTTTCTTGCTACCAAACAGCTTCAGAAGCTCAAAATCCAATTTCCACCCCGTCTTAGAATTAAAATCCAAATTACCCCCTGAAAGTCGTAAAATTTCAGAACAACCCAACTGAACTGAAAGTAAAGAAATCAACTATACCTTGGACCTTATACTGGGTCTTTCTGGTGGTGGGATTGATGATGGCCACAGATTTCCCGGAAGAGGATTTCTTCCATTCTCCTTCTGAGTAGTATTTGAACACATCACCATCCAAAATCTCTGCAAAAACACCACTCCCTGCCATTGAATTCTCTTACTTTTTCACCTTTTCACCACAGAATAAGAAAGAAAGAGAGAAGAAGAAGAAGATGAAGAGCTGAGAAAAGAAAAGAATAAAGGATTTTCTTCCCTTTCTTTCTTTTTCTTTTTCTCTGTGCTTCTCGAGGAGTGATATTTTTTGTGGTGGAGTTGGAGATGAGAGAAGGGGAGCGTTTGGGTGTGGTATTTATAGCAATCGCAATAGCCACGATTCTCCGATGACATCGGGCAGCTCTCCTTTTCGGTGGTTGGATGCCTGCCAAGATAGCGGTTCATGTTCCTCAAATGACACTCGTCTTTGTTTTAAATTACCTTACTGCCATTGTGACGTCAGCACGTACAACACCCAATCTCCGTGGGGGCCATTACGTTTTTTTTTTTTTTTTTTTTTTTTTTTTTTTTTTTTTTAAATATCCAGCCCGTTAATCAGGTTTAGAGTATCATTTTCACCGCAAAAACAAAATATGGTCTCAAAACTAAAACATGATGGTCCACACTTGTGAGAAATTTTAAAATTACGAGTCAAACCTTTAATTTCACATCGTATGGCCCGCATGAGTTTTTGGATGAGGATTGATTTTGTATTTTACCTTCATCCTGGTGATTCAAACATGATGAATGGGTTGGATGAAATATAAACACCATGGTGGGCCCAGAAAATCAATCTCTAGTCAGCCCTCCATCTTAATAATTTATTGCCGTGTGATCTGTTGATCGAGTGCCTTCAATCCATGGTTGAAATAGGATTTTTCAATTTGAGAGATAGCAAGGTTTACATCTATAAAATTTTAAAGTGCCTTCAATACATTGTTGAAACAGGCTTTTTCAATTTGAGCGATTGCATGGTTTCGATATATAAAATTCTGAAAATTCATGTTTGCTTGAAAGGACCCTACTAAATGACTTGAAGGTATGTCATCTTAGATATAATCAATTACATTCCGTAGAGTTCATACACTCTTTTTTTCTTTTTCTGATTTAAGCATGAGAGGGTTTTCCGCCGACATGATCAACACCCATTCACAATTCTTTTATTTGTGATATCAGGTCCCATTGCTTGAAGGTTCTATCATCCGCATTGTCTATCTCCATTCAATACGTCTAGTGGCGAAGATCTAAAGTTGGTCCCTGATCAACATCTTTTACCCATCTTTTACGTTAACATATTCGTGTCGTCTATGGGAAAGACAAGATCGTTCTCACTTCATCTCTTTGCCATCACTAAAAATCTCTATCTTTCGCAATGCCTCTAAAGAAAGGCAAGCAACTAGTCGGGGCATCCACTTCTGCACGAACGTCAGCCCCAATGGGTTCCTAGCACCAGGGGGAGGATGTATCTCCCTCTCAAGGGAGGCATGCCCTTCCGCCACCTATGCCGTGATCTCTGGGCTCGATAGATGATGCCACAAGAATCAATGTTGTTGAAGCAGATCTGTAAACGATACGGGCCGAGATCACCCGGTTCGCAGACATCGCGAGATGATTGGAGCCCCCGTCGCTCCTCCGCAGCCCAATGCACCTCCACATTCCATCCACTCCCTTCCACCACTAGAGCAACATGGATAAAATATGCCTACGGTAAGTTGGGCTGGACTATCTGTCCAACCACCTGTTCAAGCTCCAATTCACCAAGCAAGTAGTAGCCTTCTAGTGAGAGATCTACGTCACTCACTTGATGCTAGACATCAAAACCAGGGTAATAATGACAGGCATCAGAACCAGGGGGAGGGACCGAAGCTGTTGAAGTCTCTAGCAGTAATCACACACCAACATGAGAGAAAGACCTAGAGAAGTTGAAAGAGAAGTTCGCCACTATGGAAAAGTGTTACCAACCCAGCGCACCTTTGTTGATACAAGCGATGGTGGACCAAATTGATCCACCATTCACCAAGGATATTATGAAGGCGCCATGATCGGAGAAATTTTGGGTGCCTAGCAACATCCCTCACTACACCTTTAGGTCTTATATGGAGCTTGAAAGCACGAGTCCAGCCATCACGTGTAAAGCGCTCTCTCTTACTCTCAAAGATGCAACAAGAACATGATATAACAATCTAAAACCACATTTCATTGGTTCTTTTTCAGAAATATGCACTTTGTTCGTATCACGGTTCCTTGGGAGGAGGAAGATGAAGAAGCCAGCGGCTCACCTGGCTACGATTGAACAAAGATCAGACAAGTCTTTAAAAGACTTTATGGTCCGTTTCACTTCCGAATCAGTGCAGATAGGAGGGATACACTGACGAGGTCGACTTGACTGCCCTCCTTAGTGGGGTTAGAAATAGAGAATTCCGTTTCGCTCTCGATAGGTTCACCCCAAGAACAATGACTGAGTTACAAGCTAAAGCCCAAAAGTACATTAACACCGAGGAGGGGGCAAGGGCTAGACGTGAAGCCGAGGCTAGGCCCAGTGGCAAAAGCAAGAAACATGAGGAGTCTTCATCCTTCGATAAGAAAAGGCGAAAGGAGGATCGACGAGGCCGATCCCCAAGAAAGGGCCCTCTAGAAGGCTGATATTCAGAGTACACTCCTCTCAACACCACGAAAGAAATGATCTTTATGCACATTAAATATCAAAAGTACACGAAGTGGCCTTCCAGAATGAGGACAAATCCCGAAAAGAAGGACAAGCAGGAAGCATTACGAGTTCCATCGAGATCACTGACCATAATACGAGGGATTGCATGACCCTCAAGGATGAGATAGAAGCGCTCATTCGCCAAGGCCACCGCCGCGCATATGTCCATCGGCGAGACTGATCCCCCAGAAGACACGAAAGATCTCCTCATCGGCCGAAATGATCATAGTGAGACAGATCACAACAATGACAAGATTGCCAACCAAAAGCACAACCTAAGCCCTTTAAGCCCGCAGAAGAAATCCGCACTATTTTTTGCGGGCCTAGAGTTGGTGGAGATTCAAATAAGGCCCATATGAGAAAGGCCCTATATGAGAAAGGCCCGAGAGCCCCTTCAAATAATACTTTTAACAAGGATACCTGATAAATAGCCTAGATTAGATCACTTGGTTATCACTTTCTCTGAGGAGCACGTAAAGAGAATACATTTATCACATGCAATTGTAGTGATGCCAAGAGTGTCAAACTATATCCATCTATTTTGAAAACTCATTTTAGGACATGGTCTGAAGAACGATGCGTATCCAAATCTCAAGGGGACCACAATACAAGAAACATAAGTAATCGACCATTAAAGATTCATCATGGGCCACAAAACTTTTTGATCAGTTTCTATGGTCTCTTCATCTAGGTCCTTTTGAGGTTCTCAACAGGTTCGATGGCAAATAAATATGCCGGTGGCCCCATGAAGTTTTTAATGATGGAGATTCAATCACGACTATTTCATGCAATGTGATCCGCCTAAAATTTGGATCTGCTTCATTTTTGGAATCATGCCCTAAAATGAGCTCTCAAAATGGATGGACGGTGTGGATGCAAGGAAGATACATCAAGTGGGCCCCACAGTTAGGGTTTCATCCAAACCACGCCCCTGTTCTACACAGCAGGCACAACACCCACACTTTGTGGGGGGCCGAATATGTTATATGTTTGACATCCAGTCCGTTCATCAGGTTTAAATTCTCATCTACACAACCAAAATAAAATAAAATCCCAATAGAAAATATGCTGGGCCACGCCACTGAGAACAACAAATCTTTAATACATCGTATGGCTCACATGAGTTTTTTTTTTATGAGTACAGACTTTGTATTTGGCTTTTATCCTGGCGATTCAAACCTGCTGAATGGGTTGGATGGAATACAAACATCACGGTGGGCCTAGAAATCAATCAATAGTCAGTGTTCCATCTGAATATTTTCCTGTGGTGTGGTCAACTTGAGTTAATAGATCATACCGATTTTCTGGTCAGACGGCCTAGAATTGAGGACGCACCTGATCGACAGAGTAGATGTCATGAAGACAACGTGGTGGACTGGCATGTCTTTATTGTTGTACACGCTACGTACAACAGGTGTTGTACAGTATTCCGGTCTGCCTTTTTATGAGAGAAATTTTCGACTGTAAACCTCTCTTTTGACCATTATTCCCAACTAAACCTCCAATAGTTTTGTTTCCAAAAGTAAACTTCACTTGTACGGATGTGACATTTTGGGACCGAAATACCTCTGTTGTTAGGATTTATTCCTTCTAAAAAAAACCTATTTTCTCCTCGTTTTTTTCCTCTTCTAAATTCAAAACTTATTTTTTTCTCTCATCTATAGCAAAAAAAGCGTCATCTCTTTAGTTTTGAGATCGGTTTTCACTTCAGAGCACTATTTTTCTATTTCTTCAACTCGTGTTTCATTGGAAATGAGGCTATGGTGTGGACCAGGTAAGAACGAAGTGTTAGTACATATTTTGTTGTCAATTGGCGTGTTGGTTGGTCGCGTCTTGTCGGATGAGCTCCGGTCGAAGTATTGAAGATCAAGACTTGAAGATTACGCTTCGTCTATTGCTCAAGCTAATGCTGCAACAAGATCCCAGGTAAGTTGCATATAGATTGACCATAGGAAACCCAAAACATCAAAGAAATGGCGTAAAAGACTCACATATTTTATCCCCATTCCTATCGACCCTTGCACAAGTTGATCAGACTTGTGAACCATGGCTGGTGCTAAATGTAATTGAAGATATGTCCATATTTTGGACCCTTTGCACCAAATCGCTGCATACTTCACATCTTGAAGTAATCCTCTGCTATGAAGAGGCAGATGGGCAGCCGACCGGTCTTAACCGGTCAGCCAGGAGCTTAAATTGGACCAAGGCCTGCTGTTGTTGTTTCAGCTGGACTGCCGACCGGTCATGACCGGTCGGCCAGTAATTCAATCACTCTAGCAGCTGTGCTGAAAGAATTCATATTGGCAGCCGACCGGTCATGACCGGTCGGCCTTCACAAAGCACTTGTATATACAGCAAGAATAGCCGACCGGTCATGACCGGTCGGCCTTCACAAGTCTTGAGGTCCAGCATATTAGTCAGTAGCTCCAGCAAGAGGGTCCGACCGGTCATGACCGGTCGGCCCATGTTAGTTAGTCTCTCCAGCAAGAGGGTCCGACCGGTCATGACCGGTAGGCCCATGTTAGTTAGTCTCTCCAGCAAGGGAGTCCGACCGGTCATGACCGGTCGGCCAGTCCCAGATGATGGCTTGTATTTCAAATGCTGACCGGTCCGTCCGGCCGGTCGAGTCCGTGCTCTGACAGGTCGGACGTGACCGTTTTAGATCCATTGGGGCTATCATTTGGGGCTCTATAAAGCCAGGACTTGAGGTCTTTCTTGGTATGCATTCAACACCCATTCAGAGCTGAGAAAGAGAGCATTTACTCCCATCCTTCCTCCCTCTTAACTCCCTTGAGTTCATCATTCAAACTTGGCCATTAATGGCTTGTCATTGAGTATTCTAAGCTCGGTTTGAAGTATGAACTCAAGACCTTCATTCATGGCTGACCTACCTTCTGAATATCTTTATTAGGTCACTTAAAGCCATTGAATGCTTGAAGATTGGTAGTTCCCTCATTACCATTGCATTGAATAGGCATGAGGAACTAGACCAACTCTCTCCCAACTACCCGGCATCAACATATCCTCATCATTTGCATCAGTAGCTGATCTTGGGAGCTCAAAGAGAAGCTGAAGCACGTGGAGCTGAAGCTACTCATCAAAGGAATCGAATCGGGGCTCAATCGTCTAGGTATGTCTAGTATTTGAGAGTCCATCTTTTAAATCTCTATTCCCTGGATTGGGAAACTCCGGCGGGAGGGTACGTGACCGTCCTTGGATTAGGATTGGTGAGAGTTTGAGATCCAAACTCGTCAAGTCCCTGGATTGGGCCATCGGCGGATGGTATACGCGGTCCTAGATCAAAGGATGTCAAGGTTGATGGTTAACCTGATTTAAAACCAAGACTATAGTGAAATCCGGTGGTCTCATAGGTTGAGATCGTGAACCGGGAGTGGAGTAGGGAAACCGAACCACTATAAATTGCTGTGCATTGTGAGATTGAATGATTGCTATATGTTGAATGGTTTAGTCAATCATGAATGCTAACTGTTTGATGAAATGCCTATGATAGTCCTTGCTCACAAACTGCTCATATAATTGTCTTGAATGCTATTGTGATTATCTTATTTGATAAGATTGACTTGGTTTGTTTTTAATTACAATTAGAATTTAAAAAAGTCCTATTCACCCCCCCTCTAGGACATTAGGCATATCTCCAAGTATCTCTATAGGCGGTAAAACCGTAATTTCAATTGGTATCAGAGCGGGTTCCTCCGTTCAGGTTTAAAAACCCGGAGTGAGATCCTAAGAGAGCTTGAAAATATGTCTAGAGAGGACTCTTCATCCGTTACTAAGCCTCGCTTCTTTGATGGGTCTAACTATCCATATTGGAAAGCCCGAATGCGCATCTTTTTGGAATCTATTGATTCGGACGTTAGGGATATGATTGATATTGGATATAAACCCCCAATGGTCACTATATGTAAGGAAGGTGAACCGGATGTCCTCAAGCCAAAAGAAAAGGCAATGTGGACCGATTATGATAAAGCTCAACGGGTCTGTAATGCCAAAGGGCTGAATGCCATCTTTTGTTCAGTATCTAAAGATGAATTTGGCCGGATTCAAAATTGCACAACCAGTAAGCAGGCATGGGACATCCTTGAGGTTACTCATGAAGGAACAAGCATTGTTAAAAACTCAAAACTTCAGCGCCTCTCCACACAATTTGAAAATATTACTATGGAGGAGCATGAAACATTCACTGACTTCTATACCAAGCTGAACAAGATTACAAATGAAATGTGGGGCTTGGGGGATCCCGTTCCGGAGCATAGACTATGTAGGAAAATTCTGAGATCCCTACCGGAACGGTTCTCTTCCAAAGTTACTACCATCGAAGAATGTAGGGACCTAAATACCATGAAAGTTGAAGAACTTCTCGGGTCCCTTCAAACCTATGAGCTAGGTTTCAAAACTCCCTCAAAATCCAAAAGTACTGCCCTGAAATCTTCCCACAAGAAGCAAGAGTCTGAATGTGGAAGTGAGGAAGATCCTGATTTAGAAGAAATGGCACTTATGGCCAAGAAATTTCAAAAATTCTTCAAAACTAAAGGAAATACCTCTAGAAGGAAACCCTACCAGAAGGGTAAACCTTTTGACTCCAAGAACAACAAAGGAAAATTTTTTAAGTCAAAAGATTCTCAATGCTACAAGTGTAGAGGATTTGGTCACATTGCATCCGAGTGCACCAATAACAAAGCCAAGAAAAAGGCAATGGCGGCTACATGGGATGAGACTGAAGAATCTGAATCAGAATCAGTCCTATACCAAAGTGAGGAGGAGCAAGGTTCAATCAGAATTTTAATGGCCTCCATTACTGATATTGTACCTCAAATTGAGCTCATTGCAAAGATCACCGGAGACATTGATGATCATGAATCCTTCAACACAGAAAATGATTCCTTGAGTGATGATGAGAATGAGGAGGAAGGCCTTCAGGAGGTTTACAACCAACTATACATTGAAAATATAAATACCATCAACAAGTTGGGCCAAATGAAGGCTGAAAATGACAAACTGATGAAAAATCTTGACGGATTAAAAATAGAGAATCAAAAGATGTGTCAAGATCTAGAAGAACTGAAAAGGAAGAATGATGAGCTTGAACAAGAAAAGAAAAAGCTCGTGAGTGGTGAATCTCTAGACAAGCATGCTAGACTTGAGAGAGAACTCAAAGAGGCGAACAATGAAATCAATCGTCTTAAGTGTCAAGTCGTTGACTCTAGAAGACGGTTCGCTCAAGGAGAAGAAAACCTGGAAAAACTCCTCGGTGTTGCAAGATCACCAATGGACAAAAGAGGTTTGGGCTATGATAGTCACACTTCAAAAACCACCTCAGTCCATCCAATTGTTAGAAATGGTCATGGTGCATCCGGAAGTAAAACTAGAGCCTCTCCTATCTGCCATGCTTGTGGAGACATTGGCCACTTAAAATTTAAGTGCTTGGTATTCAAAAATCCGGTCAGAAACTTGAAAGGTAAATTTGTACCGACCGGGAAAAATGTCCAAGCTAATTGGAATCCTCTCATGCATTCTTCACCTAAGAGGGGAAACATTCGAAAGAATTATCCTGCTCTTCCTAGGAAGGATAAGAGGATGGATGAACTGTTAGAGCAAGTTAAAATGCTGAATTTGAAAACGGCTCTTCTGTTGCGTGAAAAAGAAAAATCTAATTTTCCAAAGAAAACTAGAGAATCTCACCATAAGAACACCCCTTATAAAAAGACAACAACTAAATGGGTTGTTAAGAACAATTGCTTAGTCATTCATACTGCCTTAAAAGCTGGGAATACTCCTAGATGGTACTTGGATAGTGGTTGTTCTAGACACATGACAGGTGATAGATCTCAATTTTGTGCATATGACGAATTTGATGGTGGGTCTGTCACATTTGGTGATGGGAGCATAGCTAAGATCATTGGTAAAGGAACCATCACAGGGCCAGGTTTGCCTGAAATTGAAAATGTATTGTATGTTGATGGCCTTAAACACAACCTACTGAGTATCTCACAGATTTGTGATGAAGAGCACTCAGTAAGCTTCTCCAAAGATATGTGCAAGATCATGAACTCCACAGGAAAATTAGTCATGAAAGGTCTACGCACAGGAGACAATTGCTATGTCGTTGAAAATCATAACAATTCAAGCTCCTCCACCATGTGTCATGTGACCATTCAGGATGAAACGGAATTATGGCACCATCGACTCGGTCATGTACATTATAGAAATCTGTTTAAACTAAGTCAGAAAAATTTGGTGAGAGGTCTACCCAAGATGGGTAAAAGACCAAATACTGTGTGCGCCGCATGCCAAAAAGGTAAACAAATCAAAGTTGCACACAAGAGAACCTCTATCCTGGTAACATCAAAACCATTTGAAATGCTACACATGGACCTAGTTGGTCTTACCAGGGTACTTAGCCAAGGTGGAAAATGATACTTCTTTATAGTCGTTGATGATTACTCCAGATTCACATGGGTCGCCTTCCTAAGAGAAAAATCTGACACTTTTGAGGAATTCAAAAAACTAGTGAAGCGACTACAAAATGAGAAAGGATACATGGTAGCAAGAATCAGGAGTGATCACGGCGGTGAATTTAAAGATCATCGCTTCAAGGCATTATGCGATGAATTGGGCATTCGTCATAAGTTCTTAGCTCCCAAAATACCTCAACAAAATGGGGTTGCTGAAAGGAAAAACAGAGTGTTGTTGGATATGGCCACAACTATGCTTAATAATAAGAAACTTGCTCAAAATCTGTGGGCCGAAGCTGTTAACACTGCCTGCTATATTGTTAATCGAGTTTATTTAAGGGTAGGTCTAAACAAAACAGCTTATGAACTGTGGTGTGGAAAAACACCGAATAGTTAAATATTTTAAGGTCTTTGGTAGTACATGCTATATTCTGAGAGACCGAGAAAATTTGGGAAAATTTGAATCCAAAAGTGATGAGGGTATCTTCTTGGGATACTCATTGAATAGTAGAGCTTTTCGTCTATACCATTACTTCGCTTATAAAAGCATATTTGGAGTCATCATCACCTTCTTATACAAGAGTACATGTGACTTCGTCTATACCATTACTTAGAAGAGTACATGGGTCTACATCCTCATCTTCACTTACAAGAGGACATGTGTATTCATCATCACCGTTACGTACAACAGGACATTTGCCTTAATTACCTGAGGCGTTTCAAACTATCAAACTTCATGGATGTTGAATTTAATGTGCCTTTTGAAGATGAAGCATTCGTCAATGCGGATCTGTCAAAATATAATGGATCGCTGAATGAGTCGAATGAGATAGTTGTTGGTTAAACGTTTAAGGACAAGAGATGATGCCAGTATGTGTTGAGCCAATTTGCCATGAAAAATCACTTCCAATATCGGGTTCTGTACTCATCAACGAAGAGATTTACTATGGTGTGTTTCGAAGATAATTGTGAATGGAGGGTCCATGCATCAAGGGTAAATGATGCAGGAATATTCAAGATTCAAACTTACACGTCCAAACACACATGTGGAATGTTATGGATGCAGAGTGATCATCGGCAAGCAAGTAGTAAGTTAACCAGTGATTTGGTTATTAGTCGTATTGAACAACGCATGGGATTAAGCCCGAAAGACATTGTATTGGCTATGCATGAGAAGTATCATATTCTTATCAGCTACAAGAAGGCATGACGGGCCAAGGAGATCGCAATCAAGCGTGTAATAGGATCTTACGAAGACTCTTACAATGAACTCCCGGCCTATTTGCATGAGCTACGGAGGGCCAACCCAGGAACAGTGACTACCATGCTTGTTAACTCACAGACAAGTAGGTTCGAGAGATGTTTTGTTGCTTTCGGACAGTGCATCAGAATTCTTCAAACTTATCTCCGAAAGGTGTTGGCAATCGATGCGACTCACCTAAAATGTAAATACAAGGGTGTTGTATTTGTTGTTACAACCCTAGATGGTAATAATCAAATTGTACCAATAGCATTTGGTATCAGAGAATCAGAGAACATCAACAGTTGGAAATGGTTCGTTGACAACCTCAATTTTACGTTAGAGTATCTTCCAGGACTTGTGATATTATAGACCGACATAAATTTTTAATGAAAGAAATCACTAAAGTCTTCCAATACGCAACACATGGTTACTGTGCCTATCATATCTACAGAAACTTGGTTGACACATTTAAAGACAAGTCGTTGGAAACATTATATTGGCAAGCTATAAAGACGTGCAGAAAGGCTGAATTTGAAAAGATAATGCACAATATTAAAATGGCAAACCTTCCAGTATTTGCATGGTTGACAGAAATAGGATACGAAAGATGGGCATCTTCACATTTTTCAGGAAAAAGATTCAACTTCGTGACTACGAACATATCGGAGTATGTTAATGCTTTGTTCAAGGAAGCAAGATAGTACCCTGTTACTAGATTGATAGAGACAGTCAGATTAAAGATCCAAGAAATGTTCTATAAGAGAAGTGAACGTGCAACAATATTTAATGGACCATTGACGAAATGGGCAGCAAAAGAAATAACGGAACTTATACCGATGACGCGTGATGTCCGCTGTCATGTAATCTCTCGAGACAAATATTATACTACAGGAGATTACAAAGACACACTTAAGCTTAGCGAACTTTCATGTACATGTCGCGAGTTTGACGTCAAAGTGCTACCTTGTATGCATGTTCTTTCGGCATATATAAAGTATAATCTTCCTCATCATAACTATTGTTCTTCATTTTATACGGTTGAAAATTACTGAATGTGCTACAGCCAACCACTTTACCCAGTTCGTAATAAGAGTGAATGGGAGTTATCGGACCAATTCAAGGAGTTTTGTGCGAAAATTAAACCTCCGAAAGTAAGGAGGTCAGCTGAAAGACCGAAGAAGATGGAAATTCTTTCACGTGGAGAGGAACGAAAAAAGTCAAGTGTGGTAGGTGTAAACAAATATGTCATAATTGACGTAGATGCAAGTTTCCAATACCTGAGAAATAATATATCTTTATCTTCATTTACAAGTAATGATGGTTGATGGTTGTAAACAATAATGATTTAGCTATCTATATATATATATATAATTAATGATGATTAATTGTTGTATTTTCAATGTGATCACGTTGAATGTATTCTGTGCACAGTGGATTTCAACGTGATCGCGTTCAATGTATATTGTGCTCGTTGAAATTGAAGACGATCGCGTTGAATTTCCACTGACTTTGTTGAAATCTCTCTTTGCTCATTGAAATTCCACTATGCTCGTTGAAATTCTACTATGCTCATTGAATTTCAACGTCTTCGTGTTTAAATTCGTTGAATTTCAAAGAGAGCTCGTTGAAATTCTACTGTGCTCGTTGAATTTCAACGAGATCGTGGTGAAATTACACTGTGCTTATTGAATTTCATCGAGATCGCGTTGAATTCAACTATGCTCATTGAATTGCAACGAGAATGCGGTGAATTTATTCTATATGCTCGTTGAATTTCAATGAGATCACAGGTGAGTTTCATTGTGCTTGTTGAATGTCAACGAGATAACTAGTGAATTCCACTATGCTCGTTGAATTTCAACGAGATCTTTGTGCCTGCTCATTACACCCATATCTAACATTGACATTCACAAATCGATTCTCACGACATACTTTCAATATTCATATTACAAAATTCACAAATCAACATTCATAATATACATCCACAATTCATATTAGAACTTTCACAATATCATTTGAACATAATTTAAATTCATAAAATTTTTCACTTCCTCACATGCCTATGACTAATCGGCGACGCTTAAATAATCGTAAGCCAATGAATTCCTAAATGTACGAGAGTGTGGTTGCAACTCCTTATCCTTCAAAAGTAGACCGCTGCTCAAGATGTCTATATACTTCGTAACGAATATGCCACAATCATAACCATTCGTTTGCTTTGGTATAGATGCATCAATGCGGACATTCCATTCATTTCTTTCAAGCGCAGATGTATCTCCAGTGGCGTGAAATAGAATATAGAGTGCTTCAGTTATGATTCTCAGTTCTTTCTTGTATCTACTCTTTCCTTTGGTATCTAAACTATCAAGAATAATAATCTCTCTTGCTTCCGGGTGGATGAAAAGAAGAAACCAATATCGACCGTCCTAGTTCATTGGTACATACACATGTCCATGGTAAACACAAGAAAATAAAATACAAGACGCAACCATTGTCTATTGGACCACAGTGGATAAATTTAAGACGATAACCTTACCTGTTCATAGCGTCAAAATTTCTTTGATCCGTCTTCTCCCCTTACAATAGCAAATGTAGATTCTTTCTGATTTCCTTCACAAATCAAGCGCCACACTTCGCTATCATTTAAATCCCGATAGCTTCTCAAGAGAGGAAGACACTTATTGAGACATTGCTGTTACAATAGAATTTACATATTACTATATGTCTTCTACAATCAAAAATAAAATAACCATAATCTAAAGTAAACAATTACCTGAAAAAAATGTGGGGCAGAACTTATAATCTTGTGGATATGCTACCTTGCAATCATCCTGCCTTTTTTTTCAAAAAATTAATGTATGTGTCGATAGCCTAAGTAAAAAATAATAATAATAAGATTCAACTCAATGTTTATATAGGTCGTAAATATAAGTAACTTAACGAAAATAATTTGACAATACTTACAAGGTTATTGACCTAGTCATCTGTCTTCCAAATGCTGTTAAATGATTCTCCTGATTTCGTATTATTATTTTCTTTATACCAATCCTTATACACTTGTAATCCTCCTCCGATAACTCTCTAAACGGGTCCATCGGTACATTAAATGATATCGGAGAAGTATCTAACACTTTTAATTCCTCAGCTTCACTGATGATGCCAGTTGATGTAGGAATGACTGATAATGATACGTATGAGGATTGTTTAATGTATGATGACTTTAATGGCCTTTTTGGCCTTCCTTTATTTACATGAGTACTTTCACATTCTTCTTTATTTTCCTCTTTCACCACCAAATGTGAACCCATTTCTTTATTGTCCAGTTCCACATCGGAAGTAGAAACAATTAATCTTTCTTCTTCCTATATAGTAGAAACAAGTAAGAAATAAATGAAAGTAATAATAAAGTAGTTAACATTCCACAAAAAAAATTATTAAATTTTGTATAATCCATCTTCAAACTTCTTCCTCTTCATATCTACAATTTTCTTCAACTCTGATATCTCCTTCATCAACGCTTCTCTCTCCTTTTTAATCTCTTCTCTCTCCCTTTTCATTTCTTCTCTCTCTCCTTTTTCATTTCTTCTCTCTCAGTCTTCCTCTCCTTCTTCATCTCCTCTCTCTCCTTCTTCATCTCTTCTCTTATTCTTCCTCTCATTCTTCATCTCTTCTCTCTCCTGCTTCATCTGCTTTCTCTCTTTTTTCAGTTTCTTTCTTTCTTTTTTTTATCTGTTTTTTCTCTTTTTAGATTTTCAATCAACGTTTTCAAATCTTCATCGACCTCTCCCCCTCTCACTCCCTTTCCTTCTCCTTCTCCCTCACTCTCCCCTCCTTCTTCTCCCTCTCTCACTTCCTCTTTTACTTCATCATCCCCCTCTTCCTCTTCTTCTTTGTCATCTTTGCAATCCCCATTTTTCTCTTTTTCTTCATCTTCTTCTTCTTCATCTTTACCTTGGATGTATCTAGTATCCTCTTCCTTTGGACTTTTCTAGTCATCCTTCCAATGCAATTGGCTTCAATGCCCTGTAAAATTAACATTATTAAATATCATCAAATACATGTCATAAAGTAAATGTAAGTTAAATTAAGGCCAATGATTATCTTACCTGGAACTTTTCTCGAAGTACCCGAACTGCCTTCGTCTCAAGTTCTTCATTTGTTGGTTCCAGGGTAAGCAGCACGGTGGTCTATGTTTATAAGTTACTACAAAATTAGTATCTAACACATCTACAATAATATCTGGTCTAGCAACGAATTTGTAATGGAATGCTACTTACATCTTCACGTTTCAAAATATCATCTATTGTCGGATACCTCCAACCCTTCCACCCTCGATATTTCATGAAGCGTGGAAGTTGGTTGGAAACAAATGATATCGAAATAGAAGCTAGGGCTGGAACCCTTTCAACGGCCCATATCTGTGACAATGACATCAAATTTCATAAGATTCAAAAACTCTAGTTTGAAAAATATACTACTTATGTGAAATAAACAAAGAATGCTTACTTGTAATGGAAATATGCAGCCGTAGACATTGTATGTTTTTCCTCCTGACCTTACTGCGTGACTAGCGTTTTGTACCCCTTGAGACATTGACTCGAATGCCACATTGCCCCATGGATACTTATTGAATTCTTCCAAAGAATTAACCAAGTCAATGAATAGGGGGTTGCAATGATTCTTCGTGTCTGTCCCCCTTACAAAAAACTCCACACACATTAACAAAGTGATCTTCACAACATCTGCATGCTTATTTGAATTGACAACTTTTTCAAATGCATGTAGTAGACTATTTTTTACAATAGGGTATTTTTTTTAAATAAGTTTCTTTTATCGACTTTTTACTAGTCGATTTCTCAAGGGTGTACATGTCTCCAATCTTCAGCCCTGTTATAAGGGCGAAGTTCATCTCGATAAACTTTAGAAAATTTCTCCTCATTTCAAATACCAGCTCACCCATGTCACTTCTGTGTCTTAAAAGAAGTGAGTGAATTATGGCTCCGTTGTATCTGAATGAGGGGATGTCTAACAGAAATGAAAATTGAGATTCTCGAAACATATTCAATCGACTCTTGTGCTTCTCTAATCCCTCATTCACAATATCAAACCACTAAGTCAGTGAACATCGAGCGGAATTGTTTGGGTAAACATTCCTTGGGTGTTCTTCAATTCCTACAAAGAAAATATATGAAACGTAAAACTATCAGTGTGATTGTTGAATTTTTCAGTTCACTCGTTGAATTTTTTATAGTGCTCGTTGAATTATATCTGTGCTCGTTGAAATTGAACGAGATCTTGTTGAAATTCAACGAGCACAGATATAATTCAACGAAATCTCGTTGAAATTTACCACTGTGCTCATTGAAAGTCAACAAGATAGCGTTGAAATTCACCGCGAATTTCAACGCGATCTCGTTGAATTATATATGTGCTCATTGAATTTCAACGAGATCTCGTTCACTTTCAACGAGATGATCTCCTTCAATTTCAAAGTAATCTCATTGCATTTCAACGTGATCACGTTGAAATTGAACGCGGTCTCCTTGAATTGTCACTGTGCATGTAGAGATTCAACGCGATCGCATTCAGATTCAACGTGCTCGCATTCAATTTCAACGAGCTCTCTACAAGATCTCGTTCACTTTTATCTATGCTCGTTTAATCTCAATGATGTGATCGCGTGATCGCGTTACATTGTCATTCAAATAACAACTGCATCCTCAACATTTCAAGGTAACATTGACATTTCTACAAATACCTTGTATGGTTGATCAAGCCATAATATTCCCATTTCAACATTTCAAGGTTACATTGGCATTTCTACAAACACTTTGTATGGTTAATCAAGCCATAATATTCCCATTTCAAACATTTCAAGGTTACATTAGCATTTCTACAAACACTTTGTATGGTTAATCAAGCCATAATATTCCCATTTCAACATTTCAAGGTTACATTGGCATTTCTACAAACACTTTGTATGGTTAATCAAGCCATAATATTCCATTTCAAACATTTCAAGGTTACATTAGCATTTCTACAAACACTTTGTATGGTTAATCAAGCCATAATATTCCCATTTCAATATTTCAAGGTTACATTGGCATTTCTACAAACACTTTGTATCCCAAGGTTAACGAACAATCTTAAAACAAAAATCACCCCCAAATATTCAAACGAACAATCTTAAAATGAAAATCACTCCCAAACATTCCTAAAACATACATTTCCGTAGCCTTCTTGGACGAAGGAGCCATAATAACTGTTGAAAACTGAAGATATATGAACGAAGATGAAGATGAAAATGAGAATGAGATGAAAATTATGTGTCTCATTGAATTTCAACGAGATCAATCAACGAGATCGCGGTGAATTTCGAAAGGAACAAGGGCAGTTTGGTCAGAAAAATAATGAAAATTTACTTTGGGGAACAAAACTATTGGAGGTTTAGCTGGGAATAATGATCAAAAGAGAAGTTTACCATAGGAAATTTCTCATGACCGTGCTGCCCGGACCTGAATCATCTGCAACAGCTATTTTAAGTAGTGCGTACAACACCAAGTTCTTTGGCGTCACCGTTCATCTGGTGGGCTTCTCTTTTCTAACGTTGGTGAAAAGTATAAGCCAGATTCAAATCTCATGTGGGACACATCACAGGGAACAGCGTGGATGGGACGTTAACCATAGTTTGTATGTGGGGCCATCAGCTTAGTGATTTTAGGAGTAATTATATTTTTACCTGCAGTTTGGCTTATCTGAGTCTTTTTTCTAGATGAAAATTTGGATTTACGGTAAGCATAAAGGTCCTCACCAGATGGACGGATCGGATTTCGCATATTAAATATTATGGGCCCCACATAGCCTGGGTGTTGTAGGCTGTGGGAAAACAGGTATAGTTCACGATTCAATACCTTACCGAGAGGACGGAATCCTCCGCCGCCTCGTTGTTGTACGCATCGCGCGTGCAACCTACGTGGGCCCACCATTTTGTGCGTGATATCTACTCACGATGGGGATCAATGGAAAGGGGACGCTAATTATAGGTTCTGGGTGGGGCACAATGGTGTTTATATTCCATCCTATCTGTTCATGGGCTTGGCCTCATCATAATGAACAGATGCTCGGAAAATCAGCCTGATATAACGCTCATGTGGCCCACATCTTGTGAATTTTGAAATATTGATTTTCCATTGTTTCCTATGGTGGGTCCAAATCAATTTTCTATAGATCTAAGTAAAATTGAAAAATCTCACATCATGGATGGAGTATATGTCACAAGAAAATACATGCAGCATATAGCTATTAAAGTCAACGGTTAAAAAACATTAATCATGTAGCTTAATGGAAACATTGGTTAGTCACTCAATTGTGATCTTATACTTATGGTCCATTCGAGATTTGGAATTTCATCATTTTTGGCCAAACATCATGTCAAACATCACATTTGTACACTAATAAAGAATATTGAAGTTGATTTAGTAATTAAATTATAAATATACTTCATAATTTCATTGTGTTGCCCATAGCAAGGGCTTAGGGCCTACCATGATGTATGGGTTTTATCTACAATGTCCATCCAATTTTTTCATATCATTTTAGACTACAAGCCTTAAAAGAAAGGCAAACCCAAATCTCAAGTGGACCACACCAATGGTAATGACACTAATGGTTGAAACCTTCTTAAGAGCCACCGTGATGTCTATTTGACATCCAACCTGTTCATAAGATCATGCGTAAAACAAATATCAACCTGATACAAAACTAACGCGGCTCACAAGAAGTTTTTAGCAGAGGACGTTCATTCCTATTGTGTGGTCCACTTGAGCATTGGATCTGCCTATTTTAAGGTTCATGCTCTAAAATGAACTGAAAAAATAGATAGACAGCATGGATAAAATCCATTCATCATGGTGGCCCCACAGTGCCTGTCCGGACCCTGGCTGGATGCAATCCTTATTTGCCATCCAACCGTCGATTACAAATCCGCACGTTGGAAAAATGCAAATGTCAGCTTGTTACAAAACTTTTGTGCCCTGGGAATTATTTAAGAATGGAAATCTAATCCCTACTGTGTGGTCCACCTGAGATTTGGATCTGCCTATTTTTTAACTCATGCCTTAAATGAGCTGGCAAAATGGATGAAAGTCGTGGATATGGTGGGCCACAGTGAATGTGTTTTCCCTTATTCTATGTCTGTTTTAACTTATAAACAGGTTGGATCTCAAATAAACATCATGGTGGGCCCTAGGGAGGTTTCAACGGTGGGTGTCACTATTCCCACTGTTTTCTGTGGTGGGGTCTACTTGAACTTTGGATCTGCCTCATTTTTTGCTCATGCCCTAAAATGATCTCTCCAAGTAGATGGGTGGTGTGGATACAACACATACATCATGGTGGGGTCCACGGAACGTGGTGACGTCACTTCAGTAGCAAGTCTGGCTACTGTCAAGTTCAGTAGCGAATCCGGGCGCGGATTTCCTGCTAAAGCCTGGGGCAGGAAGTTCCTGCGCTGGTAACCAAGGTGGGCCAAAGTGATTTTTTTTGATAAATCCACCCCGTCCATCCGTTTTGGGAGCTCATTTTACGACATGAGAACAAAAATGAACCGGATCCAAGACTCAAGTGGGCCGTAAACATGAGGATTGAATGTCCACAGTTGAAATATTTGTGGAGCCACAGGAGTTTCGAATCAGGATAATATTTGTGTTTCCAGTTCATCCCAGTAGTAGTGACGTTATGAACGGTATGGATGTCATATAAACATCACTGTGGACCCCAGGCAGATTTCAATGGTAGTAATTTACCTACCCACCTTTTCCTTTAGTGAGGCCCACTTGAGTCTTGAATCCGGTTCATTTTTATTCTCATGTGCTAAAATGAGCTCCCAAAACGGATGGACGGGGTGGATTTATCAATAAACATCACTTTGGCCCCACCTTAGTTCCCAACGCAGGCAAGGCTGTCCCAGAAAATTCGCGCCCGCGAATCCGGGCGCAGATTGCCTGCGAAAGCCTTTCCCAGGCATCTCCTGTGCAAGGAATCTGGGTGGGGCCCACCGTGAGGTTTGTGAGAAATCTATACCGTCCAACTGTTTTGTGAGATCATTTTAGGCGTTGCGACCAAAATTGAACGGGATCCAAGACTTAAGTGGGCTGAAAACATGACGATTGAACTTTCATAGTTGAAATATTCGTGGGGTCACAGAAGTTTCGAATCAGGATAATATTTGTGTTTTCAGTTCATCTTAGTAGGAATGACATTATGAACGGTATGGATGGAATATAAACATCATTGTGGACCCCATAGAGGTTTCAACGATAAGAATTTCCTTACACACCTTTTGCTTTAGTGCAGCCCACTTGAGATTTGGATCACATTTATTTTTGGTCGCAACGCTTAAAATGATCTCACAAAATGGTTGGACGGGGTAGATTTTGTTAGTGCACTTTTCTGTAGCATACTAGTGCACCTTGTTTGTCAATCACTTACGTCAATGAGTCTAGTGTCGGTTGAGCCTAATGAAGACGAAGACCGAAGACTCAAGTGGCCCCGCTACATCAAGGAAGAAGATATAGGTAAAAGTGATGCCTTGGTGTGCCTTAACCTTGACCAAAACCTAACCCTTAACCTCTTAGATGACTTGCACTAACTAGGTATACCCTTAGTCATCATCATTAGTCTTAGAACTCCATGAAAAATATGATAAGTTAGACAAATTAAAGAGGTGGAAGCTGCTGTAATCAAAACAGCTCAAACAACAGTTTCCGATTGATCTCCGGACGTTGGCTCCGATAGAACTCCGACCAATCGGACAGAAGTTCCGATCAATCGGAAATTATTCCAGCAACCTTGAAAATCCACTGGACATATTTCTGATCCATCGGACAGTCTTCCGATCCATCGAAAGGGGTCAGTCCGATCAATCGGACCATGTTCCGATCAATCGGAATATCTTCCAGAGAATCCACTGGACTGATTTCCGATCAATCAGACATGTCTCTGATCAATCGGATTGGTCTCCGATCAATCGGACATTTTTCCGATCAATCGGAGATGCGCGAATCTGCCCATTTTTTTACCGTTGGAAGAAAATCTATTTAAAGATGGGGATTCGTTTTTGAGCTAAGAGAGGGGATTTTGAGGAGATAGAAGCCACCATTGCTAGAGATCATTAGAGGCTCTATTCCAAACCCAAAGCAAGTCATTCTCCTTGTGTTTTCATCACAAGCTTGGGCCATTCAATGACATCTTGAGAATGGACTTGTTCCCTCTTGATTCCTAGGTAGACACCTTGATGATGGTTAAATCCCTTGTCTAAATACTACCTAGGAGTCCAAATAGGTGTATTCCTCTAGGAAACCCATTTCCTACCATTTGTAGAGGTTTCACCATTCCCTAGCACCTTGGGCATCTCCAATGGAGCATCACATGCAAGGTAGCTGATCTTAAAGCTGAAGCCTTGGCAAAGTGGCGACGTCGAAGATCGGGGGAGCACAAGGGGAGCTGATTCAAGCACGGGAGAGCGAGAAGAAGCAACCCAAAGCGGCGCTACAAAGGGGCTCAATTTGACAAGTAAGGTTGTCTTGTTAGGAGTCCATCCACTCAATTCCCTGTGGGGGTTGAGTGTAGAGTTTGTTTGACAAACTCGACCTAGGGTCGTTAGCCAATCCTTGGCCTATTAGTTGGGCCTAAAATCTAGGGACGTCAGCCGTTCCTTGGCACGTTAGTCGGGCCTAAACAAAGTCTCCAAGGGGGAGCCACCAACACGGGTGCAAACGTGTAGGTTGGGAGGAACCTATAAACTCCCCGGTTGGGTGGATCCGATTTAAAACACCTTGGTTGGGAGGAACCAGATTTAAACTCCCCAGTGAATGCCGGTGTGCTCAAAGGGGTTGAGTACTTGAACCGGGAGTGGAGTAGACGAGTAGTCGAACCACTATACATCCTTGTGTTTGTGATTGCTCTTGAGCACATTTCTCTTTATGCATTACGTTTAATTTGTTAATTACGAATGCTTACTTAGAAATGTATGCTAGGCACTTGATAGGCACACACACACACACACACATGATGTACTTTCACTACCTCATGTTGACTTGAGCATTTCTTGATCCATCCTCTATAGTCCACATGAGTTGTTTAGACTAGGTTGCTGATTGCACTTATCGCTTGCTAGTCTCTTGATTGGACTCACTTAGGCTTGGAAGCCGAAGTGTTAATCGCTTACGTAGGTTAATTTGCTAAATTTGTTAAGTAGGCAAATAATTTTAAAAAGGTCCTAATCACCCCCTCCTATAGGTTTAGCCATAATTCTAGTTGCTCTTTAAGCTTCCGCACGTGTATGCATAGGGTGTCGCGTTAGACTGCCCGACGCAATTTCAGATTTCTCACAAACCTCACGGTGGGCCCCACACAGATTCCTTGCACAGGAGATGCCTGGGAAAGGCTTTCGCAGGTAATTTGCGCCCCGCGAATCCGCGTCCGTGCTGTCCTCGCTGGAGCGGATTAGGTGAGACCCGGATCCACCGAAGGTGGGTGGGACCCCTGACTGGGGGCCTCACAATGATGTATGTGTCTTAAATCCAAACCGTCCAACCATTTTGAAAGATCATTTTAGGCTGTGATCACAAAAATGAAGCTAACTCAAATCTTAGGTCGACCACACCACAGAAATAGTCGTGATTGAATCTCTACCATTAAAAACTTCATGGATTCCATCGGGTTGTTTATTTGCCATCCAACCTGTTGATAAGGTCACAAACAACTGGATGAAGAGACCACATAAATATCATTTTTATCCAAAGCTTTTGTGGCCCACAAAAAGTTTTTAATGGTCAATCACCTCTGTTTTCTGTACTATGGCTCATCTTAGATTTGGAACTGCTTCGTTTTTTGGATCATGCCTGAAACTGAACTTTCAATATGGATGGACGGCATGGATATAGTCACATACATCACTAGTGGCCCCACAGTCAGCGGTCCCACCCACCTTGGTGGATCCGGCGTCTCACCTGATCTGCTCCCTGGATCCACCGAGGTGGTCCCTGACTATGGGGCTCACAGTGGTGTATCTTCATTAAATCCATACCGTCCAACCATTTTCAAAGCTCATTTTAGGGTATGATAAAAAGTGAACCATGGCCAAATCTTAGGTGGACCACACCACAGAAACAGTTTTGATTGAATCCCTACCATTAAAAACTTCACGGAGTCCACCGAAATGTTTATTTGCCATCCAACCTGTTGATAAGGTCACAAAGACCTATATGAAGAGACCACACAAATATCATCTTCATCCAAAGCTTTTGTGGCCCACAGGAAGTTTTAAATATTCAATTACTTATTGTTTCCTGTACTATGGTCCATCTGACATTTGGGTTTGCTTCATATTTTTTGGATCATGCCCTAAAATGAGCTTTCAAAACAGATGGACGTCGTGGATGCAGTCACATGTATTAAGGTGGGCCCCACAGTCAGGTGTAGTCCTTGGTATGGCACGTCATTTTGACGGTTTTGGTCTCCATTCAACTGACACCTCAGCAGAAAACAAGATGTTGTTTGTGAACTATTTCACTTCATAATTTGAGGGATGATCTGATGCGTCTATCCCACATGGATGATGGATAGGCGGATGACTCACCGAAGCGGATTGCCTGTGACCCGGGCACAGAGATATACCGCGCACAGAGATCTGTGCCCGGGGCTGTGTGGGGCCCACAGATATTTTCCGTGACAAATCCACTCTGTTCATCTGTTTTGAAAGATTGCAATAAGACAGGATTCTAAAAATCGGGAAGATCCAAAATTCAGGTGAGCCACACCAACGAAACAGAAACGTCCACCGTTGAAATCTTTCTGCAGCTGACCATGAAGTTTATATGCCATCCAAACCGTTCATATGTTTATTACCCCCATATAAATCGTAGGAAACAAATATCATCTTGATACAAAACTTCTGTCACCCCAGGCATTCAATCCACACAATTTCGTGTGGTATGGCCCACATGAGTTTTGGATCTAGCTGATTTTTAGAATCATGTTTTATTGCGGCCTTTAAAAACAGATGGACAGAGTGGATTTATCATGGACATCTCTGTGGGCCTCACACAGCCCCGGAACAGGTGTACCTCTGTACCCGGAGTCACAGCCAATCCACTTGCATGACTCACGCATGCCATCTTTATGACGGGCACGGCAAAGGACAAATAGCTAAATATTGAACTGCTAGGATACTTCCATCACTTAAATGTTTTGAGCTGCTGGACCATGTTTGGACATGTCTATTTCTGTTCGTACATGCCATGTTCAAGGTTTATGAATCATAACCATCACAGAAATAGTGCTAAACGCTCCTCGAAATCTTGTTCCTGTTCACATCGTTTTGATCGAAAAGATTAGTTATGGTAGAATATCATGCATTCATTTATAAACTACCTACTTACCATAGGTGACACTCAAATCTAGCCGTCCAAAACGTGGTATTTTATTATATAGGCCAAAAGTGTAATTTGTACCCTGCGTGCGTTCATAGATTGTCTACTTATCATAAAAGAAACTCAGATCGAACCGTCCTAAATTGTGGTATCGTGGTATTTCATTAGATCCTTAATAAAAAATTCACTTAAATAAAGGGCTTAGGCATTTGATATTAAGAGAAGACGTTAAATAACAATAAAAAAGATTACTATCTTGTTCAAATAATTAAGAACTGATCCATAAGATGAGTTCTTGAGTTTATAAGCAATAATAGAAAAAAAATTAAGTATTTTATTAAATAATGATTTAAGATTGTTTTGTTAACATTCAAAATTGAACCATTGATGTTGATCAATGATCAACAGTAGATCTTCGTCACTCGATGGACATGTGGAGATGAACGATGCTGATCGTAGGGCTTGAGATCACAAAGAGGAAGATCATGAGGGGGTGCCGGTCGTGTCGGTGGAAGACCCTTTGGTGCTTAAGTCAGTAAGGGAGATGATTCAGCGTAAGAGTTTTAGGGTATGTTGTGTAGTGCACAAGTGCATACCTTGAGGTAATGCGGAGGTGCCCTTTTATAGGTGATGATCCACAACTAGATGAGTGAATCCGTAGATCTTGTCTAGGATACATTTTTGTATTAGATCCCATCTATGATACGTTTTCAGATTGGGAGAGATTGTACTTATCACGTTTGGATCCCGCGTATCTCGACGCTAATAGTTATCTCTGTATAGCGGTGTGTAACATACTTAGATACTGAGGATGTCTAGGTGCGGTCAGCTAGGGCTGTCAACTATCCGAATCTTGGTCCGAATCCAATTTTACCGGATTCAGATCAACGATCCGGATCAATGGTTCGGATTCAGATCTTGTTGATCTGATCTGTTAAAAATTCGGATTGGATGCGAATCACCTTCTTTCCGGTCCGTTTTGGATCCGATCCGAATATGAAGGTACGTTGCTATTTTTTCTCCTTTTCTTATGTTTGATGATAATGCAACTATGATTTGGGTAAGCATAACCCATAAGATATTAAGATGTATTTGTAAAAGACTAGGTATGATATGAATGAAAAATAGGTAGGATAAGCATAACCCATATGATATCCACATGCATTCGGATCGGGTCAGATCGGATTCGGATTAGTCGAATCTCTATCAGATCGAATTTCGGATAAAATGTTTAGAGATCCGTCAGATTTCAAATTAGATTCGGATCACAAATCAGATCGGATTTAAATCAGCTTCCGATCTGCTCCAAATTTGATCCATTGATAGCCCTACGGTTAGCACTCGGTATCTTTGGTTGAGTTGTCAGTTGGGATAATTGCAGTACCTAATGCTTAAGGCCTGAGTGGATTCTGAGATTTGGTGATGACAAGGAAGATATTTGCTTTTCTCTATGATGTCTGGTATCATCAGTTCTATGTTCATCACCTGAGGCCAAAGCTAAGGCCTTAAGTCCAATTCCACTATTTAAGGCTGAAGCCGAGTCTTCAGGACTTTTGTCTATTATCTGAGGCCGATGCTGAGGCCTTAGATCTATATCTGTGCCTGCATATAAGTATCAAGGCTTTTAGCCTTGACAAGCTTCGATCATTCTCTGACATGTGTGGTGAGCTAGCCTTGGTGGGCCACATATCGACGGTTGTGCATCTTATGGGCCATGATCAGGGACACTGCTGGATTTACTCATAACATGCTCGATTATATACTAAAGTCGTAATTCGAAATTACTTAAAATAAGAAAAAAAAATCTCCTAAAATATTAAATTTGTCAAAACTAGAAACGTTAAATAAACTTTATGAGAGCATTATTGACATTCCTACGAGCAATTTCTATAAAAAAAAAATTCAAAACTATAATTCAAAATTATCCAAAATATGAAAAAATCTCTTAAAATATTAAATTTTCTAAGCACAAAACATCAATTAAACTTTGCTAAAGCATGTCTGACATTATTACAAGCAATTTCTAAAAATAGATGAAAATACTAAAACTCTAAAATAAGAAGATATGATGAAAATAAAAATTATCAAAAGTGATAAATTTTTCCTAAAATTTTGATTTTGGCCATGTACGAAGCGAATAAATTCGACCAACTTAGTGGTCAGTTGACCCCAAAAGCACTATTACATAAAGATTGATGGATCGGCAAATAGTCTATTTTTAAAGCAAATTGCGTCTACCGCCACCCATCTCTACCAAGGAACGAGCAGATTTGTGTAAGGGGCCTCCGTGATGTATATGTTTATCTACGTTGTCCATCCCTTCTCTTAAATCATTTTAAGGTACAAGCCCAAAAATGAGGTAGATCTAATGCTCAAGTGAACCACACCAGAGATTGCTCTGTGCATTTAATACATCCTGAGCGTACTATTTGGCATGGTCCACTTGAGTGTTGGATCTGCCTCATTTTTTTAGCTCATACCTTAAAATAATATGAGAAAAGGGATGGACGATGTAGATAAACAGATACATCATAGTGGGCCCCCATGTAGATTAACTCGTTCCTTGCTAGAGACGGACATAGTTAAATCACATACATGTATTAGTACACACATCCCACTATTAGTACACACACCTACACGCTTAGTCACACTTCATTGTTAGCCACCCCTACGTTGGGAATTGATAACCAATATCTCCATGTTGAAAAGAGGTTATCTTTGTTGCTCGCTATTCTTCGGCTACGCTTGTGATGTGTGTGCAAGTGTGTCATAATTGAATTTTGTGGCTCGATTCCAGCCAAACAACGATGACCCCGAGCGCCAAGAAAGGCAAATACGTCATAGTCGACTGTATATGACCAAGATCTGTAAAGATCAGGTCGCCTAATTAGCCACTCGCTCAGTTGTTTAACAATAATGATCAGGCGACGTTTGGAGGGTGATGTTCGTCATCTGAAAATGGGTTGCACCTTTACCTTCCAAACGAAAGGACTTCTCACAATATAAAATTAAAGGAACAGAAATAAGAGCTTACAATCGGTCACGCGGATGATCTTCGCTTTTTCTTTATCAATAGAAAATACGATTGTAGAGAGAGAAACTTTACTGATTAAAGAGCTTAAACTTACTGCTTTGAAATGTAATCTCAAGGGTTACACTACGGAACATAAACAATGCAATTAGGCTAGGGAAAGTAAAGAAAATTGATTACATTAAGAAACGTAAATAACGAGATGATAAGTTTGAAATTGAAGTGTTGATCTGATTTAGTTGGTGCTGGACCTCTTACACTAAGAAACATAAAGTATTTGGAATGTAAAAAGGGACATATTACACTACGAAATATAATAGACTTGGTAAATTAGAAAGATAGATTGATTTAGTTTGTTGTTATTTGGTGTTGAGACTTCTTTTTTGTGGAAATCCTTCTGCTTTTATAACTTGCTTTATAACTTTCTCCTTGAAGGGTGGAACTATATGGATGCTTCACTTTCTGACGGTTACAACAACCATCTAAATACTATCAATCTTCCAGGTAGTTCTCTTCTTTCTCTATTGACAAGTGTCATTGTAACTGCTTGTGGGACCTACCCACTCTTCCCATGTCTGGTAATTTCAGTCACTATTAAGCCTTCTAGATTTGTCTTTTCCTCTTGCCACCTGTCCCATTTGCAAGCCCTTATACAACTTGGTCAAGAAGCCACTTTTTCCTTACAACAAACTAGGATTGACCACTTTTTCCAGCTGCAATTGGTCGTTGTCCCTTGGCCACAAAAAAAAAAAAACCTCAATCGGCCACCGTCTTTGAGTGCAAATGGCAATCGGCTGACGCAAACAACAATTGACCGATGCCATCGAACGATGTCCTGTTTCTAAAATGACAATTGGCCAATAAAATTGACCGTTATTCAATTGCCAAATGACAATCGATTGTTGAAATGGGCTGCTATCCTTCTTCTGACTGACTACTTCAAAGTCGATCAGAAACAGGGTACAACAATCTTCACTTATTATACCACTGTCCCAAAGGTGTGGGTGTCTCCTATTGTGCAAGGTTGACTAATCATAACCTTGAGAGAAATAATGCCAACGCCTCCTTACTGTACAAGGTTGACGAATCATAACCTTTAGAGAAATAATGCCAACGCTCACAGATATTTGGTGGCATTGTTTGGATTGAAAAGATTAGTTGAGAAGCATAACTTTATACCATAGCAAAAGTGTAATTTGTAAGTAGTGTCTTGCCTGCTAGCTCAGCTGGAAGATGCCTAGGAGTTTCAACACCAGGTCTCAGGTTTGAGTGCTATGTATTTTATCCACGAGCCAAAAAAAAATGAAGCATATCCAAAATTCAAGTGGACCGCACCACAGGAAGCAGTGTAAATTACACGTCTACCATCAGTCTGATCTTATGAACAGGTTGGCTGACAAGTAAATATCACCGTGGGCCCTAGTAAAGTTTCAATGGTGGAAATCGTTATGCCCACTAGTTTCATGTGGTATGACCTACTTGAGCTTTGGATATGCTTCAATTTTGGGCTCCACCCTTGAAATGAGCTGGAAAAATGGATGAAATGCGTAGTTAAATCACATACATATACGGTGGGCCCAACAGTACTGAGTAACTCACTACGCAGTGTGATTTACTATTTCTATTCCTGCAGGATTTACGTATCATAACCTTCGGTGGTATTTGGTGGGATGGAAGTCTTTTTAAGGTAATCATTACACTTGGGTGGGATTGGTTTTAATCCCGTGGGATGCTGCATCCAGCGGTAGCCGTGTTTGGAAGGGAGAGTACAACATGGGATTTGGCGTAGATCGCTCCCCGACGTGTTTGGAAAGAGAGGTAGAATGATGCCATGACTGTTATGCAACACGCCCAGCCTGTTTGGAAACGTGGAGTGCATGGACGTGGATTGGAAGGCAAGGGCTGCTGTCAAAGCTGTCTGGGCCCCACCATGATGTATTTGTTTAATCCACGCTGGACATCCATTTTTCCACCTCATTTTAGGGCATGGGTCCAAATATGAGGCAGATACAAATCTCAGGTAGACCACACCATAGGATACAGTGGCTATGGAACATCCACCGTTGAAAACTTCTTGGAGGCCACGAAAGTTTTGGATCAAGCTGATATTTGTGTTTTCACTTCATCCAGGTCTGTGTGACCTTATGAACAGGTTGGATCGACAAATAAACTTCACGGTGTGCCCACTTAAGTTTTTAAGGGTGGGCGATCAATCAACACTATTTTGTTGTCGTGTGGTCCACCTGAGATTTGGATCTGCCTAATTTTTTGGGCCCATGCTCTAAAATGAGGTGGTAAAGGGATGGGCAGCGTGGATAAAACACATAAATCATGATCAGGCCCTAGTTTGGATGACAAATAAACATCATGGTGGACCCTAGGTATGTTTTAACGGTGAGAATCATTGTCCCCACTCTCTTTATTAGTGTGGTCCACTTGAGTTTTGGATATGACTCATTTTAGGTATCATGCACTAAAATGATCTCTCCAAATGGATGGACGGTCTAGATGTACTAAATACATCATTGTGGGGTCCACATAGCCTTAATCTTCTCTCAACTGTTCGTACGAACACGGTGCTCGAGGACTGCGCACTCACTCTGCGTCCTCCACGTCCCTACACCAGCAATGTAGCTAGTGTAGGGTGCACCAGCCAATCCGTTTCCATCCAAAGAAGGCCAAAGTTCTGTGAGCCCCACGAGGATGTTTATTTGCCATCCAAACTGTTCATAAGGTCACAAGGACCTAGATGACGGGTAAAAATAAATATTAGATTGATCAAAGACTTCTGTGACCGCCAAGAATGTTTCAATGGTAGACGATCAATCTCACTTGCTTTTTGCTAATGTGGCTCACTTGAAATTTGAATCCATCTCATTTTTGGTATAAATCCTTACAAAGACCATGAAAAATAAGTAGACGGTTTGGATATGATACATACCTACAAGTGGGGCCCACAAAAGTTGCTGATGTCAATACTGCTTCCAAGTCGGTGGTGTACGGTTCACTAGTCAATCCGCTTCCGGATGGGAGGGTTGGTTTACTCCGGTCGCGGATTTCCTGGGAACGCCTTGCGCAGGAAGCTACCGCACTGAGAACCACGGTGGGGCCCAAATCGATTTGTTTTTATTAATCCACCTCGTCCATCCGTTTTGGGAGCTCATTGTAGGACATGAAAACAAAAATGAACCGGATCCAAGAGTCAAGTGGGCCTCATTAAAGGAAAAGGTGGGTAGGTAAATTACTACCAGTTGAAACCTCCCTGGGGTCGACAGTGATGTTTATATGACATCCATACCGTTCATAAAGTCACTACTACTGGGATGAATTGAAAAAAGAAGCATTATCCTGATTCGAAACTCCTGTTGCTCCACAAAATTTTCAACTGTGGATGTTCAAATCTAACTGTTTTCGGCCCACTTGATTTTTGGATCCTGTTCATTTTTGTTTTCATATCCTAAAATGAGCTCCGAAAACTGAATAACAGTGTGGATTTATCAAAAAACATCACTGTTGGCCCACCTAAGTTCCCAGCGCGCAGGAAATTCTGCGCAAGGCTTATGTTGGAAATCCGCGCCCGTGTACTCCTGCAATGGGTTCAAACGCCCGCAGTATTACTGCCCAGGGCACGAGATGGTTTTGAGAAATCCCACCATTACGGCCGGTGTTCTAGCATGACATTCGATGTGGTATTTCCTACGTAAATTCCCTCTATCCAAACAGAGATAAGGAATTTGGACTAGTGGGATATCGTAATTCCATCCCACGTAATCTCGTCTATTACCATGCGCCAAACACTGCCCTCAAGAAAATAATGCCAACGCTGGCGGTTGCATAGTTTTGAACGAAAATATTAGTCATAGGAGAATAGCTTTTATACTTTAGCAAAAGTGAAATTTATATATGCATATATTTATAAACCGTCCAATTACCATAAGTGAAACTCAAATCAAACCGTCCAAATTGTGATATTCTGTTATATCGACCATTAACTAAAAAATCATACACATCTCAGATAGATGGTTAAGATGAAAAGTATGAAAAGGTCTAATTAAAATTTTTGTCCATAATCCAATATTTTAAATATTTTATCAGTATAATTTATGTGGGTATGATCTATATAAATTGGTGTCCACAAAATGGACGGTTTAATTTGGGTTGGATGTGTGACACGTGTACAATTTCTTAGTGCGAGTACGGACCACAACATTCTCTGCTGGAGTATGAAGTAACTACCACATTTAGTTTCCTTCCTCACTCCAGGAGTCGATTAGGTGCGACCCCGATCCACCGAGGTGGGCGGGACCCTGACTATTGGGCTCACAGTGATGTATGTGCCTTAAATCCACACCGTCCAACCATTTTGATAGCTCATCTTAGGGCAATATACCAAAAAATGAAGCTGATTCAAATTTAGGTGGACCACACCACAGGAAACAGTTAGTGGTTGAATCTTCACCATTAAAAACTTCATGGATTCCACCGGAACGCTTATTTTCCATCCAACCTGTTGATAAGGTAAAAAAAACACCTGGACGAAGAGACCACACAAATATCATCTTGATCCAAAGCTTGTGGCCCATAAGTTTTTAATAGGAAACCTTACTGGATCTGACCATGATGTTTATACGACATCCAAACCGTTCATAGCGTTATCACCACCCAGATAAATTGTAGGCATAAATGTCATTCTGATACAAAACTCCTGTCACTCCCAGGAGTTCAATCCTCACTGTTCCCAATGGAATGGCCCACATGAGCTTTGTATCTACGCGATTTTTATCCTCCTGTCCTATTGTGATCTTGCAAAACAGATGGACGGAGTGGATTTATCACAGACATCTCTGTAGGCTCTACACAATTCCGACCACAGGAATCTCTCTGTGCCCTGGTAGTTGGCAATCTGCTTCCATTATTTTACAGGGCTATCAACGGGCCGGGCCTGGATAGGTCTCGGCCCGGATTTTGAACTGTTTAGGACCGGGCCTTCGGACCGGGCCTATTCAAAATTCAGATTTTCAGGCTTGATACCGGCCCATTGACACCCCTAAATTTCCCTATTTGCCCTTCCTTTGTAGACGTGTAAGAGATCCAGACCGTTCATCGACAGGGTAGTACGGATGTCCCCCACGCAAAAAATACGTGGGTTGAAAGATCGTATCCGATGGATTTTAGCAATGGGACGTACAACATTTTGTCAACGTATTTCCAACCGTTCATTCGCTTCATCAAGTTCATCAGTCTTCATCGTCTAGCTGCCCTGCTTTCTGGGCTTGGGAACATCTATGGTGGGGCCCACAGATGACAGATGCAAGCCAGATCTACGGTGGGGCGGTGTAGGTGAGAGCAGGAACGTGCAACAACCTTCCTCGAATAATTATTGCGGATATCTCGTGAGAAGGTATAAATCTCGTTTCGTTTCATATGATAGAGCTGTCTCTATCATAATATAGTAAAATCGCCTGTGATTGATCTACGTGGAACGATAGTCAGTGAATCAGAACCGTCCAACTAGTGGGTCCTATCTTGGATGCCTCATATTGTTTAAATAAAAAAGAATAAAACAATCGTATCATCCATTTTAGTCCACCTTTCTCTACTGAATATCAACCGTTAATACTTTTTTTTTTTACCGTTTATTGGGAGGCCACCAATAGAATGTTTAGGAGGATCCGTTTTGAGAAACTTTCAATAGTGGGCCATCCATGGTGGGGTCCACAAGGTGTAGGTCTTGATCCATAATCTACCTGCCACGTGGATGGTGTAAGGGTGGCTATATCACATTACAATAGAGATGACTCTTTCATATCATTTCCTTTTCTTTCATCCTTCGAGAATCAAGACGGCTTCTTTCATCACTAAAGATAGCCCTTCTCAACCGTACACGTAACTGTGATACGGTCGTGGAAACCGTTTGTCGATTACCCCCAAATTTGGTTGGGACGCGAATTAGGTACTACTCCCGCTTGTCTCAAGCTCGGAACAAGCTGGCGCTCTGAGGGGCCCACCGTGATGAATGGGTTTATCATTACTGTCCATCCATTTTTCCATATCATTTTAGTACATAAGTCCAAAAATGAGGCAGTTTCAAGGTTCAAGTGAACCACACCAAATAAAGCGGCAGTGATAATGACATCCACCGTTCAAACTTTCCGAGGGCCCACCATGATTTTTATTTCCCATCCAACCTGTTCGTAAGGTCACAAAGACTTGGATGAAGGCAAAGCACAATATCAGCTTGATCCAAAACTTCTACCGGCTCCAAGAAGTTTTTAATGGTCTTCATTTGATCCCTACTGTGTGGTCCACTTGAACTTCAGATCTGCCTCATTTTTTGGTTTCTATACTAAAATGATATGAAAAAAAATGGATGGACGGTGTTGATAAACCCATGCATCAAGTGGGGTAGCACGGACCTAAACCGCGTCCGTTTGGTTGGGTCACTCACAACTGCAACGCCCATGATCTGAGGACCCGGGCCCACTTGTGAGTGCCATTCAATTCCTAAATTCCAAAATCTAACCTGATCCATAACTCATGTGGGCCACACTAAAGGGAAAAATAGGGGACGTCCGTTGGAGGTATGTGGGGCCCACCCATGATGTGCCAGTGCCATGTCAAAGGGAACAACGGGGGGAATTGGGAGGGGATGCCCACCATAGGAACTTACCGATGGAATTTGGGGTTCACCGTGCTTTTTACATGTCATCCAACTCAGTCATCAGGTGAATCCTACAGGGATGGAGGGACCCACCAAACCTCAGGCTATTGCAAAACTCAGCTGGGCCACAAAAAGTGAATTATAGGTTATAGGTGTGATTGGACATTACTCCTGTGTTGTGTTCCACCTGAGTTTTGGATCGGGATTATTCTTAGATCGTACAGTGAACATGACGAGACGCACCTGATGCACGGATTGGATTCCATATGCATATCATGGGTGGGCCCAATAAGGTTCCCCATTACTTAAACACCGCATGTTTGTTGGACATCTCATTGGGTCTTTGAGGGACATGGACCAGGCCTGGCAGGAGTCGGGCCCTCCCAGGGGGTCTCCGGATCCATTCTCTACCCAGACCAACTAGATCCTGCAGACCCGATCTGACCGTTCATCAACTGATGCCCGCAGAAAAAGGGAGGTTGAAGAGAAGATAACTACTCATTAGGCCAATCTTAAGATCATGTAAGTGTGTTTTTTTTTTTTTATTGACGGTTAGGATTGTCAGGTGTGTATCCTAGGGCATATCCAAATCCACAAGGCGTGGGCCACCAATTACCGGTTTCAATCGTCGCGCTCGAGCCACTTATATCGTGAGGAGCAGGGTGGGCCCACCGATTTTTATGGTTTGGGAGCCATCAATCCTTTTCTACTTTCACATCTTAAAAATGGGAGTGGATTAATTAGGTGTTCAGTGAGATCTTTTCTATTTTTCCATCTTTCAAAATTCACCAATGTCTTTAAATCGTGCTATCCTTTTTAATAACATTTGCTTGATGATGCACTTTAAGTGTCCGCGCAATTCAATCCAAGACAAAGCCACGTGTGTTAGCAAAGGCTTGTATTCAATTAATATCTACAATTAGGATAATATAAGCGTGCCAAGGGTCATATTTGATTAAGTTTGATTGAACGATGGTGCCCTTACATTGAGATGGACTGATTAAGATCAAATTCAAAGACTCGGTCACTCTCTCAACCACTGACAATTAGAATGATTAAGCAATTTATAGAAGGGTAGGTGTTAGTCCTTCTGAATAGTTTTTTCTTTCTTTTTTTTGCTTTGTGTTTAATGACTTTTCTTTACATTTGTAATTGCAGCTTTTGCATTTCTCAATGGAACTAAGATAAACATATTTAAAATTAAATGGGCTAAAAATTATGCCAATTTTCTTGATGTATAATTGCTATTCAATATAATTGACAGAGAAATAAACTAAAGTAGAGAAATAGAACAAAAGATAAAACTTGAATCGTCCGTATAGACAGACGATCACAACAAATGGTCAATTGGATGTGACCAAGGTATGATCTACTAAGGACTCTGTTGATCGAGATTCGACAATGGAAGGTCATGTATATTTATACTACTTCTAAGCATATTGTAATAATAGCGTTGGACAGTAGTGATCTAAGCTTACCTAAATCTCAGACGTCTTACAGCGTGGCTGGACAGAAGTAGAGGAACAAAAAAATGAAGATAAAATAAGAACAACATTGCACTATGTAGATTAATTGTGTTTGGTGTGTGCTTGGAGCTCTTCATCTCATTTTTCTTTTATTGATTTGCGAGGCAGCAAAACCCCCCACCAAATTTTCTTGTTGATCGACAGTGTTTAATTGGTCTTTGCTCATCCATGTTTGGCTTAAGAGATCTTTAGCTATCAAAAGCTATTTTCGGATCTTTTGCCAAGTGGCCATGGAGATCTATAGATTGATAGGATCAATCTTGCTGGATTGGAATCGAGTTTTAATCTATTAATACCCAAATGTTCTGATGATGATTCGATTTCTAGGTTTTCGTGATCGCTACAAGAGCAATGAACGTCTTTGGGAAAATATCCCATTTAGGAAAGATTGTAAGAGAGACTTGCCGAGCATATTCGGATTTTTTATAAGATCTTTGTCTCAGTAGGGTCTTTCGTAGCCTTGGTCCTATGTCGCTTCACATTGCCTTGGTCATATATGCGACACAAATTAAAACTACGTGTCATTCATTGCTTCATATTTCTTACTGACGTGTTTAAGTTTCTGCATTACTTTACTTTTAACAAGTGACTGTCTCCAAATGAAGTGGGGCAAAAGATATCCTCAAATGCAAGTAGGATTTTGTCATTATTAGATGCAAAATGTCGACAAATGGTGACATCTTATTGGTTCATGTGGGGGTGAAAAAAATGGTGTAATCAAGCGAGCTAATATTTTACCTTAGTGTTGAAATGAGATTATCTCGACTCAATCTACACTTGAGCTATGGATCACGGTGTATAGCATTGTGGTGTGACTAATAGAGGGGTGGGTGTACTAACGATGGGTTGTGCGTACTGACCAAAAAAATAAAAAAAAAATAAAAATTGAGCTGGTATTTTAAGCCTAGGTATAGCCCTTGGGCTAAATTTAGGAGATCAGGGAGTTAGATGGGGTAGTTGAATTGCTGCTTTTTTCTCTCTCACCTTATCGCTTGTATACAAGGCCATATGATCAATAGTCTCGATCAATGAACCGTGGGCCCATTGTGGGTATATCACGTACCGTACATTTCATGATAGATTGGGACCCTATAGTTCCTCTGGTTGTAATGTAATGTTCAATTCCCATGAGGAGTAATTGAAATGATTATAATGAATTTAAAATGATTTTGAAGGCGTGGCTCATGATATCAAGATTGAAATTAGCCGCTTCATTTAAAATTGAAACATTGCAATTCAATTATTCTTGCCCGAAGGAATGATCAAGAGGTATGTTTTTATCGAATGGTTATGATTTCGTTTATCATGAATTTCTTTGGAGAATGGTTCATCCACATGTGACTTATTCATTCAATGGTTTGGATCATCTAAAGATGAGGCCATTTGTGCAAACTAAAGGCTCAACGATAGTGTACTATCCTGGGGCTGAGGAACTAATTCCCCACGTGATAAGGGTGTTGGATTCATCAATGATTTATCATCCTGGATCAGGTATGGTGAACCTCTTCTTCATCAGATGCTTCTAGAAGAACAAGATAAGAGGAGCTAATGAGATTGGGGTCCAAAATCTAGATAAGGTGGGCCATGTGGTCCACTTCTTGCTTGTCTTTACATGTTGTGGTCCACCGGGCAGAAGTTTGGTTTCCGATGCGATGTTGTGATGTACCCTCTCAAGTACACTTTTAAAGCATATTAAGGGCACACGTGGACATGATGAACACCTGTGTGAGATCTGGACCGTTCATAAAAAAATGCGTACCACGTCGATGCCCTGTCTAAAAAATCAGGCAGATCTAACCATCAGGTGGTCCACAAACGTATGGAAGGAACCATACATCGATTGCTGGCACCTGCGGTCGGGATATTCCTGTGGCATGACGTGGCCCAAGCTATGTGGGTCCCAACGTGATGTAAGTGTTTTATCCACACTGTCCATCTATTTTTCCAGCTTATTTTAGGGCATGAGACAAAAAATGATGCAGATTCAAAGCTCAAGTGGACCACACCATAGAAAACAGTGGGAATTGAATGACCATCGTTGAAAACATCTTAGGGCCCACCATGATGTTTTAATTGCCATCCAAACTGTTGATAAGGTCATACAAACCTGGATGAATGGGAAAACACAAATATAAGCTTGATGCAAAACTTCTGGGGCTTCTAACAAATTTTCAACGGTGGACTGTTCAGTCACCACTGATTCCATAGTGCGGTCCACTTGAGCTTCATATCTGCATCATTTTTGGGCTCATCCCGTAAAATGAGCTGGCAAAACAGATGGATGGCATAGATAAAACACATACATCATGGTGGGCCCCACAGAGCTTGGGCCACGTTGTGACGTGGATATCACTGTGGCGTGTGCCACAGGCAATCCGCTTCCGACATATACATCATGTGGCCCATTGCTCCCTATGGTGTAGCCCACCTGAGGTATTGACCAGGCTCGACTTTGGGATCTAGGCCGAACATTGGTGGACGGATCTAATGGACGGATTAGATTGCACTCAAATGTCACGGTGGGCCCCACACAGCTTGAATTTATACTAATTGCCGTACTTTCCAAACGTATACGATCGTTCCCCTTTTCTAGACATGTCACCCACCTAGTGGAGATCGACTGATGAGCAGCGCAAATCACGTGCACGTGTTCAAGGGTCCCACGTGTGAGGCGAGTACACTCTCACTCTGTGTTCCTCATTTTCGTCAACGTAACAACTCAGGCTTATCTAGCATACATCTCCCCATGGAGCCCACGTGCAGAGATGGACAGCTGATCAGAGCGGTCCATCTTCTGAGCTCTATTGTGGAAGGGCCACACTCCACAACCCTCGACGAATGGGAACTTCGATTATAAATTTTTTTAACGGTCCATATTCAACTTCACAACAGCCATCTTTCACCATGACTATTGAATCCTGGCCCATCTGAAAAAACAGACAGTTCCATCATCCCAGCCCGTCTAGGAACACGTGGCACATGAGGAACGGTGCATTAAAAAGAGATTATCCAACGGTTGACATTCAACATACATGTGGGGCCCAATCGACGACTGGTCTAGCATTACGCTGGAAAAGGACCATTTGCCACCGCATGTGCTTTTCTTAAAAAAAAAAAGAAAAAAAAATAAATAAAAAAAGGCGCAGGGCAATATGGTAATTTCAATTCTAGACTTTGGTGGTCAGGATTTTCATCCGGCCAGCTGGATTAATTGGTGGCATTTTGGTAAATTTCCAACAAATCAGTGGCTTCTAATCCAGCATCGAGAAAAGGAATCAAAGGAATCTACGACCGTTGATTCTAGGGTCGCTCGAACGGTTGGTGGGTCTGCGTTTGACAGGTCGTTAACGGTCCGTCGCCAGTCCAACGACTAGCCCATGCCCCACTCTCAAGCGACTGACAAATCTCTGCCATTAGTCTAAGCACGCCGGAAGCGAATTAGCTGTTTCCCTGGTAACAGCTTAGTGGGTGTTACCCTAACTATGTGGGCCCACCTTGATGTAGTTTTTGTATTTCCACGCCGTCCATCTATTTTCCCATTTCATTTTAGGACAGGATCCCAAACTTTAAGAGTATCCAAATCTCAGATGGACCATACCGCTAGAAAAATTGATGAATGGATATTAATAACTTTTTGTGGGCCACAAAAGTTTTGAAACAATCTGATCATTGTATTTTACCTTCATCCAGATATTCTTGACATTAGCAGCAGGTTTGATTTCAAATAAACATTAATAAAACGCTACTATTGGCCTTTAGGAATTTTTAATGGTGAGGTACTCAATCGCCACTGTTTCCTGTGGTGGGTCCACCTGAGATTTTTATCCACATAAGTTTTGGAACCCCATCCTAAAATGGTCTGGAGAAACGGATGGACGGCGTAGATATACCAAAAATCATCAAGGTGGGCCCCACGGTAGGGGTAACACCCACTAAGCTGTTGCCTGGGTAACACCTAATTCGCAGTGTTTGTCTAACGCAGTGTTTACTCAAAGGAGTTGGTAAGACTTCCATGACCTTGATGGTCCTGGAAAGTATCTTTCCGTAGATTCCATCCATCACGGTGGGCCCCACCATTTGGATGGTCTATATTGACAGGGGATTTATTTATTTGATACTCGGCAGAGTGTGATGGTCGATACACAGGCACTCGGAAATTGTACACTTGGCATAAAATAGTGCAAGATAAACTGTCCAAGTTTCGGGACACGACGTATGCAATTCATCTTTCTAATTTCATATGGATCGAACAATCCTAGCCTCCTCTGATTCTCAGACACTTGCTTTGTAAATTTGGACCGTTGGATTTCTTTTGTTTCAACGGTCTAATAGATGTTCATCAATCCGCTAACTAGGCAAAAAAATTAATGGAAATTTTGGTTTGTCAACCATTTAAACTGGGGGACACAATTTGTGCGGCTTAGTTTGAGTTACGCTCATGCCACGTGTGCAATTTCTTAGTGGCAGCGTATCAACCATCACACCATCAGAGTATAAAAGTTCCTCTTATTTATCGCTTACATGGATGCAGCGTGGATGAGTTACAACCATTAAAAAATGTATGTTTCAATGATAGTTCACCACATTTTTCAAATGGCTGCGACTGATCTAATGTACACGTGGCACGCGTGTCAGAGATGTGAACCATCCAAAATGTCACCCCCATCGTGGATGGATCATGATCTTCAGATCATGATAAGTAGAAGGATTTTAACCTTTTAATCTTACTCAGTGAGTTTCGACAACTATACTGTATATTTTGGCCGTCCATTTAATAGTCATCTTCAGATCAGTTGTTACGCTTACATTTGACCTACCCATGTGGTCCACTTGATGGAAAAACCAGCCTTATTTTTGGGCCACCTTACGTTTAGAGTGGGACCCACCTGAAGGACAACCTTCATCCCTCATGCTTACCAGTGTAGCGTGTAGGACTTGAGATCATACTCTCGCGAGTAGCATTTAGCAGGACTCGTGCATGTGATAGCAAGTATTCAACTACTGGGGCCACCATGGTTGGTTAATCATGTCCCCACATTCTCCACCATCCATTAAGAATTTTTTTCCCCAGATGCAGTCTTGAACCATCCATTTATAAGCCAGACAGGCTTGATTCTAGCATCCCAAGGTGCGGTCATTAGGATGAACGGTCCTGATCTCACGTATTTTCTTGGCGAATATGGTCCGTTTAATACTTTTCATTTTTACTCCATTACTTATCCACACCAATCGACCAGGTAACATTAAACTTCCGGTGGAATTTTGGGTTACAGCCCATCTGTAGTGTGCCCCATCTTTTGGGTGGTCTGGATTTGAGGTTGACGCCACGTGTACAGGAAAGAGCCGTATTTGTGGGAGCGGATTAGGTGCGCATTGACCTCACCCATGACCGTATGACCCTTACCGTGGGGCCCACCTTGATGTATGTATTCTATATCCACGCCGTCCATCCATTTTTTCAGATCACTTTATGGTATGATCCAGAAAATGAAACCGATCCGAATCTCAGGTGGACCATACCGTAGGAAACAGTTGTGATTGACTATTAAAAGCTATATATATATATATATATATATATATATATATATATATATATATATATATATATATATATTTCATTCAGGTTTTTTTAACCTTATTGACATATTGGACAGGGCGCTCAATGGAGCACGTCATATCCAAGATCCGATTTGGATCTTAAAATAGGCCTGATTATTTAAATGGACTGGATTTGGATTTTAAAATAGGTCTGATTAGTTAAATGGATTGGATTTGGATCTTAAAATAAGTCTGATTACTTAAATGGACTGGCTTTAGATTTACATGAGCATATTAGAGCGCGATCCAAATCCATTTATGATCTGACTCATTATTACCTTACTGTATATGTTATATTCATGCTAGCCATCTGTTTTATAGATTATTTTAGGCCATGTCTAAAAAATGAGACATGCCACTCTTAGGTAGACCATACCATAGTGGGATTTGTGTCATTTTTCTACTAAATTAAATAGATTATATTATAATTTTATCTTTTATATATATATATATATATATATATATATATATATATATATATACTTTTAAATTTATAATTGGGTGGATTCAAACCTAGATCCGACCAGAATCCGATAGTTATATCGATTTTGGATGGGAAATGGATCTAACAATTTATAAATAGATGGGACATGGATATCAAATCCAGATCCGACCCATTGAGAGCCCTAATATTGAATGGAAAATAAACATTATGAAAACATTATAGTGGGCCATAGGAAGTTTTTGACGGCGGAGCGATCTTTCAATCAACACTGCTTTCCTATATTATTGTCCACCTGAGATTTGGGTCTGCTTTATTTTTGTCCTCCTACCCTTAAAACGATCTGAAAAAAAATGGACGGACGGCATGGATTTAGAATGCATACATCAAGGTGGGCCCCATGGTAAGGGCTACACTGTGGTGATACCGGGGCTGCACCTAATCCTCATCTGTATGACCCAAGTAGAACACGTTGCATATACATCATGTATAATAATATTAAGGAAAAGATCACGTGTGTGGCAACTGGCACACGTGACGAAATACACAAACAGAAAGCAAAAAAGCAAATGGGGGTTACCCCACTTTCAAAACAAACCAAAATCTGACTTGAAAAAGTCCTTTATTATTATAATGAAAATTCCAGGGGGTTGGCAGAATGACATATGTTTTCTAATTAAAATATCTTAAGCTATTTGATGTTCTGCGACTGTCAATGGGGAGTGGGGACTGACGGCTACCAGTGAGCCCGACCCAGTTTTAACTGGGTAAGAAGCTGAGTCGGGTTCGAGTCACGCCTCCTCGATCGGGTTAATAATCGGGTCCTATCGGGTTTGAGTTGGGTCCATTAACTTGGACTCGGTTGAAATGGCAACCGGTTGTGTATAATTAATTTTAGAGAATTTTACCGAAATCTACCGACTTAATATTGAATATACATTTTGGCATCTTTAGTTGCATTTCTTAGAGTAAGCTAGGCCGATGGAGGTGTCGAGTAGCTCAGGTGGTCCCACTGTAATGTTTATGTAAAATCCACTCTAACTACCGCGTGCTTCACCCCACGTTAGGCCCAAACCAGCTCCATCCATGATGCAAGTGGACCACGGTGCAATGCTCACCCATCAAAATGTTTCTTTTGGTGTTGCCCACTTCAATCACGAATGGGCATGATTTTTTGTACTAGGCCTAAATTTTGGTGTGGCATCTAGTGGTTGGAGTGGATTTCATATAATCATCATAGTGGCCCTGTAAAAATTAAGGATGAATGTTTCTCTCCTAACTGTTTTCTTTAGCGTGGCCCACTTGAATCATATGTTAACTTGATTTTTTAGCCCTAGGCCTAATGTAAGGTTATCCATCTAATGGTGGGAGCAATGTGATAGCTAGTTTTCATGTATAGCGAGATTCTAATATTGTAATTTACTTCTTTTTTTTTTTTCATTTATAAAAGATTGATAGGTTGTATATATTTATAAATCATCCCTTTTGAGGCTAGATCAATACAGAAAAGCAGAGGAGAATTCTTCACATCACCTTTTGTTATCATGGTATTAGAGTAGGTCAAATTCAAGGGCCCTTGGTTTTTTTCCTGTCCAACCCTTGTAGATCAAATAGATCACCATTGTTGCCGGCACCCACCATTCTGCTGCAAATCTATACTCTTGTGCAGCTTAGTCCATCGAAACCACATCCTCCTGTCACAAACTCATTAAAGCCCTCTTTGGCCACGACTTTGTCCAACAATCTGCCCAACGATCATATCTGTCACAGCCGATAGCAGCTGAACTCACTTGCGTTATCACAGACGACCATCTTCCGCAACCTCGCTGTCATTAATGACTAGCGCACCCACTCACGCTAACCCAAATCTGGAACCCTCGATCCGGATCTGAAATCTTCCAGACGCTCTACCGTAGCCGCTACTCTTATCACAAAAGTATGGTATTGACTATGATGAGACATTTGCTCTGGTTGTAAAATTGAGGATTGTCCGAACATTTTTTGTTGTTGCAAGTACTCGTAATTGGCCTATTCACCAGATGGACGTAAAAAATACAGTTCTTCAAGATTGTATACATGACTCAACCTTTCAGTTCCACTGGTTTGATAATTTTGGTTTGCAAGCTTCGTAAGACATTATATGGATTAAAGTAGGCTCCTCGTGCTTGGTTTCACGTTTCCATGATATTGTACTTATGACTGGGTTTAAGCAGAGCAACCATGACCATCTCTCTTTATACGGCCTTCCTCATGTGGTATTGTTATCCTGTTAGTTTATGTTGATGATTTATTTCTCATTGGTAGTGACATCGTTGACATAATAAAATTTCAAAATGTTCTTCTCTCATCCTTTCATATGAAAGATTTGGGCAATCATTCTTTTTTTCTATTTTTTTATGGGTTGGTTCACACACCCACCCAACCCATGTTAGTCACATCATAATGTTAGCCACCCCCACTATGGGAATCGATACCATGACCTCAATGTTGAAATGAGGCTATCTTCACTCAGTCTACACTTGATCTATGGACCTGGGCAATCTTACAAACTTTATAGGTCTAGAAGTCTCTCATATTGATCATGTTATCCTTATCAGCCAGCGAAAATATACACATTATCTTATCAAACTTGCCAATATTTTTTTATCAACGGATGGTTGAGAAACCAATGAAGTTGAATTTCAATATGGTAAACATGATGGTAATCTATTGGAGTAGCCTACCTTCTTCCGTCGCCTCGTTGGTAGTCTTGTTTACCTAACCATGACAAGACATGACATTACATATGTTGTCTATGTAGTTCATTAGTTTGTTGCGAAGCCTCATACTTTGCACATGACTGTTATCTTGCGACTACTTCGCTATTTGCGAGGAATCATAGATCATTCCCTGTTCTTTTCTTCGACGTCTCATCTTGAGCTTAACACATATTTTAATGCTGACTGGGTAGGTTGTGCTTTCACTCGTTGGTTCACCATGTATTATTGTATGTTTCTTGGCACATCGCTTATTTTTTAAAAGTACAAGAAGTAAACTATTGTCTCCAAGTCCAGCATCGAAGCTAAGTATCGTGCCATGTCTTCAAGTTGCAGTAAGATCATTTGGCTTCTTAGACTTCTTTCAGATTTTGAAATTGATTTCTTGAGCCCGACTCCTCTTCATGTTGATAACACTAGTGCTATACAGATTACTTTTAATTTTGTGTTTCATGAAAGGATGAAACACATTGAGGTAGATTGTCACTTTATTTGCGAAAAGTTTTAGTCTGGAGTTCTTTCTCTTCCACATGTTGCATCTCAAAATCAAATTGCATATATTCTCACGAAGAATTTGACCATCGTCTGACATTTTTTTCTAGTACACAAACTGTTGTTGATTGATCCCCCATATCAGTGTGAGGGGGAATGATAATTAGTTTCTATGTATAACAAAATTTTAATATTATAATTTATTTTTCTTCTATGTATAGAAGATTGATAAGTTATATATCTCTATAAATCAACCCTTTTGGGGCTAGAATCAATACAAAAAAACAAAGGAGAATTCTCCACATCACCTTATGTTATCACAATATTCATAATATTAGTATCCTTACATGTATCACTGGGTAGGGATATAGAAACATGTATTGATATCGTTAATACTTGAAATTGTACTGATGTCAGAGAACATTAGGAAAACATGGGGAAAATAGTGGAATTTCTCAATAAAACTTAAGGAGATGCTAAAATACATATATTTGTATATTCAGTAATCAAACAATTATATATATATATATATATATATATATATATATATATATATATATATATATATATATATATATATATATATATATAAAGACGCATGCATAATAAGTTTTTCGTAGTGGGGCTTAGAGCATGTAACATTGACTTAAAGAAACATTGGAAAAACATAGGAAAATGATTGAATTTTTCAATGATACTTTAAAGATGCTAAAATACATATATTTGCATATTTAAGAATTAAATAGTAGCAAAAAAATATGTATATTTAGAAATTAAATAATAACTTTTCTTTTACTGGGGACTTAAAAACATATATTGATGACTTAAGAAAACATTGGAGAAACATGGAAAAAATGGTGGATCCATCCATTCATCCATTTAACTGCCCATTCATGCATGCACATGCATATATACAAACACGCACACATGATTTATCCATCAAATTATCTATGTAAGCATACATACAATGATACATATATTTACACACATGTATGCGGCGCGCGCGCGCACACACACACACATCCAACCAACCAACCATCGGTCCATGCATATATACATGTATCCATCCATGCATGCATGCATATACATGTACAAATATTCATTCATCATCCAACCATGCACCCATAAAAAAAATTGAAATGGAACTTTTTTTTAAGAAACAAAATTTTAGTTATAACAATACATTGCGATGTTATCAAAATATTTTCAATACATTAGTGATACAAGCGACACCTGGAATTTACACAATCGAAAATATTAACAATACTTAGTGATGTCACTAGTGCATGAAATTTTCGATACTACCAGTATTATTGGTATCGCCAAGCTAGCGATACTGATAATATCAACACTATGGACCTGCTTTAAAATAAAAATAAAAATCAAAGATGTCTCTCTCGCGTTTGTTCCCAGATTTCAACCGATGTATTCGATGAATTTTACAGATGCCAAACCTTGATTTTTGACGGGACCCATCGTGATGTGTATGTGAGATCCACTCTGACCATTAGACGTGTAATCCTGCGTTAAGCCCAAGGACAAACTATCATGTTGACATATAATTCAATGGGCCATACCAAAGGAAACGGATGGAAAAGATGTTTACTCTTGATTTTTATAGGGCCTACCATGATGATTATATGAAATCCACTTCCACCATTAGATGTCACACCAAAATTTAGTCTTGAAGCTAAAAAATAAGGCCTATCCAATATTCAAGTGGGCCATAGTGAGGGGTGAACGTGGTCCTATACAGTTTTCCAATCATGTGGTCCCCTGAAATCATAGATGGTGTTGACTTTTTTGTCCTTGGGCCTAAGACCAAGTGACGCACTTGGTGGTTGGGGTGGATTTCGTAATAAGCATCGCGGTGGGGCTCGCCTCCCTGATCCCTTTCCTTGCATAACCAATCCCAACTTCCATTATCGGAAGGAACTGACAATGATAATTACATAAATTAATTGGGTAGCTAATTGAAAACCTTTTTTTAAGAAAGGTATTGGAATGTAAATTCTATAATAAATAGGCAGTTTTTTATTTTTTGTAAAATTCCCTTAATTTTAATATATATGTTAGGTATATATTGATTATTCTAACAATAAATGAGGTTTTCTAAGCCACATGCATGCAAGAGAGCCAGCTTACACCATGTATGTGTCAGTGGCATATGTGGGTATGATCTAACCCATCTATCAGGTGAGCCTGACCATCTTGACCATGTAAATGCTCTTACTATTTTGGAGCCCAACTTGAAACCTAGATCCAAAGACCCAATGGGTAACCTGATCAGATCCCGAACCTAAATGGACCTGAATCTGGCAAGATTGGAACCCGGTTAGCTCAAGTGTGGTAACCATAGGACCCAAGCCATCCCAGCCCATTAACAGTCCTAACCGCTTATTGTTCATTCATGGACCATTGATATCGTATGATGACAACCAACTAGTGCCACGGAGTAGAATGGCACCATGTGGTTGTAGCACGGACCATGAGAACGCATGATTAAGCTTGTTTAAGTCCTTTTCCACGTCCTTTCGATGTGTTTATGGCATGCTAGGCTTCAAGGACACCCTATTCACAGCCTAATTTTGTTCTTAACTATTGGAGATTTCTCTCTTGTTCCTATAAATGTTTGATTCCCGCGTATTTATATTAGGTATGCCTCAATACACTCGGCTGCACAGTATACATGTGGCATATGCTACATGCATGTTCCAATGGGCTACAAGTGCACCGTCTATTTTTAAAGCGTCTCAACGCAGATGCCTTGCGCACTGAAAACTTCTCGAATTGGAAGATCATAACCAGTACATCTATGGCCCACCCAGACATTCATTGCTTGTATCATTCAAGACAATGTACCAGTCCCTTAACTGAATGGCTTGTTTCATTCAAGATCATCCATGGCTTATTTGAATGGTTATGATAATACGAACAGGATGCTGTTTGAGGCCATGTAGTATGTGTGTTTAAAAAAAAAAAAGGTCCATGTGCAATACAGTGTCGCACTATTATCCAGTGGTCCAACGTGATCATAGGTGGGCCACATCTATAAATTAGCACCATAGTCAAAATCACAGGCTCTTTAAAATATCAAATAAATCCACATTTGTAAGTTAAATCCATTAAGAATTCCTCCTACCTTATTACAGTGTGAATCCCATGTGGGGCAGCGCAACTGGGCCCACTATGCTAAACAAAGACCGTTGAAGAGAAACTACAATGAATTTTAGATGATCCAAAATAACCATAACTAAATAAGGGCATGCAAAGGTACCATATCACAGACATCAGACTATGGGTGGATTTCTCAACAGACATCACAGTGGGCCCCACCTAGCTTCCGACCACAGGAACTTCATGCAGCAATCCGCATCCCATTCTATCCAATTGTAGGTTCGCACAGTAATACTGAATCACAGCACCCTTTTGGATACAGAAAGTGGGAAGATGAAAACTCAGCTCCAACAGTGATTGGTAATAATAAATTGGGCCCACCTTTCAACGATCAAGGCTATTCAAACATAAGCCCATAATGTCTGGGAGCCATTTCGTCACCTGCCAGAAGATCTCAAGTTCTTAACGAAAGCATGGAACTTGCCCATTGATGAAGGACCATCAGGAAACTGCTCATTTCTAGGCCTCCAATCAGACACTTAGATACTGCCATGGAGGTGGTTTCCGTAGGAGGGGCCCATAAATGTTTGGTCCACCAGATAAAACAGTACGGAAAAGTTCATACTGTCCGTCCATCAGGTATCACAACAGTTTTAGATAATTAAAAGGGGTGTCAACATCCTCACAGGCCAATCAATTCCTATTCCCATACAAAGGCATCATTGACAGTAAAAATTCTAAATCAATACACCAAATTGGAATCCCTTTGGTTTTGGTTTTGGTTTTTTGTTCTCATTTTCCCCTCTGAATCATATGCAAGTATTTTCTTGCTTTTAAACAACAAATGATCTTTTATCCTAGAGCTGCAACTGGCAAAACCTTGTTATTTTCTATAAGAATCTTTAATGTGAACTCCGAGGCAGCCTGCTCCCTGCAATTTTCATTCAGATGTATGAGCCATTTTGGGCTGCTCCTAAATGATAACATCCTATAGATTTGCTGATCATGTGTGCCAAATGCGAGCTGCTCAACAGGCGGGCTGCACCATGTAGATAACATGGCACAAAAAGCAGGCTGGCACAGTCATCAGGGCAGCCCCTCATATATGTTGAATATGGACTGTTGACCCCCTTTCTTTCAGCATCCAATTTTTATACATGGTATCCACCTGATTAGGGGACCCAGGCAAGTCATCCGCACCGGGGTCCACCTGATAAGCAGCTCCAGTGTTGCACTCGTATACGGCTACAGGTAGATGAGTGGAAATGAAATCTGTCTCAATGCTTACCTGCCAACGGACTGATCCGAGTGGCCAGAAGGAACTCTATAAGAAGGCTTCAATGCTAAGTTCGACGAAGGAGCATGGATCAGGAATATCAAATTTAGTCAAGACCTGAAACTCATATCAGCATTACAGTGTTAGGCTCCTACAACTTTCTAATCTTAATAGTTTAATTCCAGAGTCAGGAAACAGGAAAACAAGATATCATTTAAACTCATTTAGGTCCCTTTGGACACAACTCCCAAAAGGGGCTTTCCACAAAAAGGGCTTTACTGCAACTTCTGTATTGACAAAATCGGCCAACTCACCAATAAGCGATCCAATTGGTTTCAGTGAGTGGCTTTTTAGCGCCTATTTTGAGAAATGGGGGATCAGATGGGGTTTGTGAAGAACTTGGGTTTGTCTCAAAATAGCGTTTATGCGTCAAACGCGCCTTTTGAGGGTGCATCCAAACGAGCACTTATATTTGCTCGTGGGATGATGTTTTCAGTCACTCAAGCATTCTACCAATTTAGTTTAAGCATGGGATTGTCACCATGTCATGGCTCAGGATTGCTATCATGTGTTGTCCCGTTGGGGCCCACATGCTAAGATGGTCTGATGATTTGAACTGTCCATAAGCAAGCCATGGTCCAACAATCATGCTTGCATGAAGATCCTGATATTTGATTTTTGGAGCTGAATCTAAGCCATTGAAAATTTCCTTTTAAATGTTTGATCTTCATCTCACAATGATAATTGGAATCATCCATCCACTGCAAGTTTCTTACGGAGGCCTGCATAGCATAACATCCAGAAAATGGTCGGTTTTGATCATCCGACCATCTCTGCACGTGAACCCCAATGGGGAGGGGGGAATGCTTGCCATCCTGAATCGCCATAGAGACGAAGCAAACTCAAGGTGAAATGATAGAGTACATGGTGCAAAACAAGGTTAGCAACTCCAAATCCTACAATGGCATTCCAGTGGTTGGAAAGTACGGTGAAAAGAAAAGCAAACAGCTACCATGAACCAAAATCATCATTTCATTCTTAGGTCATCATATTTTTACCTCATTATTTATACTTGTATATAGTAATTATTCATATGCCAAAGGTTTGAGCTTTCAATGCAATCAATGTGTTCCTAGATTTCTTAGTTGTTACTTGCAAAGCAAGGAAGAGATGTTTCATTTCATACATTAGAGTTGATAAACAACCAAAACATTAATAGAAAAATAAAACAAGAAAAAAAAGTAGGCATACAACACAAATGGACAATTGACTCTTTAAATTGGAAGAGAAAAAAGAAAACAAATACATGAAAGAAGCTTGAAACTCTATCACCCAAGTTACTTCCCTTACCCAGGCACAACCTAAAGACTGGATTCCATTCATATCAAAAGAGAACACCCAGAGTTCGAAAGAGGTCATGAAAGCGCATGAAATGACATTTTCAAGAGTTCCCTGCCACTATTAGTGGCCTGAGATGGAGTCTGTGAAGTGGCAAAATGAACCTTACTAGCATTAATTTTGTTTTGAGGTCCTGCTGCTTCTTTTTTTTTTTTTTTCGAGACAACGATGATATTTCATTAAAAAGGCTGAAGCCAAAGCTATACAAAAACACGAAAGTATAAACCAAAACCCAGCAAAACTCCCAACACACCACCTTTAGGTGGGATTAAGGATTTCTCACTTCCGCCCACTTCTTTACATTCAGAATCACCTTCCCGATAACATCTTTAACACTTCCCTTTCTATTTCTAAAGCACCGGTCATTCCAATCCCACCATAGAGCCCATAGAACTGCTAACATGCTTAGCCTCCACACCCTTTTCCCCGACTTCCCTACACCCCCACCTTGCCAAGATAAAAGGGAGTCCTCTATCGATTTCGGAAGTACCCAATCAAACCCTAATAGCCAGAGAAAGTTAAGTCCAAACCTCCCTTGCGAAAAAGCAATGGATGAAGAGGTGATCTACTGATTTCGTATCTTTGTAGCACAAAAGACAAACATTGGGGAGAATCATATTCCTCTTCCGAAAGTCATCGATAGTTAGCACTCTATTCCTCCCAACAAGCTAATCGAAGATCACCACCTTCAAAGGAGCACCATAACACCATAGCTAAGAAGTTGGAGCTAACCCAGTAGAACCACCCCTTTCAGACATAGATCGATAAAGGGATTTGACTAAAAACGAACCTGATTTTTCTTTTAGCCATTTTATGGAATCCGCCTCTGATAACCTTAGAGAAATCTTCTCTAACATCTAGAGGAGCTGCAAAAGTTCTTCAAACTCTTCGTTGACTAGATTCCTTCTAAAGCACGGAGACCAAGTGACTACTTCATCTCTCATCGTAAAACCACTACTAACCTTCATCCCCTCAGTCATAGTTAACCCTGGTAATAAAGGGAACCTCTCACACAACTACACCTCTCCTACCCACGTATCCCTCCAGAAACTTATATTTTTACCATCCCCCAAACAATAACCAATGCCTTCCCACACTTTATACTTCAAGGACGCCACTTTATATTTTTACCATCACCCCCCCTTCTCTACCCCATATTTTCTTGCTAGGACCTCTCTCCATTTAGTTTCCCTTTGCTCCCCAAACCTCCAAACCCATTTCCCCAACAGTGGTAGATTCATCTCCTCTAGTTTCCTTATCCCCTCCCGTCGGTTTGCAAACCTGCTCCCATTTCAGAAGAACTTTTGTTTTTCACCTGACCCTTTCCATGGGAAATCCCTCTTTTCTAACATGTTTAGAACAAAATTTGGGCATTTAAACATAGACATGAAGTAAACTGGAAGAACTGGAAGATTTGACATAGACACTTTAATCAAATTCATTCTCCCGCCCATTGATAAACACCTTGCTTGCCATTTGGACATCATTCCAGCACTTTGTCCTACATGTGTTTTGGCAGTTTCCCAAAACATAATGGTAAACCAAGGTAGGCTGTTGGAAAAGAAGCTTCCCGAAAACCGAACAATAACTTGAAATCCCATACCTCTTCTTTGGAGATCCCCACCCCTAAAAGCTCGCTTTTGGTGATGTTTAACTTTCAAACCGGATACAACTTCAAAACTGATGATGATAGAACTTAGATTTTGCACAAAGAAATCCTCTGCTTTATAGTGTAAAAGCATATCATCCGCGTACTGAATATGAGAAATCCGAAAATTTGAAGTATCCACCCCAAAACCTTTGACCAAGCCTTTTTGAACACTATTGATCATTTTACTAAGAGCCTCCATAATTGTAACGAAAAGAACAGGAGAGAGAGGATTGCCCTAGCGAAGTTCTCGAGAAGTTCCAAAGAAACCTTTTGGTGAGCCGTTCAGTAAAACTAAAAATTTTGCAAATCTCACACATTTTTGTATCCAGAGACGCCACTTAGGGCCACACCCCAACCTTTTCAGCATGTAGTCTAAAAACGCCCAATCTACATGGTCGTATGCCTTTTCGATATCAAGCTTGCAAACTATACCTTTCTCCTCATATCTATAGCAAGAGTCTACACATTCATTTGCTTGTAAAGAACAATCAACAATCTGCCTTTCATCCACAAAAGCCCCTTGAGGCTCCAATATAACATCACCCAAGACCTTTTGAAATCTAGAAGCCAAGACTTGCTAAAATTTTGTAGGGCCCTCCTAGCAAGCTAATAGGATGGAAATCTTTTAAGCATTTCACCCCTTCCTTTTTGGGGATCATAGCTATGAATCTCGCCCCAAGTTGTGGCGCTATTACACCATTTTCATAGAATTCATGCAAAAAACCTTTGACATCCTCTTTCATATACTCCCAAATTTTTTGGAAAAATGCCACAGGAAAACCATCTAGCCTTGTCACTCCCCAACTCTGCTACTACTTTCTTTATTTCTTCTTCTGAAAAAGCCGCTTTCGCTGCTTCTGCCAACATTGTTTCGAAAGCCAAGTTGTCGAGGGTTGGCCTGATTCTCTTATCTTTAGTTAGGAGATCTTTGCATAATTGGACAATGGAATCACAAATGTTCATCTTGTCAAATCACCACATGCTCTAAAAGCTTGAGCTATTAGAGGATGGTGTATTAATGTATATCAAGGGACTCAAACACTCCCCTGCACATGCAGGGTGGAACTCCGCATGGGAACATACTAGGTAAGGGTGGAGGGACACTCACAACTCACACCTAGGTGGAGGGATACTCACAACTCACACCATAAACAGCCCCCCGTGGGAGAATATATTACCGGTGGCATATTTGCTACTTCCGGGATTCGAACACAGGACCTTCCACTCTGATACCTTGTCAAATCACCACTTGATCTAAAAGCTCGAGCTGTTACAGGATCGTGCATCAATGTATATCAAGGGACTTTAACACTCGCCCGCATGTGAGGGGTGGAACTCCGCACGGGAACATACTTGGGCAAGGGTGGAGGAACCCTCAACTTACACCATAAACGGCCCCCCGTGGAAGAATATATTCCAATGGCATATTTGCTACTTCCGGGATTTGAACACAAGACCTTCTGCTCTGATACCTTGTCAAATCATCACTTGCTCTAAAAGCTCGAGTTGTTAGAGGATGGCATATCAATGTATATCAAGGGACTCTAACACATCTTCCCCTCTATTCTTTCCCCTGTTCATCAGTAACGACGATATCATGTTGGCTCGCTGATGCGGACATCAGTGGTGCACCCTTTAGAGTGTACCAGAGGAGGTGACGTCGCAGATCGAGTGTTGGAGCAAATGAGTTGATGTGGATGGACGCCAGGCCCCTTGGGCCCATTTTCTGACGCGTTACGATTACGCGAGATGCAGGATCGCGCAGGAGCATCGTGACCGCTGGACCATGGAGCGGATTTACATTTAGGCGCTTTTCTGTTTATTCCCATGTTTCTAAGCGCTTTAGTGTCGTTACTTACTTTAGGCGTTTTTATGTTATTTCTTTGGTTTTCAGGCACTTTAATGCACTTTTTTTTTTTTTTTTCGTAGCTTATATATACTGTGAGAAACCCTATTTCGAAATTATTGAATGAATAGAAAATTCGTGAGTTTCTTCCTCTTTGTTTGAGAGATTAGGATTTCAGGATTGGCCCTCGGGTGTTGAGGATTCCACCCCGAAGTTTCCGTTTTCTCTTCTTTTTTTCTTCAAGGTGCGAGGAAAGGTAAGCTTCTTTGATTCCTAATTCGTACTTCATGAGAACCCATTGCTTTTCAACCTCCCTCGTCCTTTTCTGAACCCCCCCCCCCCCCCCCCCCCCCCCCCCTTTTTTAACCGGATCCAAACTTGACTATGGACTGGTCTATGCTAGATCTGGGATATCCTCATATCCCTAGATCTTCCCTGTTTTACGATTTTACATAGTTTTATGCAAAGGGGCATGATCCGGACGGACGGATCTCATCTTCGTGTTGAGATTTGTTAGTTTCCTCTGATTGACAGTAGCTAGTTTCGTAATTTTATTATTTGAATATCTTCCAACTGAATATACATGCATCTAGGTTTAGGTCATCGCATGCCCCTGCATCACTCGGGCTTTCGCACTGGCCATCACGTCGAAAAACTAGGTACTTTTACCTCCTGCTTTAAGCCATGTTGCCCTGGACCTTTGCCTCCATTTTATTTCTTCCTCTCTCAATCTAGCATTGTATTTTGCTCTGTGTATCTCCCTCTAAGCTATTTCCTCCTCCAACAAACTTTCATTCTCTTCTTTGGAATCTAGTTTTTGGATTTCTGAAAGGAATTGACCTTTTTCCTCCTCCCGCCCTAGAAGATGTTCTTTCTTCCACTCTCCCAATGTTGGGAAAAACGACCACCATTCCACTATCTTTTCCCCAAACCCTTCAATTTCTAACCATGCCAATTCGAATCTAAACGGACGCAGTCCCCAATCCTCTTCATCGATCTCTAACAAAACCGGGCAATGATCCACAAACGGCCTAGGCAAAGCACATTGATGCATCAGTTGATATTTATCTTCCCACTCCATGGAGATAAGAAACCTATCTAATCTTGACTTTATAGGCAGCACTTGCCCATTGGAAAAGTGAATTTAGCATCTCCCATTGGAATATCTATCATCTCGTTCCTCGTAATCCAATCGGAGAAACTTTTCATTCTTCTTCAGGTTTGACCTCATTAGATTTTTCATGAAGAAAGCGCACTACATTAAAATCGCCTCCCACACATCATGGTAAATCCCATCTGCTTTGAAATGAATCCAATTCTCTAGAAGTTGTCGCAATGTTTTTGTTTGCATAGCCCATAAGCTGCTGTAAATAGCCATCTAAAATCGGATCCCCTCTTTCAACACCATTGACACCGAGAAATTCCCTATACCACTGTCCTCTTGACTCCATATCGCCGAATCCCAAATTAATAGCATCCCTCCCGTTGATCTTGCGGCATCCATTGCTAGCCATTCTTTTTGTTGGCCCCACCACAACGCATTAATCAGCCCTTGAGTAACTTCCTATGTCTTACTTTCTTGTATTGCAACCAACTGAATCTTGTACCTTTTACACGTCTTGGAACTGCCATCTTTTTTGTGCGCACCCCAAACCTCTGAAATTCCAAGTCATAATCTTCATTTAAAACAAACTTGATCCCCCTTGTCCGCCCGCTATTCTGCTCCCATTAGTGCAACTGTCATTCTGTACACTTTCTTCCACGCTAAAGGTATCTGTACCACATATTTGGAGTTGTTTACTCGTTATCGGTCTTCCCCTTTCTTCCACCCACTCGAAATAGGACACATAATCTTCTAGTCTATCCCCAAAAGTGATCCCCACTAACCGTGCTACCTCCATCATAACCAATTTTATTCTTTTCATACCTTGTGCCATTGTTATCCTCCTAGTTTGGATTAGTGTCCTCTCATCCGCTATCACCACCTGATCCTCATTATGCAACACTACGAACAGGGTGAGCACTATTGGTTCCTCAGCTTCCTCATCATCATGCTCTCGCCGGTCTTGCAGTGTACTATTCTACTTTGCCTCATTATGTGCATCTCCCCAGTGTGAGATTATTTGTCCCTCAGAGAACGTGTCATCTTTATCCATCGGATGGATTGGCTAGGGCGAGTTCAACAGGAATTGGGTCTCATACGATAGCAAGAAAGGGTGGGTCTGACCTCTCCACCGCACTTTCTTTAGCACCCACAATTGCATTATCTTCCATTGCGGGACGAGCACTGTTGTCATCAATGTGAGTCAACCTCATCTCAATTTGCCTACCTAAATGTAGTAGTGGGACGAGCTACCGATCATTAGTCATGTTTTCTGCCCTATTCGGAGGGGATTTCGAAGCTTCCAGTTGCCCCTCTATCGGAATTTCTGAAAAGAGGGGTTTGGGATCGGGACTTGAGTGGGCAATAGAGCATTACACGTGCAAGAACTTAAAAGAGGGTCCACCTGTTCGAGATTTGGGATCGATTGCTCGCACGTAGGAGTCTCCGCGCCAGTCGCTGAAAGTGCATTTAAGGCAGCCGCATATTTATAAATGCCTCCAGAGGCCTTTCCACGTGTAAGTAGTTTATTGGAGAGAGAAGGAACGATTTCAAACTCGCAATTAAGGCTTTCAGTACGGCCTGAGATGTTAGCCTGGCTTGCTCCACCCGTCGCCTCTTGAAATCCACCTACCGGCCCGTCTTTAGGAAAGAGAGTAAGGTCTCGACAATTATTTCCTTCTCGATATGGTGCTTCGCTGGAGTTGGGATTTAAAGCTACTCCTTTGTTTCGATCATCCGCCATTAACGAGACCACTCTCTTCTCTCTCATTCATCTATATGACGTTTTGCTCTTGTATGACCGCAACCATGAGCTTTACCTTCCCGACCGACAACACGATCGATGTTGGATATTGAGCTAATTTTTTCATCCTGATTTGCATTCGCTCTTCACTGTTATCGGTCTAGCTATCAATGGACATCACCATCCCAATGCAAGCTCCGATTTCCCTAATGATGCCGTCTATCCAAAATTCGAGGGGAATGTTCTAGATTTGGTACCAATGTTCCTCCCATCCAAAGATCAACCATGCTTCCCATCTATAGATCCCTGTGACCACCCCATCTTTGTTCGATTTACATACAGAAAAGACCATATCAGTGTGTTCTTGATTTCCCAAAGATACCAACATGGTGTTCTTCTGAATCACTTTGATCAGAACATCTTCTTCCTCGATTCCGGTTCCCTTGTGAAGTAACCCTTCTACCAGCTCCGAGGTTTCCGCACCAGGCTTAACAATCACTTCAAAGCAATACTCAAAAGACTCCATGGATTCGTCAAGTATCTTCTTGTGAATCCTAAATTCTGGAGCATTGCCTTTGTCTGCATCTGCCCTCCAAACCCACCTGCTTTCTGACTCTTCTTGATCAGCTACAACCTCTGCTCGCTTTTCAGGTAATTGAAGCATCGCATCTCTGAAAGATCTTCCTGGGTTCACTCATTCCCTGCTTAGTAACTCATGTTTCCTTCTTCTTCTTTTTTTACCTTTCTGGTCTGTATTCAGCCTTTTGAACTCTGAGTTTATTTCCCCCAAAACTCTCACCATTCAGTTCGTTAATGGCGTTTATCAGTTCCTCTTCCGAGCTCATTCGGACAAATGCGAGCCCTCTGCTTTCGTTGTTAGTTTGGTGTCGAGGAATTACGACCTCCATAACAATCCCTGTATTGGAAAAAAACCTTCTCAAAGTTAACCAGTTTCCAAGCTTCTGGAAAACCTTGCACGAGTAAGGTTGGATATGCTGAGAGGTTTTTTTCCAGCCTGCAATGTATTTTATCTTTTTACCCTGTGCTGTTTCCCATTTGCCGTCGATATCTTCTTCTTCCATTTAGTGATTCTTCTTCTTCTTCTTCTTCTTTTTTTTTTTTTTCTGTTTCTTCTCTTTTCTCTTAAAAACATGGAGGTCTAGTAGTTCCTGCTTCTTTGGAAGGAATGCTTCTGAAACTTAGCTTGATAAACTCCCCAACTCTATCTGGAAATTCACTGGAATGCTTTTGAGACTTGGCTTGATAAACTCCCAAATACTATCTAGAAATTACTCACTTTCATGGGGATAAACTAAGGAATGCGCTTAATCATGCTGCGATATTGTAACAAACTCCTGAAATTAGACCCATTTAGTAACTCAACAACCAAGGTCATTAATGTAGTTTTTTTGCACCCTCTTCTGCCAGTTCAACTAACATTTTAAAGTCATGACTTACGAATGTTTTGCCAGAGATCATAACGATCATCTGCAGTTATCAAAAGGGCCAGAGATCATAACTGTCATCTGCAGTTATCAAAACAGGCACCTGCACTCTCTTGAAGTCAGAACTCCCAGTCGGCAGTGTCCAAGAAAGTCAGCAGTAGGAAATCAGTCTATTCCAGGAGTTTTTACTACCTTTTCTCACTGGCAATTGTAAGGATTGGAACAAAGATGCAGTATTCACCTATTCGCTAATCAGGGTCACAGCTTATTGTCAAGACATTTCACCGAGTAGCATTTTTGCAGTGGGCATACGCAATCAAGACATTTTAATGGTTATGAGGTAAGTTTTTACGGTCTCTACATAGAATACAACAAAAATCTAGGGTTTCTAACTAAAAAGGAAACATTTGGAAGAAATTTAAACCACTCTATTCAAATATCAAAAAGTTGTTCTCTACTGATTCGAGGGACTGACAAATCATCATTGAAAGGGACAATAGGCAATGATCATAAACAAAAGACAGACTAACAATCGGTTATTCAGCATCTGGATCTTGATAATCAATTGATCATGACACTCAGAGAACAATGTAATCTATGAACCTAACATCTTTTTTAAAAGAACCCAGTTTAGGAATATAATCTTATAATGAAATTCAATATTTCAGAAATGATATTACATAAATTAGGCAGCATAAATTATGAAAGTTTCATAATGGTTGATGACATTTAAGTATTGAGCCAAAGTACTTTGATTACTACATTTTTATTTTTTAAGAACATACTGAACTATGATATACAGGACTAATCAATCATGAAAAAATCGAATCTCAGCATTCCTAAATGATTACATTACCTCTGGATGAACAATGCCGAAGGTGCCAATCTGCTTCCCTTTGCAAATGATGCTAGCTTGTCTACCAGGAAAAAACTCGGGTTCCTTCAACAGATTGTTAAGATGACCGAGTATCACATGATTAAAATGCTGAAGGTAAAACAACTGCAAAATGCTTGACTGCAAAATCCTATACAAATGTGCATCAGAAAAGATAATCACAAATGCTTACTTGTGATGGCCTTATATAATAACCCGTACTGTCTCCAACTGGAACGAAAGGTATTCCCACAACTTCCATGATTCTGTCCACCAAGCCATGAATTACCTGCAAAATCAACATTCAACTGCTAAGAATGGGAAGCTTTTAGTCCAAGCTCTCCCAAACCTTTTTCCTTCTTGATGCCACAATAACAGCTTTTCCAATGTCGTGAAATGCATGGATACAGACCAATTAATGTTTTATAGAACAAGATACACAGGACAATAATCTCTATGCTGGAGGGATGAAATATGGTCAAAGACTTGCAAACACAAATCCTAATGATGAAGGTCATGTGGCCATCACCATCACCATCATTGATGACAATGGCTAACAATAAAGATCATGTGATCATCATCATAAGCGGCTAACAATGAAGATAACATGTCATATTGTAGAAGAAGATGTCTGACATGATCATCCTATTCCAATGAGTGCCACAGCCTCCAGTTCTGATCCTCATGGTCACATTTTCTCTCCAGAAAAAAAAAATGGTTATAACCGTCCCCTACAGAAAGAAGAAGATAACAATAGTTTGTAAAACACAGAAGTTCAGCCAAATGATACAAACATGGTTTCTTATCCACCTCTAATTCACACCCAACATATTATGAGTGGTGAAACACAACCTTTCAAAAAAAAAAAAAAAAAAAGAGTGGTGAAACACATATATCTTACCCAACTCGGGTGAACAGACCATTTTACTAGTCAACACATGAAAGTCAGACATTCTTAAAGTGCATTTGTCAATGTCATATATATGTGAAGCCTTGAATTAAAATCATCAACTCATTATGGAACAAGGTTTATTGCTTTCATTTCTATTGAAAGAACACTACCCTACACATGGCGACTGAAAGAACTAAAAGGAACTAAACTCAAAAATATAAAATAAAATAAAGGTTCTCATTCACTACATTATTAGATGTACATAGAATTGTATGCATGCACCTATGGTAACATGAAAAAAGTTTTTATATGATATAAAAAATTAGAACAGTTTTTAATAAAAATAAACAAGTTACAGTCAGTATTAAGAATATATGTCATACTTTGCAGTTGTCTTGGTCCTCTGGGATTTTAATTTCTATTCTCTCTTCATTTTTTTTTTTTCAATCGATTCTATTCTCTCTTTATTTTATTGTAAAAAAAATTTAATGTATTGACTAATGAGATGACTAGTCCCTTTTCTTTGGCTCTCTAAATCTGAGTCATCCAGCACACAACTGGCTGTGTACACAAATAGACAACACTGGCCAACACATTGCAGTAATAATGCTTAACCAATGGGGCTATGCTCCAAGTTCTATCCATTCCACATAAGCGATGGGGCCATGCTGCAATATCCACACTTGCAAGTAAATTCTCATCAACTGCAATATCCACACTTGCAAGCAAATCCTCATCTACTGCAATATCAACACTTGCAAGCTACTTATGAGCAACATCTGAACCCAGAAAAAAGTCATGAACTGAGAAGCTCTACAAGCTTCCACACTCAACAGGGTACACTGCACATCCCACTGCATACTGCCAAGAATGCAAGTAGGATGATCACTTGGGTCTAACTCAGTGTTCGCATTATCGGTATCGCGTTATGTTTCGCACCCTTGGGATAAAGATACATATCACATATCGGTTAGGAAATATTGGTTGTATCGCGGAATGCATCGCACTTTTTGGGAAACATGGGGAAACATTGGGAAATTGATTGAATTTTTTAATGAAACTTCAGGGATTGTTAAAATGGACCTCAATACACACATTTAAATCATAATATGTAAAAAAAAAAAAAAAGTCTACATAATAGGAGTTCCTTTGTAAAAGGATCCTAAGCTATGCGCTATCTGACTGAACTTTCCTCAACTATTGTTTAAATTGATTCCATAAGATATATACATGTAAGAAGACATTAATGAAAACATAACCAATTCATTGACAAAGTAAAACAAGTAAGAGGGTTGAGAAATATACCTATGGATGATGCAACTGACTGAGTATTCTAAAAATGCAGTTTTGACTATCCTAGTTCAACGCAATGCAAGCTACCTTATATGGCCTAGATCTATATGAGGACTCAATAAAATCTAGAAAAATGCTAACTGGACTCAACAAACTATGACCCCTACGCAGAGTCGGAATGAGGAGTGCCCAAAAGCAAAACGGTATTTTTTTTTTTTTTAGGGAGGAGAAACTAGAATAAAATCAAACAAAAAATCATTTTTTTCTACAAAATGGGGTACTCTTGTGCGTCTGACCGATGCCTGGACGATATCGTCCAGGTATCGACGATATTTGGAATCCGCAATAGAAAAAACAGCGATAATTTGATGATCTATCGTGCGATAAAAAGGAATCTAGCGTTCTGAATGTTATTACCTGGCGATCTTTATCGATACTTACCGATATCGAATCACCTAGTCTAACTAACCCATCAAAGTAAGATGACTCATGTCCTCCTCACACATTCTGACACTCAAAGATAAGGTGGTAACATGAAAAGCTCAAAGTTGAAAAGAATGATAAATCCAATATTACCTAAATCACAAACTCTCTACGTTTTCTGTTCCGAATTCCGCATTATGAATTATGGGTTATTTGCAATCTAGATCGCTACTTTAACTGATTTGAAATGATGGTTCTATACTCCTAGTGTAGGTTAACATGCAATGTACCTTTCTATACTCCTAGTGTAGGTTAACATGCAATGTACCTTGATTCATGCAACACCAAGCACATATATGATATTATACATGAGGGACCTATAATAATAATATTCCATATTTCATATATGAAGTACAAAATCATTTTGTATATTCCATATTCCATGCCTCTCAAAAATCACTTTGGTGAAATGATCTTAAGTGAGAATAGGGGAATCTTGGGTTGGAATGCAATTCTATAATCTTTTTGAAATTTCAAAGTGGCATTTTCTTAGTAATACAAATTTTTTTTTTTTTTTAAACTATGCATTTCTATTAATAACAACCAGGCTACACCCAAAATTTACAAATATACACTATACATAGACAAAGGGAACAACTACAACTTAGCCCAACTATCTGGAAGATCAACAACCACCTTTGAGGCTTTAACCCATTCAACAACTAGCATCTTCACCTTTTAAAAAATCCTCCACTTGCCCTTCACAATTCTTGAAACATTGATTATTCCTCTCTAACCATATTAACCGAATGCCTGCTAGAAGACATAGCCACCATGCTTTCGACGCTACACTGCCTGATCCATCCCCCCCATATATCATCCCAAAACCTATTCTTTAACCCATTACCTAAGGAGAAACCCACTCCTTCCCATACCTTCTTATCAAGTTAATCACTTTTCACAAGTAAGAGGATCAATACAATGACGAAGACTGCGTCCACCATCCCTAAGAATTGGACCCATACCAAGATATGGAACTTTTTCTTATCCTCCATACCATTCTAGAAGAAATCTCTCCTAATTCTTTCTAATACCAACTTTGGCCATTTGAATAGGGACATAAAATAGATTGAAAAATTAAACATAGCTGCTTGAATCAGAGTTATCCTACCCCCCCTTATGACAAATATTTGCTTCTCCATTGCGATAGTTTATTTTCGAATCTTTCGATGACTCTCTATCCCAAACCAATTTGGGGGGCTTACCTATACACAATGGTAACCAAAGATATGTTGTTGGGAAGGAACCTTCCTTACACCCAAATAACCTTGCAAAAAAAAAGATACCTTGGCCCTTGAGATACCTACCCCCAATAACTCACTTTTGCCAATGTTTATCTTTAATCGAGACAACTTCGAAGCAAACCACTATCATCTGCAAATTATCCGCCATCTCTTCATCCGCTTCACATAACAACAACGTGTCATCTGCATATTGTAAATGAGTTATTTGAAAATTGCAGTTATCAATTTTGAAGCCTTGTATCAAATCTTTTGTTGCCCCTCTCTCTATTATCCTGTTGAGCCTTCCATTACAACAATGAAGAGATGTGGAGATAATGGATCCCCTTGCCGCAAACCCCTTGAGGATGAGAAGAAGCCATTTGGAGAACCATTTACCAATATGGAGAATTTTGGCAAAGCCACATACACTCGCATCCACTGTCACCATCTAATATTGCACCCCAATCGATCCAGCATATAATCCACAAAACCCCAATCAACATAGTCATAGGCTCCCTACATCAAGCTTGCATATGACTCCTTTCTTCCCACTTCTATTACATATATCTCAAGGTGTCCCGTATCGGTTTCGGTGGGCGTAACGGTGCCCACCGTTTCCGATACGGATACGGGCCGTATCGGCCGATACGGCCCCGTATCGGCCGATACGCCCCCCGTAACGGTCAACTTTTTTTTTTTTGCCAAAAAATTTTAAAAAAATATGGATTAAATCCAGAAAATTCCAAACATCCCAAATATGCATTCATTTATAATTTTGAACATGTTTATGGTGGTGAAGCGGTCTACTCTTTGGTGAAAAAGCTGTATCGGGCTGTCTGGTGAATTTATGAAGCTAATAACCTGGAATTAACTGCAGAACTTATAAATTCAAATTTCTAACTGTCTAATACCAATAATATGTATATTAGAATAAATGTAACATCAAAGTATTTCAATTTTCACATGTACTATTATTTTTTTATAATTTACTTTATATTATTTACAATTTATTTACATACCTGAGGAGTGAGGAGTGAGGACTTGCAAAAAATAATGTATTAAGACTTCTCTTATCTTGAATCTATGACCGACTCTTGTCCTGCCAATTGAACATTCTAAAGTAGAAAAAAAAATTAGTAATACCTGATATACTCCCCTGCAAGCATGTTGATTAAAGATTACTTGACTGGTTGTCACTTGTCAGGGGAGTTATTTTAAACACAAGTTCAACAATGTAAAGTGTGTATTTTTTTGGTGAATGTATGACCATGTGGGTAATGGAAAAGACTCACCAAATCGGAACTCACCACCAAAATGAAAACCTGCTTTGTTGTGGTTGCTCAACCTCCACGTCGTCGTCGTCATCATCATCGGGTTGTTGCGGTCTTGTTGTTGCATATCCATAATATTCAGTGCCAGAGGGAAAGATCAGGTCAACGAAACCTGATGATGACTGATCCTGACTAGGCAAAGATTCTGACCCTGAGTGAGGATATCTACTAGTGCCCGTCGAATAGCCGTGCCCATACTGGTACTCGTATTCAGGGCCAGACTGTTGAGATTGAGATGAATAACTTGGATTTGGTTCATATGGTATATGTGGAACAGCGTCAGGAGGACTACTCCAACATGAAAGTGGCGGAACAGGTTCCTTATAATCCCATTGGTTGTAAGAATACCCATAATTCCTCGGATCATAGCCATACGCATGCTGATGTTCCAGATCTGTCGGTGTAGATTGCGGTGCAGGAGCAGGACCTGCAGGTGCACTACTGGAGCCAGGCTCTTGCTGGCTGTATCGTGACTCAGTACACGCATAAGTTCGACCCCCTCGGCCCCGCCTGCTTCGTCGAAGTTCATCAGCCTCGCGATCCGTAGACGGCTGTATGGTATCAGTAGCCCTGGTGGGTTGAGCAATGCCAGAAGTGGGAGGACCAGCATTAGGTGCATCATCATCATCATCATCATCATCATCATCTGTTTCAGTATCGCTAGAGCTCGCACTCTTCTGCTGAGTTTGCATGAAATCCGCCCCCCTTTCTGGGTCCAACACAAATGCACGACTCTCTTGCTGTGCCCTGCGTATTTCTGGGTCTTCAACTTCTATTTCTTCACTATCATCTTCTATTTCTTTTTCCCTTACTTCCAACCAAGGTAGAAGTGGGTCATCCTCATCATAAATATTTTCCAAGTTTATTGGACAATAATCCCCATCACCGGCATTACTGATATGCCTCCTTGAATGCATGCGCATTCTTAGCCTCATGTTGTAATGCATAAAGACAAGTCTATCTAACGTCCTAGTCTGAATTCTATTTCTATTCTTCGTATGAATAAGTGCAAAACAACTCCAATTTCTTTCGCAACTAGAGGAAGACGTTGTTTGGCTCAAAATCCTTACTGCAATTTTTTGGAGAGCCGGTGTAGTCTCTCCGAAATTTATCCACCAGTCGGCGGGGTGCAACTTAAGTACTGCATGTTGTGCAAGAGTATCTCCAAAGCTACCCTGGCGAGTTCCAAATATATCCAATTCATTCAAAGCCTTTATTTGTACATCTAAGTCAGGCTCTAATCTCTTTATCACGTTCTTTAATCCAATACGAATCTCATCATCCATAACAAATGATTGGGCATATCTATACCTAGGATTTAGGTAATAACCTGCTGCAAGAATATCGTGGTGGAGCTGCTTTGTCCATCTTTTGTCGATCAAATTCCAGTAAGCTCGCCAGCTTGAACAATCACGTTGAATTGCCAACTTCGCTTTATCCATGGCGTCGTAGAGGAAGCCCATCGTAGGTGCTTCATCGGTTTCAACAAGACGAAGTACCCTCATCAGTGGTTCCATCACCTTTAAAATTTTCTTAACCCTCTTCCAATATTTGTTGTCTCTTATGGTGTTTACAACATCAACCGGCGTCCCTGATGTCTTCTTCCCATATTTTGTGTTGAGCCATTGTTGGGAAGCAAACATTTCACTCAACTCTCCCCTATGCTGATACAAACTCTCTAAAGCTATAAAGTTTGTTGCAAATCTAGTCGCCGCTGGCCTAAGCAACTCTCGTCCCTTCGTGAACTTCCTCATTATTGCAACTAGGTGATTATGGTTGTAAATAAATGTTGTCACTTCTTTTGCTTTTTCAACCATTTCTTTGACATTCTTTCTCTTTCCAATATCTTCCAATATAAGATCAATACAATGTGCAGCACACGGTGACCAAAATATGTGTTCTCTTTAGCATCAACAAATTTCCTGCAGACTTATATGTTGCTTCATTATCTGTCACAATCTGCACCACATTCTCCTCCCCAATCTCATCCACTACTTTATCCATCAAGCTAAAAATATATTCAGCATTTTTTATTTCATCCGAGGCATCAATTGACTTGTGGTACACTGTTCCCAAGTGGCAATACACCATGAAGTTGATCATGCTGCGTCTTGTTGGGCCAGTCCAACCATCACACATGATCGTGCATCCTCTGGCCTGCCATATGGGTTTAAAGGTATTTACGTATGCCTTTGTATCTGCATACTCTGCGTCTGTCCATTTTCCCTTAATCTCCTTGGCTGTGGGAGCTTTAATTCCTTCACCTGCTTCTGTTGCTGCATCAATTACCACCTGCCAATATGGAGAGTTTGCCGCATTAGGGGGTATGTTGGCATGTATAAATAACTTTGCTGCTGCCCTACCCAGTTTCTCAACAGAAGTTCTACTCCACATTTGTTTTATCTTCTTTTGTTTACTAGATTCTTTCCTAAAGAGGATCGGATCAACAGAGGGTCTCCTAGGCACATCTTCTTCTTCCACATCTACATCTATAGGATGACGAGCTACATGTGAAGATGTGCCCCGCCGGCTGCTAAACATACGCCTTAATCCACCAAACATACTCCCTCCAACCCCAGCTGTACTTCCCGTTGGGGCTGCAGTTGTACTCCCCTGGCCACTCCCACTCCCACTCGCACTTGAACCAAACGTGCGTCGACGTTCTTCCTCTTCACGAGCATAGCGCACGCTTTCTCTCCTAGCTATAGTCATTTCTCGATCAGAATCTTCCTCAGAATCAATGATGTCTTCGCCACGAACGCCCATATATTCTGGACCAAACACCTCTTGTCGGGCCGCATCAAGGATATCATCTTTCTTTTTCTGCACAGCAGCTCGTTTCCCCTTTGACTCTTCTAAATTGGCTTGCATCAGTATCATTATCTCTTTGGGAACTTTGGTGCATCCTGCAACTTGACCCTTTCGATGTGCCAAATGTTGTTTAAGTCGCGTAATTCCACCATTTATTACTCTATTACAATAGTTGCATTTTATTTGGTGCCTTCCACCACCTACCCTCTGACAATGTTCCCATCCAATATCCTCATTTGCAGTTCCACTTCCAGTTCCAGTCCTAGACATTTTTTAATTAGAGATGGCTTATGTGATGTGGCTATGTCACTTAGATACTGAGTCTAAGAGTGAAATACTTAGATTTTAAAATTTATAAATGTAATTGTAAATCTTAAATACAGATAATGAAATCAAGTACTAACTACTAAATTCAAATACTAAAGTAACTAAACCCTATGGGCTACAGCCTACAAAGTACAACTACGAAGCTCCAAAGTCCAAAACGGCAAAACCTGTCGAAAAAATAAAAATATAAACATACATTAGTCATTACTCATTAATCTGTAAATATGATTCTCCATGTTTTTGAAAAAAAATGATTTTCTCTAATTTTTAAAATTATTCCGAAATTTAAACAAATACAAAAAAAATAACAAACCATATGCATAATCTGTAAAATGCACATGATTATGTTCTATTATAAGTAACACATGTTATCCAACCTTTTAAACTAGAATTTTTTTTTGAAAATATTAATTTTCCCTAATTTTTTAAATTATTCCGAAATTAAAAAAATACAAAAAAATTAGCAAACCATGTGCATAATCTGTAAAATGCACACGATTATGTTCTATTATAAGTAACACATGTCATCCAACCTTTAAATCAGAATTTTTTTTTAAATATTAATTTTCCCTAATTTTTAAAATTATTCTGAAATTAAAAAAATACAAAAAAAATAGCAAACCATGTGCATAATCTGTAAAATGCACATGATTATGTTCTATTATAAGTGACACATGTCATCCAACCTTTACATCAGAATTTTTTTTGAAAATATTAATTTTCTCTAATTTTTAAAATTATTCCGAAATTAAAAAAATACAAAAAAAATAGCAAACCATGTGCATAATCTGTAAAATGCACACGATTATGTTCTATTATAAGTAACACATGTCATCCAACCTTTAAATCAGAATTTTTTTTTTAAAATATTAATTTTCCCTAATTTTTAAAATTATTCTGAAATTATAAAAATACAAAAAAAATAGCAAACCATGTGCATAATCTGTAAAATGCACATGATTATGTTCTATTATAAGTGACACATGTCATCCAACCTTTACATCAGAATTTTTTTTTGAAAATATTAATTTTCTCTAATTTTTAAAATTATTCCGAAATTAAAAAAATACAAAAAAAATAGCAAACCATGTGCATAATCTGTAAAATGCACACGATTATGTTCTATTATAAGTAACACATGTCATCCAACCTTTAAATCAGAATTTTTTTTTAAAATATTAATTTTCCCTAATTTTTAAAATTATTCCGAAATTATAAAAATACAAAAAAAATAGCAAACCATGTGCATAATCTGTAAAATGCACATGATTATGTTCTATTATAAGTGACACATGTCATCCAACCTTTACATCAGAATTTTTTTTTGAAAATATTAATTTTCCCTAATTTTAAAAATTATTCCGAAATTAAAAAAATACAAAAAAAATAGCAAACCATGTGCATAATCTGTAAAGTGCACATGATTATGTTCTATTATAAGTAACACATATTATCCAACCTTTAAACCAGAATTTTTTTTTGAAAAAAATGATTTTTCCTAATTTTTAAATTTATTCCGAAATTATTCCGAAATTAAAAAAAATACAAAAAAAATAGCAAATCATGTGCATAATCTGTAAAATGCACATGATTGTGTCCTACTATAAGTAACACATGTTATCCAACCATTAAACCAGAAAAAGAAAAAAAAAAAAACATGATTTTTACTAATTTTTAATATTAATCCGAAAATAGACCGAAATTAAAAAAAATATAAAAAAAATATAAAAATCAGTTGCATAATCTTGAAATACACATTTTAACATTTTACAATGGCTACAACATCATATCAAGGTGGAAAAAAAGTGATTAGAGGAAGAAAAATGTATAAATACCTATTTTCGGATTTCTTCGAAAAATGGCCCACGGAGCTTCGATTCATCCAAATCGTAGAAATTGGTCGTTTTAATTCTCCAAAATAGACTAATTGTGGTCGTTTTTAGCAAAAGAACAGATTAGAAAAGAAATGGGGGAAGAAAAGTGGGAAGAAAATGCAAAACAGCAAGTATTTATAAAAAAAAAAAAAAAAAAGACCGTTTTTTTACCGTTACAGGGGCCGTAACGGCCGTTTTGGGCCGTACCGGCCGTTACGGCCCCGTAACGGACCGGTACGGTCAAAATTCTTGGGGTCCCCGATTTGGACCCCGTATCGCGTAACGGTACCGGACGTTTCCGGTACGTATCGGCCGGTACGGTTACGTACCGGCCGGTACGGCACACCTTGATATATCTATACACTCATGCGCCACTAGAGCACTGTCAATTTGTCTTCCCACTACGAAAGCCCCTTGAGATTTTGAGATGACTTTGCTAATAGCCGCTTTATATCTTGTAGCTAGAAGTTTTGATAGAATTTTGTATGGACCTCCCAATAGGCTTATCGATCTGTAATCTTTCAAGCTTTCTACACCTTTCCTTGGGATTAGTGCAATGAAAGTAGCACCAAACTCCGAGGGAAGAGAACCTGCTACATAAAATTCGTTAATAAAACCTATTACATCGCTTTTAATCAATTCCCAAAATTTATGATGGAAGAATATTGGAAACCCATCTAAACAGGGCGCCTTGCTCCACCCAACTCTTCAACTGCAAACACTATTTCTTCCTCAGAAAATTCTTTTTCAAGAGATTCCGCGACCTCCGACGAAATGGAGTAAAAAACTAGGTTATCAATCTTTGGCCGAATCCAAGCTTCCCTTATTAGTAACTTCTAATAAAAGTCTACTATCGCCGCACAAACTTTCTATTTCCCTTCCATCCTTTTTTCTCCTATCACCACCGATTTGATTCTATTGACCCTTGCTCTTAAACTAGCCATTGCATGAAAAAACTGTGTTTTTGTCCCCCTCCTTCAGCCATAGTGCTCTCGAACATTGTTGCCATTTTATCTCTTCTTCTCTCATTCTTGCATTATATTTGGTCAAATGTATCTCCCTCCATGCCCTCTGTAACGCCCCGTAAAATCACCTTTTCTAAGATATGAACACCCACTTGGGCCTGTCCTGCACACGTCATCTTAGGTTGAATAATCAACCACCCTTAGCCTAGTAGGACCATAGCTGCATTGAAATATAACTCGAATGCACTCGTAGGAGGCCGTTTGACCGCCCGTTCTAAGATTGATGAACCCGAAACTCGAATAGGACAACCCCCAGGTCGGGCTTGATGCTCCCAGATAGGAGTTATGACAAGATCGGCACCCGAAACCATAAAAATTGAGATGTCCTACAAGTGCACATGAGAAAACAAGTACACTTGCATTAGACCTTAAGTGAGCAATTATTACTAGAATCACATTTTCTAGGATGGGCCACTAGGACCTTTGCATGTCAATAAAACTTAGAGCCTAGGGTCTAAATATAACACCTAACCCGTCCCCAAAGCCGTGGCCCCGATCGACGATCGGTACCGTCAAACAGACTTCTTCTCATACCCGATAAACGCCGCATCTGATTTGCACCAAATCACAACCGTAAGTAGTCTCATCATGGGGAGGCTATCCCATGGGCTGGATTGGTCCTGATGGGCCAGGTGGGCCCCACATAATCAAGACAGCCCATCAGAGGGCCGTTTTTGTAAAACTCCAGCACCAGGGCTATATTTACTAATTTACTAATATATATACCCCTTTCTCCAGCACTCCCCCTTTCATTTTCTCTCAAAATTGTTGAGAAAGAGAGAGTGAGAGGTGAGGGGAAGTTGAGAGAAGGGAGGAGAGAGTATTGGAGCTAGAGTCTCACATTGCATGCCACTCCACCAAGCTTGGATCGCTCCTACGACTCCATCGACGCCGACCTTCACCACTAGTTCATTCCGTCAGGCCTAAAGGTGAGTTGGGAGTAAATCCCTCAACCCCCATCAGCCTCTCTTAAGTTTCATCCTCAATTCTCTAACATGCAGCCCTCCTTTTGTAGAATTTCCTGAAAATAACCAAGAGATTTAAGGTGCGGACCATTTACCTCTAGGTTGCCTAGCACCAAATGCCTTCAAATGTAGTTAATGTCCAAATCTTTGATTAATTTTGCTGTCATTGCTGTTGAGATGTTAGAAGCATGCCTAAATGATGACTATGTGATGAAATTTGCTTGCGTAGAACTCTTAGGACTATCATATATGCTAGAATCACTTGTACGTTCATATTTACGTCTCATGCTCTTAAATTATGCTTGATGTATACAACAATTTGCTGTAATGAAGTGTTTTCCTATAATTTGTCTAACCCGGCAAATTGATGAGAATTAGGGGCGGCTGCATGAGGCCGACCGCCCATTTGGGACTAGAACCGTCGACGGAGGAAGAATGCGGGTGACCAGCTGTGGTTTGAGGACCACGCGGGCCACAGGCGCCTAAGGCCGGCCTCCCTGTCTTCGTCTCAGTCGAAGGTGTCGGCCCAACTCCGGGTTGGGCGTGTTGTGTGTAACCTATCGTTTCTATTCGAACCTAAGTATCATTGTTACCACTGGATGGGCCCACTAAAAATCATACGGCGATCGATCCCCAAGTCTCATGAGCCGGGGATGGTGGTATGAGACCTATGCCCGAGCTGTTGGTCTACGCTGGGGTGGTGCCTCCCCGTAGTGACCATTGAGCACAGGGTTGTTCGAGCGGCCCTATCAAATACCCGGCCGATGGTTTCGTGCCAGAGCCCCGCTTGAACGACCAAGGCATTATTGTTAATTTAAATAACAAGCCTACACTTCTGAATTAATTATTTATATTAGTGGTTGGGTGACGACCCTTCTGCTTTGGCTTGGGCGTGGCTGACGGGCCACTGTCTAACCATACTTGGATCGAGGGGCTACTGGCGATGAGATGCATTCACCACGCAGAGAGCCAGATGGTCCCAGATTGGCCTGGTGATAGAATAATGGTACAGTGGTTTCGCCAACCGGCTGGATGTTAAACCGGAATAACTAATAACTCAGCCAATCATACATAGTTCGGCATGGCATGCATTGTCTGTGCGGGTGAGGTAGTGGTGCCACTCACTGGCGACTGTGACTAAAAACCGGTGTCCGGGCATGCATTTGCACTTCATGCATTCATGCATTAAGATTATAAGATGTGGTTGTGCGACTGGTGGAGTGGTGCCTTATTCATTGGTGACTTGAGTCTGTGTGGGTGAGTGGTGGTGCCACTCACTGTCAGCTGTGACTAGAAAGCTTCTATGTTTATGCTTTTGATTGGTATGTATGTATATTCGTTTTATTACATACTACGCTTATAATTACTATATATGTATGTTATTTCATTACCTACGTTTGATTACATTTGTGCTTTGAGTAACTTAGGGAAATGGAACCACTGAGTTGATGACTCACTCCCACTCTGGGACGGTGTTCTAAAACACCATCCAGGCACTTTCATTGATGCAGGTCCCTCATGAGCTAGCAAGCTAGAAGAGGCCCAATCAGACAGGCTGAGTGGACCCCTTCGTACATTGTTGTTTTACTTACTTATTTGTCGGTACGTCCCTATTCCATTTCCTAGCTTGACCTATCACTATGATTTGATGACATGTTGACCAAACACTTGAATGACACGCATTGCATGCGCATTAGTAACTCCCGGGATATCAGGGATCGAGTTTATACTCGACCCTTGGGGTTTCGGGGTGTTACACCCTCTCATCTTCCGACAAGCCTTCCACCTCTTAATGTCCAACTTTTGAATCTCATTCAACGTATTCATTATTTCGTCCTCCCTGCTTCTCATGACTTCTTTTTTCCACCCATTTATCTTGCGCTTTAGCTTCTTAAGCTTCTAAAAGAGGTTAAAACCCACTCCTCCTTGGTCCAATCAAGTCAAGTCTATGAATCCTTCCACTTCCAACCAAGCCAGCTCAAAGCAAAACATCCTTGGACCCCAATCCTCCTTATCCAACTCTAACATTATCGGACAATAGTTTGAAATTGCCCTAGGAAGGCCATGCTAACGTACGAGCAGGAATAAATCTAGCAAATTGGGCAAAACAAGAAAGCAATCCAAACTTGACTCGACTACTAGAACCTGTCAATTTGACCATGCAAATTTCACCAATCCCAACGGTAGATCCACCAATTCATTTCTTATGATCCATTTTGAAATTTCTTTCATGCTTCAATTGATCCTACCACCATTTGATTTTTCAGACGGGAGTCAAACTACATTGAAATCGCCTCCAACGCACCACAAAAATAACCACTTCTTTTACAGTCACCCAGCTCCTCCCAGAACTGATTCCAGCATCATGCCTTATTTGGACCATAAACAACTGACATGATCCATCTAAACCTAGAAGCCTTATCTTGCAACAGTAAAGACAAGGAGAACTGCCCCTTCACACATTCTTCTAAACCCCATAAATTTGAGTTCCATATTACTAACACACCCCTTGAATTTCCTTCTACATCTAAGGATTCCCATGACTTAGCAGCACCTTCCCATAGTGAATACTCCACTCTTCTATCTATATTTTGCATCTTAATTTATTGGAAAGCTACTAGTTGTGATTTATGTTTTCTGCACAAATCCCTGATTTGTAACTTTTTTTTAGGGCATCCCAAGCCTTGAATGTTCCAACTTATCAACTTCATAACTCAAACAACTAGCCTGTTGATCCCAATAACCAAATTAGCTACGATCAGCAATCCAAAGGGATTATTTCCCTTTCTCGTCCCTCTACCTCCCTGCAAATACTTGAATCCTCCTCCCTTTGTGCCAACACCATGTTCTGATGACCTCTTTCTTCCACAAATTCAAAAAGAGCAATGTAATCTTCCAGGTTATCCCTAAAGGTAATCCCTACCAGCGTTTCAATTTCCTCAGAAATCCTTTTCACTCTTCTCATAACTTGTGTCATCGTCACTTTCTTCGCCTTCCCTTTTCGTTTAGATACAACCCTACTGGTCTTGTCCTCTATACAAGATAATAACATATCCTTTATAATCCCGGGCATGTTGTCATTACTAGTGGCGTTGCATTTTGAATCCCAGTTCTGACCTTCTAGAGCATATTCTTGCCAACCATTTACCTTGTTACCAAACGTGAGAAGTTCATGTTGCTCCCCTTCTAGTACTACTCTCCCGTTTTGTAACAGCTGCCTTTGATCGCAAATCCTTTTTCCACTCCAGACGTTTTGCTTGCAAAATCATCGAAGATATCTCCTACATATCATTTACCCCTTTGCACTTGTGGCAACTTATTTGGTAGGCCACGTACAAAGAAAGCCACGTTTGCTAGAAAAATCGCTTTTGACACACGTGAGTCTTCCTTTGCATGAATATCTTCCAGCGACCTTTCCTCACACACAACTCTATTGATGTCATCTGCCCAGGCGTCACGATTTTGAATCTCTTCATTTAATGCTACACCAAGTGTCAGTAGGAGACTGTCGCAACCGACTCTAACCTGTATAAACTTCTCTCTTCATTAATTGATGCTCCATGTGTTGCTACAAGAGTGCAGTTGACATCAACTAACCTGCCAAGCTCATCAATACCTTCTGGAAAAGGGGGTTGACCGAGCCATTCGTTGCCAGGTGTTGCCCTTTCATCAAACTCCAACCATCCACCTCCCTCATGACCAATCGAATTCAAACACGACGTCTCCATGCCTTCCAATGCTCTATCATACCATCCTCCTCCTGCTTCATCTTTCTCCGAATTGGACTTCACCATTATTGGCTTGCTCTGAACAACTGGGGCCACTATTACTTCTTCCTCTCGGCAGATCCCCACCACAATCTTCTCATTCCCTACTCGAATACCCACCCTATTTGGGACCTCGTAAATTCTCCTTCTTCTGATAAGAACTCTGGCACATCGAATGAATTTACAACTCGTCGATCGAGAATCAAATTCCATAATGGACTCAATGCTTTCCTCAACCTCTCAAATTCCATTATCTATCCAAAACTCAAGCGGAAGTTACCATATTTGGAACCAGCACGTCTCCCACCCAAAATCGAACGAGTCCTCCCGTCATTGCACCTTCTTGACTATATTATCCCTATACAAATTAGAGGACATAAAGAAGTTGTCTGCCTCTTGTTGAGAACAAAGGGATACATACACTGTTTCATCTGAAAGCATCTTCACCACTGTATCTTTGGTATCCACTCCACAGTTATGATAGAACCACTCTCCGAGTTCTTCCTCAAATATACCCGGTCGCATTGTCACCAAGAAGTAAAACTCAAAAGATTTAAGTGACTTTTCTAATACTCTACTATATTCGCACCACCATCTCACCTTCCGGCACCTCTTTCCACACACCTTTCTGATTTTTATTGTCTGACTCCTCCCCTTCTGCAACCACGATGTCCCTTTCGTTGACTAAATTGAGCAATGCCTCTTTGTAAGAGCTACTCCTCTCGACATCGACCAACCCCGCATTTGTCTTAGCTTGTCAGTTTAACTTCTCGTTTTCTCTCTTGTATCTCACTTCTTGAGATGATTTGCTGTAGCGCCTGCTTTTTGAGTTCACATTCTCTCGGTTCTTCTTCTCTGGTCCATGCCTTGCTTTTTTAACACACAATTGTTTTCCTCCGAACCCCACTCCACGCAGCATTTTCACCGCTTTCAACACCTCTTCCTCACTCCTCATGCGAATGAACGTGAATCCATGAGGGGCTGAGGAAGATTTCTCCCTTGGAATAACTACTTCCATCACCGCCCTTGCCTTGCTGAAAACCCTCTCGAAGTTCACTGGAAGCTAGCCAACTGGAAAGCCTATTACAAACAAAGTCAGATATTTGCTTAGGTTTGCAATTTTTGTCTTCCCTTTGGATTTTTTGTTACCAACCTCCTCCCACTCCTCCTGTTTTCAGTTGAGGAAATCCTCCGACGTTTCTCGTTGAGATTGTACTAATAATCTAGCGTCTATCTCTACTTGGTCTCCGCCTCAACTGCCTTCTCCATTCTACTCATCCCCACTGCTTCCTTTCCGCTTCCACATCCCCACTTGTACCAGCTTCCTCCACCTAAAAGAGATGCACCCCCAATTTAAGTGCCAAGATCTCTAAAGAACTTTCATCATCAATCCCCGCAAGGCCTGATAATGCCAATTTGACCTCCCCAAAGGGGTCACAAATCACCTCGCTGATTACCAAAGAGCCTCTATCAACATCAACCTTCCACCACCATGGAGGAGGATCGATCCACGATATAGGCCTTTCAAGGCTCACCATACCAACTGAAATAACTCCGGCCCAACGATTTAATAGGTTGGCAATCCTCAACCCTTTGAACTCTTCAATTGGAATAGACAAAGTGACAAACTCAAAAAAAGAAACTAAATGTGCTCAGCCAAGCACTGGGAATTTTGCTAGCATAGCCACTGCAAATTTTGCTATTCATTCCCTTCCATTTACCCTACATATTGGTCATTTGTTTAGTTTTTAATACATTTAGTGTTTTCTAGTTTTGAGATAATTGTTTGAGTTGCCTTTTTTTTCTCCTTTTTGAAGGATAAAAAGTTCATTGTATTGAAAGGCTGCTTGACAAATAACAAGACAGCAAAGAATACAAAAAGGAATGTATCCCAAAAAGTGTTTCAACATTACAGCCCAAGCATAGATGAACCATCAAGAACATCGATATGTTTAATCCCAGATATCCATTCTATAACATCCCTCTTAGATTTCCACGCTACTTTCCATGGACCATGTTAATTAAGGAAGCATCGCCTATGATGTTCTGACGCAGGACATCCGACCAACTCACCAAAAGCTCCAGAGCTGATGGGGGAGGCACGGAATATCCTTTTATCTCATAGGCCAGGCCTATTCGAACCCTCCTACGTGGGCCCCAAGTCGCATGGGTCGAGCCACCTGAGTCACACAGGTGGGGCCCGAGTCGCACGGGCCACCCACCTCACATGAGCCGCCCACCCCAAGTGTGTCTTCGAGTCTCACGGGCCGCCCCACTCGAGCTCGGACCGTGAAAAATGCCCCTGCATTATTCATCCTCGGTGAGGAGTTTCGAACACAAGACCTTTCGCTCTGATACCAATTTGACGCAGGACATCCGACCAACTCACCAAAAGCTCCAAAGCTGAAAGGGGAGGCACGGAATATCCTTTTATCTCATAACCCAAGCTAGGCCAGGCCCGTTCGAACCCTCCTACGTGGGCCCCAAGTCGCATGGGTCGAGTCACACGAGCCACCTGAGTCACACAGGTGGGGCCCGAATCGCACGGGCCACTCGCGCGGGTGGGGCCTAAGTTGCACAGGCCACCCACCCCACATGAGCCGCCCACCCCGAGTGAAAAATGCCCCTACATTACGTTCCCCCCCAATATTCAATAGTATTGCAAGCATGTTCAAGACACTAGCCTCTCCTTAGCAAGCATGACACCATGCCACATCCATAGCAATTCAACTACTGATTGTGGCATCACCCAGTCGACACCAAAGATCTTTAGAAACGTGATTCACACTTGACGTGCAAAGGAGCAATGTATGAATAAATGATCAATCAATCCTGCCTCGCTCACACGTAGAAGACAAATATTGGGGAGAATCATGGACCTTTTCTGAAGATTGTCTATGGTTGACCAACCAAATGAAAGATTGTTTGGGTCACTTTAGGACTAATTAGGCATAGGATGTTCTATTTGTCTCGGATTTTCTATTTTACTGGGATTAGAGTCATCAAAGGTCTATATGTAGTAGTTTTAATACATGGGAAGTTTGATTATTTGAATAGAATTCAGTTTCTTGGTAGCTGGGCGATTTTCTCCTGCATCAACCCTCTATTCATTAACTTTAGAATTGTTCGAGTAAGTATCACACAAAATTCTGTAGTAATGCTTACCAATAAATCTTCATGCTTCAATCAAGTAAAGCTTCTACACTAGGAATGGAAGTTGTACCTCAAATCCAGACTTAGAATTGCAGTACAATGCTGCAAGTTGGCGACGATTTGTTGCACCAACATCTTTATTTTCATCCAAAACCACTACATCACCCACTTCAAATATCTGTAGACAAGAAGTAAATGTATGAGATGCAACAAATGCACATCTACTACTTGGAATGGCAAAATAGATTACAACATACAACAAACCAATGACGAATCGGCACAACTAAGGGAAATAAACCATTGACGCAAACATGGCAGAGATGTCATTAGGTTAAAAATCATGGAGAAAAATGATTGCATAAAACATCAGGCCATTTTCTCCTGTTGGGACTTGGGAATCTTCTGACAACCTTCTCATAAACAGTATAGTTCATTTTACCCATCAAATAAAAAGATAAACATTTTAATCAAAGCATGAATGCAGTACCAATAAAGTCATTAACTGTCAAAAGAAAAGGACAATTCAACACAAGCAATAAACATGTAGGTGCAAAATACAAGAGGTCCAGCCAAGAAACTATTCTATGTCAACTTCATTGCACGTATGGCATAAAATAACAATTTTCTGTGAAGTTATTGCCTTATACAATGGCTTTCTGGGAAAGAAAAATGAGCAGTTACATGCTGGGATTTTCTTGTTTCTTGGCAGATTAGATTCCCAATCTTGCTCATTTTGGTTCTTCAGTGTTCCTTTGTTAAGAGCATATCGTGTATCTTGCTCCATAAACCCTTGGACATCCCGCTCTTTCACAAATAAGCACTTACACTTAGACATCTTTAGTGTTCCTTCGTTAAAGAGCATATCCCATTCCACTCTTAAGGCGTGTTTGGATACAAGGAATCAATGATTATGCAATGATCATCTCCATCTTTACTTTAGAAACAAGGACTCCAAAATTATGGCTCCTATTTAGATACAAGGGGAAAGCTCAGTTTTTAGATACACGTGGAAATCTCAGTTTATCAAACAAAAAGTCACCTCGTATCTGGAGAGAGAGAGAGAGAGAGAGAGAGAGAGAGAGAGAGAGAGAGAGAGATTTTATTCGTGTACGCCTGTGTGCACATGTACCCTTTTTGTGTATCCATGAGGAGAACTATTCTGAGATCCTTTATTCGAGTTTTTTTTTTTTTTTTTTTTAACAAACGCACTCACACCCCCACACACACCCATGCACTCACACCAAAATGGGATTTCACCACAATGGGTACTCGAACCCATGACCTCGTGTTGAAACTCTTGTGAGTCTACCACCGAGGCATGAGTAAAGACCCAACGGGTACCCAAAACCATGACCTCATGTTGAAACTCTTGTGATTTCACCACAACAGGTACTCAAACCCATGACCTCCTTTATTAGTTATTTATAAGTCTTAGCCCCTTTTGGGAACTAACACCGGAGACACTTGCCCTAAATCTCCAGAATCTCATTGTCTGATGTCTCAAGTGGTATCATTAAGTCCCCAAGAGAAGAAATTGTACACTTGCATCACTGCCTGATCATTCTTAAAGGTCATCCTCCACACATCAGCATAGCTCTCACCAACCACGTAAATTTGCATCCACCCACTTAGTATCTACATCTTCAACGAGAGCCAGGATCATTGGTTCTAGCGCCTCAAATCATATGACGGACAAACTCACAGTTTTATACCTATTTCCCTGGGCCAGCCAACATCGAATAATAGAGTCAAAATTGTTGATGGTTGCTATGCTCGTGCTGAAGGGATGGGAACCATCCATATACTTGTCCTTTGTTCTTCGTGTGCCACAATTGTCTATGAACTTACTGTCGGTCAGTCATCTCAATAAATCCCTTAATTGTAGTGTAACTTCTTCCCTTGTTTTATCGTGTTTTTCAGGACCTGGCAACTAGACAGACGATTGGGGGTGGCATGAGTGAGACAGCCTTTATCTTCTTTGACCGCCGAATAATGTTAGATGAGATCGG